>JASDDO010000031.1:114639716-117039716 GCA_030015575.1 Agapanthus africanus
GCACATCCTTATACAGGTCCCTAGTCGCAGGACTATCGAGACAGGGCATCGATACTCCGGAGTAGACTAGCGTATGCGCTTCTCATCCCAGTGTGGGAGATGGTCTGTCCCACAGCCATCAGTACGTCGTACTGGAGATAGTATACGGGTGCTCGTTGGGTTACGAGTACACTGGACAGGACTCGTCGGGAACTGACAGGTTGGTATTATACCTATCGTCAGTCGTCAGTTCCCAGGTGACATGAGTACAGCTTAGTCCGCTGACTTGACACTGGCACTTTCGCCTCGAGTGTGTTCCCACTGCACTTTGATCACTACCCTACCACGGCTCAAAGGAGTCGTGCAAACAGGTGGTGGTTGGGTGCAGTCCCGAAGCACTTGGAGGCAGTGACGGTTAGACAGGATTCGTCTCTCCCGGTATTGGGGGTTGACATCGCGCTGTGTCTAGGAGAGCCATTACACGAGTAGTCCCTGGCCAGGGCAAACGAGATGTACTGGTAGGTTTCCAGTGTTATCTCAGGGTGTTTTGGGCTTCGCTCCGGCACGACTTGTACCGCTATTGGGGGACTGACGTTTACCGCCCCCTAGGCCCGCCATGCGATGTATCAGACGAACAGACCGGACTGTACGGAGAATGTCACATTCAGACTCAGTAGGAGTTCCGATGGGGTTTCACCTCGTCAGCCTTCTTGTCGGCATCTACCTGGGGACCGTTACGTACAGCTAGTGCCGCTTGCGGTCTGTGGTTAAACCCACTGCCAGCGTAGTGTCGAGTCTTTAGAGTCCCACACAGAGGGTATTCGCCTCTGGGCAAAACAGAGTAGAGGTCGCATGGTTTTGCGACAGGGTTCGTTCTCATCCGCGCACTTGTGCACGTTTGGAGTCCGGACGGATTATACTGGCAGGCTCTGGTTTGAGCCAGATACTGGTATATGTTTTTGGGGTTGCTTTTATATCTTGGTATTCTTGTTCCTCGGAACGAGAATGCAGGTGTGTATGCACAGTTGCTTGAGGCGGAGAATGAGGTTTTTCATTAGGGTTTCGGAACGGGTGCGCATGCACAATTGACAGTCTTCATTTTCCAAACCCTAATGGATTTATATATTATCTATTAATAATAATAATTAAATGAGAATTATGTTATGGTTGTTTTAGTTGACTTGTTGACCTTGGTTGACTTGTTGACCATTGACCACTTTCATGCCTTGAAAGTCTTCCTTGATTCATGCTTACTTTTTATTAAATGAAGCATGGTTGTGGTCATTCAAAACACTACCATCAACTATTCTCATTTTCAATTATTATCATTTTAGATAATTCATTTCTTTTGCAATATGGTTGCAAGAAAGAAATGATTGAGCTCATTCTATCATAACCTCTCTCTCTCCTCATTTTCATCTTCTTCTTCCTCTTGAAAAGAGAAACCTTCTCATGTGTTGAGAATCATTCTCTTTTGATAGAAAAGCAAACCCTAATCTCTCTCTACTCATTCTAGGATGAAGGTTTAGCAAACCGGAAACCCTAGTTCACTCAAAGATCGAGGAAGAGCCCAAAGTCGAACCTTCGAGGTGGATCCATCTTCGACGGGAGAAGGCGACGTAAAGAGAACCATCAACCTCTACAAGGTTTGAAGAAGAAGGAGTTCAAGTTTAGGTATAACCATCTTCATAGTAGCTAACTCCTTTTAGTGTAATTGCTAGTTTAGTTTAGACAACGATCCCGACCATGTTTAGTCCATGTTGCCTCTTGCGATAAAAATTCGTTTTTATACCGTTTCCCGCCTCCCCGTAAGTACCGGGGGTCGCAATATGGACTTACAGTGGTATCAGAGCCTAACTAAACTTAAACTAGCTTGGTAGTGAAGTGTAACGAAGTTCGGAACCGTAAAAAACCCAAAAACCGTATTTTTCAAAAACCTGAGTTTCTGTTGAAATTTTTTGGGCTCAAAATGAAAAAATTTATATTTGTAAAATCATCTCAGGGTTTTCTAAAAACACCCATGAAAAACGATCCAGAGTTGAGTTCAAAGCGCCGCGCATCCGCGGCACGAGGTAGGCTCGTGCCGCGGAACCGCCGCGCTTTGTCGTCTTCTGCGCCTCGTTTTTCGTGCAGTGTTCTTGTTGTGGGATTTTGGGATTTTAGAATATATTATATGTACCCAGATTTTCCAGAAAAGAAATTTCCTTTTGGGGTCCTATAATTCCGTATTTTTCCGAACTTCACTGCATTTTGGCTATATTGGTTATATCTGTGTTGTTTGCATGTATTGAACGTCGGCTAATCGCTATAAGTCGATTAGTCGGGGTTATACATGATCTGTAATGTGCTGGAATGTGTATATGAATGTGTTGGACTGTCGCGGGTGAATAGCCGGGGTTGGATGTGAGATGAGCTTTTGTTTTTCTTTCATTCATTTGTAAATGTAAATTGATGTAATTATATTATTTGTTTGGCCGCACAACCGGGTCGGGGTTGTAGCCGTCATTGTATAATTCTTTTTACTGTTTTTGCTCCTAGGATAGACCCATGGTGGGGTGCACAAACTACCGGGAACTTGGCGGGTAGTTTGCCGCACCCGTAGGGGTCTTGGGTGGGGTATTTGCTATTCACCGCGACCGTGTTATCCGCTTTTCGTTTCAGGCTCGAAAGAAATGCGGATTGCTAGTATATCCAATGTATTCATCTGTGATCTGTAATGTCTATCATTGCTTTCTATTTAGGCGTTGCTTATGTTTTACAGCCGCGCTAGCCCAGCCCCCGCTCTGTCGTTAGTTAAGTAACCTAACGGGTGATGACGGGGCCCCGTGGCGAATGCATATGGCATAAGCGTACGTCATATTTTGGTTGTTTTCTGCAATGGTAGGATTTAAATGATGGGACGCATTAAAAGAACTAATGCAAGAATATCACGCATTAAAAGAACTAATGCAAGATAATAAACCAAGTTAAAGTCGTTGGAACACTTTCGAAAAACCACTCGGTTCTTTTCAAAACTAACTTTTAAAATGCGGAGCTTGAGCCACTCCATTTAAAAGCTATCTCGTTCCATCGACCAAATCAAGTTCACTACGTTCACGGTTTTGCCAAAACCATTCGTAGCCCTCCGTCGTTTCGTATGAATATTCAAATAGTATTCAAGCTGTGTTTGTTGACCTTCGTCAAGGCATAGTGATTGGTAGCTGTTAAGTATTCATATGTAGCATAGATAGATGCGTTGGTTTGGGACACTCACATTACCTTGTTGACCTTCGTCAAGGGTATATGCGGGTGGATTCAAATTAACCTGGATAATGACGGGCAGAACTTGACATGTGACTTATGATTTGTTGACCTTCGTCAAGGTCATAAGAGCATGGGGCAAAAATCCACATCGGGAGTTTCATAAGTACTGAAACTTGCTAGATTTGCATACCATTTGGAGTGTGGTGATTCTGGTAGGATTCCTTCAGTTTCGTCACGCGATGATATTTGGATCCCGATCCTACTGTGAGTATATGCTACTCCTCGGGAAATTTCTCACTTAACGATCAATGCTATAAACCTAGTAGGTGCCTAGAAAGGTGTTAGCGGGGCTACGCCCCCAGGGAAAAGAGGTTCTTTAATTAAGGAACTTCGCGAAAGCGTTGGAAAACCTCCCTCGAAGTACCGACACCAGCCTGGCCGAACGGTTAAGCAAGTATTGTACGGTGGGATTGATCCTGACTAATTCTTCCTTTATGGTTTGAGGAGGGATTCGAGAAACAGTGGGAGCCATCCTGTTTAGACAAACTAAAAACCACTCTAAACTTGCAAGAGCATCATGCTGAGTGTTTCTTCTTCTCTCTCCTAATTGCAGCGACCAATCAACATGACTGGACTTAAGTTACTCCTAGATAAAAACAAGCTGACAGGGCCAAACTACAAAGATTGGCTCAGGAATGTCAAGATAGCAATCACTTATGACAAGCTGGGGTATCTTCTTACCACCAAAACTCCCCCTGTCCCTGGTCCAACTTCCAGCGTCGCGGATAAGGAAATCCGCAAGACTTGGGAGATTGATAGCGCGAAGGCCAAGTGCCTCCTGCTTGCCTCGATGGACAACGAACATCAGAGGAGGCATGAGAATATGGACATGGAGTCCATATTGCTTCATACAAAAGAACTGTATGGAGAGCAATCACGTATCGCAAGATACGAAGCGTCGAAAAAGTTGTTTTCGACAAGAATGGCCGTCGGATCATCAGTAGCCGAGCACGTGCTAAAGATGATCGGTTACATTGAGGAGCTCGCTGACCTAGGGATCACATTGGAGAGTGAGCTATATACGGATATAGTTCTCCAGTCCCTTCCTTCCACTTACGCCCAGTTTATAATGAATTTCAACCTACAAGAAAAGGAGGTTGAACTTTCAGAGCTCCTCAACCTGCTGAGGAGCGCAGAGGGCACCCTACAGAAAGGTAGGGAAACATCCACTTTGTTTGTAGGAGGATCATCTTCTTCTAGGTCCAAGGCGAAAGCCAAGGGAAAGAAGAAGAAAGCCCCCGCCAAACCAAGGGGCGGTGTTAGTAAAGTGGATACGAAGGGAAAAGGAAAAGCAACAAAGATAGCTGGGAAGCTTGTGGATAAGGAAGAATGCTTCTTTTGTCATAAGAAAGGACACTGGAAGAATGATTGCAGGGCCTGGAAGGCCAGAACACAGGAATTGAAGCAGGTTGCAGCTTCAGCTTCAGGTGTGTATGTTATTGAAAACTGTCTTTCTATAAACCCTACTTCCTGGGTATTGGATACCGGATCAGGATCTCATATCTGTAATTCTTTGCAGGCGTTGAGAAACCGTAGTGTTTTGAAAGCTGGTGACATGACCCTCAGAGTTGCAAACGGAGCTAGCATGGATGCTAAAGCCGTGGGGGACTATCACCTGGGAATGTCAGATGGACATGTTTTGGTTTTGCGTAATTGCTTTTTTGTACCCAACGCAACTTGTAATATCATTTCTGTATCTTTAGTTTCTAAAGAAGGTTATGAATTTGCGTTTGTAAGTAATGTTGTAAACATTCGCCTTAATCAAGTTTTGATTGGGTCAGGTACTTTGAGTAATGGTATATACGTATTGAACCAACCACAGATTTTTAATGTCCAGAATACACACAAAAGAAAGTCTCCAGAAATAAACCAGACTTTCTTATGGCATTGTAGATTGGGTCACATCAATGAGAGAAGGTTGACGAAGTTACATACAGAAGGGTATTTGAATGCGTTCGAATATCAGTCGTATGCCACTTGTCAATCCTGTCTCAAGGGAAAGATGACAAAGACTCCTTTTACTGGACATGGAGTAAGAGCGAGCGAGCTCTTGGGACTTGTACACAGTGACGTGTGCGGTCCAATGTCTACACATGCCCGAAGCGGACATTCTTACTTCATTACTTTTACGGATGACTTCTCAAGGTACGGTTATGTTTTCTTAATGAAACATAAGTCCGAGGCTTTTGAAAAATTCCAGGAGTATAAGAATGAAGTAGAGAAACAGACCGGCAAAAGTATTAAGATTCTAAGATCGGATCGAGGTGGAGAATACTTAAGTGCCGAATTCCTGAATTACTTAAAAGAGAATGGTATTCTCTCTCAGCTTACTCCTCCATACACTCCGCAACATAACGGTGTATCGGAGAGACGGAACCGAACCCTATTGGATATGGTTCGGTCCATGATGAGTAACGCTGAGTTACCGCGATCATTCTGGGGATATGCAATAGAAGCAGCTGCGTATCTCTTGAACAAGGCTCCCACCAAGACTGTGCCTACCACCCCTTATGAGATGTGGACTGGGAAGAAACCCTGTCTTAAGTATCTTAAGGTATGGGGATGTCCAGCTTTTGTAAAAAGGCAGCATGCGGACAAGCTTGAGGCACGTTCAGTACAGTGTAAGTTTGTGGGATACCCAAGGAACTCCAGGGGGTATCTTTTCTATTCCGCTGAGGAACAAAAGGTTTTTGTTTCTCAGCATGCCCGCTTCTTGGAAACTGAGTTTTTGGAAACCCAGATAAGTGGGAGCACAATAGAACTGGAAGAAGTTCCAGAACCACAGACTGTTACTGAAAGCTTAGTGGAACCAGAGGGTTCAACAGAACAGGACATTCCTACGCCGCTTCGCAGAAGTAGTAGGCAGTCTCATCCGCCCGAGAGATACTACGGTTTTCTCATAGACGGGGATAGAGAGGATTGCATCATAGATTATGATGAGCCTACTAGCTTCCAGCAGGCCGTTCAGAGCATTGACTCAGTGAAATGGCTGGATGCAATGCGGACCGAAATGGAGTCCATGTACACCAACAAGGTATGGACGTTGGACATTGCTCCAGACGGGGTAAAACCCGTAGGATGCAAGTGGATCTTCAAAAGGAAGATTGGTGTAGATGGACAGGTTGAGACCTATAAAGCTAGGCTGGTAGCAAAGGGTTTCCGTCAAAGACCTGGCTTGGACTATGACGAAACCTTTTCTCCAGTAGCCATGCTGAAATCCATTCGGATCCTTCTTGCCATCGCTGCCTTCCACGATTATGAGATCTGGCAAATGGACGTAAAGACAGCTTTTCTAAATGGAAATTTAGAGGAGTGTGTCTATATGGACCAGCCAGAGGGCTTCATTCAGAGTGGGAGCAGCGGAAAGGTGTGCAAGTTGCTTAAGTCCATCTATGGACTAAAGCAGGCATCGGGGAGTTGGAACATCTGCTTTGATGAGACGGTCAAAGAATTTGGCTTTATCAAAAATCCAGATGAACCATGCATCTATAGTAGATTTGTAGCGAGAACTGTAGTATTCCTCGTTTTATACGTGGATGACATTCTCTTAATAGGAAATGACATTCCTATGCTACAATCTGTCAAGGGGTTCTTGTCACACAGGTTCTCCATGAAAGACCTGGGTGATGCCTCATACATCCTGGGGATCCGGATCCATCGTGATAGATCCAAGAGGATATTGGGACTTTCTCAGTCCAGGTACATTGACACCATAGTGAAGAGATTCAGTATGGAAGATTCCAAGCGCGGTAACCTACCGGCTTGTCACGGGATCACCCTCTCTAAAGAGATGTCTCCCAAGACTGATTTGGAGAGGGATCGCATGTCTATTATACCCTACGCTTCTGCGGTAGGCTCTATAATGTATGCGATGTTATGTACCAGACCGGATGTAGCTTATGCACTGAGTGTGGTAAGCCGGTATCAGTCAAACCCTGGGGAGAAACACTGGATAGCGGTAAAGAACATTCTCAAGTACCTGAGAAGGACTAAGGAGATGTTCTTGGTGTATGGCGGAAAAGACCTCCAGATCGAGGCCTTTGCTGACTCCAGCTTCCAGAGTGACAAGGATGATTCCAAGTCCATGTCGGGCTTTGTCTTTACCCTCAATGGAGGGGCGGTGTGTTGGAAGAGTTCCAAACAGGAAACCGTTGCAGACTCGACGATGGAAGCGGAATACATCGCTGCATCTGATGCCGCAAAAGAAGCTGTCTGGATAAGGAAGTTCTTGAAAGAACTTCAGGTGGTTCCGTCCATTGTTGATCCAATACCTCTGTATTGCGACAACAATGGGGCTATAGCTTTAGCGAAGGAACCCAGGTCCCATCAGAGATCCAGGCACATCTTGAGGCGGTATCACCTGATCAGGGAGATCGTGGATCGCAAGGAGATCGAGGTTCGGAGAGTTGCTTCAGAAGACAACACTGCAGATCCATTCACCAAGGCCCTGCCCCAGTCTCAGTTCGAGCGGCTGATCGAGATGATAGGTCTTCGATACGCCAGTACATGGCCTTAGTGCAAGTGGGAGATTGTTAGTGTATATGCCCTAGAGGCCATTACTGTATCATACTAGTTTGTATATTACTTAATGGATGCTTGGGATATTCACCTTGTATATACAATCTTGCTCAAAATAGTAGTATGCTACTTGGTTTGACTCTACTTCAATGTGTACTTGTGTTTATTATATCACTTATACGCATTAGTGGAGCCCTTAGGATCTTTGCTTGATTACCAGCGTTGTGATGGCAGTCACACTAGTGGGGGCTGGGTAATCTATAAGCACATCCTTATACAGGTCCCTAGCCGCAGGACTATCGAGACAGGGCATCGATACTCCGGAGTAGACTAGCGTATGCGCTTCTCATCCCAGTGTGGGAGATGGTCTGTCCCACAGCCATCAGTACGTCGTACTGGAGATAGTATACGGGTGCTCGTTGGGTTACGAGTACACTGGACAGGACTCGTCGGGAACTGACAGGTTGGTATTATACCTATCGTCAGTCGTCAGTTCCCAGGTGACATGAGTACAGCTTAGTCCGCTGACTTGACACTGGCACTTCGCCTCGAGTGTGTTCCCACTGCACTTTGATCACTACCCTACCACGGCTCAAAGGAGTCGTGCAAACAGGTGGTGGTTGGGTGCAGTCCCGAAGCACTTGGAGGCAGTGACGGTTAGACAGGATTCGTCTCTCCCGGTATTGGGGGTTGACATCGCGCTGTGTCTAGGAGAGCCATTACACGAGTAGTCCCTGGCCAGGGCAAACGAGATGTACTGGTAGGTTTCCAGTGTTATCTCAGGGTGTTTTGGGCTTCGCTCCGGCACGACTTGTACCGCTATTGGGGGACTGACGTTTACCGCCCCCTAGGCCCGCCATGCGATGTATCAGACGAACAGACCGGACTGTACGGAGAATGTCACATTCAGACTCAGTAGGAGTTCCGATGGGGTTTCACCTCGTCAGCCTTCTTGTCGGCATCTACCTGGGGACCGTTACGTACAGCTAGTGCCGCTTGCGGTCTGTGGTTAAACCCACTGCCAGCGTAGTGTCGAGTCTTTAGAGTCCCACACAGAGGGTATTCGCCTCTGGGCAAAACAGAGTAGAGGTCGCATGGTTTTGCGACAGGGTTCGTTCTCATCCGCGCACTTGTGCACGTTTGGAGTCCGGACGGATTATACTGGCAGGCTCTGGTTTGAGCCAGATACTGGTATATGTTTTTGGGGTTGCTTTTATATCTTGGTATTCTTGTTCCTCGGAACGAGAATGCAGGTGTGTATGCACAGTTGCTTGAGGCGGAGAATGAGGTTTTTCATTAGGGTTTCGGAACGGGTGCGCATGCACAATTGACAGTCTTCATTTTCCAAACCCTAATGGATTTATATATTATCTATTAATAATAATAATTAAATGAGAATTATGTTATGGTTGTTTTAGTTGACTTGTTGACCTTGGTTGACTTGTTGACCATTGACCACTTTCATGCCTTGAAAGTCTTCCTTGATTCATGCTTACTTTTTATTAAATGAAGCATGGTTGTGGTCATTCAAAACACTACCATCAACTATTCTCATTTTCAATTATTATCATTTTAGATAATTCATTTCTTTTGCAATATGGTTGCAAGAAAGAAATGATTGAGCTCATTCTATCATAACCTCTCTCTCTCCTCATTTTCATCTTCTTCTTCCTCTTGAAAAGAGAAACCTTCTCATGTGTTGAGAATCATTCTCTTTTGATAGAAAAGCAAACCCTAATCTCTCTCTACTCATTCTAGGATGAAGGTTTAGCAAACCGGAAACCCTAGTTCACTCAAAGATCGAGGAAGAGCCCAAAGTCGAACCTTCGAGGTGGATCCATCTTCGACGGGAGAAGGCGACGTAAAGAGAACCATCAACCTCTACAAGGTTTGAAGAAGAAGGAGTTCAAGTTTAGGTATAACCATCTTCATAGTAGCTAACTCCTTTTAGTGTAATTGCTAGTTTAGTTTAGACAACGATCCCGACCATGTTTAGTCCATGTTGCCTCTTGCGATAAAAATTCGTTTTTATACCGTTTCCGCCTCCCCGTAAGTACCGGGGGTCGCAATATGGACTTACAGGTATTGAGCGATCAGAAGATCGACGAGCAAGCCCGCTCACACTCCAGTGAATCCAACCAGTAACACTACCCGTACAGTCCGGTCTCGTCGTCTGATATGTCGCATATCTCGCCTAGGGGTGGTAAACGTCAGACCCCAATAGCTCGATAAGTCGTGTCGATATGAGGTCTATAACAATTCGAGAAACTACTGGTAACACTTACCAGTAAATCTCAGCAACCCTGGCCAGGAATTTCCTGTTATAGCCAATCGAACACAGCGCAACATCAACCCCCTATACCGGGAGAGACGAATCCCCTCCTATCGCTCATTGCCTCCATGTGACTCGGGACTGTACCCAAAAACCACCGTTTTGCACGCCCTCTTGGACGTGGTAAGATGGAAATCAAAGCACAGTGGGAACCACACAAGACTCTATGACGATCTCGGGTCAACAGACTACTCTGTACCAGTGTCACCAGAGAACTGCCATCTGACGTAAGGTATAATACCATCTGGGAGTTCTCGGCGAGTCCGTCCAGTGTACCCAGTCTCTACTGAGCACCCGTATATCATCTCTGATGTCAAACACCAATGGATATAGGATCATCCATCGCCTATCTGTATGGGTCGAGAAGGTATACGCTAGTGTACTCTGGTATATCGATGCCCCGTCTCGATACACCCACGACTAGGGACTTTCAAGGATGTACTTATGGACTACCATGTCCACACTAGTATGATCCGCATCATAGTCCAGGTAGTCAAGTACACATCCTAAGAGCTTTACCAACATGTAATAGAGAGACAATCTGTGTACACGTTAAGGTAAATAGCAACCAGATAGCATACTATCATGTCGAGCAAGAAAGTCCTCCCTATATATGTCCCAGCATCCACTACAATATACATCCTATGTACAGTAATGGCCTCTAGGGCATACATATAACTAACACTAATATTTATATATACAACTATATACCTAGTACCCTAATACTACGGTTGCGGGGGTGTTATATACCATCTGACTTCCCTCGTAGATATACATATACTCACCTACTATCCTCGCTTTAGCTGAAATCGATGAATGCCTTGCTCTCTTTTGTTGCCTCGGAAGTTCATGCAAATATACCTACAAGTCAAAGCACATCGTGTCGAAATCAAAATCAACTCTTGAAAACCGATACGGCAAGAGAAGTGTACATAGGTTAGAACATATGGTCCACGCATATAAGAACAACCAAACAAGCCCGGGCGTTGACGTACGAACATCAAACGGTCGAGTTAAAACTCATATATCAAGACCCAAGTTTTCAAAAGTCGCGAAACAGAATCAACAACTTAATAAAACACTCTCAGATTTTATCTAAGGTGAAATTAGAACATTCTGCATACTGGATAGGCCTAGTTATCAGATGATTGGGTTATGGACCAAAAACCAAACCCTAACTCCTATATCGGGCAGCAATTTGCGGCCATATGGGATAAATTGGCAGCCAAGTGTAGGAGATGGGGGCTCAGGCTTCTAGGGTAGCTTTCTAAATACCTGCACATCTCATAATACTTGCTATTAAATTTTCAGAGCTCCTGGGTAATACCAAATTCCATTAGAACACCACAATTCAACAAAAACCCGATATCGGAAAATTCTAAGTTCGTATTTGAGACTTCTAAACTCACTTAGACTAGGGATTCTATCACTAAAATGCCACTAGTCACTCTCTAAACTTTATATTATAACACCACTGCTCATTTAAACCACCAAAGATCACCTTAGAATTTTTCCAAGTTCACTATACATAGACTTTTAAGCTCTAAACTACTTTGTGGGGTTAGGAAACAAAAAAACGTGGTGAATGGTGAATGTTTTACCACAAAAATCAACTCAAGAAAATTTTAAGATGGCCAAACGAGCTCAAGACTAGAAATTGATCCCACCATGATGCTTGTAGTGAGCTTAGGAATAAGTTTTGTGAAGGGAAAATGAGGTTTAGTAAGGTTTTTGCGGGTGTTTTGTGGTGGTAGAATGAGTGGTGAAGGAGGTGGAGAAAAATGGAGAAGGAGATGAAAAAAATGAAAATGAGATGAAAATGAAAATGAGGTGAGGGAAGAACATGTCTACCATCTCTCTCTCTCTCTCTCTCTCACATTCCCATCCATACCTCATTGTCCCCCTTATCATTTTTCTTTTCTTTTCTCATTTTTTTTATAAACAAAAGAAACACAAAACCATGCAATGAAACATAATACAATATGTCATGGTATATTAAAAATGGTTAACAAAGATAAATTTGGTTTAATGCATAATTAGTAATCTACTAAACAAATTTAACATAAACTTGTATATAAATAATTGTATACTAATTTATTAAATTCCCAAATCAATCAAATGCTTTCATAATTAATAATTCATTTTAAAATTCCAATTATTTTCCAAATTATATGTATATAATTATAATTATACCATTCCATTAAAACTAATTTCCATACTTTTATAATATTCATAAAATTTATTATTTTATTATTTAAATTCCAAAAATAACATTTTATATTTTCTGAAATGTTACACAAACATTTGTTTTATTGCTTTATTGATTATACCGTTTGGTGTATGTATTTTGTTTATAATTGTGTTTGATTCTAATCATATTATTTCTTGATTGTTATAATTGTTTGAGATTTGATCATATAATTATTATCAATCGCTGGTTATAATTGAAAAGTAGAGCGTATGGGACGTGCAGATTTCAGTTTAATAAAAATTGATAATGTATTTGGCCACGGTTATAATCGTGACCAAAAGGTTAAAGTATAATGTAGAATACCTGCTATAGCAGGTAACCGTGACCATAGGATATAGTAATGGTTACCTGCTAGTAGCAGGAAACCTTTACTATGATTTCCCCTTATGGTCACCGTTTAACTTGTGACCATGGGGACTATATAGTCACGGTTACCTGCTATAGCAGGTATTCTATATTACGCTTTAACTTTTTTGGTCAAGGTTATAACCGTGACCATATATCACCTATTGTCACGGTTTACACCGTGACCTTAACGTGGTCACGGTCTTAACCGTGACTATATATGTGGATTCTACACAGGTTTCATTTAGTTGTTTGAACCGTTTTTGGTAACACCACGTATATCATCACGGTTATAACTGTGACTTAAAAAACATACGGTCACGGTTACGGGCGTGACTATGATTCTCATGACGGGGTTTTAGGCGACGGTTGTTTCACGGTTTAAACCGTGACCATATATATTTGCGGTCCTGGTTAAAACTGTGACCAAATCCGTACTCTGTAGTAGTGATATGGCATGCAGAGATTGTTAAATGAAATGGTTATGAATGACTAAAATGACAAAGTCGGCATAAAATTGTTGTAGCTAAGTATACTATTTGTAACCACCGTATCTGTAATAAAAAAAATTAAAATTTTTGTTTGAAGTTAATATTCTTCTATTATTTTTGTTTCATTAATAATAAAGGGAAAACTTTGTTAAACAGGCGAATTTATTTTTGTGAAGAAAAGAAATATTTTGGAAAGATAAAAAGTATTTTAAAAGAGGAGACAAGAATTTATTAAGACTTTTAACCTAATTTTAATATATATATATATATATATATACATACGAGGTTAATGGAGGAAAGATGCCCTATGAGGGAATTTCCTCCTATGGCGTCGGAAAAATACATGTTCCATGATTTTTTCGATGATCGACATACATCACTTTCATTTTTATCATCTAAGATGTAGATACGCCAAATTTGATGTGATTATACCATTTTTTTCACCGTTGATTTAGCTGGTGCAAAATTAATGGTTTACCGACAATAAAACATTTTACATTGCTAATTCAACGGTAAAAAAGTGGTGGAATCACATGAAATTTGATGTATGTACATCTTAGATGATAACGATGATGATGATGGGTTCCGATCGTCGAAAAAAACACTGGAGGTTGTATTTTTTGGACGCCATAGGAGGAAATTCCCTCTTATGGCCTTTCCCCCCCCCCCTCTCTCTCTCTCTCTCTCTATATATATATATATATGCTCTATTGCAAACCGTTCTGCATTTTTTAAAAAACGAGAACTGTCGACCCACGATATATTTGAAATATTCAAACCGTTCAAGTTGATCGCCCTACCTTCAAACATATGTATATGAAAAATCAAAGAATTTGAAGCCTGTTAACACATGTATTGAATGATTGCAAAAATGAACGTCATTCGATGACGTAACATAAAATTTATTCGATGTATGTGTTAGATAGTTTCAAATTCTTTGATTTTTCATATACATATGTTTGAAGGTAGGACGGTTAACTAGAACGGTTCGGATGTTTCAAATATGTCGTGGATCGAGAGTTCCCATAACGCAGACCGGTTTGCAGGGGAGTGATCCATTGCAAACCGGTCCACGTTTTTTAAAAACGGGAACTCCCGATCTAAGACATATTTTAACGATCCAAAGAGGAGTGAGCCATTGCAAACAGATCCGTATTTTTTAAATACGGGAACTCTCGATCCAAGACATATTTTAACGATCCGATCTATTCAAATTGATCACCCTACGCTCAAAGATATATGTATGAAAATTCAAAGGATTTGAAAAGCTCTAACCTATGCATCGGATGAAATTTATATTGCATTATCGAAAGCATTCATTTCTGCACCAATTGATGCATAGGCTAGAGGTCTTCAAATTCTTTGATTTTTTATACACATATATTTAAGGGTAGAGTGATCAACTTGAATAGGTGATTAACATGAAATACGCAACTTGAACTTGATCTGTGTTTATGGTCTACTCTATATACCTGATTAACTGATATTTCATGTTAATAATTGTACCTGTGATTAGACTTGTTTATTTATGTGTGTGGTTGGGTGAACAGAGCCGTAAACATTTAAACATGAGGAAGGCGGGATATGCTCTTGTATGAAGAACCAAGTGTCATGTGGGGCCATCTCTTAGTTACTATAACTGACCTGGTCTTTCTGTCCTCACTTGAATCCACTGGGGCTACCTCTTGAATTTTCATATGATGTTCCAATATGGCGAATGGAATATTCGTGATGTTGCAAGATCTAGTTTATAATGGAATATTGGTATTGAGCAACTGGAGCTCTGATCAGGCGACGGTTGATATCATATCCGGAGCAAAGTGTCACATGGAACAAGTGCCACACGGATTAAAGTACACGGCATGATGGTGGGGGACACTTCTTGAATCTGTGTGGATCATCTCTTGAATCTGTTATGACGTGGATCCACCGGGAGATGTACACAGGTACACATAGGAAAGTACATTATATGAATTGATTGTATGACCATGATGGCATGACCATTGATTAGAATATTCCATTCTTAAAACTTATTATTATTATTACATGATCCACATATCACCTTATTTGTTGTCACGTTATTCGTTGCACACCCTCCTTATAAGATAGCTTCTGTTTCATGCATTCCTCGTTACTTTAAAACTTGATAGACTTATCCAAACTCAGCTGGTTGAAGGATGCTTCTGTTGTTTGAAATTTCCGTCAGATTTAGAATCGGTCAGGGACGAGACAGTGCCGGTGAGATGGCCGTATCAACTACGGACCTTTCACACTTCCAACCTTGTGTATAAAGACCTTTATCTTTTGCATTTTGAAAACGTGTGATATCTTGTGATATTGTATCGTATATGAAATTATCTTGTCGTATAAATGTACAAATGCTGTTAGTTTGGACTTTATATACACTTGGTCGAGTACTAAAATTGTAAAGAACAACCGAATGGAAAGTAGACCTGCCGAAACAGCAAGTCGGTTTAACAATCTAACTTGCCGAAGCTCAAACTCCCAAACCATGACTACCATTGCCTTGAAATTTCAACACAAGCTAAAACAAGGCGTCCACTATTTTTTGAAAATTTTGGGGATTTTTCTGAATTTTTTTAGAGCTTAAAACCCCTATATACTCTTACTACTTGTATAAATAAGGCTGAAACGAGTCGGATTTTGAAAAAAAAAACAATTATCCGACCCTCTTCTCGCTGGCACTGTCACGTCTCTCTTCCCAAAATAAATAATACAATAGCGGTAGCGTGATGAGGCCGGCGACGTATCTATACTGAGAAGCACTCCTTTCCGATATAGACATACTAAGCGTCTGTCATTCAGTAGTAATTTCATCAAGAAAATACTAAGTCTGAAAACAACAACGCGTAATATACATATGATAGATTCACAAAAACGTCATGAGTTTTACAATACCAAAAGATAGAGTCATTTGTGTGTGTATTACATCACAAAGTGCAGAAGAAAGTACATAAAACTAAACTAAAACTGAGTTGGGTCACTCTCCAAATGGGCCTCCGCGTCATCTTCCGCATAAGCGCTAACAGACATTTCAATCAAACAGAAATATCTGTCAGCGAATTGGCGCTCGGGTAAGTTCACCGAGATAAATAGCAATAAAAGGGCATGAAAATTCATATTTGAACAAGAAGGATGTTGGGGTATGTGGCAGTAAAATAAGTAATAAGAAATAAGTTTTAATAGTGAATAATTTTAAATAGGAAGCATACAATATAGGTTCGGAGGTTATGCAATCATGGTACCAATCAATTCATTTCATGTCATGGAATGCAGGCCATTATTTGTCATTGTAAACAATTATTTCCAGTCATGCATGCACATCATTACTTATCATATCAAGTTACTGCGCACACCCACGGACCTCTCCCGATGAGTATCCACGCCTATACAGATTCAAGAGATAATCCTCAGGGATTCAAGAGGTGGTGATGATGCTCAATATTGGCGATCTCCAGGATCAGGACACGTGGCAGATGACGTGTCCCAAGACTCGGAAGAAAGGGCCCACAGTGGCCGACCAAGCTGCCCGTACCCGACCTACAAGCACAAGCTGGCCCTCCTCGGCCCTCCTGCAAATCGGCCTCCTCGGCCCCTCAGCTCTTCCCGAGCTGTCGCAAGTCCAAGACTCCTCGGCCTCCTCGCTCGTCCCCGAGCTCCCCGGCCGAGGCCGTCTTCCTCGGCCCTCCGACCAACTCCACCACTCACAGGCGTAACCGCCGCTTCGCGAATCTCGCCATGCACGGATTCCATGCCAGCAACATCCCACATTCCACGCCATCACGATCCCTATTAATGGGCGATCCGCTCTCTACGCGGGCGTGACGTCGGGAGCGTAACTGCCGGCGAGATTCCCGCGCCTGCTGCTGCGTGCCACCACCTCCATATAAACCCTCATCATAGAGGGGTCAAATGAGCCATTCTTTACTCTTCTAAGTCGTTACTCTGCTCGGATCTCATCACTAACTTGATCGTCGGAGCGTCCTTGGTGGTACCAAACCATCCCGGGACTTCTTTGCAGGTACTCGGTATCAAACTCCTCATACTACCTCTTCCACCAAAACCCATTGAGACCCACACGCTACAGAGGATAACCTTCAAGATCCACAGGGAGATCAACGGAAGACAACATTTGACGGAGACCCGAAAAGGACCTCCATCAGTTGGCGCCGTCTGTGTGAAAATAACTCCACAAAACACAAAGTTGGCCTTCCGATCTCCGCCAACATGGCAAGCAACCATCCTGAAGATCCCGGTACCAGCCTCCGCCTTCCACTCACCGAAGGCGGGGATGAGCCTCCTCCAATGACCATCATCAACGCCCTCGCAGGCCGGATAGATCGGCTACAATCTCTCATGGAGGCCCTCGTCTGCGTCCAAACGGCCGGGCCTGGGCCCCAGATCGCCTCTCCACCGCCTCCAGAAGGCTCTGCCCCTGTCTGGACTGCTGACCGCCAGCAGGCAACGACCCCTGGCCACCGATCTTTCAAGCCGGTGCTCCCTAAGGCCCGCTGGGCGCCCCACGGCTCCACACCAAGATCTGCCGTCAGAACGCCTCGCCTCGAACCTCCACGCGACCCTTATCCCCCTGAGGAGATGTCAGTCACCTTGCCTATCCACAGGCATGGTCGACGCCACCACCCTCGGCGGGGCCGCACAGAAGGGGTTCACCTTAGCGGCTTGAGGGCCACCTCGCCCAAGGATCTGAGGCACCTCATCGAAGGGAACTGGGGCCGCTCCCAGACTCAGGTCACCCGCAGCGGAGGCCAGGGATCCCTAGGTGCCGATTCCTCGGGATACCACGATCGGCTCGACGCCCTCAAGTAGAAAATCGAGGGCATGCGCCGGGAGGTTCACCTCTTGAGCGACGGGGCTAAGTACGCCTCCGACTCGCTCACAAAGCCGTTCACCAAGGAATTGCTCGCCGTCCACGTCTCCTAGCGCAACAAGCCCCCAAAGGTCTCACTATTCAACGGGAAGGCCGACCCGAAGGACCATTTGGACGCTTTCACCGCAGGGATGAGCTTCCAAGACCACTCCGACGCCGCCCAGTGTAGGGCCTTCCCGGCCACCCTTATCTGCGCAGGTCGGGATTGGTTCCGGGGGCTCGAGCCTCGCTCGATTTCGACCTTCGACGAGCTGGCTACTTAGTTCCTCGGCCATTTCGTTGGGAACCGTCGACAGAAGCGCACGGTCGACTACCTCTTTACGGTTAAGAGTGGGGACAAGGAAACGTTCAAGGCTTACATTACCCGTTTCTACAACGCCCTTCTCGAGGTGCCCGAGCACCGGGACGAGGCCATCATCACAGCGCTTGGATCTGGTCTGAGGCACAAGGAATGGTTACGCTCCTTCGCGTTGGCGCAACCTAAAACAATGGCTGAGGTCAAGACGTGGACCGAGCGCGAGGTTCAGCTGGAATCCGAGGTGAACGCTAACCTCCTCCGAGCAGAATGATCCGACCAAAAGAAGAGGGCTCGGGAGGAGAGGCCGGAGCGTCAGCAGCCCTACCACCCGAAGTTCCAGGAGTATACCCCCCTCAACGTCTCCCTCGCAGTATTGCTGGAGGAGGCCCAGAACGAGGGGTTCTTCAAGTTCCCTCCGATCCCGCGTCAGGCCGCAAAGCAAACCCGGGGCCCCTACTGTGCTTTCCACCGAGTACTGGGCCACGCTATAGAGGATTGCAAGCAGCTAAGGGACTACATCGAAGAGCTCATCCGATTTGGGCACCTCGCCGCATACTTGAGGGACAAACGACAGGCCGACCATGTGCAAGAGCAGCATCGCCCTCCCGCCGACCTGACCATCGGTCAGATCATGCTCGTTTCAGCGGACGGCCAGCCCGGAACTCAGGGAGCCCCGTACCCTATGCCAAGTGCGGGGGCCAACAGCTCTTCAGGGAGCTCGGGCCGGGCCAATAAAGTCATCTACTAGCCTGTACTTTTCTTTTGGAGCAATGTAAACTCTTCCTAGGATCTATTGTTAATTTAATAAAGATCAATGGAGCATTGTGAAAAAGAAAGAAAAACCTTGTTTATTCAAAAGGTATTATGGGCTCCTCAGCCATACAGGCAAAAAGAAAAAGAAATTACAACAGTAGGGGAAAGGGGTGCAGCGAGCACTGCTCGTGGTACTCGGTAAAGATCTCCGCCAGCCGGGGCCTCGTGAGGTCCAACCTCTGTCCCCGGTTACCCCTACGCGCGTCGATCCCAAGCCTCAGCTCGTAGCATTCATGGACAAGCGCCTCTGAGCGGGCCAGCCGGTTGGCGGAGATCAGGCCGAAGCGCCTCAGAGACCGCATCTTGCCCACGGCCTCATTATAAAGCTGCTCGGACAGGGGTTGTAAAGCCCCGGCGATGCCCTCCAGATGGAGTACATCAGCAGCTGCAGCAGGGAGGAGCGTCGCGGGAGCAGGCGGCCGAAATGGTCCTCAATGCTCCCGTAGACCAGCTGCACCGTATCCTCGGTGCAGTTCTGGTCGTAAAGGTACACGTCTTCGAAGTGGATGATGTCGGGGATGGTAAACGGGAAGTCTTGCATTTTCGACGACCTGTTTATGAAGGATGAAAGGACCGGTACTCCTTCAGCCTTATATAACCCACTGCGCACCTCAACAGTCGCCCGCTTTCACCCAAATGGTCGCTGCCACGTGGCGGTCATCAAGCCTTCTCTGATGGACTCGAAGCGACGCGCCCCTAGCACTTTGCCTCCCTCCGCATTCAATGCACATGCTACGCGCGTTGTTGCCGCGACCGTTCCTATTCCCCATGCCTACATCTGGGCGGTCGGGCTACACCTCGTCAAGATTCAACCCAGCAGCTACTCTGCTCGGTCAACCCTGGCGGGTAGCTTCCCTACCGCAACGCCAGGGGTCAGAAAGCCCTCCCAGAGGCAGTCGAGCCCGAGGATCTCTCCCTCGGCTATCCCCAGCGGGCAGCTTCTCTGCCACAATGCCGGGGATCAAAAAGCCCTCCCAGAGGCAGTCGAGTCCGAGGATCCCTCGCTCGGCTATCCTTCAGGACAAAAGCCCTCGCCAAGAAGCACCGGGCAGTAACCCTGCCCGGCTAAGGGTCCTTGGTAGGCTTCTACAGCCCCTCCCGCACTAAGATCCAAAGTCCTCCCAGAGGCAGTCGAGTCCTTGCCCGGTTATCCCCTGCTGGTAGCTTCCTACCACATCCGACAGGGATCAAAGTCCTCGCCAAGAGGCACTGGGCAGTAACCCTGCTCGGTCCCCGTCCTGAAGGATCAAAACCCTCGCAAGAGGCAACCGAGAAGCTACCTTGCTCGGTCAACTCCGGATGGTAGCTCCCTACCCACGACGCCAGGGATCAAAAGCCCTCACAAGAGGCACCAGAGCGACTACCCCACTCGTTCATCCCAGGCTGGTAGTCGCCTACCCACGACGCCAGAGGTCAAAGCCCTCGCCAAGAGGCAACCGCACAGCTTCACTGCCCGGTCATCCTAAGAGGGCTTCTTACAGCCCCTCCAGTGCTAAGGACCAAAGTCCTCCCAGAGGCAGTCGAGTCCTTGATCGGCTATCCCCGGCTAGTAGCTTCCTACCACAACCGACAGGGATCAAAGACCTCGCCAGGAGGCAACCACGCAGCTTCATTGCCCGGTCATCCTTAGTGGGCTTCCTACAGCACCCCCAACGCTAAAGATCGAGGCCCTCACAAGGGGCGACCGAGCAGCTACCCTGCTCGGTCATCCCTGGAGGGTAGCTTCCCTACCACAACGCCAGGGATCAGAAATACCTTGCGAGAGGCAACTGCGCAGCTACCTTGCCCAGTCACCCCCGGCTGGTGGTCGATGCTCGAAGCCAAAGATGCCCTGTGGCCCGCGGAGGATCCGAGACCCCAGGGAGGGGCGTCAGGTCTATCCAAGTCTAGACGATCTCCCCTCGACTCCGAGGCCCATAGGGATACCTCCTCGGCAGCACTTGGCATGCTCGTCGGCTAGTGATTGAAGTCAACTCGATGGACGATCGCCAGAAAGACGGCCAGCCTGACATGAAAACACAACGGTACAAGAAGAGATATCTTACGAGCATTCTTCACAAACAGATGGTAGAGCACAATTCAATGGAGCCAAAGAAAAATTTTATTACTACCAAAGGCAAAAGTTTTACAAAGGATATTCTTTGAGGCTTCCCAGCCTTACAAAATTCAAAAAACAAAGCAAAAGGAAGAAAACGGGGGCTCTACACCTCGGGACCAGGTACAACCTCAAAATCCTCAACCTCCACCACGTGACGTGCGGGGTCCTCGGCGGCTTCCTCGCCAAGAACCTCTTCCCCCTGCTCTTCGGCATCCATGAGGGGGAACTCGGCCCGGAGGTCTCCGTCGGCAAACTCCGGCATCCGGGCCTTAACGGCATCGAGGGCGTCATGCCAAATGCGAGTCGTAGCCACGGCCAAGTCATCGTAAAAGTCTTTCGACTTCTTATAGCTCTCCACTGCCCTCAGTTCGGCTGACTTGGCCGCCTCAGCTGCCGCCCCAAGCTCCTTCCGGAGGGCCTTCACCGTCCTCTTCAGGTTGCCGGCAAGCACCTGGGCATCCTCGAGCTTGACCTCGGCAATCACCACAGCCTCGCGGTGCCGGGCTACCTCCCGTTTCCCGGCCTCCACCTCGCCTTCCAAGGCGGCAACCCTCACCATCACCGCCTGGAGCTCTCTTCCAGCGAGGCGAGCCGGCCCGCAGCCTCCACCGCCGGAGCTACCACCTTGGCTTCCATACGCAGGGCCAGGGCCACGTGCTGGAGAACCTGGAAGACACAAAAAAGATCAGAAAGACGAAGGAGGCACCGAATCTCACAATGAACCAAACACTTACCTGCACGGACTCCTGGGCGATGGACGTCAGCTGAGCCCTGAAGGTCTCCCTGGGAACTCTATCCCCTGCCGAGGTCTCTATTTCATGCAGGAGGCTATCCGCAACGGACAGCCCCGAAGGCACCGTGAACCGGAGGCCCCCTTCCTCCACCATGGTCGGCGAGGACCGGCCCCGGGAAGGCCTCCGGGAGCTTTTCTTGAGCGGCTTCGAGGGAGAGCCGATCTCCTCTTCCGAGGCCGGGTCCTCCTGAATCAGGGCCCGCTTCCGGCCCGATACTCTGTTGGGACCCGGGGCGGGATCTACCCCCGAGCGCTCGCGAGACATCGCCACCGAAGCAGTAGGAGCTGGGGCGGGCTTCGCGCGAGAAGAACCAGCACCCCCAGCCCTCGTAGCCTGCCTCAGCTGGCGCATGGAGGCTTTGAGCGAGATGAAGTCCATGGATCCTGCACGAAACAAATACCCAACCAATCAGCGACATGAGCAAAACGCAAGCCAAAAAGCAAGCCTAACTTACCGACGAACTCGATGGGGCTAAGCCCGACCCAGCTCAAGATCCTCTCGGATAGCAGCACGCCAGGTCGGGGGATGGGCTCCCACGACGCCACTCTCACCGCGGCGGGGACATCGGACTGGTTCCCCGGAAAACATTTCTCTCTCGACCACTTGGTAGGCACGGTCCAGTCCTCGCCCTCGGGAGGGGAAACGAAGAAAAATTTCTTCTTCCAATCGTGAATAGAAGAGGGCAAGGCCACGACCCCGGTCCCGGCAACGCACCCCGGCCGCTTCGTAAAAGTGAGATAAACCCATCTCGGGTCGCCCGCTCGACCACCAGGATGACTCTTGAAGACCAGAGAAGAATCAAGAAGGGAAAGGCTGAAGGGAACCGCCTGTAACTTCAGGCGGATCAAGAACCCGAGGAGGATCCTCCACGAGTTCGGCACTAACTGGCCGGGGGCCAAACCGAAGAAGTTCAGCGCGGCGACGACCTCGGAAGAGAAGGGCAGGCGCATTCCTCCCTAGAAAGCTTCCAAATACAGGGCGATTTCCCTACCCCGTACTTGATCTGCCCTCTCTCCCTCCTTGGCCAGTCGGAGCGTGTAGCGCGAGGGGATGTGGAAGCGAGCCTGAGCATTGGCGATCTCGTCCTCTTGCCTCGCCCAGCACGAGGAGCCAGGGGCCACATCTGCCGCCTCCTCCTTGGAGGCGGCCCCTGCCTCACGATCCCGGGGAGAGGATCCAACCCCTGCTCCCCGAGGAGACTCAGACGCAGCTAAAGGGACCCTAGAACCTATTCCTACAACGTCTACTGATTCTACAGAGGAAGACATCTAACCTTGGAAAAGAGAATCTTCAGGGGCCGAAAGCGGGAGAAAGGAGACGAGCGCCAAGCAACCAAGACTTAAGAGAGGGAAATATGAAGGAGTAAGGGCAATAGAGCGGGCCCTATCCCTATTTATTGCTGCATACGGCCTCATCCAATGACGCCCGTCATCTCCTGCCGAAACGGCTCGTCACGCCCAGCGGCTCCGATCGCTCCACGTGTCAATCCTGCGCTGGATCGCGTCCCATCAGACGTCGCAGGCCTGCATGCGTTGCGTCAGCCATTCGACGCTTGACACGTGAACCGTTGCTTCAGTTGCAGAGTGTACGAACCGGCGCACCTTCTTTAAATGCAGAGATCTCGCCTTGATTCGCTAGTGGAAAAGACAACCGACAGCCCGAGGACTCGTCCCGACTAAGCCTTAGAAAGGAGCTCACCTTGGGAGACCTGGCAGTCCACTCCTGACACGACCCGCTAGCTGGTCGGGACAAGAGTGGGGGGCTAATGATGATGCTCAATATTGGCGATCTCCAGGATCAGGACACGTGGCAGATGACGTGTCCCAAGACTCGGAAGAAAGGGCCCACAATGGCTGACCAGGCTGCCCGTACCCGACCTACAAGCACAAGCTGGCCCTCCTCGCCCCCCCTGCAAATTGGCCACCTCAGCCCCTCAGCTCTCCCCGAGCTGCCGCAAGTCCAAGACTCCTCGGCCTCCTCGCTCGTCCCCGAGCCCTCCGGCCGAGGCCGTCTTCCTCGGCCCTCCGACCAACTCCACCACTCACAGGCGTAACCGCCGCTCCGCGAATCTCGCCATACGCGGATTATACGCCAGCAACATCCCACGTTCCACGCCATCACGATCCCCATTAATGAGCGATCCGCTCTCTACGCGGGCGTGACGTCGGGAGCGTACCTGCCGGTGAGATTCCCGTGCCTGCTGCGTTCCACCACCGCCATATACCCTCATTACAGAAGGATCAAAGGAGCCATTCTTTACTGTTCTAATTCGTTACTCTGCTCGGATCTCAACACTAACTTTATCGTCGGAGGGTCCTTGGTGGTACCAAACCACCCCGGGACTTCTTTGCAGGTACTCGGCATCAAACTCCTCATACCACCTTTTCCACCAAAACCCATTGAGACCCACACGCAACAGAGGATAACCTTCAAGATCCACAGGGAGATCAACGGAAGACAACATCTGACGGAGACCTGAAAATGACCTCCATCAGGTGACCTCGACATGGATTCAAGAGGTGTACGTCATCATCATGACTATACTTTGCACCCAGTGGCACTTTGCTCCGCTTGTTTACTTTGCTCTGTATATACTTGTAACCATCTTCAATATATGTGATCAGGGCTCTAGAGATGCAATGCAAATGCAAATTCAAGAACTAAAGAGCATGACATCGTGAATATTTTGTTCATAATTTCGGAACATCATATATGGATTCTAAAGGTAAACAACGTGGATTAAGAAGGTAACCTCTCTAGATTCAAGAGGTACACCGTGCATATACATTGCTCTGATTCGCACTTTGCTCCACGTCTTACTTATCTCCATCATACAATAGTGTATGCCTTCATGATGTTTACTGCTCTGGTGCTCAACCATACATGGCAATATGTGATGCAACATAATAATGAGCATAAACAATCAATATGGTAAGCATGAGTTCAATCTAGTATATTGATTATGTTAAACAAGAAAATTAAGGATTAATAGTAGATGGCGTTTTGACTTTTACAATCCAGTAAACTTGTAATATAGCATGAATTATAGTGACTAGTACTATGGGTAGAATCAAAGAACGCAATTTATGGTTTCTATTCTAACCAGGGTTGTGTGGATGGAGTTTCATCCGATATCAGTAAAACCTAAATAGTTCAGATATTTGTATCGAAATGATAGGTTTAAATTCTTTAAAACTAATATGATGGTAACATGAGTGATTTAGTATCAAGTGGCTACACGATTGGCGACAAGGTGATGAAAAGCGGCTGAACGAAAAAGGGAACTTTCTGTTACTGATACAGTTTTAAAACAATTTTTATTATACTTAACAATGAAATTTGATAAGAATATAATTAGTTATTATATATTAGTTATGAATATATTTAGTTAGTAGATATTAGTTATGAGTATATTTTGTTATTAGATTGAGAGATGATCTATAGCTTTCTCTATATAGGTTTGTATGGACTCTTGTTTAATTATGCCAACAAATTATTTTCTCTTGATTCTTTTCATGGTATCAGAGTTTTGAAAAGAATTGAGAGGAAAACCCCAATTATCCAAACCCTAACCCTAATTTCCCTAAGACGCCACCCCCCTCCTCTGCCCTCGTCGCCGACGCTCTCGTTGCCCCTCCCTCTACAGCCCTTCGCATTAGCACTACGTCGCACCAGCATTAGCACTCGCACTAGCACCACGTCGCACCAGCAGTTGCAGCCGCACCAACACCAGCACCACGTCGCACCAGCATTATGTCACACCAGATCCGCACCAGCACCACGACGCACCAGATCCGCACCAGCACCAGCATCATGTCGCACCAGATCCGCACCAGCACTAGCACCATGTCGCACCAGATCCGCACCAGCATCCACACCAGTAGCAGCAACACGCACAACAGCCTTCACTGCATCAAACAGTATGGACTCTTCCTTGCAACCAACAGCAGCCTTTGCAGCCGCAGCCTCCATGGCCGCTTCCCTCTACTTATAGACTGCCTCCTCCAATGATGTCACCTCCTCCATGCCAATCACAGCCCTTTCGAACCCTAGTCATAGCCCTCACCAACAGCCACATGGCAAAATTTGTCTCCGCTCCTCTTGGTTAATAACGATAATCTATTCAATCATCTTGCTCTGACTTCTTTACACTTGTACTCGCTTGGGTGTTCGACAAACTTATTCTCGCTATATCGTGATTTACTTCTATGCCTTTCATCATGAATTCTGATTTGGTCTCAATTACTGCTCGTGGTTGTCCCCTATTAGTGGTCGTGGTTCCCGTAGACGTGGTCGTGGCCGTGCCGGTCTTTATTGTGCTTATTGCGATGGTACTAATCATCACGAAGACTGTTGTTGAGAGAAATATGGCTACACTGATGATATACCTACAGCTCCCCAGACATTCATACCGATTGCTACTAATTGAGCTTCCTCTTTTGCCGGCCATTTACCTTTATCTAGTGCTGAGTGGAGCCAGTAACGTTGTCTCCTCTCTTCTGTAGCTCCTGCCAACCTTTCTACTATGTTAGATATATCATTCTTTTCTCATTCTAATTCCTGGGTCGCTGATTCCAGCGCCTCACATCATATGTCTTTTGATAGACCATCTGATCTTGCTTCAAGTCCTCACAAGTTTATTTCTATGGCTGATGGTAATACTACACCTATTTCTGACTCTGCTGATTTATTACTTATTTCATGTTTACATCTGAAAAATTCTTTAATTGTGCCATATTTAAAACAAAAATTGTTTTCTATTCGTAATCTTACAAATGATTCTAACTACTCCGAAACATTTTATCCATCTCATTTTGAGATACAGGACCTTCTGATGAAATAGCGGATTGGTAGAGGGCATGAATAGAATGGACTGTACTACGTTGATTACATTCCCAGTATGTCTGCAGCTGTCTCTACTATCCAGTGGCATCGGAGACTTAGTCAGCGTCCTCTCTCTTCTTTACGTACTATACTGCCTTCTCTTACTGTATCAAAATTCAGTTGTGAATCCTGTATTCTAGGTAAACACCATCGTTCCTCTTTTCCTCCAGTTAATAAATGACATGATTTACCATTTGCTTTAGTTCACTCCAATATTTGGGGTCGCTTTAAATTTCCTCATGTGTTTGGTTATAAATATTTTGTGACCTTTATTGATGATCATTCACGCATGATTTGGTTGTATCTTTTGCGTAATAGGTTTGAAATTTTGTCTATCTTCAAAATCTTCGTAGCTGAGATTAGTAATCAATTGGTGTTCTGGTAAAGGTTCTTTGTTCAGATAATTCTAAGGAATATATTACCGCGGAGTTTACTAAATTTTTTCAGACCAATGGTATATTACGTCAAACTTCATACTCTTATACTCCTCGGCAAAATGGGATTGCTAAACGGAAGAACTGACATTTGCTTGAGGTAGCTCATTTTTTTTATTTTGCATATGCATGTTCCTAAACGATTGTGGAATTTTGCGGTCTTAGCTGCATATTTTTATATCAATCGCATGCCTTATCCGTTCCTAGACAACCAGTCCCCTTTCTCTACTTTATTTCCGCATGGTAACCTATTTCTTATTTCCCCTAAGGTGTTTGGTTGTTGATTGATGTGAAAAAGTGTTTGTTTGTAGTTAACCGCAATCAGAACGGTGTCGCGTATAGCTAGACCGAGATGAGTACGGGTCGTCCTCTGGGAAACGTTGAATCTTTTACTCTTACTTTAGATGTGTTGAGAAAGGAGGAGGGATAAAGAATGTTGTAGAATGGTTTCTAGATCTACGTTAAACAAGAATGTAAAATATAGATCTAGATTATTTTAAAGATGTAATTAATATAATAAGATGACTTGTAGGGTTCGTTAGGATTTAGTAGTTATGGACGATTAATTAAAAGTTACCCTTTTTATCCATTAATAGATTTAGAACTAGAACGACGGTGATGCGTGTAGATTAGGGTTTCTGGAGGGAAAAAGAATCCCACTCTTAACCCTTATCTCGACACGGAACTCCGTTCATATCTAGCCTTTACCAAAACAATCATTAATCTAATCTCTAATCGCGGTCGGAACTAGCAAAGAATTGCTAGCGCGCCCGATTAGGATGTTAATGATTCTTTTGATAAAGTTCCTAAACTTTATAGGACTTAAAAAGGGTTTAGTTATTTTCATCATCCATTAGCCTACCCTAATCCTACGAACCCTAACAAGCGGAGAATTACTCGCGCATGTTGGGAGAAGAAGATGAAAAGACAGAGAGGGAAAACATAATGTAAAATGCAAAAGAATTAAATAAAACAACTACCTTTATTAATCAACTTGAACAATCTACACTTTATTTCATTAGAAAATGATTACAAAGACTAGTTTGCTTCTCGAACTCTTCCGAAGGAGGTAGATGAACAGTTGATGATCAGCCTAGATGCGTGAGCCGTCTTGGACTTCGTGATCTCTTCGGCTTGATAACTTTTCCAAGAGGCTCTCGGTGCCATTTTATAGTGCAAAGCCAGAATCTTTTAGTTGGAAACTTGGTAAAATTCAGCTTTGATTCACCCCACAAAATCTTGTGCTCTGATTCCCTATAATTGCGGCGGATCTGTGGCCCAAGGGGGGTTTGGCCGCGGATCCGCGCTTGATGGTCGAGATCTCGTGACTGAAATTTTTGGGCTTGCATCTTTTGACATGTGGCAATCCTAGGCACCTTCAGAATCTGAAAATCTTTTCTCGGTTGCTTCCAGACTTGGTCTCCAAGTTTTGCTTCTTAATTTGGCAAGATTTCTTCAACAACTTGATTTGTTTGATAAATTCTGCATAACAACTTGGAAAATTCTGCACAATAGGCTTATTTCTACTAGGATTTGGTCAATGGATTTATTTACATACATTTTCCTAGTAAATGCTAATTAAAATATATTAACACATGGAAAATGGTGTTTTAACACATAAACCCTCATATGTATAATATATTATATTAAAGTCCTTTTTTAATATGAAAATGGTAGGAAAAATGTAATACAAATGTGCAGTTTTATCAACTGAACAAATACCCCCAAACTTATCTTTGATCGTCCCGAGCAAACTAGTTTATTCAAGTGGAGAAAAAGAAAGGAGAAAACTAAGCACACTTTCGTAGGCAGACACGATTGCACTGAGCACGTGCAACAAGCCGTTAAACCTCTAGGTGTTCCTAGTAGGAGGAGTGTTGTCTCCTGAGGGTTTTCAGCGGATTACACCCACAAAATCCAATAACAAAAGAAAGATGGTGAAATTTACATAAAAGATAAGAACCATAAAAGAAAGGCCTTGAAAAGAAGAGTTTCCAACTATACTAGTTTTTCAGTTGTCATGAGCCCTATCTTAATAGTCATGAAAAAATGTTAGAAATCACATCATCCCTCAATAAAACATCGTCTTTATTCTTCATTCCTACCTTTCATCCAAACATTGATCATATAACCCCACGTGTGTGTAAAGAACATCCCTACACTCGGAGAATTCAATTCAAGCTATCATACTCTTGTCCATCTACCTTAGTACTTTTTAATTTGATGAATATTAAGATTTGCTCACATATTTTCATGCGACCGTTAATACTTCTTGAGGTACTAACCGACCGATTACTCATGTGCTTGCTGATCCAGTGATAATATTTTCCTCGTCTTGCACCACCTAAGGCTTAGCAGTGACTCCCAGACCAGTTGGCCTTAGGGGACTAGGTGAAGAGGCACCCTCGCTATATTTTTTTTATTGCTGCCTTGGCGATAACAAAACCAGTGTTCATTTTTTTCTTTTCACCATTTTTATATTTTCTTCATTTTTTTCATTTCCTTCATACTTTGGCTTTTAGACAAGAGCATTTCAAGGTATCCTCTACTATCCCGAGTTTCAAGACGTGTGTAAGTGCATATAGTAGGGTATCAACATTCAAATGTTTGGCTTCCAGAATAGAAACTATTTTTCAGACTTATTTTTATCCTCAGATTAGTGACTTCCTTCTTCTTACTAACCCTTGGGACAACAGCTCATAACTACTTATTACTAGTTTGTTTAAGAAAACTTCTATTTTTCTTGGTTTTCTTAAACTATTCCTATCTTTTGGATGTAATTTTTTCACTTTCTACCCTTTTGTTATAAATTTTTTTTTTTTGAAAATGTTGTGCTTATGCAAAATATGATGCAAATTGATGTGTAAATAAGCACAAACCTCCCCCAAACCTGTTTACAGCAGTGTCCTCACTGATGTCATCCGTTAAGCTCAAAAAACCTGTAGACTTGGGAGGAAATTATTAATGGGGGAAAGAATATATGAAAGTGAAAATCCTCCCCCAAACTTATTTTAGGCTCACAATTTTGTAAAATTCATTTTCTTTCAAGAGCCAAAATATACCACCCCTCCCCCAAACTTGAGTTAAACAATTTTAATCTTTTAAAATCACATGAGGGGGTCAAGGTTATTGGTCAATACCAAGCTTTGCAAATACCGAAGGTCAACACCAACCATTCAAAAAATTTATCGATGAAGCACCAAGGTTGGTGGAAGAACATGTCACCTATTAACGTGAAGAAGTGGGGAGGTGACAAGAGGTGTATTGGAAAAGGATTGCGTCTCAATTTGGAGAGACGACACAGTGATAGTAATGATGGATTACTCGCATTATCATGATTGTCCAAAAGAGGGGGTGGAGGTCCAATTTCTTCATCTTGGAGTTGATTCATCTCAACACCCGTGTCTTGTAAAAATGCGAGTTCATCAGCGAAAATTTCCTCAAAGCTTTCATCGATACCCCGAAAAATAATGTCATCAGAAAAAATGGGGTGATCGTCAGACTCAATATAAGGTTCCTCATTAGATGTTGACCCGGACAACTCGGTGGAAGAGTAAATGGTTGGGTCAAACAACAACATATGAAAAGAGTCTGTATCATGAGGTTGATCAAATTCGCTGCTGTCGACATCCATTAATTCGAAAGAACACACATGAGCATAGGGTTCGGAGGGTTCACTTCCCAACTTGTAAATATTAAGCTCAATTGACTTCTTTCCAAAGGATAGGGTCATAGAACCGTTTCTACAATTAATTACTGCGTTGGAAGTGGCCAAAAAGGGTCGACCGAGTATCACCGGGATTTGATTGCGTGGGTTTGCTACAGGTTGTGTATCTATAACGATAAAGTCCACAAGGAATATGAATTCCCCGACTTTGATTAACACATCCTCTAGCCCACCCCTTGGTTGGGTGATAGATCGATCGGCCATCTGAAGAGTGCAATGCGCAGGTTTTAACTCTCCGATCCCTAATTGCTCATACACAGAATACGGAAGCAAGTTAACACTAGCACCTAGATCGAGTAGAGCACGATTGATATTTTTACCTCCAATAGAAATTGAAATTGTAGGACTTCCGGGGTCCTATCGTTTCTTGGGTAGTTGTTGTGTAAAAGCAGTGCTCACATTACTCGCAAGGAAAACTTTTTTAGGTACTTGAACTTTTCGCTTCCTAGTGCACAAGTCCTTTAAGATTTTCGCATATGACGGAACTTGTTGAATATCATCTAGGAGAGGAATGTTTATGTTAACTTGCTTAAAAATTTCCACAATTTTCTCCATTTGTGGACTTGGTCTGTTGCCCCTCAACTTGTTTGGATAAGGTGCTTGATCAATAAGTTTTGGGTCCAACATTTGTGGAGAAGACTGTGGGGATGGATTCGATCCTAAAACTGGAGTGGGAATCGACTTAGCTAGATTTGGCGAAATGGGCGAAGGGTTCGAGCCTTGGGGAAAACGGAGAATAGGCTCGGATGAAGGTGGGAGACTAGACGAATTAGGGGAAGAAGAAGAAGCTGGGGTATCATTGGTGTCACTATCATCACACTGCTCACCCACTCGGTCATTCAACACTTTTCCCGATCTCAACGTGGTAACAGCACTCACATTATAACTTTGTGAGTGGCCAGGATTAGGTATGGGTTGAGATGGGAGTTTCCCTTTCTCTCTCGCACTCATTGCGGCGTTTAACTGTGCGATTTGGTTTTCTATTGATTTGATACTCTCACCATGGGAGGAGGAGTTTTTCGTTAGGGTATCAATAGAAGACCTCATCTCAGCCGAAATTTGCATGGATTGTTTCATGAACATATCCAAAGTTTGTGCAAGTGAGTTGTCAGTACCGGCCACTCGTGGTGTAGAAATGTTGGCCGGATTTTGAAAATTCTGTGACTGAAAGGGGGGCTGATTCTGTGGTTGTGGTTGCTGTGGAGGAGGTCTTTGATAATTGCTTTGTTGGTTTTGATTCCAAGCAAAGTTAGGATGATTCCTCTATCCTTGATTATATGTGGAAGAATAAGGATTGTTTCTAGGTCGCTGCTGAAAAGCAGCATTAGCTTGAAACGATGCATTCATAGGACATTCTTCCGTTAAGTGTGAAGGATCCGAACAACAACCACAGACGGTCTTAGGAAGCGTGACCTGATTTAGGGAGAAATATGAGAACTTGTTTTCAATAGCGCCGAGTTTCTTTTGTATCGCTGCCATTTCGGCTTTTACTGCAATAGAAACGTCGAGCTGGTGAATACCTCCCTTAGTTGAAGGTGGTCTTACGCTTTCCCACTGCAACGTGTGTTCAGCAAGGTCTTCCAGATATTTCCATGCTTCACCGTCATCTTTAGACATGAAATTGCATTGACACATTGTTTCAAGCATCTGCTTTGTCGCTGGATTAATGCCCTTATATATAATCCGACATAAATCCCATCTATTGATTCCATGATGAGGACATTGGACAAGCAAATCCTTGAAACGTTCAAAGCACTTCCAAAATGGTTCGTTGGGAAGCTGGGTGAACTGGTTGATCTCGCTTCTAACACGGGAAGTCTTATGGTTTGGGTAAAACTTCTTAAGAAATGCTATGACGAATTCATCCCAATTAGTGATAGAGTGTGCGGCAGTATTATAAAGCCATTTTTCTGCCAAGTCGCACAGTGTGAATGGGAGAAGACGTAAGCGCATAGCATCTAAAGTCAATTGTGAAGTACCCATCATTGTGCATACGTTTTCGAATTTGGTGATGAAAACGTACGCGTCTTCCGACTCAAGCCCGTGAAATTTGGGCAGCAGGTTGATGTAGTGGGGTTTAATTTCGAAATTATCCCCGTTAGGTGGTGGAAGAGATAGACAAGTGGGAAGAGGACCACAGATAGGATAGCATCTCTCTTGGAGAGAGATGCGCGGTGGATTCTGCACACCTTCGGGCGGTGGCAGCGTGGTGTTATAATCTGATGGAGTGCCGTCCATCTCGGTCGTGGTGTGTGGTGGGGGAAAAGAAGATGAAGAAGTACCGACTTTGGCGTCGATAGCAGGAACACGGACAAGACGGGCACTAGGATCCCGTGTCCAGCCGAGCATGCACTAAGTGGGTTTAGTGCAAGTGGCAGCGTGTGTGTGATTTAAAATTGGCTTGTTTTGAAAAAGTGGGACTCAAGACAAATCTCCCTAAGATGCATAAGCAACCCCTAGAACTAAGGTCACCTAGGTCCAGTCTCTAGACCGCTCCTAGACTTCCAAAGGACAAGCCGCAGGATCAATCCTCTACCGCCTCCGTACTTCCCTTGTAGCCAGATAAGTGCCAGGTAAGTGGGAAGGAACCACGTCGTGGGTCTAATTAAAAACCACTAGCCTTTGACACACTTGCCTAGGCACTACAAAAGTAATGCGGATAAACGATAGATTACCCACGACATTCCTCTGTCCTTATTGAGCGCGACAGTCCTTAGAGTCTGGTCTAGATATTTTTTAAATTAATGAAGGGTTTTTTAAATTAATGAAGGGTTGATCTATATGCTCGGTTTGTGATTTGTGGGGCTTAGGAAGGGTGATGAAATCCCCACCTAATCTTGATTTGGTCTTTGCCCCTTAGAGTCCGTATTAAATATGCAAAACAAAACCAATCACAAAACTTTTGCAAAAAGATTTTTTTTAGCGGCGCAATTTTTGCAAAGAATCCTGCAGAAAATAGATTTTATTGGATTTGAGAGGAGAGAGAAGGAGTTAAGAAAGATACCAGAGAAATGTGAAACCCTAGATCTCCTGTTTCCTCAAGTCGGTGACTCCAGATTCCCTCGCAAAATTCACACACAAATCGTTAAATATGCAATTTGCAGTTTTGTTTTAATAATGATATGAATCGTCTAAGAATTCAACACAAATAGTAAGAATAAAAAATTACGCACGTATCCCTGGCAACGGCGCCATTTGATTGATGTGAAAAAGTGTTTGTTTGTAGTTAACCGCAATCAGAACGGTGTCGCGTATAGCTAGACCGAGATGAGTACGGGTCGTCCTCTGGGAATCGTTGAATCTTTTACTTTTATATTAGATGTGTTGAGAAATGAGGAGGGATAAAGAATGTTGTAGAATGGTTTCTAGATCTACGTTAAACAAGAATGTAAAATATAGATCTAGATTATTTTAAAGATGTAATTAATATAATAAGAGGGCCCGTAGGGTTCGTTAGGATTTAGTAGTTATGGACGATTAATTAAAAGTTACCCTTTTTATCCATTAATAGATTTAGAACTAGAACGACGGTGATGCGTGTAGATTAGGGTTTCTGGAGGGAAAAGGAATCCCACTCTTAACCCTTATCTCGACACGGAACTCCGTTCATATCTAGCCTTTACCAAAACAATCATTAATCTAATCTCTAATCGCGGTCGGAACTAGCAAAGAATTGCTAGTGCACCCGATTAGGATGTTAATGATTCTTTTGATAAAGTTCCTAAACTTTATAGGACTTAAAAAGGGTTTAGTTATTTTCATTATCCATTAGCCTACCCTAATCCTACGAACCCTAACAAGCGGAGAATTACTCACGCATGTTGGGAGAAGAAGATGAAAAGACAGAGAGGGAAAACATAATGTAAAATGCAAAAGAATTAAATAAAACAACTACCTTTATTAATCAACTTGAACAATCTACACTTTATTTCCTTAGAAAATGATTACAAAGACTAGTTTGCTTCTCGAACTCTTCCGAAGGAGGTAGATGAACAGTTGATGATCAGCCTGGATGCGTGAGCTGTCTTGGACTTCGTGATCTCTTCGGCTTGATAACTTTTCCAAGAGGCTCTCGATGCCATTTTATAGTGCAAAGCCAGAATCTTTTAGTTGGAAACTTGGTAAAATTCAGCTTTGATTCACCCCACAAAATCTTGTGCTCTGATTCCCTATAATTGCGGCGGATCTGCGGCCCAAGGGGGGGTTTGGCCGCGGATCCGCGCTTGATGGTCGAGATCTCGTGACTGAAATTTTTGGGCTTGCATCTTTTGACATGTGGCAATCCTAGGCACCTTCAGAATCTGAAAATCTTTTCTCGGTTGCTTCCAGACTTGGTCTCCAAGTTTTGCTTCTTAATTTAGCAAGATTTCTTCAACAACTTGATTTGTTTGATAAATTCTGCATAACAACTTGGAAAATTCTGCACAATAATCTCAAATAATATTTAGTAGGCTTATTTCTACTAGGATTTGGTCAATGGATTTATTTGCATACATTTTCCTACCAAATGCTAATTAAAATATATTAACACATGGAAAATGGTGTTTTAACACATAAACCCTCATATGTATAATATATTATATTAAAGTCCTTTTTTAATATGAAAATGGTAGGAAAAATGTAATACAAATGTGCAGTTTTATCAACTGAACAGTTGTCTATGCTATCCTCATATTCTAAGTCCTCATATTGGCAATCTTGATCCTAAAGCTACCCGTATAGTATTGGTAGGTTACTCACGATCTCAAAAAGGGTATGTTTGCTTTGATCTTTCCACATCTAAAATTTGTACTTCTTATGATGTGACATTCTTAGAAAATTATGCTTATTTTCCACCGCCAGGACCTCACTCCTATTACTAATGTTCCTCACCTACCTTCGTCAGAGCTTGATTCGTCTGTTCAACCTGTGAGCCCTAGTTTTCTGCCTGTAGCCCTTTATCCACAGATGTATCACCGTTGTAAGAAAATTGTCCCACCCCTTCCCACCGATGCTTCTTCTAACGATTCTTCTGCAGGTACTCATATACAGTATAATATTCCTGATTCTCCACCGCTGCTGCCTTCATAAGTAAATCTCTCTCTTCCTATTGCTTTACGCAAGGATAAGCGTTCATGTACTATTGCACATCCAATTTCTAACTTTGTTTCCTATCATAGATTGGCATCATCTACTAGTCAGTTTATTTCTTTCTTGTCGGCCATCACCCTTCCTTTCTCTATTCAGGAAGCTCTTCAGCATCCAGGTTAGAATGCGGCTATGTTAGAGGAGTTTGTTGAAAAACCGCGGACGCTCATACCAAATAATATTAGAGGGGGATGAATAGAACTATGCTAACTCTATGCCCAACTTAAAAAATCTAACTAATACACTTGCTAATCAAAAAACTCAATTGTAAAGCTTAGGCAATATGAGACAGGATGATATAATACTAAGCAAACTACAATTGTGAACTATAACAAATAGAAAGAGAGAAAGATCACAATCAAGCAAGAATGAGCATATAGAGCAAAGGTAATCTAGCATGCAATTTCTATCAATGAAAACTTGCATTCAATTAAGCACAATATAAATGGCAAGTAATAAAGGAGAGATATAAAGAAATTGCAAACTAAAGGCACAAGAGATTTTTATAGTGGTTCGGAAGATCCGTCAGTCCACTTTCTTTAGGCGCATGAGCCCGTTTCACTAAACACATTTTTCTCTTTGATACAAACACGTTGCCCGCAAGTAACACACAACCATGCTTCCAGTGGAGGCCAAACCAACACGTCTCCTCAATAAACTACACATTGTTCGCCGCTATGAACAAAACTTCTCTTACAAGTTCGGTGGTCTTTCCTCTACAAAAATTCTCTCATCTCTTATAATGACAATCTTGCACTCAAGATCCCAAACACAAAAAAGGAAAAGATTACACTTGAAGTACAATTACTCACAAAGGAGTTGCTCTCAAAGCTCTCTCTAATATGCTTACAAAGTATGGATGATCAAGTTAAGCTTTTGAATCTTTTGTGTGTGTGAGTGAATTAGTAAGCAAATGAAAATCTTTTGAACTCTCATAAGATGTGGGATTTTTTCTCTCTTGATCACTAGAAATATTAGCAACTGAAATATTGAATGATTAGAGCTAAAAAACCCAGCTCAAAACTCTTTTATAACCCCATACAAAAAACTAGCTGTTATAAGTCAAATCAGCATTTTTCCAGTAAGAACGGGCGTCTGAAGAACAATAGGACAGAGGCCTGAAGAACAATAAGATAGACGTCTGAAACTTTAACAAAATAAATCCCAATGGCTATATTTTCAAAAACTTTCTACTGCAGGCGTTTGTCGAATATAGGTTCATACATCTGTCGTGGGTTTTCAAAGATGGCCAAAAACAGTACAGAGAATGAACAGACGTCTGAAGAACATGGAAAAACGTTTGAAGAAGAAATGGTTTTTAAAGATTTTGAACTGCAGACGTTTGTTGCCTATATCTTCAGATGTTTCTTTCTTAAAAGAAATTTATTCCAGTGAAAGCACAGAGAACAAATAGATGTATGAAGAAGCAATGGACAAACATCTGTATCTAATTAAAATAGGCTATATGAAAATACAGAAAAAACAGACATCTGAAGAAGAAAGGTACAAACGTCTGAAGCATAAATAACATGAAAACTGATATTTTAGACATTTTGGGGTTTTATAAAAACAAAGAAAGCCAACAGACGTCTGAAGCACATGGCGACTAACGTCTAGACAAGCACAAAAACTGAAAAATGGGTTTTTATAAAATAGAACATTTTAAAATCGAAAACTCGTTGTTTGTAAAACGTTTGTGCAATCGTGTGTGAGTGTTCAAGATTTTTAAATGATATAACCATAATCTATAGAGTACTTACAAGTATTCCTATATCGGTATCTGCAAATCTTCGAAATCTTGAATTCTTGATGTCTCGACTCAAACACTTAAAACTTTAGCACTTCGCTTGAATTTTGCGTTGGTCGATTGATATTCAATTAGCTTTGACACTTGACGTTTCAAAATCGAACACGCCATTCCACTCACTTGCGTCTTGAAGTTGATATTTTGGTCTTCAAATCTCGGACTTGACTTTGATGCTTGAACTTGGACTTGGCTTCTAGCTTCTGAGCTATTTGTAGCTTGAATTCTTGAGCTCTTATTTCTCGGCTACGTAGGTTGAACTCAAGAAACTTGAATTGGAAATTTGAGAAACTCTTGTCCATATTCCTCTAACCTCCATTAGATATATCATTTAAGCTCGTTTTCCTCCATCCTTCATTCAACGCTTGTGCCGTGAGATATTCGATATCTTGAAAATCAATCTCAACACAACCAAGTATATCATATACAGTGTTATGAAATATAAGCAAGTTAATAAATACAAGTATATGAACAATTATTGTTTTGGTATCACAAACAAGAATAGTATATCAATATCAATATCAAGATATCAATCAAATGCAAAGTATGAGATATTGATATACTATATATATACATGATATATGACTAGTAAGCTATATAACACATTTATGTGTGCGTGTATTCATATTGTGAATTACTAAAACAATGATTGAAAGTAATATATCGATATCAAGAATATAATACAAGTATTGCATGAGATATTGATATATTACTCTATTTACACAAGATATAAGATATGCAAGGTAAATATCAAATGTATACAAGTTTAATGTCGATAGGAGAAACATAATAAGAATGTGACACTAAACGAACTATTCATGTTTAAGCTATCATCAAAACTAAATAATTGGATCATCGAAATCTATAAGTCATCAATCTCCTCCCTTTTGATGATGGCAAAACATGAATAAGAAATAGTATATCTATATCAAATAAAACCAAATATCCGATATTGATATATTAAAACTCTTATTATTCTCCTCCTTTTCGATATAATCAAAAAGGTTATTTAAGGAATTTAGAACGCTTAAACTACCCCCTAAACATATGCATAAGAGAACACTAGGAAATGGATACGAGCATAGGTGAAGATGCAAAATTTGAAAATGAATCTCAACTCATTTCTAAATATATGTGTATAAAAGAAATGCAAAGTAAAGAAAGTATAAATGCACAAAGATCCACATGAGCAAAATATCAACTTGTTCTAATGGCATGTGGAGGCAAGTATGAATTAATATCGATTGAAAATGAACAATATTTAAAGTAGAGCTTAACTCATACAAAAAAAACATGTTTTTAAAACGATATACAAACAAAAGCTCAAAAACATGTGCTAACTCATAAAAATTAAAACAAGTTTTGAAACTTATGAGTTAGAATACATGTCGTAATACGAACCATAGGATAAAAATGAAAAACTTAATCGTATTACGCATGTACTAATTGTGTGGGTGTATTTAAAACAAGAATATGATTTAAAAGGTTCACAACACAAGACTGGGAATGTAAATATGGAATATTATACCTCAATAGTGCAACACTTACATATCCTAAATGCTTGAATCTCCCAAAGTTGAGAATCAATTTTGAAGGATCGATTCATAAGTCCTATCTCACAATCACTAGAATACCAAACCATTAGAGCTCAAACATAAAGTATAATGGAATACAAGTGATAGAATATAATGATACTAAACTCAAGAACCGATCAAAATATGCACTTGTAATCATGATGATATCAATGAAAGGTACAAATGTGCAAGCAATTCACATAGAAAAAGATACCAATTGAAAACAACAATATACTTTATGTGAGAAGAACCATGAGTAACTGTCTCATCTTAAGTATCGACTACCCGGTGAAGGGTCTCTAATTCTCTCCTCTATACCCATACGATTCGTTTTAATTAACGAAATCCACAATGGGTCCCCTAAAAGGGTTGCAGAAGCCATTTGGAAAGATGAGCTAAGAATTCAATACCAATAAATAATTCTACTCATGCAAGAAGTGTGTGTGTAACAATTAAACAAGTTTAAGCACAAAAAATATCAATAAGGCACAAAGCAAAGATACTAATTGAAAATTAGTTCAAATTAAAACAAGTGCCAGAATATATCCATATGAAAAAGATTTAAATAATTTAAAGCTCTATGGATACAAACTCACTTATAAGATTAAAAACACAGTATAAGCAAGTGAGAGTGGTTTATAGTAAGAAAACATAAGGATATGCAAATCTAAAAAAGTTTTCAAACCATATCGTGCTCAAGTTTTAAAAGATTGCAAGTTTAAAGCAGATAAGCATAAGAAATCACATATGAGCAAATGAATGATACCAATTGTAAATACCAATTGAAATATTCTATGAATGGCATCTCATACATGAATCAAAAGCACTAAAAAGACATGCAGGTTAAACACTTATGCAATCATAAGGGGTATATCTAAATAACACATACTCGAATAGAATATCAACAATTAAGCACAAATATATATACGATATTCTAAGCAAGTATAGCAAGACATACGATAACAAATTGATAAGCCAAGCAAATTTTCCATTGAGTTGCCCTGGCTCATCAAGCTCCCAAATCTCTCAAGTCGTAAATTGGTCTACACCTATAAAATAAAGTATGGAGGGGGATTTCGGTATCCAAGTTTTCTTGGATACATATGGTTTAGGCTTTGGAACCCATCTAATGTTAACACAAAATGAAACATTTCTCTTTAAAGAAAAAGAATGTGCCAAGTGACCATATGACCGCAAAAATTGCAATTGTGAGTGTGTACACGAATAGATATAAAAATATCAACTAAGACATGAGATGAAGCAAGATTATGATGCGCATGACTTTTAAAAGTTTTCCTTAAAATAAATCTATAAAGATATGCATGAAAATGTGCATGAGATTTAGTATGATGAGAAGCATGCTTTACAAATCTAGACGAAGTGGGTTTTTGAGTTTCCAAAGAATTTTTAAATCCTCCTCGATTTAAAACCTTTTCCTTGCTAACTAAAGAATCAAAATTTGAAAACTTAGCAAGGGAAGAAACCAAAATCTCATTTTCTTTCTTGAGAGAAACGTTTTCGAAAACAAGAGATTCTTGAGATAAAATAGACGATTTCAAAAGATCAATCTCAGTTTTAAAACTTGAAATCGTATCAATGTTTTCATTTCTCAAAATCTCTCAAGTCAAAAGCAAGTTCCTGTTTTCCTTTTTAAGAGTCGAAATATCACAAGTCAATACATCTTGAGAGGCAATGGAAGATTTCAACAAATCCATTTCGCATTTAAAACTTGAAATCAAAACATCATTTTCTATTCTCAAGGCATTGCAAGTTTTGTAACTCTATAGTGCCCCTTGCTGTGACCACTACGGCGTTGCAGAATCAAAAACTTTAATTTTAACTTGAGCAATACATATTTTAACCCTAGAATATAATTCCAAACACTAAACTAATCTAAACTAAAGAGTTTAGCTACTGAGTAGAGGACTACAACCTTTGAAGTCGTGTCTTTTGGGTCATGTGTGGTCCTCTCCTTGAGCTCCTAGGGTTCTTGGATCGAGCTTTCGATGTCGTTTCTGCACGTCAAAGAAGATCCACCCGAGAATGCCGGTTCAAGCTCTAGCTTCCCAGAAGCAACTAAAGAACCTCTACTAGGGTTTTAATAACATCAAGTATGCAATTTTAAAATTTTAGAAGGCTAAGTCTACATATAAGATCATACTAAAGGTTTAGGGTTACAAAGTTAGCAAACTAGAGTTCTATTCTAAGTGAAGAGGAGCTATAATCTTTGTAGACATGCCCTTCACTTTAATATCTCTTTGTAGTAGTCTCTTGAACTCCTTCTAGTGCTCCACTTGAAGAAAGGAACGAGCTTGCTCGAAGTCTTTTTCGTCGAAGATGATCCACCTTGATGCAACTTACACTCAAGCTCACACTTCACTAATCAAAGTATTAGTGAAGAGAACAACCTAAACTAAATTGCTAAAATAGTTTAGGTTGATGAAGTAGGGTTTTTTATTACAAAAAACTTTCCTTTTTCTTTTTCTCTTGAGTGAGTAGTCTCACAAGTGAAGAAGTGAAGAAGATGAAGATGAGGATGAGAATGAGCAAGTGTTGTGAGGATAAGGATAAATGATTAAGTTTTATTATTTAAAGGGAAAGAGGGAATGAGTCATTATCTCTACAATCTTCCATTATAATGACTCATTCTTTTCCTTTTAAATGAAATAACTAAATCATTATTCTCATATCTCATACCCAATGTGATTCTCATATACCCGTCTTTCATGTATCATCGACCATGACACAAAAGTATATATCATTTATATTACATACAAATAATATATATAAAGAGAAGAAAATCTTAAGTGAGCAAAATATTAGTGTGTTTGTGTGTGTCATATATATAAATATATATCAAATTATTAAATCAACACTTGATTTAATAGTCCGGTTATATCATATATAACTCGGCTAATATCATATAATGCTATATTAGAATACAATATCATATACTCGTATTTAATCAAGCTTCCGCACATATCTCCATACATGCTCTATTTCGTTTCACTTGAACTAGAAAATCTCTGTGTAGGACTCTAAAGACTCACCAATACGCTGACAATAGCTAATGATCACATCAAACACTTACAAGCCGTCGGTAGTACTAGCTGCACGTAACGGCTACCCAGGTATTGAACGAATAAAAGATCAACAAGTAAACTTGTCCAAACTCCCGTAGAGCCTATAAATAACACTTACCATATAGTCCGGTCTCTTCATCTGATATGTCGCATATCGAGTCTGGGGGGTAGAATCGTCAGACCCCAATAACTCGAAAAATCATGCCGACGTGTGACCTATAACAAATCAAGAAAATACTGATAACACTTATCTGTAAATCTCACCAATCATGGCCAGGGATTTGCTGTTATAGCCAATCGAGTATATCACAACATTAACTCCTTATACCGGGAGAGACGAAACCCCTCCTATCTCTCAATACTTCCATATGATTCCGGACTGTACCCAACTACCACTTGTTTGCATGACTCAATAGAGCCGTGGTAGGGAGGTAATCAAAAAATAGTGGGAACCAAAAAAAACACTATGACGATCTCGGGTCTACAGACTAACCTGTATACGTGTCACCAGAGAACTGTTATTTGACGATAGGTATGATACCATCCAGGAGTTCTCGGCACATCTGTTCGGTGTACTTATTCTCCAATGAGCACATGTGTACAATCCTTGATGTCAAACACCAATAGTTGTGGGATCAACCATCGCCCCGTACAGGGTCAAGAAACGTACTCACTAGTCTACTCTGGAATATCAATGCTCTGTCTCGATACTCTCTTGACTAGGAACACATCAAGGATATGCTTATAGACTGCGTAGGCCCTACTAATATGATCTACATCATAGTCTTGGTAGCCAAACAAAATATCCTATCGGCTTTATCAACATGTATCAGTGAAATAGTGAACTAGACTAAAAGCACATGTTAAGATAAAGAGTAACCAGATAGCATACTATCATATTGAGCAAGAAAGTCATATATATATATATATATATATATATATATATATATATGTCCAAATATCCACTATAATATACAATAATGGCCTCTAGGGCATACATATTCCTAACAATCTCCTACTTGCACTAAGGCCAGCTGTTGTAGTATCTCATACCCAACATCACAAAAAGTCTCTCGAACTGCGCCTGGAAAAGGGCCTTCGCGAGTGGATCCGCCGTGTTTTCCTTCATGTCAACTCTTCTTACCTCGATCTCGCGGTGATCAACTATCTTCCGGATCAGGTGATACCGCCTTAGAATATGTCTGGATCGCTGATAGGACCGAGGTTCCTTGGCTAAAACTACAGCTCGATTGTTATCACAATACAAATGTATTGGATCAACAATGGATGGAACCACACCAAGTTCAATGATGAACTTCTTCATCCAGACGGCCTCTTTGGTAGCATCGTTAGCAACGTTGTATTCAGCCTCCATCGTCGAGTCTACAATGGTATCTTGCTTGGAACTCTTCCAACATACCATCCTCCATTGAGGGTGAAGACGAAACCCGAGACGGACTTGTTGTCATCTTTATCACTCTGGAAGCTAGAATCGGTAAAGAACTACACTTGGAGTTCTCCATTACTATACACTAAGAACATTTCTTTAGTCCTTTACAAGTACTTAAGAATGTTCTTCACAGCTATCCAGTGCTTCTTCCCTGGGTCTGATTGATATCTACTTACCACGCTAAGTGTGTAAGCTATATCTGGTCTAGTTCATAACATCGCGTACATGATAGACCCGACTGTAGAAGCATAGGGTATCATGTTCATGCGAGCCCTCTCCAAATCAGTCTTTGGAGACTTCTCTTTGGAGAGGGTGATTCCTAAGCAAGCAGGTAAATTACCACGTTTGGAATCTTCCATACTAAACCTTTTTAGTATGGTGTCTATGTACCTAGATTTGGAAAATTCCAATATCCTTTTAGATCTATCCCTATAGATCTTTATCTCCAGGATGTAGGAGGCATTACACAGATCTTTCATAAAGAACTTTTGTGATAGGAAGAGTTTAACCGAGTGCAGCATAGGAACATTATTTCTTATCAAGAGTATGCCATGCACGTACAATACGAGGAAAATGACCTTGCTCTCTACTACCTTTTTATATATACAGGGTTCATCTATATTTTTGATGAAGTCAAACTCTTTGACTGCTACATCAAAACAAATGTTGCAGCTCTGCGACACCTGCTTTAATCCGTAGATTGATTTAAGCAGCTTGCACACCTTTCTACTGCTTCTACTTTCTACGGAGCTCTCTGTCTTATGTTATATACACGCTCTCTTCTAAATCACCATTTAGAAAAGCAGTTTTGACGTCCATCTACTACATTTCATAGTCATGATATGCAACAATGGCAACTAGGATCCTGATGGACTTAAGCGTAGACACTGAACTCGTCAAAATCAACACCTGGTCATTGACGAAAACCTTTTGCTACAAGTCTGGTTTTAAAGGTCTCAACCTTTCTATCTACACTGATCTTCTTCTTGAAGATCCATTTGCTCCCAGTGGGTTTTACCCTTCAAGAGCAACCTCCAAAGTACATACTTTGTTAGTGCATATGAATTCCATCTCAAATCTCATAGCATCCAGCCATTTTATAGAGTCCCCTCTTGTGTTGGCCTGCTCGAAACTAGTCGGGTCATCATCTTCCATGATGCAATTTTCTCTCCCACCATCTATGAGAAAACCGTAATATCTCTCAGGTGGGTGAGAAACCCTACTAGATCTGGGAAGTGGTTAAAGTGTTAGTGTATATGCCCTAGAGGCCATTACTGTATCATACTAGTTTGTATATTACTTAATGGAAGCTTGGGATATTCACAGTTGTATAGACAATCTTGCTCAAAATAGTAGTATGCTACTTGGTTTGTTTCTACTTTAATGTGTACATGTGTTTCTTTTAGTATATCACCTATACACATTAGTGGAGCCCTTAGGATCTTTGCTTGATTACCAGCGTTGTGATGGCAGTCACACTCGTGGGGGCTGGGTAATCCACAAGCACATCCTTATACAGGTCCCTAGTCGTAGGACTATCGAGACAAGGCATCAATACTTCGGAGTAGACTAGCGTATGCGCTTCTCATCCTAGCATGGGAGACGGTCTGTCCCACAGCCGTCAGTACGTCGTACTTGAGATAGTATGCGGGTGCTCGTTAGGTTACGGGTACACTGGACATGACTCGTCGGGAACTGTTGGTTGGTACTATACCTATCGTCAGTTATCAGTTCCCAGGTGACATGAGTACAGCTTAGTCCGCTGACTTGACACTGTCACTTCGCCTCGAGTGTATTCCCACTGTACTTTGATTACTACCCTACCACGGCTCAAAGGAGTCGTGCAAACAGGTAGTAGTTGGGTGCAGTCCCGAAGCACTTGGAGGCAGTGACGGTTAGACAGGATTCGTCTTTCCCGGTATTGGGGGTTGATATCACGCTGTGTCTAGGAGAGCCATTACACAAAGTCCCTGGCCAGGGCAAGCGAGATATACTGGTAAGTTTCCAGTGTTATCTCAGGGTGTTCTGGGCTACACTCCGACACGACTTGTACCGCTATTAGGGGACTGACGTTTACTGCCCCCTAGGCCCGCCATGCGATATTCTCAGACGAACAGACCGGACTGTACAGAGATTGTCACATTCAGGCTCAGTAGGAGTTCAGATGGGTTTCACCTCGTCCGTCTTCTTATCGGCATCTACCCGGGGGCCGTTACGCACAGCTAGTGCCACTTGCGGTTTGTGGTTAAACCCACTGCCAGCGTAGTGTCTAGTCTTTAGAGTCCCACACAGAGAGCTATTCGCCTTTAAGCAAAAGAGTAGAGGTCGCATGGTTTTGCGACAGGGTTCGGTCACATCCATGCACTTGTGCACGTTTGGTGTCCGGACAGTTATTACTAGCGGGCTTTGGTTTAAGCCAGATCCTAGTATACGTTTTGGGATTGGTTTTATCTCGTTTGTATTCGTGTTCCTCGGAACGCGGATGCGGGTGTGTATACACGGTTGACAGAGACAGAGGCAGAGGATTCTCATTAGGGTTGTTGACTGTTGACTTTTGCTAAACCCTAATGAGAATGAGAAATATGATTAATGATAATATTAATTAAGTATTATTGTGCCATGGTTGGGTTGAAAGGTTGACTTTGTTGACTTGTTGACTTGGTTGACCGGTTGACTAGGTTGGACTTGTTGACCATCATCATTACAATGGCTATCATTTCATGGCAAAGACTTTTGCTTGCTTGTTATTCTTTACAAAATGAGTGCATGAAATGATATTGCCATTTGACTTGAACCATCACATAATACTCAATTACTATTATTGTTATGATTATTTTGTGTTATAAGAGGATGGTTGAAAAAGTCTTCTTCATTCTATCATTTGGATTCTCTCTCATCCTCAAGCTCTCCCTCTTCCTCTTGCTCTCTCTCTAGCTCAAGGAAACTCCCTCTCATGAGTTGAGAACCATTTCCTTAGAGATAAAACCCAAAACACTTCTCTACTCATCCTAGTATACAAGGTCTAGCAAACCAAGTGTTCTAGTTTCCTCTAGATTGAAGTTGGAGCCAAAGGTAGAAGCTTTCGGGTGGATCCATCTTCGACACAAGGAGACGACGAGGAGAGAACCATCCGACCACCACAAGGAGTCGAAGAGAAGGAGTTCAAGTTAAGGTATAACCCCCTAACCGAGTAGCTAAACTCTTAGTTAGGTTGTTAGATAGTTAGTTTAACAAAGATCCGTTTTTGAGTCCATGTTACCCCAAAGTAAAAAATCGTGTTTCACCATTTCCGCAACCCCAAGGAACCGGGGACGGGTAACGTGGACTTACATAAAGTTCATCGGGGACTATTGAATCTTCCGGTTCTACCAAATCCTTAGTTGCAGTTTGTGTTTTTGGAATTTCATCCAGTTCTACTGCGCTACCACTAATTTCTTTTACAAGAAATTTCTTTTCCAAAAAGGTGGCATATTAAGAAACAAACACTTTTTGTTCCTTAGTGTGGTAGAATAAATACCCTAGAGAATATTTTGGATATCTCACAAACTTACAAAGAACTGATCTTACTTCGAGTTTGTCCAGGTTTTTCTTTTTGACATAATTCGGACAACCCCATATCTTATCTCGTTTAAGGTATGGTCTCTTTCCACTCCATATCACATATGGGGTTTTAGACACAGATTTTTATGGAGCATAATTCAATAGGTATGCAGCTGTCTCAAGTGCATAACGCCAGAATGATAGAGGTAACTCAACAATACTTATCATAGTGCGCACCATATATAATAGGGTGCGAATCCTCCACTCTGATACATCATTGTGTTGTAGTGTATATGAAGGAGTAAGCTGAGAGAGAATCTCATTCTCTTTTAGATAATATCGGAATTTCATGCTTAGGTATTCCCCTCCTCGATCTGATCAAAGGATTTTGATACTTTTACCCGTTTGGTTCTCTACTTCATTATTATATTTCTTAAATTTCTTAAAAGTTTCAGACTTGTGTTTCAACAAGAACACATGTCTGAACCTAGAGAGATCATCCGTGAATGTAATGAAGTACGAGGAACCATTCCTGGAATGTGTAGACATAGGACCATATACATCACTATGTATCAGCCCCAAGAGTTTAGTAACTCTTACTCCGTGTCCTGTAAACAGAGTTTTGGTCATTTTTCCTTTGAGACAAGACATAAAAGTTTCATAAGATGTAAATTCGAACGGATTCAAATATCCATCCATATGCAACTTAGCTAGTCTGGTCGCATTGATATGACCAAGTATACAATGCCACAAGAAGGCTTCGTTAACTTTTCCTCTTGCATGCGTTCTGGATGTTTAGAACTGTATGTTGATTTAGAACGTATAAACCATTACACAATGTACCAAACCCAATCAACACTTGATTTAATAAAATGTTCATAACATTTTTCTCTAATGCAAAATTATATCCTTCTTTATCTAATAAAAAACAGATATTATATTGCACATCATAGACGGTATGAAATAACAGTCGTTCAAAATTAATGTATTACCAGTTGGCAAAACAAGGTGATATTCACCGACAGTTTCGGCAGCAACAATTGCTCCGTTCCCTACTCTAAGAAACATATCATCTTTTCCCAGTTTTCTACTTCTCTTTAACCCTTATAACATATTACAAATATGGGATCCTGATCCACTATCCAATATTCAGGATGTAGAGCATACTGAGAAATAGTTCTCAATAACTAACACACCCGAAGAAAATACATCAGAATGCTCTTTCTTCATTAGGGTTGCGTGGAAATCCTTACATTCCCCTATCCTTTGCCTTGACTCATGACTGTTATCATAAGATAGAGTGGAACAAACGTTCCACAGCCCAGTATAATAAGTGGGTTCGATCAATATATCCATGTTATTATCTTGATTAAGGCATGACATGGTCGCTACCTGGAGACAGAGAGAAAAAAACATCTTAGCATGCACTCTTGCAAAATTAGATTGGTTATTATCTTATCTAATTAGGATGGCTCCTACTGTTTTTATCAAATCTTCCTTCAAACCCTGAAAGGTAAGACTAGCCAGGATTAATTACACCCTACAAGTTCGCTAATCGATCAGCCACACAGGTGTTAGTACTCCAAAGGAGTCTCCCCGTGCTTTCCCACAGAACTAATTAAATAACCTCATTTCCGCAGAGGCATAACCCCGTTAACACCTTTCTATACACATACTGCATTAGCTAATTGTAAAGTGGAAAACTCTCCCAGGAGTAACTATTTCTCGTAGTTGGTATTGGGATCCAACTATTGCATAGAAGGTATGCAATCTCATTGCAAATTTCAACACTTGAAATTCCCGATAATTATTTTTACCCCTAAGAGCTTATGACCTTGACGAATTCAACAAATCATAAGTTGCTAGTCAAGTTCAACCCATCATTTCTTGATTAGGTTAAATCCACCCGCATAAGCCCTTAACGAAGTCAACAAAGCTATACGACTGTCCTAACTAATCGCATCACATGCTGCAGAAAAGCATCCATTAGCTACTGAACTGTTGGATATAGTACCTTCATGGCAATTATTGTGATTGCAAGTGGGCAATTATGATAATTGAGTGAGGACCTAAACGTATAAAACAGTCTTACTTGAAATGATAGTATGCTATCTGGTTTATCTTCATCGTTGATGAAGTCTATAGCATTCTTGCTTGACGACCGGCATTATGATGGCGATCATATACGTGAGAGTTGGGTTGTCCATAGGCACATCCTTAAAGGTCCCTAGTCATGGGAGTATTGAGACTGGGTATCGATATTCCAGAGTAGACTAGTGTATATATTTTGAGACCCCGACGAGGGACAGTGCCCGGTCTCACAAGCCACTGGTGTTGTGTCACCTAAGATGGTATACATGTCCTCACTGGACGGACTTGCCAAGAACTTCTAGATAGTTTTACCTATATCGTCAGATAGAAGTTCTAAGGTGGTATGAGTACAGGTTAGTCCTTTGAACTGATATCGTCATTTGTCTCATGTGATTTCCCACTGTACTTTGATTACTACCCTACCACGACTCAAAGGAGTCATGTAAATAGGTTTTAGTTGGATACAGTCCCGAGCCACATGGAGGCAGTAGTCGATTGTTAGGGATTCATCTCCTCTGGTATTAGGAGTCAATGTCGGGCTGTGTTTAGTCGGCTATCACTGGAAATCCGTGGCCACGGTGGATGAGATTTACTGATGGTTGATCAGTAGTATTTCTTTTGGTGATAAGCTCGACTCAGACACGACTTATCGGGTTAATTGGGGTCTGACGTTATCCACCCCTTACACCCGATATGCGATACTCTTCGACGAAGAGATCGGACTGTACAGAGATTGTCACATTCAGGCTCAGTAGGGTAAGGACGTACTTGATTGTCGACCCCCCTTTCGGCAAGTACCTAGGTAGCCGTTACGTACAGCTAGTGCCGCTGACGTGTTTATGGTTAAACCCACTGCCAGTGTATTGCCGAGTCTTTAGAATCTCACATAGAGGGTTTTCCCAGTTTAGGCGATAGATGTAGGATCCGTACGTTGGTATGTGCAGGGGTCGGATAAATACGTGTACGAGATACACGGATCTTAATCGGGCGGTTGATAATACTAGCCAGCTTAGGATTAATTCGGATTATTAAATCAGGTTTTGATTTAATAATTTATATATATATATATATATATATATATATTGATATATATATTTTAGTATTATTGTTCACTATTCATTTTCTCTCTTTGGTGCTATCCGGATACGCGTATGTGTAGCGATACATATACCAGGTGAAGTATTCCGTATTTGTATGGGAATGCTTCTAGAAGAAAGACACCTTATATTTTTTTTTCTTTTTAGAAAAATAAATAGGAAATGAGGTGGCATGAAGAATACTTGTGATTGTAGAGAGGAATGGCTTGGATTGTGATGTGCATTTATTGGTGCACTATTACTTCATGGTTGTTATTTATGTAGCCATTCTCTTTTTTTTTTTTACACTTGATCATTTTTTTATCCTTTATGCTTCATGCTTCATAGTGGAGAGAAAAAAAGACTTAGCCATATTTTCTCTTCTCCTTCGTTTTCCTCTTGCTCACTTGAGCTTGAGAAAAAGAGAGAAAAAGTTTAGTGAAATATTCTTACATCACCGACCATCCACACCTAGCAAGTTTGGATCATCGGTTAGAGTTTCTTCCGGTCTCCCTCAGGTGGATCATCTTCGGCGAGGGTGGTCGATTTTCAAGCCCATTCCTGGCTTCTACAAGCTTGGAGGGGTTTTCCACAATTGGGTGGACACATGACAAAGGTTGTAGTTTCTCAACCCTTTCTTTTCTAGTTAGCTAGTTTAGGTGTATGGATCGTATCATGTGGTTCGCGCGTTCGGTGCCCGCGAAAAGTTTTTGTTTTCACTTCCTCCTCGGCCGCGGCCTCCGCAGCGCCGGTGCCGGACACCAACATGGTATCAGAGCCACTCCATAAAACTTAACTAGCTAGTTTGCACTAGTATAGAGTTTCGATCGATGGAATTTTCCAATTCACATTTCCATTTCGTCGCTTGCTGTTCGAATTTTAAAGTTGTTCAAAAAAAATTTCATGTTGCATTAAAATTATATGCAGGAAAAACTAGATACCCGAAAGAAATTTGGGCACATGAGCCCAAAATTCGACCACGGAACCGTCGCCGAATGTGCCATTTGGCCGCGGTTCCATGGTCAAATTTTGGCCATTATGCCCCAAATTTTTTCTGGTACTCTAGTTCATGGAAATGTGATTTTTGGGATATTTGGTTTTGGCCCAGATTTGTTTGAGTACTGGTTTGTACTTGGGGCCAATGTGGAAAGTTTTTATCGATCAAAATTTTAAATTCGTGGTTTCAGTACATCTGTTTGTTTTTGCGACTGTAAATATCATGGCGCCTTATAATCCGACTGGTTGCTATATATACAATTAGATGAGTTTACAAACATGATATTCGCGTTGATGTTCTGTATTGCACTGATGTTATGGATGGATTGTCATAATGGATAGCCTTGTGTGCAATGTTAGATGTACAGTTCAAATTCATTTGTATATTCATTATTGTGGGGCGAGCATCCGACAAGTGGACTGTCATTTCTGCCAGTTTGTATATTCTTTCATTGGGGCATGACCGGGTTGAGGTCGATGTCACCATTGTATATATTTTTCTTTTATGTACTAGGATTATCCTATGGAGGAGTGCTCGAATAGCCGAGTTCTGCTGGACAACGGGCCCGCATCTTATGGCGTTGAGTCCGGGGGGCCTTACTCTAGAATTGGTGGGCTATTCGCCGCACTCGTAGGAGGTATAGGTTGACTCGCGGATGGTGCTCAAGTTACCGGATTCCATGAAGTGCTGGGTGGCCAATTCACTTTGTTGATTGGGTTTGCCTTACTTCCGGGATTGGCGGGTAACTTGCCGCACTCGTAGGGGTCTAGGTTCTTCATTGCACTGGCAATCCACACGACCGGGGAACATCATGTCTCATTTATGGCTCAAATGAAATACAGGGCTCCTTGTTTATCCGCTTTTCCATATTGTTGTTCACATGCTTATGATGATTTTTATCTGCCTGTGATGTCTATTAGTTACCTTTGATGTTGATATATATATATATTATATTTAGTAGATGCTTCTATATGTTTTGCATCTGCGCTTGTCATGCCCCCGCTCTGCCGTTAGTTAAGTAACCTAACGGTGCATGACGGGGCCCCGTGGTGAATGCAGATAGCATATAAAAGCATGTTATTTTTTTTGTTTCTTTTGTGCCTTGGAAACTTAAAATGATGGGAACGCATTATTTGAATAATGCAAAAAAAATAAACCTAAATGATGTTGTCGGAACCAATTTTTAAAACTACTCGGTTTTCTTCAAAACTCATGGTCGTATTCTTTTGCTTTGCATAGAGGTATTTGGTTAGGAATATCCCGCACCTCATTTTATGAGGGAAGAGCCTTGATCCCTTCGCGGGGAGTTCTCTCTTAAGCAAAAGTTTTTGTTACTAGTTTTAAAAATCAGAGCTTAAACCACTCCATTTCAAAGCCACTCGAGTTCCTTCAACAATATCAAGTTCATTAAGTTAAAGGTTTTTCGCCAAAAACCAGCCGTAGCCCTCCGTCATTTCCTACGAGTAGTACTTAGTATTCGTGCTGCGTTTCTTGACTGTGTCCAGGCGTAGTGTGCGGTAGTTAAGTAGTGCTTGTTTGTAGCAAGTAGTGCGATTGGTTAGGACAGTCGTGCGGTCTTGTTGATTGTGTCAAGGGCTCGTGCGGGTGGGTTTAATGTAATCAAGATAATGACAGGTTGAACTTGACTAGGACCTTTTGATTTGTTGACTGTGTCAAGATCACTTGGGTCCTAGGGGCAAAAACCATATCGGGAGTTTCAAACATACGGGAAACTTACCAGGCATGCGCATATCTTTTGGAGTGTGGTGACTTGAGTGGATTCCGTCATGTTTTCACATGATGATAGTTAGGTCCCGATTCCCACTGATGAGTATGTATTACTCCTCAGGAGATTTTTCACTTCACAATTAACTAACTTATTAGCTGTCTAGAAAGTGTTAACGAAGTTACGCCTCTGCGGAAACGGGGTTATTAATTGGGTCCATATGAAACCATGGGGGGACCTCCCTCGGAGTACCAACACCGACCTGGCTGAATGGTTAGCGAACTTGTAAAGTGTAAATGATCCCGACTAGTTCTCCTTTTAGGGTTTGAAGGAGAATTCAAGGAAACAGTAGGAGCCATCCTGATTAGATAAAGTGAAAACTAATCTAATCTTGATAGACTATAGGCTGAGTGTTTCTTTTCTCTCTCTCTCTCTGGTACAGCGATCCATGACTTACCTTAAAAAACTCATGAACCAAGTTAACCAAATCTTCTTACACACTTGGGCTTTGGATTGTCATAATTCATGACAAAGTCGCGCATATCCATGCCATTCCTACATTACCCTTTGCATTTCTTCAGAACACGTCATATCACATCAATGATCCATATTTCTTGGAATGGCCATCATATAGTTACATACGAACTCGAAGAAGTTATTTCAGTCGAGGATGGCCACATATTCTAGAGAAATTGAATAGGATTATTCGGTTGTCTCTTCCCATTACTTTCTCTCAGGTTATGAGAGCTCCTTATATTAGGAGAGTACACCTATTACGCTTATTGGATAGTCTTCTTCCAAACCTTAGGCTGATGTTGAAAGGTAGGGAAGGAAGAAAACCATTTGGCCTAAGTGCGGTGCACAGAAAGTAAGATGTAGAGACATATAAAGGAATTGAATTGAGGGCAAAAGAAATTGCGACTACTATCATGAATCTGGATAATGGAAAATACATTACTAGAAATACCCAGCCACCCCTTTGAAACATTGTTATGTTTCAGCATTTCTGTGTACTTGTAAAAGAAAACTATTTTCCCAATTAATTCTGACTCCAGTGTATATATTTACCAGATTTGGATCTCATATCAGTACGGTGTTACCGATGTTGAGTAGGAGTAGAATATTGGAAAATGGGCAATTTGATCCTCAATATCAGAATTCGTTGTAATTGGTGATATTGGATTAAATCGCCTGGCTTTGCTTAACGGCAAGTATTTTTTCTTGAATAACCATTGTTATGCACTAAATTTTAAAATGAAATATTTGTACCTTTATTTTATAAAGTAAGATATACATTTTGAAAATTGTGTTATAAACACTTACCTTTATCAGTTGAGGATAAGGTAGGGTGCATTAAATAACGGTGTAAGACATTCTTAACAAAAATACAGTTTTCAACTTACAAAATACAGAATTTAAGTTAGTGTACTCTTAAGAATTATACATGAAAATGTATGTTGTCCAGTGTCCTTCAGGATAAGGGGTTGGTACTTTTACTTCATTCAGGTTTACCTATGAGTCCTCTAGTTTTAGACACGCATTCGTTGTAATGCAAGGTCCAAATATTTTTAGAAGTTTATAGGTATAAGAATAAAGTAAAGAACCATACGTTGAAAGTATCAAGATTCTTCAAGGTGATCAAAGATGTAGATACTTATGCTAAGTATTCTGTCATAGTATTGAGAACTTGATTCTCTCGCAGGTTTCTCATCCGAAGGTGCACTCCTTGATGAGTAATGTTGTATTGGCCTTTTCCCATTAGGTGATATGCACTGGAAATAGTTGCATGACTTTTGAATCTGGTTCCATCTAAATTAGTGCCTTGATTCTATATGGATATAGAATGGTTATATATCTTGAGGTTTTTAAGATATGGAGTTATCTTGTTTCTGTTTAAAAGCAGAATCTGGACAAACATGAGACACGCTTCGGTAATGGCAGTTTGTGGATTATTCCAAGCATTCACTAGGATTTTGTTTCTATCATTTACAAGATCAATAGATACATTGTTCTTGACTCGCTATCTTTTATAAAAGGAATATTTTTACAAAAGAAAGTAGTGGGAGTATGGTAGAATTGGAAGTGATTCCAGAATCACAAACGGTTACCGAAAATTTAGTAGAATTTGAGGATTTAATTGGACTTGATAAATCATTAGCCACTCTATAGATATTAGTAGATGACCTCGGCCACCCGAGAGATACTTCGGTTTTCTTATAGACGATGAAAAGGAGGTCAGCATCATGGTGATGATGGCCCTACTAGTTATCAGCAGATCATAGAAAATGGAGACTTCCGGGTCAACAGATACTTCATATCTAAGATGGACTCCATGCACTTCAGCAAATTATGGATTTTGGACTTTGCTGGGTGCTCCAAAAAGGGTAAAACCCATTAGAAGCAAGTAGATCTTTCGAGATCTGTGTAAGTGGAAAGGAACCAACTTGATAAGGCAAGATATGTTGTAAAGAGTTTTCATCAAATACCCGTTGTGGATTGTGATGAGACTTTTACTTCAGTGTCTATGCTGAAATCCATACGGATATGACTTAGCACTGCTATTTCCCTACTTGTTATCAGCAGGTCATAGGAAATGTTAACTTTTAGATGACCAGATGTTTCATATCCAAGACGGACTCCACGTATTTCAGCAAATCATGGATTTTAGACTTTGCTGAGTGCTCCTGAAGGGGTAAAACCAATTAGAAACAAGTAGATCTTTTGAGATTTATACAAGTGGAAAGGTATTAACCTAATAAGGCTAGACTTGTTTTATAGAGTTTTCATCAAATACCCATTGTTGATTGTGATGAGATTTTTATTTTAGTGTCTATGCTGAAGTCCATATGAATATGATTTGGTGCTGATGCTATTCTTGACTATGATATCTGGCACGTGGATGACTATAACGTCTTTCCAAATGGGAATTTGGAAGTGTATGTGTATATGACTCTTCCATAGGGTTATCGTAGTCAGTGGGAGCAGTGGAAGGTGTGCAAGTTGCTTATGTCTATTCATGGACTGAAGCATGGATAGCGGAGATGGGTCATCTGTTTTTATATCACAGTCAAGATGATTGACTTCATCAAAGCAATAGATGAACCTAGTAAGAAGGATGTAGGAAGTACTGTCCTGGGATTTAGATGACATACTCCAAATAGGAAGTGATGTTCCTATACTACAATCGGTCAAACTTTGGTTATCACACGGTGTTTTCTCCACTTTGGATATGGATAATATCAGGTGTTCCGGTGACTAGATCTATGGTTTTAGATCTAGATTTGAAAAGTTCCCCAATCAGGTGCTTAGACAGCATTCTAAAAGTATTTTAGAATGGATGACTCCTGGCGTGGTGGTGTACCCGCAGGTGATGGAGTCACCCTCTCTGAAGAGATGTTATCTAGACTGATGAAAAGAGAGACTGGGATGAATGGTATATCATTTTCTTTGGCAGTTGAGTCAATCATGCAATGCCTTGTACAAAACCAGATAGATTATGTAACAGGGATTCTCGTGACTAGATCTATGGTTTTAGATCTTGATTTAGGAAGTGTCCCAATCCGGGTACTTAGACAGCATTCTAAAAGTATTTTAGAATGAACAATTCCTGACGTGGTAGTGTACTCGCAGGTGATGAAGTCACCCTCTCTTAAAGAATGTCTTCAAGACTGATGAGGAGATGGAGTGGCATGAATGACATATCATTTGCTTAGGCAACTGAGTCAATCATGCAATGTCTTGTACAACACTATATATTGCTTTTGCACTAGTTGTAGTAAGCATATATTAATCCAATTATTAAGAAACATTGGGAAGAAATAATGAACATAAGTGGATGTTCTTGGTATAAGATAACGACAGCCTCCTCTGGGAGGCGGTTATCGGTTTGGGCTTCCAAGGTGACCTGGATGATAGAGATGTTGTCAGAGTTTTTAGTTTAGCCTCTTCTAAGGATCGGTATATTGGATGGTGTTCCAATAGGGATACTGAGGTAATCATGGTGCAGGATACTGGTTATGACTTAACCGAGGATACAACCCAAGAAGTTTGTTGGATGGAGTTGTTCATTTATGAACTTGGTCCCATCAAGTATCCAGACAAATTCTTGAGGCGGGGTATCGCTCAGCTTGGGAGATTGTTGATCTCTGTAAAGTTGAGATATAGAGAGATGAAGTTGGAAGATTGTAGCTGATCCACTCATTGAGGCTAATTCTCAAACACGATGAGTTTCACAAACATAGTTTGCGAAGCTTATTAGTAGAGAAGTTGGGTATTCGGTAGCACACGAGCTGTGGGTACGCGATACCGCAATAATTAGCCTTAAGTGCAAGTAGGAGATTGTTGGATATAGTTCCCTCAAGGCAATTATTGTGATTGCAAGTGGGCAATTATGATAATTGAGTGAGGACCTATACGGGTAAAACAGTCTTACTCGAAATGATAGTATGCTATTTGGTTTATCTTCATCATTGATGAAGCCTATAGGATTCTTGCTTGATGACCAAAATTATGATGGCGATCATATACGTGGGAGCTGGGTTATCCATAGACACATTCTTTAAGGTCCCTAGTCATGGGAGTATCGAGAATGGGCATTGATATTCCGTAGTAGACTAGTGTATACATTTCGAGACCCCGACGAGGGGCGGTGGCCGGTCTTACAAGCCACTAGTGTTGTGTCACCTAAGATAGTATATAAGTGATCATTGGAGGTGAGTACATTGGACGGACTCACCGAGAACTTCTAGATGGTATTATATCTATCGTCATATGGAAGTTCTCAGGTGGCATGAGTACAGGTTAGTCCTTTGACCTGAGATCGTCATTTTTCTCGTGTGAGTTCCCACTGTACTTTGATTACTACCTTACTACGGCTCGAAGGAGTCGTGCATACAGGTTTTAGTTGGGTACAGTCCCGAGCCACATGGAGGCAGTGGTCGATTGTTAGGGATTCATCTCTCCTGGTATTAGGAGTCAATATCGTGCTATGTTCAGTTGGCTATCACCAGAAATCTGTGGGCATTGTAGTTGAGATTTACTGATAGTTGATCAGCAGTATCTCTGTTGGTGATGAGCTCGACTCAGACACGACTTATCGGGTTAGCAGGGGTCTAACGTTATTCATCCCCTAGATCAGATTTGCGATACTCTTTGACGAAGAGACCGGATTGTACGAAGATTGTCACACAGGCTTAGTAGGGTACGGACGTACTTGATTGTCGACCCCTCTTTCGGCAAGTACCTATGTAGCCATTACGTACAGCTAGTGCCACTGACATACTTGTGGTTAAAACAACTGCCAGCGTATTATCGAGTCTTTAGAGTCCCACACAGAGGGTTTTTCCGGTTCAGGCGATAGATGTAGGAGTCGTACATTTGTACGTGCAGGGGTTCGATTAAATACGTGTATGGGATATACGGATTTTAATCGGGTGGTTGATAATACTAGCCGGCTTAAGATTAAGTCAGCTTATTAAATCAGGTTTTAATTTAATAATTTATATATATATATATTGATATATATATATATATATATATAGTAGTATTATTGTTCACTATTCATTTTCTCTCTTTGGTGCTATCCGGATACGCGTATATGTAGCGATACATATAACAGGTGAAGGATTCCATATTTATACGGGAATGCTTCTAGAAAAAGGACACCTCATATTTGTTTTTCTTTTTAGAAAAATAAATGGGAAAAGGGGTGGCATGAAGCATGCTTGATTGTAGAGAGAAATGGCTCGGATTGTGATGTGCATTTATTGGTGCACTATTGCTTCATGGTTGTTATTTATGTAGCCATTCTCTTTTCTTTTGACACTTGATCATTTTTTATCCTTCATGCTTCATAGTGGGGAGAAAAAAAGACTTACCATATTTTCTCTTCTCCTTCTTCTTCGTCTTGCTCACTTGAGCTTCAGAAAAAGAGAGAAAAACTTTAGTGAAATATTCCTACATCACCGACCGTCCACATCTATCAAGTTTGGATCATCGGTTAGAGCTTCTTCCGGTCTCCCTCGGGTGGATCTTCTTCGGTGAGGGTGGTCGATTCTCAAGCCCGTTTCCAGCGTCTACGAGCTTGGAGGGGTTTTACACAATTGGGTGGACACGCGACAAAGGTTGTAGTTTCTTAACCCTTGTATTTTTAGTTTGCTAGTTTAGGTGTATGGATCGTATCATGGGGTTCGCACGTTCGGTGCCCACGAAAAGTTTTTGTTTTTGCTTCCGCCTCGGTCGCGGCCTCTGTGGGGCGGGCACCGGACGCCAACACGGGACACCACACCTTAACGAAGTCAACAAACATAGCACGAATACTAAGCGATACTTAACTGAAATGACGGAGGGCTATGGTTAGTTTTGACGAAAACATTTAACGTAATGAACTTGATATCGTTATAGAACTTAGTGATTTGAAAAAGGAGTGGTTTAAGCTCCGCTTTAAAATAGAGCAGTTTTCAAAACAATCCGAGTGGGTTATAGAATATGCTAGTTTCTGCTAAAGAGGTCATTCCCGGTGAAGGGGTCTATGCTCTTTCCTTATCGAATGAGGTGCTCGATATTCCTAAATGAATATCACTATGCAAAACAAAAAACTAGAGCTACCTTTTCGAAAAATGTGATTCTACAATATCTTTTAGGTTTCTTTTCTTTTCATTAATCTTATTAATGAAGTCCGATCATTTATGTTTCCTAAACATTACAGAAGAAACGAAAATAAAATACACGTATATGCCATCCGCATTCGCCCATAGGTACCCGGGTCTTCACCTTAAGGTTACTTAACTTACGGTAGGGCTGGGGTCAGGGACTATCGCGGATGCAAAAAATATACAAGTGTCTCCTTATATATCATATATATAAGTTTTTAGTTATATGTATGCCCTAGAGGCCATTATTTTACATATGATGTATATTATAGTGGATGCTTGGACATACATAGGGAGGACTTTCTTGCTCGACATGATAGTATGCTATCTGGTTACTCTTTATCTTAACATGTATACTTACTGTCTCTCTGTTACATGTTGATAAAACCCATAGGATGTGTACTTGACTTCCAGGATTATGATATAGATCATACTAGTGGGTTCTGGGTAGTCTGTGAGTACATCCTTCAATTGTTCCTAGTCGTGGGAGTATCGAGATAGGGCATCGATATTCTAGAGTAGACTAGCGTATACGCTTCTTGTCCCATATGATGGGCGATGGATGATCCCACATCCATTGGTGTTTGACATCAGAGAAGGTATACGGGTGCTCGGTGGAGACTGGGTACACTGAACAGGACTCGCCGAGAACTTCTAGATGGTATTATACTTCACGTCAGATAGCAGTTCTCTGGTGGCACTGGTACAGGTTAGTCTGTCGACCCGAGATCGTCATAGAGTCTTGTGTGTCTCCCACTATGCTTTGATTTCCACCCTACCACGACTCTACTGAGTTGTGCAAACAGGAGGATTTTGGGTACAGTCCCGAGTCACATGGAGGCAATGAGCGATAGGAGGGGATTCGTGTCTCCCAGTATTGGGGGTTGAGGTTGTGCTATGCTCGATTGGCCATAACAGGAAATTCCTGGCCAGGGTTGCTGAGATCTACTGGTAAGTATTATCAGTAGTTTCTCGAACCGTTATGGACCTTCCATCGGGCATGACTTATCAGGCTATTGGGGTCTGACGTTTATACCACCCCCAGGCTTTGATATGCGACATATCAGATGAAGAGATCGGACTGTACGGTAGTGTTATTGATTGGATTCGCAGGAGTATGAGCAGGCTTGCTTGTTAAACTTTGATCGCTCAATATCCGGATGGCCATTACGTTTAGCAGACCGCTTGCGGCTTATGGGAGTTTGATATGATCATTACCTACTGCCGGCGTATTGACGAGTCTTTAGAGTTCTACACAGAGGTTTCCTGGTTCATGCGAAACGAAATAGGAGCACACATGTGATATATGTGGGACTGAAATTAATGCGCGTAAGTGATACCACATTCTATTCTCGCGATATATGATATCGGCCAGTTATATGTGATATAGCCGGATTATCGGATCAAGTGTTGATTCGATAAGATGTTACATTTGATATTAGTCGGTTGTATATGATATAGCCGGATTATTAAATTCAAGTGTTGATTTAATAATTTAATGTATAATTATATATTTGATATATTAACTTATATTAACTAGTATTAGCTCACTTAAAAATTTCTTTTTCTCACTTGTGTACACATAGTATATATGTGATATATATTAATGTACATTTATTTGTGTCATGCTAGATGATACATGCAACATGGATGTATGAGACTCATACCATGCCTAACAATAATGAAGGTTTTATTTATCCAAAATTAATCAAAATTAGATGGAAATTGTCATGGCTAGAAGCTTGGAGAAGCTTATGCTGACCATTGGCTTAGTCCACTAACTTTGTTTTACTTGTAGATATTTATTAATCTAACCATTATTGTTAGCCATGGTTTATTCTTTACATGAGTTAATGTATGGCACTAACTCACCCATGGTTGCCATTTCTCTCACCTCATGAGTTTTCATTCTCATCTCCACTTCATCATTGATTGGTAGGTTTTTGCGTGTTCAAGTTTATTACCGCAATCAAGACGGTTTCGCTTGTAGCTAGCCGGGTTGAGTACGGGTCGTCCGCAGGGAGATGTGAATCTTTTTCTATGTGCTTTAACGAGTTAAGTCCAAATGTCCAGGTTTGTTTGAGATTAACTATGTGCTAAAATGTTATATAAAGAGAGCTTGTTAGGGTTAGGATTAGGTTAGTTTGAGTTAGGAGTCGCTCACTTCTTTCGTTGCCACTCTTAATATCGGTGTTACGGTAATCGCGGCAACAACGGGGATTAGCACGACTAGGAAGGAACTTGCGAGTATAAGCTAGGCTTTCCAACGCTTAAGTTCTTCCTTTTTGTGCTTGTCCGTCCGTTCTTGGCTCTTAGCCTTAACCTCCGGTTAATTCAACCACAACCGGTCTCACTAAGGAATCACGCTATCATGTAGGAGATAGGTGTGCGATCCACTTAGGACGGTCGTCACAACCCAACTTAACGGGACTCCGAATTAAGATGTTGGGCAAGGACCAGGAGTGAGATTCCTTTCTCTTCAAACTTCCCTTATCCTACCCTAACAAGTATGAAAACTACTCACCCATTAGAAGAAAAAGAAAATAAAACAAGGAGGAAGATAGAAAGAAAGAGGTCTAGAGATTACAACTAGCTATTTGAGACCTCATCTTGGCAAGGATCAAGCTTAAGCATCATTGTTGTTTAAGGATAAAGAGAAAAGAGAACAAGAAACAAACAAACAACAAACAACAACAACTAGATTAGCAAATGAAAAATACAAGCAATTATAATTAATAATAAGACAAGCAAGGTAACAAAAAGAACTCTTTATTCATCCTTCACTCACAAAAGCTCACTACAAGGTTTTTAATGGAGAAGAGATGAGAAGAGGAAGAAGAAACAACAACATGTATTCTAAAATCTAAATACAAGAATAAGCACTCTTGGCTTTGGCAAGTTCTAGACTATTTATAGGCAGGCAACAGAAATTCTAGGGCAACATTCAGAATAACATGGAAGGACCAAAACACCCTCAAAATTTCATCAGTTGACAAGGCCGTATGGCCGCTGGTTCCGCGGACCTAAGCGTGCTTATGCCGCGAAACCACGGCCCTTATGGGGTATTGTGTCTTCGAATTTGGTGATGTTCCCTGTTTTGCGAGTACCCTTCAGTCTGGTATATGTTTTTTCTCAGAATTTCCTTCACGATTTTTACAGAATTTCTGCTGATCAAAAGGTGATGTGATGTGGATCTTTTGCCATGATTTGTCTTGAGCTCCGCGTAGATATGTTGGATCTTGTGTTGACATTGAGTTTTGTGCATGAAAATGACATCGATTTGCCATTTTGTCCCTTAGACTGGTGTGCCGGGCAACATACGGATAGAGAGCGGAGACCCCGTGTTTTATCTGTGGTTGGCAGTAATCCGGAATTTGTCGTGCTTTTCCATGAATTTCACCGTTTTAAAGCCAAAGAACATGTATCCTGCAATTGACTAGCAAACACGGCTCAAGAGTACCTACCGATTAGCAATATGATAAAAATTGGGCGGTATAAAAATGCAATAATCTGATATGAACAAAAAACCCCAAACTTATCATTTGCTCGTCCCGAGAAAAAGCCAATTTATTCACAAAAATTCCTAACCTCACTTTCGCAGGGAACGCGATTGCACTGAGCATGTGCAACAAGCCGTTTAAACCTCTAAGTGTCCCTAGTAGGAGGAGTGTTGTCTCCTGAGGGTTTTCAGCGGATACTACCCACCAAATCTGGTCAAGCTAGTTTTACAAAATAACTATGATCAAACCCTACAGTTTTGTTTCAGAAATAACAATTCCATTATCCTAAGTCTAGACTATCAAACCTTTATTTTTCACACCTCGCTTCTTATTTAACTTAAGATTTTATATGTCTTTACGTGCAGTGCAAATAGTGTCGTTAAGTTCAAGAAGGATCGGTTAAAGTCATCATGTCACACAATAAAGCCCAGATAACAATTTTAAAAGGATCACATAAGTTTTATAAAGAGTTAAGTAATTTTTCAAGTTTCGTTTTCCAGTAAGGTTTCAATTTCAGAATTTCTATCTTCCTTAACAGGAAACTAGGTCTTATTTTTCACTCCACCTTTTCTTGTTTTCATTTCATACACACCTCTGTGAATGTGCAATAGTCTTTATCATAGAATAAAACCTTCCTATCTCGCTAGAAATATTTTTTATAAAAACCTGTCTTTTGTCAAGATTATTCTTACACAAAGAACCGTTAGGAATTTTAACTCAGAGAGAACACTTGCTTGACTTTGTTTTAATTTGGACTTTCTAGGCTTCTTAACGAGCTTTGGGCCAATGCACCCAAACCAGTTGGTTTTAGGGCATTAGGTGTAGAGACACCCCAGCGGACTTAATTACTCAAGTTACCTAGCCCAAAAACAAAAGACAATTTAGCGTGAAAATCATGATGATTCAATGCGAACGGAGATATAACCGTCAGTTTCAGTTATTTTTTTGGATAAAAGACATGTTTAGTGGGTTAGGTGTGTAATCATTCCAATCAAGTTTCAGATGGGTTATTTTCAGAATTAGTTCCAATTAAGGCATCAAATAACATTCTCCTTCATATTCGCTTCACTTCATAAACTATTCTTGATATTACTTAATTCAGAACAAACCTATTTGATCCTCAAAAAATCATTTATCCATTTAAAAGTTTTTTAAACATAAAAGACTTGTCATCTAATTTCCAAAACTCATGACACGTGTAGTGTGATGTAAAGACGTATATCAGCTATAGTTAACTTCAAAGGAGAGTTATCTTTCAGGTTTTCAAAATCTAAAAGTAAGATTTAGTTATTCTTATCTTATCAAACAAAACCGTCGAAATGCTGAATCAGAGTTCTCCCACTAGCTAACTTGACAGAAGAAGTTTTTATGTTTTTAGAAAATTTTCTGATTTTTATGGATTTTATGGATTTTAATATGCAGATGCAAAATATACATATGAATGCGAAGGTTAGAAATGCGTACCGAGCGTACCCCCAAACTTAAACTGGACAGTGTCCTCACTGTCATTGCATGAAGAGATCATTGAAGGGTCAATTTTTTTTTGTGTTTTTAGAGAAAAGAAAAATAGTAAAAATGGAAAAGAATATTCACAAATATATACAAAAAGGTATATACATACCCCCAAACTTATTTGGAACAGTGTCCACTGTTCTTGGCTGGATAACCGAAGTTTGGTGGTAGGCAGAGGAAGATTATGCAGGGTAAACCGGCTCCTATAAGACCAGGAGCTCCTCTGTTGGTTCGGCGCTAAGGTACGGTTTAAGTCGGTGTCCGTTTACTTTGAAAAATGAACCGTCCTTTGGATTCTCCAAATCCACAGCGCCATGCGGATACACATTCCACACAAAGTATGGCCCTTTCCAGCGAGATCTGAGCTTTCCTGGATGGAAATGTAGCCGGGTGTCGTAAAGCAATACCTGTTGACCAGGTGCGAATGTTTTGCGCAAAAGGTGTTTATCGTGAAACACCTTCGTTCGGTTCTTAACGACAACTGCGTTTTCGTAAGCCTCATCCCTAAGCTCGCTCAATTCGTTCAACTGCAGCTTCCGATGGCTGCCCGCATCTTCGAGAGACAGATTCATCTCTTTTATCGCCCAAAATGCGTGATGCTCTATTTCCACAGGGAGGTGGCAAGCCTTTCCGTACACAAGCCGATAGGGAGACATACCAAGATCGGTATTATAAGCGGTTCGAAATGCCCAAAGGGCATCAGTGAGTTTCAGCAACCAATCCTTACGGTTCTTGGAAACCGTCTTCTCCAGTATCTGGTTGATTTGACGATTTGAAACTTCGGCTTGCCCACAGGTTTGGGGGTGGTAGGGCGTAGATAGCTTATGATTAATGGAATGTTTCCGCATCAAGGCCTCGAAAGTCTTATTGCAGAAATGAGTTCCATTGTCGCTAAGGATCGCTCGGGGGTGCCCAAACCGGGAGAAAATATTTTCTTTAAGAAACCTAATGACAACCTTGTTGTCGTTAGTCCGGTTGGGCACAGTTTCGACCCATTTAGAGACGTAATCAACAGCGAGAAGGATGTACAAGTTCCCAAAAGAGCTGGGAAACGGCCCCATGAAATCTATCCCCCAAACGTCAAAAATCTCCACAACCAAGATTGGTTGGAGCGGCATCTCGTTCCTCCTGGATATCCGGCCTAAATGTTGGCACCGGAAGCAAGTCTTGCAGTAGTCATGAGCGTCTTTGAAGAGTTGTGGCCAGTAGAAACCACACTGCAAGATCTTCTTAGCTGTCTTTCTGGGGCTAAAATGCCCGCCACATGCTTGATCGTGGCAAAATGACAGCACACTCTTAAATTCGTCATCAGGGACACACCGACGAATAATCTGGTCGGGACAGTACTTGAACAGATAGGGTTCGTCCCAGTAAAAGTGTTTTACTGGGGATAAGAATCGAAGTCTGTCCTGACTTGACCATTCGGTCGGTAGTAATCTTGTGGCCAAATAGTTCACAATATCTGCGAACCATGGTTCGCAAGATACTGTCAAGAGCTGTTCATCCGGGAAAACGTCGTTGATCGGAATTTGAAGCGACGGCGAAGAAGGAAGTCGTGAGAGATGGTCGGCGACTACGTTTTCATATCCTCTTTTGTCCTTGATGACATGGTCAAACTCTTGAAGCAAGAGGATCCAACGTATCAGCCGAGATTTTTCATCTTTCTTCGCAAAAAGATGGCGCAGAGCAGAATGGTCTGTGTAGACAATGACTGGAGAGCCGATGTGGTAGGGCCTGAACTTTTCTAAAGCAAATACAACAGCCAAGAATTCCTTCTCAGTTGTTGTATAATTAAGTTGGGCATCGTTCAGGGTTCGGCTAGCATAATAGATTACGTGCGGCATCTTGTTGATGTGTTGTCCAAGGACAGCACCAATGGCAAAGTCGGATGCATCGCACATAATCTCAAATAGGTGCGTCCAGTCAGGTGAAGAAAGAACGAGAGCAGAAGTGAGTGAGCTTTTTAATGACTCGAACGCAGTCACACAGCTCGAGTTGAAGTCGAATGGCGTGTCCTTGGCCAGCAAAAGAGTCAAGGGCCTAGCAATCTTGCTAAAGTCCTTGATGAACCGTCTATAGAAACCGGCATGGCCAAGGAAGGCTCGGATGTCTCTGACGCATCTGGGAGGAGGGAGATTGGAAATGACCTCAATCTTCGCTTTGTCAACCTCTATGCCATTTTGCGAAATGATATGTCCTAAGACAATACCTTCGCGCACCGTGAAGTGGCACTTCTCCCAATTCAAAGTGAGGTTCTTGTCCTTACATCGGGTAAGGACAGCGTCAAGATGCAGCAAACACTCATTGAAGGAATCGCCGAAGATGGAGAAATCGTCCATGAAGATCTCCAGGAATTTTTCCACCATATCTGAGAAGATTCCCATCATACACCGCTGGAAGGTAGCGGGTGCATTGCATAACCCAAAGGGCATGCGACGATATGCAAATGTGCCGAAAGGACAAGTGAATGTGGTCTTGTCCTGGTCTTTTTCGGCGATGGGTATCTGATTATAGCCGGAGTAGCCATCAAGAAAGCAGTAGTACTCGTGTCCGGCCAATCGTTCAAGCATTTGGTCAATGAAAGGTAGCGGAAAGTGGTCCTTCCGCGTTGCGGCGTTGAGTTTTCTGTAATCGATGCATACTCGCCACCCAGTTTGGGTGCGAGTAGGGATTAACTCGTTCGCCTCGTTAGTGATGACCGTTATGCCTGATTTCTTTGGGACAACGTGAATGGGGTTAACCCACTGGCTATCAGAGATAGGGTAAATGATACCACTATCCAGACACTTTACAATTTCCTTTTTCACAGCCTCCTTCATGACTGGGTTGAGTCGCCTTTGTGGATCCCTGGCTGGTTTGGCATCATCCATCAGATGAATGTGATGTTCAACGATCAGGGGACTAATCCCCTTGATGTCCGCCATGGACCAGCCAAAAGCTTGCCTATTGCTGTGCAAGACCGCAAGAAGGGCTTTCTCTTGCTCTGGAGCTAGAGAAGCCGAGATGATAACAGGGAGGGTCTCATTCTCACCCAAGTAAGCGTACTTAAGGTGAGACGACAAAGGATTGAGTTCGAGCGTTGGAGGTGAAACGATTGAAGGCAAGATTGGTGAAAAGGTCTCGAACTCAAAGGATTCTAGCAAAGGTTCAAAACGAGTGTAAGCGACCGAGTTGGATGGTTCAGGTAACTCATCCGGAAATTCGAAGGATTCAAACTCGGGTGGTGAGTGGCTAAGATCGTTCGAGAAAGTGAAACACTCGTAGTCATTATCGGGCGCAGAAATAGCAGCAGGTTCGAAGAGGAACGCACTAGTGGCGTTAAGGTTATCGTGATCGAACAAAAACTCCTCGAATTCACACTCTTCTGGGGTGATCTCCTGGATTGAGCAAACGTCTAGTATATGAGCATTAGGTTCGGTGGGCTGATTCCCCAACCTAAAAATGTTGAGTTCAATTGTCATGTTTCCAAAAGATAGGTTCATCGAACCATTGCGACAATTGATCACAGCATTTGAGGTTGCAAGGAATGGGCGACCGAGTATCACCGGAATTTGATTCCGGGGGTTAGCTGCAGGCTGTGTGTCTAATACAATGAAGTCAACGGGGAATATGAAGTCCCCAACCTTGATTAACACATCCTCTACCTCACCCCTAGGATGGGTGATTGATCGGTTGGCCATTTAGAGAGTACAGTGTGTGGGTTTCAGCTCTCTTACACCTAATTGCTCATATACTGAGTACGGAAGCAGGTTAACACTGGCACCAAGATCTAATAGTGCGCGGTTGATGTTCTTATCCCCAATGGTAATAGAATTCGTAGGACAGCCAGGGTCCTTCCGTTTTTGCGGTAAAGATTGGGTAAGAGCATCACACACAGCACTAGCCAAGAAAACTTTCTTGGGTACCTGAGACTTCCTCTTTTTCATGCACAAGTCCTTTAAGATTTTCGCGTAGGATGGGACTTGTTGGACAGCATCTAAAAGGGGCATGTTGATGTTAACCTGCTTAAACAACTCCAAAATCTTCTCCATTTGTGGATTTTGTTTATTGGACTTCAACCGGTTTGGAAATGGAACGTTTTTAAAATTGGTTGAATCCAATGCTTGTAGAGGAGATTGTGGAGTTGGGACGGATCCCAGAGCTGGTGTTTTCGTGGAGTGAGAAATGGGTCCGTTTAGAGAAGAAGAAGAGCCTTTTGAAGAATGGAGATTAGGCTCAGAAGAAGAAGAAGAAGAAGACGAAGCAGAAGAAGAAGCGGCCGGGGTGTCATCGTTGATCCGTGTGCCAATATTGTTTTGCAGCATCCTTCCCGATCTCAATTTAGTCACGACACTCATATTATAGTTCTGTTTTTCAAGAGCAACATGTACATTATGTGGGTGACTGGGATTTGGGAGTGGTTGAGATGGAAGCTTCCCCTTTTCTCGCTCGCTTAACGCCGCATTCAGCTGTGCAATCTGGGCTTCGATGGTCTTGATGCTTTGCCCGTGTGCAGCAGTGTGTTGCACCGAAGACTGAATAGACGACTGGATGTTTGTGGTGGATTGTGTCGATTGTTTAACGAACGCCTCCAGACATCATTCAAGCGAGGAAACCTTATCGTTGTTTGACGGAACAAAATTGTTTTGGGGAAAAGAATTGTTGGGTGCAAAGTTGTTCGTCTGATTTTGAAAAGGTTGGGGTTGGAAAGGCTGCTGAAACTGATGTTGAGTTTGTTGTTGCGCTTGTTGTTGCGGAGGAGGGGACCTCTGGAAGTTGTTGCCTTGGAATTGATGTTGATTCTGATTCCAGGCGAAATTGGGGGTGGTTCCTCCAACTGGGATTGTAGGTGGAAGAGTATGGATCATTTCTCGGTCTTTGCTGAAATGCAGCATTAACCTGATCTTGTCCTTGAGATAGTGGATTGTAAGGACACTCTTCGGTTTAGTGAGAAGGATCGGAACAACAAGCACAAATGGTACGAAGGGGAAGAACAGGGGGCAGGAGCAGGAGATGAAAATTTGCTCTCTATCGCTTCAAGTTTTCTCGTTATTGAAGCCATTTCAGCTTTCATCGCAATAGAAACATCAAGTTGGTGAATGCCTACCCTAGACTTACCAGTAGAAGTAGAGGAAGAAGAAGAAGAAGTTGGTCTGGTGCTCTCCCATTGAAGCGTTTGTTCCTCAAGGTCGTCGAAGAATTGCCACGCTTCCTCGTCAGATTTCGATAGGAAGTGGCCCTGACAAATGGTTTCCAACAACTGCTTGGTTGCTGGGTTCAGGCCCTCGTATAAGGTTTGGCAAAGTTGCCATTTCTCAATACCATGGTGAGGGCACTGAACAAGAAGGTCTTTATACCGGTCAAAGCACTTCCAGAAGGGTTCAATAGGAAGCTGAGAGAATTGGTTGATTTCGTTACGGATCCTCGTGGTTTTATGATTCGGATAGAATTTCTTGAGAAACGCTTTCATAAACTTGTCCCAACTGGTTATGGAGTGGGAAGCGGTGCTATACAACCATTTTTCAGCAAGATCGCACAAAGTGAACGGAATGACCCGTAGCCGTATAGCATCGTCCGACAGCTGGGTCATTTTCATCATGGCACAAACATTCTGAAACATATTGATGAAGATATAGGCATCTTCAGATTCAAGCCCATGAAATTTCGGAACCATGTTAATGAAGTGGGGCTTAATTTCAAAATTATCCTCATTGGCCGGTGGAAAGGAAAGACAGGTGGGAAGTGCAGAGCGGGTGGGATAGAAACGATCCTGGAGCGCGATTCGCTGTGGCGCTACAACAGGCGGCGGCGGCGGGTTATTCGCATCCATAGGAGGTGGAATCAATCCCGGGGGAGTCAAAGGGATGTTTGGATTGTATCCTGACATCGCGGAAGAAGAGGTTGGTGATGGTGAAGGTGAGGATGTATGAACAGAATTCCGGTCAATGTCGGAGTTGGCCGGCAAAGGTAAGGGTGAAAGAGGCGTGGACGGAGTTTCGACGTCTGAGTCGATCGCGTAGTCGGTAGCGACTAACGTAACGTGAACTAGGCAGGCGCTAGTGTCCCGAGTCCAAGCGGACATACACTTAACGAGTTTAGTATAGTTAAAGGGGAGAAGGTGAGGGTAAGAGAACGTCAATGGAGAAATACGATGGGTGGTGGGTGAAAAAATGGGATTCTGGCGACAAAGGGCAAGTTTTTATAAAAGTTTTTGGTTTTTGAATTTTTTTCTTTTTCTTTTTAGAAAGAGCTTTACAGAAATATGTACGGACTTACGGCTTCAAGCAATCACAAACAAGATATGCACAATCACACCTAGATCTAGGGTCACCTAGGTCAGCTAGACAGCTCCTAACTGTTCCAAAGGGCTAGAAATAGGACCTCAAACCGCCTCTTCTCAGCCAATTGCGGCCAGGTAAGTGCCAGGTAAGTGGGAGGCTCCCCACTACGTAAGTAGTGGTCCTAATTAAGTAACCACTTGCCTTGGACACACTTGCCTAGACACCGCAAAGTCAGGATAGGATAAACGGCCGATGCCTGTAACTAGTCCTCTGTCTTATTGAGCGCGAAGTCCTTAGGGCTGAGTCTAGTATTTTTTAATTAAACAATGGTCAATGCATATGTTTTTTGTGATTTCTGGGGTCCTGGGAAGGGTGATGAAATCCCCACCCAATCTGGATTGGTTTCAAGCCCCTTAAAGTCCGTATTAATATATGCAAAGCAGTAACAATCAACTGCAATCAATTTTTATTTTTTTTAGCGCGGCGCAAAGAATCCTGCACAAAAACAATTTATTGGAAGGGGAAGAGAGTTTGCGCAAAGAATGCTGCAGAAAACACAGTTCAGTGGAATTCAGAGGAGTGGGGAGAGAGAAAGAAACACTCACAGAAGTTTTCAATCCCTGAGGACTTCAAGGGGCCATGGTTCCGCGGCCTAAGCTTGCTTATGCCGCGGTTCCGCGGCTTTATGTTGGCCTTGTCGCTTGATTTTTCTTGTAGGTGCTTCCTTTGCTGTCCTCTTCTTGTCCGGATTTCCTGAATCTTGATTTGCTCACTCTATCTGCTCCAGATTTTTACAGTAGACCGTTGGCTCCGACTTGATCCGACGCAGTGTAGCCGCGAGATATGGGTCTAACTTCCCACGTCTTTGGCACTGAACTCTACCGTCTTTTTATCCTGCACACTTGCACAAAAACTAATCAAAAATAACAAGATGGTTTTTTTTTACAATGTATATTTTTTTGTTTTGTTTTTCGGTTATATTTATATTCACAAATTAACTCGAAATTACACAAAGAAATAAACCACCGTCTCCCCGGCAACGGCGCCATTTGATTGGTAGGTTTTTGCGTGTTCAAGTTTATTACCGCAATCAAGACGGTTTCGCTTGTAGCTAGCTGGTTGAGTACGGGTCATCCGCAGGGAGATGGGAATCTTTTTCTATGTGCTTTAACGAGTTAAGTCCAAATGTCCAGGTTTGTTTAAGATTAAATATGTGCTAAAATGTTATATAAAGAGAGCTTGTTAGGGTTAGGATTAGGTTAGTTTGAGTTAGGAGTCGCTCACTTCTTTCGTTGCCACTCTTAATATCGGTGTTACGGTAATCGGCAACAACGGGGATTAGCACGACTAGGAAGGAACTTGCGAGTATAAGCTAGGCTTTCCAACGCTTAAGTTCTTCCTTTTGGTGCTTGTCCGTCCGTTCTTGGCTCTTAGCCTTAACCTCCGGTTAATTCAACCACAACCGGTCTCACTAAGGAATCACCGCTATCATGTAGGATAGGGTACCCTAGGGAGCGGATTGTGGTTCAATTAACGAAAGTCCGAATTAAGATGTTGGGCAAGGAAAGAGTGAGACAGATTTCCTTCTCTCAAACTTCCCTTATCCTACCCTAACAAGTATGAAAACTACTCACCCGTTAGAAGAAAAAGAAAATAAAACAAAAGAAGGAAGATAGAAAGAGGTTAGGAGATTACAACTAGCTATTTGAGACCTCACCTTGGCAAGGATCAAGCTTAAGCATCATTGTTGTTTAAGAATAAAGAAAAAGAGAACAAGAAACAAACAAACAACAAATAACAACAACTAGATTAGCAAATGAAAAATACAAGCAATTATAATTAATAATAAGACAAGTATGGTAAAAAAAAGAACTCTTTATTCATCCTTTACTCACAAAAGCTCACTACAAGGTTTTAATGGAGAAGAGATGAGAAGAGGAAGAAGAACAACAACATGTATTCTAAAATCTAAATACAAGAATAAGCACCCTTGGCTTTGGCAAGTTCTGGACTATTTATAGGCAGACAACAGAAATTCTAGGGCAACATTCAGAATAAACATGGAAGGACCAAAACACCCTCAAAATTTCATCACTTGACAAGGCCGTATGGCCGCGGATCCGCGGCCTAAGCGTGCTTATGCCGCGGAACCGCGGCCCTTATGGGGTATTGTGTCTTCGAATTTGGTGATGTTCCCTATTTTGCAGTACCCTTCAGTCTGGTATATGTTTTTTCTCAGAATTCTTTCACGATTTTTCCAGAATTTCTGCTGATCAAAAGGTGATGTGATGTGGATCTTTTGCCATGATTTTTCTTGAGCTCCGCGTAGATATGTTGGATCTTGTGTTGACATTGAGCTTTGTACATGAAAATAACATCGATTTGCCATTTTGTCCCTTAGACCGGTGTGCGGCAACATACGGATAGAGAGCGGAGACCCGTGTTTTATCTGTGGTTGGCAGTAATCCGGAATTTGTCGTGCTTTTCCATGAATTTCACCGTTTAGAGCCGAGAACCTGTATCCTGCAATTGACTAGCAAACACGACTCAAGAGTACCTACCGATAAGCAATATGATAAAAATTGGGCGGTATAAAAATGCAAAAATCTGATATGAACAATCTTCTTCCTCCTTATGGAAAAGCTTTCTAGCTTTTGAAAAGGTGATGAAATATTGTGAGAAAAATTAATCTAAAGTGAGCCCATTTTCTACTTCATCATCCTCTGCTATATTAGCCATTTAGTTTATGTTGTTTGCTTCACTAATCTATCATTAGTGAAGAGGTAGCATGAGCTTGAGTCTCCTCTACGTAGATCATCTTTGGCCATGAAGATTTCGAGCAAGCTTGTTCATTTCTTCATGTGAACCGTTACTTGATTTCGGCTGTTCACTACTTGGAGCGAAGGGACTACTACATGGATCTTTAGAAGTGAGGGACCGGTCTACAAAGCTTGTATTCCTCATTCACTTAGATGTAAAGTTGTTTGCATTGCTAGTTCGTCTTAATCTCTAGTTAAGATTCTAGGGTTAGGGTTGTTTAGTACGGAAAAAAATTGAAATTGGCATGGACGATGCCTCCCGAAACCTTGCTGCCGCCCTAGAGAATCCTTCAGTGTTATCAGAGCCATGCTAGAGATTTAGACGATGTTTGTTAGATTACGAAACCGAAACTACTCCGAAACATGCAACAGTAAAACCTTGTTTCTGTCGATTTTTAAATGGCCTCTATAAACTTTTTAAGTAACTGCAGAATGTTACATGCGATGTGTCATGAACATAGTAGAAAATTTAGCCTCCCTTGCCGAATTTTGCCTGGCCACATGAAGAGAAAAACTGGCCTGCTTTGTTTTTTGGATTAGTTCGGGGTTGAATTTTTTAGGGTGTTCTAGTCTCTGGGTTTTGGTGTTTCAGGTGTTGCTTGTTTTTGCTGAAATTGCATGAGATGTTAACTTTCTGTAAAAGCAATTCGGAGTGTTTCGTAATCATAATTCTAACATATATTCGGGGTTATTTAGACGACGTTAAAAAGTTTGAACGGATATCAATAACCCAATTTTTCCCTCGCTGGAAATTTTCCAAGCGTTGGATTTTTTCCAAGTTTAAAATCTTCTGAAAATCATGCAAGCGATTCTATAGACCCTCTAGAAGAACGATACCCAAACTCGACTTTTTGGATCGCGGAATCGCGATTATACCCTAGAGATTGCCGCAGTTCCGCGGCGACATGAGTGAGGCATGGGTCAGCCCTTCTACGGATGGTTCATAGGTGCTGTGGCATGTTCTGGGTACTTTTTGAACTCCGCTCAAGTGTTGAGCTCTTTGGGAAATTTTGGGTGTTTGTTTATTCGATCGAAAAGTTTAACATCGTCTAGCTATCTATGATTGTGATATAATATTTGGAATCCACAAAATTAGTTATGTGATAACTAGTTTGAATTTTATAAATCTAGAAGGTTGGTTTCATTTGATCGGTTGCCACGGGATTTTGATATGGATCAAAAGTCTGTCGCAATTACGTAGTGTACGCGGATACTCGCCGGGTAACCTTACCAGATAGCCATGCCCCATAGCCCCGACCGAGTGACTGTAGGAGAACCTCGTTGCCAAAAGCATCCGTTCGGGTGCTCGCGGTCGCAGTGTTCCGTCTAAGTGCACTTCGTCGACGGCATCGGGGGTGCGGCCGTCTACTAAAGTTTCCGACGAGCATTCAATCACGTTATCGGGAATCTTGTTGAATTACCCAACAGGTTATTGGAAAGTGTTTTCAATATCGAGACTAAAATGCGGGGTTTATAATTGTTAGGCATATGATGTCTAAGGAATTCATTTGGTTTGGCATGAAATCCAATGTATATGATACATTGGGTTTATGATGTCTAAGGTGGTTGCGGATTCCAATTGTTGTAGTTTTTCACTTTCTTTTCTGCGACCGTAAGTGTAATATCTAGTGTATCGCCGGTTTCGTTGCTATATGTCAACGACAATTGGGATACGCATATTTACTTACTTTGATGACATGAGATGTTATGTTGCTGTGATATGTTATATTGGATCGTCGCGTTTGAATAGCCGGGGTTTTTTTATATGAGATGAGATTTTTTCATTTTCATTCATGTAAAATCTTGTATGTAATATTCTTTTATTGCGGCACTTCCGGTTGAGGATGATGTCACCATTGATGTATATTATTTACTTTCCTGCATTAGGATAGACCCAAAGTGGAGAGCAAAAGTAACCGGTTCTAGGGTCCAGTGGGAGACCATCTCGAGGAGTCGAGACAGGATCTCCTAACTCTAGAATTGGTGGTATTGCTTGCCGCTCTCGTAGGGGTCTAGGGATGTGGGTTTGGCTATTCATCACGACCGTGGAATCCGTGTTTTTTTTACTTGATTAATTTAAAACACGAAAATCTTAGTATATCCAATATTTCATATGTTATCTTCTGCTGCTGATATTCTGTGATGTTTTGAGACGAATGCTTATATTATATATATGATATATAATAAATATTATTGTTTTCGTTTCTTCTGATGATGCTTAGGAAGCATAAATGATGAGACTTCATTAATGAGATTAATGAAAGAAAATAAACCTAAATGATGTTGCAGAATCGAATTTGAAACTCACTCGGCCTTTTTATGAAAAAGCAAGTTTCAAAATGCGGAGCTTAAGCCACCCCTTTTAAAACCATTTGATTCTACAACAATATCAAGTTCAAAGTGTTAAAGGTTTTCTTAAAAACCATCTGTAGCCCTCCGTCATTTTAGGAAGTAGAGTACTTAGTATTCATGCTGCGTATATTGACCATAGTCAAGGCGTAGTGTATGGTAGCTAAGTGATGTCTTCTTACACAGTATATGATGCGATTAGTTAGGACATTCATGTGATTATATTGACTATACTTAAGGGTCATATAGGCGGGTCTAATTAATCACGAACTGATGGGTAGAACTTTTCCGGTGCTTATGATATGTTGACCATAGTTAAGGTCATAAGTGCTAGGGGTAAAAACCATTATTAGGAATTTCAAGTGTTGAAATTTGCAATGAGATTGCATACCTTCTATGTGATAGATGGATCTCGATACCCACTGCGAGTAAGTGTTACTCCTGAGAGAGTTTTACACTTTACAATTAGCTAACCTATTAGCTATCTAGAAAGGTGTCAACGAGGTTATGCCTCTGAGAAAATGAGGTTTACTTTAATTAGGTTCGTGCGAAAGCACGGGGAACCTCCCTCAAAGTACCGACACTAGCCTGGCTGAATGGTTAGCGAACTTGTAAGGTGTAATTAATCCCGGCTAGTCTTTCCTTTTAGGGTTTGAAGGAAGATTTGATAAAAACAGTGGGAGCCATCCTGATTAGATAAAATAATAACCAATCTAATCTTGCAAGCGCACACACAATGTGTTTTCTTCTCTCTCTCTCCTGGTAGCGACCATATTATGCCTTAATCAAGATAATAATATGGATGTATTGACCGAACCTGCTTATTATACTATGCTGGGGAATGTTGGTTCCGTTCTTTCTTATAATTGTTATAAGTCTGAACAGGAAATAGGAGAATATCCGGATTCCCATGCCACCCAATCAAAGAAAGTACATGTTGATGCATCTTCTTCGGGTTTGTTCATTACCAAGAACTGTTTCTCAGTATCCTCTGTGTCCTAGGTATGTGATACAGGAACAGGATCCCCCATATGTAAATATGTTACATGGGTTACAGAAAGGTAGAAAACTGGGAATGGGTGATATGTCTCTAAGTGTAGAGAATGGTGCAATTGTTGCAGCCAAATCAGTATGCAGATATCACCTTGTATTAAATACATTAATTCTTAACGAATGTTATTACATACCGAACCTGATATATAACATTACATCGGTTTCTTTAATGAGTTAAAGAAAGATATAATTTTGTATTGATGGATAATGTTGTGAACATTTTCCCGAATCAAAAGTTGATTGTATCAGGCACGTTATATAATGACATATACGTTCTAAATCAAACCAAAGTTCAAAGTATAATGAACATACACAAGAGGAGTAGTTCAGAAATGAACGAATCCCTCTTGTGACATTGTAGACTAGGTCATATCAATGCGGCACGACCAGCTAAATTACATAAGGATGAATATGAGAATCTATTCGAGTTTTCATCTTATGATACTTGCCAGTCTTGTCTCAAAGGTAAAATGACCAATACACCGTTTACTGGAAACAGAGAAAGAGTTGATGAACTCTTGGGACGGATACATGATGATGTATACGGTCCTAAGTCTACAAATACCAAGGTCGGTTCTTCATTATTCATTATATTCACTGATCATCTCTCAGGATTCGGACATATGTTCCTGTTGAAATACAAGTCTGAAACTTTTGAGAAATTCAAGGAATATAAGCTTGAAGTTGGGAACCAGACGGGTAGAAGTATTAATGTCCTTTTATATGATCGATGAGGTGAATACTATGGAGTTCCTGGATTATTTAAAAGAGAATGTGATTCTCTCTCAGCTTACTCCTTCGAGTACACAACAGCACAACGGTGTATCGGGGCGGAGGTAACACACCCTATTAGATATGGTGCACTCTATGATGAGTATTGCTGAGTTGCATGTTTCCTTTTGGAGTTATGCACTTGAGAAGCTGCATACCTATTGAATAAGGTTCCATCGAAATCAAAGCCTACCACTCCATATGAGATATGAAATGGAAAGAGACCATGTCTTAAACGAGTTAAGATATGGGGTTGTCCGGCCTATGTTGAAAAGCAAAATCCGGACAAACTCGAGGCAAGATCAGTTCGGTAAGTTTGTTGGATATCATAAACATTTGCGAGGGAATATCTTCTACCAAACCGAGGAACAAAAGTAGTTTTGTTTCTCAACATGCCATCTTTTTGGTAAAAGGATTTTTCTTGAAAAACAGATTTGTGGACATGAAGTAGAACTGGAAGGAATTCGAGCTGTGCAAACTAGAACTGATGATTTAATGGAACCAAAGGATTCAGTAGTTTCCAACGAACCCCAGCCTCTCCGCAAATCTGGTAGGGTTCCTCATCCACTTGAGAGATACTACGGTCTTCTCAGTGACAGTAGGAGCGAGGGTTGCATCATAGTAGATACTTCCCCAACTAGGTTCAGGCAGGCCATCACAAGTGGAGACTTTGTGATATGGCTGGATGCTATGCAATCAAAAAAGGAATCCATGTACACCAACAAAGTATGACTTTGAATATTGCACCTGAAGGGGTAAAACTCATCAGGAGCAAGAAGATCTTGGGAAGATTCTTGTTGTAAATGGAAAAGTTGAGAATTTTTAAGCTATGCTTAAGTCCATCAGGATTAAAGCAGGCATCGTGGAGTTGGAACATCTGTTTTGATGTGGCAGTCAAAGAGTTTGACTTCATCAAAAAGATAGATGAAACTTGTATATACAAGAAGGTTGTAGAGAGTAAGGTTGTCTTCCACATATTGTACGTAGATGACATACTCTTGATAGGAAATGGTTTCCTATGCTACAATCGGTCAAGCCCCTCTTATCACGAGGATTCTCCATGAATGATCTGGATGATACCCACTACATCTTTTGAATTATGATCTATGGTGATAGATCTAAGTAGATATTGGGAGTGTCCTAAATTCAGGTACAATAACACCATTCTAAAAGGGTTTTAGTATGGAAGATTCTAAGCGTGGTGGTTCTCCCACTTACTCAGGAATCACGCACTCCAAAAAGATGTCTTCCAAGACTGATTTAGAGAGAGCTCGCGTGCAAGAGATACCCTATGCTTCGGCAGTAGGCTCTATCATGTGTCCGATGTTATGCACCAGACCAGATGTAGCTAACTCACTAGGTATAGTGATTATGAATCATTCAGATCTTGGGAAAATCACTGGATAGCTGGGAAGGACATTCTTAAGTACTTGAGAAGCACCGAAGAACTTCTCTTGGTGTTTGGTAAAGGTGAACTCCAGTGGGAGTCCTTTACCAATTCTAGCTTCCAGAGTGATAAGGTTGACTGAAAGTCAGTCACGGGCTTTGTCTTTACCCTCAGTAGAGGGACGGTATGTTGGAAGGGTTGCAAGCTATATACCATGGAAAACTAGACTATAAAGGCTAGAAACATTGCTACCAATGATACTACCAAAGTGGCTGTCTGGACATTTCTTGTTCATGAGATGAATAAGGTTTCTACCATTGAGCGTGCAATAAATGTTATTGTGACAACAACGGAGTTGTGGCTTTGGCCTAAGAACGCAGGTCCCATCAGCATTTCAGACATATTCTGAGAACAGTATCACCTGATCAGGGAGATGACCGATCTCCAGGGGATTAAGTTCAGGAGAGTTGACGCGAAGGAAAGCACGGCGGATCAACTCACAAAGGCCTTTCCCTAGAGAGACTTCTATGGGACGTTGGATATGAGATACTACAATAAATGGCCCTAGTGCAAGTAAGAGATTGTTAGTTATATGTATGCCCTAGAGGCCATTATTGTACATATGATGTATATTTTAGTGGATGCTTGGACAAACATAGGGAGGACTTTCTTGCTCGACATGATAGTATGCTATCTGGTTACTCTTTATCTTAACATATACACTTATTGTCTCTCTGTTACATGTTGATAAAGCCTTTAGGATGTATACTTGACTTCCAGGATTATGATATAGATCATACTAGTGGGTTTTGGGTAGTCTGTGAGTACATCTTTCAATTGTTCCTAGTCGTGGGAGCATCGAGATAGGGCATCGATATTCCAGAGTAGACTAGCGCATACGCTTATTAACCCATATGATGGGTGATGGATGATCCCATATTCATTAGTGTTTGACATCAGAGAAGGTATACGGGTGCTTAGTGGAGACTGGGTACACTGAACAGGACTCGCCGAGAACTCCTAGATGGTATTATACCTCACGTCAGATAGCAGTTCTCTGGTGACACTGGTATAGGTTAGTCTGTCGACCCGAGATCGTCATAGAGTCTTTTGTGTCTCCCACGGTGCTTTGATTTCCACCCTACCACGGCTCTAACGAGTTGTGCAAACAAGTGATTTTTGGGTATAGTCCCGAGTCACATGGAGGCAATGAGCGATAGGAGGGGATTTGTCTCTCCCGGTATATGGGGTTGATGTTGCGCTATGCTCGATTGGCCATAACAGGAAATCCCTGGCCAGAGTTGCTGAGATCTACTGGTAAATGTTATCAGTAGTTTCTCGAACCGTTATGGGCCTTGCATCGGCATGACTTATCAGGCTATTGGGGTCTGACGTTATACCACCCCCAAGCTGTGATATGCGACATATCAGACGAAGAGACCGGACTGTACGGTAGTATTACTGATTGGATTCGCGGGAGTATAAGCAGGCTTGCTTGTTGATCTTCTGATCGCTTAAAACCAGGGTGGCCGTTACGTTTAGAAGACCGCTTGCTACTTGTGGGTGTTTGATATGATCATCACCTACTGCCGGTGTATTGACGAGTCTTTAGAGTCCTAGACAGAGGTTTCCTGGATCATGCGAAACGAAGTAGGAGCACATATGTGATATGTGCGGGACCGAGACTAATGCACGTATGTGATACCGCATTCTATTCTCGTGATATGTGATATCGGCCGGTTATATGTGATATAGCCGGGTTATCGGATCAAGTGTTGATTCGATAAGATACATTTGATATTAGTCGGTTGTATGTGATATAGCCGGATTATTAAATCAAGTGTTGATTTAATAATTTAATGTATAATTATATATTTGATATATTAACTTACATTAACTAGTATTAGCTCACTTAAATATTTCTTGTTCTCACTTGTGTACACTTAGTATATATGTGATATATATTAATGTACATTTATTTGTGTCATGCTAGATGATACATGCAACATGGGTTTATGAGACTCACACCATGCCTAACAATAATGAAGGGTTTTATTTATCTAAAGTTGATCAAAATTAGATGGAAATTGTCATGGCTAGAAGCTTGGAGAAGTTTATTCTAACCATTGACTTAGTCCACTAACTTTGTTTTACTTGTAGATATTTATTAACCTGACCATTATTGTTAGCCATGGTTTTTTCTCTATATGAGTTAATGTATGACACTAACTCACCCATGGTTTCCATTTCTCTCACCTCATGAGTTTTTATTCCCATCTCCACTTCATCTTCTTCTTCCTCATGGAAAAGCTTTCTAGCTTTTGAAAAGGTGATGAAATATTGTGAGAAAAATTAATCTAAAGTGAGCCCATTTCCTACTTCATCATCCTCTACTATATTAGCCATTTAGTTTAGGATGTTTGCTTCACTAATCTACTATTAGTGAAGAGGTAGCATGAGCTTGAGTCTCCTCGACGTAGATCATCTTCGGCCTCGAAGAATTCGAGCAAGCTTGTTCATTTATTCATGTGAACCCTTACTAGAGTTCGGTTGTTCACTACTCGGAGCGAAGGGACTACTACACGGAGTATTAGAAGTGAAAGACCGGTCTACAAAGGTTATATTCCTCATTCACTTAGATGTAAAGTTTTTTCTATTGCTAGTTCGTCTAAATCTCTAGTTAAGATTCTAGGGTTAGGGTTGTTTAGTATGGAAAAAAATTTGAAATTGGCATGGACGATGCCTCCCGAAACCTTGCTGCCGCCTTAGGGAACCCTACATAAGTAGCATCCATCTCATACAGTTATATGATCACATCACATCATAGCACAACACAGCAGAAGCAGATATATGAAATATAGAATATACTAGGAGTTCCGTGTTTTAGATTAAGCCATTAATGAAAAACACGGATTCCAAAGTCGTGATGAATAGCCAAGCCGACACCCTAGACCCCTACAAGAGCGGCAAGCAACCCTGCCAATTTTAGAGTTAGGCGACCGGTCTCGACTCCTCGAGTTGTCCACCATCTGGACTCTAGAACCCGGTTATTTGTGCCCTCCGCCTTGGGTCTATCCTAATGCGGAAAATTAAATAATATACATCAAGGCGACTACATCCTCACTCTCGAATGTGCCCCAATAAAAGAATATTACATACATAAATTTACATGAATGAAAATGTAAAACTCTCATCTCAGATAAACCCCAGTCTATTCAATCACTATGATCCAATAAATTATATCAATATAGCAACACTATAGCATCACATGTCATCAACATGAGTAAATATGCGTACCCCTAATATCGTTGGCGTATTGCAATGAGATCGGGGATACCTCCATATATCATACTTACGATCGCAGAAAAGAAATGAAAACCACAACAATTAGAATCTGCAACTGTAGACATCAATAACCCGGGTTATCTCATAGTCCGAACTTCATGCATAGCCCTATAAACCATACATTTAAGCCTCGAATTGAAAACCATTTTCAAAGATAAAACCGGACAATTCAACAAGATTCTCGGTGAATGATTCGAAGGCTCGTTGGGAATTAGTGGACGGCCGCACCCCCCGAGGCCATCGACGAAGTGGCCTTAGGCGGGACAAGAAGGATTGAGAGGACCACTTGACTTGGAGAAAGGCAATGAAGAGCCGGATCGATCGTCTCATTGGAGCTTTAGACAAGGGTAGTGGAACCACCAAGGCCGCGAGCACCCAAGTGGATGCTCTTGGCCATGGGGTTCTCCTAGGATCACTTTGTCGGGGCAATGGGGCATGGATCTCTACTAGTATCACCCGGCGAATCTTCGCGTACGATACGAGATTACGATGGAGTTTCGATCAATATCTAAACTCCGTGACAATCCATCAAACAAGGCTAAAACTTGAGATTTATATATCGATAACTAGTTTTCGCAAAACTAATTAATGTGGATTCTAACAATTGTATCACATAACCAAAAACATTTAGACGATATTAACATTTTGATCAGCATTCTAATCAACAACAATTAGCAGAGACCTCTACCACTTGAGCCTCAACAAAAATATCCAAAATATTCAAAATCATAAAATGAAGCAGCAAAAGAAAATTGGAGTTCTAAAGCTTCAAGTAGGCGACGGTTCCGCGGTCAAAGCCTTGCCTAGGCAGTGGATCCGCAGCCACTTGGGAGCTTTAGAAGCTTTATTTTCTTGTGGAGCCTTAGAAAAGCCTGCACTATTTTCTGAGTATTTTTAATTTCAAAAATCTCAAAGTTTGAAAAAATGGACAGAAACATGTAACCGTCGGATTCTAAACATTGATCAAACACTTTAACTTTGTCTAAAACATCGCCTAAGCCTCTAGTTTGGCTCTAATACCATGAAAGTGGATCATAGCACATCTACTAGGGTTTTAAGAACATCAAGTATGCAATTTTAAAATTTTAGAAGGCTAGGTCTACTTATAAGATCATATTAAAAATTTAGGGTTATAAAGTTAGCAAACTAGAGTTCTATTCTAAATGAAGAGGAGCTACAACCTTTGTAGACAAGTCCTTCACTTCAATCGTTCCTTGTAGTAGTCTCTTGAACTCCTTCTAGGGCTCCACTTGAAGAAAGGAACGAGCTTGCTCGAAATCTTCTTCGTCGAAGATGATCCACCTTGAGATATCTCACACTCAAGCTCACACTTTACAAATCAAAGTATTAGTAAAAAGAACAACCTAAACTAAATTGCTAGAATAGTTTAGGTTGATGAAGTAGGGTTTTTGCTCACAAAACATCTTTCTTTTTCTTTTTTCTCTTGAGTGAATAGTCTCACGAGAGAAGAAGTGAAGAAGATGAAGATGAGGATGAGAATGAGCAAGTGTTGTGAGGATAAGGATAAATGATTGAGTTTTATTATTTAAAGGGAAAGAGGGAATGAGTCATTGTCTCTACAATCTTCCATAGTAATGACTCATTATTTTCCTTTTTAAATGAAATAACTAAATCATTATCTTCATATCTTATATCCAATGTGATTCTCATATACCCATCATCCATGTATTATCAACCATGACACAAAAGTATATATCATTTATATCACATACAAATAACATATATAAAGAGAAGAAAATCTTAAGTGATCACAATATTAGTTTATATATATCATATTATTAAATCAACACTTGATTCAACAATCCGGTTATATCATATATAACCTGGCTAATATCATATAACGCTAAATTAGAATATGGTATCATATACTCGTATTTAATCAAGCTCTCGCACATATCTCCAAACATGCCCTACTTTGTTTCGCTTAAGCTAGGAAATATCTATCTGGGACTCTAAAAACTCGCCAATATGCCAGCGGTAGGTAAAGATCACATTAACACCTTACAAGCCGTCAGCGGTACTAGCTGCACGTAACGGCTACCTAGGTATTGAATGAATAGAAGATCAACAAGTAAACATGTCCAAACTCCCGTAGAGCCTATAAGTAACACTTACCGTACAGTCCGGTCTCTTCGTCTGATATGTCGCATATCGAGAGTGGGGGGTGGAATCGTCAGACCCAAATAACTCGATAAATTATGCCGATGTGTGGCCTATAACAAATCAAGAAACTACTGATAACACTTATCAGTAAATCTCATCAGTTCTGGTCAGGGACTTACTATTATAGCCAATAGAGCACAGCACAACATCAACTTCTTATACCGGGAGAGACGAAACCCCTCCTATCGCTCAATGCCTCCACGCGATTCGTGACTGTACCCAATAACCACCTGTTTGCATGACTCAGTAGAGCCATGGTAGGGAGGTAATCAAAGCATAATAGGAACCACAAAAGACACTATGACGATCTCGGGTCTACAGACTAACATTTACAAGTGTTACCAGAGAACTCTATCTAATGATAGGTATGATACCATCTAGGAGTTCTCGGCAAGTTCGTTCGGTGTACTCATTCTCCAATGAACACCTGTGTACAATCTTTGATATCAAACACCAATGATTGTGGGATCAGCCATCGCACCGTACAAGGTCAAGAAATATACACACTAGTCTACTCTGGAATATCGATGCCATGTCTCGATACTCTCTCGATTAGGAACACTTTAAGGATGTGCTTATAGACTACTCATACCCTACTAGTATGATCCACATCAAAGTCTTGGTAGTCAAGCAAAACATTTTAAGGGGTTTATCAACATGTATTAGTGAAATGCTAAACTAGAGCTAGTGCACATGTTAATATAAAGAGTGACCAGATAGCATACTATCATGTTGAGCAAGAAATTCCTCTATATATATGTCCAAGCATCCACTATAATATACAATAATGGCCTCTAGGGCATACATATTCCTAACACATATACACACATATAAATAAATATATGTATATATACAATCAAGTATACCATAGTACCCGTATTTATATTAAATACGTATACCTGTATTTCTACCTAAATACGAATACCGTATTCGTATCGAAAATACAAAATACGCGTATTCATATTAAGAAAGAAATGCATGTATTTGTATCAAGACACAAATATCCGTATTCATAAGAATACATGTATTTGTATAAATACCGTACTCATGTTAAAATACAAATACCCAAAAGAGAGCAATATAATACTAGCTCCATATCTGGCTATGTTTCAAACCTACTAGTATTACTAAAAGGTCCGATTAAAGTACGTGTATAAAATACACGTGTTCAATCGAACACCAGAGCGTATCGAAATACACATACTACATCGTTTCGTCTGAACTGGGAAACCCTCTGTGTGGGACTCCAAGACTTGACAATACTCTGGCAGTGGGTTTAACCATAAGCATGTCAGTGGCAATAGCTGTATGTAACGGCTACCCAAGCATCTGTCAAAAAAAGATCGACAAGAATGTTAGGAATATGTATGCCCTAGAGGACATTATTATATGATATAGTGGATGCTTGGACATATATATAGAGGACTTTCTTGCTCGACATGATAGTATGTTATCTGGTTGCTCTTTATCTTAACATGTACACTTGTATTATTATACCGTCTCTCTGATACATGTTGATAAAGCCCTTAGGATGCTTGCTTGACTACCAGGACTATGATGCAGATCATACTACTGGGATTTGTGAAGTCCATAAGAACATCCTTTAACGGTTCCTATTCGAGGGAGTATCGAGACAGGGCATCGATATTCCAAAGTAGACTAGTCTGTACGTTTCTTGACCCTGTAAGGGGCGATGGTTGATCCCATATCCATTAGTGTTTGACATCAAAGATTGTATACATGTGCTCATTAGAGAATGGGTACACCGAACAGGACTCGCCGAGAACTCCTAGATGGTAATATACCTATCGTCAGATAGCAGTTCTCTGGTGACACTAGTACAGGTTAGTCTGTAGACCCAAGATCGTCATAGTGTCTTGTTTGGCTCCCACTGTGCTTTGATTTCCTCCCTACCACAGCTAAAAGGAGCCGTGAAAATAGGTGGATTTTGGGTACAGTCCCGAGTCACATGGAGGAAATGAGCGAAAGGAGGGGTTTCGTCTCTCCCGGTATTGGGAGTTGATGTTGCGCTATGCTCGATTGGCTATAAAAGAAAGTCCCTGGCCAGGGCTGTTGATGAGATTTACTGGTAAGAGTTATCAGTAGTTTCTCAAACCGTTATGAGCCATACACCGGCATGACTTATCAAGTTACTGGGGTCTGACAATTCCACCCCTAGACTCGATATGCCACATATCAGACGAAGATACCGAACTGTATGATAAGTGTTACTTATAGGCTTCATGAGATTTTGGACAAGCTTGCTTGTTGATCTTCTAATTGCTCAATACCTGGGTAGCCGTTACGTCCAGCTAGTACCGCTGACGGCTTGTGGGTGACTGATGTGATCATCACCTACTGTTGGTGTATTGACGAGTCTTTAGAGTCCCACACAGAGGTTTCCTAGTTCAAGCGAAATGAAGTAGGGTACATATGCTGATATGTGCGGGGGCCTGATTGAATACGAGTATGAGATACCGTATTCTAATATGGCGGTTATCTGTTGTCGGTTAGGTTGTATGTGATATAACTAGATTATTGAATCAAGTGTTGATTTGATAATGTGGTATACAGATAAATGATATTAGTTAGTTATATATGATATAACCAGATTATTGAATCAAGTTTTGATTTAATAATATGATATATATTTATATTTGATATAATTATATATTAACTAATATTATTAGCTCACTAATTATTCTTCATAATATATATATATATATGAAGCATGGTTGCTTTTTCTATTTTATGAAAAAAGAAAATGAGGTGGAAATATGAGAGATATTTTTAGCATGGGTGAAGCATGGATTTTATCTATTGTTTATTGGCCTTGACTCACTATTGAAGTATGGTTGGGAAAAAGAATTGAAATTTTATTCCATACTTCAATAAGTGAGGGTTTGGGATGCGCCATTCTACACTTAGCCATTTACTTGTGCTCATTTGTTCTCTAGCTCTCTCCATCTTCTTCACCTCCACCTCCAAGCTCAATCCCTCACATGAGTTGTGAACCTTTGAGCTTGTGAGAACCCTAGTGAGTAAACAACACCCCTACTTCACCATCCTACACTAGATTAGCACTTTGGTGTATTGTGTTTCCTTCACTAAAGAGTTTAGTGAAGAGGTAGTTTGGATTAGCGGAGCTTCATGTGGATCATCTTCGGTACGAAGATCGCAAAGGAAGATTGATCCAACTTCAAGTGGAGCCTAGTGGAGTCGCGTGGACTACTACATGGAGCTTGTGAAGTGAAGGACACGGTCTACAAAGGTTATAGCCTCATTCTCTTTATGTAGTTTTCTTGATATCAAGCAAAAACCCTAATCATCTAGTTTAAGATCTTGTTTGGTGTTGATTAGCACCCCGAATTTTTTTTAAATGGCATGCTTGATGCTTGTAAAACACAGTGGTGGTGCTAACAAATACTTTCATGGTATCAGAGACAAAGCTAGAAGATTATACGATATTAGTTGAATTAAGAAACCGAAATAACTCCGAAACCGGAAACCCAAACATCAACTTTCTGTCGATTTTAAAATGGACTCTGAAATTTTTTTTAAACAGTTGCAGAATGTTATATATGATAAAACTAGAACACTAAACAAAAACGAGACCAAAACTCCACATTTCAACCGGCGAAAATGCCAAAAATACCGGCCTCGCCGGCCGTACATTTTCTGTTTGGTCTCGTATTTGTTTGGTGTTCTGTTAGCTTGGTTTTGGGTTTTTATGTTATATTTGATTAACCCAAAATTTCATGTGATGTTAATTTTGATAAGGGGCTAATAAAAAGTGTTTCGTAGTCGTAATTTTTACATCGTTTCGGGTTTAAGTTTGATGTGTGATAGAGTAGTTAGAATCCACATTAAATTAGTTTTGTGAAAACTGGTATGTTTGTAAATCTAGCATGTTAGCCTTTATTGATTGATTGCCACGAAGTTTCGATTCGGATCGAAACTATGTCGCAATCGCTTATCGTACGCGAATACTCGCCAGATAACTTTACAAGGTAGCCACGACCCATAGCTCCGACCAAGTGACCTTAGGAGAACCCCGTTGCTAAAAGCTTCCACTCGGATGCTCACGGCCACGGTGTTCCACCTAAGTGCACTTGGTCGACGGTATTGTGGGTGCGGCCATCTACTAAAGTTCCCGATGAGTATTCGATCGGGTAGTCAGGAAGCTTGTTGAATTACCCGACTAAGTTATTGAAAAGTGTTTTCGAATTAAGACTAAAATGCAAGGTTTATAGGTTAGGCATGAAATTTGGAATATGAGATATTCCGGGTTTATGATGTCTGAGGAAATGCGGATTCTAATTATTGTAGTTTTTCATTTCTTTTCTGCGACCGTAAGTGTAATATGTGGTGTATCCCCAATCTCGTTGTTATATGTCAACGGAATTTGGGATACGCATATTTACTTACGTTGATGACATGTGATGTTATGTGTTGCTATGATATGATATATTGGATCATCGTGATTGAATAGCCGGGGGTTTTTGCATAAGGTGGGGGTTTTTCATTTTCATTCATGTAAAAATGTATGTAATATTCTTTTATTAGGAAACTTTCGGGTTGAGGATGATGTCACCATTGATATATATTATTTACTTTTCCGCATTAGGATAGACCTAAAGGGGGAGCATAAGTAACCGGGTTCTAGAGTCCAGTGGGAGACCATCTCGAGGAGTCGAGACCGGTTCTCCTAACTCTAGAATTGGCAGGGTTTCTTTCCGCTCTCGTAGGGATCTAGGGATGTGGGTTTGGCTATTCATCACGACCATGGAATCTGTGTTTTTCATTACTGGCTGAATTTAAAACACGGACCTCCAAGTATATTCAATATTTCATATGTTTTACTTATGCTGCTTGGTTCTGTGATGTGATCATATAACTACGTGAGACGAATGCTTTATATATATGATATATATAATAAACGTTGCTCATGTTTTTCACCCGCGCAAGTCCAGCTTCCGCTCTGCCGTTAGTTAAGTAACCGAACGGTGAATGACGGGGCCCCATGGCGAATGTGGATGGCATAAGCGTTCGTTCTATTTTCGTTTCTTTTCTGTGATGTTTAGGGAAACTTAAATGATGAGACTTCATTAATGAGATTAATGGAAAGAAAAGAAACCTAAAGATGTTGTAGAATCAAAATTTTCAAAAAGGTAGTTGTAGTTCTTGCTTTGTATAGTGGTATTCCTTGATGAATATCCAGCACCTCATTCAATGAGGTAAGAGCCAAGATAGCTTCACCGAGAGTTACCTCTTTAACAAAACTAGCAAATGCTATAACCCACTTGGTTTATTTATGATTTCTTCTCTATTTCTTGCTTTGTATAGTGGTATTCTTTGATGAATATCCAGCACCTCATTTGATGAGAAAAGAGCCGAGATCCCTTCATCTGGAGTGACCTCTTTAGCAAAAGATAGTAAAACCTATTCAGTTTGTTTTTGAAAACTACTCGATTTTAAAAGCGAAGCTTAAACCACTCTTTTTCAAAATCACTAGATTCTACAACTATCAAGTTCATTACGTTAAATGTTTTCTTAAAAACCAGTCATAGCCCTCCGTCATTTCAGATAAGTGCTATTTAGTATTCATGCTGCGTTTGTTGACCTTGTCAAGACATAGTGTGCGGTAACTGATTAATGCTTATCTGCCGCATGTGATGCGATTGGATTAGGGTAGTCGTACGGCTTTGTTGACCTTGTTAAGGGTCGTACGGGTGGGTTTAATTCAATTACGAAATGACGGGTGGAACTAAGCTAGCGCTTATGATTTGTTAACCTTATTAAGGTCATAAGTCACTAGGGGTAAAAACAGATATTGGGTATTTCAAGTGTTGAAATTCGCAATGAGATTGCATACCTTCTATGAGATAGTTGGATGCCGATACCCACTGCGAGTAAGAGTTACTCCTGAGAAAATTTTCCACTTTACAATTAGCCGATCTAGTAGGTGTCTAAGAAAGGTGTTAATGGGGTTATGCCCCAGCGGAAACGAGGTTATTTAATTAGTTCTATGTGAAAGTATGGGGAGACTCCCTCGGAGTACCAATACCTGCCTGGCTGACCGATTGGCGAACTCGTAGGGTGTAATTAATCCCGGCTAATCTTACTTTTTATGGTTTGAAAGAAAATTTGATAAAAACAGTGGGAGCCATCCTGATTAGATAAGATAATAACCAATCTAATCTTGCAAAGAGCGCATGCTAATGTGTTATCTTCTTTCTCTCCAGGTAGCGACCAATGTCACGTCTTAATCAAGATAATAATATGGATGTATTGACCGAACCCACTTATTATACTGAGCTGGGGAACGTTGGTTCCGCTTTTTCTTATGATTGTCATAAGTCTGAGCAAGGAATAGGGGGATATCAGGATTCCCATGCAACCCATACGAAGAATAAGCATGTTGATGCATCGTCTTCGGGTGTGTTCGTAACCGAGAACTGTTTCTCAGTCTGCTCTATATCCTGGGTATTGGATACCGGATCAAGATCCCACGTATGTAATTTGTTACATGGGCTAAAGAGAGGTAGAGAACTGGGAAATATGTTTCTAAAATTAGGGAATGAAGCAATTGTTGCAGCCAAATCAGTTGGCGAATATCACCTAGTATTACTAAATAGTAATACATTGATTCTGAATGACTATTATTACGTACCAAATATGATGTGCAATATCATATCAGTTTCATTATTGCATAAAGAAGGATATAACTTTGCACTAGAGGATAATGTTATGAACATTTTCCAAAATCAAGTGTTGATTGGGTTTGGTACGTTATGTAATAGTATATACATTCTGAATCAAACCACAGTTCTAAACATACAGAACATATACAAGAGGAAAAGCTCAGAAATGAATGAATCCTTCTTGTGGCATTGTAGACTAGGTCATATCAATGCGACAAGACTAGCTAAGTTGCATAAAAATGGATATTTAAATCAGTTTGAATTTACATCTTATGAAACTTGCGAGTCATGTCTCAAAGGCAAGATGACCAAAACTCCGTTTACCGGATACGGAGAAAGAGCTATTGAACTCTTGGGACTGATACATAGTGATGTATGCGATCCAATGTCTACACATGCCAGGAATGGTTTCTCATACTTTATTACATTCAACGATGATCTCTCAAGATTTGGACATGTGTTCTTGTTGAAACACAAATCTGAAGCGTTTGAGAAATTCAAGGAATATAAGAACGAAGTAGAGAACCAGACGGGTAAAAGTATTAAAATGTTTCGATCTGATCGGGGAGGAGAATACTTATGGACGGAGTTCCGAGACTACTTAAAAGAGAATGAGATTCTCTCTCAGCTTACTCCTCCGTATACACCACAGCACAACGGAGTATCGGAGCGGAGGAATCATATCCTATTAGATATGGTGCGGTCTATGATGAGTAATACTGAGTTACCTATTTCCTTTTGGGGTTATGCACTTGAGACAGCCACATACCTATTGAATCAAGTTCCATCAAAATCAGTGCCTAAAACACCAAATGAGATATGGAGTGGAAAGAGACCTTATCTTAAATGAGTTAAGATATGGGGTTGTCCGGACTATATTAAAAAAACAAAATCCGGACAAACTCGAGGCACGATCAGTTCTTTGCAAGTTTGTGGAATATCCTAAAAATTCTCTTGGATATATCTTCTACCACACTGAGGAACAAAAGGTGTTTGTTTCTCAATATGCCACCCTTTTAGAAAAGGAATTTCTTGTGAGAGAAATTAGTGGTAAAGGGTAGAGCTGGAAGAAGTTCCAGCTACACAAACTACAACTGATAATTTGGTGGAACCTGAGGATCCAATAGTCTCCGACGAACTTCAGACTCTCCGTAGATCTAGTAGGGTTCCTCATCCACCTGAGAGATACTACGTTTATTATAGACAGTGGGAGTAAGGATTGTATCATGGAAGATGATGACCCAACTAGTTTCAAGCAGGCCATCACAAGTGGGGACTCTGTGAAATGGCTGGATGCTATGCGATCTGAGATGGAATCCATGTACACCAACAATGTATGGACTTTAGAAGTTGCTCCTGAAGGGCTAAAACCCATCGGGAGCAAGTGGATCTTTAAGAAGAAAATTAGTGTAGATGGAAAGGTTGAGACCTTCAAAGCTAGACTTGTGGATAAAGGTTTTCGTCAACGACCAGGTGTCAATTATGATGAAACCTTTTCTCCTGTCGCTATGCTTAAGTCCATCAGGATCCTACTTGCCATTGCTGCAGACCATGACTACGAAATCTGGTAGATGGACGTCAAGACCGCTTTTCTAAATAGTGATTTAGAAGAGAGCGTGTACATGACACAGCCAGAGGGCTTTGTAGACAGTGGGAGCAGCGGAAAGGTGTGCAAGCTGCTTAATTCCATCTATAGATTAAAGTAGGCGTCACGGTACTGGAACATTTGTTTTGATGAAGCTGTCTAAGAGTTTGACTTCCTAAAAAATGTAGATGAACCATGTATATATAAGAAGGTTGTAGAGAGTAAGGTTGTCTTCCTCGTATTGTACGTGGATGGCATACTCTTGATAGGAAACGATGTTCTTATGCTGCACTCAGTCAAGCTCTTCTTATCACAAAATTTCTCCATGAAAGATCTAGGTGATGCCTCATGTTCCCTACCGAAACGCGGAGAAGCGACCCCGTGGGTCCGTCTCTCCTGGATTTCGGGGCAGATGCTAATTGGTGCTATCCGTCCACCTCTCCGAAGATGCCAAGTTGATTTATGGCACCATGTATCGAAGGATTAAACGGATGCGGCCGATGTAGCAGACTTCATCAGATTACCCCTCATTTGAGGGGGTTTTGATTGTGGGGACGCTCTTCCCTGCAGGCGCAAGCCCCTGCAGTTAATTACGCTACCGCATCGCGGTAACAACTTTCTCCTTCTCCAGATGGTCACTTCGTGTCGTGGGTGTTTGTTTTGTTTTTGGTTGCCCATAGATTGTATACGGAGACTAATGTATGTTGTCTCCCGTAGGGCGTGGATTAGTCCAAATCCGTATCTTCTTAGATTTGGGTTTGGGGGTTGGGTTTAAGGATAAGTTAGTCTCATTTGAGACTAAGATCAACTTAAACATTTGTTAAGGATACGTTAGTCTCATTTTAGACTAAGATCAACTTAACGGGATCATCTAGATCCAACAAAAGAGCATTTGAACTCAATTGTTTAGTTTAAGGACATTGCGGTCGATTAGTTTAAGGACACTATGGTCCATCGTTAGTTTAAGGACATTACGGTCCGAGGTTTGGGACATCATAGTCCGTGAGTTTAAAGACCTCACAGTCAAGGTTAAGGACATCATAGTCCGTGAGTTTAAAGACCTCACAGTCAAGGTTAAGAATGTCATAGTCCGTGAGTTTAAAGACCTCATAGTCAAGGTTAAGGACATCATAGTCCGTGAGTTTAAAGACCTCACAGTCAAGGTTAAGGACATCATAGTCCATGGGCTTAAGGACCCCACAGTCCATGAAATGTGTGGTTGTCGGGACCCGTCACCTCTCTGAAGACGTTGAAGGATTACAACGACAAATATCAGAGGAGTACAGAGACGTACCCTCGAACCGACGTGAGTTGGTTGAAAGATCTGTAATCCAATTTGGGGCTAAGATCTGTGATTTATAAGCATGTGGGCTCAATTAAGCAGAATTTGAGGACTTATGGCCAATCTTTGGCTAAGTCCAATCAAGTTAAAATGTTTTAACATTTATTTTGGGATGTTAAGCATTTGTTTGAGCTCGGCCCTTTTAACAATGCTGAGCATTGATTTAGCTTCTGACAATGTTTGTCTTTTACTGAATGCTGAGCATTCATCATAGCTCTGGGGCTTATTCAAAGAACAATTTAAGTTCTACCCAAGCGCACATAAAAGCATGTAGTGCGCTTGGCACTATCGACATTCAATGAGCGCAGGGTACTATGTTTAAGGCGCTAGTGCGCAAGGCGCTTTACGCCAGATGTGAAGCGCTAATGCGCTTAGCGCTTTGCGCTAAATGAAGAGCGCAAATGCGCTATAGTTGATGCATTGAGGCGTTTGGTGCTGGTGCCATATAATTAACTGCAGAGCGCTTTTAGTAATGTAGCGTATGCATGAGGAGCACGTGGCGCGCTTAGCGCTGAGCGCTAGATGAAGAGCACTAAGGCACTTTTTAAATTAGGAGCGCTAAGACACTTATTAGATTGGATGCGCTAAGACTTTTCTTAGGTTAACTTTGCGCTCTGCAGATTATCTGTTATTTGATAAGAGGCTTTGTCTCAAAATTCTAAGAACAAAGTTCTTAGTTCATAGGAGATGTTTCAATCTCTTTTTGATGAAAGGCTTTGCCTTTATGGATCTGTGATCCTAAGATAATTGAATAATTCTTCCCCCCCTTTATAATGAGATGTTCATAATCTCTTTTGTGAAAGACAACTTTTTCTTATAGATCTATGAACTGTGAAAGAAGTAAGTACTTCTGATTATATTAAGACGATTTCGTCTGTATATTCTTTTTACCTTGAAAAAGAATTATCTTCCTTCGCCGAGAGTTTCTTATTCTTCTTGAGATTTTCTTAAAGTTTATGGGGGGGGGGGGGGGTTTCTCTATACAAGACTTGAAGTCTTGAGTCCTTTATATAGGGGAAGATGGTTTGTTCAATCAGTTAAGGAGATCTTTTCTGCAATTGATTTGGGGAATTTCCCCACCTTCGGATCTTTGATCTAAGGGCTTCTGGTTTATAGAAGATAATCTTCTTGTCTTAACAAGATTGAGAAATCTTTCCCCTTTACAGAATTTGTTCTGTATTTTAGTGATTTTCAATCACCATTGGATCATTGATCCAACGGTGTTCCAAATTCAGGGCACAATCTTTTCTGTTTGGAAAGATTCAACGAAATTTTATTCTTGTTAATTGATGATTTAATCATATCCGTTGGATATTTGATCCAACTGTGAGGAACATTTACTTCCAACGCTAGCACTTATGCGCTCTGCCCATAGTGCGCTACTTGGAGCGCAGCGCTCTTAGCGCTAGCGCACTCGTGCTTTGCACGTGGTGCGCTGGTCAAAGTCTTTGACTCTCTGTGATGGCGCTCTTGGCGTTAATGCTTTATGAAGCGCAACTTTATTTTGAATTTCAAGATTTGAACAGTGCTTTGCTCTGATTGGGGGAAACATTTGCTCATAACTTTTCATCCAGGATGAATTATGAGGCCCATAATATATCAAATCGAAGGATTTTTCAAGACACTTTTGATACCATCAAAATTTAGCTATTTCTCATTCGGGAGTTTGTCAAAATACAGCCCGGAAAATACTGGTTCATATTTTCTTAAGCGTATCGCTGCCATTTGATACCTTGGGCTCTTTTGCGCAGAAATTTTTGGCGGGAACAAATGCCCCCCACTACTTTTCCCACATAAGTATATACGTGGGTGAAGTAGTGCAAAGTAATTCATAGCGTATGACCAGTTTCGGGTTGGTATATAAATTTCAGAATCTTGATCTGAGAAGATAACGAGCGGATACAAGCGTCGTCATTTATCATTGACTCAAATCTTGACTCTTAAGAGATATAGTTCCAAACCCTCAGCCCCCATGAGCCACACCCTTCTATTTCTTTATGTTTTACTCTAACGTGAAGTGGTTTATATGCTCATGAGTAACTTCTCCATTTCAGTGGCATGTAGTTTTGGCAAGTGTGGCCCATAGATGGTAGATAACTGTTCATCTTGAACTCTTTATAAGGTAGCGATGGCTTAAAAAACAGGGTTAGGATCTGTTGCCTAAGACTTTCCCACTTTATAAGCCGTGAGGGTCTCACAAAGTCTTTTCTCCCTACGAGTCGTGAGGATCTCGTAGGTGTTTTTTCTCCTTAGGAGTCGTGAGGATCTCGTAGGTGTTTTTTCTCCTTAGGAGTCGTGAGGACTCCTAAGTGCGTTTTCTCCTAAGAATCATAAGGATCCCATAAGAGAATTTTCTTTATGCGTAGGGACACTAATTTCCCCGCAAATTGAGACGAATTGAGAGATTCTCGCAAAGACACCGATTTCCTTGCGGGTCGAAATGAATTGAGAGGTTCTCGCCAAGGACGCTGATTTCCCTGAATCGAGATTAGAAGCGATAGCTTAGGAAACATGTTCAGATCTGCTGCCTAAGACTTTTCAACTTCATGAGCCGTAAGGGTCTCATAAAGATTTTTTTTCTCCCTACGAGTCGAGAGGATCTCTTAGGTGCATTTTCTCCCTAGGAATTGTGAGGATTCCTAAGTGTGTTTTCTCTTGAGAGCCGTAAGGATCTCACAAGAGAATTTTCTTCCTTAAAAGTCGAGAGGACTCGTAAGTGATTGATGAGTTGACCTACTCCCGAGTCAAAGCATTGCTTCAACAGGGAGGTCGAGGGTTGACTTTGGGTTGTCTGTGCACTGCTGAGTTATGGAACTGGGAACTTTACCGCGGCTCCGCTTTGCTGACGTTGTATATTCCTGCAGAGACACTGATTTCTCTACTGATCGACGCGAATCGAGATGTTATCGTCAAGGACGCTGATTTCCCTGAATCGAGGTATTTGCTAAGGACACTGATTTCCTCAGAGTTGAGATGGATCGAGGTATTCCTGAAAAGACACTGATTTCCTTGCGGGTCGACGCGAATCGAGATGCTCTCGTCAAGGACGCTGATTTCCCTGAATCGAGGTATTTGCCAAGGACACTGATTTCCTCGAAGTTGAGACGAATCGAGAGATTCCTGCAAAGACACTGATTTCCTTGCGGGTCGACGCGAATCGAGATGCTCTCGTCAAGGACGCTAATTTCCAAGAATCGACGTTTTTTCCAAGGATACTGATTTCCTCGGGGTTGAGACGAATTGAGAGATTCCTGCAAAGACACTGATTTCTCTACGGGTCGACGCGAATCGATGTGCTCTCGTCATGGACGCTGATTTCCCTGAATCGAGGTTTTGCCAAGGACACTGATTTCCCTGAATCGAGGTTTTGCTAAGGACACTGATTTCCCTGGAGTTGAGACGAATCGTGGTATTCCTACAAAGACACTGATTTCCTTAAGGTTCAACGCGAATCGAGATACTCTCGTCAAGGACGCTGATTTCCATGAATCGAGGTATTTGCCAAGGACACTGATTTCCTCGGAGTTGAGACGAATCGAGGTATTCCTGCAAAGATGTTGATTTCTCTGCGGGTTAACGCGAATCGAGATGCTATCGTCAAGGACGCTGATTCCCTGAATCGAGGAGGTTGCCAAGGACACTGATTTCCCTGGGGTTGAGACGAATCGAGGTATTCCTGCAAAGACACTGATTTCCTTGCGGGTCGACGCGGATCGAGATGTTCTTGTCAAGGACGCTGATTTCCCTGAATCGATGTTTTTTCCAAGGACGTTGATTTCCTCAGAGCTGAAACGAATCGAGGTATTCCTGCAAAGACGCTAATTTCTCTGCGGGTCGACGCGAATCGAGATGCTCTCTTCAAGGACGCTGATTTTCCTGAATCGAGGAGGTTGCCAAGGACACCGATTTCCCTGGGGTTGAGACGAATCGAGGTATTCCTGCAAAGACACTGATTTCCTTGCGGGTCGACGCAAATCGAGATGCTCTCGTCAAGGACGCTGATTTCCCTGAATCGAGGTTTTTGCCAAGGACATTGATTTCCTCGGAGTTAAGACGATTCGAGGTATTCCTGCAAAGACACTGATTTCTCTGCGGGTCGACGCGAATCGAGATGCTCTCATCAAAGACGCTGATTTCCCTGAATCGAGGAGGTTGCCAGGGACACTTATTTCCCTGGGGTTGAGACGAATCGAGGTATTCCTGCAAAGACACTGATTTCTCTATGGGTCGACACGAATCAAGATGCTCTCGTCAAGGACGTTGATTTCCTTGAATCGAGGAAGTTGCCAAGGACACTGATTTCCATGGGGTTGAGACGAATCGAAAGATTCCTGCAAAGACGCTGATTTCTCTATGGGTCGACGCGAATCGAGATGCTCTCGTTAAGGACGTTGATTTCCCTGAATCGAGGTTTTTGCCAAGGACACTGATTTCTTCGGAGTTGAAACAAATCGAGGTATTCCTACAAAGACGCTGATTTCTCTGCAGGTCGATGCGAATCGAGGTGCTCTCGTCAAGGACGCTGATTTCCCTAAATCGAGGTTTTTGCCAAGGACACTGATTTCCTCAGAGTCGAAACGAATCGAGGTATTCCTGCAAAGGCGCTGATTTCTCTGCAGGTCGACGCGAATCGAGATGTTCTCGTCAAGGACGCTGATTTCCCTGAATCGAGAAAGTTGCCAAGGACACTGATTTCCCTGGGGTTGAGACGAATCGAGATATTCCTGCAAAGACGCTGATTTCTCTGCGGGTCGACACGAATCGGGATGCTCTCGTCAAGGATGCTGATTTCCCTGAATCGAGGAGTTTGCCAAGGACACTGATTTCCCTGGGGTTGGTTGACTTATTTCCGAGACGGAGCGTTGATCTGGCGGGGAAGTCATTGGTTGACTCTAGGTTGTCTGTGGACCGTAAAAGTTTGGAACTAGGGGTTTTGCCGTGGCTTCGTTGTTTGATTGTCGCGTCTGAATCCTGGTGGAGGAAGAACGCTGTGGTGACATCTCTTCTGCTGTATCGAGACGAACGTTGAGGTGGTGACCACTCCATGTGGGATGATCTCCGGTAGTCTTTCAGGTTTTATAGGAATTACCGTTAAGACCCTGAAGCTAGGAATTTGGCATTCGCTTCGTTTGCTTTGGCGTGTCTGAATCCTGTTGGAGGAAGGACACTTTAGTGACATCTCATCTGCTGTATCGAGAAAAACGTTAAGGCGGTGACCACTCTGCGCTTGTGTGGGATGATCTCCGATAGTCTTTCAGGTTTTATATGAGTTACCGTCAAGACCCTGAAGCTAGGAATTTAGCCTTGCTTCATTTGCTTTGGCGTTGCGTCTGCTGTAACGAGACGAATGCTGAGGTGGAAGTAGGATTTTGTCGTCACTCCGCTTTGTTTCGACCATGGGGTCTTTTGTTGATGTTGCACCTGCATCCTGTTGGACTGCGGAGGAACGCCGTTGTTGACATTGCGTTTGATGTAACGAGATGAATGCTGAGGTAGTCTCTAGGTTGTCGGTGAACCGTCGAGATTTGGAACTAGGGACTATGTCATGGCTTCGTTTGGTGATTTTGCATTCGAGTCCTATTGGAATGAGGAGGATCACCGTTGCAGATTCTTAGGCTGTAGATATTGCCGTTAGGATTTGGAACTAGGGACTATGTCGTGGCTCCGTTTCGTTGTGTCGCTTCCGTGCCCTGCTGGCATAAGAAGGAACGCCGTTGTTGATCTCTTGAGATGCAGATGTTGCCATCGAGACTTGGCTCTCTTTCTAATAGAGCCTGGTGGGATGATATGGTTCCCTCTTTGTTTGTACCCCTGGATTGTATACAGGGATCGATGTGATCTCACATCTAGGGCAAAAGTTTCATTTTATGTTTTTTTTGTTTTCTTTCTGCGATGCTCTATCATTTCATCTTTTATATCGCGAAAGTCACGATTGCCCAATCATTTCGGCTATTTTTCGCGGTGCCCAATCATTTCGGCTATTTGTTTTATTTACTCGCTGCTTTTTATTACGAGTTGCCCAACCATTTCCGCTATTTTGTATGCATACATTTTTACTTGCTGATTTCGTTGCCAGTTTTCCCATCATTTCAGCTATTTCATATGCCTTTTGGCTCATTGACTTTTTGCCACGAGTATGGAACTTGGAATCTGGTGCCAATCTTAGCATCAGCCTCGCTGCGACTGGAATATTGCCAGGAGCGAATCATCATTTTCCATGAAAGGACTTGGAATTTGATACCGATTTAGGCATCAGTATCGCTACAACTGGGATATTGCCAAGAGCAAATTAGCATTTGCCTCTGTCGATGTTGAACAAAGGTGGCTTAGCAAACAGGGTTAGGATCCCGTCGACTAAGGCTTTTGACTTCATGAGCCGTAAGGGTCTCATAAAGGTGTTTTTCCCTACAAGTCATGAGGATCTCATAGGTGCGTTTTCTCCTTAGGAATCGTGAGGATTCCTAAGTGTGTGTTCTCTTATAAGTCGTAAGAATTTTACAAGAGTGTTTTCTCCTTACAAGTCGAGAGGACCTATAAGTGTTTGTTCACCGTGTGAGCATATCCCAAGTCGCTGGTGGGACTCTTTTAGGGAAATGTTTATTCGTGCCCGTGGATTGTATACAAGGGTTAATATTGAACCGCTTGTAGGGCAGTCTGTGGGTTGTGATAGCTTAAGAACAGGTTTAGATCCTGTATCTTAAGGCTTTTGAACCCTGTGAGCCGTGAGGGTCTCAAAGGGGAATTCTCCTTACGAGTCGTGAGGATCTCGTAAGTGTGTTTTCTCCTTAGGAATCATGGGGATCCCTAAGTGTCTTGCTCCCTTGTGAGTTGTAAGGATCTCACTCAGGTGGTTTCTCCTTACAAGGTCGAGAGGACCTTGCAAGTGTCTTTTAACGAGATTGTGCCCTTTCGGGTTTTCATAAAACTCGCCGGTAGCCCTGTTGTTTTTACTCACGGAGCCCTTTCGGGTTTTCATCCGTGCCCATCTCGCTTGTGGGCGTACCGTTTTTTTTTACCACGTCAGCCTGGCGATGCCTCGGGTTTGTAGTAGTTTAAAGACGTTTCGGTCATAGGTCCGAGATTTTTTGGGTAACGTACGATTACGCAGCTAGATTTTCTCACAAATCTTTGCATCTTTTGTGTCGGAGGTGGATTCCTTGAAGAGAGGGCTGAGGGCGATTTCTTCGGCAGAGTCGCTTCCAAAGGTGATAACTTGCGATCCCTTGGTGTCAACTATGTGACAGTTGCCAGCGGCTCTTTTGCGCTCATCTGTCGTGCTTTTCTGTTCTCGACGAGCCTTGCGCTTCACTCGTTGAACGTGTTGTCGGTGGGCAACATATCCCTGCCACCAGTTTTTAAAGGCTATGCACTCCTCGATAGGATGTGGAATCCTCTGATGGTATAAGCAGAAGTTCGGATGTATGTCCGCTTCATCAAGACATATACTGCCAGGAGAATTTCCTCTAAAAGAGGGCAACTTCATTCCTGTTGACAGGGCCCTAGCGAATCGTTTCCTTACTTTAAGCTTGTTTTTGCTTGCGATAGGGATGCTTCGATCCAGTTGGGGTGACTCGACCTTTTCATTCAGTCGTCGGCGTTTGGCTTTTTCGAATATAGCCAGTTCGCTCTCTCGATTGGCTTTGCTTTTCTGACGGGCTTCGTTCAGTAGCAAGTCGATCATCTCATCAGACAGTTCTAAGGGTTTTGGCTTCGATCCTGCCCCCAGCTCTTTTCTGTTGTCTTCTATCGTCGAGTGAGCTTCTTCGTTAGTTAACGCCGAATGAGAGTTCATGTGGCAACTTGCCACATAGTCCTCAGATTCTTCTGACGAGTCATCCCCATCGTTATTGTCGTTATCTCCGCTCTCAAGGATATTGTTGAGAAATTCTTGGAGTGTGACCGGGGTCCGCGTCTTCTGGTTATATTCCTCCAGCGTGTCAATATATTTTTGCAGATCTGTGCGCTTGTCATCAAACTGCGCGGACTTTTTTATTTTCTTCTTTTTCTTCGAAGACTTTGACGGCTGGGCCCGAATGTTTTGACCACCATCACTATTAACTCCCAATGTTAGGCGTGGTTTCAGCATCCCCTCGATGATCTCCGGCTCTAGCGGGCTTTTCCACCTGATCGCCGGGCATGTTTGAAGATCCTTCAGCATTCTTTTCATCTTGGTTGAAAGAGCAACCTCCTTTAGAGCTTCTTCTATAAAAGAGCACGATGCCCCCGGTGTGTCCACTCTTTTAGGAGTGTGCTGTTGTGCCGGATTCACCTTCCAGTTTTCGGATAGCGCGAACTTGTCCTGTTGGTATTGGTCTTCAACCCAGTTTTGGAAGACGTAGCAGTCTTCGATCGGATGGCCCAATACTCGGTGGTAGGGGCAGTAATTAGGATCGTTGACGTCATTCGGTCGTGTTGGGTGTCTCGACTCCGGTAGAGTGATGAGCTCATTGTGCACTGCTAGTTCAAACAGTTTCCTTGTTTTATCCCGGGGAAACGAGTAAGGATGTCTCAACTTCTCATCGAGGGATCGCCGCTTGTTGCTTTGGCGAACAACCGGTCTCGGACCACTCGGTTGTTGTTGAGCGTTGGCGATGAAGGTTGCTTTCCCTTTGCCCTTTTCATTCCAAGGCTCCGTCTTTGAAGAGGAAGGCCTATGGCCCATCTGGTTCATTTGGGCCAGCTTGTCAATCAAGGCCTGGAAGGTGGTCGGCTTGAAGAACATCATGAATTGGGATATGGTTGCCTGCGGATCGAGGGTTTCTAGGAACATGCCTACTGCAGGCGCCTCTTCGATGCGTTGTTCGCATTTCGACCATAGATTCCGCCACCGTATCGCGTACTGGACCCATGTTTCTCCTGGCTTCACCCTGGCATTGATCAATGCCGTTATTGGGGTGCGTTCACTAGTACTAGAGAAACGCTGGGTGAATAGTTGCTCCATCTCTGCAAAGGTTTTGACGGAGTCGTTGGGAAGTTCTGAATACCACTCGAACGCTGTCTCTGACAAGCTACCAACGAATTGGCGAAGCAATAGTTTGTCTTCGCCTACAGTGTTGCCGCAAAGAGCCCTGAACTGAGCGACATGTTGATGGGGATTGCCTGTCCCCTTGTATACGTGAAACTTAGGAATCGTGTATCCTGGCGGATACTTGATCTGATCATACCATCCTGGATATGGTCGCCCAGTTCTGACGACTTGGCCAGTTGCTTCATTTGCTTGATGAGCTCATATTCGCTGAGCTATATAGTCATTCAGGGCAGCTTTGGAGATCGTCTCCTCCTTGGCTGCTGAACAAGCCAGAAGGGGATTTGACGTCTCCGCTCGGTCATCTTCGAGGTTAATCGGAGGATCTTCAGCTGGAGGGTCCAGCTGGATCATTATGCCCGCCATGTCTTGGAATATAAGGGCCATTTGTTTTATGTTGGCAGCTTGTTCCGCAGCCTCTTTGTCCTTCTTCTCAAGCATCCTCCGAAGGAATTCAGCATCAGTTTCCTGCTCATGGCGCTGCTCAGAGGATGTCTCCTGGCATGCTTTCAGTCCCGTAAGTGCGGCCATAGCTGTTAGCATCTCTTGGAGCTTTTGTTGTTGTTGCTGCTCATGATCCTTAGTCACTGATCGCGTAAGCGGTCGATGACCTGTGGAGATACAGCTGTCTTCTTTTCTGGATGCCATATAGACGGTATGCACCACCATGCCCCCAGCCTTGGGGCGTTTAGATTTAGCGTCCTTGCGGTTCGCCACGGTCACAGGGGCTTTCTCCGGCCTCCTTCTTCTATGAGCGGTTGAAGTTGACGGAGCCGTTTCAGCGGGCACTCAGACGAAAGGCATCTTCTGTGGTATCACGGGATGGCTCTCTTCTTGCCGAGCTTTAATCTTCTTTGGCCAGCGAGAGTAGTCCTGGTCAATCACCGATTCCTGAACCTGTCGCCAGACTTCATAAATTTTGGAGAACAGTCGCTGAGGAGGCTGCTCCGGCTTCTTTTCTGTAGTAATCTCCATAGGTGGAGGAGATCTCTTCAGCACAGCAGTCGGAGAGTTCTTGCGAACCCTCCTAAGCGGTTCAAAGTTGTTCATAGTTGGAACAACAGCATTGATTTCCACCATGGGAGCTGGTGGAGTCAGTCCGGAAGGGGAATTGCCCTCAGCCTTCCTTACTCGGCGCCAGTGGCGACATCGAGCATGTTGTGCGGTTGGGATTGTTTCAGCTGTAGGGGTGACTTCCTCATGCCCCCTGTTTTGGCGAAGGGTTGTCGCCGGCGTCAGCCTCTTAAATACCGGTGTCCGTTGAGAAGTAATATCCAACCTGTCAAAGACAGACCTCTGGGCAGGGGAAGCAGCTTTGAGGACTTCGCCTGGAGCAGGAGCCGGAACAGTCAGCCTTGTAAAGACCGACCCTTTGGCAGGAGAAGCCGCCTTGACGACTTCATGAGTAGGAATGGCTATCCGCTTAGGGATAACTCTTTCAGGTATCGCGGGCTTCTTCATGGGCCCAACTGAGCTTTGGCCCAGTCTATTAAAGACTGAGGCGTTGGAGCTGGATGACCCGTTGAGAGGGGCCGCAGTAGTTGTAAGCCGATCAAAGACCGATTTCTTCTAAGCTTCTTGTGATGGTACAGGAGCGCTGAAGCTCATTGGCGGGAGCATGGTCCCGAAAAAATCCAGTGGTGTCCTGAGTGACCTGTTCCACTGGCATAGCAAAGATGGAGGCCTCTTAGGTCCCGTAAGTCACTCCTCCGGACGGGATGGAGCGAGAGTTGCAGTTGCAGTTAGTGCAGGCTGATTGAAACGATTTCGAATTGTGTAGTATGAAAATTGTAAAGAAATCACAACCAAAAATATTTGACCGCAATCAATAACGTTGTCGATTGTAGCGCGTTAGTAAATGCGGATCGTCCACAGGGAAAGTGTAATCGTTCGTCTTTCGAATTAGATGAGTCAAACCTTTAATGAAAAGAAAAGAAAACAATTCATGATTTGAAAGTGAAGTTCAAGAATTAGAAAATATAGATCTAATAACAAGAAAACGATAGAATCAAGAATTGAGAGTTTGATAATTTTTCCAACCAAATATCAAGAATCTAAATGAGGCTCGTAGGAATCGATCGGATCTATAGATGTGATGTAATCTTACAATGACGTATTCTTATCCTTCGATGAATTGATACTAGATCGATGATGATCGACAAGAATTAGGGATTTCTAGTGAAACTAGGGTTTCATCTTATCCCTTGTTCTTTCATCGATATCATTCACATTCTAGCCTCTAGTAAATTCAAGAAACGATCGTAGATCCCTAATTTCGGGCGATAACAATCAAGAAAGCATCGCAACGAAACTAGGTTGTCGATTCTTGAACTTGCTAGGGTTTATAAAACTCATAGGACTTAAAAATCGTATTAAGATTTGTTACATCATCATTCTATTGATCTTCTCGACTCCTTTACAAGCGGAGTTTTACTCAAACATCATAACAAGAACCACAATCACAAATTGAGATCGAATCATGATGCAAGAATTTAAAGAAAGCAAGATTAAAGAATTTCACATTTTATTTATATCAATAATTTCATTACAATCGCTCAAGAACTACAAGAGGAAGAACTCGATCGTCGATTTGGCTTCGCTCGTCTCCGTGAGTCGCGGATCGGCTTGGATCACTTGCCCGATTGAAGATCGGCTCGGCTCATAAAAGGTTGAAGGCTTCTCACTTGATTTGGTACTCGGGATCTTGAATTTGGAGTGGAATTAGGGTTAGGGTTTCGCACAAGTCTTGTCACTAGACTTGTGGAATAAGATGATGTAAGAGGGAAAATGAACAACTAATGAATTATTCAAGAACTAATGAAGAACCCCCTCAACCCTTAGATCTAGGTTTCTATTTACAGACATCAAAACCCTAGATCTAGGATTTGAATTTTAAGTTTCCCTCCAAAAGTTTGTTGAGGAAATTTGAATTTCCCTCCAAAAGTTTGTTGAGGAGAAGCTTCTAGATGTGATTAGTTAGGAGGGAGCTTCTAGAATTAGTTTGTTAGGAGCTTAATCAAGATTAGCATGCTTAATGATCTTTTCTGATCTGGCAGAAGACTCTGGAAAATTCTAGAATTTGACATATCATAATGAGCTGTGGCCACTGAGATAGGAATAACGCAGCTAAATTGGACGGATGACGTGGCAGAAGCGCCGCGGAACCGCGGCGCAAGCCGGCTCCCGCCGCGGTTCCGCGGCGCTTTGGAGGCTTTGTGGCTTAAAACTTTTGGGCTTCTCTGGTACTGACATATGGGCCCTTTTGTGATATGTTGAATTGTGTTTTGCCCTCTAGATCGCTACCAGAACTCAAGACTTGAAGTTAGTGTATTTTTTATCAGCTTCTTTTGGCTTTGATCCTGCAATTTCCTGCACAAATCTCGAAACAAGTGTTGCGCAATACAGGAATGATGCGATGCCATGATAAACACACAATTTCCCTCATAAATGTCGGTTTTAGAGTATAACACATGTAATCTGATATTTCAGGTCTGTTTTTCTAATATGTGCTATATGAATGTCGAACACTTCTAGATGAGTGTAAAAGATAGGGAAATTGCCGTGTTAAAAATACATTATTTTCGACTGATCAAATTCCCCCAAACTTATTTTCGATCGTCTCGAGCGAACTGTTTTATTTAAAAAGAGAAGGAGAAAATAAAGAAAGAGAAAAACTAACTAGCACACTTTCGTAGGCAACACGATTGCACTGAGCATGTGCAACAAGCCTTTAAACCCCTAGGTGTCCCTAGTAGGAGGAGTGTTGTCTCCTGAGGGTTTTCAGCGGATTGCACCCACAAAATCCAATAATAAAAGGAAGATCATGAATATTACATTTAAAGATAAGAATTGTAAAAGAAAAGCCTTGAAAATTAGGGTTTCCAACTAAGCTAGCTTTTCGGTTGTCATGAGCCCTATCTTAATTGTCATGAAAAGATGTTAGAAATCACGTCCTCCCTCAATAAAACATTGTCTTATTCTTCATTCCTATCTTTCTTCCAAACATCGATCATATCACCCTGCGTGTGTGTAAAGGACATCCCTACACCCGGAGAATTCAATTCAAGCTATCATACTCTTGCCCATCAGCCTCAGTACTTTTTTTTTGATTAATGAATATATAAATGAATTTTCTCACACACTTTCATGCGACCGTTAATACTTCTTGAGGTACTAACCGACCGATTACTCTTGTGCTTGCTTATTTGGTGTATTTTCCTCGTCTTGCACCACCTCAGGCATAGCAGTGACTCCAGACCAGTTGGCCTTAGGGCACTAGGTGAAGAGGCACCCTCGCTATATATTTTTTTTATTGCCCTCGGCGATAACAAAACCAGTGTCCATTTTTCTCACCACTTTATATTTTATTCATATTTTTTTTATTTCCTTCATACTTTTGGCTTTTAAGACAAGAGCATTTCAAGGTATCCTCTACTATCCCGGGCTTCAAGACGTGTGTAAGTGCGAATAGCAGGGTATCAACGTTCAATATGTTTGGCTTCCAGAATAGAAACTATTTTTCAGACTTAGTTTTATCCTCAGATTAGTGACTTCCTTCATCTTACTAACCCTTGGGACAACGGCTCATAACTACTTATTACTAGTTCGTATAAGAAAACTTCTAATTTTCTTAGTTTTCTTAAATTTTTCTAATCTCATGGATGTAATTTTTCACTATCTAAACTTTTATTATCTTATTTATGTACAAAATATTTTTATATTTTTGAATTTTTTTTAAATTTTTATAGGTTTTGAAAAATGTTTTGTGCTTATGCAAATGATATGCAAATGATGCAAAAAATAAGCACAAACCTCCCCCAAACTTGTTTTCAACAGTGTCCTCACTGTTGCCATCTGCTAAATCTCGAAAAACCTGTAAGCTTGGGAGGAATTTATTAGTGGGGGCAAAATATTTAAGTGAAGAACCTCCCCCAAACTTATTCTTGACTCAAAATTTTGTAAAATTTTCTTTTCAAGAGCCAGAAAAATATACCCCCCCAAACTTAAGCAATGTTAATCTTTGAAAATCACATGAAGGGGTCAAAATTCAGTGGTCGATGCCAAGCTTTGTAAAGACCGAATGTTAACACCAACCATTCAAAAATTTTATCAATGCAGTGCTCTGGTTGCTGGAAGAAGAAGTGGGGAAAGATTAAGTGGTGGAAGAGAGTGTGTGTGCGTCTCATCTTGGATAGACGATGCAGTGAATGTGATGGATTACTTGCATTCTTTTTACAGTCCAAAAGAATGGGTGGAGGTTCAATTTCAATGTTTGGGAGATGATTCATCTCAACACCCGTGTCATTCAAAAATGCGAGTTTATCAGCGAAGATTTCCTCAAAAGTCTCATCAATACCCCGAAGAATAATGTCATCACAAAGTACGTGGTGATCTTCAGACTCTAAGAACAGTTCATAATCAGTGTTAATTGTTAACCTGGACATCTCGGTGGAAGAGTCCGTATGTGTATGATACATAGTTGGGTCAAACAATAACGTATGAAAAGAGTCAAGATCGGTATCAGGAGGATCATCAAATTCGCTGCTGTCGACATCCATTAGGTCGACAGAACAGACCTGAGCAGTAGGTTCGGAGGGTACACTTCCCAACTTGTAAATGTTCAGCTCTATTGACCTATTCCCGAAAGATAGGGTCATAGAACCATTACGACAGTTGATGATAGCGTTGGAAGTGGCCAAAAAGGGGCGACCTAAAATCACCGGAATTTGATTCCGTGGGTTCGCTACAGGCTGTGTATCTAGTACAATAAAATCCACAGGGAATATAAATTCCCCGATTTTTATTAACACATCCTCCAGTTCACCCCTAGGTTTGGTGATTGATCGGTCAGCCATCTGGAGAATGCAATGGGTTGGCTTCAACTCTCCGATACCTAATTGCTCATAAACCGAGTATGGAAGCAAGTTAACACTAGCGCCAAGGTCTAGTAGAGCATGGTTGATGTGTTTTTCCCCAATAGAAATAGAAATCATAGGATATCAGGATCCTTACGTTTCCTCGGTAATTGTTGGGGGAAAGCCGTGTCTACAGTCTTTGCCATGAAAATTTTCTTGGGCACTTGTTTCTTCCTCTTCCTAGTGCACAAGTTCTTAAGAATTTTTGCATAGGATGGAACTTGTTGAATAGCATCTAGGAGAGAGATGTTGATGTTAACTTCCTTAAATATGTCCACAATCTTCTCCATTTGGGTCTCAACCTATTTGGAAATGGAGCTCTATCAATAAGTGTTGGGTCCAACATTTGTGGAGAAGGTTGTGGGGGTGGGAAGGATGAAGTGGGTGAAGGGTTCGAGCCTTTAGGAAAACGGAGAATAGGCTTGGAAGAAGACGGTAATTTAGACGAAATAGGGTAAGAAGTAGAAGTGTGAGTGGAAGTGGAAGTGGAAACCGGGGTGTTAATGATCAATTCATCATTATCAATTTGTTCACCCGAATGATTGTCTAGCACTCTTCCAGATCTCAACGTTGTAAAAGCATCCACATTAGTGCAATGTGAAGGTACAGGATCAGGTAAGGGTTGAGATGGAAGATTCCCTTCTTCTCTAGCACTTATTTCGGCTGTTATTCGTTCAATTTGTGCTTCCATTGATTTGATATTCTCATTTTGAGTGAGAATGATCTTTATCATATTATCAATGGAAGATTGAAAACTTGCCGACTCTTGGATGGATTGTTTCATGAAAGTAACCAAGGTTTGTACTAGTGCAGAGGTATTGTCAGTACCGGCCAATTGCAAAGAGTTTTCATGTGGTGCAAAAGTGTTGGCAGGATTTTGAAAATTTTGCGGTTGGAAGGGGTGCTGACTCAATTGAAGTGGTTGCTGTTGTGGTGGAGAGACCCTTTGGAAATTGTTTTGGGTTGGAACCGTGTTTTGAGATTATGATTGGTTCCAAGCAAAGTTCGGGTGATTCCTCCAATCTTGATTATATGAGGAAGAAGAGGGATAGTTTCCAGGTCTTTGCTGAAGTGCAGCATTAGTGTGACCTTGAAATGGTACATTCAAGGGACATTCTTCCGTCAAATGTGAAGGGTTTGAACAGCAGTCACACACGGTTTTGGGAAGTGTGGATTGGTTTGGGAGGCTGAAGAGATTTTGTTTTCTATAGCGTCGAGTTTCCTTTGTATTGTGGCCATTTCGGCTTTCATTGTGACGGAAACATCGAGCTGATTGACATCTTCCCTTGGAAGTGGTGGCCTAACACTTTCCCATTGTGATGTGTTTTGAGCTAAATCTTCTAGATATTTCCAAGCTTCACCATCATCTTTAGATAGGAATTGGCAATGACACATGGTTTCAAGCATCTGTCTAGTAGTGAGATCAATGCCCTCATAGATAATTCGACACAAATCCCATCTGGAGATTCCGTGATGAGGGCATTGGATAAGAAGATCCTTGAACCGTTCAAAGCATTTCCAAAATGGTTCATTGGGAAGTTGGGTAAATTTAAAGATTTCGCTCCGAACACGGGCGGTCTTGTGATTGGGATAAAATTTCTTAAGGAATGCTGCAACGAATTCGTCCCATGTTGAAATAGAATGTGCGGGTGTGATGTAAAGCCACTTCTCGGCTAAGTCGCACAAAGTGAATGGGATAAGACGTAAACGCAGAGCATCCGAAGACAGTTGTGAATTTCCCATCAAAGCACATACGTTTTCGAATTTGGAAATAAACATGTATGTGTTTTCAGAATCAAGACCGTGAAATTTGGGTAACGGATTGATGAATTGGGGGTTGATTTCAAAATTTTCCCCGTTTGCAGGTGGTATGGAAAGACAGGTGGGAAGGGAAACACGTGTAGGATAGCATCTCTCTTGGAGAGAAATGCGTGGAAGATTCTGCGCACCTGCGGGCTGTGGCAGAGTAGTGTTAAAGTTTGATGGATTTGGGTCCATCGCGGTTGTGGTGGGTGGTGGGGGAGAAGACGAAGAATTACCGACTCTGGGGTCGATAAAAGAAACGCGGACAAGACGGGAAATGGAATCTCGTGTCCAGCCTAACATTGTGCTAAATGGTTGTAGCACAAGTGGCAGCGTGAATTTATAATTAGGGGAGAGAATGAATGTGATTGGTGTTTGCTTTGAAAAATGATGCGGATTTTTGAAAAAATGATGCGATCACAACAAATGCAACAAGCAAAACCCTAATTCTAGTGGTCACCTAAGTCAAAGCTCTAAACCGCTCCTAACTGCCAAAAGACAAGTCGCGGGATCAATCCTCCACTGCCTCTTTGTCTCTCCTGTGGCCAGGTAAGTGCCAGGTAAGTGGGAAGTTCTCCACTACGTAAGTAGTGGGCCTAATTAAGTAACCACTAGCCTTCGACACACTTGCCTTAGACACCACAAAAGAAACGCGGATCAGCAATGAATTACCCACGGCCTTCTTCTGTCCTAAGTGAGCGCGACGGTCCTTAGAGTCATCTCTAGATTTCATTTAATTAATGATGGTAAATGCGGATGCAAGTTTGTGATTTTTGGGGCTTAGGAAGGGTAATGAACTCCCCACCTAATCTGGATTTGGTCGTGCCCCTTAATATCCGTATTAATATGCAAACAACCAAAAATCAAAACACGCACAATTTTATTTTGGTTTTGCGGCGCTGCGATTTATTTGCAAAGAAACCTGCAGCAAATTGTTATTTGGAGCAGACAGGAAAGAAGATAAGAAAGTTAGAGACTCACAGAGGAAAATTGGTGCAGTGACTCAGTAATATTGCCGCGGAACCGTCGCAAGAGGGGGTATTTGCCGCGGAATCGCGGTGGAGTGAGGAGATCTCTGCACAAAATTTTAGGTAAATGTTTCTGTTGCTCCCCTTAGCTCTCTGAAATATTAAGAAAAAAATTTCCACAGCTCCAGAAGTTCCAGATTTGCTCGCACAAATCACAACAACTCGTATTAGTGTTTGCGCGAATTTTGATCACAAAATTTGTAATGGAATAAACTTTTCAACTCAAATTTCAAAATACGAACAATTAGCGCATTATCCCCGGCAACGGCGCCATTTGATTGAAAAGATTTCGGATTGTGTAGTATGAAAATTGTAAAGAAATCACAACCAAAAATATTTGACCGCAATCAATAACGGTGTCGATTGTAGCGTGTTAGTAAGTGCGGATCGTCCACAGGAAAAGTGTAATCGTTCGTCTTTCGAATTAGATGAGTCGAAACTTTAATGAAAAGAAAAGAAAACAATTCATGATTTGAAATTGAAGTTCAAGAATTAGAAAATATAGATCTAATAACAAGAAAATGATAGAATCAAGAATTGAGAGTTTGATAATTTTTCCAACCAAATATCAAGAATCTAAATGAGGCTCGTAGGAATTGATCGGATCTATAGATGTGATGTAATCTTACAATGACGTATTCTTATCCTTCGATGAATTGATACTAGATCGATGATGATCGACAAGAATTAGGGATTTCTAGTGAAACTAGGGTTTCAACTTATCCCTTGTTCTTTCATCGATATCATTCACATTCTAGCCTCTAGTAAATTCAAGAAACGATCATAGATCCCTAATTTCGGGCGATGTGAATCAAGAAAGCATCGCAACGAAACTAGGTTGTCGATTCTTGAACTTGCTAGGGTTTACCAAACTCATAGGTCTTAAAAATCGTATTAAGATTTGTTACATCATCATTCTATTGATCTTCTCGACTCCTTTACGAGCGGAGTTTTACTCAAACATCACAACAAGAACCACAATCACAAATTGAGATTGAATCATGATGCAAGAATTTAAAGAAAGCAAGATTAAAGAATTTCACCTTTTATTTATATCAACAATTTCATTACAATCGCTCAAGAACTACAAGAGGAAGAACTCGATCGTCGATTTGGCTTCGCTCGTCTCCGTGAGTCGCGGATCGGCTTGGATCACTTGCCCGATTGAAGATCGGCTCGGCTCATAAAAGGTTGAAGGATTCTCACTTGATTTGGTACTCGGGATCTTGAATTTGGAGTGGAATTAGGGTTAGGGTTTCGCACAAGTCTTGTCACTAGACTTGTGGAAGAAGATGATGTAAGAGGGAAAATGAACAACTAATGAATTATTCAAGAACTAATGAAGAACCCCCTCAACCCTTAGATCTAGGTTCCTATTTATAGACATCAAAACCCTAGATCTAGGATTTGAATTTTAAGTTTTCCTCCAAAAGTTTGTTGAGGAAATTTGAATTTCCCTCCAAAAGTTTGTTGAGGAGAAGATTCTAGATGTGATTAGTTAGGAGGGAGCTTCTAGAATTAGTTTGTTAGGAGCTTAATCAAGATTAGCATGCTTAATGATCTTTTCTGATCTAGCAGAAGGCTCTGGAAAATTCTAGAATTTGACATATCATAATGAGCTGTGGCCACTGAGATAGGAATAACGTAGCTAAATTGGACGGATGACGTGGCAGAAGCGCCGCGGAACCGTGGCGCAAGCCGGCTCCCGCCGCGGTTCCGTGGCGCTTTGGAGGCTTTGTGGCTTAAAACTTTTGGGCTTCTCTGGTACTGACATATGGGCCCTTTGTGATATGTTGAATTGTGTTTTGCCCTCTAGATTGCTACCAGAACTCAAGACTTGGAGTTGGTGTATTTTTGATCAGCTTCTTTTGGCTTTGATCCTGCAATTTCCTGCACAAATCTCGAAACAAGTGTTGCACAATACAGGAATGATGCGATGCCATGATAAACACACAATTTCCCTCATAAATGTCGGTTTTAGAGTATAACACATGTAATCTGATATTTCAGGACTGTTTTGCTAATATGTGCTATATGAATGCCGAACACTTCTAGATGAGTGCAAATGATTGGGAAATTGCCGTGTTAAAAATACATTATTTTCGACTGATCACAGGTTGAAGCCATTGATCTTCTGTTTTCTGCATGGAGCAAGACACCAAATCTTAGTACCTTGAACCCAAGGGCAACCATATCAAACCGCGATTCGTTCGCGAACATGACACACGAAGTGTGGAGTGGAAAAAGGAAAAGGTCCCACTGGGCGTGCCGGAATCTGTTCCCCGCCGAAACGCAGAGACGCGACCGCGCGGGTCCGTCTCGCGTGGATTTCAGGGCAGATGCTAATTGGTGATATCCGTCCACCTCTCCGAAGATGCCAAGTTGATTTATGGCACCATGTATCGAAGGTTTAAACGGATGCGGCCGATGTAGCAGACTTCATCAGATTCCCCCTCATTTGAGGGGGTTTTGATTTTGGGGACGCTCTTCCCTGCAGGCGCAAGCCCCAGCAGTTAATTACGCTACCGCATCGTGGTAACAACTTTCTCCTTCTCCAGATGGTCACTTCGTATCGTGGGTGTTGGTTTTGTTTTTGGTTGCCCGTGGATTGTATACGGAGACTAATGTATGTTGTCGTCCGTAGGGCGTGGATTACTCCAAATCCGTATCTTTTTAGATTTGGGTTTGGGGGTTGGGTTTAAGGATACGTTAGTCTCAATTGAGACTAAGATCAACTTAAACATTTGTTAAGGATACGTTAGTCTCATTTTAGACTAAGATCAACTTAACGGAATCATCTAGATCCAACAAAAGAGCATTTGGACTCTATTGTTTAGTTTAGGGACATTGCGGTCAATAAGTTTAAGGACATTGCGGTCCATCGTTAGTTTAAGGACACCACGGTCAGAGGTTAAGGACATCATAGTCAGTGAGTTTAAAGACCTCACAGTCAAGGTTAAGGACATCATAGTCCGTGAGTTTAAACACCTCACAGTCAAGGTTAAGGACATCATAGTCCGTGAGTTTAAAGACCTCACAGTCAAGGTTAAGGACATCATAGTCCGTGAGTTTAAAGACCTTACAGTCAAGGTTAAGGACATCATAGTCCTTGGGCTTAAGGACCCCACAGTCCATAAAATGTGTGGTTGTCGGGACTCGTCACCTCTCTGAAGACGTTGAAGGATTACAACGACAATTATCAGAGGAGTAAAGAGATGTACCCTCGAACCGACGTGAGTTGGTTGAAAGATCTGTAGTCCAATTTGGGGTTAAGATCTTTGATTTATAAGCATGTGGGCTCAATTAAGCTGAATTTGAGGACTTATGGCCAATATTGGGCTAAGTCCAATCAAGTTAAAATGTTTTAACATTTATTTTTGGATGTTAAGCATTTGTTTGAGCTCGGCCCTTTTAACAATGCTGAGCATTGATTTAGCTTCTGACAATGTTTGTCTTTTACTGAATGCAGAGCATTCATCATAGCTCTGAGGCTTATTCAAAGAACAATTTAAGTTCTACCCAAGCGCACATAAAAGCATGTAGTGCGCTTGGCACTATCGCCAGTCAATGAGCGCTGGGTATTATGTTTAAGGCGCTAGTGCGCTTGGCGCTTTGCGCCAGATGTGAAGCGCTAATGCGCTTAGCGCTTTTCGTTAAATGAAGAGCGCAGATGCACTATAGTTGAAGCGTTGAGGAGTTTGTCGCTAGTACTATATAATTAACTACAGAGCGCTTTTAGTAATGCAGCGCACGCATGAGGAGCACGTGGCGCGCTTAGCGCTGAGCGCTAGATGAAGAGCACTAAGGCACTTTTTAAATTAGGAGCGCTAAGGCTCTTATTAGATTGGAAGCGCTAAGGCTCTTCTTAGGTTAACTTTGCGCTCTGCAGATTATCTGTTCTTTGATAAGAGCTTTTGTCTCAAAATTCTAAGAACAAAGTTCTTAGTTCATAGGAGATGTTTCAATCTCTTTTTGATGAAAGGCTTCGCCTTTATGGATCTGTGATCCTAAGAGAATTGAATAATTCTCCCCCCCTTTATAATGAGATGTTCATAATCTCTTTTGTGAAAGACAACTTTTTCTTATAGATCTATGATCTGTGAATGAAGTAAGTACTTCTGATTATATTAAGAAGATTTCGTCTGTATATTCTTTTTACCTTGAAAAAGAATTATCTTCCTTCGCCGAGAGTTTCTTCTTCTTCTTGAGATTTTCTCAAAGTTTATTGGGGGGTTCCTCTATACAAGACTTGAAGTCTTGGGTCCTTTATATAGGGGAAGATGGTTTGTTCAATCAATTAAGGAGATATTTTCTCCAATTGATTTGGGGAATTTCCTCACCGTCGGATCTTTGATCCAAGGGCTTCTGGTTTACAGAAGATAATCTTCTTGCTTTAACAAGATTGAGAAATCTTTCCTCTTTACAGAATTTGTTCTGTATTTTAGTGATTTTCAATCCCCATCGGATCATTGATCCAACGGTGTTCCAAATTCAGGGCACAATCTTTTCTGTTTGGAAAGATTCAACGAAATTTTATTCTTGTAAATTAATGATTTAATCATATCCGTTGGATATTTGATCCAACGGTGAGGAACATTTAGTTCCAGCGCAAGCGCTTATGCGCTCTGCCCATGGTGCGCTATTTGGAGCGCAGCGCTCTTAGCGCTAGCGCATTCGTACTTTGCACGTGGTGCGCTAGTCAAAGTCTTTGAATCTCAGTACTGGCGCTCTTGGCGTTAGTGCTTTATGAAGCGTAACTTTATTTTGAATTTCAAGACTTGAACAGAGTTTTTCTCTGATTGGAGGAAACATTTGCTCATAACTTTTGATCCAGGATGAATTATGAGGCCCATAATATATCAAATCGAAGGATTTTTCGAGACACTTTTGATACCATCAGAATTTAGCTGTTTCTCATTCGGAAGTTTGTCGAAATACAGCCCCGAAAATACTGGTTCATATTTTCTTAAGCGTATCGCTGCCATTTGATACCTTGGGCTCTTTTGCGCAGAAATTTTTGGCGGGAACACCTCCTACATCCTGGGGATAAAGATCTATAGAGATAGATCTAAACGGATGTTAGGATTGTCCCAATCTAGGTACATAGATACCATACTAAAGAGATTTAGTATGGAAGATTCTAAGCATGGTAATTTACCAGCTTGCTCAGGAATCACTCTCTCCAAAAAGATGTCTCCTAAGACTGATTTGGAGAGGGCTCGAATGCAAGGGATATCCTATGCTTCGGCAGTCAGGCCAATCATGTATGCGATGTTATGTACCAGACCGGATGTAGCTTACTCCCTAGGAGTAGTGAGTAGGTATCAATCAGATCCTGGGGAGAAACACTGGACAGCTTTGAAGAACATTCTTAAATACATGAGAAGGACTAAAGAAATGTTCATGGTGTATGGTAATGGTGAACCCTAGGTGGAGTCCTTTACCGATTCGAGCTTCTAGAGTGATAAAGACAATAGTAAGTCGGTCTCGGGTTTTGTCTTCATCCTCAATGGAAGGGCGGTATGTTGGAAAAGTTCGAAGCAAGATACCGTAGCAGACTCGACGATGGAGGCTGAATACATCGCTGCCAACGATGCTACCAAAGAGGCTGTCTAGATGAAGAATTTCATTGCTGAACTTGGTGTGGTTCCATCCATTGAGCATCCAATACCTGTGTATTGTGATAACAATAGAGCTGTGGCTTTGTCCAAGGAACCCCGGTCCCATCAGAGATCCATACATATTCTTAAGCGGTATCACCTGATCCGGTAGATGGTCGACGGGAGATCGAGGTCAGGAGAGTTGACACGAAGGACAACGTAGCGGATCAACTCACGAAGGCCTTCCCCCAGACGCAGTTTGAGAGACTTTTTGGGAAGTTGGGTATGAGATACTACAACACATGGCCTTAGTGCAAGTGGGAGATTGTGAGGAATATGTATGCCCTAGAGGCCATTATTGTATGATATAGTGGATGCTTGGACATATATATAGAGGACTTTCTTGCTCGACATGATAGTATGCTATCTGGTTGCTCTTTATCTTAACATGTACACTTGTATTATTATACTGTCTCTCTGATACATGTTGATAAATCCCTTAGGATGTTTGCTTGACTATCAGGACTATGATGTGGATCATACTACTGGGACTTATGTAGTCCACAAGCACATCCTTTAACAGTTCCAAGTTGAGGTAGTGTCGAGACAGGGCATCGATATTCCAGAGTAGAATAGTGTGTACTTTTCTTAACCCTCTAAGGGGTGATTGTTGATCCCATATCCATTGGTGTTTGACATCAAAGATTGTACACAGGTGCTCATTAGAGAATGGATGCACCGAAAAGGACTCGCCGAGAACTCCAAGATGGTAATATACCTATCTTCAGATAGAAGTTCTCTGGTAACACTAGTACAGGTTAGTCTGTAGACCCGAGATCATCATAGTGTCTTGTGTAGCTCCCACTGTGCTTTGATTTCCTCCCTACCACGGCTAAAAGGAGTCGTGCAAACAGGTGGATTTTGGGTACAGTCCCGAGTCTCATGGAGGCAGTGAGCGATAGGAGGGGTTTCGTCTCTCCCAGTATTGGGAGTTGATATTGCGCTATGCTCGATTGCCTATAACAGGAAGTTCCAAGTCAGGGCTGTTGATGAGATTTACTGGTAAGAGTTATCATTAGTTTCTCGAACTGTTATGAGCCATACATCGGCATGACTTATCAAGTTACTAAGGTCTGACGATTCCACCCCTAGACTCGATATGCGACATATCATACGAAGAGACCGAACTGTACGGTAAGTGTTACTTATAGGCTTCATGAGATTTTGGACAAACTTGCTTGTTGATCTTCTAATCGCTCAATATCTGGGTAGCCGTTACGTCTATCTAGTACCGCTGAGGGCTTGTGGGTGACTGATGTGATCATTACCTACTGCTGGCGTATTGACGAGTCTTTAGAGTCCCATACAGAGGTTTCCTAGTTCAAGTAAAATGACGTAGGGCACATATGCTGATATGTGCGGGGGCCTAATTGAATACGAGTATGAGATACTGTATTCTAATCTGGCGGTTATCTGTTGTCGGTCAGGTTGTGTGTGATATAACCGGATTATCGAATCTAGTGTTTTTGATAACGTGGTATATAAATAAATGATATTAGTTGGTTATATGTGATATAACTGGATTATTGAATCAAGCGTTGATTTAATAATATGATATATATTTATATTTGATATAATTATATATTAACTAATATTATTAGCTCACTAATTATTCTTCATAATATATATATATATATATTAATATATATATATATATATATATATATATATATGATATATATATATGAAGCTTGGTTGCTTTTTCTATTTATGAAAATAGAAAATGAGGTGGAAATATGAGAGATATTTTGGTCTTGACTCACTATTGAAGCATGGTTGGAAAAATGAATAGAATTTTTATTCCATACTTCAATAAGTGAGGGTTTGGGATGAGCCATTCTACACTTAGACATTTACTTGAGCTCATTTGTTTTCTAGCTCTCTCCATTTTCTTCACCTCCACCTCCAAGCTCAATCCCTCAAATGAGTTATGAACCCTTGAGCTTGTGAGAACCCTAGTGAGCAAACAACACCCCTACTTCACCATCCTACACTAGATTAGCACTTTGGTGTAGTGTGTTTCCTTCACTAAAGAGTTTAGTGAAGAGGTATCTTGGATTAGCGGAGCTTCGGGTGGATCATCTTCGGCATGAAGATCGCAAAGGAAGCTCGATCCAACTTCAAATGGAGCCTAGTGGAGTTACGTGGACTACTACACGAAGCTTGTGAAGAGAAGAACACGGTCGACAAAGGTTATAGCCTCATTATCTTTATGTAGTTTTCTTGATATCAAACAAAAACCCTAATCTTCTAGTTTAAGATCTTGTTTGGTGTTGATTATCACCCCGAAATTTTTTAAAATGGCATGCTTGATGCTAGTAAAACACACTGGTGGTGATTACAAACACTTTCAAAGAAAACTTGTCTGAACCCCTACCGAGCCTAAAGGTGACAATCTCCATACGGTCCAGTATGTTCGTCTAAGAGTATCGCATATCGGGCCTAGCGGGGTGGTAAACGTCAGACCCTTATTAGCGCGATAAATCGTGTCGGTGTGGAACCCAATGCAACCTGAGAAACTACTGGTATACCTACCAATAAATCTCACTTACCCTGGCCAGGGACTTGTAGTATCGGCCAACTGTACACAGCGTGATATCAACTCCCTGTATCGGGAGAGAAGAATCCCTTCTATCACCTACTGCCTCCAAATGTTTCAGGACTGCACCTAACTACTACCGGTTTGCACGAATCTTTAATGTCATGGTAGGATAGTGATCTAAGTACAGTGGGAACACACTCGAAAATAATAGTGATGTCAAGTCATCGGACTAACCCGTACTTATGTCACCAGATAATTGTTATCTGACGATAAATATAATACCAACTAGCAGTTCCCAGCGAGTCCATCCAGTATAACTCATAACCTGATGAGCACATGTATACTATCTTTGGTACCTTATACTAATGGCTGTAGGACCGGCTATCTCCCATGACGGGGATAAGAAACGTATACACTAGTCTACTCTGGAGTATCGATGCCCAGTCTCGACATTCCTACGACTAGGGACAATTTTAAGAATGTGCTTATAGACTACCCAGCTCTTATAAGTATGATTGTCATCACAATGCTGGTAGTCAAGCAAAAATTCTACGGGTTCTATCAACATGTATTAGTGATACGTAAAATAGAACATATACACATGTTAAGATAGATACAAACCAGATAGTATACTATCATATTGAGCAAGACAGTCTTATACATATATTCCCAAGCTTCCAATATGTAATATACAATTATGTACTATACAATAATGGCCTCTAGGGCATATATACCTAACAATCTCCCACTTGTACTAAGGCTATGTATTGGCGTATCACAGACCTATCATCTCGAATAGCCTCTCGAACTGCATCTGAAGAATGTTCTTTGTGAGTGGATCTGCAGTGTTATCCTTCATATCTACTCTCCGCACCTCGATCACTCGGCTATCCGCGATCTCCATGATCAGGTGAAACCACCTCAAGATGTGTTTTGATCTCTGATGGGACCGTGGTTCCTTTGCTAATGCATAAGCCCATTGTTGTCACAATACAAAGGTATTGGGTCAACAATGGATGAAACCACATAAAGTTCTGAAATGGACTTCCTTATCTAAACTTCTTCTTTTACAGCGTCACAAGAAGAGATATACTCTTCCTCCATTATTGAGTCAGCTACGGTGTCCTGATTATAGCTCTTCCAACAGACCGCCCCTGCGCTGAGGGTGAATACATAACCCGACATGGATTTAGAGCCATCCTTGTCACTCTAGAAGCTGAAGTCAGTGAAGGCCTCGATCTAAAGGTCTTTACTGCCGTATACCAAGAACATCTTCTTAGTCCTTCTCAAGTACTTGAGAACGTTTTTTACTGCTATCCAGTGCTTCTCCCAGGGGTTGACAAGCGGGTAAATTATTGCGCTTGGAATTTTCCATACTAAATCTCTTCAATATGGTGTCAATGTACCTGGACTGTGAAAGTCCTAACATACTCTTTGATTTATCACGATAGATCTTAATCCCCAGAATATAAGAGGTATCACATAGGTCTTTCATGAAGAACTTCTGTGACAAGAAGCTTTTGATTGATTGTAGCATGTGAATGTCATCCACGTACAAGACGAAGCATACCATAGTTCTTGCTACAATTTTCTTATAAATACATGGTTCATCTACATTTTTAATAAAGTCAAATTATTTGACCATCTCATCAAAGCAGATGTTCCAACTCTGCGATACCTGCTTTAATCCATAAATGGATTTAAGCAATTTGCACACTCTTCCGCTGCTCCAACTCTCTATGAAGTCCTCTGGCTGATCCATATAAACATACTCTTCTAAACTTTCCTTCAGAAAAGCAGTCTTTACATCCATCTACCAAATTTCATAATCATGGAAGGTAGCAATGGCAAGTAGGATCTGAATGGATTTAAACATAGCCACTGGAGAAAAGTTTTAGTCATAGTCCAAGCCAGGACTTTGACAAAAACCTTATTCTACAAGTCTATCTTTATAGGTTTCAACCTATCCATCTTCACCAATTTTCTTTTTGAAGATCCAATTGCAGCCTACGGGTTTTACCTCTGGAGGTGCAATGTCCAAAGTCTAAACTTTGTTGGTGTACATAGATTCCATCTTGGACCGCATAGCATCCAGCCACTTTACTGAGTCTCTGCTCGTAATGGCCTACTGAAAACTAGTGGGTGCTGAAAACTAGTAGACTCATCATCATCGATGATGCAATCCTCTCTATCCCTATCTACGAGAAAACTATAGTATCTCTCAATCAGAAGAGACTGCCTGCTAGATCTGCGGAGTTGCGCAGGTACGTCCAGTTCTTTTGATACTTGTTCACACCAGAATATTGCATTTAATACCGCTCATTCTTATGCACATTTATATATAGGTAGGTGCTTTTGATCCATATTTGCTACATAATTATAGATTACAGATTCTCAGTTATGACAAAATTCAGAACAACTGCCGAAAACAGATAAAATCCGGGTTCTGGTCATCCACATCCGTTTGGTGGTGTCTACCAGTTCAAGAGACAAGACGAGAACAACAATCATTCGTGTCACAGACAAACGCAAAGCACGAGGGAGGAAGTACAAGAAACAAGGTGGCAATGCGGAGCTCAAGGGAGATCAAGGCAAAAAGACAAAAAGAGTTTCCATTTTAGACCGTTGCAAATCTGAGAATATTTTGGAACTATTTTGTAAATTTGAACCTGTAAAACAGAAGAAGAAAGCAACGCGAGGAAGCATAAGAGAAATAACACGCCAATTCATCAAGTCGATCGCGAAAACATGAAATTTAAGCCTTATTGGCGGCGGATCCACGACCTCATCACAACATCTTGCGACGAAACTTCAGGGGTGTTTTTGTAATTGCACATAGGCTCAGAATATGGCCCTAGGGTTTCACTCCTCTTCCTATATATACTCCAGATGTGTGCCAAGACAAGGATGCTTTACTTTCTTTAGGATTAGTGTTAGATTAGTTAGTTTTCTTCTTCTTCATCGATTCTCCATGAAAATGTAATGAGAGCTTTTGAGTGGACAATTAATGAAGATGAGAGTTTTTGTTACCTTGTATCTTTATTTTTGCATTGCATTTTAATTCTAGTATAACTTTTATTACTTATTTGTTAAAATAGTTATCGGTTTTATTATTCTTCTACTTCTCTTCTAATCTCTATTTTTAAGCCATGATACTCAATGGAGTCCCTTGCTTAGGTGAGGGCTCAAGTAGTTAGCTTGCTATTTTTGTTCTAACCGTATTCTTCAATTCTTTCTTCTCTTCTTCTAGTTTTATTTTCTTCTTATGTGTGAGTAGTTTACTCACTTGTTAGGATTAAGGAAGGGTGGTATGAGAGATGGAAAAATCCCTTGTGCTTCTCTTCACTAAACAATTTGAAATCAAACCTAGAATAAACAAACACAACCCTCTTCCTTAGGCACGCTATAAAATGATATATAGCCGTGACCTAAGTCGAGAATTCTTCTGGGCGCACTACAACATAACATGTAGTTGTGACCTAATTGGAGACTTGTTGTGTGTATTTGGCCTGCGGTTGGAAATAAAAGCATGAAACGGATGGACAAGAGGCACTAAGAATGGATTTAGCCTTGGAAGGCTTACTTAAACTCGCAAATACCATTCCTATGTCCTCCTAATTCCCGCTACTTCCGATTATTCAAACATCATTTCAATGATGGCATAAGACAAGCACAAGATTAATTCCTAACTCTACTAACCTACCCACCCTAAAAAGATCTCTTGAACATAAAAATATAAACACATAGGATAGAATTGAACAAAATTATACATTTTTACTTAACTCGTCTAAAATAAGAACGAAGCACTAACCATCTCCCAGAGAACGACCCATACACTTTATACCTTTCCGAGTGGGACAGTCAACAGAGTCACTTGTAAAGAAGTACATGCAGGAGATAGTGCGACTTCATGGAGTTCTGGTCAGCATAGTGTCGAATAGAGACACCAGATTCATTTCCTACTGCTGGAAGAGCTTACAAGAGAGTTTGGTTACACATATCAAGTTCAGCACAGCCATCCATAGACGGATGGACAGTCTGAGCATACTATTCAGATGCTCGAGAATATGTTGAGGACATGCATGCTCGACTTTCAGGGTTCTTGAGAGGACCACCTTCATCTGATGGAGTTATCTTAGAACAACAACTTCCAAGCTAGCGTCTAGATAGCTCCGTTCGAAGCTCCTAATGGACGGAAATGTCGATCCCTAATTTGTTGGGATAACGTTAGTGAGTTGAGATTACTGGGCCCCGTGCTTATAGTTCTGATGGAAGACAAGGTCCAGATGATCAAACGGCGTATTAAGACTACTCAGGATCGACATAAGAGTTGGGCAGATGCCAGCAGGAGATGATTAGATTTTAAAGTCGGTGATCACGTGTTTCTGAAGATTTCACCTACTCGTGGAGTGATCAGATTTGGTAGTCGTGAAAAGCTTAGTTCCCGATTCATCGGACCTTTCTAGGTGCTAGAGCGAATAGGAGAGGTGGCTTATCGACTTGTTTTGCCTCCATCGTTAGCTGGTGTGCATAACACATTTCATGTGTCACAGTTGCGGCGCTACGTTCGAGATGACAGTCACATTCTCGATCATTCGGAGTTGACATTGGGTACCGACTTATCTTATGTGGAGCAGCCTACTACTATTCTCGATCGTAGAGAGAAGTTGCTGAAGAACAAGATCATTCTGCTAGTCCGAATATCTTGGGATGGCCATTTGCCAGGAGTGTCTACCTGGGAACGTGAGAAGGATATCCGTTCAAGTTTTTTGTACTTCTTTGACTAGCTGTTTGTTTATTTGTTTCTATTGTTTTCGTTCTTTTAATTTCGTAGATGAAATTTTTTGTAAGGGCGGTATGATGTAATATCCATTTCCTTTTATACTATAATATCCATATTTTAAAAAAAATGTTGTTTCCAAATTATTTACCCATTTATATTTTATTTATTGTATTTATTTTTCCTAAATCCTAATCAATGTTTTAATACCCCAATTTTCCTATATATTTTCCTATTACTTTTCCTAACTCTTAAATTCTATTTTTTCCAAACCAAGTTAATAACCTAAAGCTAAATCCTACCCACAACCTAACACCCTTTTTTTCAAGCCCACACCAGACCGGCCCCACTCCCTCACCCACTTCAAAGCCCGACCCCTCCCCTTCCTTCTTTCTAGCAACAATTCTTTTTCCCTTTATTTTCAAAACTCCTCAAATCCCAAACCGAAGGATTCTGTAACACTTTGAATTTCCGTTAGATTGTCCTTCGTGATAATTAGTGATCGTACGTGTTATTACATGTGTTCCTAGGATTATTAGTTATATTTAGTAGTGTTTGAATATTGGGAATTTCCTTGTGTTAGTGCACACTTAGCCTTTTTGAGACATGGGTTTAAGTGTTAACCATTTTCTTTTGTTGCATGGTTGCTAACTTATCCCCCATCTTTTAATCTTTTCATGACCCTTTTCATAATTCAAACTCCTAATAAAACAAATGAGCATGGTGTTAGGTATGAAACTTTGACCTTTTTTGACCCATTTTCTTCCCTTCTCTCTCTATTTCCCTCATTCTGAAATCCAGCAGCATTCCAGCAGCAAAACCCTAGCCTTCCCTCATCTTTTCTTCTCCTCTTCATGCCTCTTTGATCTCTACACAAATCCTACACAAAAACCACACATTTCCTTCACAAAACCTTAGGAAAAATGAGTTTTTGAGGTGTTTGGAGGCAAATCTGTACACTAGAGGGAAAAGCTGAGACTTTTAGGGTTTTACAAGGTTCTTAGAAGGTATTAACTCATATTAGCACTCCTTTTCCTTAAACTTGTTGTATTCTTTAGTAAAAATCTCATTTTTGTGCATTTTTAGTGATATTAAAGGATATTTGTGAAGTATATGTTAGATTGGTGTTCTCATAGTTTAGTTAACTCCTTTAAGTGTTATTAGAGCTATCTTAGGCCAGGTTTTGTTTCAGTTTGCACAAAAATACCCTAAATTTCCATTTTAGTGCAAAAGTGTGGATTTTAACTAGAAATAAGGCCCTGTAGGATCTGCTGCTACCCGAGATATTTCAGAGTGAAACTAGATGTTACTGTAGCATGTATGGGGGGTATAGAGTGCACACACCAAACCTGGGAGCCCAATTCCCTACCCAGGCCGCCGAAATATGCATTCTGGCCGCAATTTGCGGCCAGATAGGGGTGTTTTGGGTTGGGGTTTGGGGTGTTGGTATCTGCTGCTATGGGGGTTGTTTTGGTATATTTAGTTTTACATTATCTTTTCTGTATCAAAATCTGTTGGTGAATACCTATTTTCCCGTATTTTTAGTCTTCGCGACACGCGTGATACGTGTGTATGGGTTTTGGGTTCTGCGTATCGCGACGCGTCGGAGTGGTTTCAGGCACGTAACCACACGTTTTAGCGTATCGCGCACACGCGCGCTTGGTTCACGATACGAGTTACTAGTTCGGTTTTAATGTCGTATTTGTGTGACTTCAAGCTTATGTGTGATATATTGTGTAATTCTAGGTTCGCAGGCGAGTACGGCGGACGCCGCGCAGAAAAGGAAACAAGTTGTTGGCTATACCTAGCGAGAGACTACGGTGAGTAGATTTAACATCTACAGGGATATCGCCCGCATGGCGTTCTACGTCAGGGCTGATAGGACCTTATAGCTACATTTACATACATTGACTGTTCATGGCTACTATTTAGTGCATACTGCATTCCCTGCTATATGGATATAAACTAGAATTGATAGAACACCGCACCATTACTAACGGTCCATGTGCACGAGCACTATCCTGCATGTTACACACACACCGTTAGTAATTGCCTTGACACTCACACTGTAGAAATGACATCGGATCATTATATTGTAGCTCATCTTTATGTGACTTGACATGATGTTCATATTTGATGCACATATCATATCGGATCATTGACTTGCATATTCGTTTGGATTACATGTGATTTCTGGATTTGGGAACCGTGGCTATTTCAAATATGTAATCATTTAAAAACCCGGTTCCCTTGATATGATATTTCGGTGCGTCCACCATGTGTTTCCTCGGTGCTAGAGTGATATATGTGAACCCGAATCGAGGAGCTGGTTGAGGCCGATTACGGGTACATGGTTGACCCGGTATGGTACCCCGAGGCGAGAACGGTTTCGCTGTGTAGTAGACGGTGAGCCTGGCAGAGGGACTACTACCTACCGGTGATTGGTTGGACCTGACAGTTATCCGGAGGGTACTGATCAGAGTCGTTAGATGGATGCGGGGTGATCCGTACTGCCGGGGCCGAGGGCCGATACCGCAGACGGAACCCGTAGGCTGACCCGGACTGACGGGGCCTGATGGATGAGGATTTGCGTGTCGATGCTGGACACGAGTATTTATGATATTTGGGTGCCGATGTTGGGCACTCGGGATTTTCAGAGATGTACAGGATTTGAGGGCCGATGAGAGTGCCGGCCCCTGAGCTGTTTGGGGGATCTGGGTGCATTGGTGGACACCGATTATATATTCCACATTGACATTCCGTGTAGATATTATATTTCCCATGCTCAGCATTTATTATTGTACCTCATCCTGTAGTTACATTACCTGATAGAGTACTTGCATGATTATCGCACATACTGCTTATCACATATTGATATCATCTGTTGGCATATGATAGAGTAGCGCAGTACGTGTATGCTCGCGATTACCTTTATATGTTATCTCTATTCACGAGTTGGCAACTCACCCCCGTTGTGCCACAGTGTTTGCAGGTTGCCCTTCGGAGTAGTCGCGGCAGGCTGTGCTTGCATCTTTTGACACAGATACCCCCATAGTTGGTGTACTAGCTCTTTTGCTGATAGGTGGGTTTGGTGCGGTATCTGTTTATCTTTCAGTTATGTACATTGTTGTATCTAGTATTCTCCATCTACCATGTATGTATTTGACTTAGAAACAGTGTGAGGACGATGATGTATTTTATTGTATTCTGGTGTCGAGCTTGCTGTGAGCCGACTGTACTTGCAGTTTATTCTATCTGTGATGTTCCCACTTATGGATCTTGATCTTCGCTACGACGTCGTATATTGTTATCTTGGGGATTGTTTACTTAGATTTCTTAACATGTTAGAAGTGCTTTCATTTAAAACTTATAACACTCTATACTTTCACTGGTTTGACTTCTGGGTTTTCGGTTCACTTGGTCGCGTTACGCCTGTAGACGTTACGTGGTTAAGTGCCGATCACGGGCCAAACTTTGGGTCGTGACAGATTCCCCATCAATTCCAATTAATTCCCTTAATCGCCCATTAACTCTATTAACTCACTCAAATCTCACTCTCTCATTTCAAATACATAGCACTCTCTCTATTTATCTATTCCCACTCTCACTCTCTTCTTCTTTAACCTCACTCTCTCTCTCTCCAACCACCAAGCACCAAAGCCACGCCGTCACCTCTACCGCAGCTGTCGGGCACCCTGCGACCATCATCGACTCACAGCCGAGCCGCCAAACCGCATCGCCACAGCCACCTCGCCAGCCTCTCTCACCACCGACGAGCATGATAACACCACCACCTTCCTTTCACCGCCCTTCTTGTCTCTTCACTCGAACCCTATTGCCCCAAAACTATGACGACCTCCCTCCTTTTCACTGCCAATCACACCCATTCATCTCCACCTTCATCACCAAGCTTCGACCTCTCACCACCTTGCTGCCACCGTAGCCGCGTCATGTTATGCCCGCTGTGCTATACCCGTGTCATCGTCATTGTCGTAATCATCGATTCGTCACAGGCAAGTGCAATCCACTTGCTTACATACTATACATATTAGATATATATATATATGCTAGTTCGCTTGAATACGTTAAAACTATACATTCATGTCTTAAACTAACTGTAGATTTTATCTACACCCCGTGATCTTTAGCGGTTCAGTTTGAGCATAATCGATCTATCATAACATGTTAGTACTAAATGGAATTTTCTACAATTAATCTTCTTTTGGATCCATCGAGTGAAAATAACATTGTGATCAGTACACCTGTATGCTTAACCTAGGTGTCCGATGCGAATCTTATGCGAAAACGAAGTCTAAAATGGCGGAACTTATAATATTTAGACCCCTAATGCTATTAACAAACACGCTGTAGAAATTTGGTGGCAAATCGATATCGTTTTAACCACAAAATGACGCCCTACTTATTGATATGAAATCTGAACTTTCCCATATAAGTTGTCCCGTAAAATCTATATTTAATTTCATAAAAATTTGATCGTGGCATGATTGGGCTCATTAAGAAGAGGAACATTTGATATTTGAATCTGTGTAAATAGTTTCTGGTTATCATGTCATTTAGATAGCGGCAACTGAGGAGTTTCTTGGCTCTGGACTGAAGTACGGAGCAGAATCCTTTACTTTTATCTGTTTCAAAACACCCGTGTCATCTTGTTTAAATGTGCAAGAGTGCGGAACCATAAATAGAAGTGTAGATAATTGAATTATCTTTTAAATGGTACTATTCTCATTGCACTCCAGTGTCTTTTGATATTTATAACACATTTTAAACTATTAGTGTGTATGGCAGATTTGTGCAAATTCAGTTTACACCGTTCATCAGTAAACTGATCATAACTCCTAAACTAAAACGACTATTGTTGATCCGTCTTCTATGCTATATATTTAACTCATAAACCTACAAATAGTTGAACTATAATTATGATCCCAACAGAGAGAGTAAAACGTGTTACAAAATGGACCTTCAGTTCAGAAACTGAATTTCTTACAGTGAACATTTAAAATGGAATGACCGTAACTCGCAAACCTGAAACCCGTTTGACCTAAAACAAATATTGTTGGATTTCTGTTCAAGTTTATTTTCTACCCCTTATATATCATTTTGCCTAATTACGATCGTACGATTTAATATGATTTTTTCTGAACTCATAATGCACATTGTGATTCGTATTGTACATGACTTGATTAGCGGCATAATTCATATACTTACCCGACCGTGACACCTTTAGTGATATCGAACGCTCTTATTGCTTCCTAGAGATTATTGCATTGTTGAACGTGAGTGGTATCGGATTAGTTGTGTCAAGTACGCCAGTGATAAGTGAATGATGCATGAAAGTGAACAGTGCAGTGAAATGTGAATAAAACCGTGTTATTAGTGCGTACTTGTACACAACTAGCCACATACATATAGTTATTGAAATCTGGGGAAAAAGGGGAAATCGAAATGGAATGGAACTTGTATTTAGCGAGTTTTAACGATTTAGAGGATGATCATTTGAACAACAACTCTTATATATAATTTAGGTTATGGATTTAGCGGTTTGGCTGACAGGGTTATATCCCGGGCAACAATTGGCCGTAGTCTCGGGTACGCACGAGACCCTCATTAAACATAATCACTCTTTTCCACAGTTCGATTCCAAATTGATCTAGAGACCAATAGGAACATAGATCATATACTGCATTGATTATTAATACACTGATTACCTAAATTCACTGTCTCTACTGTTATTACCTTTCATTTCATGCTCTGTTAGATTACTATTATTTTACTGCTATTGTGTCGCCCTGACGATTTGAGTATGCATGCTCAGAGATTGGAGAGATCGCAGTTCAGGAGTCAGATCTACCATTCGAGTTTGCAGAGATCCACACGGTTTACTTTCAGCACTTTTACTGCTTTCCTAAAATAACCTTGTATTCGCACTTACTTAAGTAGTTTCCTTTTCAGTTGAACTATTGTAAATTGTGAACAATGAAAGTTAATATAATAAACTAGTGATATATTTTCTTTACTGTGTTGTGTTGATAAGATTACCATGAATTGCTAGAAGCCGCAGTGCGACTACAGCAGGATTCTTCCTTGGCCGTAGGAGTATGGTCGGTCTAGTCACCCTCGTATTCTGTATCTTGAGAAGCGGGGCAATACAGAATTTAAAATAATTTTCCATCAATTAAACTACATTCTCCTCCAAACCCTAAGAAGTAAGAAATTACTCGTGTTCCCCTCCAAAAGACACGGTGATAGACGCGATAAACGTCTTGCCTGAATTTCGGGGCAGATGCTAATTGGTGCTATCCGTCCACCTCTCCGAAGATGCCAAGTTGATTTATGGCACCATATATCGAAGGTTTAAACGGATGTGGCCGATGTAGCAGACTTCGTCAGATTCCCCCTCACGGTGAGGGGATTTTTGATTGTGGGGACGCTCTTTCCTGCAGCCGCAAGCCCCTGCAGTTAATTACGCTACCGCATCACGGTAACAACTTTCTCCTTCTCCATGTGGTCACTTCGTGTCATGGGTGTTTGTTTTTATGTTTGGTAGCCCGTGGATTGTATACGGAGACTAAGTTATGTTGTCGCCCATAGGGCGTGGACTAGTCCAAATCCGTATCTTCCTTAGATTTGGGTTTGGGGGGTTTGGGTTTAAGGATACGTTATCCTCATTTGAGACAAAGATCAACTTAAACATTTGTTAAGGATACGTTAGTCTAATTTTAGACTAAGATCAACTTAAAGGGATCGTTTAGATCCGACAAGAGAGCAATTAGGCTCTATTGTTTAGTTTAGTGACATTGCAGTTGATAATTAGTTTAAGGACATCTCGGTCCAATGTTAGTTTAAAGACATCACGGTCGAGGTTAAGGACATCATAGTCCCTGAGTTTAAGGACCTCACAGTCCGATGTTAGTTTTAAGACATCACGGTCGAGGTTAAGGACATCATAGTCCGTGAGTTTAAGGACCTCACAGTCCGATGTTAGTTTTAAGACATCACGGTCGAGGTTAAGGACATCATAGTCCATGAGTTTAAGGACCTCACAGTCCGATGTTAGTTTAAAGACATCACGGTCGAGGTTAAGGACATCATAGTCCATGAGTTTAAGGACCTCACAGCCCGATGTTAGTTTTAAGACATCACGGTCGAGGTTAAGGACATCATAGTCCATGAGTTTAAGGACCTCACAGTCCGATGTTAGTTTAAAGACATCATGGTCGAGGTTAAGGACATCATAGTCCATGAGTTTAAGGACCCCACAGTCCGTTGAATGTATGGTTGTCGGGACCCGTCACTTCTTTGAAGACGTTGAGGAATTACAACAACAAATATCAAAGGAGTGAAGAGATGTACCCTTGAACCGAGGTGAGTTGGTTGAAAGAGTAGATGTGCTCAATTCAAAATAAGTTGAGGACTTATGGCAAGAATTGGGCTAAGTCCAATTAAAATGTTTTAACATTTTATTTTTGTTCTGGCTATTATGCCTTTATTTGGGCTCAGCCCTTTTTAATAATGCTAAGTATTGGGCTCTGTCATTTTTCTTTATCAGAACAGAGCATGTTCTGACAGTGCGCCACGTGGCGCGTCAGGCGCTTTGCGCCAATTGAAGAGCGCATTGCGCTAGCGCACCTGAAGGTGACACGTGTCGCGCTTAGCGCTAAGCGCCGGTTCATTAGCGCATTTGCGCTTTCCATTTACGAGCGCTTTGCGCTAGTCTGTTGGCGCACCAGTGAGTGACATGTGGCGCGCTGAGCACCAGTCCATGAGCGCAGCACTCAGTTTCAAAAGCGCAAGGCGCAAGTGGCGTCTATGGTTGACACGTGGCAAGTTATGGCGCTGTGCGCTGATCCAAGGAGCGCAAAGGCGCATTTCATTAGTGCAAGGCACTTTCCAATAGCGCAAAGCGCATCTGATCAATTTTAAGATCACAGAACAACTTTTATGTTCTTCTAAGGAGGCTTTGCCTCAAGATCCAAGAACAAAAGTTCTTGTTTATGATAAAAGGCTCTGCCTTTATAGATCAAAGATCTGTGGACGAAGTACAAATACTTATTTTATTTTTTTATAATTAGATCTTTTGATCTTGTTTCTTATCATCAAAGACCTTGTTCTTTTTTCAGATATATGATCTCTTTAGAAGAGGGTTCTTCTTTTTATGAGATGATTTCATCTCTGTTTTTCAAAAACATAATTCTTTTTTTACCTTCAATATGAAGAAAAAATCTTCTTTTCTTAAGAGCTTGCTCTTTTTTTTTGCAGAGGGTTTTTCTATCTCTTTCTGTGTATTCTCTATCTTGTATCCTTTGTATTCTGTATATCTTTTAGACTTGAAGTCTAGGGTCCTTTATATAAGGCCAAATGATTTGTTAAATCAATTTTAAGAGATCTTTCTTTGATTGATTTGGGAATATTTCCCACCGATGGATCTTTGATCCTAAGGCTTCTATTTTACAGAAGATAATCTTCTTGTTTTAATAAGATTGAAAAATCTTTCCATAACAGAACTTTAGTTCTAATTAATTAATAATTTATTATTAGTAGATCTTTTGATCTGTCGGTGGGGGAATTTTTAATTCCAGCGCTGGCGCACCTTGCGCGAGCGCACCTACGTTCGACACGTGGCGCGCAGCGCAGAGCACAGCGCAACTGCGCCAGCGCACTCTTGTTTGACACGTGGCGCGCAGGGCAGAGCGCTGGATCTGAAGCGTTGCTTCAACTTTTAAATTTTGAATTTTGAAACAGAGCTTTGCTCTGATTGGGGTAAGGAAGCGTCGCTTCATTCCAAATCTTGGAATTTGAACAGAGCTTTGCTCTGATTGGGTGAAGCAGAAGCGTCGTTTCATTCATTTTTTAAAACAGAGCTTTGCTCTGATTGGGGGAAACAAATGCCCCCCACCGTTGCGCTTACGTGGCCCAAACGTGAGCGCAGCGGTGGCAACATCTCAGTCGTTGGATCAACTTTTGGAAGTTGAAACGGCTCTCAATGCCTATAAATAGAACATTTGGTCCCTTAGATGATTTTCATCTCCTCCTTTAGAATTATCTCTTCGTCAGAGCATTGCTCTCCTATTAAAAAAACTTTTAAGAGTCAGAACTCTGTTAAAATTTAAGTCATGTTTAAAAATTTCCCTAGATTAGGGTTTTACCCATTAACAGAGCTTTGCTCTTCATATATCTTTGATCTAAAGAAAACCCTTTTAGGGTTTCATTAATAGAGCTTTGCTCTCTTGAACCCATAGATCTAAAGAGATCTTTTCTTGGGGTTCCTTAACCTATGAATCAGAGTTCTACTTTTTAGATTTCTTAATCTTCGATGAAGAACTCTTAAGAGTTTTTTTATGGACCTTGAAGATTAAAAATGGAATTTTATTTTTGATGAATTATATCATCTTCTTGGAGCAAGGCTCTCAATGTCCTCGGTAATTCCCTTCATAATTAATTTTGACAGGTGTCATTCCTGTCTGCAGAGCATTGCTCTCGAGGAATTTAACTCCCTGTGCGTGCCTTTTTTTTAATAAGAATTCTCTTAATCAGTATGTCCGCTAATTTTTGTTGGTTTTCTTTTTCAGGAGTAATGGACGCTCACATGTATGCTCTCGATGAGATTATCTCTTACGGAGACATTCGCTCACTCGGCCGTTCTCAGAATCGAGAATTCACAAACGCCGAGTGTGCCGAAATTATGAGTCGCTTTAACGCATACAACGGTCAACGGCTTCCTCGACGCTCCTCTCTCCTGAAGATTATTGTGGGAGCGATCTGGGAAGCGCTTCTTCTACTCTGTACTAGCGTCCCGCTCAGGGCATTGGATGCCGTCGAGGATAAGGTACATTCGGTGTATCTGATGAGCCTAATCTCGAAGAGAAGGCGAGACAATCTTATTGATCTCCTGCATCAGGCTTTTCAATAGTCGGCCATACTTGCTTCCTTTCGGAGGGTGGAGGGCATCCGTGAGGATCCTGACGCTTGTGATCGCGAAAGAAAGCATACTAGGATGGTTCGGAATGCCTGGAAGATTCTGGACAAAGTCACTTTTGAGTTTCTCAATCCATGCCCTGGATCTAAGCTTTTGCCATTGTAATTGTTTTGATAATGTTTTTGTTTACTGCTTTCATAATTGTAAGAACTTTTTCGCAGTATGAATGGCAAGTTTCTCATTTCAGTTTGCTTTATTTTACACATTAGATCTTTTGGGTATGCTTAATTAAATGTGAATCAAATGTTCTCCTTGTCGCTTTCTTCTCCTTGTTGTGTTGTTGTCATGTGATTTTAGCAAGTGCGGTTCGTAGACAGTATATAACTGTCATTCTCGCGCTCTTTGTAAGGTAGTGATAGCTTAAAAAACAGGGTTAGGATCTGTCACCTAAGACTTTTCAACTTTATGAGCCGTGAGGGTCTCATAAAGAATTTTCTCCCTACCGGTCGAAAGGATCCCGTAGGTGTAATTTCTCCTTAAGAATCGTGAGGATTCCTAAGTGTGTTTTCTCTTAAAAGTCGTAAGGATCTCACAAGAGAATTTACTTCCTTACGAGTCATGAGGACCCGCAAGTGATGGGTGAAGTTGTCCTTATCCGTATTTCACGGAGTCAGGGGTTGCTCTGGATGCTTCCCACGGGTTCACTGCCGTGTTCTGCGAGGACCAGGCTCCACTCTGGACGTTTTCCAGGATACCGTAGTTTAAAGACATCGCGGTCGAGGTTAAGGACATCATAGTCCATGGATTTAAGGACTCCACAGTCCGTTGTTTAGTTTTAAGACATCACGGTCGAGGTTAAGGACATCATAGTCCATGAGTTTTAAGGACCTCACAGTCCAATGTTAGTTTTAAGACATCACGGTCGAGGTTAAGGACATCATAGTCCATGGGTTTAAGGACCCCACAGTCCGATGTTAGTTTAAAGACCTCACGGTCGAGGTTAAGGACATCATAGTCCATGAGTTTAAGGACCTCACAGTCCAATGTTTGCTCTGGATGCTTTCCACAGGTTCACTGCCGTGTTTGGCGAGGACCAGGCTCTGCTCTGGATGCTTCACACGGGTTCACTGCCGTGCTCTCCGAGGACCAAGATCCGCTCTGGACGTTTTCCACGGGGTCAGAAGTGACATAATCCGCGTTCCACGTAGCCAGGAATTTTTCTCTGAATGCTTCCTACGGGTTCGCTGCCGTGTTCGGCGAGGACCAGGCTCCGCTCTGGATGCTTCATACGGGTTCACTGCCGTGCTCTGCGAGGACCAGGATCCGCTCTGGACGTTTTCCACGGGGTCAGAAGTGACATAATCTACGTTCCACATAGCCAGGAATTTTGCTCTAGATGCTTCCTATGGGTTCACTGCCGTGTTCGGCGGGGACTAGGCTCCACTCTAGATGCTTCACACGGGTTCATTGCCATGCTCTGCGAGGACCAGGATCCGCTCTAGACGTTTTCCACGGGGTCAGAAGTGACATAATCCGTGTTCCACGTGACCAGGAATTTTTCTCTAGATGCTTCTCACGGGTTCACTGCCGTGTTCGGCGAGGACTAGGCTCCGCTCTGGATGCTTCACACGGGTTCATTGCTGTGCTCTGCGAGGACCAGGATCCGCTCTGGACATTTTCCACGGGGTCAGAAGTGACATAATCTGTGTTCCACGTGACCAGGAATTTTGCTCTAGATGCTTCCCACGGGTTCACTGCCATGTTCGGCGAGGACTAGGCTCCGCTCTGGATGCTTCACACGGGTTCATTGCCGTTCTCTGCGAGGACCAGGATCCGCTTTGGACGTTTTCCACGGGGTCAGAAGTGACATAATCCGCGTTCCACGTAGCCAGGAAGTTTGCTCTAGATGCTTCCCACGGGTTCACTGCCGTGTTCCGGGAGCACTAGGCTCCGCTCTGGATGCTTCACACGGGTTCATTGTCGTGCTCTGTGAGGACCAGGATCCGCTCTGGACGTTTCCCACGGGGTCAAGAGTGACATAATCCGCGTTCCACGTATCCAAAAAGGGTTGACTTTATCCGCATTTCACGGAGTCGGGGTTTGACTCTCGGTTATTTGTGTACCGCTGAGTCATGGAACTGGGGGTTTCCATTGTTCCACTTTGCTTGATGTTGTGTCCGTTGTAATAAGACGAATGTTGAGATAATCTCTAGGCTGTCTATGAACCATTGAGATTTGGCCTCTCCTTCTGATGAAGCTTGGGGAGGAAGGGTGTGATTCCCTCTTTGTTTGCGCCCCTGGATTGTATACAGGGATTGACATGATATCACATGTAGGGCAAAAATTTCATTCATTTTTTTTTATTTCTTTCCGCGATGCTCTATCATTTCAGCTTTTATATCACGAAGGTCGCGATTGCCCAATCATTTCGGCTATTTTCCGCGGTGCCCAATCATTTCGGCTATTTATTTTATTTTTACTCGCTATTTTTTATTGCGAGTTGCCCAATCATTTCGGCTATTTTGCATGCATATATTTTTACTTGCTGATTTTGTCTGAAAGTTGCCTAATCATTTCGGCTATTTCGTATGCATGTGTGGCTTTCTGGCTTTTCGCTACAAGCTTGGGATTAGACACCGATTTTGGCATCAGCACCGCTACAACTGTGATATTGCCAGGAGCGAATCATCATTTGCCTCTATCGATGTCGAAAAAAGGTGGCTTAGTAAACAGGGTTAGGATCCTGTCGACTAAGGCTTTTGACTTCATGAGCCGTAAGGGTCTCATGAAGGTATTTTTCCCTATAAGTCGTGAGGATCTCGTAGGCGCGTTTTCTCCTTAGGAATCGTGAGGACTCCTAAGTGTATATTATCTTATAAGTCGTAAGGATCTTACAAGAGTGTTTTCTCCTTATTAGTCGAGAGGACTCATAAGGGTTGCTCACCGTGCGAACATATCCCTAGTCACGGGTGGGACTTTGTTAGGGAAATGTTTAATCGCGCCTGTGGATTGTATACAAGGGTCAGCACTGAGCCGCTTGTAGGGCAGTATTGGAGGTTGTGGGGGCTGCTTAAGAACAGGTTCAGATCCCTGTAGCTTAAGACTTTTGAATCTTATGAGCCGTGAGGGCCCCATAAGAGGATTCTCCATATGAGTCGTGAGGATCTCGTAAGTGTAATTTCTCTTTAAGAATCGTGAGGATTCCTAAGTGTGTTTCTCCCTTGTGAGTCGTAAGGATCTTACGCAGGTGGTTTCTCCTTACAAAGTCGAGAGGACCTTGAAAGTGTCTTTTAACGAGGTTGCGCCCTTTCGGGTTTTTACAAACACTCGCTGGTAGCCCTGCTGTTTTTACTCACGGAGCCCTTTCGGGTTTTCATCCGTGCCCATTTTGCTTATGGAAATACCGTTTTCTTTTTTCTCTTTTTTTTATTCTTACGAGGTTGCACCCTTTCGGGTTTTCACAAGACTCACCAGTAGCCCTGCTGTTTTTACTCACGGTGCCCTTTAGGGTTTTCATCCGTGCCCATTTTTCTTAAGGACATACCGTTTTCTTTTTCTTTTCTCTCTTTTTTTATTCTTTTTTTTGTATCAGATTTGGGACGCTGCAATCCATCTTAGCTTATCGACGTCTCGGTCAACGGCTAGTTTTAAGACATAGTGGTCCATCGTTAGTTTAAGGACGTTTCGGTCCGTCGTCAGATTAAGGACGTTTCGGTCCGTTGTAAAGGAAGCCGGTTACTACTTATAGAGTTTTTGCTTAGGAAGATAGCGAGCGGACATAGTCGTCGTCATCTATCATTGACCTAGGCCGTGACTCGTCAAGCGTAGTATTTCTTCAGGAAGCGACAATTTATCGTCCTGAAGGACCTTTCGCCATGCATGTCCATGAGTAGGTAGGCTCCACCTTGGTAGACCTTGTCTATGATATACGGGCCTTCATAATTCGGCTCGAATTTCCCTCGTTTAGCACGATTAGGGATCATAGGTCTTTTGACCACTAGCACGAGTTCGCCTTGGCGGAATCTCCTCGGCCTAGTCAATCTTTCATATGAGCGCGTCATCTTGGTTTTATAAGCCTCCAGATTTTGTTGCGCTATGAGCCGGGTTTCATCAAAGGCATCGATCTCCTCAAGACGAAGGTGAGCGTTCTCTTCGTCCGTCAGATCGTAATGAACTGCCACTCGTAGAGAGGGTAACTCTATCTCGAGGGGGAGTACCGCTTCTGTACCGAATACCAACACGTACGGCGTTGTGTTCGTGGCCATCTTGAACGTAGTTCGATATGCCCAGAGAGCTTCATGCAGTCTCTCGTGCCAGTCCTTCTTATTTCGGGACACCTTTTTTTCACGGTCTTTGTCAAGGTCTTGTTGAAAGCCTCAGCTAGACCGTTAGCTCGGGGATTATAGACCGAGGAGTATCTCCAGTCTATATTGCGTTGTTGTGCGAAGCGGCTGATTTTGTGGCTTCTGTAGGCTGGCCCGTTATCGGATATGATCCGTCTCGGAGTTCCAAACCGATAAATGACGTGTGTCTTGAAGAAATGGAGGATATTCTCCATCTTCACTTTCCTCGGCGGTACTGCTTCTGCCCATTTAGAGAAGTAATCAGTTGTCGCCAAAATGAATCGATGTCCTCTGGACGATGCTGGTTCGATGGGGCCGATTATGTCAGTCCCCCACATTTTGAACGGCCAGCTAGCCACCGTTGGATGTAGTGGATTTGGATGCTGGTGGATAAAGTCCCCGTGGATCTGGCATGAATGGCATTGCTTCGCATACTCAAGGCAGTCCTGGATCATCGTGGGCCAATAATAACCCATCTGTTTGATCTTCAACTTCATTTTCGGCCCGGCTTGGTGAGAACCGCAGAGTCCGTCATGAGTTTCTTGGACGACTCTTCTTGCTTCTTCAGGTCCTAGGCATCTCAACTACAGAGAATCAAACGACCTCTTGTACAGAGTATCATTGACAAAGGCGAAAGATAGAGCTCGTTTCATAAGCTGATGTCTTGAGGACACATCTTCGGGTGTTCGACGGGATTTGAAGTAGTCTATAAAGACTTCACTCCAATCTTTGACCTTTTCTTGGTCTTTCACTTGTAGAGCCATTTGCTTGGTTGCTCCCATTTCTTCGGACGACTCCGGAGATATTTCTGCCGGTGCAAGAACCCGACGGCTTTGTACCACGATTCTTACGTCATCGAGGTTCTCATCGGCCAACTCTTTAGCAAGCTTGGCTAATGCATCTGCTTTGCTATTTTCCGCACGCGGTATGCTTTCCAAGGTGTAGGAAGGAATTTGGGTCAGCAGTTGTTGCACTCTCTCGCCGTATCTCACCAACTCTGGCTTGCACGTTTGGTATTCTCCATTTACTTGACTAACGACCAGTTGGGAATCTCCGTATATGAAGAGGTTTGCAATTCCCATGTCGATAGCGATCTTGAGACCCGCTATCAAGGATTCATACTCGGCTTCATTGTTTGTCCTTGACTTTGTTAAGGAGAAGGCAAAGCTCATTATCCCTCCTTGTGGAGTTACGAAGATGAGGCCTACCCCTGATTTGATTATGGGCGTGCTTTGTTTGCGCTTCTTCATCGAAGATGCTCCATCGAAGTAAAGTTCCCACCGGGTACCACTTCCGTCAATCGTGTTAAACACGTGTTCGTCTGGCGGTTCGCAATTCAGAGGAGAATCGGCAGGTATCGGATGATCAGCGAGGAAGTCGGCGATGGCCTGGCCTTTCACTGCCTTAAGGGGCTGATAAGTTATTGAGAACTCCATCAAAAGCAAGGCCCATTTAGCGAGCCGTCCCGTCAATATGGCTTTTGACATCAAATACTTGAGAGGATCCACCTTCGATATGAGACGGACTTCATGCGCCAACGCATAGTGCCTGAGCTTCGTTATCGCGAAGATCAATGCCAGGCAGTGTTTTTCGATGGGAGAGTAATTGCTTTCTGCCCCCAGTAGAACTCGACTCAAATAGTAGAGGGCTCTCTCCTTCCCTTGATCGTTCTCTTGTGCCCATAATGCGCCTAAGGAACCTTCAAGGGCTGTTCTATAAAGAATGAGAGGTTTTCTTTAACGGGAGCGGCAGTACTGGCGGATTCTGCAGGTATTGCTTGATTTCGTCCAGCGCGCTTTGACATTTGTGATCCCAGATGAAAGGGGTTTCCTTCTTCATCAGGTGGCTGTAAGGACGACATTTGCCTGAGAGATTGGCTATAAATCGCCGGATATACGCGAACTTCCCTTGGAGAGACCGCAATTGCTTAAGAGTTCTTGGCGGAGGCATTTCCATGATCACCTTAATCTTCGACGGGTCTATCTCGATGCCCTGGTGTCTGACGATGAATCCCAGGAATTTGCCCGAGGAAACTCCAAAGGCGCATTTGAGAGGGTTCATCTTCAAGGTGTATTGCCGGAGGCGTTGAAACACGATCTTCAGATGCTCTAAATGTTCCTCGTATGATTTGCTTTTCACCACAAGATCGTCGATATAGCATTCGACGATTTCATGTATGAGGTCATCAAAGATCTTCATCATGGCCCTCTGATAGGTGGCACCAGCGTTCTTTAAACCGAAAGGCATCATCTTGTAGCAGAATATACCCAAAGGGGTCCGGAAAGCGGTATGTTTCTGGTCCTCGGGATGCATCTTTATCTGATTGTATCATGACGATCCGTCCATGAAGGAGAAGACTTCGTGAGTGGACGTATTGTCTATCATCAGCTCGGTAACCAGTACTGGAAAGTCGTCTTTCGGGCAGGCTTTATTGAGATCCCATTTTTCTTCATTACTGGGACAATGTTGGCGATCCAGTCAGGATACTGAACCTCTTAGATGAAACCAGAGTCGATCAGCTTCTTGACCTCGGCGTTGATGCTCATCTCAAGCTCGAGCCGCATTCTTCTCGGTGCTTGTTTGATTGGCTTGACGTCTGGGGATATGGCCAGTTTGTGGACAAAAATCTCTGGATCTAGTCCTGACATCTCGGAATAGTTCCATGCGAAGCAATCTTTATGCTGTATAAGCACATCTTTTAGTGTAGCCACCCTTTCTTCAGACAGCGACCCACTGACGAATGTCGGCCGTGGGTCACTTGTCATCCCCAAATCAATTTTCTTGAGATCATCTGCAGTGGTATGTATTCTATCTTCCAGCTCTTTCGGCGCCGGTGGAAACTCTGAGATCACCTCGTTATCATTGTTTTCGAAGCACCAGGGGAGGTCATCCATATTCTCTTCTTCTTTTGATAGTGTTATCATATGACAGGTACGAGCTTGCTTCCAAGACCGATGTTGATTCGGTTCTACTCTCGCTGTATGCGCGGCTTTTGGTTCATGCCTCTGCGGCGGCGTTATCCTCCAACTGCTGGATAGAGCGAACTTGCCGAGCTGATATTGGTCTTCAACCCAGTTCTTGAAGGTGAAGCGGTCTTCGAGAGGATGTCCTATCGCTTGGTGATAAGAACAATAGTCTGGGTAAGAGACCTTGTTGGCTTGCTCGAGGTGTTTAGACTCCGGAAGTGTAATCATTTGATATCTTATGGCAAGATCAAGTATCTTCTTTGTCTTGTCTTAAGGAAAAGAGTATGCTCGACTCATCTTCTTCATAAGGGACAAATCCGGACCGCTCGATTCCCGATCGCGTGACTTCTTGGTCCCGCTTTGTCGTTGTCGAATGCCTTTTCCGCTCTCGGGTTTGTTTCTACCTCTGCGTCGGGCCTTTTGCACAACAGGTTGACAGGGAGGGGCACTTTCATCTTTCGCAGCTTGTTGAAGAAGGCGTTGCGTCCTGGCTTTCTCATAGATGGCCATTTTGCGATTATGGTCATCCCATACCTTTTGACCAGCTTCCCTTATAAGCTTGTCCATTTGTTCTTCGAACGACGGACTGGGCATTTTCAAGTCGGGGGCTCTTTCTGGTTCAGGATTAGCATTCTCCCATTGAGCATCTCCTTCTTCATCAAAGTCATGTACGACGTAGCAGTCGCGGGATTGCACTCGTTTCTTGGACCAAACATATCCAAGCCCGATCGTTTCCATTCTCCCCTTAGGCAACTTGCGCTGAGTTCCGGGAACGTTCCAGATCCTATTATAGAATCGTGCTTGTCGCGCAGTTTGCTTAAAGGGTATGCCTTGGTGTCTTAACAGCCTTTTTAGTCCATTCGTGTAATATCTGGGCAAACGGTTGGGCTGGAGCCTGTCAAGTGTAGAATCCGCGCCGTGCCAGATTTCTTTCTCCACTTTGGTTTCTCCGGATCAGTAGAATAGGATCGCCTTTTCATCTTCTCGCCTGGGAGGGACATAGAACGTTTGCAGCTCTTCCACATTGTAAGTATCAAGCGCGTCTAGTTCTTTATGAAGCTTGGGTGTGTTAGTGTATATGCCCTAGAGCCCATTACTGTATCATACTAGTATGTATATTACTTGATGGAAGCTTGGGATATTCACAGTTGTACAGACAATCTTGCTCAATATAGTAGTATGCTACTTGGTTTGTCTCTGCTTTAATGTGTACATGTGTGTTTATTTATTATATCACCTATACGCATTAGTAGAGCCCTTAGGATCATTGCTTGATTACCGGCGTTGTGATGGCGATCACACTCGTGGGGGCAGGGTAATTTACAAGCACATCCTTATACACGTCCCTAGTCGTGGGAGTATCGAGATAGGGCATCGATACTCCGGAGTAGACTAGCGTATGCGCTTCTCATCCCAGCACGGGAGACGGTCTGTCCCACAGCCGTCGGTACGTCGTACTTGAGATAGTATGCGGGTGCTCGTTAGGTTACGAGTACACTGGACAGGACTCGTCGGGAACTGATGGTTGGTATTATACCTATCGTCAGTTATCAGTTCCCAGGTGACATGAGTACAGCTTAGTCCGCTGACTTGATACTGTCACTTCGCCTCGAGTGTGTTCCCACTGTTCTTTGATTACTACCCTACCACGGCTCTACTGAGTCGTGCAAATAGGTAGTAGTTGGGAGCAGTCCCGAAGCACTTGGAGGCAGTGACGGTTAGACAGGATTCGTCTCTCCCGGTATTGGGGGTTGACATCGCGCTGTGTCTAGGAGAGCCATTACACGAGTAGTCCCTGGCCAGGGCAAGCGAGATATACTGGTAGGTTTCCAGTGTTATCTCAGGGTGTATTGGGCTTCACTCCGACACGACTTGTACCGCTATTAGGGGACTGACGTTTACCGCCCCCCTAGGCCCGCCATGCGATGTATCAGACGAACAGACCGGACTGTACGGAGATTGTCACATACAGGCTCAGTAGGAGTTCGAATGGGTTTACCTCATCGGCCTTCTTATCGACATCTACCTGGGGACCGTTACATACAGCTAGTGCCGCTTGCGGTCTGTGGTTAAACCCACTGCCAGCGTAGTGTCGAGTCTTTAGAGTCCCACGCAGAGAGTTTCCCTGCACTGAGCGAAACGTGTAGAGGCCGTATGGTTTTACGGCAGGGCTGCGATCACTTACGTACACTTGTGTGCGTATGGTGTTCGGGCAGGCAATACTAGTAGGCTTTGGTTTAAGCCGGATCCTAGTATTGTACGGATGGATTTGTTTTGTCTTCTGTGCATCCGCATTCTACGGAATACGGATGCAGGTGTGTATGCACAGTTTTTCGGAGTGATGAAGGAGGAGGTGCCTCATTAGGGTTTTTGGCAGTTGTTTCGGCCAAAACCGTTATGTGGCAGGCTCATTAGGGTTTTGACAGTTGATTCGGTCAAAACCATTTTGAGGCGGACTCATTAAGGTTTTGACAGTTTGTTTGGTCAAAACCATTATAAACCGCGAACATCATTTACTAATCCTATTAGTGATAATCTTATGATGGCTAATTGCATTGACCATTTGACCCCGTTGACCTCTCTTGACTTTGTTGACCGTTTGACCGGGTTGACCATTGACTTTCAAGAGGGTTCCACACTCTTCTTTTCTTTTCCTTTTTCTTTTGGATTATGATAATGGTCATTTCAATGTAGCCATCAACTTTATCTTGATGGGATTAGTAATGATGTTGTTTTGCATTATTTGCAACCATGGTTGTTTTTCTTTTGATGATAATTTTATTCTCATTCTCTCTCTTGAAATGAGAAGCTCCATGGTTGCTAACCTTCCTCCTTCTTCTTCCTCCTCTTGATTTCTCTTTTGATCTCATGTGTTGAGAGAAAAAGGATTCCACTTGACAAACACATCCATACATCTCCTCTACACATCCTAGGGCTTCTAGATTAGCAATCTCCTTGCCCTAGTTACCTCGGCTTGAGGTGGAGCTCGGTGTACATCTCTCGGGTGGATCGTCTTCGACTCAAGGAGGCCGCGGAGGTGACCAAAGTCCGGATCAACCATTGAGCAAACAAAGAGAAGAACAACAAGAAGAGAACAACAACAAGAAGTGAAGAACAACAAGAAGAGAAGGAGTTCAAGTTGAGGTATAACCCCTAACCGAGTAGAAAACATCTCATGTTAGGATGCTAGTGTATTGTTTAGCAAAGATCCGGCTTTTACGGTCCATGTTACAAAGTTTAGAAAAAGATTTTGTTTTACCGTTTCCGCAACCCCGAAAGTACCGGGAGAGGTAACGTGGACCTAACAGTGGTATCAGAGCCTAACTAAACATAAACTAGCTTGGTAGTGAAGTGTATCGAAGTTCGAAACGGAAAAATCGAAAAAAAAAACCAAGTTACGAAAACCTGAGTTTCTGTTAAATTTTTTTCTGGTCAAAACAAAATTTGTCATACTCCAAAAATCATCTCAGGGTTTTTAGAAGAAAGCCACCAAAAACGAGCCAGCAACTCGACCAAAGCGCCGCGTTTCCGCGGCAATAGCAAGCTATTGCCGCGGAACCGCGGCCATCTTGGTGAGTTGCTGGGTCGATTTTGGTGCAGTGTATTTCTGACTTGGATTTAGGATTTTTAAGATGGTTTATATGTGCCCAGATTTTCCAGAATAGAAATTTGTTTTTGGGGGCCTATAAATCCGTATTTTTTCCGAACTTCAATATACTTTGACTGTAAAGGTTATATCTGTGATGTTTATGTGTATTGAACGTCTACTAATCGCTATACGTCGATTAGTGGGGGTTATACATATCTGTGATCTGTGTTGTTGATGGTTTGTGTATATGAACTCGTTGGATTGTCACGGATGAATAGCCGGGGTGGATGTGTGATGAGAGTTTCTTTTTCTTTCATTCATGTAATAAATTTGTAAATTGATGTAATATTATTTGTATGGCCGCACAACCGGGTCGGGGTTGTAGCCGTCATTGTATAATTCTTTTTACTGTTTTTGCTCCTAGGATAGACCCATGGAGGGGGTGCACAAACTACCGGGTATCTCGAGGTGCCGAGTGACCTACTGATGGCGTTGAGGGAGGTTGCTTCGCTTCGGGTACTTGGCGGGTAGGTTGCCGCACCCGTAGGGGTCTTGGGTGGGGTTTTGGCTATTCATCGCGACCGTGTAATCCGCTTTTCGTTGCAGGCTCGAACGAATCACGGGTTCCTAGTATATCCAAAGTGTTCATCTGTGATCTGGATTGGCTGTCATTGCAGTATATCTATATATAATAACTATTTAGGCGTTGCTTATGTTTTACAGCCGCGCTAGCCCAGCCCCCGCTCTGTCGTTAGTTAAGTAACCTAACGGGTGATGACGGGGCCCAGTGGCGAATGCGAATGGCATAAGCGTACGTCATATTTTGGTTATTTTCTGCAATGGTAGGATTTTTATGATGGGACGCATTAAAAGAACTAATGCAAGAAAATAAACCTAAAAGACGTTGTTGGAACAATTTTTTCAAAAAGCTGTTATTGCAAGGACGTTTATTTTTGTTTTGCATCGCGGTATTCGGTTGTGAATGCCCAGCAACTCAGTCGACGAGGCAAGGGCCGAGATCCCTTCATCGGGAGTGACCCCTTGGACAAAAGTTTGCGTCAGGGTAATAACTTCACTATAGTCGATTATTCTTGCTTTGCATCGAGGTATTCAGTTTGGAATATCCTGCACCTCATTCGACGAGGAAAGAGCCGAGATCCCTTCACAGGGAGTGACCTCTTTAGCAAAAGTTTTCGCCACTATATTTTCAAAAAGACTACCAGGTTCCTTCAACGATATCAAGTTCATTACGTTAACGGGTTTTTCGCCAAAAACCCAGCCGTAGCCCTCCGTCATTTCTTACAAGTAACACTTAGTATTCGTGCTGCGTTTGTTGACTCCGTCAAGGCGTAATGTACGGTAGCTAAGTGCTGCTTGTTTGTATCGGTATATGGGATTGATTAGGACAGTCGTATAACCTTGTTGACTCCGTCAAGGGTTATGCGGGTGGGTTTAATGCAATCTAGATAATGACAGGTTGAACTTGACTAGGACTCTTTGATTTGTTGACTCCGTCAAGATCACTTGGGTCCTAGGGGCAAAAACCACATCGGGAGTTTCAAAAGAACTGAAACTTGCAGATTTAGCATACCTTCTGGAGTGTGGTGACTAGAGTGGATTCCATCTAGGTTATCACACAATGACAATTGGATCCCGATCCCACTGATGAGTTGGATTACTCTCGGGAGATTATTTCACTTAACGATCAATGCTATAAACCTAGTAGGTGTCTAGAAAGGTGTTAGCGGGGCTACGCCCCCAGGGAAAAGAGGTTCTTGAATTAAGGAACTTCGCGAAAGCGTTGGAAAACCTCCCTCGAAGTACCGACACTAGCCTGGCTGAAAGGTTAAGCAAGTATTGTGACGTGAATTAAAACCCGGCTAGTTCTTCTTTTAAAAAGGTTTTAAGAAGAATTTGAGTAAACAGTGGGAGACATCCTGGTTAGATAAATTAATAAACCAATCTAATCTTGCAAGAGCATACGCTGAGTGTTTCTTTTCTCTCTCTCCAGGCAGCAACCTTTTCACGCCCTAATCAAGATAATAAAATGTATCGCTTGACCGATCCGAATTCTTATTCGGGACTGGGGAAAGTTGGTTCAGCTCTAACTTGTGACAACAGTCATGAGTATGAGAATGGGAAAGGGGATTGTATGGATTTCCAGGACACCCAGTTGAAGAAGAAGCATGGTTTGCATCTACTTCAGGTGTTCTTGTGATTGAGAACTGTTTTACGGTCAGCCCTACCTCCTGGGTACTTGATACCGGATCAGGATCTCATATCTGTAATTTATTGCAGGGACTGAGAAAAAGTAGGAAAGTTGCACCGGGTGATATGTCGCTCAGAGTAGCGAACGGAGCACAAGTTAATGCGGCAGCCGTCGGTGAATATCACCTAGTATTGCCAAATGGCAAGACTGTGATTTTGAACGATTGCTACTATGTACCCTCCATGGTTTGCAACATCATATCAGTTTCTTTACTCGATAAAGATGGATATAACTTTGTTCTTGACAAGAATATCATGAACATTTACCTTCATAAGGTACTGGTTGCAGAGGGTACACTGTGTAATGGTATCTACGTTCTAAATCAGAATACAGTTCTCAATATACAAAACACACGCAAGAGGAAGAATTCAGATACGAATGAATCCTACTTGTGGCATTGTAGACTTGGTCATATCGGAGAGAAAAGACTGAGTAAGTTGCATAAAGATGAACTCTTGAATTCGTTCGAGTTTTCATCTTATGAAACTTGTCAGTCTTGTCTCAAAGGGAAGATGACCAAATCTCCGTTCACCGGACATGGAGAAAGAGCAGCAGAGCTCTTGGGACTCATACACAGTGATGTATGTGGTCCGATGTCTACACATGCAAGGGGTGGGTTCTCCTACTTCATCACATTCACTGACGATCTCTCTAGGTTCGGATATGTGTATCTGATGAAACACAAATCTGAAGCTTTTGAGAAATTCAAGGAATTAAGAAAGGAAGTAGAGAACCAGATTGGCAAAAGTATTAAGATCCTCCGGTGTGATAGAGGAGGGGAGTACTTAAGCACGGAATTCCTAGATTACTTAAAAGAGAATGGTATTCTCTCTCAGCTTACTCCTCCTTATACACCACAGCACAACGGTGTATCGGAGCGGAGGAATCGTACCCTATTGGATATGGTTCGCTCCATGATGAGTAGTGCTGAGTTACCTCTTTCATTCTGGGGACATGCGCTTCAGACAGCGGCATACCTATTGAATTATGTTCCATCCAAATCAGTACCTAAGACTCCATATGAAATATGGAGTGGAAGAAATCCGTATCTTAAGCGATTTAAGATATGGGGTTGTCCGGCCTATGTGAAAACACAGAAACCGGACAAGCTAGAGGCACGGTCAGTTCTGTGTAAATTTGTGGGATATCCTAAAGACTCACTAGGATATCTGTTCTACCACACTGAGAAACAGAAGGTGTTTGTATCTCGCCACGCTACCTTTTTAGAAAGGGAGTTTCTTGCAAAAGAAACTAGTGGGAGTTCGGTAGAACCGGAAGAAATTCAGCGACCACAAAATGTAACTGAAAATTTGGAGGAACCGCTAGATTCAATAACCCCAAACGAACCTCAGCCACTCCGCAGATCTGGTAGGATTTCTCATCCGCCCGAGAGATACTACGGTTTTCTCATTGACGGGGATCGAGAGGATTGCATCTTGGAAGAATATGACCCTACCAGTTTCAGGCAGGCCATTATCAGTAGGGACTCTGATAAGTGGCAGGAAGCAATGCAATCCGAAATGGAGTCCATGTACGCCAATAAAGTGTGGACCTTGGATATTGCTCCACCTGGGGTAAAACCCGTTGGATGCAAATGGATCTACAAAAGGAAACTTGGTGTAGATGGGCAAGTGAAAACCTATAAAGCTAGACTCGTTGCAAAAGGTTTTCGTCAAAGACCTGGTTTGGACTATGATGAAACTTTTTCTCCGGTGGCTATGCTCAAATCCATTCGGATCCTACTTGCCATTGCTTCCTTCCATGACTATGAAATCTGGCAGATGGATGTTAAAACGGCTTTCCTAAACGGTTGTTTGGAAGAGTGCGTTTACATGGATCAACCAGAAGGTTTCGTAGACAGTGGGAGCAGCGGGAAGGTGTGCAAGTTGCTTAAATCCATTTATGGATTAAAGCAGGCATCGCGGAGCTGGAACATCTGTTTTGATGAGGTAATCAAGGAATTTGATTTCATCAAGAACGAAGATGAATCCTGTATCTACAAGAAGATTGTAGGACGAACTGTCGTATTCCTAGTCTTGTACGTGGACAACATTCTTTTGATAGGAAATGATATTCCTATGCTACAATCGGTGAAGCTATTTTTGTCACGAAGGTTCTCCATGAAGGACCTGGGGGATGCCTCGTACATTCTGGGGATCAAGATCTATAGAGATAGATCCAAGAGATTACTGGGACTTTCGCAGTCCAGGTACATAGAGACCGTACTAAAGAGATTTAGTATGGAGGATTCCAAGCGCGGTAATATACCCGCATTGCACGGAATTACCCTCTCCAAGAAGATGTCTCCTAAGACTGACGAGGAGAGGGTTCGCATGAGCACTATACCCTACGCTTCGGCGGTAGGATATATAATGTATGCGATGCTATGTACAAGACCAGATGTAGCTTACGCGTTGAGCGCGGTAAGCCGGTATCAGTCAGACCCAGGGGAGGACCACTGGACAGCAGTGAAGAACATTCTCAAGTACCTGAGAAGGACTAAGGAGATGTTCCTGGTTTACGGTAATGGAGACCTCAGGGTCGAGTCCTTTACCGATTCAAGCTTCCAGAGTGACAAAGATGACAGCAAGTCCGTCTCGGGTTTTGTGTTTACCCTCAACGGAGGGGCGGTATGTTGGAGGAGTTCCAAGCAGGATACCGTCGCAGACTCGACGATGGAGGCTGAATACATTGCTGCAAGCGATGCCGCAAAAGAGGCAGTCTGGATAAAGAAGTTCATTAGTGAACTTCAGGTGGTTCCGTCCATTGTTGACCCAATACCTTTGCATTGCGATAACAATGGGGCTATAGCTTTAGCGAAGGAACCAAGGTCCCATCAGAAATCCAGGCACATCTTAAGGCGGTATCACCTGATCAGGGAGATCATTGATCGCCAGGAGATCGAGGTGCGGAGAGTGGACACAAAGGACAACACAGCGGACCCATTCACGAAGGCCTTACCCCAGACTCAGTTCGAGCGGCTGATCGAGATGATAGGTCTTCAATACGCCAGTACATGGCCTTAGTGCAAGTGGGAGATTGTTAGTGTATATGCCCTAGAGACCATTACTGTATCATACTAGTATGTATATTACTTGATGGAAGCTTGGGATATTCACAGTTGTACAGACAATCTTGCTCAATATAGTAGTATGCTACTTGGTTTGTCTCTGCTTTAATGTGTACATGTGTGTTTATTTATTATATCACATATACGCATTAGTAGAGCCCTTAGGATCTTTGCTTGATTACCGGCGTTGTGATGGCGATCACACTCGTGGGGGCAGGGTAATTTACAAGCACATCCTTATACACGTCCCTAGTCGTGGGAGTATCGAGATAGGGCATCGATACTCCGGAGTAGACTAGCGTATGCGCTTCTCATCCCAGCACGGGAGACGGTCTGTCCCACAGCCGTCGGTACGTCGTACTTGAGATAGTATGCGGGTGCTCGTTAGGTTACGAGTACACTGGACAGGACTCGTCGGGAACTGATGGTTGGTATTATACCTATCGTCAGTTATCAGTTCCCAGGTGACATGAGTACAGCTTAGTCCGCTGACTTGACACTGTCACTTCGCCTCGAGTGTGTTCCCACTATTCTTTGATTACTACCCTACCACGGCTCTACTGAGTCGTGCAAATAGGTAGTAGTTGGGAGCAGTCCCGAAGCACTTGGAGGCAGTGACAGTTAGACAGGATTCGTCTCTCCCGGTATTGGGGGTTGACATCGCGCTGTGTCTAGGAGAGCCATTACACGAGTAGTCCCTGGCCAGGGCAAGCGAGATATACTGGTAGGTTTCCAGTGTTATCTCAGGGTGTATTGGGCTTCACTCCGACACGACTTGTACCGCTATTAGGGGACTGACGTTTACCGCCCCCCTAGGCCCGCCATGCGATGTATCAGACGAACAGACCGGACTGTACGGAGATTATCACATACAGGCTCAGTAGGAGTTCAGATGGGTTTACCTCATCGGCCTTCTTATCGACATCTACCTGGGGACCGTTACGTACAGCTAGTGCCGCTTGCGGTCTGTGGTTAAACCCACTGCCTGCGTAGTGTCGAGTCTTTAGAGTCCCACGCAGAGAGTTTCCCTGCACTGAGCGAAACGTGTAGAGGCCGTATGGTTTTACGGCAGGGCTGGAAAAGAAAGGGAGAATGTGGGGTGAGAGAGAGAGAGAGAAACGGGAGGGTTATGAAAATTTTGAAGGGAAGAATAAATGAGAGTAATGAAGAATTAATATAAATAGTTAGTAGGTTTTTAATGGAATATATTTGAAATTGATGTGGGTAGGATTTGGGTTTAAATGAGAATATATATATATATATATATATATATTGAATTTGAAAGAAAGAGAGAAGGTAATCTGTTGGTTAAGGTAAGGTTTTGGGTTGTTGGGCTTGGGCTCAAGAAAATTTAGAAGGGAAGAGTAGGATTTAAATATGGACTTGGCTTAGGGTTAGGTCCATAGGAAACAAAATAATTAGATTATAATACAAAAATTTAAAATGGGTAAAACATTTTTTTTTAAATAAAGGTATTGGCATAGATAAGGACCGGGTATTACATTATACCACCCTTACAAAAATTTCTTCCTCGAAATTAAAAGAACGAACGAAGGAAGAAAACGGCGATACAAATGGCTACCCGAAAAGATATGGGAACTGTGAACGTATATCCTCCTCACGTTCCCAGGTAGATTCCCCGGGTGGACGACTGCCCCTAGACACTCGGACTAACGGAATGACTTTATTCTTCAGTACTTTCTCTCTACGGTCGAATATGGTAGTAGGCTGCTCCACATAAGTCAAATCAGCACCCAAGGACAATTCAGAGTGATCGAGAACATGACTGTCGTTACGAACGTAGCGTCATAGTTGTGACACATGCAATGTATTATGTACGCTCGCTAACGAAGGGGGTAAGGCAAGACAATAAGCCCGACTCTCTCCAATACCTCGAATGGTCCGACGAATTGGGGACTGAGTTTCCCGCGACTTCCAAACCTGATAACACCGTGGGTAGGAGAAATCTTTAGAAACACATGATCTCCGACCTCGAATTCTAGTGCTCTCCTGGTGGCATCTGCCCAACTCTTCTGTCGGTCCTGAGCCGTCTTAATGCACTGTCTGATCATTTGAACCTTGTCGACCATCTGAACAATAAGTTCGGGGCCCAATAATCTTCGCTCACCCACATCATCCCAACAAACAGGAGATCAACATTTCCGTCCGTAAAGTGCTTCGAATGGGGCCATCTGGATGCTAGCTTAGAAACTGTTGTTATATGAAAACTCCACTAGATGGAGGTGATCCTCCCAAGAACCTTAAAAGTCTAGCACACACGCCCTCAACATGTCCTCGAGCGTCTGAATAGTACGCTCAGACTGTCCATCCGTCTGTGGATGGTAAGCCATGCTAAACTTGAGACGTGTACCCAAACTCTCCTGTAAGCTCTTCTAAAAGTACGAAATGAATCTAGTGTCCCGATCTGATACTATACTTACCGGAACTCCGTGAAGTCGCACTATCTCTTGCATGTATTTCTTCTCAAGCGACTCTGTCGACTGTCCCATCCGGAAGGGTATAAAGTGTGCTGCTTTCGTAAGACGATCGACGATAACCTAAATAGCGTTGTTGCCTCTTGGGCTCCGTGGTAAGGCAGTCACAAAGTCCATAGTGATGTACTCCCATTTCCATTCGGGTATCGGAAGCGGTTGCAACAGTCCAGTTGTTCTCTGGTGTTCAGCCTTTACTTGCTGACATACTAAGCACTTGGACATAAACCGTGCAATCTCTCGCTTCAACCCGTTCCACCAATAGGACTACCTCAGATCTCGATACATTTTCGTGCCTCCCGGATGCACAAAATAAGCTGAACTATAAACCTCAGCTGGTACTTCTTCTCGAACATCTCCCTTGGGAATGCAGAGTCTACTATTGAATCTCAAAGAACCGTCTCGATTATGAGTAAGTCTGTCCTCAGTCTGGCTTCCACCTGCCCTCTGAACTTTTGCAATTGAGGATCATCATCTTGTGCAGCCTTAATGCGATCTACAAGTGAAGACTACACCTGTAACTATCTAAACTACCTGATTGCACTCGGTATAAAACCTCTAGTTTGAGCTTCTGAAAATCCTCAATGATGCCCTTCTGACTGGTCAACATCATGACCGCTGGTTTGCGACTAAGAGCGTCGGGTACGACATTTACTTTCCCCAGATGGTACTTTAAGTCTATGTCGTAGTCCACCATTAGTTCTAGCCATCGGCGTTGTCTCATATTCAATTCCCTCTGAGAGAACACGTATTTCAGACTCTTGTAATCCGTGTATACTTCTACCTTTCCGCCCAGTAAGTAATGTCTCCAGATCTTTAATGCGAAAACCACTGCGGCTAACTCCAAGTCGTATGTTGGGTAGTTCTTCTCGGGATTCTTCAGCTGCCGTGAGGCATAAGCAACTACCCGACCGTGTTGCATCAGAACGCAGCTTAAACCTTTCCTTGAATCATCGCTGTGTATCACCAAACCACCTGAATTGTCTGGCACTGTAAGAATAGGTGCCGTGGTCAATTTTTGTTTCAGTCCTTCAAAAGCCTGAGTACATTCCTCCGTCCATACGTATGGCACTTCCTTCCGTGTTAGCTAAATTAGGGGGTCAGGTGATTACAAGGTTCAATGATGGGATAAAGTAATTACTTGCAATAAGGGAAAGAAATTTTGTAAGAAAGATCAATTTATGAATCAAGAGGGCTTTAAAGGTACAATACTCTAGGAAAATTTGATTGAACCAGAACTTTATTATTAAAAAAATCTTGACAGAGTACAATTGAGAGATAAACATGGCCCTAAACTATACATCGTTTTTATTTGGCCCTAAGAAAAGAAAATAAGTCGCGTCAGTCGTGATTATGGAAGTTCAACAAGTTGCGATACGTTCTTACGCTAAGATGGGGGCGTCCATTCACATAGTGCCTTGCATGAATATCTGCTTGAGGTTCTTCAGCCTCAAGTTCCTCTTCACTCGAGGTTTCATCTTCCCACTCCTCCTGGGCTGGAGCTTTGTCTTCAGATTCTTCCCCTATGGGGTTTTCTGCTCCTGGCTCTTCCTCTTCGGCGGGAGCTTCCTCATCAGAATCCTCCACCATATGCTCTGCCTCTTCCAGGTCCCTTTCTGGATCCTCTTCCATAGGGTCTTCCTCAGGATTCTCCTCTTCAGGATCCTCCTCTAATTCATTTTCCTGTGGATCCTCTTCTATCGGGTCTTCTTCGGGATCCTCCTCTTCAGGGTCTTCTTCTGGATCCCCTTCCACTGCATTTTTCTGTGGATCCTCTTCAATTGGGTCTTCTTCGGGGTCCTTTTCTTCTGGATCTTCCTCTTCATCGTCAGAATCATTAATCATATTGATCTCCGGAACTGTGACATCGACTCCCTCGTTCTCTGATTCGATGTCGTCGAAAATAATTTGTGGGCTATCGACCTCGTCGTCTGAACTCACTAATATACAGTCGAAAGAAATGCAGGACCGAGTATCCTCATCGAGAAGCGGTGCCGCCCCAGGGTTGGCCATGGCCTGAAAAGTAAGGGTCATGATCAGATAGTGGAATACGAAGGAAAATGACAACTAATGATGCAGAACACGAAGAAAAGATAAAGTAGATAAGATTCAAAACATGAACTTGAGTGGTGATGCACAAGTAGCATATGAATTTGAAAGTAAGGAAACAAAGTATGATTCAAGGGATCCCTAAATTGAACTGCAATCTTATTCTAAACCCGGGGCTCTGATACAAACAAAACCATGTCACGCCCCGCTTCCCAAAATACGGAATACAATGGTGACAAGGCTAGCCATGCTCCTACAATCAAGGAAAAATCCTGCCGTAGTCTCATTTTGGCTTCTAGCATTATATGGTAATCAGTAAAATACAATACGGATAAAAAGAATGCAGTCACTAAAACTATCGAATATAAAGAAATCTGAGCTCAATGGAAGTAAACAATAGGGCAACTAACCAGGGATATCAATGGAGAAATATAACTGGTTCACTGGTCTGGATCTTCAAGGTCTTCTCGAGATCTGACGAATCCACCTCTATCACTGAGCAAGCATACTCAAGTCGTCAGGGCGACGTAATAGCAATATTATAATAGTATTAATGAGGCAAGAAAATAGAAGTTATAATGATAGAGATAATAAATGTAAGTAATCGATATGTCAATAAACAAATACAATGTATGATCTGTATCCCTATCGGTCTCTAAGTCACTTTGAAATCAAGTTGTGGAAAGGAGTGATCATATTTAACGAGGGTCTCGTACGTACCCAAGACTACGGCCCACTTTGCCCGGGACATAACCCTGTCAGCAGGACCACTAGATCCAAACTTAATATATAAGAGTCGTTGTTCGAATGATCATCCTCTAAATCACTGACCTCGCTAAATACAATTTCCTTTTCACTTCGATTTCCCCCTTTTCCCTCCAGGTTTCACTATCTATGAGTATAGGCTAGTTGTGTACAAGTACGCGTCAATAACACGGTTTTGTTCACTATTCACTGTATTGTTCGTTATCACGAATCACTCACTTTTCACTGGCGTACTTGACACAACCAAACCGATACTATTCACGTTCAAAAATGCATTATACACTGAAAATTAATAAGAATACTCACTATCGCTAGAGGTATTACAGTCAGGTAAAACTGTGAATCATGCCGCTAAACAATTTATATGCAATACAAGTCCTTATGCAACTCATGAACTTATAAAATAGCATTAAATCATACGTTCATAATTAAGTAAAATGATGCTAAAGAGGTAATAAGTAAACTCGGTTGGAAGTTCAACGAAATTAGTTTCAAGTCAATCGGGTTTCGGGTTCGCAAATTACAGTCGTTTCATTCTAAGTGTTCTCTGCTGGAAATTCAGTTCCTGAACTGAAAGTCTATTTCGTAACACAGTTTTCACCCTGTTGGGATCAAAATTAGGTGATGCTATAATTGGATAATATTTAGTTTTATCAGTTATATTTTCAACACACAAGACGGATCGATAATATCCATATTGTACTGGGAGTTATGCATCATATAATATCGGGGTATACGTTCTGTCCCTGTTTGGGACTGCCGTATGTACTGTTGATTTAAAATGTGATTAAAATAGTAAACTATGGTAAAAACGAATGAAATAACTTCCAATAGTTAGCTAGAAGAGTTATCTTCGCTATGGTATAGGGTTCCGCATAATACCATTTTCATACAGAAATGTGAAAGCATTTCAATTCGAGTATCGACAGCCAGTGCTGCTCTGGACAGCAGTCCAGAGCCGCAATTCTCCCTGATTTTTATTATCATGACTCATTAAAATTTAATAGAAAAAAATATATTACAGTAGGCTATTATGTTAGCTTAGATATGAGTCCTAAAACTCTACAATCCGATCTATACATAATTTATTATAAATTTTACGGTTTAGTATGTACGAAAAATTTCAGATTTTACGACGGAAATCGGGATACCATTTTACATGAGCAAACGACATTGTTTTGCAACCAAAATCTTATAGGATATTCGTTAACCATACCTGGGTTTATTAACCCTAGTTCCTCTATTTTAAAATATGTTTTAGTCTAGGATATGTTCGAAAACTAGCTTAAGTAAAAGGTTATCAATGAAAAGTCGGTTTCTTACTTGACAGGCATGAGATTTGAACCATATGAATTATGAGCGTTTTCAAACACGGGGTAAAATCCACTAAATGGATTAAATCGCTAAAAGCAATGACGCTTGCTCATAGTAGCAAATGATTCGATTACGGTATTCGATTCAAGCGTAAAATCATAATAAAACTACTTAACTAATATATTTATATAGCATGTAAAAGCAAGCGGAATTCACATGCCTGCGACGACCGACGATCACGAAGGAGATGTTGGCGACGATGGCCCAGTGATAGCGGCGATGGACCCGGTGATGGCGGCTTGTTATCCCAGAGTTCGTCGGCGGCGCTGGGTCATGGTCGAAGTTGCAGCGGATCGGTAGTGGGGGATGAGGCTCTGGAGCAAGGGAAGCTCGGGGTAGACGTTGGTGTTGAAGGTTGAAGGAGGAACTGGGGTCATGGCTAGGTGCTCGGCGTTGAGTTCGTAAGAGTTGCGGAGGTGTAGTAGGAGGAGGAAGTCGACGGCTGCGGGTTCCTGGGCGAGTCTTCGCCGTGAGGATTGGGTGGTCGCGGTTGCAGAGGAGGTGGCCGATGTGATTGGGTCTATCGGAGCTCGGTGGGCTTAAGAAATGGGTTTTGGTGAGGAGGCAGTGGGCTCGAGTTAGGTTCGTGAAGAAAAGAGAAGGAGAAATGCTCGATGAGGTGGTGGAGAGAGGCGCGGAGGCGACGAGGTCGAAGCTCCAGCAAGGTGATCGATGGTGAGGGCAAAGGTGAGGTCGGGGCCATGGGTTCGAAAGTAGCGGGGTTGCTCGGGGTTGGGTCGTCGGGAAAGAGGTGAAGGGGAGAGGAAGGAGACGCGTCGATGGTTGATGGGTCCGCCGAAGGTCGAAGGTGGAGGTGCGGGTAGTGAACAGCGGCGGTGGTTTGGTGGTGGGTTAAGCGGGAAAAGAGAAGGAGGAGGGCTTGGTTGGTGGTATTGTGGTTCGGGTCGACGGTGCAGAGGAGGAGGCAAAGGTGAGGGGTCGTGGGCGGTTATGATGGGTGAGGTTGGCGGCGACGGGCGTGGGTTCGAGCGAAGGTGGCGACGGGGAAAAATAATGAGGAAGAAGAAGAGGCGTCGAGGGAAAAGAGACGGAGAACGTGCTGTAAGAGAGAAAGAAACGGGGGGGTTATGAAAAATTTGAAGGGGAGAATAAATGAGAGTAATGAAGAATTAATATAAATAGTTAATAGGTTTTTAATGGAATATATTAATGTGGGTAGGATTTGGGTTTAAATGAGAATATATATATTTGAATTTGAAAGAAAGAGAGAAGTTAATCTGTTGGTTTAGGTAAGGTTTTGGGTTGTTGGGCTTCGGCTCAAGAAAATTTAGAAGAGAAGAGTGGGATTTAAATATGGACTTGGCTTAGGATTAGGTCCATAGGAAACAAAATAATTAGATTACAATATAAAAATTTAAAATGGGTAAAACATTTTATTTTAAATACAGGTATTGGCGTAGATAAGGACCGGGTATTACAAGCCAGGAAAATTCTGTGTAGGACTCTAAACTCGTCAATACGCCGGCAGTAGGTGGTGATCATTGTAAGGCTACGCCAATGCCCCGGCCGTCAATCCGAGACCAAACGCGGAACAAAAACTTTTCAAAACCGGCGCTAACGTAACCCTAAAACCCGAATCGTGTCATTAACCCTATACTAGTAATCTGTAAAGTGGTAAAAGAGATTATACCGATCGATCCGTGTCCTTCGGTCTTCAATCTCTTCCCCTAGCTTGTTGCGGCTGCCTCGACGAAGTTCGCTCTCCGGTCTCGCTTGACGAAGAGGCTCCACGTCGAGGAATTTTTATACGGGCTCCCGCCTCAAAACCGAGGCAACTCGGGCATCCAGTTTGTCAGCCTAGATACCCAAGGTGAAATAGAGTTAGTGTGTGAATACTTTGTCTCATAGCACCCAAGAATTTGGGTAGAGGTGAATGAAGTTGCCAATGGAGAAATTGTGAGCAAAAGAAATTTTGCAAGTGAAGGGAATAAAAATGGGCTCGGCCGTCTATTGAGTTCTTTGGCGATTTTTTTTTGTGGCAAGGGATTAATTAAACCACACATGAATTAAAACCCTCTTCCAAAAAAAATGCCAACACACTTACTAGCACAAAATATCCTACCCACTCCAACAAATATCCTCACAAAAACAAAAACAATAAATGCTCAAATTATGAGTCATGAAATGGGCAGCCTAAAATTACCAGCATACACCACATGAATTTCGAAATATAGCCAAGCCCAAAATTAAACCAAAAACCTATAACTCATATTTCACATTAATTAAACATTAAACCAAATGTTTAATCAAGTAAAAAAAATTGGCAATTTCAAAATTAAACTCGTAACAAATTATAAGAATACCCCTCGTCCATATATACATACCTGCATCTGTATTCCGACTGAATACGAATACAACGAGACGAAAATAATCTAACAATCTAATACTGGAATCTGGCTTAAACCAAAGCCCACTAGTATGATCTATCCGATCATGATCCGTGCACGAGTGCACGTATATGATCGAACCCTGCCATAAAACCATACGGCCTCTACAACGTTTCGCCCGAACTTAGGAAATTCTCTGTGGGGGACTCTAAAGACTCGTCAATACGCTAGCAGTGGGTTTAACCACAATCACGTTAGTGGCACTAGCTGTACGTAACGGCTGCCAAGGTATCGAGCAAAAGGGAGGCCGATGAGCGAACTCATCCTGAAACCCTACTGAGCCTGTCAGTGATAATATCCGTACAGTCCGGTCCGTTCGTCTATGAGTATCGCATATCGGGCCTAGGGGGCTGGTAAACGTCAGACCCCTAATAGCGGTATAAGTCATGTCGGAGTGTAGCCCAGAACACCCTGAGATACTACTGGAATACTTACCAGTAAATCTCGCTTGCCCTGGTCAGGGACTTTGTGTAATGGCTCTCCAGACACAGCACGATCTCACTCCCAATACCGGGAGAGACGAATCCCCTGCCGATCCGCTCACTGCCTCCATGTGGCTCGGGACTGTACCTAACTAAAACCTGTTTGCATGACTCCTTTGAGATGTGGTAAGATAGTAATCAAAGCACAGTGGGAACTCACACGAGACAAATGACGATCTCAGGTCGATAGGCTAACCTGTACATATGTCACCAGGGAACTGCTATCTGACGACAGGTATAATACCAACTAGTATGTTCCAGGCGAGTCCTGTCCAGTGTACTCATAACCCAATGAGCACCTGTATACGTCTTAGGTGAACCAACTGATATCAATGGCTTGTGAGACCGGCCACCGCCCCTCGTCGGGGTCTCGATCCGTACACACTAGTCTACTCATGGAGTATCGATGCCCAGTCTCGAAACTCCCACGACTAGGGACACTTTAAGGACGTGCTTATAGACTACCCAACTCTCACATATATGATCGCCATCATACTGCTGGTAGTCAAGAAAGAATCCTAAGGGCTCTAACAACGTGTAATAGTGATCTGTAATGTCAGCTAAAGCATGTACACGATAATAAAGACAAACCAGATAGCATACTATCATTTCGAGTAAGATTGTCCTACCGGTATAGGTCCTCTCTCAATCATTGCAATCACGTGCCTGCGATCCAATAATTGACTTTGAGGGCACCATAGCCAACAATCTCCCACTTGCACTTAAGGCTAATTATTCCGATGTCGCATACTCACAGTCCGTGTGATACCGAACACCCAACTCCCCTAATAATCAGTTTCACAAAGCTCGTTTGCAAAACTATTTCTTTCGAGAAATAGCCTCAGTGAGTGGATCCGCCTTGATGTTTCTTTCTATGTCTCTCTTTATCTCAAGTTCGCGGAGAAAGCCATCTCCCGAAATGAGCAATACCTGTCTTAGAATATGTCTGGATATCTGATGGAATCTAGTTCATAAATGAACTCCAAATCCAAACTTCTTAGACTTTATCGTCGACTGAATTTAATTAGTATCCTGCACCATGCCTCCCTCGGTATTCGCTTGGACCACCTTTCCAAACTACTGCCCTTCGTCAGAGGGGAAAACTATAACTCTGACAGTCACTCTGTCATCCAGGTCACCTTGGAAGCCTGGAATGATAACTGTCTCCTGACAATCACTCTGTCATCCAGGTCACGCTGTCGTTATCATATCCCTAGAACATCCACTTATGTTCTAAAACTACTTCCGAACGTTTCTCCAGGATTGGATTAATATCTCAACTTATTGCATCTAGTGCAAAAACAACATCTGGTGTGGTACTTGACATCTCATGATCAACTCAATTGCTTAAGAAAGTGATATGCCAATCATGCACATCCCTATCCCCTTTAGTCTGTAAAACACCTTTAGAGAGGGTGACTCCATCACCTGTAGGTACATCACCATGCCAGGAGTCGTCCATTCTAAATATCTTTAGAATACTGTCTAACTACCCAGATTGGGACACTACCCAAATCTAGATCTAAAACCATAGATCTAGTAACCAGAATGCCTGATATAATATCCATATCCTATGTGGAGAAACCACTGTGTGACAACCACAGTATAACCGATCGTAGTATAGGAATTTCACTTCCTACTATGTGTATGTCATCCAAATACCAGGACATCACACCCTACCACCTTCTTAACAGATCAATCCCCTATTCTGATGAAGTCAAAACCCATGACTGTCACATCAAAAATAGATGATCTATCTCCGCTATATCTGCTTTAGTCTATAAATATACATAAGCTACTTGTCCACTACGCTTCAGCTGCTCCTATTGACTACGACATCTCTCTGGCAGAGTCATATACACGTGCACTTCTAAAGCTAGTTTAGAACGATGCTATACTCATCCTCCTGCCGGGTCTCATAGTCTAGAACAGCAATAATGGTAAGTCTGGGTAAACAAGAACCTCCCTGTCACCGTCTTTGAGGATACCGAAGTACCTCTCGGGCGCCTGAGGTTACCCACCACATCTGCGGAGTGGCCTATGGAATGCCAAACCTGATTGAATCTTTAGGTCCTATTAAATTTTCAGTAATCGTTTGCGGTTTCGGAATCACTTGCAGTTCTACCATACTCCCACTACTGTTTTCTGAAAAAGTCCATTTTACTAAAACCGTGGCGAGTCAAGAACAATATCACTATTGATCTTCCAGATGGTAGAAAGTCAATCCTCGTTATAGCCCGGGTTAACCCACAAACTGTCATTACAGAAACGTGCCTTGAGTTATCCAGAGTCTGGTTTTAAGTATAAGCCGGACAGCTCCATATACCTTAACATTGTTAAGATATTAACCATTCTATATACAATATAGAAACATAGGCATTGATTTAATTGGAACCAGATTTAAATCATGCAGCTGTCTCCAGTGCATGTCAACTAAATGGAAAGATGCCGATCAACATTACTCAACTTAGGAGTGCATCCAATTATGAGTAACGTGAAAGAGAAACAAGTTTCTCAAAACCATTACTATCAACTGAATACCTCACACAAGTATCTACATCTTCAATCACCTTGAAGAACCCCGATACTTTCGACACCTGGTTCTCTACTTTATTCTTGTACCTATAACTTCTCAAAACTTGGACATTGTATTTCTATGAAACACGTGTCTAAAAATTAAAGAAGTCATAAGTAAACAGAATATAGTATGAGGACCAACCCTCTGTCCTAATGGACACTGGACAACATACAATACTTTGTATAAGTCTCCTGAGTTTAATAACTCAAACCCTTTGCGTCGTAGGTTGAAAACTGTACTTATGGTTAAGAAGAATTACACCGCTGTTTTAATGCTCCTTACCTAACCATCAACTGATATAGGTAAATGTCATGGACATAATTTCAAAAAGTTATATCTCACTTTATAAAATAAACGTACAGATATATCAGTTTGAAATTGGTGCATAACAACGGATAATCAAAACCAAATATTTGTCGTCTGGCAAAAACCCAGGCGATTTCCTCAAATATCACCAATTACAACGAATTCCGATATAATGAGGATGATCACCTAATTCTCAATAACTTACTCCCACTCATCATCTGTAAAACCATACAGATGTGAGAAGCATACCTGGTAAATACATATCCTGGAGTAAGGATCTAATTGGAAAATTTGTTTTCTATTAACAACGCATAGTGAAACTGAAACATGAAAATATTTCGTAGGGGTATCCGGGAATTCCTAGTAATACCTCTTCCATTATCAGATTCACGACTGTAACCGTATATTTCTTTGCTATCTCTCTAAATCCCTTTATTTGTCTTTATTCATTACCTTCTGTATACCCCCCTTAGGCTAAATGGTTTTCTTCCTTCCCTACCGTTTGGCACCGGCCTATGGTTTGGAAGAAGACTATCCAATAAGCGTAATATGTGTACTGTTTTAATCCTAGGAGCACTCGCAACGTGAGAGAAGGTAAAAATAAAAGACAACTGAATAAACCTTATTTTATTTCCCCTGAACCGGAGAAATGCAAAGGTGAAGTAGGAGTGGCGATGATATATGCGGTTTGGTCGTGAATGATAGCAGTCGCAATTTACTTTGCCCTCTTTCTAATCCCTTTATTTGTCTTTACTTATTACCTTCTGTACACCACACTTAGGCTAATTGGTTTTCTTCTTTCCCTGCCTTTCGGCACCTGCCTATGGTTTAGAAGAAGACTATCCAATAAGCGCAATAGGTGTACTCTCTCCTAATCCTAGGAGCCCTCACAACCTGAGAGAAGGTAAAAGGAAAAGACAACTGAATAGTCCTATTCAATCTTTCCAGAACTAGAATCCATCCTCAAATCTGGAACAAGTTCTTTCGAGTTCGTATGTAACTATACGATGGATTTATCCAATAGAAGTGGATGTTCGTAGTTATACGGTGTGTTCTGGAGAAATGCAAAGGGTAAAAGAAAGAGTGGCAATGATGTATGCAACTCAGACAATCCAAAAGCCAGTGTTTTAAGAAAGTTCGGTTAACTTGGTCACTGAGTCATAGTCTAGGGTTGGGCCATGGTCGCTGCCAAAGAGAGAGAGAAAAGAAACACTCTGCGTGCACTCTAATCTAGATCAGAATGGTTAATCACTTTATCTAATCAGGATGTCTCCCACTGTATCCTCAAATTCTCCTCCAAACCTGAAAGAAGAATTAGTCGGGATCACCAGAGGAGTAAACCAACTCATCAGTGAGAATCGGGATCCAACTATCATCGCATGATAACGTGATGGAATCCACTCAGGTTATCACATTCCAGAAGGTATGCGCATGCCTGGCAAGTTTCAGTTTCTTTAGAAACTCCCGATGTGATTTTTACCCCCATGCTCTTATGACCTTGACGAAGGCCAACATATCATAAGTCACATGTCAAGATCTACCCGTCATTGTCCAGGTTAATTTGAACCCATCCGTACATACCCTTGACGAAGGCCAAAATAGTAGTACGACTGTCCCAAACCAACGCATCTATCTATGCAACAGAAAAGTAACAAATAGCTACCATACACTATGCCATGACGAAGACCAACAAACACAGCATGAATACTAAGTGCTACCCGTCTGAAATGACGGAGAGCTACGAATGGTTTTTGGCGAAAAACCATTAACGTAATGAACTTGATATTGTTGAAGGAACCGGATAGCTTTTTACAAAAATATAGTGACGAAAACCTTTGCTAAAGAGGTCACTCCCGGTGAAGAGATCTCGGCTCTTTCCCCGTAGAATGAGGTGCAGGATATTCCAACTGAATACCGCGATGCAAAGCAAAAAGTAATCGACTATAGTGAAGTTATTACCCTGACGCAAACCTCTGTCTAAGGGGTCACTCCCGATGAAGGGATCTCAGCCCTTGCCTCGTCGAATGTGGTGCTGGATATTCATAACCGAATACCACTGTGCAAAACAAAAGAGAACGTCCTTGCAATAACATCTTTTTAAAAAATGTTCCAACAACATCGAATAGGTTTGTTTTCCTTGCATTGATCTGAATCAACGTAGTCCCATCAATTAATCACACCAGAAAAGAACGAAAATATGATGTACGTATATACCATCCGTATTCGCCACTGGGTCCCATCATCACCCGTTAGGTTACTTAACTAACGACAGAGCAGGGACTGGATTAGCGCGGATGTAAAACATATACAACATCTACTGGTATATATATCAATATATAATAATCTCCCCAGGCGTGATAAATGCAACATCACAGAAAAGTAATAAGTATCACAGAACAATACAAATAATCTGGGAGCCCCGGGTTTTCTTTGAACCGCAACTGAAAACCCGACGTTCCCCTGGTCGTGTGGATAGCCTGTGAAATGAAAACCTAGACCTCTACGAGTGCGGCAAGTTACCCGCCAAAACCAGAAGCGAGGCAGCCACCTTCAGCAAAGTGAATGGACCACCCAGCACTTCACGGAATCCGGTAACTTGAGCACCCCTCCTTAGGTCAACATGTACCCCCTACGAGTGTGGCGAATAGCCTGCCAATTCTAGAGTGAAGCCCCCTCCGTCTCAAAGCCATGAGATGCGGGACCGTTGCCCTCTAGAACCCGGCTATCCGTACACTCCACCGTGAGGTAATCCTAGTGCAGAAAAGAAAATATGTACAAATAAAACTAAACTGTGCTAACATTGCACGCAAGCTATCCACCACGACAATCCACAACAATACAGCACAACACAGAATATCAACGTGAATGTCACGTTCGCAAACCCGTCTAAAAGGGCTATAGCAATTAGACAAGCCGTACCGCTCGAATGACATTCACGGTCGCAGATAGAAATGTATGTACTGTAAACTAACGTATTTAAAATTTCGATCGACAAAACTTCCCGAAGTGGGCCCCAAATTCTAATCCATTACTCAAACAAATCTGAGCCCAAACAAAACATCTCAGAAACCACAATTCCATATAAAAGACACCCTGAAGAAAAATGGTGCACTGTGTCCACCATACCGTCGCGCAACTGCGGCAAACATGATGGTTTGGCCGCAGTTCCGCGGTGTGATGGTCGGAACGTGCTCTCAAATTTCTTCAAGGGTCTAAAAAACCCTGCACGATTTTCTGATATACCCAAAATAATTTTTTAGACGACTTTAAAAATTCGGTAGAAACTTGAGCTATGGAAATGCGGTTTTGAAAATTCGATCGATCGATATTTTAAACACATTAGAACAAGCTAGTTTATTGTTAATAGTTTGGCTCTGATACCATGTAAGGCTACACCAGCGCCCCGGCCGTCAATCTAAGGCCAAACGCGGAACAAAAACTTTTCAAAACTGGCGCTAACGTAACCCTAAAACCCGGATCGTGCCATTAACCCTATACTAGTAATCTGTAAAGTGGTAAAAGAGATTATACCGATCGATCCGTGTCCTTCGGTTTTCAATCTCTTCCCCTAGCTTGTTACGGCTGCCCCGACGAAGTTCGCTCTCCGGTCCCGCTCGACGAAGAGGCTCCACGTCGAGGAATCTTTATACGGGCTCCCACCTCAAAACCGAGGCAACTCGGGCATCCAATTTGCCAGCCTAGATATCCAAGGTGAAGTAGAGATAGTGTATGAATACTTTGTCTCATAGCACCCAAGAATTTTGGTGGAGGTGAATGAAGTTTCCAACGGAGAAATTGTGAGCCAAAGAAATTTTGCAAGTGAAAGAAATAAAAATGGGCTCGGCCATCTATTGTGTTCTCTAGGGATTTTTTTTGGTGGTAAGGGATTAATTAAAACACACAAGAATTAAAACCCTCTCCCAAAAAAAATTCCAGCACACTCACTAGCACAAAATATCCTACCCACTCCAACAAATATCCTCACAAAAACAAAAACAATAAATGCTCAAATGATGAGTCATGAAATGGGTAGCCCAAAATTACCAGCACACACCACATGAATTTCGAAATATAGCCAAGCCCAAAATTAAACCAAAAACCTATAACTCACATTTTACATTAATTAAATATTAAACCAAATGTTTAATCAAGTGAAAAAAATTGGCAACTTCAAAAGTAAACTCGTAACGAATTACAAGAATACCCATCGTCCGTATATACATACCTGCATCCGTATTCCGACTGAATACGAATACAACGAGACAAAAATAATCTAACAATCTAATACTAGAATCCGGCTTAAACCAAAGCCCACTAGTATGATCGTCCGATCATGATCCGTGTACGAGTGCACGTATATGATCGAACCCTGCCATAAAACCATACGGTCTCTACAACGTTTCGCCCGAACTTGGGAAACTCTCTGTGGGGGACTCTAAAGACTCATCAATATGCTGGCAGTGGGTTTAACCACAAGCACGTTAGTGGCACTAGCTGTACGTAACGGCTGCCAAGATATCGAGCAAAAGGGAGGCCGATGAGCGAAATCATCCTGAAACCCTACTGAGCCTGTCAGTGACAATATCCGTACAGTCCGGTTCGTTCGTCTATGAGTATCGTATATTGGGCCTAGGGGGCTGGTAAACATCAGACCCCCAATAGCGGTATAAGTCGTGTCAGAGTGTAGCTCAGAACACCCTGAGATACTACTGGAATACCTACCAGTAAATCTCGCTTGCTCTGGCTATGGACTTTGTGTAATGGCTCTCCAAACACAGCACGATCTCACTCCCAATACCGGGAGAGATGAATCCCCTGCCGATCTGCTCACTGCCCCATGTGGCTCGGGACTGTACCCAACTAAAACCTGTTTGCATGACTTCTTTGAGCCATGGTAGGGTAGTAATCAAAGCACAATGGGAACTCACACGAGACAAATGATGATCTCAGGTCGATAGACTAACCTGTACACATGTCACCAGGGAACTGCTATCTGACGACAGGTATAATACCAACTAGCATGTTCCCGGCGAGTCCTATCCGGTGTACTCATAACCCAATGAGCACCTGTATACGTCTTAGGTGAACCAATTAACACAAATGGCTTGTGAGACCGACCATCGCCCCTCGTCAGGGTCTCGATCTGTATACACTAGTCTACTCATGAAGTATCGATGCCCAGTCACAAAATTCCCACGACTAGGGACACTTTAAGGATGTGCTTATAGACTACCCAACTCTCACGTATATGATCGCCATCATACTGCCGGTAGTCAAGCAAGAATCCTAAGGGCTCTATCAACGTGTAATAGTGATCTGTAATGTCACATAAAGCATGTACACGATGATAAAGACAAACCAGATCTATCATCTCGAGTAAGGTTGTCCTACCGGTATAGGTCATCCCTCAATCATTGCAATCACGTGCCTGCGTTCCAATAATTGACTTTGAGGGCACTATAACCAACAATCATATCCGTCACCCACAAGCTGCAAGCGGTCTGCTAAACATAACGGCCACCCGGTTATTGAGCGATCAGAAGATCAACAAGCAAGCCTGCTCATACTCCTGCGAATCTAATCATTAACACTACCATACAGTCCGGTCTCTTCATCTAATATGTCGCATATCACAGCTTGGGGATGGTAAAACGTCAAACCCCAATAGCCTGATAATTTATATCGATGTGAGGCCCATAACGGTTCGAGAAACTACTGATGACACTTACCAATATATCTCAGCAACCCTGGCCAGGGATTTCCTGTTATGTCAAATCGAGCATAGCGCAACATCAACCCCCAATACCGGGAGAGACGAATCCCCTCCTATCGCTCATTGCTTCCATATGACTCGGGACTGTACCCAAAAATAACCGTTTTTCATGATCTCTTGAACGTGGTAAGGTGGAAATCAAAGCACAGTGGGAATCACAAAAGACTCTATGACGATCTCGGGTCGACAGACTAACCTGTACCAGTGTCACCAGAGAACTGCTATCTGACGATAGGTATAATACCATCTAGGAGTTCTCGGCGAGTCCGTCTAGTGTACCCAGTCTCCACTGAGCACCCGTATACCATCTCTGATTTCAAACACCAATGGATATAGGATCATCCATTGCCCATCATATGGGTCGAGAAGTGTATACGCTAGTCTACTCTGGAATATCGATGCCCAGTCTCGACACTCCTCCTACTAGGAACATTTGAAGGATATACTTACCGACTACCTCTGCCCTACTAGTATGATCTGCAGCATAGTCCTTGTTGTCAAGTACTCTTCTTAAAGGCTTTATCAACATGTAATAGAGAGACAGTAAGTGTACATGTTAAGATAAAGAGCAACTAGATAGCATACTATCATGTCGAGCAAGAAAGTCCTCCCTATATATGTCCAAGCATCCACTATAATATACATCACATGTATAATAATGGCCTCTAGGGTATACATATAACTAACAGGAGCTACCCGCTAAGGATGGACCGAGCAGGGAAGCTGCTTGGTGGCCTCTTGATGAGGGCTTTGATCCTTAGCATAGATGGGCAGGAGCTACCCGCTAAGGATGGACCGAGCAGGGAAGCTGCTCGGTGGCCTCTTGATGAGGGCTTTGATCCTTAGCGTATATGGGCAGGAGCTACCCGCTAAGGATGGACCGAGCAGGGAAGCTGCTCGGTGGCCTTTTGATGAGGGCTTTGATCCTTAGCGTAGATGGGCAGGAGCTGCCCGCTAAGGATGGACCGAGCAGGGAAGCTGCTCGGTGGCTTCTTGATGAGGGCTTTGATCCTTAGCGTAGATGGGAAGGAGCTACCCGCTAAGGATGGACCAGGCAGGGAAGCTGCTCGATGGCCTCTTGATGAGGGCTTTGATCCTTAGCGTAGTTGGGTAGGATCTACCCGCTAAGGATGGACCGGGCAAGGAAGCTGCTCGGTGGCCTCTTGATGACGGCTTTGATCCTTAGCGTAGATGGGTAAGAGCTACCCGCTAAGAATGGACCGGGCAGGGAAGCCTCTCGGTAGCCTCTTGATGACGGCTTTGATCATTAGCGTAGATGGGTAAGAGCTACCCGCTAAGGATAGACCGGGCAGGGAAGCTGCTCGGGGGCCTCTTGATGAGGGCTTTGATCCTTGGTATCGGTGGGTAGTAAACTACCTGCCATGGATAGACCGAGCAGGGAAGCTGCTCGGTGGCCTCTTGATGAGGGCTTTTGATCCTTGGCATCGGTGGATAGTAAACTACCAGCCAAGGATTGACCAAGCGGGGAAGCTGGTCGGTGGCCTCTTGAGGAGGACTTTTGATCCTTGGCGTCGGTGGGTAGTAAACTACCATCCATAGATTGATCGGGCAGGGAAGATGCTCGGTGGCCACTTGATAAGGGCTTTGATCCTTAGCGTAGATGGGTAGGAGCTACCCACTAAGGATGGATCGGGCAGAGAAGCTGCTCGGTGGCCTCTTGATAAGGGCTTTGATCCTGTTCCCGCCAAAAATTTCTGCGCAAAAGAGCCCAAGGTATCAAATGGCGGCGATACGCTTAAGAAAATGGGAACCAGTATCTTCCGGGCTGTTTTTTGACAAACTTCCGAATGAGAAACAGATAAATTCTGATGGTATCGAAAGCGGCTCGAAAAACCCTTCGATTTGATATATTATGGGCCTCGTAATTCATCCGGGATCAAAAGTTATGAGGAATTACGTGTCCACACGTGATGGGCTTTTAAGAACCCGCTGGAGGAGTTAAAAGATACAATAAAAACTTAGAAAAGACCCCAATGGGGCATCACGTGCTCACACGTGACCATAGGTCACGTGCAGACACGTGATGGGCTTTTAAAGCCTCTAAAATAATAGAATTTAATTCTAAAAGTCAGAAAATACCTCAATGAGCTATCACGTGCTTACACGTGACCAATGGTCACGTGTTGACACGTGATGGTTAAAACTGAAACATAAATAAGCGACTGAGAAAGGAACCCAATTGGGGGTCACGTGCTCCCACGTGACCAAAGGTCACGTGCCAGCACGTGACTGGCTTTAAAAGCCTTATAATTTAATAGAATTAAATTGTAAAAGTTTCTGAATCTTTCCAAATGGAAAAGGGTCATGGGGAACCGTTGGATTAAAAATCCAAGGGTGATTAAAAATCACCAATTTATAGAAAACCTTGGACAAGGAAAGATTTCCCTGAAAATCTCACCAGGATAACAAATAGAATATCTTTTGGATTTAAAATCCACGGTGAATAAAATTCACTGAATGATCTAAAGGCCCAGATTAATGATAAATATAAATCAAATCTCTCAACATACAAATCAAATCTCTCAATGAGAGATTTGCTAAATAAATTGATTCTCTTCCTTCTCCTATAAATAGGAGCCAGGAAGAGAAGAGAAGGGGGGTCTACTTTTTTGAAGAGAAAAACAGAGGGAGGAGAATTTAATTCTCAAGAGAAGAGAGAAATAGAGAGAGAAGAATTTAATTCTCTGCAAAAGAAAAACCCTAGGTAAGAAAAGAGAGAATTCAAAAGAGAATTTAATTCTCAAAAGAGTTTAACTCTTATTTAAAGAAAAGAACTTAGTTCTTCTTCTGGTTGAAGATCTGCACAGAGCATATCTCCCCATAACTTGAGAATTTAATTCTCATCGGGTCGAGATCCTGCCATGCAGATCCTAAACTTGGAAGGGGAATTGAGTTTTGAGAATTAATTCTCCTAAAACAAAACTAGGGTTTAACCCTAACCAAGAATTTAATTCTTTTACATATCTGGGAATTTAATTCCTTTGAAAAGAAATCAGGGTTTCATCCTAAATAAGAATTCAATTCTTTCACGATAGGAATTTAATTCCTCCAAAAATCATAATTAGGGTTTAACCCTATAAAGAATTCAATTCTTAAAAGATCTCTGTTCATGAAAAGAACTAGGGTCACGTGCCCCCACGTGACCCTTGAAAAGATCCCCTGCAAAGAACTTTGAAGCATCACCTCACGTGCTCCCACGTGACTCCCAAAATGCAGAAAGAAAAAGCAAAGGAAATGAAAGCTTTGGGCGCTCTCACGTGTTATCACGTGACCCCTCGGCAAGTGCTGTAATTATCGATGCATAGGCCTCCATCACGTGCCAGCACGTGATGCTCTAAAATAAAAACAAAAGTGTTTAACACTTATTCGCAGATTTGAGGATAAACCAAAAAGAGATCTGGCTCCACATTTAGGGCACCCTCACGTGTCACCACGTGACCCCTAATGAGAATTCTAACAGACCAGAGCGGGGGCCTCCATCACGTGCTCACACGTGATGGCCGTCAGAATTAAAAGAGTTAAACACTGATCTGCAGAATAAAATAAGGGAAATCAGGGCGCTCTCACGTGTCCACACGTGACCCCTCTCTCCTTAGTGTTTAACGCTAATCTGAAGACTTTGTTCCCAGTGTTTAACACTGATTTGCTTTAGTGTTTAACACTAATCTGAAATCTCTGATTACCAGTGTTTAACACTGATTTGCGTTAATGTTTAACACTAATTTGAAAGCCCTGTTGCTAGTGTTTAACACTAGTTATCTTTTAGTGTTTAACACTAACTTGCTAATCTTATTCCCAGTGCTCAACACTGTTGGTCATTAGTGTTTAACACTACCTTTAGCCCAATTGGCTAAGTTTCTAGAGGCAAAGCCTCTCCTTCAATGGACCAACAGAGGGCCAATATTTCAAACATAATTGGACTTAGCCCAAACTGGCCATAAGTCCTCAAATCATCTTGAACTGAGCACATCTGCTCTTTCAACAAACTCATTGGTTTAAGGGTACATCTCTGAACTCCTCTGATATTTGTCGTTGTAATCCTTCAACGTCTTCAGAGAGGTGACGGGTCCCGACAACCACACATCAACACGGACTGTGGGGTCCTTAAACTCATGGACTTTTGCGTCCTTAAACCAAGATACGGACTGTGGGGTCCTTAAACCCGCGGACTTATGCGTCCTTAAACTAACGGACTAATGCGTCCTTAAACACACCCATATGGACTGTGGGGTCTTTCAACCCATGGACTTATGCGTCCTTAAACTACCAATGGACCACTATGTCCCTAAACTGGAGATGGACCACCATGTCCCTAAACTGGCATTGGACCACCATGTCCCTAAACTGGCAATGGACCACCATGTCCCTAAACTGGAACATTAGAGCCCCTAAATGCTCTTTTGTCGGATCTAAACGATCCCATTTAAGTTGATCTTAGCCTCAAATATGGCTAACGTATCCTTAAACCTTCAAACAGACTTTAGTCCCAAATCGGACTATAGATCCCCCAATCAACTTTGGTTCAAGGGTACATCTCTGAACTCCTCTGACACCTGTCGTTGTAATCCTTCAACGTCGTCAGAGAGGTGACGGGTCCCGACGGCCATACATTCATGGACCACCATGTCCCTAAACTGGAACAATAGAGTCCAAACGCTCTTTTGTCGGATCTAAACGATCCTGTTAAGTTGATCTTAGTCTCAAATCGGACTAACGTATCCTTAACAAACGTTTGAGTCGATCTTAGTCTCAAAAATGGCTAACGTATCCTCAAACCAAAACCACAAACCCAAATCTAAGTAAACACGAATTTGGATTAATCCACGTCCTACGGGCGACTACATAAATTAGTCTCTGTATACAATCCACGGGCAACCACAAACAAAACAAACACCCACGACACGAAGTGACCAGCTGGAGAAGGAGAAAGTTGTTACCGCGATGCGGTAGCGTAATTAACTGCAGGGGCTTGCGCCTGCAGGGAAGAGCGTCCCCACAATCAAAAACCCTTCATCCTGAGGGGGAATCTGACGAAGTCTGCTACATCGGCCGCATCCGTTTAAACCTTCGATACATGTTGCCATAAATCAACTTGGCATCTTCGGAGAGGTGGACGGATAGCACCAATTAGCATCTGCCCCGAATCTCAGGCAAGACAGCCCATGTCTTGGCCACCGTTCGGAGGGAAACAGATTCTGGCACGCCCGGTGGGACCTTTTCCTCTTTCCACTCCACACTTCGTGTGTCGTGTTCGCGAACGAATCGCGGTTTACCGTGGTTGCCTGTGGATTCGAGGTACTAAGATTTGGTGTCTTGCTCCGTGCAGAAAACAGAAGATCAATGGCTTCAAACTGCACTGCCTACAACTGCAACCTTCACTCGGTCCTTGCTGGAGGAGTGACTTATGGGCCCCAAGTGGCCTCCCTTTTCAAGATGCCGGTGGAGCAGGTAACTCAGGCCACTACTGGATTATTCTTCGGGACCATGCTCCCACCGTTGAGCTTCAATGCCACAATGACGTTGCAAGAAGCCCTAAAGAAGTCGGTCTTTGATCGGCTTACCACTGCTGCGACCCCTCTCAACGGGTCGCCCGGCTTCAATACGTCAGTTTTCAGCGGACTGGGCCAGAACGTCAGGAAACCCGCGATACCCGAAGCTTCCATCCCAAAGCGGATAGCTGTCCCGGCTCAAGCGAACGAAATCATTGGAAAGGCTCCTCCTTCCAAGAAGTCAATCCTTACAAGGCTGGCTATTCCAGTTGCTACTCCAGGCGAGGTCCTCAAAGCTGCTTCCCCTGCTCAGAGGTCTATCTTTGACAGATTAGACATTGCTTCTCAACGGGCGTCAGTCTTCGATAGGCTAGCACCAATAACAGTCTCTCCTCAAAGCAGGGGGCATGAAGAAGCATATCCAACAACGGAGGTGATCTCATCCGCACGACACGCTCGACGTCGCCACTGGCGCCGAGTGAGGAAGGCTGGGGGCAACTCCCCATCCGGGATAACTCCGCCAGCTCCAACGGTAGGGATCGATGCTGCTGTTCCAACCGGGAACAGCTTTGAATTGCTCAACAAGGTGGGCAGAAACTCTCCTACTGCGATACTGAAGAGAACTCCTTCACCTGTGGAGAATACTCCAGAGAAGAAGCTGGAGCAGCCCTTTCAACGGCTGTCCTCTAAAATTTATAAGGTCTGGAGACAGGTCCAGGAGTCAGTGATTGATCAAGACTATCTTTGCCGACAGAAAAAGATGAGTGTTCGGCAGGAGAAGGGCTACTCTGTCAAGCCAGAGAAAGCAACGACAGGCTGGGTGCCCACTGCAACGGCTCCTTCCACATCAATCGCTCAAAATAAAAGGAGGCCGCAGAAAGCCCCTGTGAACATGGCGAACCGTAAAAGCGCTGAGCCCAAACGCCCCAAGTCTGGGGGCATGGTGGTGCACACCGTATACATGGCTTCCGGAAAGGAGGAAAGCCGTGCTTCGATGGGTCACCGACCGTTCACCCGATCAGTGACGAAAGCCCAGGAGCAGCAACAGAAGCTTCAGGAAATGATGACTGCAATGGCCGCACTTACCAGGCCAAAAGAAAGCTCGGAGGCATCATCAGAGCAACGTCATGAACAAGAAACTGACGCGGACTACCTACGCAGAGTCCTCGAAAAGAAGGACAAAGAAGCCGCAGATCAAGCGGCTAACATAAAACAAATGGCGTTTCTCTTCCAAGATATGGTGGGGATGATGATCCAGCAAGATCCTCCTGTTGAAGATCCTCCGATAGTCCTTGAAGATGACAAGGGAGAGACATTGAATCCTCCTCCGGCTCTTTCAGCAGCCAAGGAAGAAGCCATTTCCAAGGCCGCACTGGATGACCATATAGCTCAGCAAATACGAGCTCACCAGGCAAATGAAGCGACCGGGCAAATTGCTAGAACCGGACGACCCTACCCGGGCTGGTATGACCAAATTAGTTACCCGCCGGGATATACGATCCCTAAGTTCCATGTATATAAAGGGACAGGGAATCCACACCAGCATGTCGCTCAATTCAGAGCCTTATGCGGCAACACTGGAGGCGACGACAAACTGTTGCTTCGCCAATTCGTCGGCAGCTTAGCAGAAACGGCCTTTGAATGGTATTCGGAGCTACCAACGACTCTGTTAAAACATTTGCGGAGATGGAGCTGCTGTTTACACAAAGATTTGCCAGCGCCAGCGAGCGCACCCCGATAACAGCACTGATTAACGCCAGGGTGAAGCCAGGCGAAACGTGGGTTCAATACGCAGCACGATGGCGGAATCTATGGTCGAAAGACGAACAGCGGATCGAAGAAGAGCCGGCGGTGGGCATGTTCGTGGGCACTCTTGATCCGCAAGCAACCATCTCGCAATTCATGATGTTCTTCAATCCAACTACTTTCCAGGCCTTGATTGACAAGTTGGCCCAAATGGATCAGATGGATCATAGACCATCTCCTTCAAAGACAGAGCCTTGGAATGAAAAGGACAAAGGGAAAGCAACCGTCGTCGCCAATACTCAACAACAGCCGAGCCACTTAAAGCCGGTTGTTCGCCAGAACAATGTGCGACCACGCCCATCCCTCGAGGAAAGACTGGGACGTCCTTACTCATTTCCTCAGGGTAAAACGAGAAAACTGTTCGAGCTGGCAGTGCACAACAGACTCATCAATCTGCCGAGTCCAAAACGTCTGTTGCAACCAGGCGATGTCAATGATCCCAATTATTGCCCTTACCACCAAGCGGTAAGCCATCCAATCGAAGATTGCTTCGTCTTTAAGGGATGGATCGAGGATCAGTACCTACAAGGCAAGTTTGCGTTGTCTGAAAAGTGGAAGGTAAACCCACCACAGCCGCACACTCCAAAGAAGACGGGCAAACCGGGGGCAAGTTGTCACATGATCTCTCACTCATTGATAGATGATGAAGAGGCTCCTTGCACCGAGAAACCGAGGGCGGGTCCTGAACAAGAACTTCTGTGGCCGTCAGACGAGATGATTGATGCATTCCTGAATGAAGCCCGTCTTAAAAGCAAAGCTGATCGAGAGCGTGAGATGGCCATATTCGAGAAAGCCAAACGTCGACGACTAGATGAAAGGGTCGAAACACTTCCACCGGATCAAAGTACATCCGCCACAAATAAAAGTAGGTTTAAGATGAGGAGAAGATTCGCCAAAGCCATATCGATGGGAATGAAGCTGCCACCCTCTGAAGGAAATACTCCTGATGAAGCGGATGTACATCCTAGCTACTGCTTATATCATCGAAAGATTGCGCACCCAACCGAAGAGTGCAATGCCTTTAAAAACTGGTGGCAGGGATACGTTGCTCATCGGCAGCACGTTCAGCGATTGAAGCGCAAAGCTCGTCGAAAACAGAGAAGCACGACAAATGAGCATATGAAAACTGCCGGCAACGGTCACATGGTTGACGGCAGAAGATCGCAAGCTCTCACATTCGGGAGCGATTCTGAAGAAGAAATGACTCTTAGCCCTCTCTTCAAAGAATCCACCTCAGGAAAAGAGGAAGAAAAGAAGAGCTGCGAGAATGTTCAGCCGTACAATCTCACGCTACCCGGAAAGAATCTCGGACCCGCAAACGACGGAGCAAACGAAATGAGAAAGGAAAAGGATAAAACGGCCTTTGTTGCCAACACTCAACAACAGCCGAGTAACCCGAGACCGTTTTGTCGTCAAAACAACAAGCCGCGTTACCTCAATGAGAAGTTGAAACGTCCTTACTCATTTCCCAAAGATAAAACGAAGAGATTGTTCGAGCTAGCAGTGCGCAGCGGGCTTATCACTCTGCCAGATCCAAAACGTCCATTGCAACCAGGTGACGTTAACAATCCTAACTATTGTCCCTACCACAGATTAATGGGTCACCCACTCAACAATTGCTACGTCTTCAAAAACTGGGTTGAAGACCAATACCAACAGGGCAAGTTCGCGCTGCCCGAAAAGTGGAAAGTAAACCCGCCACAACAACATGCTTCGAAAAAGGTGGATATGCCGGGGGCATCATGCTCATTCATTGGGAAAGCCCCATAGACCGAAATGTCGTTAAACTAACGACGGACCAAAATGTCCCTAAACTAACGACGGACCGCAATGTCCTAAAACTTGCAAATGACCGAAACGTCGTTAAACTACTATCAACCCGCGGCATCCTCAGGCTGGCGTGGTTAAAAAAAAAAGAGCAAAAATGCAAGAAAAGAAAAAAAAAGAAAAGAAAAAAAAAGAAAAAAAACGGTATGTCCATAAGCAAAATGGGCACGGATGAAAACCCGAAAGGGCTCCGTGAGTAAAAACAGCAGGGCTACCGGCGAGTGTTTGTGAAAACCCGAAAGGGCGCAACCTCGTTAGAAAAAAGAATAAAAAGAATAAAAAAAAACAACGGTATGTCCATAAGCAAATGGGCACGGATGAAAACCCGAAAGGGCTCCGTGAGTAAAAACAGCAGGGCTACCGGCGAGTGTTTGTGAAAACCCGAAAGGGTGCAACCTTGTTAAAAGACACTTACAGGATCCTCTCGACCTTGTAAGGAGAAACCATCTGCGTGAGATCCTTACGACTCACAAGGGAGAAACACACTTAGGGATCCTCACGATTCCTAAGGAGAAATTACACTTGCGAGATCCTCACGACTCGTAAGGAGAACTCTCTTATGGGACCCTCACGGCTCATAAGATTTGAAAGTCTTAAGTTACAGAGACCTAAACCTGTGCTCAAGCAATCCTCCACAACCTTCGATATTACCCTACAAGCAGCTCATATTGACCCTTGTATACAATCCACGGGCACGAATAAATATTTCCCTAACAAAGTCTCATCCGTGACTAGGGATATGCTTGTACAGCAAACAACACTTGTAAGTCCTCTCGACTTATAAGGAGAAAACTCTTTTGTAAGATCCTTACGACTTACAAGGGAACATGCACTTAGGAATCCTCACGATTCCCAAGGAGAAAACACACCTACAAGATCCTCACGACTTGTAGGGAGAAATACCTTTGTGAGACCCTTACGGCTCATGAAGTCAAAAGCCTTAGCCGACAGGACCCTTAACCCTGTTTACTGAGCTACCTTTGTTCAACATCGACAGAGGCAAATGATGATTCGCTCCTGGCAATATCCCAGTTGCAGCGATGCTGATGCCTAAACCGATATCAAATTCCAAGCCCTTTCAAGGCAAATGATGATTCGCTCCTGGTAATATCTTAGTTGCAGCGATGCTGATGCCTAAACCGGTATCAAATTCCAAGCCTTTTCAAGGCAAATGATGATTCGCTCCTGGCAATATTCCAGTCGCAGTGATGCTGATGCCAAGATTGGTATCAGATCCCAAATCCCCTACTCGAAAAAAAATCAGCGAGCCAAAAAAAAAATGCATACGAAATAGCCGAAATGATGGGGCAACTTGCAAACAAAATCAGCAAGTAAAAATATATGCATGCAAAATAGCCGAAATGATTGGGCAACTCGCAATAAAAAGCAGCGAGTAAAAAGAAAAATAGCCGAAATGATTGGGCACCGCGAAAAATAGCCGAAATGATGGGGCAATCGCGATTTTCGCGATATAAAAAGCTGAAATGATAGAGTATCGCGGAAAGAATAAAAAAAAATAAAAGAATGAACTTTTTGCCCTACAGGTGAAATCACATCGATCCCTGTATACAATCCAGGGGCACAGATAAAAAGGGAACCATACCTTCCCAACAGGCTCCGCCAGAAAGCGAAGCCAAATCTCGACGGTTCATAGACAACCTAGAGACAACCTCGACATCTGTCGCAATATCGCAGACATAATGTTAACAAACGAAGCGAAGGCCAAATTCCTAGCTTCAGGGTCTTGACGGCAAGTCATATAAAGCCTGAAAGACAATCGGAGATCATCCCACACCAGCGCGGATTGGTCACCACCTTGACGTTCGTTTCGATACAGCAGATGAAATGTCACCCCAGCGTTCTTCCCCCAGCAGGATTCGGACGCGACAAAGCAAACGAAGCGAAGGCCAAATTCCTAGCTTCAACGTCTTGACGGTAAGTTATATAAAACCGGAAAGACATTCAGAGATCATCTCATACCAACATGGAGTGATCACCACCTCGACGTTCGTCTCGACACAGCAGACGCAACATCACCGAAAGGAGTCACGGCAAAATCCCTGGTTCCAAACCTCGACGGTTCACCAGCAACCTAGAGACAACCACGACATTCGTCTCGATACAGAGGACGCAATGCCAGCAAACGAAGCGAAGGCCAAATTCCTAGCTTCAGGGTCTTGACGGCAAGTCATATAAAGCCTGAAAGACAATCGGAGATCATCCCACACCAGCGCGGATTGGTCACCACCTTGACGTTCGTTTCGATACAGCAGATGAAATGTCACCCCAGCGTTCTTCCCCCAGCAGGATTCGGACGCGACAAAGCAAACGAAGCGAAGGCCAGATTCCTAGCTTCAGGGTCTTAACGGCAAGTCATATAAAGCCTAAAAGACCACCGGAGATCATCCCACATGGAGTGGTCACCACCTCAACGTTCGTCTCGATACAGCAGACGCAACATCACCAAAAGGAGCCACGGCAAAATCCCTAGTTCCAAATCTCGACGGTTCATCAGCAACCTAGAGACAACCACGACATTCGTCTCGATACAGAGGACGCAATGCCAGCAAACGAAGCAAAGGCCAAATTCCTAGCTTCAGGGTCTTAACGGCAAGTCATATAAAGCCTGAAAGACTATCGGAGATCATCCCACACCAGCGCGGAGTGGTTATGACTCATCGGGGCTCTCCAAAATGAGCCTAACCTCAAGTGAAAAGCGGCATGGCAAATTCCTAGCGCTTGCTCTTCCGACGGTCAAACTGCCAAGGAGGATTGCTTGAAGACGTCTTGTCCAGCCCCCGAAGGGATCAGAGACACGGCGGTCGCAGGGCTACTCGAACAGCACGATTGCCTATCGAGGAATACATCAGCTCATGCGACGGTACGACGGCCAAAACCCTAAGTACCACAGACCCTAACGGACTTCTGTCGTAAAGAGCAGAGGTTAACCGTGACGTTAGGATATTCTTGCGAGATCTGCTCGATTCGTTTCGACTCGTGAGGAAAATGATGTCTTTGCGAGAACTTCTCGATTCGTCTCGACTCGTGAGATAAAGCCTTAGGCAGTAGGGATTAAAAAACCTGTTTCCTAAGCACTGGGATCCTGCAAGTCGGCCCAAAATGGTCTCTTGCATACTATCCAAGGGTCTCACTCTCCGAAGTCGAATTTCGACAAGGAGGGGAACAACCGCTTACGGGTCCTCTCGACTCGTAAGAGGGAAAAATTCTCTCATAAGATCCTTACGACTTATAAGAGAAAACACACTTAGGAATCCTCACGACTCCTAAGGAGAAAATACACCTACGAGATCCTCTCGATCCGTAGGGAGAAAAGTCTTTATGAGACCCTTACGGCTCATAAAGTTGAAAAGTCTTAGGTGGCAGATCCTAACCTTGTCTCCTAAGCCATCACTGCCCTGCAAAGAGGTCAAGATGGACCATCTATGAGCCACACTCGCCAAAGCTACATGCCACTGAAATGGAAATGCTACTCATGAGCATATAAACTACTTCACTCCAGAGTAAGATATAAAGAGATAGAAGGGTGCAGCTCATGAAGTTAAGGGTTTGGAACTATATCTCTTAAGAGTCGAGATTTGAGTCAATGATAAATGACGACGCTTGTGTCCGCTCGTTATCTTCTCAGATCAAGATTCTGAAAGTAATATACCAACCCGAAACTGGTTATACGCTATGCATTACTTTGCACTACTTCACCCACGTAAATACTTACGTGGGCAAAGTAGTGGGGGGCATTTGTTCCCGCCAAAAATTTCTGCGCAAAAGAGCCCAAGGTATCAAATGGCGGCGATACGCTTAAGAAAATGGGAACCAGTATCTTCCGGGCTGTTTTTTGACAAACTCCCGAATGAGAAACAGATAAATTCTGATGGTATCGAAAGCGGCTCGAAAAACCCTTCGATTTGATATTTTATGGGCCTCGTAATTCATCCGGGATCAAAAGTTATGAGGAATTACGTGTCCACACGTGATGGGCTTTTAAGAACCCGCTGGAGGAGTTAAAAGATACAATAAAAACTCAGAAAAGACCCCAATGGGGCATCACGTGCTCACACGTGACCATAGGTCACGTGCAGACACGTGATGGGCTTTTAAAGCCTCTAAAATAATAGAATTTAATTCTAAAAGTCAGAAAATACCTCAATGAGGTATCACGTGCTTACACGTGACCAATGGTCACGTGTTGACACGTGATGGTTAAAACTGAAACATAAATAAGCGACTGAGAAAGGAACCCAATTGGGGGTCACGTGCTCACACGTGACCAAAGGTCACGTGCCAGCACGTGACTGGCTTTAAAAGCCTTATAATTTAATAGAATTAAATTGTAAAAGTTTCTGAATCTTTCCAAATGGAAAAGGGTCATGGGGAACCGTTGGATTAAAAATCCAAGGGTGATTAAAAATCACCAATTTATAGAAAACCTTGGACAAGGAAAGATTTCCCTGAAAATCTCACCAGGATAACAAATAGAATATCTTTTGGATTTAAAATCCACGGTGAATAAAATTCACTGAATGATCTAAAGGCCCAGATTAATGATAAATATAAATCAAATCTCTCAACATACAAATCAAATCTCTCAATGAGAGATTTGCTAAACAAATTGATTCTCTTCCTTCTCCTATAAATAGGAGCCAGGAAGAGAAGAGAAGGGGGATCTACTTTTTTGAAGAGAAAAACAGAGGGAGGAGAATTTAATTCTCAAGAGAAGAGAGAAATAGAGAGAGAATAATTTAATTCTCTGCAAAAGAAAAACCCTAGGTAAGAAAAGAGAGGATTCAAAAGAGAATTTAATTCTCAAAAGAGTTTAACTCTTATTTAAAGAAAAGAACTTAGTTCTTCTTCTGGTTGAAGATCTGCACAGAGCACATCTCCCCATAACTTGAGAATTTAATTCTCATCGGGTCGAGATCCTGCCATGCAGATCCTAAACTTGGAAGGGGAATTGAGTTTTGAGAATTAATTCTCCTAAAACAAAACTAGGGTTTAACCCTAACCAAGAATTTAATTCTTTTACATATCTGGGAATTTAATTCCTTTGAAAAGAAATCAGGGTTTCATCCTAAATAAGAATTCAATTCTTTCACGATAGGAATTTAATTCCTCCAAAATCATAATTAGGGTTTAACCCTACAAAGAATTCAATTCTTAAAAGATCTCTGTTCATGAAAAGAACTAGGGTCACGTGCCCCCACGTGACCCTTGAAAAGATCCCCTGCAAAGAACTTTGAAGCATCACCTCACGTGCTCCCACGTGACTCCCAAAATGCAGAAAGAAAAAGCAAAGGAAATGAAAGATTTGGGTGCTCTCACGTGTTATCACGTGACCCCTCGGCAAGTGCTGTAATTATCGATGCATAGGCCTCCATCACGTGCCTGCACGTGATGCTCTAAAATAAAAACAAAACTGTTTAACACTTATTCGCAGATTTGAGGATAAACCAAAAAGAGATCTGGCTCCACATTTAGGGCGCCCTCACGTGTCACCACGTGACCCCTAATGAGCATTCTAACAGACCAGAGCGGGGGCCTCCATCACATGCTCATACGTGATGGCCGTCAGAATTAAAAGAGTTAAACACTGATCTGCAGAATAAAATAAGGGAAATCAGGGCGCTCTCACGTGTCCACACGTGACCCCTCTCTCCTTAGTGTTTAACGCTAATCTGAAGACTTTGTTCCCAGTGTTTAACACTGATTTGCTTTAGTGTTTAACACTAATCTGAAATCTCTGATTACCAGTGTTTAACACTGATTTGCGTTAATGTTTAACACTAATTTGAAAGCCCTATTGCTAGTGTTTAACACTAGTTATCTTTTAGTGTTTAACACTAACTTGCTAATCTTATTCCCAGTGTTCAACACTGTTGGTCTTTAGTGTTTAACACTACCTTTAGCCCAATTGGCTATGTTTCTAGAGGGAAAGCCTCTCCTTCAATGGACCAACAGAGGGCCAATATTTCAAACATAATTGGACTTAGCCCAAACTGGCCATAAGTCCTCAAATCATCTTGAACTGAGCACATCTGCTCTTTCAACCAACTCATTGGTTTAAGGGTACATCTCTGAACTCCTCTGATATTTGTCGTTGTAATCCTTCAACGTCTTCAGAGAGGTGACGGGTCCCGACAACCACACATCAACACGGACTGTGGGGTCCTTAAACTCATGGACTTATGCGTCCTTAAACCAAGATACGGACTGTGGGGTCCTTAAACCCGCGGACTTATGCGTCCTTAAACTAACGGACTAATGCGTCCTTAAACACACCCATATGGACTGTGGGGTCTTTAAACCCATGGACTTATGCGTCCTTAAACTACCAATGGACCACTATGTCCCTAAACTGGAGATGGACCACCATGTCCCTAAACTGGCAATGGACCACCATGTCCCTAAACTGGAACATTAGAGCCCCTAAATGCTCTTTTGTCGGATCTAAACGATCCCATTTAAGTTGATCTTAGCCTCAAATATGGCTAACGTATCCTTAAACCTTCAAACAGACTTTAGTCCCAAATCGGACTATAGATCCCCCAATCAACTTTGGTTCAAGGGTACATCTCTGAACTCCTCTGACACCTGTCGTTGTAATCCTTCAACGTCGTCAGAGAGGTGACGGGTCCCGACGGCCATACATTCATGGACCACCATGTCCCTAAACTGGAACAATAGAGTCCAAACGCTCTTTTATCGGATCTAAACGATCCTGTTAAGTTGATCTTAGTCTCAAATCGGACTAACGTATCCTTAACAAACGTTTGAGTCGATCTTAGTCTCAAAAATGGCTAACGTATCCTCAAACCAAAACCACAAACCCAAATCTAAGTAAACACGGATTTGGATTAATCCACGTCCTACGGGCGACTACATAAATTAGTCTCCGTATACAATCCACGGGCAACCACAAACAAAACAAACACCCACGACACGAAGTGACTAGCTGGAGAAGGAGAAAGTTGTTACCGCGATGCGGTAGCGTAATTAACAGCAGGGGCTTGCGCCTGCAGGGAAGAGCGTCCCCACAATCAAAAACCCCTCATCCTGAGGGGGAATCTGACGAAGTCTGCTACATCGGCCGCATCCGTTTAAACCTTCGATACATGTTTCCATAAATCAACTTGGCATCTTCGGAGAGGTGGACGGATAGCACCAATTAGCATCTGCCCCGAATCTCAGGCAAGACAGCCCATGTCTTGGCCGCCGTTCGGAGGGAAACAGATCCTTAGCGTAAATGGGTAGGAGCTACCCTCTAAGGATGGACCGGGCAGGGAAGCTGCTCGGTGGCCTCTTGATGAGGGCTTTGATCCTTAGTGTAGATGGGTAGAATCTACCCGCTAAGGATAGACCGGATAGGGAAGCTGCTCGGGGGCTTCTTGATGAGGGCTTTGATCCTTGGCGTCGGTGGGTAGTAAACTACCTGCCATGGATGGACCGAGCAGGGAAGCTGCTTGGTGGCCTCTTGATGAGGTTTTTTGATCCTTGGCGTCAGTGGGTAGTAAACTACCATCCAAGGATTGACCGAGCAGGGAAGCTGCTCGGTGGCCTCTTGAGGAGGGCTTTTGATCCTTGGCGTCGATAGGTAGTAAACTACCAGCCATGGATTGACCGGGCTGGGAAGCTTCTCGGTGGCCTCTTGATGAGGGCTTTGATCCTTAGCGTAGATGGGTAGGAGCTACCCACTAAGGATGGACCGGGCAGAGAAGCTGCTCGGTGGCCTCTTGATGAGGGCTTTGATCCTTAGCGTAGATGGGTAGGAGCTACCCGCTAAGGATGGACCGGGTAGGGAAGCTGCTCGGGGGCCTCTTGATGAGGTCTTTGATCCTTTGCGTCGGTGGGTAGTAAACTACCTGCCATGGATGGACCGAGCAGGGAAGCTACTCGGTGGCCTCTTGATGAGGGCTTTTGATCCTTGGCGTCGGTGGGTAGTAAACTACCCGCCATGGATTGACCGAGAAGGAAAGCTCGGTGGCCTCTTGAAGAGGGCTTTTGATCCTTAGCGTCGGTGGGTAATAAACTACCAGCCATGGATTGACTGAGCAGGGAAGCTGCTCGGCGGCCTCTTGAGGAAGGATTTGATCCTTAGCATAGATGGATAAGAAGTTACCCACTAAGGATGGACCGAGTAAGGAAGCTGCTCGGTTTTGTGAGGCGTCGCCCGACCTTCCCCGACGTGTGAAAATCTGGAAGTGTGACCGTCGCGGGCGGCACGTGGCTGAAACGCAAAGGCGAGGCGTTCCAAGATCCGAGTCGTTCCGACTTCGGTCGGCCGTGAGGCATGGGATGCCCACCACGTGGCAGTCCCGTATTAGAAAGATTGAAAATATCCCAGGATTCGCGCCCATGCGACACGCAAATTTTGGCCTTTGGGGGATTCTGTTGGGGCTACAAATAGAGATAGAGATGGGTTTCTTTCAGCATTGCTTTTCTGAGATGGTCGGGCGCATCTACACGATTGAAGAGATCGTCACTTCCTATGATATCTACTTGTACAACTAGTCCCTCTCCGAGGAGACGTACCGGGGTGTGGCCCAGCGCATTGAGGACCATTTCGGTCGTCTACTTCTTCGTCGGTCGTCCCTCCTCCAATTGCTGATGTATGCAATTTGGAGGAGGTCCCCGGGGCTATACAACCCCCTCTCCGAGGAACTCAGGATGAGGTGCTCGATAAGCTGCACACGCTCTATGTCATCATCCTTATCTCGAAGAACAGGCATGATCGGTCGGCGGCCCTTCTTTTAGAGTGTTTCCAAAAAAGGCAGATCACGGACTCTTGCCCGGCGGATGGAAGCTCCGGTACTTCCATGGCGTCCTGGGTATATGGGCAGCATCAGAGCGAGCGGGCTGAAGAAGCCAGGGATCGACTGGCGAAGATCTCCACGGAGTACCACCAGCAGTGGTTTCTCGACCCCGTACCCCCTCTGTTGTAATTTTAAATTTCATGTAAGGCCGAGGAGCCCGCAATACCTTTGATAAATAAAATTCTCTTTTTGCGGCATACTATTGTTTCCTTCTTGTCTTCTTGGTGCATTTGAGTATTTTCATGAAATGAAACCCGTGACCTTTGAACCGAGGAAGAGGGAAACACATAGGTGGAGTTTTCTTCTAATTCAAAAGACTTAGAAAAATTTACATCGCTCTGGCAAAGAAGAACTATATATTCATAGATACAATTTTCAAATTTACTTGTACAACTTGAGCTTCTCGGCGTTGTAAGGCCGTGGAAATTTGCGACCCGCCGCGTCTTGCAAGCGATAGGTCCCACCGGGCAATACTTCGGAAATGAGGAATGGGCCATCCAACTTCGGGGAAAACTTATGCAACTTTCTTTGGTCTACGAACTCGTTTCGCCTTAAGACCAGATCCCCAGTCTTAAAAGTGTGATGCTTGACTCGTGAGTTATAGTAGCGAGTAGTTTGCTGTTGGTAAGCGGCGATTTTGATCTGCACCCGGTCCCGCTTCTCCAGTAAGATGTCTATATTATTCCGGAGCGCTAAGGTATTGCCTCGTCGTCGAAGTGCTCGACTCTGTAATTGGGCATTCCGATCTCTGTTGGGACCATTGCCTCAGTGCCGTAGCAAAGGCTGAAGGGGGTCTCTCCGGTGGGGGTCTTCTTCGAAGTGCACAGAGCCCATAAAACCCGGGGTAATTCATCAACCCAATTTCCCTGCCTTCCTTCCAGACGAGTTCGAAGACCTCGGATCACATCCCGGTTGGCGACCTTGGCCTACCTGTTGCACTGAGGATGCGCGACCGCAGCGAACTTCATGAGTACGTGTTATTCGCTGCAGAATAACTTGACTTTGTCATTTTCGAAGTTTGTCCCGTGGTCGGTAACGATACACCTCGGAATCCAAAACCGGGATATTATATTGTTCTACGGGAACTTGATGGTCGTAGTGGCGTCCGATTTTCTGATGGGGACGGCCTCGATCCACTTCGTAAAGTAGTCCACCGCGACGAGGATGTATTTGTGCCTGCCTATATCAGTAGGGAGTTGGCCTACTATGTCCATTCCCCACTAGGTAAATGGCCATGGGGAGGTCAGGGCCGTTAGCTCGATAGCCAGAAGACAGGGTATGCTACCATGGAGTTGACAGCCCTTGCACCTTCTGACGAGCTTCTGAGCGTCCTGATAGATGGTCGGCCAATAGTATCCTTAGAGTAGCATCTTCTGGACTAATGTGTGGGCCCCTTGATGTGCTCCTCCGACCCCTTCGTGAACCTCACGGAGGATGTAGTCAGCCTCGTGGGGTCGACGCACCGAAGCAGAGGTTGAGTGAAGGATTTCTTGTAGAGGTTTCCACTGCTCCAAACGAAATGGTGGGCTTTGGCTCAGAGGCGGCGTGCTTCCCCTCGATCTTCTGGGAGCGTACCCTCCTTCAGGAATTCTACGAGGGGCTTCCTCCAATCCCGGTCTTCTTCCTGGGCAGCGTAATCTTGAAGTGACATCGCTGTGTCTTCCATGCTGGGCCGTGGCAAGACCTCGAAGAGGATATTTTTCTTGTGGTTGGCCGTATAGGAGGAAGCTAGCTTTCTCAGAGCGTCGGCCTGGGCATTTAGATGCCGGGGGATCTGCTCCACTTGAACCTCGTCGAAGTCTTTTCGTAGTCTTCTTACCTCGGCTAAGTATTTCACCATCAGAGGCTCCCGTGCCTCGAAGCGGCTAGTAACCTGGCCTACGACCAGGGCGGAGTCACTGAGGATTCGGACCGTCTTCAACCCCACTCCGAAGGCGATTCGTAGTCCAGCCAGCAAGGCCTCATACTCCGCGGCGTTGTTAGAGGCTTTGAATTCGAGCTTCAAAGAATGCTCCATCTCTGCCTCATTCGACCCTCGAATGATGAGGCCGGCACCGCTCCTATCCTCCGTAGATGACCCATCGACGTAAAGGACCCAATCGGGGATGGAGTCGGGCCTCTCCTCGATCGAGGGTTGAGACCCAGGGGCCGGCGCCGACACTGCCCCCTTGTTCGGGATAGTGCATTCGACAATGAAGTCGGCCGGGGCTTGTGCCTTGATAGCCTACTTTGGGCGGTACTTGATGTCGAATTGAGATAACTCCCACCTCCATTTTTCCAAGCGACCAGATGACTCGGGGGAGGTGAGAATAGCCCTTGAGGGACGCTCGGTGAGGACAATGATGGTGTGTGCCTGGAAGTAGTGTCGTAGTTTCCTTGAGGCGACGATAAGCACCAAGACAATCTTTTCTATGGCCGGGTACCTTGTTTCTACGTCCTTAAAGATGTGGCTTACGTAGTAGACCGGCTTCTAGACACCTTCGACTTCTCGGACGAGCACCGAGCCTGCAGCCTGACTGGACACTGATAAATACAGTGATAGATCGTCTCCTTCAATCGGCCGGGTGAGCAGTGGGGGAGTCTCCAGGTGCATTTTCAATTGTTCGAAAGCGATTTGACACTCCTCCGACCATTCGAACCTTGGGATCCTTCTCAAGGCTTTGAAGAATGGGAGACACTTTTCTCCGGACCTTGACATGAAGCGACTCAGAGCGGCTACTCTCCCAGTGAGCGACATGATTTCGACGTTGGTCTTTACCGTGGCCATGTTGAGGATGGCACTGATTTTCTCAGGGTTAGCCTCGATTCCTCGGTAGGTAACCATGAATCCGATGAACTTTCCACTAGTGACCCCGAACGCGCACTTGGCGGGATTCAGCTTTATTTTGTATTTGCGGAGGATTTCGAAAGTCTCGCCAAGATCTTTAGCGTGCTCATCTGACGAGGTCGACTTAACGAGCATGTCGTCGACGTAAACCTTCATGTTCCTCCCGATCTATGGTTTGAACATCCTATTGACCAAGTGTTGGTATGTAACCCTGGCATTTTTAGGCAGAAGGGCATCACTTTATTGCAGTATACCCCCCGGTCCGTTGTGAATACGGTGAGCTCTTCGTCTGCGGGGTTCATACGGATCTGGTTGTAGCCGGAGAAAGTGTCCAGAATCTGAGTAATTCGTAGCCTGCTGAGCTGTCGACGAGCTGATCTATCCGAGGGAGGGGATAGTTGTCTTTCGGGCGGGCCTTGTTGAGATCTGTGAAGTCGACGCACATGCACCACTTCCCGCTTGCTTTTTTAACTATTACCACATTCGCCAGCCATTCTGAGTATGCCAAGTTTCGAATGAAGTTGGCTGCAAGCAATCTGTCAACTTCATCCTCGATCGCCCTTTGTTTGATCGGCACGAAACTTCGTTTCTTCTTCCTGACGGGTTGGACCGTCGGGTCGACTCCGAGCTTATGTGAAATTACTTTAGGGTCGATCCCGGGCATGTCAGCAGGCGCCCAAGAGAACACGTCCGAGTTTCATCTGAGGAAATGGATCAAGTCGTCGCGTCGGCCCCAGTTAAGAGTGACCCGATTTGGACGGTTCGTTCACTGTCCCCTTCGATGAGGGGGACCTCTGTTAGTGGCTCCACCGGGGCCCTTCGGATTTCTTTTTGTCGTCCCGGGTATCCAAGGACCCTTGGAATTCACGCCGCTTCATTCCTCGGGCGTAGTTGTGTTAGTGTATATGCCCTAGAGGCCATTACTGTATCATACTAGTTTGTATATTACTTGATGGAAGCTTGGTATATTCACATATGTATATACAATCTTGCTCGAAATGGTAGTATGCTACTTGGTTTGTCTCTGCTTTAATATGTGCATGTGTTTCTTTTAGCATATTGCTGATATACATATTAGTAGAGCCCTTAGGATCTTTGCTTGATTACCAGCGTTGTGATGGCGCTCGCACTCGTAGGAGCTGGGTGATCTATAAGCACATCCTTATACAGGTCCCTAGTCGTTGGACTATCGAGACAGGGCATCGATACTCCGGAGTAGACTAGCGTATGCGCTTCTCATCCCAGTGTGGGAGACGGTCTGTCCCACAGCCGTCAGTACGTCGTACTTGAGATAGTATACAGGTGCTCGTTAGGTTACGAGTATACCGGACAGGACTCGTCGGGAACTGTTGGTTGGTATTATACCTATCGTCAGTTATCAGTTCCCAGGTGACATGAGTACAGCTTAGTCCGCTGACTTGACACTGTCACTTCACCTCGAGTGTGTTCCCACTGCACTTTGATTACTACCCTACCACGGCTCAAAGGAGTCGTGCAAACAGGTAGTTTTTGGGTGCAGTCCCGAAGCACTTGGAGGCAGTGACGGTTAGACAGGATTCGTCTCTCCCGGTATTGGGGGTTGACATCGCGCTGTGTCCAGGAGAGCCATTACACGAGTAGTCCCTGGCCAGGGCAAGCGAGATATACTGGTAGGTTTCCAGTGTTATCTCAGGGTGTTCTGGGCTTCACTCCGACACGACTTGTACCGCTATTAGGGGACTGACGTTCACCGCCCCCTAGGTCCGCCATGCGATGTATCAGACGAACAGACCGGACTGTACGGAGATTGTCACATACAGGCTCAGTAGGAGTTCAGATGGGGTTCACCTCGTCAGTCTTCTTATCGACATCTACCTGGGGACCGTTACGTACAGCTAGTGCCGCTTGCGGTCTGTGGTTAAACCCACTGCCAGCGTAGTGTCTAGTCTTTAGAGTCCCACACAGAGAGCTATTCGCCTTTAGGCAAAATGAGTAGAGGTCGCATGGTTTTGCGACAGGGTTCGGTCACATCCGCGCACTTGTGCACGTTTGCTGTCCGGACAGTTTATACTAGCGGGCTTTGGTTTAAGCCGGATCCTAGTATATGATTTGGGATTGGTTTTTCTCATTGTATTCGTGTTCCTCGGATCACGAATGCGGGTGCGTATGCACAGTTGCTTGAGACAGAGGGAGAGGACCTTGATTAGGGTTAATGGCTATTGTCATTTTATTAACCCTAATGTTTATGTGTGTATTATTGTTAATTGGTATTAGTTTAATAATTGAGCATGGTTATGGTTGTTGACCATTTGACCTTATTGACTTGTTGATCTTGGTTGACACTTTGACCATCATCATTTCATTTGGAAGATACTCTTTGATCCTTGCAATTTGCATTTAAAATGAAATGATAATGGTCATGTCTTGATTAAGCCATGACAATTATCTTACTAATTATCTAATTAAATTAATACACATATATGAGTGAGAATGGTTTATTCTTTATTCATTTTATCATATCTTTTCTCTCTCTTGTTCTTCCTCTCCCTCAAGCTCTCCCCTCTCATGTGTTGAGAAACACTTGAGCTTGAGAAAAACCCTCTCTTGATCATCTCTACTCTCATCTAGGGTTCAAGTATTAGCACTTCTTGCACCCTAGTTACTTCTAGCTTGGAGTTGAAGCCAAAGGTTGAGGCTTTCGGGTGGATCTTTCTTCGACGAGAGAAGACGACCAAGGTGACCTCCTTCCACCACTCCAAGGAGCAAGGAGAGAAGGACATAAAGCCCAAGGTATAACCTTTCTAGCACTTAGCTAGTTTGTAGTTAGCTTTAGCAAGTTTTTGTTTAGCAAAGATCCTTAAAAGCATAGTCCATGTTGCCTAAGCTCATAAAAATTCGATTTTTATTCCGTTTTCCGCCTCCCCGTAAGTACCGGGGTGGGCAACGTGGACTTACAGTGGTATCAGAGCCTAACTAAATATAAACTAGCTAGATAGTGAAGTGTATCGAAGTTCGAAACGAAAAAATCAAAAAACCAAATTTTCAAAACCCTAGTTTTCTGTTGAAATTTTTCTGGTCAAAACAAAATTTGTTATACTCCAAAAATCGTCTCAGGGTTTTGTAAAGATAACCACCAAACCCGGTCCAGTGAGTCGTCTAAACCGCCGCGGTTCAGCGGCAATAGCAAGCTATTGCCGCGGAACCGCCGCCGTTTTGACTCTTCACTGAGTCGAGTTTGGTGCAGTGTATCTCTGGCTTGGTTTTAGGATTTTTTAAGATGGTTTATATGTGCCCAGGTTTTCCAGAATAGAAATTCATTTTTGGGGGCCTATAAATCCGTATTTTTCCGAACTTCAACGCACTTTGACTGTAAAGGTTATATCTGTGATGTTTGCATGTATTGAACGTCGGCTAATCGCTATATGTCGATTAGTCGGGGTTATACATATCTGTGATCTGTGATTGATACTGGTTTGTGTATATGAATGGGTTGGATTGTCGCGGGTGAATAGCCGGGGTGGATGTGAGATGAGTGTTGTTTCTCTTTCATTCATTTGTAATATGTAAATTGATGTAATATTATTATTTGTTTGGCCGCACAACCGGGTCGGGGTTATAGCCGTCATTGTATAATTCTTTTTACTGTTTTTGCTCCTAGGATAGACCCATGGAGGGGGTGCACAAACTACCGGGTATCTCGAAGTGCCGAATAGCCTACTCACGGTGTTGAGGGAGGTTGCTTCGCTTCGGGTACTTGGAGGGTAGTTTGCCGCACCCGTAGGGGTCTTGGGTGGGGTATTGGCTATTCACCGCGACCGTGTAATCCGCTTCTCGTTGCAGGCTCGAACGAATTACGGATTCCTAGTATATCCAATGTATTCATCTGTGATCTGTAATGTCTATCATTGCTATATATTTATATATGATAACTATTTAGGCGTTGCTTATGTTTTACAGCCGTGCTAGCCCAGCCCCTGCTCTGTCGTTAGTTAAGTAACCTAACGGGTGATGACGGGGCCCCGTGGCGAATGCGAATGGCATAAGCGTACGTCATATTTTGGTTGTTTTCTGCAATGGTAGGATTAAATGATGGGACGCATTAAAAGAACTAATGCAAGAAAATAAACCAAGTAAAAGTCGATTGGAACACTTTGAAAACCACTCGGTTCTTTTCAAAACTAAACTTTTAAACGCGGAGCTTGAACCACTCCTTTTAAAACCTATCTCGTTCCATCGATTAGATCAAGTTCACTACGTTCACAGTTTCGCCAAAACCATCCGTAGCCCTCCGTCATTCCACATGAATGGTCAAAAAGTATTCAAGCTATGTATTTTGGCCAAAGTCAAGGCATAGTGATTGGTAGCTATTGGGGTATTCATGTGCAGCATAGATAGATTCGTTGGTTTGGGACAGTCGTGCTGCCATTTTGGCCAAAGTCAAGGGTAGGTACGGGTGGGTCCAAATTAACCAGGAGAATGATGGGTAGAACTTGACATGTGACTTATGATATTTTGGCCAAAGTCAAGGTCATAAGAGCATGGGGCAAAAATCCACATCGGGAGTTTCATAAGTACTGAAACTTGCTAGCGCTGCATACCATTTGGAGTGTGATAATTCTGGTAGGATTCCTTCGGTCTTATCACGCGATGATATTTGGATCCCGATCCTACTGTGAGTATATGCTACTCCTCGGGAAAACTCTCGCTTAACGATCAATGCTATAAACCTAGTAGGTGTCTAGAAAGGTGTTAGCGGGGCTACGCCCACAGGGAAAAGAGGTTACTTAATTAAGGAACTTCGCGAAAGCGTTGGAAAACCTCCCTCGAAGTACCGACACTGACCTGGCTGAACGGTTAAGCAAGTATTGTACGGTGAGAGTGATCCTGACTAATCCTTTCTTTACGGTTTGAGAAGGGATTCGAGAGACAGTGGGAGCCATCCAGTTTAGACAAATTAAAAACCACTCTAAACTTGCAAGAGCATCATGCTAAAGTGTTTCTTTTCTCTCTCCTAATTGCAGCGACCATTCAACATGACCGGACTTAAGTTATTACTAGATAAAAACATATTGACAGGGCCAAACTACAAAGATTGGCTCAGGAATGTCAAGATGGCAATCACTTATGACAAGTTGGGGTATGTCCTTACCACCAAAGCTCCCCCTGTCCCAGGTCCCACCTCCAGCATCACGGATAAGGAAATCCGTAAGACATGGGAGTTAGATTGTGCGAAGGCCAAATGCCTCGTATTAGCCTCGATGGACAACGAACATCAGAGGAGGCACGAGAATATGGACCTAGAGTCCATATTTCTCCATACAAAAGAACTGTGTGGAGAGCAGTCTCGTATCGCAAGATACGAAGTGTCGAAGAAGCTATTTTCGGCAAGGTTGGCCGTTGGATCATCGGTAGCGGAACACGTGCTTAAGATGATTGGCTACATAGAGGAGCTCGCGGACCTTGGGACCATGTTGGAGAATGAACTCTATACTGATTTGATTCTCCAGTCCCTTCCTTCCACTTACGCCCAGTTTGTCTTAAACTTCAACATGCAAGGAAAGGAGGTAGAACTTTCCGAGCTTCTGAACATGTTGAGGAGTGCTGAGGGCACCCTACAGAAAGGTAGGGAGACATCCACTTTATTTGTAGGAGGATCTTCCTCTTCTAGATCCAGGGTGAAAGCCAAGGGTAAGAAGAAGAAAGCCCCCGCCAAACCAAGAGGCGGTGTCGGTAAAGTGGATACGAAGGGAAAAGGAAAAGCAACAAAGATAGCGGGGAAGCTAGTGGGGAAGGAAGAATGCTTCTATTGTCACAAAAGTGGTCACTGGAAATAGGATTGCAAGGCTTGGAAAGCTAGAACACAGGATTTGAAGCGAGCTTCAGCTTCAGGTGTGTATGTTATTGAAAACTGTCTATCAATAAACTCTACTTCCTGGGTATTGGATACCGGATCAGGATCTCATATCTGTAATTCTTTGCAGGCGTTGAGAAAGCGTAGAGTTTTGAAGGCAGGTGACATGACCCTCAGAGTTGCGAACGGTGCTAGCATGGATGCTGAGGCCGTGGGGGACTATCACTTGGGATTGTCGGATGGACATTTTTTGGTTTTACGTAGTTGTTATTATGTACCAAATGCAACCTGTAATATCATTTCTGTATCTTTATTATCTAAAGAAGGTTATGAATTTGCATTTGTAAGTAATGTAGTGAACATTCACCTTAATCAAGCTTTGATTGGGTCAGGTACATTGAACAACGGTATATACGTATTAAACCAACCACAGATTTTCAATGTCTAGAATACACACAAAAGAAAGTCTCCAGAAATCAATAAAACTTTCTTATGGCATTGTAGACTGGGTCACATCAATGAGAGAAGGTTGACTAAGTTACATTCAGAAGGATATTTGGATCCGTTCGAATATCAATCGTATGCAACTTGTCAATCCTGTCTCAAAGGAAAGATGACAAAGACTCCGTTTACTGGATACGGAGAAAGAGCGAGCGAGCTCTTGGGACTCGTACACAGCGACGTGTGCGGTCCAATGTCTACACATGCGCGAAGCGGTTATTCTTACTTCATTACTTTTACGGATGACTTTTCAAGGTACGGTTATGTCTTCTTAATGAAACATAAATCCGAGGCTTTTGAAAAATTCCAGGAATATAAGAATGAAGTAGAAAAACAAATAGGCAAAATTATAAAGACACTGAGATCTGATCGAGGTGGTGAATACTTAAGTGCCGAGTTCCTGGGTTACTTAAAAGAGAATGGAATTCTCTCTCAGCTTACTCCTCCATACACTCCGCAACATAATGGTGTATCGGAGAGACGGAACCGAACCCTATTGGACATGGTATGGTCCATGATGAGTAATGCTGAGTTGCCGCGATCGTTCTGGGGATATGCGCTAGAATCAGCTGCATACCTTTTGAACCGAGTTCCAACTAAGACTGTGCCTACTACACCATATCAGATGTGGTGTGGGAAGAGACCCTATCTTAATCACATTAAGACATGGGGATGTCCGGCTTTTGTAAAAAAGCAGCATGCGGACAAGCTCGAGGCACGCTCAGTACAGTGCAAGTTTGTGGGATATCCAAAGAGCTCCAAGGGATATTACTTCTATTGCGAAGAGGAACAAAAAGTCCTTGTTTCTCGCCATGCCCACTTTCTAGAACACCAGTTCATAGAAAAAGAATTAAGTGGGAGCACAATAGAACTGGAAGAAATTCCAGAACCACGAGCTATTACTGAAAGCTTGGTTGAACCAGAGGGTTCGAAAGATCAGGACATTCCCACGCCACCCCGCAGGAGTAGTAGGCAGTCTCATCCGCCCGAGAGATACTACGGTTTTTTCATTGACGGGGATAGAGAGGATTGCATTATAGATTGTGATGAGCCTACTAGCTTCCAGCAAGCCATTCAGAGCGTCGACTCGGTAAAATGGCTGGATGCAATGCGGACCGAGATGGAGTCCATGTACACCTACAAAGTATGGACGTTGGACATTGCTCCAGATGGGGTAAAACCCGTAGGATGCAAGTGGATCTTCAAAAGGAAGATTGGTATAGATGGACAGGTTGAGACCTATAAAGCTAGACTGGTAGCAAAGGGTTTTCGTCAGCGACCTGGTTTGGACTATGACGAAACCTTTTCTCCAGTAGCTATGCTGAAATCCATTCGGATCCTTCTTGCCATTGCTGCCTTCTACGATTATGAGATTTGGCAGATGGACGTAAAGACAGCTTTTCTAAATGGTCATTTAGAGGAGTGTGTCTATATGGATCAGCCAGAGGGTTTCATTCAGAGTGGGAGCAGCGGAAAAGTGTGCAAGTTGCTTAAGTCCATTTATGGACTAAAGCAGGCATCGCGGAGTTGGAACATCTGTTTTGATGAGACGGTCAAGGAATTTGGCTTTATCAAAAATCCAGATGAACCATGCATCTATTGTAGATTTGTAGCGAGAACAGTAGTATTCCTCGTTTTATACGTGGATGACATTCTCTTAATAGGAAATGACATTCCTATGCTACAATCTGTCAAGGGGTTCTTGTCACACAGGTTCTCCATGAAAGACCTGGGTGATGCCTCATACATTCTGGGTATCCGGATCTACCGTGACAGATCCAAGAGGATATTAGGACTTTCACAGTCCAGGTACATCGACGCCATACTAAAGAGATTCAGTATGGAAGATTCCAAGCACGGTAATCTACCGGCTTGTCACGGGATCACCCTCTCCAAAGAGATGTCTCCCAAGAATGATTTGGAGAGGGCTCGCATGTCTATTATACCCTACGCTTCTGCGGTAGGCTCTATAATGTATGCGATGTTGTGTACCAGACCGGATGTGGCTTATGCACTGAGTGTGATAAGCAGGTATCAGTCAAACCCTGGGGAGAAACATTGGATAGAAGTAAAGAACATTCTCAAGTACCTGAGAAGGACTAAGGAGATGTTCTTGGTGTATGGCAGAAAAGACCTGCAGATTGAGGCCTTTGCTGACTCCAGCTTCCAGAGTGACAAGGATGATTCCAAGTCCATGTCGGGTTTTGTCTTCACCCTCAATGGAGGGGCGGTGTGTTGGAAGAGCTCCAAACAGGAAACCGTTGCTGACTCGACGATGGAAGCGGAATACATCGCTGCATCTGATGCCGCAAAAGAAGCTGTCTGGATGAGGAAGTTCTTGAGAGAACTTCAGGTGGTTCCGTCCATTGTTGACCCAATACCTCTGCATTGCGACAACAACGGGGCTATAGCTTTAGCGAAGGAACCCAGGTCCCATCAGAAATCCAGACACATCTTAAGGCGGTATCACCTGATCAGGGAGATCGTAGATCGCCAGGAGATCGAGGTCCGGAGAGTTGCATCAGAGGATAACACAGCAGATCCATTCACCAAGGCCTTTCCCCAGACTCAGTTCGAGCGGCTGATCGAGATGATAGGTCTTCGATACGCCAGTACATGGCCTTAGTGCAAGTGGGAGATTGTTAGTGTATATGCCCTAGAGGCCATTACTGTATCATAATAGTTTGTATATTACTTGATGGAAGCTTGGGATATTCACAGATGTATATACAATCTTGCTCGAAATGGTAGTATGCTACTTGGTTTGTATCTATCTTAATATGTGTATATGTTTCTTTTAGCATATTGCTGATATACATATTAGTAGAGCCCTTAGGATCTTTGCTTGATTACCAGCGTTGTGATGGCGCTCGCACTTGTGGGAGCTGGGTGATCTATAAGCACATCCTTATACAGGTCCCTAGTCGTTGGACTATCGAGACAGGGCATCAATACTCCGGAGTAGACTAGCGTATGCGCTTCTCATCCCAGTGTGGGAGACGGTCTGTCCCACAGCCGTCAGTACGTCGTACTTGAGATAGTATACGGGTGCTCGTTAGGTTACGAGTACACCGGACAGGACTCATCGGGAACTGTTGGTTGGTATTATACCTATCGTCAGTTATCAGTTCCCAGGTGACATGAGTACAGCTTAGTCCGCTGACTTGACACTGTCACTTCGCCTCGAGTGTGTTCCCACTGCACTTTGATTACTACCCTACCACGGCTCAAAGGAGTCGTGCAAACAGGTAGTTTTTGGGTGCAGTCCCGAAGCACTTGGAGGCAGTGACGGTTAGACAGGATTCGTCTCTCCCGGTATTGGGGGTTGACATCGCGCTGTGTCCAGGAGAGCCATTACACTAGTAGTCCCTGGCCAGGGCAAGCGAGATATACTGGTAGGTTTCCAGTGTTATCTCAGGGTGTTCTGGGCTTCACTCCGACACGACTTATACCGCTATTAGGGGACTGACGTTCACCACCCCCTAGGCCCGCCATGCGATGTATCAGACGAACAGACCGGACTGTATGGAGATTGTCACATACAGGCTCAGTAGGAGTTAAGATGGGGTTCACCTCGTCAGTCTTCTTATCGACATCTACCTGGGGACCGTTACGTACAGCTAGTGCCGCTTGCGGTCTGTGGTTAAACCCACTGCCAGCGTAGTGTCGAGTCTTTAGAGTCCCACACAGAGAGCTATTCTCCTTTAGGCAAAATGAGTAGAGGTCGCATGGTTTTGCGACAGGGTTCGGTCACATCCGCGCACTTATGCACGTTTGCTGTCCGGACAGTTTATACTAGCGGGCTTTGGTTTAAGCCGGATCCTAGTATATGATTTGGGATTGGTTTTTCTCATTGTATTTGTGTTCCTCGGATCACGAATGCGGGTGCGTATGCACAGTTGCTTGAGACAGAGGGAGAGGACCTTGATTAGGGTTAATGGCTATTGTCATTTTATTAACCCTAATATTTATGTGTGTATTATTGTTAATTGGTATTAGTTTAATAATTGAGCATGGTTATGATTGTTGACCATTTGACCTTATTGACTTGTTGACCTTGGTTGACACTTTGACCATCATCATTTCATTTGGAAGATGCTCTTTGATCCTTGCAATTTGCATTTAAAATGAAATGATAATGGTCATGTCTTGATTAAGCCATGACAATTATCTTACTAATTATCTAATTAAATTAATACACATATATGAGTGAGAATGGTTTATTCTTTATTCATTCTATCATATCTTTTCTCTCTCTTGTTCTTCCTCTCCCTCAAGCTCTCCCCTCTCATGTGTTGAGAAACACTTGAGCTTGAGAAAAACCCTCTCTTGATCATCTCTACTCTCATCTACGGTTCAAGTATTAGCACTTCTTGCACCCTAGTTACTTCTAGCTTGGAGTTGAAGCCAAAGGTTGAGGCTTTCGAATGGATCTTTCTTCGACGAGAGAAGACAACCAAGGTGACCTCCTTCCACCACTCCAAGGAGCAAGGAGAGAAGGACATAAAGCCCAAGGTATAACCTTTCTAGCACTTAGCTAGTTTGTAGTTAGCTTTAGCAAGTTTTTGTTTAGCAAAGATCCTTAAAAGCATAGTCCATGTTGCCTAAGCTCATAAAAAATCGATTTTTATTCCGTTTTCCGCCTCCCCGTAAGTACCGGGGTGGGCAACGTGGACTTACAAGTTGTCGCTGTAAAGAAAATCTTTGTGGTTTGCTGGTTCCCGTATGCCCGGCCAATTCCCCCTTGGTCGAGTGGAAACTTGATCGCGAGGTGGTAGGTCGATATTAGGGCCTGAAGGGAATTTGGCGTCGGGCGTCCCAGGAGGATATTATAGGTCGATGGAGTTCAAGCGACGATGAACTCTACTAGTACGGTTCGTGTGCGTCCTGCCTCCCTGATGTTAAGTAGGAGGGTGACCTGATCAGTCGAAAATATTGCATATTTTAACCGGCAATTTCCTTATCATCTGCACACATATAGAAGTGTACGGTATTCATAATTCACATATTAGCTAATCGGTCGCAAAATATCAAATTACATGTATTCGACCTTAAAACCGGCATTCCTAGGGAAATTAACTGCATTGCATTACATAGCATATTTTCTATATCTTGCAACCCCTATTTCGAAGTCTATGCAGGAAAAAGAAGCTTGCTCGATCATTGCATTGCTCGACCATTACAATTGCTCGTAAACTCATTGAAAGCAAATCTGGTATCAACACAGAAGGGCAACTGAAATTCTAAACATCAAAGAATAACCCATACAGCAGTACCAAGCCACAGCAGAAAGCCCAAGGCCCAAGCCCACCAATGCGCGGCGGAAGAGCGGCCTAAAGCTAGTTCTTGCGGCGGTTCCGCGGCGGTTCCGCGGCATCAACTCCTCAAATTGCATCGAAACTCCTGTTTCAGTGGCTACAGCTCAAAAATACACACAAAAGTCCAGAATATTCCAGACACTTCCACCAGATCAGCAAACTCCTAAAACTAGCCTAATACTTCTAGAACTTTCCTAAACCCTTGCTTAAACCCTAAGCTAAACCCCAACAAACTTGGCCAACAAACTTTGGGAGGGAAAGTCCAATTCAAACCTAAACCTAGTTCTATAAATAAGACCCTAGGCTCACTCATTCCTCATCTTAGAAAAATCTTAGAAAAATCTTGGATCATCTTGATTCAATCTTGGAGATAGATAGATTCAACCCATTTTTAGTTTTAGCCATTCTTTTTCTCCATCTTCTTCTTCCTCAAGATTAGTGAGAAATCTTGTAGGAAACCCTAACCCTAAATCCAACCACAATTCAAGATCTTGAGTGCAAGCCAAGCAAGATTCCTTCAACCCTTTTATGAGCCGAGCCGATCTTCCATCGGGCAAGAGATCAAAGTAGATCCACGATCCACGGAGACGAGCGAAGCCGAGTCAACGATCGATTTTATTCTTCTTGTAGATCTTGAAAGAATGTATGGAAATTGTTGATTAAATAAAAGGTGATATTTTCTTCTATCTTGTTTTCTTTAAATTCCGCATCATGTTATCTTTACTATTCTTGAATATTGTCTATGTGGTGATGTGTGAATAAAACTCCGCTCGTTAAGGAGTCGAAACGATCTTTAGTATGATGATGTAGCAAATTTGTAATCGATTCTTGAATCCCACGAGTTTGTAAACCCTAGCAAATTCAAGAACCGACAACCCATTTTGTTTCGATGCTATCTTGATTGATATCGTTCAAAATGAGGGAGTTAGGATCGTTTCTTGAAATTGCTAGAGGCTAGAATGTGAATGATATTGACAACAGAACAAGGGATAAGATGAAACCCAAGTTTCACTAGAAAACCCTAACTCTTGTCGATGATCATCGATCTAGTATCAATCTTTCGAAGGACAAGAATACGAAATCTTGTAGACTACATCACATCTAAAGATCCGATCGATTCCTACGAGCCTCTCTATCATTCTTGATTGTTGTTTGGAAAATACCATTGAAACCCGATTCTTGATTGTTTATAGTTTCTTGATTCTTTAGTAGAGAATAGTGACACACGAATACAAATCAATCTTGAATCGTGTTTTCTCTTATTGTTGCTTAACATTTCATTTCAAACAAATAAAAATACAAACGAATCTCGAGATCCCTGTGGACGATCCGCACTCATTCATTAACTACAACTGACACCGTAGTTTGATTGCGGTCAATTTAAATTTTTGATTCAATACGAGACATCCGAAGTTTACCGTTCAATCAAATGGCTCCGTTGCCAGAGACGATTTGATTCGATTTATTACAATCACAGAAATTATAACAATCAAAATGGCGCCGTTGCCGGGGATCGCGCGTTAATTCGTTTACATTTTATAGTTTGAAGTGAAAGAATTATTACGTTTCATTTCTTGAAATCAAAATTCGTACAAACTCTTACACGTGTGTTGTGATTTGATTGCAAGGTGATCTGGAGCATTCTGTGCTGTGGAAAAATTATTTGGGATATACCAGAGAGTTGGAGATAGGAACAGAAAGCAGCTGAAGAAATTTGGTGCAGTGAACCTAACAACTGACCGCGGAAGGGCGGCAAATACATGGTTTGTGCAGCGGAAGCGCCACAATCTGAAGGGATCTCTGGAAAATTTTCCAGCAGGTGATTTCTTGCTCTCTCCCATCTCCCTTTTTAGCTCCAACTAATCCTTTCTGCAGGATTCTTTGCAAACAATAGCTGCGCCGCAAAAGCAAATTAAAATTGTGCGTGATTTTGTTTTCTTGGTTGTTTTGCATATTAAATACGGAATTTAAGGGGCACGGCCAAATCCAAATTAGGTGGGGATTTCATTACCCTTCCTAGGCCCCGAAAACCACCAAACTTGCATCCGCATTGACCCACATTAACTAAAAGAAATCTAGAGATGACTCTAAGGACTGTCGCGCTCATTTAGGACAAGAGAGGGCCGTGGGTAATTCATTGCTTATCCGCGTTTTCTTGTGGTGCCTAAGGCGAGTGTGTCTAAGGCTAGTGGTTATTAATTAGGTCCACTGTAGTGGTGGTTCCTTCCCACTTACCTGGCACTCATCCGGCCACAGGGGGACAAAGAGGCAGTGGAGGATTGATCCCGCGACTTGTCTTTTGGCAGTTAGGAGCGGTCTAGAGCCGGACCTAGGTGACCATTAGATTCTAGGGTTGGTGTGCTGCATTTGGTTGTCGCATCATTTTTTCAAAATCCGTCCCTTTTTAAAGCAAACACCGCATTCATTTTACCCCTAATTATAAGCCAACGCTGCCACTTGTACTAACCCTTTTTAGTACAAGATAGGCTGGACACGGGATTCTAGTGCCCGTTTAGTCCGCATACCTTTTATCGACTCTGAAGTCGATAATTCTCCATTTACCTTTTCTTTACCTACTACCACACCCACACCGATGGATCCGAATCCATCAAACTTCTTTAACCCTAATCTGCCACCGTCCGTTGGTGCGCAGAATCCTCCTCACATTTCTCTCCAGGAAAGATGCTATCCACACAGAGGTCCTCTTTCGACCTGCTTATCCACACCACCAGCCAATGGGGATAACTTTGAAATCAAGCCCCAGTATATCAACCTTTTACCTAAATACCACGGACTCGAGACCGAGGACGCTTACGTTTTCATTACCAAATTTGAAAACGTATGCGCAATGATGGGTACATCTCAACTTTCTGTGGATGCGATGCGTCTACGACTTCTTCCATTTACCTTGTGCGATATAGCCGAGAAGTGGCTATATAACACTACTGCACACTCCATCACAAATTGGGAAGAATTCGTCGCAGCATTCCTAAAGAAATTTTACCCAGTCCAAAAGACGGCTCGAATCCGTAGCGAACTGAACCAATTTGCCCAGCTCCCTACCGAACAATTTTCAAAATACTTTGAATGTTTCAAGGATCTAATGGTTCAATGTCCTCATCACGGCATCCCGAGATGGGAGCTTTGCCGAATCATCTATGAGGGCAGTAACCCTAGCACTAAACAGAGCCTTGAAAATATGTGTCAGGGTACATTTATGACCAAAGACGATGGGGAAGCCTGGCGATACTTAGAAGAGTTCGCTGAAAAATCACTGATTTGGGAGAGTGGAACACAACCATTGAATAGGGGTGGCGTACACCAAGTAGATGTGTCCATAGGTGTTCGAGCTGAAATGGCAGCAATGCAAAAGAAGCTCGACGCTATGGAACACAAATTTTCTGCAGCCTCACTAAACCCGGTATCACTCCCCAAAACTGTTTGTGGGTGCTGTTCTGATCCGTCTCACTTGACGGAAGAATGTCCGTTTCAAGGTCATGAGCATACCAATGCCGCATTTCAAAGACCTAGGAACGATCCCTTTTCTTCCACATATAATCAGGGTTGGAGGAATCACCCTAATTTTGCTTGGAACCAAAATCAATCACAAAACACGGTTCCAAACCAAAACAATTTCCAAAGGGTCCCTCCACCACAACAGCAGCCACAACTTCAACTCACTCAGCACCCCTTTCAACCACATAATTTTCAAAATCAGGTCAACACACCTGCACTGTCTAGTCCTTTACAGTTGACCGGAACTGATGATTCCTCTTCTTTTGCACAATACATGAATTTGATCTTAACAAATATCATGCAAGTTTCGGCTGAAGTGAAATCTTCCGTCGATGACATGAAGAAAAACTCTGCGTCCCAAAACGAGAGTATTAAATCGATGGAAGAAGAAATTGCACGATTAAAAGCCGAACTGAGTGCAAGAGAGAAAGGGAAACTTCCAGCTCAATCCTTACCAAATCCTGGTTATTCACATCATGTGAATGCAATCACCACATTGAGATCTGGAAGAGTGCTTGACAATCATGTTGGGGAAGAAGTTGATGATACTGAAAATCATATCAACACCCCGGCTGAAACCTTTCCACACACACACACTTCTGACCCCAGTTCTTCTACCCCACCATCTTCTTCCGAGCCTATTCTCCATTTCCCAAAAGGCTCGCCATTACAGCCCACCTCTTTTACCCCTCCTCGGACGATTCCCACTTTTATTCAGGGATCGGTTCCACACACACTTCCTTCTCCATTAATGGACCCAGCGCTTATTGCTAAAGCACCTTACCCGAATCGGTTAAGGGCTAACACACTAAGTCCACAGATGGAGAAGATCACTGAGATGTTTAAACAGGTTAACATCAATATCCCTCTTCTAGATGCTATCCAACAAGTACCTGCATACGCAAAAGTTCTTAAAGATTTTTGCACTAGAAAGAGGAAGAAACAAATGCCCAAGAAGATATTCATGGCAAAAACAGTAGACACAGCTTTCCCCCAGCAATTACCAAGGAAACGTAAGGATCCTGGATATCCTACGATTTCCATCTCTATTGGGGAGAAACATATTAACCGTGCTTTACTAGATCTTGGGGAAAGTGTTAACCTGCTTCCTTTCTCAGTTTATGAGCAGTTAGGGATCGGAGAGTTGAAACCATCTCCATGCACTTTACAGATGGCTGACCGATCAATCACCAGACCTAGGGGTGAACTAGAGGATGTGTTAATAAAAATCGGGGAATTTATCTTCCCTGTAGACTTTATTGTAATTGATACACAGCCTGTAGCGAACTTACGGAATCAAATTCCGGTGATTTTAGGTCGCCCCTTTTTGGCCACTTCCAATGCTATCATCAATTGTCGTAACGGTTCTATGACCTTATCCTTTGGGAACAGGACAATTGAGATGAACATTTACAAGTTAGGAAGTGTACCCTCTGAACCTACTGCTCACGTCTGTTCTGTCGACTTAATGGATGTCGACAGCAGCGAATTTAATGATCCTCCTGATACTGATCTTGACTCTTTTCATACGTTATTGTTTGACCCAACTATGTATCATACACATACGGACTCTTCCACCAAGATGTCCGGGTCAACAACTAACACTGATTATGAACTGATTTTAGAGTCTGAAGATCACCCCGTACTTTGTGATGACATTATTCTTCGGGGTATAGATGAAACTTTTGAGGAGATCTTCGCTGATGAACTCGCATTTCTAAAAAGCACGGGTGTTGAAACGAATTATGTCCAAATCAATGGAATTGAACCTCCACCCCTTCTTCTGAAATGTAAAAAGAGTGCGAGTTATCCATCACATTCACTGCATCGTCTCTCCAATATGAGACGCACACATATTCTATTCCACCACTTACCTTTTCCCCACTTCTTCTTCCACCAACCAGAGCACTGCATTGATAAAATTTTTGAATGGTTGGTGTTAACATTCGGTCTTTGCAAAGCTTGGCATCGACCACTGATTTTTGACCCACACTTGTGATTTTCAAAACTTAACATTGCATAACTCAAGTTTGGGGGGGGTACATTTTTTCTGGCTCCTAAAAGAATTTTTTACAAAATGATGAGCTAAAAATAAATTTCGGGGAGGTTCTTCACTTAAATATTTTGCCCCCACTAATAAATTCCTCCCAAGCTTACAGGTTTTCCAGATTTAGCAGAAGGCAACAGTGAGGACACTATTGAAAACAAGTTTGGGGGAGGTTTGTGCTTATTTTAGCATCATTTGCATATCATCTGCATAAGCACAAAACATTTCTTTTAAAAAATCTATAAAAATTGAAAAATTTTCAAAACCCATAAAAATTTAAAAAATTTCAAAATTATAAAAAAAAAAAAATTTGTTTATAAATAAGATAATGAAAGTTTAGACAGTGAATAATTACATCCATGAGATTGGAAAAATTTAAGAAAACTAAGAAAATTAGAAGTTTTCTTATACGAACTAGTAATAAGTAGTTATGAGCCGTTGTCCCAAGGGTTAGTAAGATGAAGGACGTCACTAATCTGAGGATAAAAATAAGTCTGAAAAATAGTTTCTATTCTGGAAGCCAAACATTTTGAACGTTGCTACCCTGCTATTCGCACTTACACACGTCTTGAAGCCTGGGATAGTAGAGGATACCTTGAAATGCTCTTGTCTTAAAGCCAAAAGTATGAAAAGAAAAATATGTTTTAAAATGGTGAGAAAAATAGACACTGGTTTTGTTATCACCAAGGGTAAGAAAAATATATAGCAAAAGGGTGCTTCTTCACCTAGTGCCCCAAGGTCAACTGGTCTGGGAGTCACTGATATGCCTAAGGTGGTGCAAGACTAGGAAAATACACCAAGTTAGCAAGCACATTAGTAATCGGTCGGTTAGTACCTCAAGAAGTATTAACGGTCGCATGAAAGTGTGTAAGCAATCTCGTTTGCCAAGAAGTACTGAGGTCGAAGGGCAAGAGTATGATAGCTTGAATTGAATTCTCCGGGTGTAGGGATGTCTTTACACACACGCAGGGTGATATGATCGATGTTTGGAATAAAGATAGGAATGAAGAATAAGACGATGTTTTATTGAGGGAGGACGTGATTTCTAACATTTTTTCATGACCATTAAGATAGGGCTCATGACAACCGAAAAACTAGCTTAGTTGGAAACCCTAATTTTCAAGGATTTTCTTTTACAATTCTTTTCTTTAAATGTAATATTCATGATCTTTCTTTTATTATTGGATTTTTTGGGTGTAATCCGCTGAAAACCCTCAGGAGACAACACTCATCCTACTAGGGACACCTAGAGGTTTAAAGGCTTGTTGCACGTGCTCAGTGCAATCGTGTTGCCTACGAAAGTGTGCTAGTTAGTTTTTCTCTTTCTTTGTTTTCTCCTTCTCTTTTTAATAAAACATTCGCTCGAGACGATCGAAATTAAGTTTGGGGGTATTTGATCAGTCGAAAATATTGCATATTTTAACCGGCAATTTCCTTATCATCTGCACACATATAGAAGTGTACGGTATTCATAATTCACATATTAGCTAATCGGTCGCAAAATATCAAATTACATGTATTCGACCTTAAAACCGGCATTCCTAGGGAAATTAACTGCATTGCATTACATAGCATATTTTCTATATCTTGCAACCCCTATTTCGAAGTCTATGCAGGAAAAAGAAGCTTGCTCGATCATTGCATTGCTCGACCATTACAATTGCTCGTAAACTCATTGAAAGCAAATCTGGTATCAACACAGAAGGGCAACTGAAATTCTAAACATCAAAGAATAACCCATACAGCAATACCAAGCCACAGCAGAAAGCCCAAGGCCCAAGCCCACCAATGCGCGGCGGAAGAGCGGCCTAAAGCTAGTTCTTGCGGCGGTTCCGCGGCGGGCCCATGACATCAACTCCTCAAATTGCATCGAAACTCCTGTTTCAGTGGCTACAGCTCAAAAATACACACAAAAGTCCAGAATATTCCAGACACTTCCACCAGATCAGCAAACTCCTAAAACTAGCCTAATACTTCTAGAACTTTCCTAAACCCTTGCTTAAACCCTAAGCTAAACCCCAACAAACTTGGCCAACAAACTTTGGGAGGGAAATTCCAATTCAAACCTAAACCTAGTTCTATAAATAAGACCCTAGGCTCACTCATTCCTCATCTTAGAAAAATCTTAGAAAAATCTTAGAAAAATCTTGGATCATCTTGATTCAATCTTGGAGATAGATAGATTCAACCCATTTTTAGTTTTAGCCATTCTTTTTCTCCATCTTCTTCTTCCTCAAGATTAGTGAGAAATCTTGTAGGAAACCCTAACCCTAAATCCAACCACAATTCAAGATCTTGAGTGCAAGCCAAGCAAGATTCCTTCAACCCTTTTATGAGCCGAGCCGATCTTCCATCGGGCAAGAGATCAAAGTAGATCCACGATCCACGGAGACGAGCGAAGCCGAGTCAACGATCGATTTTATTCTTCTTGTAGATCTTGAAAGAATGTATGGAAATTGTTGATTAAATAAAAGGTGATATTTTCTTCTATCTTGTTTTCTTTAAATTCCGCATCATGTTATCTTTACTATTCTTGAATATTGTCTATGTGGTGGTGTGAATAAAACTCCACTCGTTAAGGAGTCGAAACGATCTTTAGTATGATGATGTAGCAAATTTGTAATCGATTCTTGAATCCCACGAGTTTGTAAACCCTAGCAAATTCAAGAACCGACAACCCATTTTGTTTCGATGCTATCTTGATTGATATCGTTCAAAATGAGGGAGTTAGGATCGTTTCTTGAAATTGCTAGAGGCTAGAATGTGAATGATATTGACAACAGAACAAGGGATAAGATGAAACCCAAGTTTCACTAGAAAACCCCAACTCTTATCGATGATCATCGATCTAGTATCAATCTTTCGAAGGACAAGAATACGAAATCTTGTAGACTACATCACATCTAAAGATCCGATCGATTCCTACGAGCCTCTCTATCATTCTTGATTGTTGTTTGGAAAATACCATTGAAACCCGATTCTTGATTGTTTATAGTTTCTTGATTCTTTAGTAGAGAATAGTGACACACGAATACAAATCAATCTTGAATCGTGTTTTCTCTTATTGTTGCTTAACATTTCATTTCAAACAAATAAAAATACAAACGAATCTCGAGATCCCTGTGGACGATCCGCACTCATTCATTAACTACAACTGACACCGTAGTTTGATTGCGGTCAATTTAAATTTTTGATTCAATACGAGACATCCGAAGTTTACCGTTCAATCAAATGGCTCCGTTGCCGGAGACGATTTGATTCGATTTACGCATCGAGAATTTACAATCAATCATGACCACTCCCTCTGCCGGGATGGAGTGGTTAGTAAACCCCGACAGGATGTGGACGGTCGGCCTCAGGTCCGTCGGGCCGAGGCCCATACGTAAAAAGTAGTCGTAGAAAAGGATGTCTGCCGAGCTTCCCGAGTCGACCAGTATCCTTTGAATCTCGTAGTGGTGGACCCGTGCTGTAATCACCCGGGGTCGTTGTGAGGTAAGAATATTCCGTGGAGGTCCTCGTCGGTGAAGGTGATTGGCTCGGATGCTCTACTTTTCTTCCAGGGATGGCTGCTAGTCCCCTCGACCGGCAGGAGGCGCCGAATCTCGCCGGTTGCAGGCGCACTCCCCGTTGATACGACCATGATTTGGCCGATTTTCAACTCGCCGGGAGGGGGATGGTTCTCTTGCTCCCGGTCTGCTTGTCTCTTTTCCCGCAAGTACTTTGCTAGGTGCCCCGAGCGAATCAACTCCTTGATTTAGTCGCAGAGCTGTTTGCAGTTCTCAGTTAGGTGTCCCTGCGACCTGTGGAAGGCGCAGTAAGGACCTCGTGTCCGTTTGGCCGCTCTACTGGTGACCAGAGGGAGCTTGAAAAATCGCTCGCCCTTTGCCTCCTCCAACAGCCCAGTTTGGGAGATGTTGAGCGGAGTATACTCTTAGAACTTCGTGGAGTATGGCTTTGGCCGGTCAACCTTCTTCTTCTCTTCTCTACCCCTCTTCTTTTGATCAGCCTGGTCGCTCCGGGGCATGTTCGCATTTACCTCGGACTCGAGCTGGACTTCTTGCTCGGTCCAGGCTTTGACCTCGGCCATGGTCTTAGGTTGCGCTAATGCAAAGGAGTCGAGCCACTCCTTGTGCCTAAGATCCGACCTAAGGGCCGTGATGAAAGTTTGGTCCCGGTGCTTTGGGACCTCAAGAAGAGCGTTATAGAAGCGGGTGACATATCTTTTGAAGGATTCCTTGTCCCCGCTCTTTATAGTGAAGAGGTAATCGACGGTCCGCTTCTGCCGTCTGTTCCCGACGAAATGCCCGAGGAACTGGGCGGCCAGCTCATCGAAGATAGAGATAGAGCGTGGCGTGAGTCCTCGGAACCAATCTCGTCCGGCGCGGATGAGAGTAGCGGGGAACGCTCGGCATTGGGCAACGTCAGAGTTGTCCTGGAAGCTCATCCCCGCCGTGAATGCTTCTAGGTGGTCTTTCGGGTCGGACTTTCCATCGAAGAGGGCCACCTTTGGAGGCTAATTTCTGGAGGAGACGCAGACAGCGAGCAGTTCTTCAGTGAAAGGCTTCGTAAGCGAGTTGGCGGCATACCTGGCCCCCTCGCTCGAAGGACGACCTTCCCGATGTATACCCTCGATTTTCTTTTCGAAGGCATCGAGACAGTCGTAGTACCCCGAGGATTCGGCGTACTCGGAGTTATGGCTTCTCCCGCTGGCGACTTGCGCCTGGATGCGATTCCAGTTCCGTTCTATGAGGTTCCTCAGGTCCCCTGGAGAGGATGTTCATGAGTTATCGCGGTGAGCGCCGTCCGTGCGCCCCCGTCAAAGGAGAGGGTGCCGGCCATGCCCGGGAGCAGGCAAGCTGACTGACACCTCCTCGGGAGAGACAGGAGAGCGACGGGCCTCAGGGCGAGGCGCTCTTTCGCGTGACCCCGACGTAGAGTTGTGAGGCGCCCAACGGGTCATTGAATTGGTCACCGTGGGGGACCTGTGGTCGGTGGAGATAGCGATACGGTGTTCAGTCGTGTCAGCATGGGCAGTGTCATCTCCCCCTCTGTGGAGGTCACGGTCCCGAGGTAGGGGAACGACGACCTGGGGGACTCGCCCAGCTGTTTGGACACGGACAAGGGAATCCACGATGAACGCGAGCCTGTCGATCCATGCAGACAGGGTGTGAGCGGCATTAGGGGGAGGAGAGGATCCGTCCACGCCTCCGTTGTGGGGAGGACGACGGCTAGTGCTGGGATGGTCGCGATAATCATTCGCCATCGGCTCGAGATCGGAAGATCAACTTTCAATGAGTGGAATCTTCGAGAATTCCCACAGACGGCGCCAACTGATGGAGCTTTGGATCTTCTTCAGATGTTGTCTTCCGACGATCTGCCGAGGGCGTTGGCGAACGGCTGAGATTGGGTTTGAGGATTGTTTTTTGAGGCGTGTGGATCTCAATGGGTTTGGTTTGGTGTGAAGCCGAGCTACCTGCAATGAAGTCCCGGAGTGGTTGTACCACCGTGGACCCTCCGACGATCAATTTAGTCGAGGTATTTGGGCAGAGTAGTGGCCTATTGGATAAGAATTGCTTTACCTGAGTCGTCTGAGAGAAGGGTTTATATAGCGGCAGCCATAAGTTAGCGGGTGCGGGATTCTCGCCGGTCGTTACGCCCCTGGCGTTACGCCTGCGAGAATGGCAGGATCCCCCATTAATGACGAGATGCACTCATTAATGGGGGATGCGACTGCGTGGAACGCGGGATCGTGGGGGCGGCGGATATCTCGCGTCTGACGAGATTCGCGGAGCCGTGATGGAGACGCCTGTGATCTGCGTTCTGGGTCGCTCAATAGAACTGAGGAAGACTAGCTCAGCTAGAGGCCTAAAGGAGGGCGGGTGGCCGAGCTAGTTCGGCTTAGGGATAGCCCAGAGGCGAAGGGCCGAGAAGCTCGGTATGTAGGAAGGCTCGGCGCGGAGCCAATGGTCATTTACTTGGCGACCACAAGACTGTTCAAGGAATCCTCGAAGGTCTTGTCCGGCAGAGGGATACCCCGGAGGCGAAGGGCCGAGAAGCTCGGCATGTAGGAAGGCTCGGCGCAGAGCCGATGGTCGTTTACTTGGCGACCACAGGACAGTTCAGGGAATGCTCGAATGTCGGGTCCAGGCAGCGGGACGATAGCCCGGGGGATGCCTCCAATGTGTGGTCCTTGCCTTCTTTCCGTGTGCATCGGGACACATTTTCTGCCACGTGTCATGATCTGGGGAGTTCCCACCTATGAGCATCATCACTTAGGCTTCCAGATTCAAGGTTGTAACGTGTACTCTGAGGATAAGATAGTGTCCGCAAGCTGATCAAATATTATATCGTGATATATTATCTTTGCATGTTTCTTGTGCATGCAGGAGAACTGTGAATGATGCTAATTCACGATGTACGCGGAGACTTCATGCGCTATTAAAATTTTTGTCTTGGCAACATATTTCTCATGGACAATTTATCACTTTACTGAGGCACATACTCTTACCACCAATTTTCCAAATTTTAACCTAACAGCGAATCTGGAAAATAACGGCGAATCTGGCAAATAAATCAAAAGCTTTATTTTAGCATCTCTATGATTCTCCTTAGATAACCTGAAATTATCTTGTTTAAAGATCCATGGATTCATGGATTGGATAGAAATAAAGATGTGCACGGCATATTATAATTTGATAAGCAAATAGAAAGAGCAGGGCTCTTAAAGCGTCTCGTTACTATATTGGCCGCTATACTTTGACTAGCTTGGTATGAGGATGCCTTTTAAAAACTAACATGCACAAGATCCTGAAAAATTTCAACGTCTAAATACTCAAGCACCAGACGATGACCTCGAAATGTAAAATAGACTATAAAGATGTCGACCAGATACAGATATATAAAGATAACAATAGCAAGAAAATGGTTAGAGGAAAATCGGTTTGTTCCGCACGTTCACTTGTTTGGTAGGAAATTAGGTCTGGAAATTTTCATGTTCCGTGCTTCCCCTTTTTCAAGAATCGTTCTCGAGGCTACAAGTACTTAACAAAGCGTTTTAGTTTCCAAATTAAACTATAGGTTGCCACATAGGAGTGGCTATCTATAGCTCATTAAATGCAGAGTTATCTCTATATCCTACAAATGGCACGTGCACCTGCACAACGATATAGACGCAATACAAATATTGGTATATGACGATGATAAACATGTCCCATGGACTGCAATGGCCTGTGTCAATTAAAAGATCATTGCATTTTATTAGAAAAGCAGGACAAGTTATGACGTCCCACACCTACGCGATGTGAAAACATGATTATAAGGTGTTATTATACTATAGACACACATATGACATAGAATTAAAGAACTCATGCATTAGATTATATCCAAGAGAGCAACAACATTATTTAACTCGTACAAGAAAAAACCTTGACTTTATTTAATAGACAACAAAAAAATTGCATACATATAGATGGAAAGTGTGAACCCAATTGATCCTGCCAAACGAGAATCCCAAAACGATCAATTGGGGCCGGTGTTGAGGCTACACGGTACGTATAAGATCAACAGCAATCGAGAAGAGAAGAGAAACAGGAATTTGCGAATGCCACACCCTCTGCCCATGCATTCCTGATTTCGTCCACATAAGCCAGATCGTCCGACGACCACCGGATATCCCTTAAGCCAGAAGCAGCAGCATTGCAGTCATCATCATGAGGCGGCGCCCCAACCTCCACCAAGGGTTCATCCAAGCCCATAATTTCATCAATCATCTCATCCAGCGAAAGATATGTAATTCCTCCTTCATCAGAGAACTCATGACTGTCGACAATGTCTGGTTGTTGTGGCTGCTGGTGCTCAAGATAAGAAGAAGTCGGGAAAAGGGCCTGATGATCACAAGCAGGAGTCGGGGAAAGGGCCTGATGATCATCGATATCGCCGCCGCCGCCACGGAAGGTCTTCTCGACGAGTCTCCCGCCAGGAGAACGGACAGAGAGAGCCACACGAACGCCGCATAGAACAGAGAGCTCCTCTGCCATCTTGAAAAGCCCGCTCCTTCGCTTAGAAAAGGTGACGTTGAGGGACTCTCTGTTTCCGATCTTCTCGGTTTTCTTCCTCCTCCCCTTTCAACGCTCCCCCTCCTCCTCTGCAATAATCATCATCGGAGAAGATGAGGAGGAGGAGGACCCATCAAATGCGGCTTGGATGAAATCTCCGGTGGTGGTCTGAGGAGACTGGATCGAGACGGCCACCCGAACCCCGCAGAGGACGGAGAGCTGCTCGGATTTGTGGATGAGAGTCCTGTGGCGCCTGTTGAATGTCCGGACGAGGGATTTGTTGTCGGTGATCTTCACCAAGGGGACCTTGCGCCGTCCTTTCCCTCCCTTACAACCCATCGATCGGCGACGATGATTGAGAAAATTGAAATTGAAGAAGAGGAGGCGAAACAACAGAGAGAGCCGCCGCCCTTTTTCTAACCGTTTTGTGTAGCTGGGGATTGTTACTTATGCCCTAAGAATCCTTACTATTTATTTTAGTTTAGGCTAACCGTTGTTGCAACTAAGAAGAGTTTTGTTGGGGTCTGCGTCCGTTGCAAGCAACCGAGTGAATAACTGCTTTAACTTATTCATCTCAATCTTCTGCAATTAATTACTGATTATCACGCTCCCTATCTCATTAGTTATAAAAAAGGAACATATATGTAAGGTATTTTCATAGATATTGCAAGAAAAGAAACAAGTATTCATAAGAACTTTATAGATATTGCATGAAATTAAACCGGCCCGGAAAAAAAAGATAGATATTGCAATTATCTGGATAATTATTGCAGTTAAGTCGTTAGATATCGCAGCTAAATCCATAAATATGGCAATTATGCCCGTAGATATAGGATCAAGCAGTGAATATCCAATCATAAATAGGCATATGAGTCCACATTTAGAGTTGAAAAGTAGTGCAGGTTATTTTTCAAATTAATTTAATGGGACAAGGGGGTTTCCGATTAATTTTGTAGGACCAAGGGTTTTTCTACATAAGAAAAAGGCTTAGAGATTTTTTTGACACAGCTAGGCCGTTGGGCCAGTATTTTCTTTCCTTCTTTTTAATAACAATTTAACCTAAAATAATTTGATTTATCCTGATAGATGACAATGTTAAAATAAATATTCTCAGAATATTTTGTCACAATATACTTGACTAAGAACTTAAGAGATTATTAAATTGTCTAAAAACCCCTAATAATTTTCAAAATTGTTAGGAAAAGCCTACTATTCAAAATCTTTATGAAAAAACTCTTGCTATATTTCATTTAGGCCTTTAATCCTTTCAACTGTTTAGATATTATAAGCAATTGTTTAGATATTACAGTCAATTGCTTAAATATTACGACAACTAGCATAAAGGAGTTTTTTTATTTGGCCTGGGTTTTTTTACACAAGTTTGAGCCTATGAACTTTTCTTCCCTTTCCCTTTTTTCCCCTTAACTTCGCTGTTTTGATCAAGATTGAAAGCTAGGATACAAATTAAAACACATGTAGTCATGCCCATAGTCACAAATTCGTGATTCGGCAATAATTCGGCGAGGTTGAAAATTCGGATTCGGAGAACTATTCGGAAAAAATTCGCAGGTATTCGGGAAAGATTCGGTAAGTGTTTGGGAAATGTTCGGGAAGGATTTCGAGAAAAAAATTAATATAAAACTAATATATGAGACGGTAGATTTTGATTTCGTGAATTATTTGCTGTTTTTTGAATAATTCGTTTTTTTGAATAATTCGCTAATAATTCGGGAATTATTCGCGAATAATTCGGCACGTTCGTTGATGGCGAATAATTCGCAGATTTAATCGGCAGTCACATAATTCGCGAATTATTCGTGAATTCACCGAATAATTGGCGAATTATGTGACTATGGTCATGCCAGGACTAATTATTCCAAAATTTTTAAAGATAATTCAAATCAAATACCACAATTTTTTAATTTTGGTTTTGCTTTCTGTTTTTGTATTTATGTTTTTTTTTCTTGGAAAAAGAAATACCTTAAGTTTATAATTTATATATATATATATATATAAAGAAATAATATATTGCAAGTCGAGTTAGTCCATATATATATGCTTCTTTTTGTCCAGAAGATACTTCCATTTTAAACCCATGAGGAAACTTATAGATAGTTACTACTAGTATTTACTACACCTAATTCAAGTATATCAGAGTAGATTTCTCATCTCACCGCCAAATCTTAGGTTTTTTTTTACAGTAGGATGGATTTAATAAAATGACTGGTAAAGAGGATTACAGAGCACAAAAGAGGAGAACAAGAAGGAGATGAGCTGACTCGAGTTTATCTATTACATAAACCCCTGTAGTACTGCTTGTTAAACTAATACAGTCAGAGGTAAAATTTTGACAGTAAAGATGAAAGGAGAGGTTTTTGAATAACTGTAATGTTTTGGAGAGGATATATGAAATATTGAAGTTGGGGATGATTTTGGAAATAGATAAGTTTTCGGGTGATATACGGAAGAAAACCATTTTTCACAAAATCTTTTCCTTGAGCTACTCGACAACATCGAACTTATCTTACAACATATCAAAGAAAAAATGCTTGTGAAAATTGTAGCTCAATTTCAAATCAATACCAATAGGCTTGGTATATTGTTCTTTTGATATAGCTTCCTGTTTTGCCTCAATTCTGCATAACATCTTGGTTGCTTATAACTATCACGTCTCTTGTATGGTCAATAGACCTTAAAACATCTCAATATATTAATTTGGTAGGACATGCATGCAAACATACACACATACGAAAGGCTTGAAATCACACCAGTAATATAGATTCTTGTGCTTATTTCACAGTATATAAGTTGAGCGAAGCATACAAAGAGCGATTAACAAACACAATTGTGTGCTTCTCCGATTCGAGTTGATCGAGGACCTTTACTTTGATTTGATATCATTGCCCCGATACGGTGTTTCCCTCTTTGCCTCCTAGTTCTCGCCGATCTCAACAATTTCACTGGCTCCACCCACATGATCTGCACCTGTACCCTATCTCAAATCATCAAAAAAGAATTTACATGTTGAGATTTTGCGGCCGTCCCTTCAATTTTCTTCAACAACCCCTGGAAACTTTAGGGTTCCCCTCTGTTGTTTTTTTCCACGTGAAAGCAATTTGGGTTAGTGGGGCCCATTTGATTGGAGAGAGAACCAAAAACTTTTGGCCATTTCATATCTTGTTTCCATTTGCATTTGTGTTGGGGTCAAAAATTACAACCCGGTTGACTAAGTCAATGTCAAAATCAACACTAAACCAAGTGGGTCCGATCTCAAACAAGCGGGCGTAAGTCCAAATCAAGAACAGGCATGGAAGGGGTCAGCCCCATGACGAAAATAATGAAGGTATAAATTAGTTTAATATATTTTTGTAAATAAATATATGGCAAAGTGGCAAAATGCCCAAAATTTTGTAAGCCTCATAGCTTATGTGCTAAAAGAAATAGGCACATGAGGCATGGGGAGCCACAAGTGCCATATGAAAAAGCCTAAGGGGCTATATATAAAGTGTGTAGCCTATAAAAGACAAATATGGTGAGAACATCAATAACAACTTTTCATTTCTCTTAAAAATTCGAAGGTTTGTGCCTCCATCTTCTCTCTCTCAAGTTTTTTTCTATTCCTCTTCATTTCCAATTAAATCAAGAGCTTAGCTTTCTTTTCTCAAAACTAAATAAAGTTTTACCATAAAACTCTTGAAGGAGAGTTCAGATCTCCCATCAAATCCCTAAAATGGAAATTTTTAATCTCACCTTCCTTTTTTCCTAAAATCCAGCAAAAAGAGAGAAGGGGGAAGAAAATCCGCCTCCAAAAATTCCACTTTGGGAGCATCCAAGGCTCAAGGAAGAAGAACGGAGCCTCTTTTGATTATCTCCGAAATTTTTTGAGGAGCTCAACTTCAAGATCCAAATTCTCAAAAGAGTTTGACCCCAAAATCCAGAATTTTTAGGGGTTTAACCCCAAATAAAAATTATTTTTCTTCTAAGGGTTTAACTTCAAAGTCTCTCGTGAGTTCAACTCCAAGTTCAGAGGCTAAGCCCCTTTTTTCCGTTGGTGTCCAACGTCCATGTGCAGGACGCACGATCCGCTGGCGTCCAGCGCCCACACGCCACACGGGTGACCCGCGGGCGTCCAGCGCCCATTCGCCATGCACGTGACCCACGGGTGCCCATCGCCCACGCGCCACTCACGCGTCTTTATGACGCTCCTCACCCCTCTTTTTCCCTCATGTTCCATGCTAAAAATACATCCCCCTGTTAGAAAAAAATTTCTAACAGGGTGCTGCCCCGCACCTCATAAAGGGGATGCTAACCCTCTTGACCGCTAGTCTGCTATCCGGATAGCGGGACCCCCAAAAACTCTGTGAGGCCCCCGATACGTCCAAGTCCTCTTCAAAACATAACACACGCACACCGCACATTGATTTCGCATGACCAGTTTTATCCGTTAATCGAAGGTTCTCTCGCTTCAAAAGCGAGGGGTAATTAACGACAGTTTAGTCCGCGGCTGCCGGCGATTCGAATTCCCATAATCAATAAATCCCAGCCTACCCTAGGCAGGTGGAATCTGTATACACCTGAAAAGCGACGCGTATTCCCATCTCAATGGTGTGACGAAAAACACCCTACAGATTCTGGCACGTCCGGTGGGACCTTTTTTCTCTTCCCATATTTTGGGCTAAACGCTCATGCGAACTTAATTAACATATATATTGATTGCCTATACTGAAATCATGCTTCTTTATGCAGGATAACAGCTTTCCAACCACAATCTTCAAATTTAACGAGAATGTCTCCAAGGCCCAGTTCAATCTTTGAGGTAACTCTGATCCCGTACGTTGTCAAGATTAACGCCCGCGTGGTTCTCCCTGCAAGTCTTAGCCAGTAATGGGAGGAATCATCCCGTCAATTTGGTTCCGTCATTATCTATCCTACCGGAAGCGCTAATCTGGTGGAGGCATTGGCAAACCAAGCGGCCAAACCGACCTCAAGGGGCAGGAGGCCAAATGTTGTGATCGCCAAAGCATCCCACCCTAAATGCAAATCTGTATTCGAACGGCTCTCCACTGTTCCGACTGGGGGTAAGGCCGTTAACACCAATGATCCTACAAAGCATCTGCAGCAAGTTCAGACGGTGCCCTTGACAATCGCATGAGCGAGTGTCTTCTCTAGACTCTCTATCAGCCAGTCTACGACGTCTTCCCGAAAAGTCAATACCTCCCAAGTGCTCAAAATAGAAAGGTTGAGACAGAAACAGTTCAGGTATCGAGCCAACAAGAAGGCCAGAACTCTGGCCAAGCGAAATCTTGTGAGGTTCCGAGAGTAGGGTTACCCCGCGACGACGGCTGAGTTGGTCGTAAAAGTCAGTTATTCCTTCGAACCTCTGAAATAGGTTCAGAAAAACGCCATGGCTGCCAGAATCAAGAAGACAACAAGCCGAATGATGCTACAAAGAGACGTGTCCCAGGCTCACATAGAAAACATGATACCGTCTTTTCAAGAGTCTATTAGGCACTCTGTGCCGCGCTTGAGCAATGGGGCAAAGCCAGAAAAGATACACCAGCACCACTCAAGAACTCGGTCATCAGTTGTCTTCAATCGATTTTCCGTTACCGAAACAGAAGGGCCACGACAACAACCCGCAAAATCAGCTGCCAATGATGAAAAGACGGCCGTATATATTATCCATACGGTCTACATGGTGGGCACGCATCCCAACGACAACCTGCGCAGCAAAAGCAAGGATGGAGTCGCCACATCCCAAGCCCAATCTGGCTTGAATGTAGTTGCCACTTCCCAATATCAGACGCCTCCGCATGACGATGAAAACCCTCTTGATGAGACCGATAGGCAGAAAGACCCCTCAGTCCATGTGGAATCAAGCTCGGATAGTGAGAGAAAGCCAACTTTCTGCTCTAGGATTGCAGAGCAGAAGCTGCTTCAAGAGCTTCGAAAATAGCTCAGGAACAAAGATAAAGAGATGGTCAATATTTACTCCAAAATCGACGACATGACGAATGCTGTGATGCAGCTCACGGCTCAAATTGCCTGGAACCATCCAATCAAGCGCAAGTTTCCACTCATGAGCCGGATGATAATGACCCGAAGCAACCAATGTCTGTCTTTTTAGGTTCGAACATGGGCGAGCCATACGAAAGTCGGCCACATTCCACTTCTGGAGATTCCTTGGCCCAAGATGGCATCATCCCAGTAGCACAAGATCGAATAATAGATTTGGTCACCAGCAAAGTTAAAACATTGGTGGCCAAAGCAAAAAATCAGAAAGAAATTGGCAATAGTGGGCGACCATATCCCGCACAGCACGATCTGATCGAATTCCCCAGTGGCTACGTCATTCCTAAGTTCGGAAGATTTGACGGGAAGGGAAATGCAAATCAGCACGTCGCCCACTGATTGATCTGATTTTTTATGTGTAGTAGTTAACCGCAATCAATAATGGTGTCGCGTGTAGCTAGACTGAGATGAGTACGGGTCGTTCTCAGGGAAACGTTGAATCTTTTAATCTTACTTTAGGCGTGTTGAGAAAGAAAGGAGGAAGAATAAAGAATGGTGAAGAATGGCTGTAGGTTCTAGATCTACGTCAAACACGGATACAGGATATAGATCTAGATTAACTACGGATGTAAGTTTTATAGTAGAAGGGGGCTTGTAGGGTTCATTAAGATTTAGTAGTCATGGATGATTAATTAAAGATTACTCTTTTTATCCTTTAATAGATTTAAAACTAGATCGACAATGATGCATGTAGATTAGGGTTTCTGGAGGGAAAAGGGTTCCCATTCTTAACCCCTATCTTGACATGGATTTCCGTTCATGTCCGGCCTTTACCAAAACAATCATTAATCTAATCTCTAATCGCGGTCGAGACTAGCAATAAATTGATTGCGCGCCCGATTAGGAAGTTAATGATTCTTTTGGTAAAGTTTATAAACTTTATAAGACGTAAAAAGAGTTTAAGGATCTTCATCATCCATTAATCTACCATAATCCTACGAACCCTAACAAGCGGAGAATTACTCGCTCATGTTGGGAAAAGAAAAGATAGAAATCATGAAGAAAATAAAATGCAATAGAATAAAACTATCTTTATTAATTAACAAGATCAAGTACACCTTGTTTCCTTAGAAAATAATTACAAAACCCTAGTTTGCTTCTCGATCTCTTCTAAGGAGGTAGATGAACTGTCGATGATCAACCAGGATTCTTGAGCCGTGTTGGACTTCGTGATCTCGTAGGTTTGATTCCTTATAACTTTAGCCCTTGGTCCTTTATATAGCCCTCAAAGAAGAAAACCTAGTTATCATATATGGTGACTTCCTAATATGGTGACTTTCCATATAGGGTGACTTTCCTAATATGGTCACTTTCCATATATGGTCACTTTCCTAATATGGTGACTTTCCATATATGGTAACTAGTTGTTAGGATCCCAACAAGAAAATCCAGGACCCTAACTCCACAGAAGTGCGGCAAAACCGCGGCGTAATAGTGGGTTTGGCCGCGGATCCACGGTGGATTAGGAGGATCGTGGGTTCGTTTTTCTGGAGGCTTCTTCTGGTGACACATATAGACTATTTTGGTAATTGGAATCTGAAAATCTTCTCTACGTCTCTGCCAGAATTGATTTCTTCAATTTACTTTACAATTTCGGCAGATTTTATCTGTAATACCCAGTTCTCTTGCGCACCAATACCCGTATTTTTATAAAAGACTACTTACAAAAAATTTAATCATTTATATTTAGAATTATTTTGTTTTAACCTAGCCCTAATTTATCTAAACCTTTTTATCTCTCCCTTTTATTTTACCCTAAAACCTGGCCCAAACTTACTATTTATTTTTCCCCAAATTTCTTTCCCCATTCCTATTTAACTCCAAGCCCAAGACAAAATAATGTATAATTTCCCCATTTTAAAACCTCAGCCCAAAATCCATAATCCAAACCCTGAGTCCCCTTCTCCTTTATTATTTCCCTCCTTCTTTTCATTTTTCCTGGCCCATCTCTTTCCCCCTTCCCAATTAACCTTAATTCCTCCTCAGCCCACTCCCTTTTATTCCTTAACAAAATAAATAGAACAATATATATATTTAGCCGGCCCACTTCTAATTCTTCCCCTTTACAAATTAAATTAAACTAATAACCTATTAAGCCGGCCCAGCCCAGCTACTCGCACCCATCAAACCCGACCCGACCCGCTTCTTAACCTTTCTTCCTCCCCACAGAAATATTTCCCGCTCCGTTTTTCCTTCCTTCCTCCACGTCGCCCCCCCGTTGCCAATCCCCGTCTCTCTCACGCCCACGACCGCACGCGCGCGCAACCTCCCTTCCCCCGACCCCGTCTCCATCTCTCTCGATCCCTCTCTTTCTCTCCCCCCTCTCTCTCTTCTCCCCACTCCACTCCTCCTTCCCTCGCTCCGGCTCTCTCTCCCTTCACACCCCCTGCAAACGCGACTGACGAACCCCGCCTCGCCTCCTCCATCACTTACCCCTATCGCCGATGAGCTACCTTGCCTCTCCCACCTCACCCCCTCCTTTTTACTCCGACGAACCCCGAGCCCCCTCACTTCGACCCTCTCCCCTCACTACACCCCCTCGCCGAGCTTCCCCACTGCCCCTCACCTACTCACCGGCGCACCCTATTGCCGCTGCACTCACCTCCGACGAGCCGACCTCAACAACCCGAGGCCACCTCACTGCAACACCCGAGTTCTCTCTCTCTCTCGTTTCCCCCTCATCACCACCGAGCACCATCGCCCCTACGACCTCGTCGTCGTCGGCCAACAACATCGCCGGCTGCCTCCTTCCACTACGAACTTCCCTCCAACCTAGCTCCGGTCGTCCTGGGCTGCAGCTCCAGGCCAGCCTCCCATTCCCAAAGCCAAACCATCACCGACGGCCACCCTCTCCATAGCCGAGCCCCTGCCACCTCCTCTCGACGCAAGCGAAGCCGTCATCGTCATCAACACTCCTTCCGTCGCTGCCGTGCCGTACCGTGCGTGGGACAGACCCACTCCCGTGTCGCGCCCATGCCCAGTCTCCGTGTCACTGCAGACCCACTCCCGTGCCGCGCCCGTGCCCAGTCTCCGTGTCACTGCAGACCCACTCCCATGCCGTGCCCGTGCCCAGTCTCCGTGTCACCGCAGACCCACTCACGTGTCGCGCCCCGTGCTCAGTTGCTGTGCCGCGCCTGTGTCGTGTCGTGCCCACCTCCGGACCAGGTCCCGTGCCGCACCGTGCCTGCCTCCGTGTCATCACCAGGCCCAGCACCACGTCGCGCCCGCATCATCACCAGGCCCAGTTCCGTGTCGCGCCGTGCCACGCATCGAGCCAGGACTACGCCCATTGCCGTATCACGCCCGCGTCGCCACCGCGTCCAGTACCGGGTCACCGCGCACCGCGCTCGCGCCGTGTGCCGTATCCAGCGTCGCGTTGTCCCGTGTGTCGGGACAAACCCTGCTGCGGCGTCGCTTCCATATCAAGCGACCGAGGTAAGTACCCTACTTGCTACATGCTAGTTCTTACTGTTACATTCCTAAAATCTATTAATTCCGTGTTTAAAACTCGTGAGATCTTATATGACATAAGTGCTTGATGCAAAACCCGAATGAAGACCTTCCATTAAATTGACGGAACTCAATTACATATGCTGGCCCGTGTGGCAATGAACATTTTGGTGAAATTTGACTGGAGGATTTAATCGTTATTGGCTTAAACGATCATCCCCAAGTACACCCGTTAAAACTGAATATTTCCCGCGTCCGAAACTTGTTAAAATCATAATTAATTGTGTACATATTGAAATGATGCGTTCGAGGGCTCAAATCGAAGCCGACTCAACTACCTGTAACCTTATGTAAGTTCTTAAATGTTTCTGTATTGAAATTATGACGAGAATTGGTTCGGAGAGCGGCTCTGGACTGCAGTCCAGAGCAGCTCTGGTTGTTGTTTTATGTCTCATAATGCTTACCCCTTCGCTGCCTGAACTTGTTTGTTGCGGAACCCTGCATTTTATTGAATATCAAACTATTAGATAAATAACACAAGTAATTTCACCCCTTTATATCGTTGTTTACTATTTAAGATGCAATTTAAAAGATCGGGACGTATAGCAGTCCCAAACAGAACCAGAACTGATACTCTAGTGTTGAACAGTTCATAACTTCTGACGTAGAGATGCGATTTAGAATCCGTCTAGTGCGTTAGAAACCTTATTGAAAACCCTAAATTTCATTAAACTGTAGCGTCGCTAAATTCTGATCGGAACTAGGATTAAAATGCGTTACGAAATGGACTTCTGATTCTGAAACCGGATTTCCAGCAGTGAACGCTTAAAATGAAATGGCCATATCTAGTGATCCTGAAACCCAATTAACATGAAATAAATTTTAATGGTTAGATAATTAAACATGCTGCTTACCCCCTTTTTATTGTTTCGCTAAATTTTGCGTATATGTTTTATGATAAATTATACAAGTGGTAGGACACCGACTTATGACATCTTAATCATGCCTGAATTATCGTATTCTCATCACATTACATATATGTTATTGCATTGGTAACCTAGTGATCATGTGCATTACCCAGTGTTAGGTTTTAGCGTTTGATTGTGGCAAGTACGTTAGTGTTTAAGCATGAATGGACAAGTGAAAGTGACACGTACTTGTACACAATCAGTGGACCCTATTGATTTATTGCATTGTCGATGTATGTGGGGCGTGTATAAGTGTGACTATAATTGGTATGGGACAATTATGGAAGCACTTGTATGAGTGTCACAGGTAAGGCACCAAACACTGTCCATTTATCTTGGGTATCAGTCGGGACATGCTTGATGGAGATCCTGTCTCCAGTTCTCGCGCAGGTTTGTCATGGACCGATCGGTATTTGAGTTTATGGTTGGCATTTGATGTAGACCACGGGGTGTGGGGTGGTTTGAGTGTGAGTTCAACAGGATCTCGGGAGCCTCATGCCGGCACATATGGAGATATATAGTGTTATATAGGGATATCACTGATTATTAGCGAGCGATTCGGGCCCGTGTTCCCTTGTCCTTGGGTCCTACCCTTGGGTGGGTATAAGTCCACGGTAGCGTCCCGGCCGTCTAACAGACGCCAAATGCGGAACAAAAACTTTTTACAACTGGCGCTATCGCGTACTATAACCCGGATCTGCCATTAAAGTTAAACTAACAAACTACAAAGTGGGTAGAAAGGTTATACCGAACGATCCGAGTCCTTCGGTCTTCAACCATCATCCCACGTTTTGTTGCGGCTGCTCCGATCTCGTCGATCTCCGATCCGCTCGTCCAGGTGGCACCACGTCAACGATTCTTTAAACGGGCTCCCACCTCTGAACCGAGGCAACTCGATCGTCAAATTTGCCAGAAGAGACGACCAAGATGAAGTAGAGAATGAGTAGAACACTTTGTCTCGTTACGTCCAAGGCTATGGACGAACGGTTAATGAAGTTGCCTTTTGGATCGATACGAAATGAGAAATGGAGTATATCAATTTCCATGAACCAAAATCCTTAATCTTTTCAAAACAACAACCATGCTTCTCACCAAGGGGGTGGCCGGCCATTTATAGGAGAGGAGGGAGGTGAGTGTAGGAGAGGGGGAGGTGACAATAAGAGAAATATCTAGTGTGAACACAAAGTGTGAACACAAAGTGTGAACACAATAAATGCACCATTAATGAACAAGTGAGTCACAAGCCTTGTCACCACCTTCTAGATGCTTCTAGAATCTTCCACACTCATCCAAGAAAAGATAAATCCGTCTTTAACCGAATGTTAAAAGACGGCTTATAGAAAACTGGAAACTGGCAACTTCCAAAAGTGATCCTGAAACGAATTTCAGGATAACCCCATAATGGTATAAACATACCCACATTTATATTACGACCGAATACAAATGCATCTGAGACAAAGATATTATATCTACACAGTATAATACTCGGATCCGGCTTAAACCAAAACCGACCAGTATTATCTTTCCGAAAAACGACACGTACGAAAACGCACGTGCTTTTTCCGAACCTTGCCATATCACCATACGGCCTCTACAACGTTTCACCCGAACTTGGGAAAGTGTCTGTGGGGGACTCTAATGGCTCATCAACACACTGGCACTGGGTATAACCACTAGCATGTCAGAGGTACAAGCTGTACGTAACGATTTGCCTATGTATTGATTGGAAGGGAAGCTGACGAGCGAACTCATCCATAAACCCTACTGAGCCTAACAGTGACAATATACATACAGTCCGGTCCATTCGTCTATGAGTATCGCATATCTGGCCTAGGGGGCTAGTAACGTCAGACCCCCAATAGCGGTATGAGTCGTGTCAGAGAGTAGCCCAGAACACCCTTAGATACTACTGGAGTACCTACCAGTAAATCTCCTGCCTCGGCCGAGGGCTTTGTGTAATGGCTCTCCTAGACACAGCGCGATCTCACCCCCAATACCTGGAGAGACGAATCCCACTGCCGATCCGCTCACTTGCCTCCAATGTGGCTCGGGACTGTACCCAACTAAAACCTGTTTGCACAACTCCTTTGAGCGTGGTAGGGTAGTAATCTAAGCACAGTGGGAACTCACATGAGACAAATGACGATCTCAGGTTGATGAACTAACCTGTACACATGTCAGCAGGGAATTGCTATCTGACGATATGTATAATACCAACTAGCAGATTCCCGGCGAGTCCTGTCCGATGTACTCATAACCCAATGAGCACATGTATACATCTTAGGTGATCAAACTGACACCAGTGGCTTGTGAGACCGGCCACCGCCCCTCGTCGGGGTCTCGACTGTATACACTAGTCTACTCTGGAGTATCGATGCCCTGTCTCGAAACTCCCACGACTAGGGACACTTTAAGGATGTGCTTACAGACCCCAGCTCCCACGTATATGATCGCCATCATACTGCTGGTAGTCAAGCAAGAATCCTATGGGCTCTATCATCATGCAATAGTGAACTAAAGCATGCATACGATGATGAAGACAAACCAGATAGCATACTATCATCTCGAGCAAGACTGTCATATCGGTATAGGTCCTGCCTCAATCATTGCAATCACGTACCTGCGATCCAATAATTGACTTTGAGGGCACTATCTCCAACAATCTCCCACTTGCACTCAAGGCTAATTATTGTGATGTCGCATACTCACAGCCCATGTGATACCGAACATCCAACTCTTCTACTAATCAGTTTCACAAAGCTAGTTTGTAAAACTCTTGTGTTCAAGAAATAGCCTTAGTGAGTGGATCCGCCCTGATGTTTCTTTCTATATCTCTCTAAATCTCAAATTCGCGGAGAAAACCATCTCCTGAATCAAGTAATACCTGTCTTAGAATATGTCCGAATATCTGATGGGACCTAGTTCATAAATAAACTCTAAATTCAAACTTCTTAGACTGTATAAATAACCGAACCTAATCAGTTTCCAGCACCATGCCTCCCACAGTATCCTCTTGGACCACCTGTCCATAATACTGTCCCTCATCAGAGGAAAAACTATAACTCTGACAATCGCTCTGTCATCTATGTCACCTTGGAAGCCTCGAATGATAACCGTCTCCCGAAGGAGGCTGCCGTCATCAAATCCGTAGAACATGCACTTATGTTCTATAACTGCTTCCTTATGTTTCTTCAGGATTAGATTAATATAAACTTATCGCATCAAGTGCAAAAACTACATCTGGTGTGGTACTTGACATCTCATGATTGACTCAATTGCCTAAGCAAGTGATCTGCCAATCATGCTCATCCCTCTCTTCTTTAGTCTGTAAGACACCTTTAGAGAGCGTGACTCCATCACCTGCAGGTACACCGCCATACCAGGAGTCATCTATTCTAAAAACTATTAGAATACCGTCAAAGTACCCAAATTGGGAAAGTACCCAAATCTAGATCTAGTAACCAGAATGTCTGATATTATATCCATGTCTTTTCTGGAGAAACATCTGTGTAACAACCACAGTACAACCGATCGTAGTATAGGAATTTTACTTCCTACTCTGTGTATGTCATCCAAATACCAGGACAACACACCCTACTACCTTCTTAACAGACCCATCCCCTATCAAAGCCATGACTGTCTCATCAAAATTAGATGATCTATCTCCGCTATAACTGCTGAAGTCTATAAATAGACATAAGCTACTTGCCCACTATGCTTCCGCTGCTCCCACTGACTATGACAACCCTCTGGCAGAATAATATATACGTACACTTCTAAAGCTAGTTTAGAACGACGCTATACTTATCCTCCTGCCGAGTTTCATAGTCTGGAACAACAGTAGTGTCAAGTCTGGGTAAACAAGAACCTCCCTGTCACCGTCCTTGAGGCTACCGGAGTACCTCTCGGGTGTCTGAGGTTACCCACTATGTCTGCAGAGTGGCTATTGGAATGTCAAACCTGATTGAATATATAGGTCCTATTAAATTTTCCGTAATCGTTTGCGGTTCTGGAATCACTTCCAGTTCTACCATACTCCCACTACTGTTTTCTGAAAAAATCCATTTTACTAAAACTGTAGAGAGTCAGGAACAATATCACTATTGATCTTCCAGATGGTAGAAATGTCAACTCTCGTCAAAGCCAGGGTCAACCCACAAACAGCCATTACAGAAACGTGCCTTGAGTTATCCAGTGTCTGGTTTTAAGCATAAGTTGGACAACTCCCCGTACCTTAACATCGTTAAGATATGAACCATTCTATATTAAATATAGAAATAGAGGCACTAATTTAATTGGAACCAGATTCAAATCATGCAGCTGTCTCCAGTGCATATCAACTTAATGGAAAGTGGCTACTCAGCATTTACTAAACTTAGGAATCCATCCAATTATGAGTAACCTGAAAGAGAAACGAGTTTTTCAAAACCATTATTATTATCTGAATACCAATCACAAGAATCTACATCTTCGATCTCTTTGAAGAATCCCGATACTTGTGATTCCTGGTTCTCTACTTTATTCTTATACCCACAACTTCTCAAAACTTAGACATTGTATTTCTACGAAACACTTGTCTAAAAACTAGAGAAGTGATAAGTAAACAGAACATAGTACGAGGACCTACCCCTTTGTCCTGACGGACACTGGACAACATACAATACTCTGGTATAAGTCCGCTGAGTTTGAATAACTCAAAACCTGTGCATCGTAGGTTGAAAACTGTACCCAGATGATTTCCTCAAATATCACCAATTACAACGAATTCCGATATAATGAGGATGATCACCTAATTCCCAATAACTTACTCCCACTCATCATCTGTAAAACTATAGAGATATGCAAAATGAAACCTAGTAAATACATACCCTGGAGTAAGTATCTAATCGGGAAATCAGTTTTCTTTTAACAATGCACAGTGTAACTGAAACATGAAAATGTTTCGTAAGGGTATCTTGGTATTATTAGTAATGCCTCTTCCATAATCCTATTCATGACTGTAACCGTATATTTCTTTGCCATCACTCCAAATCCCTTTATTTGTCTTTAGTCGTTACCTTCTGTACACCTCTTTAGGCTAAATGGTTTTCTTCCTTCTCTACCGTTCGGAACCAGCCTATGGTTTGGAAGAAGACTATCCAATAAGCATAATAGGTGTACCCTCCTAATCCTAGGAGTACTCATAACTTGAGAGAAGGTGATGATAAAAGACTACTGAATAAAACCTTATTCTATTTCTCCCGAACTGGGGAAAAAGCAAAGGTAAAATAGGAGTGGCGATGAAGTACGTGGTTTGGTCGTGAATGATAGCAGTCATAATTTACTTTGCCCTCTTTCTAATCGTGGTCGTGGTTTGGTCGTGAATGATAGCAGTCACAACTGAAACATGAAAATGTTTCATAAGGGTATCTTGGTATTCTTAGTAATGCCTCTTCCATAATCCTATTCATGACTGTAACCGTATATTTCTTTGCCATCACTCTAAATTCCTTTATTTGTCTTTAGTCGTTACCTTCTGTACACCTCTTTAGACTAAATGGTTTTCTTCCTTCTCTACCGTTCGGAACCAGCCTATGGTTTGGAAGAAGACTATCCAGTAAGCATAATAGGTGTATCCTCCTAATCCTAGGAGTACTCGTAACTTGAGAGAAGGTGATGATAAAAGACTACTGAATAAAACCTTATTCTATTTCTCCCGAACTGGGGAAAAAGCAAAGGTAAAATAGGAGTGGCGATGAAGTACGTGGTTTGGTCGTGAATGATAGCAGTCACAATTTACTTTGCCCTCTTTCTAATCCCTTTTATTTTGTCTTTACATATTACCTTCTGTACACCTACTTAGGCTAATTGGTTTTCTTCATTCCCTACCTTTCGGCACCAGCCTATGGTTTGGAATAAGACTATCCAATAAGCGTAATAGGTGTACACTCCTAAACTAAGGAGCCCTCGCAACCTGAGAGAAGGTGATAACAAAAGACAACTGAATAAACTAATTCTATTTCTCCTGAACCTGGATCCATCCTCGAAGAAGTCTCTTCGAGTTCGTATATAACTATACGATGGATCTATCCAATGGAAGTGGATATCCGTAGTAATACGGGGTGTTCTGAGAAATGCAAAGGGTAAGAGAAGGAGCGGCAATGATTTATGCAACTAAGACAATCCAAAGGCCAGTATTTTAAGAAGGTTCGGTCAACTTTGGTCACCGAGTCATAGTCTAGGGTTGGTCAAAGGTCGCTGCCAAAGAGAGAGAGAAAAGAAACACTCTGCGTGCACTCTAACCTAGATCAGAATGGTTATCAATTTATCTAATCAGGAAACCTCCCACTGTTACCTCAAATTCTCCTCCAAACCTCAAAGAAGAATTAGTCGGGATCACCCGAAGAGTAAACCAACTCATCAGTGAGAATCGGGATCCAACTATCATCGCATGATAGCTTGATGGAAGCCACTCAAGTTATCACACTCCAGAAGGTATGCGCATGCCTGGCAAGTTTCCTGTATGTTCGAAACTCCCGATATTGATTTTTGCCCCATGCTCTTATAACCTTGGCGAAGGTCAAAATGTCATAAGTCACATGTCAAGTTCTATCCATCATTATCCAGGTTAATTTGAACCCACCCGCACATGCCCTTGGCGAAGGTCAAAATGGCAGAACGACTGTCCCAAACCAACTCATCTATTTATGCAACAAATGAATACCCAGCAGCTACCAAACAACATGCCTTGGCGAATGTCAAAATACGTAGCTTGAATACTACTGAATACCCAAAAGAAATGACGGAGGGCTACGGCTGGTTTTTGGCGAAAAACCTTTAACGTAATGAACTTGATCTCGTTGAAGGAACCTGATAGCTTTTTATAAAATATAGTGGCGAAAACCTTTTGCTAAAGAGGTCACTCCCGGTGAAGGGATCTCGGCTCTTTCCTCGTGGAATGAGGTGCAGGATATTCACACTGAATACCGCGATGCAAAGCAACTTGTAATCGACTATAGTAAAGTTACTACCCTGACGTAAACTTCTGCCCAAGGGGTCACTACCGGTGAAGGGATCTCGGCCCTTGCCTCGTCGAATGAGGTGCAGGATATTCCAACTGAATATCACTATGCAAAACAAAAGGAAACATCTTTGTAATAACACTTTTAAAATTTGTTCCAACAATATCAAATATAGGTTTGTTTTATCCTTGCATTGATAAGAATCAACGCAGTCCCATCAATCAATCACACCAGAAAAGAACGAAAATATGATGTATGTATATGCCATCCGAATTCGCCACTAGGTCCCGTCATCACCCGTTAGGTTACTTAACTAACGACAGAGCGGGGGCTGGACTAGCGCGGGTGTAAAACATATACAACATCTAATAGTATATATACCAATATACAATAATCGCTCCAGGCGTGATAATATGCAACATTCCAGAAAAGTAATAAGCATCACAGAATAATACAGATAATCTGGGATCCCCGGGTTTCACAGAGCCGCTGCTGAAACCCGACGTTCCCCTGGTCGTGTGGATAGCCTGTGCAATGAAACCTAGACCCCTACGGGTGCAACAAGTTACCCGCCAAAACCTAAAGCGAGGTAGTCCCCACAACATAGTGAATGGAACACCCGACACTTCACGGAATCCGGTAAATTGAGCACCCCTCCTTGGGTCAACCTGTACCCCCTACGAGTGCGGCGAATAGTCTGCCAATTCTAGAGTAAGGTCTTTCCGCCTCTCAAAGATATGAGATACGGACCCTTTGCCCTCCAGAACCCGGCTATCCGTGCACTCCTTCGCGGGATAAACCTAGTACAGAAATAAAAATATGTACAACGGGTATATCGACCTCAATCCGGTCGTGCCCCAAAAGAATATTATACAACAGGCAGTGACGGCAGTCCACAAGTTGGACGCTCGCCACGCAATATCAAATGTACAAATAAATCCAAACTGCACTATCATTGCACCCTGCTATCCACCACGACAAATCCGCAACAATACAGCACAACACAGAACATCAACGCGAATGTCACGTTCGCAAACTTGTCTAAAAGAACTATAGCAATTAGACGCGGTTTACCAATCAAATGACATTCCCGGTTGGAGATATAAAGTAAGTACTGCATACTAACAAGTTTAAAATTTCGATCGACTAAATTTCCCGAAGTAGGCCCCACGAACAACTGGTGTACAGTAATAAAAACTGGGCCCAAAAGAATATACCAAAAACCCACAATTTCCAAATAAAGCCTACTGGAAAAAATTGATACACTGTTCCCTAGGTTTGACCGCGGATCTGCGGTGATCTTGTGGGAACACGTGTCCAAATTTTTCCAGTGTGCTTAAAAAACCCTGCACGCTTTTCTGTGATATGTAAAATTATTTTTAGGCCCTTTTAAAAATCGACAGAAACCCAGGTGCTTGGAAAAAGTAGTTTTGCGAAATCCGTTCGATCGATATTTTAAACGTGTTAGCGCAAGTTAGTATAGCTTAATGGTTAGTCTCTGATACCACTATAAGTCCACGGTAGCGTCCCGGCCGTCTAACAGACGCCAAATGCGGAACAAAAACTTTTTACAACTGGCGCTATCGCGTACTATAACCCGGATCTGTCATTAAAGTTAAACTAACAAACTACAAAGTGGGTAGAAAGGTTATACCGAACGATCCGAGTCCTTCGGTCTTCAACCATCATCCCACGTTTTGTTGCGGCTGCTCCGATCTCGTCGATCTCCGATCCGCTCGTCCAGGTGGCACCACGTCAACGATTCTTTAAACGGGCTCCCACCTCTGAACCGAGGCAACTCGATCGTCAAATTTGCCAGAAGAGACGACCAAGATGAAGTAGAGAATGAGTAGAACACTTTGTCTCGTTACGTCCAAGACTATGGACGAACGGTTAATGAAGTTGCCTTTTGGATCGATACGAAATGAGAAATGGAGTATATCAATTTCCATGAACCAAAATCCTTAATCTTTTCAAAACAACAACCATGCTTCTCACCAAGGGGGTGGCCGGCCATTTATAGGAGAGGAGGGAGGTGAGTGTAGGAGAGGGGGAGGTGACAATAAGAGAAATATCTAGTGTGAACACAAAGTGTGAACACAATAAATGCACCATTAATGAACAAGTGAGTCACAAGCCTTGTCACCACCTTCTAGATGCTTCTAGAATCTTCCACACTCATCTAAGAAAAGATAAATCCGTCTTTAACCGAATGTTAAAAGACGGCTTATAGAAAACTGGAAACAGGCAACTTCCAAAAGTGATCCTGAAACGAATTTTAGGATAACCCCGTAATGGTATAAACATACCCGCATTTATATTACGACCGAATACAAATGCATCTGAGACAAAGATATTATATCTACACAGTATAATACTCGGATCCGGCTTAAACCAAAACCGACCAGTATTATCTGTCCGAAAAACGACACGTGCGAAAACACACGTGCTTTTTCCGAACCTTGCCATATCACCATACGGCCTCTACAACGTTTCGCCCGAACTTGGAAAAGTGTCTGTGGGGGACTCTAATGGCTCATCAACACACTAGCACTGGGTATAACCACTAGCACGTCAGAGGTACAAGCTGTACGTAACGATTTTCCTATGTATTGATTGGAAGGGAAGCTGACGAGCGAACTCATCCATAAACCCTACTGAGCCTAACAGTGACAATATACATACAGTCCGGTCCGTTCGTCTATGAGTATCGCATATCTGGCCTAGGGGGCTAGTAACATCAGACCCCCAATAGCGGTATAAGTCGTGTCAGAGAGTAGCCCAGAACACCCTGAGATACTACTGGAGTACCTACCAGTAAATCTCCTGCCTCGGCCGAGGGCTTTGTGTAATGGCTCTCCTAGACACAGCGCGATCTCACCCCCAATACCGGGAGAGACAAATCCCCTGCCGATCCGCTCACTTGCCTCCAATATGGCTCGGGACTGTACCCAACTAAAACCTGTTTGCACAACTCCTTTGAGCATGGTAGGGTAGTAATCTAAGCACAGTGGGAACTCACATGAGACAAGTGACGATCTCAGGTTGATGAACTAACCTGTACACATGTCACCAGGGAATTGCTATCTGACGATATGTATAATACCAACTAGCAGATTCCCGGCGAGTCCTGTCCGGTGTACTCATAACCCAATGAGCACCTGTATACATCTTAGGTGATCAAACTGACACCAGTGGCTTGTGAGACCGGCCACCGCCCCTCGTCGGGGTCTCGACTGTATACACTAGTCTACTCTGGAGTATCGATGCCCTGTCTCGAAACTCCCACGACTAGGGACACTTTAAGGATGTGCTTACAGACCCCAGCTCCCACGTATATGATCGCCATCATACTGCTGGTAGTCAAGCAAGAATCCTATGGGCTCTATCATCATGAAATAGTGAACTAAAGTATGTATACGATGATGAAGACAAACCAGATAGCATACTATCATCTCGAGCAAGACTGTCATATCGGTATAGGTCCTGCCTCAATCATTGCAATCACGTACCTGCGATCCAATAATTGACTTTGAGGGCACTATCTCCAACAGTGGGGGATACTCACGAGTGGTTAACTCTCACACTTGGACTGACGATAGGCTTAGTGACCTGTACAGTGAGACTTAAAGACTGATAGGGATAGTGGCATTGATATGTATTGCTTACTGAATCGACACACCTGACTTACTATTTTACTGCTTTACTGTTCACCTGCTCTATTAGACACCCGCATTGGCTACTTCATGTTCACATCTTTACTATCTTGATTTACTGTTATATATTCATTATTACTGTACGAGTTACCATTTGCATCTATATATATATTGCTATCGCGTCGCTCTGACGACCTGAGTATGCATGCTCAGAGTGAGAAGTAGATCTAGCTTGGACCAGGACCAGACGTACATCGCGGACATCTTGATCAGCTACCCAGAGCTATACTCTTTTGATCTCCATCAGGTTAGTTCTTTGTATTTGTTTTGATTCAGTTACTGCATTTCTCATTACCTGTGCATTGTTTACTGATTACCACGTAAAGCTAGAAGCCGAAGTGTGACTACGGAGAGATATTAGCTCGACCGTAGGAGCATGGCTGTCCTTGTCAACCCCTTGTATTCTGTATTTTGGGAAGCGGGGCGTGACATGGTTTTGTTGGTATCAGAGCCAGGTTTTGTTTCGATTGGGATTGCAGTTTTCGTGTAGTGCTTGACAATCTAAGACATTCTTCGGTCCAGATTGTAAAATTGTTATTCTTAATCTTGATTCACATAGTGTATTATGCTATCCATCCGCTAGAGTTTCGGGTGACTTAATAGAGTTACGTGGTTGTAATTGTGAACTGCAGCATAGTTACAATACTGTACTCTGTTTGAGTGACTTGGAGTTCTACAGTTGATTTCCACTTGTTTGAACTTCACCGCACTTGATATTCTTGATTCCTTTCCTAATCCATATTGTATTTTAATTCTTATAGCTTGTGCCTTATATCGTCCTCAAAATTGTTGTTTCAAGACCATGTCTTCCAACGACTCTTCTTCTATCTCCACTCCCCAGAATCAGACCGTAGAGATTCTGAATGCGCTGCAAAGTCTGAAGGAAGCCCAGGAGCAAACAAACGGCCTGTTAGCTGAGGGACTAAGAAGGCAGATGACTCAGGCACCAGCGAAAGTCCCCAATCGTAAAGGGATCCCTGTTAGACGAGGAAAATAGGTGAAGATAAGGCGCCCACTTGTTCCCTCGCGACAGAAGCAGCAGAAGACCCAATGTTGTGGGTACTGCAAGAGGCCAGGACACATTCAGAGGGATTGTTGCCTCACCAAAGGGAAATGCCTAATTTGCGGATCCAGCGAATACTTTATCAATGATTGCCCTAAAAGGAAGGAGCTATAAGGAGGCGGTTCGTCCACACTCTCCACTTCTGCTAAGTGATGGTTATTTCGTGGTTCGAGCTTCGAGGAACAGTACGGACCCAGCGCAGGATTCAACTCGCGTGACGAGATTGCAGCGGTCTAGAAATCCAAGAAGAGTTATTGCGTTTTCTGCTTTCAAAAAAAAATGTGTTGTCACTCCTTTGTAAATATTTCTTTTCGTTTGAAATCTTGTATCCGTCGAACTTTAGCTGAATGCAATAAAACTTTGAGTTGTGATGTATGTATCGTTCTCTTGCTTCTCGCTTTATTTATACTATTCATTGCATCAGCATTTTTAAATTTTAATTTTTCAATCCTTGCCTACAGCATATCCTCCATGTGCTACCGTATCCTTGGTTATCTTCTTAATGTGTCCCACTGTCTAATCATGACTCTATCTTTTCAGGTCATGGCCCACCTTGGAGAAGCGCCTCTCTAGATGAGGACACACGGTCATGCGTTTCCTCGGACTACATGCTGGTAAGATCAGATGAAGAGATCAACGGCCCACAGGTTATTTTCGGAAACAGCGATTCCGAGGGTGAGGGATTCCCAGCCCCAGAAGTCAACATAATCAGCGACTTTGACGACAATGAGGAGGACCCCGAAGAGAACCCGATAGAGGAAGATCCCGAAGAGGATCCGATAGAAGGAAATCCAGTGGAGGAAAATCCCATGGAGGAAGACCCAGCAGAAGAGGATCACGTAGAATCAGACCTCGATGAAGAAACTCCAGCCGAGGAAGAAGGTCCAGAAGAAGAAGACCCCATGGCAGAAGAACCTCCAGTGACGATCCCTACGAGGCGATATGAGAATGGACGCCCCTATCTAAGCGAGCGAGCCTACCGTATGCTGCTGAACCTCCACAACCGCGACTGACGTGATTTAGCTTTCGTCTCCTCTGGCCAAATAAAATCTATGTATAGTTTAGGGCCATTTTTTTTACTTTTCGAGGATGCCTTGTTTAAAATTTTCTGGAATGAAATAAAATTGCTGAGTTCTCTAATCTTTTGATTGTAAGTTCACGTGATGCTTTGACTGTCTCCCCTATACATTTCTTTTCTTCTGAGATTCATTAGTGTCCTTCACTTCTGCACCTTGTACCGTTTTGACCCTCGCTTAGATTAAAAAGGTGTCACTCTCCGACCTCTTGAGTGAGCCATACTCCATCGTAATTCCTACCCTGGCTAGCCCCTATACACCTTTGTGCTATCTCCTATTACCCTAACTATATTTAGGAACATCGTTATTCGAAAACTTAGCTCTCCCTATTTTGTATTTATCAAAAAAAAATTGCATGTTATTGACTACGTCTATTTTATCCGTGTTAAATGGTTTACTATCCTTCACATTTTCAATAGCGCAACTATATATCGCGCATATTTTTGTCCCATGTTTCTTATTTTTACTATGTCGGTTTCCTAAGTTATTTTAAAAACTTTTTGATCGATACATAATCCTAAAATGTTTTAACCTATCACCAAATCCTTCACTATTTTATTATTGCTACTTTATTTTCCCGGGTATTGTGTTTATAGTTTGCTATTATGAAAGGTTATGCCTGATGCCATTACTTTAGCTACGCTATTTTGATATACGTACGTATGCATATATTTAGAATTTCGATTTTATCTAGCATGCCTCGAATGTTAGTTACTGCTATTTTCTCTTGTACATATAGTTGCCCCTATAGTTGATTCTGCCTTATACTTACTTAGACCTTCGATTTTCCTTTCCCGTTTAACTAACTTAAGTAAACCACTTTATGTGAGTGTTCGAGATCGTAGCTTTCCGCGTGTTATTTTATATAGCTTATCGCTTGTTTTAAATTTCGAGGACGAAATTTTTGGAAGGGTGGTATGATGTAATACCCAGTTCTCTTGCGCACCAATACCCGTATTTTTATAAAAGACTACTTACGAAAAATTTAATCATTTATATTTAGAATTATTTTATTTTAACCTAGCCCTAATTTATCTAAACCTTTTTATCTCTCCATTTTTTTTTACCCTAAAACCCGGCCCAAACTTACTATTTATTTTTCCCCAAATTCCTTTCCCCATTCCTATTTAACTCCAAGCCCAAGACAAAATAATGTATAATTTCCCAATTTTAAAACCTTAGACCAAAATCCATAATCCAAATCCTGAGTCCCCTTCTCCTTTATTATTTCCCTCCTTCTTTTCATTTTTCCCGGCCCATCTCTTTCCCCCTTCCCAATTAACCTTAATTCCTCCTCAGCCCACTCCCTTTTATTCCTTAACAAAATAAATAGAACAATATATATATTTAGCCGGCCCACTTCCAATTCTTTCCCTTTACAAATTAAATTAAACTAATAACCTATTAGGCCGGCCCAGCCCAGCTACCTGCACCCATCAAACCCGACCCGACCCGCTTCTTAACATTTCTTCCTCCCCACAGAAATATTTCCCGCTCCGTTTTTCCTTCCTTCCTCCACGTTGCCACTCCCCGCCTCTCTCGTACCCACGACCGTACGTGCGCGCTACCTCCCTTCCCCCGACCCCGTCTCCATCTCTCTCGATCCCTCTCTTTCTCTCCTCCCTCTCTCTCTCTTCTCCCCACTCCTCTCCTCCTTCCCTCGCTCCCGCTCTCTTTCCCTTCACACCCCCTACAAACGCGACTGACGAACCCCGCCTCACCTCCTCCATCACTTACCCCCATCGCCGATGAGCTACCTTGCCTCTTCCACCTCAACCCCTCCTTTTTACTCCGACGAACCCCGAGCCCCCTCACTTCGACCCTTTCCCCTCACTGCACCCCCTCGCCAAGCTTCCCCACTGCCCCTCACCTGCTCACCCTATCGCCGCTGCACTCACCTCCGACGAGCCGACCTCAATAACCCGAGGCCACCTCACTGCAACACCCGAGTTCTCTCTTTCGCTCGTTCCCCCTCATCACCACCGAGCACCATCGCCCCTCCGACCTCGTCGTCGTCGGCCAACAACATCGCCGGCTGCCTCCTTCCACTGCGAGCTTCCCTCCAACCCAGCTCCGGTCGTCCCGGGCTGCAGCTCCAGGCCAGCCTCCCATTCCCAAAGCCAAACCATCACCGACGGCCACCCTCTCCATAGCCGAGCCCCTGCCACCTCCTCTCGACACAAGCGAAGCCGTCATCGTCATCAACACGCCTTCCATCGCTGCCGTGCCGTACCATGTGTAGGACGGACCCACTCCCGTGTCGCGTCCGTGCCCAGTCTCCATGTCACCGTAGACCCACTCACGTGTCGCGCCCCGTGCTCAGTTGCTGTGCCACGCCTGTGTCGTGTCGTGCCCACCTCCGGACCAGGTCCCGTGCCGCACCGTGCCTTCCTCCGTATCATCACCAGGCGCAGCACCGCGTCGTGCCCGCATCATCACCAGGCCCAGTTCCGTGTCGCGCCGTGCCACGCATCGAGCTAGGACCACGCCTACTGCCGTATCACACCCGCGTCGCCACCGCGTCCAGTACCGGGTCACCGCGCACCGTGCTCGGGCAGCGTGTCGTATCCAGCGTCGCGATGTCCCGTGTGTCGGGACAAACCCTGCTGCGACGTCGCTTCCATATCAAGCGACCGAGGCAAGTACCCTACTTGCTACATGCTAGTTATTACTGTTACATTTTTAAAATCTATTAATTCCGTGTTTAAAACTCGTGAGATCTTATATGACATAAGTGCTTGATGCAAAACCCGAACGAAGACCTTCCATTAAACTGACGGAACTCGATTACATATGCTGGCCCGTGTGGCAATGAACATTGTGGTGAAATTTGACTGGAGAAATTAATCGTTATTGGCTTAAACGATCATCCCCAAGTACACCCGTTAAAACTGAATAATTCCTGCGTCTGAAACTTGTTAAAATCATAATTAATTGTGTACATATTGAAATGATGCGTTCGAGAGCTCAAATCGAAGCCGACTCTACGAACTGTAACCCTATGCAATTTCTTAATTATTTCCGTACTGAAATTATGATGAGAATTGGTTCGGAGAGCAGCTCTGGACTGCAGTCCAGAGCAGCTCTGGTTGTTCTTTTATGTCTCATAATGCTTACCCCTTCTCTGCCTGAACTTGTTTGTTGCGGAACCCTGCATTTTATTGAATATCAATCTGTTAGATAAATAACGCAAGTTATTTCACCCCTTTATATCGTCGTTTACTATTTAATACGCAATTTAGAAGATTGGGACGTATAGCAGTCCCAAACAGAACCAGAACTGATACTTTAGTGTTGAACAGTTCATAACTTCTGACATAGAGACGCGATTGAGAATCCGTCTAGTGAGTTAGAAACCTTATTGAAAACCCTAAATTTCATTCCACTGTAGCGTTGTTAAATTCTGATCTCAACTGGGATTAAAATGCGTTACGAAACGTACTTCTGATTCTGAAAACGGATTTCCAGCAGTGAGCGCTTAAAATGAAATGGCCATATCTAGTGATCCTGAAACCCGATTAACATGAAATCAATTTTAATGGTTAGATAATTAAACAGGATGCTTACCCCCTTTTTATGTTTCGCTAAATTTTGCGTATATGTTTTATGATAAATTATACAAGTGGTAGGACACCGACTTATGACATCTTAATCATGCCTGAATTATCGTATTCTCATCACATTACATATATGTTATTGCATTGGTAACCTAGTGACCATGTGCATTACCCAGTGTTAGGTTTTAGCATTTGATTGTGGCAAGTACATTAGTGTTTAAGCATGAATGGACAAGTGAAAGTGACACGTACTTGTACACAATCAGTGGACCCTATTGATTTATTGCATTATCGACGTCTGTGGGGCGTGTATAAGTGTGACTATAATTGGTATAGGACAATTATGGAAGCACTTGTATGAGTGTCACAGGTAAGGCACCAAACACTGTCCATTTATCTTGGGTATCAGTCGGGACATGCTTGATGGAGATCATGTCTCCAGGTCTCGCGCAGGCTTGTCATGGAAAGACCGGTATTTGAGTTTATGGTTGGCGTTTGATGTAGACCACGGGGTGTGGGGTAGTTTGAGTGTGAGTTCAACAGGATCTCGGGAGCCCCATGTCGGCACATATGGAGATATATGGAGTTATATAGGGATATCACTGATTATTAGCGAGCGATTCGGGCCCGTGTTCCCTTGTTCTTGGGTCATACCCTTGGGTGGGGGATACTCACGAGTGGTTGACTCTCACACTTGGACTGACGATAGGCTTAGTGATCTGTACAGTGAGACTTAAAGAATGATAGGGATAGTGGCATTGACATGCATTGCTTACTGAATCGACACACCTGACTTACTATTTTACTGCTTTACTGTTCACCTGCTCTATTAGACACCCGCATTGGCTACTTCATGTTCACATATTTACTATCTTGATTTACCGTTATATATTCATTATTACTGTACGAGTTACCATTTTTATATATATATATATATATATATATAGCTATCGCGTCGCTCTGACGACCCGAGTATGCATGCTCAGAGTGAGAAGTGGATCTAGCTTGGACCAGGACCAGACGTACATCGCGGACATCTTGATCAGCTACCCAGAGCTATACTCTTTTGATCTCCATCAGGTTAGTTCTTTGTATTTGTTTTGATTCAGTTACTGCATTTCTCATTACCTGTGCATTGTTTACTGATTACCACGTAAAGTTAGAAGCCGAAGTGTGACTACGGAGATATATTAGCTCGACCGTAGGAGTATGGCTGGCCTTGTCAACCCCTCGTCTTCCGTATTTTGGGTAGCGGGGCGTGGCATGATCTCGATAACTCGGATTTCCTTGATTCCAGTCCTGAAATAATTTCTGCACAATTATTTCACTAAATAATGTTAGTAGAATTTATTTTTATTGAGATATTATCTTTAACCATTTGTCATGATATTTTAATTTTAAGAGAATAGGTCAAAGGTATTTAATAAGGTAAGCATATTAAATGGGCCAAATGTTACATGGATATTATATGCTTACTTTTTCCTTTATAATGTTAATTATAATATATAAACACATGAAAATAGTATTTTTACAGATAAACTCTCATATGTGTCATATATTATGATAAACACCTTTTTTTATATAGAAATAGTAAGAAAAATGTCTTATTAAATGTGCAGTTTTATCAACTGAACAAATACCCCCAAACTTAACTTTAATCGTCCCGAGCAAACTAGTTATTCAAGAGAAGCAGAAAGAAGAAAAAAGAAAAATCCTAAGTTGCACACTTTCGTAGGCAACATGATTGCACTGAACATGTGCAACAAGCCGTTAAACCTCTAGGTGTCCCTAGTAAGAGGAGTGTTGTCTCCTGAAGGTTTTCAGCGGATTACACCCACAAAATCCTATAATAAAAGAAAGATAATGAAATTTACATACAAAAATAAGAATTATGAAAGAAAGAACTTGAAAATAAGAGTTTTCAACTACACCAGTTTTTCAGTTGCTATGGGCCCTATCTTAATGAACATGAAAAAATGTTAGAAATCACATCATCCCTCAATAAGACATAGCCTTTTGTCTTCCTCCCTATCTTTCTTCCAAACATTGATCATATACCCCTACGTGTGTGTAAAAGACATCCCTACACTTAGAGAATTCAAATCAAGCTATCATATTCTTGTCCATCTTCCAAAGTACTTTTTAGTCGGTGAATATTTTCTTCTTTTTTTTTTTTAATGAAATTGCTCACACATCATTCATGCGACTGTTAATACTTCTTGAGGTACTAACCGACCGATTACAAAACGTGCTTGCATATTAAGGTGTAATTCCTCGTCTTGCACACCTAAGGCTTAGCAGTGGCTCCCAAACCAGTTGTTCTAAGGCACTAGCTGATAAAGCACCCTCGCTATATTTTTTTTATGCTACCTTGTTAATTACAAAACTAGTGTTCATTTTTTTTTCTTCACCACATATATTTTATTTTATTTTCCTTCATACTAAGGCTTTAGACAAGAGCATTTCAAGGTATCCTCTACTATCCCAAGTTTCAAGATGTGTGTAAGTGCGCATAGTAGGGTATCAACATTCAGATGTTTGGCTTCTAGAATAGGGACTATTTTTCAGACTTATTTTTATGCTCAGATTAGCAATTTCCTTCATCTTACTAACCCTTGGGAAAACAGCTCATAACTACTTATTACTAGTTTTGTTTAAGAGAACCTCTAACTTTCTTGTTTTTCTCAAACTATTCATATTTTGCATATATAATTTTTCACTTTCAAACTTTCATTATCGAAATTTTTTTGTGCTTATATATAGTATAATGCAAAGTAATGCGTAAATTAGCACAAACCTCCCCAAACCTGTTTACAGCAGTGTCCTCACTGTTGTCATCTTTTTAAATCTCAAAAACTGTAGACTTGGGAGGAAAAGTTAGTAACGGGGACATGAAATGGTGAAAGTAAAATTCTCCCCCAAACTTATTTTTGGCTCACAATTTTGTAAAAATCATTTTCTTTCAGGTGCCAAAATATCCCCCCCCCAAACTTGAGTAAAATAGTTTTAAGCAATTAAAATCATTGGGGGGGGGTTTAAAGTTATTGGTCAAAATAAAGCCTTACAAAGACCAAAAATCAACACCAACCATTCAAAAATTTTATCAATGTAACGTATAGGTCAGTGGAAGAACATGTTATATAGAGCCAAGAACAAGTGGGGAAGAGATAAGTGGTGGTATGGAAAGGGTTTGCGTGAACGTGAATGTGAGGAGATAAGAGGTGATGATAAATAAAAACGAGAATGTGAATGATCAGAAATGGGTGGAATATTGGCATTCTCGTATTTTATAAGAAGAAAGAGTGGTGGTTCAACTTCTATAGGTGGATATTGATTAATCATAAAATCCGTGTTGTTTAGAAATGCAAGTTCGTCAGCAAAAAGTTTTTCAAAACTTTCATTGATGGTGTAATTGAACATTTTGCTGTCAGTAAGTTTTGTACCAGAATTTATCATACTTGATTTATCAAAAATTATGGAGGTAGGAGACTCGAAAAACTCATCTACCTTATTTTCAAAAGTATCCAAATCAAGTTGGCTTTCTGGAATTATCAAACTTGAATTATCGGATTGTGATTCATCAACACTCACTGAAATTATAGGAAGAATAGAAGAAGAAGAACCCGAGAAAGTAGAAGGTGAAATAGGTAAACAGATTGGTGTGTCGAGTATCGCTGAACCAGATGTGGGAGATGAAGGCTGAATTTTGGTCTGCTGTTCGGTTATACAATTATCATCAACTTCAAGACACATTTAGGGTTCGGGAAGAATAATTAATGGCTCGAGATGATAACAAAAAGGAAGTGAAAGGACCTGATGAATTGATGGGAAATTTTTGGGTTCATCATTCAATATATCCCCAACGTCAATCTCCTCATTCAAGTGAAGGTTAGAATTTTCAAACACCTCATTAAAATTATGATTTTCAATCAATTTTGGTTCAAGAGTGGAGGTGTAGAGATCACAAGGGTTGGGTGTTGTTTCACTTGAAATGGACCCTTCACAATCGGGTAAATCAAACACTACAAAGTCACACAACTCATTAGACATTCTATCTCCAATTGGTGAATCATTTGGTGTACTCGATGAATCTGTGAAACCGGAGTTGTGGATTTCAGTTTGGAATGGGGAGGTTTGATTAGGAAGGGTGTACAGTTTTATCTCACTACCCAAATTCTCACTTTGTCCCATGGCCGTATTGTATACTAAAAATTTTTGGGCTGATTTGAAATTATTAGCTTGCATCCACTCTGTTGTTTCCTTTCTAATTTGGTGCGACATTTCCACATATTTTTCTAACGTCCACTCAAGACTAGACTTGGATTGATAAGGGGTTTCAGTATAAGATTGAAATTCTTGTGGATAATTAAAACTCCCAAATGACTGATTAGAAGGATTGTCTAGAGAAGGTGTAAAAGTCGGATAGGATTGATATGAATACAGTGGTTGCGAACATTGGGCAGGAGTAGGATCAACATTATGATAAGAAGAATACTGATATTGGTTGATTGGTTGGCTATTCTCAATAGACATCATATATGCCACAGACCGATTATGAAATTTTTCTCTAGAAAGTGGTGGTGATGGTTGATATTGGTCCGGATTGAAACTTTGGCCGTTAGCCCTTGCTATATGCTCAGCAATGGACATGCGTCTAGGGGTGTAACACCTTAGGATGTGTTTAGTGGCTAATTATATTTAAATAAATGGTTTTTAATAAAAAGTTTACCAAATTTATCTTCAAATATTTTATCAAATTTAATAAATATTTTATTAGATTTTTCCTAGGCTTGCACATACTTGTGCATGTAAACTAGGGTTAAAATGGGGTTAAACCATGATTAGCAACCATGGTGGGTTAAACCATTAGAATTATGTGTTTTAGGTTTAAATTAAGTGTGATTGTTTTTTTAACAAAAATGGAAAATAATTTGAATTTGGTTGACTTGGAGGGAGAGAGAGAGAGAATGGGCATGATGGCCTTGTCATGCCTTCATTTAAAGAAGAGAAAGTGAGAGAGAGAGGGGTTGACTCTTCTATGCTCTCATTCCTTTTCTTTTTGTTAACTCTTTTCTCACAACTCTCTCACTCTCACTCATACACACACACACTCATTCCTTACAGCAGCAACAATAGAAGAAGCAGCAGCAGCAGCACCAGAAGCAACAGCATCAGCACAAGCAGCAACAGCAGCAGCCTCTAGCAGCAGCAGCATGCATTAGCAGCAGCTGCAGCCCAGCAGCAGCAGCACATCTTCTTCTTCTTCCCCTCCTTCTCCTGCTTCTTAGGGTCTATTGGGGTATAATTCTTAAACTCAATTCCCTTTTTTCAGCTTATGTGTAGAAGTAGCATCGGTTAGTGATAAAAGTGAGTCTTTGTGCTAATATGGTGAATTGTGTGGACTTTTGGTTAGGAGATGATTTTGTTGGTTAGCCTAGCCTAGTTAAGTATTATTAGGGCCACATAAACTGAGATTAATCCCAGATTTCACCAAAATACCCTAGGTTTTCTTTTTGTGCAAAATATAACGTTTTTAAGTGAATTTTTAGTTTTCTGTGATCTGCTATAGATCCGGGTATTTCAGATAAAATCTGAGTTAATTGTAGCCTACTTTTTAGACCCTGATCACACCACCAGAGGACGAGACCCCCTACCCAACTTTTGGCCGCCGGTTTATTCTTTCTGGCCGTAAATTGCGGCCAGATGAGGGAGTTAGGTGTTAGGGTTTTGGCTAGAGGAGTCTGCTATATTTTTAGGGTCGTTGGTATGTGCAATTTTGTAATTTTTCACCTGAGTAAGAATCTGGGATGATATATCGTTTTTCTAACACGTTTTGTTTGCGCGACACGTACAATACGTGAGTATGTTCTGTGGTTGCTGCGTATTGCGACGTGTCGGGATAGTTTTAGACGCGTATACACACGTTTCAGCGTATCGTACCCACGCGCGTTTAGTTCGCAACACGAGTTTCTCGTTTGATTTCGATATCGCGTTTTGTAGAATTTTGCTTATATATGGATTCCTTGTGTAATTCCAGGTTTGCAGGCGAGTACGTCGGACGCCGTAAAGAAGGGAAAGCAGGTGGTCGGCTACACTTAGCACGCGACCAGGTGAGTAGATTTAACATCTACGGGGAAATCGCCCATATGGCGTTAAGCGTCAGGGCGTAATAGGATAATTTAGTTGTATGTGTTCATATAGATATACTATAGTAGCATACCTTCTTATTGCATATAGAATTGGTAGTATAGAACACTGCACTGTTACTAACGGTTCAAGCTGCACGAGCACTATTGGTATGTTATACTCACACCGTTAGTGATTTTCATGACACTCACATTATAGGATTGCTACGAATTATATATCGTCTTGATTTCCACTTCATTGATGATTGTCATGACTTGCCGCATATTAGCATATATTTATATTCATACCATGCACACTGTATATTCACTTTTGTGCATACCTTCATTGATACATCGTTACCTACGCACATGCACCCTTTATATTCATCTTAGTGCATACATATCTTGATATATCTACACTTGTGCACATATACATGGTATATCCATATTAGTGCACATGTACATTGCTACACTCACATTGCGTACATATCCATTCGCACATCCATACCTATATACATACATATGTTACATACATGGGTGATATTGACATGATTTAAAAACTAATGGACCGCACGAGACATTTTCAAAACTGGATCCTTTTTAAAAGAGCGGTTTTCCCTTTCTTTTACTCTTAGTGTCATACGACACATTGCATGGATTTACGCATTGAGTTTGAATTTATGTGATTTCTGGATTTGGGAACCATGGTATTATTTTAAGAAAATATGCAATGTTTTAAAAACCCGGTTTTCCTTGATATGATATTTCAGTGCGTCCACCTTGCGTTTTCTCGGTTCTGAGACGTGTGACATGTTAACCCGAATCGAGGAGCTGGATGAGGCCAATTGTGGGTACATGGTGGACCCGGTATGGTACCCCGGGGCAAGAAAGGGATGCTGTGTATACAGACGGTAAGCCTGGCAGAGGGACTACTACCTACCGGTGATTGGTTGGACCTGACGGTTATCCGGAGGATACTGACCATAGTCGATAGATGGATACGGGACGATCCGTACTGCCGGGGCCGAGGGCCAATTCCGCAGACGGAGCCCGTGTGCCGATCCGGACTGACGGAGCCCGATACTTGAGGATTTGCGTGTCAATGCTGGACACGATTATTTTATGATATTTCGAGTGCCGATGTTGGGCACTTACGATTCTATGAGTTTTACAGGATTTGAGGGCCGATGAGGGTGACGGCGCCTGAGTTTTACTGGGATTTGGGTGCATTGATGGACACCGATTATTTTTACCACGTTGATATTCCGTGTAGATGTTATTTTATCCCATGCTCGGTATTCATTATTTCACATCTCACCCTGTAGTTATAGTACCTGATAGAGTGCTTTTGCATGATTATTGCATACCCTGCTCATCATATATTGAGGTTATTGAATTGCACCTGTTAGGCATGATTATTGCGTATCCAGTTCATCATATAGATATTATCTGTTGGCATATGTTAGAGTATCGCAGTACATGCATACTCGCGATTACCTTTATATGTTATCTACTATTCACGAGTTGGCAACTCACCCCCATTGTGCCACAGTGTTTGCAGGTTTCCCCTCGGAGTAGTCGCGGCAGGCTGTGTTCTTACATCTTTTGATACAGATACCACTACAGTTGGCGTGTGAGCCCTTTTGCTGATAGGTGGGTTTTTGTGCGGTATCTATTTATTTTCCAGTTGTATACACTGTTGTATCTAGTACTCTCCATCTACTTTTCATGTATTGACTTAGAGACCAGTTGTGTGGACGATGTATATTATTTTGTACTCTGGTGTCATACTCGTTGTGAGCTGACTTTATTTATGCAGCTTCATCTTTTATGATATTTGTTTTCACTTGTACTGTTCATTTCTTCGCTACGGCGTCGTATACTATATTTGTAGTGATTGTTTTCGCCGTTGGGCGTGATTGCTCCCGTTTGGGATGCCTTATCCTTATTGTATATCATTTTACTCATATATTATCTTGTACCCGATTTCGGGGCTAGTTTTTACAAAGGAAATGCTGCCAAAATTTTTAAGATAATAACTTGAACTTTAAAGAATTTTACTAAACAACTTAAAGTTTTCTAAATGTTTTAACAAATGTTTCCATAAAATGTTTTAACACTCACTACTTTACAATGGTTTTGATTTCTGGGTTCGGTTTACTTAGTCGTGTTACGCCTGTAGACGTTACGCGGTTAAGTGCCGGTCACGGGCCGAACTTTAGGTCATGACAAAGTTGGTATCAGAGCGTAGGTTTTACCTTCGGAGTGTAGGATGACCCTGGTATGATGGAGTAGGTAGCTGAAGCAGAGTGGCGTAGCGTGCGTATGTTCCGCGGCATACTCACGACACGGTACTCCGCCTAAGCGACCTTAGGACTTATTGATTGGAATTCCTTCATGATTGTATACATTCTTGTGATTCGATTTCCGTATCCATATTGAATCCTACTTTCTTTTCAGCCATTATGCCGCCAAAGACTACGAGGGCGCAGAGAGCGGCCGCGAGAGCCGAGATTTGAGTTGACTCATCCGAGACGAGGACTGATCCGGGTAGAACACCTGTTGTACCAGAGCAAACTGTTCCTCCTACGACAGATCAGATCGCTATGCTAGGGGCCGGTATGCAGGAGATGCGCCAGATGATAGGGTCGCTAGTCGAGATGCTTCGAGCACATCGACCAGAGGTAGTTCTACCCGTTACGGGGACCGCGATGGTACCTACAGTACAGGCAGTTGTCCCTGTAGCTACGGAGGTTATTACAGTATCGCTAGCAGAGTTCATGAGGCTGAAGCCTCCGGTCTTCACAGGCACCGATACAGCCGAGGACCCACAGGCATTTATTGATAGGATGGCCCGGATATGTCATTCACTCAGATGCGAGATGGCTAGAGTTCACGAGCTTTCGCCTGGAAGGTCTTGCGCAGAAATGGTGTGAGTCGATCGAGAAGGGCAGAGCAGCAGGTCTTCCTCCTATGACCTGGACAGAGTTTGTGACGGTATTCCTTGCCCGCTTCCTTCCACAGAGTGTCAGAGATTCTAGGGCGTGCAGGTTCGAGTCTTTACGTCAGACTCCAGAGATGACAGTGGCAGAGTATGATGTACTATTTACCGAGCTATCAGTTTATGCCCCATACCTAGTGGCTACCGAGAAGATGCGAGTCAAGAAATTTGTTCGAGGCTTGCTCACCCCACCGTTCCTTACGATCAGCGCACAGCATTGCGAGACCTATGCAGCAGCTGTAGACGCAGCCTTATTAGTCGAGGAGCGCCTTGCTGAGACTTCGGTAGTTCCAGAGCCGAAGAGAGTTCGTACTGATACGTCAGCACAGAGACAGCCGTTTAGGCGTCGCGATAGGTTCCGTTCAGGTACGGGGGGTAGCGGAGGATCGGGACGAGGTCAGCTATTCAGCTCTTATCCCCAGGAGGGTCAGCCGGCACCATCTAGATGTTTCCGATGCGGGAGTACTTATCATCGTGTGCGAGATTGTCCGGAGCCACGTGAGGGCGAGACAGCCGTACCACATGTTACGTTTCCACCTTCTCCACCCCAGAGGGCGTTGCCTATTATACCCACTGTTGTTCCGCATAAGACTCATGCACAGAGAGGCCGTGGTCGCGGAAGGTTTGCTCATAGAGGACGAGGCGGCCGAGGCAGAGGACAGTCAGCTGCCGGCAGAGTACAGCCAGTTGCTAGTAGGGGACCGCCAGTCACAGGTGGAGGACATGCACGAGTTTTCGCATTGACGCATCGGGACGCGCAGGCGTCCAATGCGGTGGTTTCAGGTACCCTTTCAGTATGTTCGGTTGACGCACACGTGCTATTTGATCCCGGATCCACGCACTCGTACGTTTCCACACACTTCGTGCCGAGTTTGGGTAGAGAGTCCGGTTTGCTTGATCAGCCGCTTGTTGTGACCACCCCTGTAGGTGAGTCGTTTGTTGCTAGGCACGTGTTCCGATCCTGTGTTGTCTGTATTGGAGAGAGAGTTGCCTGTCGACTTGATCTTTCTTGAGATGTTGGACTTCGACGTTCTTTTGGGCATGGATTGGTTAGCCACGTGCTATGCGTCTGTGGACTGCCGCGGGAAGACAGTTAGATTTTGTTTTCCCGGCGAGTCGGCTTTTGTTGTGCAGGGGGGCTGTTGTGCCGCCCCTCACAGTTTGATTTCTTCTCTTCGCGCTGGACAGCTGTTGAGGAAGGGATGTCACGGATTTCTAGCCTATGTTTGCGATACTAGAGCTACAAATATTCCATTGGACCAGGTTCCGATTGTATGTGAGTTCCCTGATGTTTTCCCTGACGAGCTTCCTGGGCTACCGCCCGAGTGCGATATTGCTTTCTGTATTGATTTGATTCCCGACACGGGGCCTATTTCTATACCGCCTTATCGGATGGCCCCGGCGGAGCTTACTGAGTTGAAGGGTCAGTTGCAAGATTTGCTGGATAAGGGACTTATTCGACCCAGTGTGTCTCCTTGGGGTGCTCCGGTCCTGTTTGTCAAGAAAAAGGACGGCATTTTGCGTTTTTGTGTCGACTACTGCCAGCTGAACAGGGTTACCATGCGGAACCGATATCCCTTGCCACGCATCGACGACTTGTTCGACCAGCTTCAGGGGGCAGGATATTTTTCGAGGATCGACTTGCGATCAGGATACCATCAGCTGCAGGTTCGACAGGAGGATATACCGAGGACAGCTTTCTGCACGCGTTACGGCCATTATGAGTTTTTGGTGATGTCGTTCGGACTCACCAACGCCCCAGCAGCGTTTATGGACTTGATGAACCATATTTTCAGGCCGTATCTTGATTTGTTCATCATCGTATTCATTGACGATATTTTGGTGTATTCGCGGAGCCGAGAGGAGCACGAGCAGCACCTGCGGATCATACTGCAGACTTTGAGGGAGCACCAGCTTTTCGCAAAATTCTCCAAGTGCGCATTCTGGCTAGACAGCGTAGACTTCTTGGGTCACGTGATTACACGATATGGTATATGTGTGGACCCAAAGAAGATCGAGGCCGTTCAGCGTTGGTCCAGACCCGCATCAGTTACGGAGATCCGCAGCTTTCTAGGATTGGCCGGTTACTACAGGCGTTTTGTGCAGGACTTCTCCCGTATTGCTGCACCTTTGACCGGGTTGACCCGGAAGGAAGTTCCTTTCGATTGGACGGAGGAGTGCGAGCATAGCTTTCAGCAGCTATAGACTTGTTTGACTACGGCGCCGGTGTTATCATTGCCTTCAGGATCGGGCGGATTTGTGGTATATTGTGATGCTTCTCGAGTGGGGCTAGGGTGCGAATTGATGCAGCATGACAGGGTGATCGCGTATGCTTCACGGCAGCTGAAGAAGTATGAACAGAACTACCCCACTCACGATTTGGAGATGGCTGCAGTGGTCTTTGCACTCAAGATTTGGCGACATTAGCTATACGGCGAGTCGTGCCAGATATTCACTGATCACAAGAGCTTAAAGTATATATTTCAGCAGCGAGACCTGAATCTCCGACAGTGTCGTTGGATGGAACTAGTAAAGGACTACGATTACGAGATCTTGTATTACCCGGGCAAGGCTAATGTTGTGACGGATGCTTTGAGCAGGAGGCCCAGGGGTAGTCTATCTTGTTTGAGCGCAGTGCAGAGGCAGTCGTCGGCAGATTGGCAGATATTATGCGACAGCCGAGTGCAGTTCGAGTTCATGCCGATCGGGGGACAGCTTGCGCATGTTCGTGCACGCCTACAGTTGCTTGACCGTATACATGAGGCACAGTACAGCGATGACCATTGTTCAGAGATCATGGCACAGATTGGACATGGCAGATTTTCCGAGTTCGTGATCGATGATCAAGGGATACTGCGATTTGGGACTAGACTATACGTACCAGATGCCGAGGGACTGTGGCGTGAGATTCTTGAGGAGGCACATCGATCGGTGTACAGTGTTCATCCGGGTTCCACCAAGATGTACCATAATATGAGAGATGTTTACTGGTGGGACGGAATGGAGAGGGACAGACTTCGTGTCGAGATGCCTGACTTGTCAGCAAGTCAAGGCCGAGCACCAGAGGCCAGTGAGAGAGCTATAGACATTACCCATTCCGGAGTGGAATTGGGAACAGATTTCGATGGATTTCGTTGTGGGTCTACCCAGGACTAGGCGGGGGTATGACTCCATTTGGGTGATCGTGGATCATTTGACGAAAGAGGCTCACTTCCTGCCGGTGAAGACAACTTTCGGATTTGCTCAGTATGCCTAGATTTACATCGACGAGATTGTACGGCTGCATGGAGTCCCGACGTGTATCGTGTCCGACCGAGGCACCCAGTTTACCAGCCGACTATGGCAGAGGCTTCATGAGGCGTTGGGCACAAGCTTAAGTTTCAGCACAGCATTTCATCCGCAGACCGACGGCCAGTCAGAGCGGACTATTCAGACTCTCGAGGACATGCTTCGAGCGTGCGTTTTAGACTTTGGTGGTAGCTGGGATCATCATTTACCCTTGGTGGAGTTCTCCTACAACAATAGTTTCCAGGATATTATTCAGATGACACCTTTCGAGGCTTTGTATGGGAGGAGATGTAGATCACCCGTCTGTTGGACAGATCACCCGTCTGTTGGACAGAGCTCAGCGAGTGCAGTATTTTGGGGCCACAGATCGTACAGGAGACGACCGAGAAGATACAGCTAATTCGAGATAGGATGAGGACAGCTCAGAGCAGGCAGAAATCATATGCTGACAGACGCCGCCGCAGATTAGGGTTCGCAGTTGGCGATGACATTTTTCTGAGGGTTGCTCCGAAGAAGGGAGTGATGAGGTTTGGACGTAAGGGGAAGCTTATCCCCAGATTCATAGGTCCCTTCGAGATCCTCGATTGTGTGGGTGCAGTTGCATATCGTTTGTCTCTTCCACCCGACTTCCCAGATGTTCACCCCGTATTCCACGTGTCGATACTTTGCAGATACCTACATGACCCATCGCACATGATTCACCATCAGACCGTTCAGCTCGAGCGCGATCTTTCATTCACCGAGCAGCCAGTCGTGATATTGGACCGGCAGGTGAAGAAACTTAGATCGAAGGTCTTGCCATCAGTGAAGGTGCTTTGGCGCAACCCGAATGGTGAAGAGATCACTTGGGAGGCCGAGGGCGAGATGCGGAAGAAGTTTCCTCATCTCTTTGAAGGTATGCGTAGTTTTATATTTTTAAATTCGGGGACGAATTTCTTTAAAGGGGGAAGATTGTAACATCTTAGGATGTGTTTAGTGGCTAATTAAATTTAAATAAATGGTTTTTAATAAAAAGTTTACCAAATTGATTTTCAAATATTTTATCAAATTTAATGAATATTTTTAATAGATTTTTCCAAGGCTTGCACACACTTGTGCATGTAAACTGGGGTTAAAATAGGGTTAAACCATGATTAGCAGCCATGGTGGGTTAAACCATTGGAATTAAGTGTTTTAGGTTTTAATTAAGTGTGTTTGTCTTTTTTAACAAAAATGGAAAATAATTTGAATTTGGTTGACTTGGAGGGAGAGAGAGAGAGAAAGAGAGAGAGAATAGGCATGATGGCCTTACCATGCCTTCATTTAATGAAGAGAGAGAGAGAGAGGGGTTGACTTTTCTAAGCTCTCATTCATTTTCTTTTTGTTAACTCTTTTCTCACAACTCTCTCACTCTCACTCATACACACACACACACTCATTCCTCACAGCAGCAACAATAGAAGCAGCAGCAGCAGAAGCATCAGCAGCAGAACCAGAAGCAACAACATCAGCACAAGCAGCAATAGCAGCAGCCTCAAGCAGTAGCAGCATGCATTAGCAGCAGCAGCACCCCAGCAGCAGCAACACTTCTTCTTCTTCCCCTCCTTCTCCTGCTTCCTAGGGTCTATTGGGGTATAATTCTTAAACTTAATTCCCTTTTCTCAGCTTATGTGTAGAAGTAGCATCGGTTAGTGATTAAAGTGAGTTTTTGTGCTAATATGGTGAATTGTGTGGACTTTTGGTTAGGAGATGATTTTGTTGGTTAGCCTAGCCTAGTTAAGTGTTATTAGGGCCACATAAACTGAGATTAACCCCAGATTTCACCAAAATACCCTAGGTTTTCTTTTTGTGCAAAATATAACGTTTTTAGTGAATTTTTAGCTTTCTGTGATCTGCTATAGACCCGGGTATTTCAGATAAAATCTGAGTTAACTGTAGCCTACTTTTTAGACCCTGATCACACCACCAGAGGACGAGACCCCCAACCCAACTTTTGGCCGCCGGTTTATTCTTTCTGGTCGCAAATTGCGGCCAGATGAGGGAGTTAGGTGTTAGGGTTTTGGCTAGAGGAGTCTGCTATATTTTTAGGGTCTTTGGTATGTGCAATTTTGTAATTTTTCACCTGAGTAAGAATCTGGGACGATATATCATTTTTCTAACACGTTTTGTTTGCGCGACACGTGCGATACGTGAGTAGGTTCTGTGGTTGCTGCGTATCGCGACGTGTTGGGATAGTTTTAGACGCGTATACACACATTTCAGCGTATCGTACCCACGCGCGTTTAGTTCGCGACGCGAGTTTCTCGTTTGATTTCGATATTGCGTTTTGTAGAATTTTGCTTATATATGGATTCCTTGTGTAATTCCAGGTTTGCAGGCGGGTACGTCGGATGCCGCAAAGAAGGGAAAGCAGGTGGTCGGCTATACTTAGCACGCGACCAGGTGAGTAGATTTAACATCTACGGGGAAATCGCCCGTATGGCGTTAAGAATCAGGGCGTAATAGGATATTTTAGTTGTATGTGTTCATATAGATATACTATAGTAGCATACCTTCTTATTGCATATAGAATTGGTAGTATAGAACACTGCACTGTCACTAACGGTTCAAGCTGCACGAGCACTATTGGTATGTTACACTCACACCGTTAGTGATTTCCATGACACTCACATTATAGGATTGCTACGAATTATATATCGTCTTGATTTCCGCTTCATTGATGATTGTCATGACTTGCCGCATATTGGCATATATTTATATTCATACCATGTACACTGTATATTCACTTTTGTGCATACTTTCATTGATACATCATTACCTGCGCACATGCACCCTTTATATTCATCTTAGTGCATACATATCTTGATATATCTACACATGCGCACATGTACATCGTATATCCATATTAGTGCACATGTACATTGCTATACTCACATTGCGTACATATCCATTCGCACATCCATACCTATATACATACATATGTTACATACATGGGCGATATTGACATGATTTAAAAACTAAGGGACCGCACGAGACATTTTCAAAACTGGATCCTTTTTAAAAGAGCGGTTTTCCCTTTCTTTTACTCTTAGTGTCATACGACACATTGCATGGATTTACACATTGAGTTTGAATTTATGTGATTTCTGGATTTGGGAACCGGGGTATTATTTTAAGAAAATACGCACTGTTTTAAAAACCCGGTTTCCCTTGATATGATATTTCAGTGCGTCCACCATGCGTTTTCTCGGTTCTGAGACATGTGACAGTGGACCCGAATCGAGGAGCTGGACGAGGCCAATTGCGGGTACATGGTGGTGTAAGTCTATGGTAGCGCCCTGGCTGTCTTTCAGACGCCAAATGCGGAACAAAAACTTTTAACAACTGGCGCTATCGTATACTATATCCCAGGATCTGCCATTAACGCTAAACTAACAAACTACAAAGTGGGTAGAAATGTTATACCGAACGATCCGGGTCCTTCGGTCTTCAACCATCATCCCACGCTTTGTTGTAGCTGATCCGAACTCGCTCGATCTCCGGTCTCATCGTCCAGGTGGCACCACGTCGACGGATCTTTAAACGGGCTCCCGCCTCTGAACCGAGGCAACTCGATCATCAAGTTTGCTAAAAGAGATGACCAAGATTGATGTAGAGAATGAGTAGAACACTTTGTCTCGTTACGTCCAAGGCTATGGACGAACGGTTAATGAAGTTGCCTTTTGGATCGGGTGAAATGAGAAAATGAACTTATGAAATTTCCATGAAGCAAATTTCATATACTTTTTCAAATGAATCAATATCCTTCCCTCAAGAGGGGCCGGCCACTATTATAAGCAAAGGGGGTGAGTGTAGGAAGAAGAATGGTGACCATAAGGAAAATGATACTTATCATTTCACTTAATGAAAACTAATGAGTCATAAGTGACACCTTGTATTCATTTAATGCATACAATGAACCAAGAAAACACATCATCATATCATTAAATGTATACTATGAATCATCAATTCTAGAACCTTCTAGAATCATGACTCACCTCATGACTCACCCAATGAAGGAAAGATAAATCCGTATTTAACTGAATGTTTAATACGGCCGATAGAAAACTGGAAACTGGCAACTTCCAAAAGCGATCCTGAAACGAATTTCAGGATAACCCCGTAACAGTATAAACATACCCGCATTTGTATTATGACCGAATACAAATGCAACCAAGACAAATATATTATATCTACACAGTATAATACTTGGATCCGGCTTAAACCAAAGCCTACCAGTATTATCTGCCCGAAATATGACACGTGCGTAAACGCACGTGGATTTTCCGAACCCTGCCATAATACCATACGGCATCTACAACGTTTCGCCCGAACTTGGGAAACTGTCCGTGGGGAACCATAATGACTCATCAATACACTGGCACCGGGTATAACCCTAGCACGTCAGAGGTACTATCTGTACGTAACTGTTGCCTATGTATTGATTGGAAGGGAAGCTGACGAGCGAACTCATCCAGAAACCCTACTGAGCCTGACAGTGACAATATGCATACAGTTCGGTCCGTTCGTCTACGAGTATCGCATATAGGGCCTAGGGGGCTGGTCAATGTCAGACCCCCAATAGTTATATAAATCGTGTCGGAGAGAAGGCCAGAACACCCTGAGATACTACTGGAAATACCTTCTAGTAAATCTCGATTACCCTGGCCAGGGATTTCGTGTAATGGCTCTCCTAAACACAGCGCGATCTCACCCCCAATACCGGGAGAGACGAATCCTTGACGATCCGCTCATTGCCTCCATGTGGCTCGGGACTGTACCCAAAATATACCTGTTTGCACGACTTCTTTGACCCGTGGTAGGGTGTAAATCAAAGCACAGTGGGAACTCACACAAGACAAATGACGATCCCAGGTCGAAAGACTAATCTGTACACATGTCACCAGGGAACTGCTATCTGACGATATGTATAATACCAACTAGCATGTTCCCGGTGAGTCCTGTCCGGTGTACTTATAACCCAATGAGCACCTGTATACATCTTAGGTGATCCAACTAACACCAATGGCTTGTGAGACCGGCCACCGCCCCTCGTTGGGGTCTCGACTGTATACACTAGTCAACTCTGGAGTATCGATTCACTGTCTCGAAACCCCCACGACTAAGGACACTTTTAAGGACGTGCTTATAGACCCCAGCTCTCACGTATATGATCGCCATCATACTGCCGGCAGTCAAGCAAGAATCCTATGGGCTCTATCATCATGCAGTAGTGAGCTAAAGCATATATACAATGATAAAGACAAACCAGATAACATACTATCATCTTGAGTAAGACAGTCTTGTCGGTATAGGTCCTCCCTCAATCATTGCAATCATATGCCTGCGATCGAATAATTAACTTAGAGGGCACTATATCCAACAATCTCCCACTTGCACTTAAGGCTATTATTGCGATGTCGTATACTCGTAGCCTCAGTGAGTGGATCCGCCCTGATGTTTCTTTCTATGTCTCTCTTAATCTCAAGTTCGCGGAGAAAGCCATCTCCCGAATCGAGTAATAGGTGTCTTAGAATATGTTTGGATATCTGATGGGACCTAGTTCATGAATGAACTTCAAATCCAAACTTCTTAGACTGTATTGATAACTGAACCTAATCAGTATCGCGCACCATGCCTCCCACAGTATCCTCTTGGACCACCTGTCCATAATATTGTCCCTCTTCAGAGGGAAAACTATAACTCTGACAATCACTCTATCATCCAGGTCACCTTGGAAGCCCGGAATGATAACCATCTCCCGAAGGAGGCTGCCATCATCAAATCCGCAGAGCATTCACTTATGTTCTAAAACTGCTTCCTTATGTTTCTCCAGGATTGGATTAATATAAACTTATCGCATCTAGTGCAAAAACAACATCTGGTGTGGTACTTGACATTTCACGATTGACTCAATTGCCTAAGCAAGTGATCTGCCAATCATGCACATCCCTCTCTTTTTCAGTACGTAAGACACCTTTAGAGAGGGTGACTCCATCATCTGCAGGTACACCACCATGGCAGGAGTCATCTATTCTAAAATACTATTAGAATACTGTCAAAGTACCCACATTGGGAAACTACCCAAATCTAGATCTAAAACCATAGATCTAGAAACCAGAATGTCAAATATTATATCCATGTTCTTTGTGGAGAAACAATTGTGTGACGACCAAAGTACAACCGATTGTAGTATAAGAATTTCACTTCCTAATCTGTGTATGTCATCCAAATACCAGGACATCACACCCTACTACCTTCTTAACAGATCCATCCCCTATTCTGATGAAGTCAAAGCCATGACTGTTACATCAAGATTAGATGATCTTTCTCCGCTATATCTGCTCAAGTCTATAAATAGACATAAGCTACTTGCCTACTATGCTTCCGCTGCTCCTACTGACTACGATAACCCTCTGGCAGAATAATATATATACGTTCATGATCGCACGCTTTTGGCGTGTCGTATGTTCAAAGTTCTAAAGTTATAACCGCGATCAAGACGGTGTCGCTTCGCAGCTAGCCGGTTGAGCACGGGTCGATCCGCAGGGAGATGGTTGTATGTCCGTTCGAGTTTTAGACGAGTCAATAAAGAATGTGTATATGTTCGTTCAATTCTATCCTAAGTGTTATATGCAAGTATAAAGTTGTTAAGAAAAACATACGAAAGTGTAAGCTAAGGAAATCCGCACTCAAAACTTTTGAGCCGAGTCTTGACCAATTGAAGCTAGAGCAATCGGCAACAACATAGATTAGGGGATTTAAGCACGGTATTCGTGGAATCCGGGTTATTTACCCTTGTCCTTCCGTTCTTGTCTCTTGCATTCTCCTCCGGCCAAACCGAACGCAACCGGTCGCAGTTAGGAATCACCATTACCTTGGTAGGGTAGGGTGCCTAACGGAGCGCTTGCGTAACGTTTGGGCGGAGTTCAAAGGAAAATAACGGGAAAAGGAAATGAGGAATGAAACCTTAACTTACAATATTGTATTTATTCTTAACAACAACATATTACAACCATTCACAAAACGAACCAAAAAGAGCAAAAGAAAAGATAAACAAAGAAAAGAAAAGATTACAAGTAAGTAATTAAAAGTGCATGGAATTTAAGTGCATGAAAGTAAAGAAAGTATTAAAGTGCAAGAAAGTAAATGAGCAAGAAATGAAACTAGGAACCATAGAACCCAAAACAAGACATGGGTTCAATAACCAAATCTTAAATTTGCAAGCTCACTTAAGAGGTTGCAAGATCAAGAAAGGGCAAAGAACTCATGGAGAATGAAATACAAAAGAGAGAACAAAATGATACAACCCCTTGAGATCAATGACCAAAGCTTAAACTTGCAAGCTCACTTAAGAGGTTGCAAAATCAAGTTAAGGTAGAGAGCTCAAGGGGAAAGCTAAGCAAAAAGAATGATACAAAATAACCCTCATCTTCATTTAACATCCACTCAAAAGCTCTCACAACAATTTAATAGAGGAAAGATGATGAAGAAAAAGAAAACTAAAAACTAACAAAAAGAGGGCATAAGAATGAACACCATTGGCTTGGCAAGTTCTGGGATATTTATAGGCAGTAAACTGAAAACCTAGGGCAACAATCTGCATCTATATAAAATTACCAATATACCCCTAAAATTTCATCAATTGAGGAGCCGACATGGCCGCGGATCCGCGGCCTAAGCGCGCTTATGCCACGGTTCCGCGGCCCTTTAGAAGGCTTGTGCCTTCATATTTTGTCGTATCCCCTAGTTTGTGGTCCTCTTCAGTGTGGTATAGTACTTTTCTCAGAATCTCTTCACAATTCTTCCAGAATTTCAGTAGATCAAAAGGTGATGTGATGTGGATCTTTTGCCATGATTTCCTTGAGCTCCGCGTAGATATGTTGGATCTTGTGTTGACATTGAGCTTTGTGCATGAAAATGACATCGATTTGCCATTTTGTCCCTTAAACTGGTGTGTGGCATTATACGGATAGAGAGCGGAGACCCGTGTTTTATCTGTTGTTGGCAGTAATCTGAAATTTGTCGTACTTTTCCATGATATTCACTGTTTAGAGCTGAGACCAGTATCCTGCAATTATGTAGCAAACACTGATTAAACGCACCTGCCTATAAACAAACGAGCGTAAGAATGGGCGGTATAAAATGCAATATTCTGGTATGAACAAATACCCCCAAACTTAACTTTTGCTTGTCCCGAGCAAAACCAATTATTCACAAAAAAGTCCTAACCGCACTTTCGCAGGGAACGCGATTGCACTGAGCACGTGCAACAAGCCGTTATACCTCTAGGTGTCCCTAGTAGGAGGAGTGTTGTCTCATGAGGGTTTTCAGCGGATTACACCCACAAAATCCCGTCAAGCTAGTGTCATAAGTTAACATTGATTCTACTCCTACAGTTTAGTATTTACGTTAGAAACTCTATCATCCTAAGTTAGAAATATCCAACCCTAATGCTTCATACCTCCTTTCTATTTAACCTCAGATCTTATACATTCCAAAAAAGTTTAGAAAGATGTTGGTATATCCTGAGTTTTCCTTCTTCAAGTGTGGTCTCAAATCAGGGATTTTTTTATCAACTTTACAGAAAACATAAGTATTATTCTTCATTTCTATCTTTTTATCCAAACATCGATTGTATACCCCTACGTGTGTGTATATTTGCACCCCTACACTCAAAAATTCAATTCAAGCTATAATACCCTTGCCCTAACACCTAATACTACTTCTTTTCATTAAGAATGGACGGATTTGCTCACACTCATTTCATGCGACTATTAATGCTTCTTGAGGCACTAACAGCCGATTACTGAATGTGTGAGCTTAAAGCGTAAATAGCAATTTTCAGGTCTTGACTTTATTCTATTTTTCTTTTTCTTTTTCAAGACCGGATATATTTTTCAATATTGCTCTTTTTGGTGTTTATCTTTAAATACCGTTTTTTCTTTCATACTAGGTTTTAGGCAAGAGTATTTCTAGGTATCCTCTACTATCCCAAGTTTCAAGGTGTGTGTAAGTGCAGTTGTAGGGTATATACTTTCTGAATTTGAACTCAAGAATAGAAACTATTTTTCAGACTTATCCTTCAGTAGAGCTTCAATACTTTCCCCTCATCTTGACTTAACTCAAGAACTGAACTCAAGATTACCTATTTCTCAAAAAAAAACTGTAAGGACGTATACTTACCAAAGTTAGACAGAATGAGGGTTATTTTTAGGGTTTTCAATTTCTAAGCCTAGGAGTTAGTTATTTCTAACATATCAACTAAGCTTTCAGAATAAAAATCTAAGTTACCCTATTAGCTAACTTGACGACAAAGTTTTTATATTTTTGGAAAAAATTTCGATTTTTATGGGTTTTTAATAAGGTATACAAATGCAAAATATACAAATGAATGCGAAGGAAGAAAGCTTACCGAGCACACCCCCAAACTTAAACTTGACAGTGCCCTCACTGTCAGGCTACGCCAAGAGGGTCAAAATTGTCGGCGCTCCCTGAAAACAAATTATATACATAACAAAAAGGAAAACAAAAAATATATACAAAAAGGTCCCCCCCAAACTTAAGTATAACAGTGTTTCCACTGTTAAGCGTTGAAGTTCAGGATTAGGGGGGAAAGAGAACAGTATCAAGCTATACAAGGCCTTACACAGGCCAAAAGTGAGCACCAACCATTCAAAGATTTTATCGTTATAAAGCGACGGTTGGTGAAAGAATGGAGTGTAGAGAAAAGAAATAAGAAACACGCGAGACCGTGTAGGGATAGAAGTGACGTCTGGTCTCGGTGGAGGAGAAGAATGGCGGAAGGGAGAAAGAAGTGGAATACGAACTTGAGGGTGGAAATGGATTGAATAAATTAGTACAATCTGTAATGATCGATGTGAAAAGATGGATTGTACTAATCTATCAATATGGCGAGAAATTGGGTCAAATCCCTCAAGATTCGTGAGAAACCATGGGTATGCCGAACTCAGTAAACCAGACATATGAAATGAAAGTGATACGGTCTCTTGCAAGGTTGGAACGATGGAAAGGATGGGGCGAAGTGATTGAGGAAGGGTATCGGTTAAGGGTTCTGGAGGGTGTACACAGTCAATGACAGGGACAAGATGAATTGGAAAATCCGACTCATCAATTAAAACTGGTTCATCCTCAAAAATATCCTCAAAGGTTTCCTCAAAATTCAGCTTATCCATGCAAATTTCATCAAAATCTAGACGCATCTGGGGTTCGGGAAAAACAGTTAATGACTCAGGATGATGAATTGGAGAGAAAAACTCTGCCAAATCTACAGGTTCATTATCCAAAATATTCCCGGCGTCAATATCCTCAATCAAGTGAAAATCAATATTCTCAGACACCTCAACAAAAGCATGGATATTAATCAATTCAGGTTCTAGAGTGGTGGTGTAGAGGTCAAAAGGATTGGGTGTGGCTTCACTCGAAAAGGACCCTTCACAATCGGGCAAATCAAACACTATAAAGTCACACAACTCATTATCCGTTCTATCTTTAATCAATGAATCGTTTGGAACACTAGATAGACATCCAAAACCGGGGTTGTGGGATTCAAGTTGAAACGGGTAGGCTTGATTCGGAAGGGGGTACATCTCACTCTCTCCACTCAAATTCTCAACCTGTCCTACCGCCTCTTCATACATTGGAAAATTTGGAGCTAGTTGAAAACTAGCTACCGGGTCACTAGGTTGTATGAGAGAGGCCATGGACGCATTCAAATCCATCATCTGTTGGTACGACGCTACCGTAAAGTCTTCCAAAGACTGTTCCAGACTAGACATGGGTTGTGAAGGGGTTTCAGTAAAAGATTCAAAATTGTTTGGATACTGAAAACTCCCAAATGGCGGTTCAGAAGCAATGTCTAGGGAAGGTGCAAAAGTCGGTTAGGACTGGTAAGAATTGAATGGCTGGACAGGAGCAGGATCAACATGTGGATAAGAAGGTGAATGGAATTGTTGATCCCAAGAATCTGTAGTGGTGAAAGGAGTGAAAGATCGGCTACAGGATTGTTCAATATGTTCAGCGATGGACAAAGGACGACTTGAAAAAGGGGTATCAACATAAGAGGGTGGGGGAGGTCGAAAAGGTTGATACAAAGTGGATTGCGGAGGGCAAGTGTTTGTCCTAGACGCGTCTATCCGATCTTTCAAAGAGATTTTGGGCATGGAAGGATCGTTCGACGTTCGGCCAAAGCAAGAACCGTAAAAAGTAATGTCTGGTTGTGGGTACCAAAGTTCGGCAAGAGTTTTGCGAGGTGGGGTACCCATGATATGAAGAGAGAAAGAAAGAAAGGCAGAGAAAAGGAGGGGAAAAAGAATGTGATTTTTTTTGTAGTTTTTAAGAAAAGAATGAAATATACATACAAAAAGAATCTGGAGAAAAACAATCACGACACAAAAATACCACACACCTAATCGTTCTAGGGTTCACCTAGGTCAACTAGACCTGCTCCAGAACTTGATTTTCGAAGTAAAACTGTGTCGAGAAATGGGCTTAAGATACACTGATCACGAGGCCAGGTAAGTGCAGAGATAAGGGGAGGTTTTCCGACGCTTTCGCGAAGGTCCTTAATTAAATAACCCTTTCTCTTTTGGCGGTTTCGCCGTTAACACTTTCCTAGACACCCCGTAAACAATGTACCTTTAAGCGAGGTTCTAAACACAGTTAACTTCTCCTAGTGAGCGCGAAGTCCTTAAGGCTTAAGGTCTAGATTCTTTTAAAGTTTGTGCGGGTAAACGTTATGCTCAAGTTCGTGATTTGTGGGCCACGGAAAAGGTGATGAAATCCTTTACCGTATGTTGTGGGGTTCGCTTGCCCTTAAGTCCGTATTAATGTATGCAATGCGCAATTCAATAAAAATTCTATAAAGAATCAAACAATCGTTTTTTAGTTTAAGCACAACACTGCAACAAATACGGGTTAGTCAATTTTTAGCGTTTGCTAGCGAACTTGCAAAGAATCCTGCAAAGAATAGTATATTGGATGCGTCGGATTTGAGAAGAAGGTGTTAGAAAAGTACGTACCGTTAAGTTTTTGGGTTAGGAAACCCCTGTTGAATCAATTCCGGGAAGCTTGAAAAGTTCGCTTGCGCGGGTCAAACTACCCGGATCTTTGGCACTGTACTTCATAATCACCTTAACCTTGAACGTACACTTTGCTCCCCACAATCGCAGTTCGCAAATCCGCAAAAAAAATAATTTGCAGAAAATATAGTATAGTGGAATTCACAGAGACGATAAAGGAAAAGAAAAAAAGGGTGGAGAAAAAAATTGGGACAGAGGCCTCAATGGGACCGCGGAACCGCCGCACAAGGCACCTTTTGACCGCGGTTCCGCGGTCAAAATGTTGACTTGGGGATTTGTCTTTGGTCAACGAACTCCACTTCTTCTCTTCTCCAAAATAAAAACCTCTGTTTTCTTTTTGGATTATTGTACTTACTCCAGATTAGCCTGCACACTTGCTCACAAAATTTATCAAAAATAACAAAAAGATTTTATTTTTTTATTTATAAATATATACAAAAAGAATATTAACCCGAATAACAAGAAAGAAAATACGTTACCGTCTCTCCGGCAACGGCGCCATTTGATCGCACGCTTTTGGCGTGTCGTATGTTCAAAGTTCTAAAGTTATAACCGCGATCAGGACGGTGTCGCTTCGCAGCTAGCCGGTTGAGCACGGGTCGATCCGCAGGGAGATGGTTGTATGTCCGTTCGATTTTTAGACGAGTCAAAAAAGAATGTGTATATGTTTGTTCAATTCTATCCTAAGTGTTATATGCAAGTATAAAGTTGTTAAGAAAAAGATACGAAAGTGTAAGCTAAGGAAATCCGCACTCAAAACCTTTGAGCCGAGTCTTGACCAATTGAAGCTAGAGCAATCGGCAACAATGTGTATTAGGGGATTTAAGCACGGTATTCATGGAATCCGGCTTATTTACCCTTGTCCTTCCGTTCTTGTCTCTTGCTTTCGCCTCCGGCCAAACTGAACGCAACCGGTCGCGGTTAGGAATCACCGTTACCTTGGTAGGGTAGGGTGCCTAACGGAGCGCTTGCGTAACGTTTGGGCGGAGTTCAAAGGAAAATAATGGGAAAAGGAAATGAGGAATGAAACCTTAACTTACAATATTGTATTTATTCTTAACAACAACATATTACAACCATTCACAAAACGAACCAAAAAGAGCAAAAGAAAAGATAAACAAAGAAAAGAAAAGATTACAAGCAAGTAATTAAAAGTGCATGGAATTTAAGTGCATGAAAGTAAAGCAAGTATTAAAGTGCAAGAAAGTAAATGAGCAAGAAATGAAACTAGGAACCATAGAACCCAAAACAAGACATGGGTTCAATAACCAAATCTTAAACTTGCAAGCTCACTTAAGAGGTTGCAAGATCAAGAAAAGGCAAAGAACTCATAGAGAATGAAATACAAAAGAGAGAAAAAAATGATACAACCCCTTGAGATCAATGACCAAAGCTTAAACTTGCAAGCTCACTTAAGAGGTTGCAAGATCAAGTTAAGGTAGAGAGCTCAAGGGGAAGCTAAGCAAAAAGAATGATACAAAATAACCCTCATCTTCTTTTAACATCCACTCAAAAGCTCTCACAACAATTTAATGGAGGAAAGATGAAGAAGAAGAAGAAGAAGAAGAAGAAGTAAACTAAAAACTAACAAAAAGAGGGCATAAGAATGAACACCATTGGCTTGGCAAGTTCTGGGATATTTATAGGCAGTAAACTGAAAACCTAGGGCAACAATCTGCATCTATATAAAATTACCAATATACCCCTAAAATTTCATCAATTGAGGAGCCGACATGGCCGCGGATCCGCGGCCTAAGCGCGCTTATGCCACGGTTCCGCGGCCCTTTAGAAGGCTTGTGCCTTCATATTTTGTCGTATCCCTTAGTTTGTGGTCCTCTTCAGTGTGGTATAGTACTTTTCTCAGAATCTCTTCACAATTCTTCCAGAATTTCAGTAGATCAAAAGGTGATGTGATGTGGATCTTTTGCCATGATTTCTTCGAGCTCCGCGTAGATATGTTGGATCTTGTGTTGACATTGAGCTTTGTGCATGAGAATGACATCGATTTGCCATTTTGTCCCTTAAACTGGTGTGTGGCAACATACGGATAGAGAGCGGAGACCCGTGTTTTATCTGTTGTTGGCAGTAATCCGGAATTTGTCGTACTTTTCCATGATATTCACTGTTTAGAGCTGAGACCAGTATCCTGCAATTATGTAGCAAACACTGATTAAAAGCACCTGCCTATAAACAAACGAGCGTAAGAATGGGCGGTATAAAATGCAATATTCTGGTATGTGTTGGAGATAGTGCCCTCAGAGTCAATTATTGGATCACAGGCACGTGATTGCAATGATTGAGGGAGGACCTATCCCGGGAAGACAGTCTTACTCGAGATGATAGTACGCTATCTGGTTTACCTTTATCATCGTGTACTGCTTTAGGTGACCTGATATGTCGCTATTGCACGTTGATAGAGCCCCTAGGATTCTTGCTTGACTGCCAGCAGTATGAGGGCGATCATATAAGTGAGAACTGGAGTCTATTAGCACATCCTTAAAAGGTCCCTAGTCGTGGGAGTTTCGAGACAGGGCATCGATTCTCCAGAGTAGACTAGTGTATACAGTCGAGACCCCGACGAGGGGCGGTGGCCGGTCTCACAAGCCACTGGTGTCAGTTGGTTCACCTAAGATGTATACAGGTGCTCATTGGGTTATGAGTACACCGGACAGGACTCGCCGGGAACATGCTAGTTGGTCTTATACCTTACGTCAGATAACAGTTCCCAGGTGATATGTGTACAGGTTAGTTCATCGACCTGGGGATCGTCATTTGTCTCGTGTGAGTTCCCACTGTACTTTGATTACTACCCTACCACGGCTCAAAGGAGTCGTGCAAACAGGTTTTAGTTGGGTACAGTCCCGAGCCACATGGAGGCAGTGAGCGGATCTTCAGGGGTTCGTCTCTCCCGGTATTGGGGGTGAGGTCGCGCTGTGTCTAGGAGAGCCATTACACGAAGACCTTGGCCAAGGCAGGAGATTTACTGGTAGATATTCCAGTAGTATCTCAGGGTGTTCTGGGCTACACTCCGACACGACTTGTACCGCTTTTGGGGGTCTGACTTTTACCAACCCCCTAGGCCCGACATGCGATGCTCATAGACGAACGGACCGGACTGTACGGATATTGTCACTGAAAGGCTCAGTAGGGTGTCAGGATGAGTTCGCTCATCGACGTCCCTTTAAGTCAATAGCTGGTGGCCCGTTACGTATTGGCTTATACCTCTGACGTGCTAGTGGTTAAATCCACAACCATAGTATTGACGAGTCTTTAGAGTCCACCACACTTTCAGTTACTCAAGCTTTCGGGCGAAACGCTGTAGAGGCCGTATGGAGATATGGCAGGGTCCGATCAGATACGTGCGGTATTGCACGGATCAGGATCGGACAGTTTGTACTAGTGGCCGTATGGTTATATGGCAGCGTTCGATCAGATACGTGCGGTATTGCACGGATCAGGATCGGACGGATATTACTAGCCGGCTTTGGTTTAAGCCGGATCCTAGTATAGTACAGTGTAGATTTTGTCTCATTGTATTTGTATCCGGACGGAATACAGATGCGGGTGTGTATGCACAGTATCGGGGTTTTCCTGTAATTTATTACGGGACCAGTTTTCTGGAGTTGCCAGTTTGCATTCCGTTCCGGCCGGTTTTTCCTTTGTTCTTTCCCGGCCGGACTTTTCCGATGGAAGGGGTTATTTGCAATTGTGCAAATAACATTTGTGGAGGGGGTTTCTTGCAATTGTTGAGATTATGATAGCATCTTTGATTCTCTCCATCACTTGCATTAAATGAGATTAGAAAGGATATGGGTTTGATGTGAAAAAGGGTATGGTTGATGTTTTCTTGTCTAGGATGTGGTCACCTCTTTTCACTTCCTACACTCACCTCCCTTCATGCTTCATATACATTCTTTCCTCCACCATTTATTTGATAAGGAATGATAAGTTTTTCATGAGAGAAAAAGAATGAGAGAAAAAGAAAGAGAGAAGAAGAAGAAGAGAGCTTCATCTTGAGAGTTTCATTCATGATCTCATTTTCTTGCTAGAAAAATGCAAGCACCATTTTTCTATTCTCCATTCCTCCATCAAAGGCAACATACCCCAATGAGACATAGACTCTACACATCCTACAGCAAACCTTGGGCATGTCGAGTTGCCGGCTTCATGCCCGAGTTGCCTCGGTATAGAGGCGGGAGCCCGTAAAAGATGCAGGCGACGTGGTGCCCTTTCCGACGAGGAGGAGACGGACGGAGATCCCGCGAGGAGATCGGAGTGGAGATGAAGACCGGAGGACTCGGATCAGTCGGTATATCTCTAACTCATTCTCTTGTTTGCTTAGACTAGTTTAATGGCATGATCCGGGGTTTTAGTGCGCGGTGGTACCGGTTTGCCAAGTCCGCAAAAATTAAAGTTTATCACCGTTTCCGCGTTTGGCCGTCGGATTGACGGCAGGGGCGCCGCCGTGCACTTACAGTGGTATCAGAGCCTCGCCATTAACTTCGTCTAGCTTCGTTTGATGTGTTTTGCATTTCCGATCGACCAAAATTCCAAAACTTGCATTTTTTGTTCACATCAGTTTCTGTTGAAATATTTTGGTCTCGAAAAATTTTTCAGGTTGTAAAATATTGATGTACTGGAAATTCTAAGAACTCTGTAAAATTTCGATGAAGTGAATCCACAGTTGGAGCGCGGAAGCGCCGCACATACCCCCATTCCGCCGCCCTTCCGCCGCACACTGTGGAGATCACTGCACCAATTTTTTACAGAGGCTTTCTGGGCTTAAAATATGGGTTTTGGAATATTAAAATTGGGCCCAAGTTTTCTGTGAGTGCTACAGTTTTGATTGGGGGCCCACTTGTTAATTTTTGATCGATCGGATATTTTTAAACACATTTTTCACAGTATTTACATTATATCTGCGACCGTGAATGTCACTCGATCGGTAAATCCCGTCTAACTGCTATAGCCCGGTTAGACGGATTTGCGAACGTGACTTTCACGTTGATGTTCTGTTTTTGCTGTGATGTTGCGGATCGGTCGTAGGGGATAGCCTGGATGCAATGCTAGTACAGTGCTGTTGTATTATGTACATTTGATATTGCGGGACGAGCGTCCGACATGTGGATTGCCGTCACTGCCTGTTTGTATTATTCTTTTGGGGCACGACCTGGTTGCGGTCGATGTACCCGTTGTATGTATATTTTACTTTCTGTACTAGGATTACTCCGTGGAGGGGTGCACGGGTAGCCGGGTTCTAGAGGGCAACAAGCCCGCATCTCATGGCATTGAGACGGAGGGGGCTTCACTCTAGGATTGGCGGGCTATTCGCCGCACTCGTAGGGGGTACAGGTTGACCCAGGAGGGGTGCCCAAGTTGCCGGATTCCGTGGAGTGCTGGGTGGTCCATTCACGGAGCTGAAGGGGGCTGCCTCGCTTCAGGTTTTGGCGGGTGACTTTCCGCGCCCGTAGGGGTCTAGGATTTCATTGCACAGGCTATCCACACGACCAGGGGAACGTCGGGTTTCAGTAGTGGCTCTGTGAAACCCGGGGATCCCAGATATCTGTATTGTTCTGTGATGCTGTACATTTCTGTGGTGTTGCATTATTATTCACGCCTTGAGCGAAATATAATATATTGGTATATATATTAGTAGATGTTGTATATGTTTTACATCCGCGCTAGTCCAGTCCCCGCTCTGCCGTTAGTTAGCTAACCTAACGGGTGATGACGGGACCCAGTGGCGAATGCGGATGGCATATACGTACGTCAGTATATTTTCGTTCTTTGTGGTGTGATCAATTGATGGGACTGCATTGATTCGGATCAATGCAAGTTAAACAAACCTATTCTGATGTTGTTGGAACACTTTTCAAAAGGCTGTTATTGCAAGGACGTTCACTTTTGTTTTGCATCGTGGTATTCATTTGGAATATCCTGCTCCTCAGTCGACGAGGCAAGGGCCGAGATCCCTTTACCGGGAGTGACCCCTTGGACAAACAGTTTGCGTCAGGGCAATGACTTCACTATAGCCGATTACTTTTGCTTTGCATCGTGGTATTCATTAGGGATATCCTGCACCCCATTCTACGGGGAAAGAGCCGAGATCCCTTCACCGGGAGTGACCTCTTTAGTAAAGGTTTTCGTCACTATATTTTCTATAAAGCTATCCATTCCTTCAACTATATCAAGTTCACTACGTTAAAGGTTTTCGCCAGAAACCATTCGTAGCCCTCCGTCGTTTCATATGGGTAGTCAATAGTATTCAAGCTGTGTTTGTTGGCCTTAGTCAAGGCACAGTGTTTGGTAGCTATTGGGTATTCACATGCTGCATAGATAGATGTGTTGGTTTGGGACAGTCGTATAGCCTTGTTGGCCTTAGTCAAGGGCTTGTACGGGTGGGTTCAAATCAACCTGGACAATGACGGGTAGAACTTGACATGTGACTTATGATTTGTTGGCCTTAGTCAAGGTCATAAGAGCATGGGGCAAAAATCACATCGGGAGTTTCAAAAGAACTGAAACTTGCCAGATATGCGCATACCTTCTGGAGTGTGATACCGTGAGCGGATTCCGTCACGTTATCATGCGATGAGAGTTGGATCCCGATTCCCACTGATGAGTTAGTTTACTCCTCGGGTGACCCCGACTAATTCTTCTTTCAGGTTTGGAGGAGAATTTGAGGTACAGTGGGAGGTTTCCAGATTAGATAAATTGGTAACCATTCTGATCTAGGTTAGAGTGCACGCTGAGTGTTTCTTTTCTCTCTCTCTCTGGCAGCGACCATTGGCCCGACCCTAAGACTATGACTCAGTGACCAAGTTGACCGAACCTACTTAACACTGGCTTTTGGGTTGTCAGAGTTGCAGACCTCATTGCCACTCCTACTTTTACCCTTTTCTCCGGGACACCCCGTATTACTACGAACGTCCACTTCCATTGGACAAAACCATCGTATGGTTATATACGAACTCGAAGGACTTCGAGGATGGTTTCCGGTTCTGGAAAAAACGGATAGGATTATTCAGTTGTCTTTTCCTTTCACCTTCTCTCAGGTTGCGAGTACTCCTTGGTTTAGGAGTAGTACACCTATTACGTAAATTGGATAGTCTTCTTCCAAACCATAGGCTGGTGCCGACCGGTAAGGAATAAAGAAAACCAGTTAGCCTAAACGGTGTACAGAAGGTATTAAGTTCAGACAAAGCAAGGGATTAGTAAGAGGGCAAAGTAAATTGCGACTGCTATTCACGACCAAACCAAGTATTTCTTCGCCAATCCTAAATCACCTTTGTATTTCTCCAGGACACTCCGTATCACTACGAAGATCCCATTTTATTGGATAATCCATCGTATGGTTATATACGAACTCGAAAGGAACTTGTTCCAGTTCGGGGATGGATCCTGGTTCAGGAGAAATAGGAATAAAGTACATTCAGGTGTCTTTTATCTTCACCTTCTCTCGCGTTGCGAGTGCTCCTAGGATTAGGACAGTACACCCTTTATGCTTTTTGGATAGTCTTCTTCCAAACCATAGGCTGGTGCCGAACGGTAGGGAAGGAAGAAAACCATTTGGCCTAAAGGGGTGTATAGAAGGTAATGACTAAAGACATATAAAGGGATTTGGAGAGGTGGCAAAGAATTATGCGGTTATAGTTGTGAATCTGGATAATGGAAGAGGCATTACTAAGAATACCGGGATACCCCACCGAAACATTTCAATGTTTCAGTTTCACTGTGTACTGTTAAAAGAAAACTGATTTCCTGATTAGACACTTGCTCCAGGGTATGTATTTACCAGGTTTGATTCTCACATCTGTATGGTTTTACAGATGGTGAGTGGGAGTAAGTTATTGGGAATTGGGTGATCATCCTCATTATATCGGGATTCGTTGTAATCGGTGATATTTGAGGAGATCATCTGGGCTGTTTGCCGGTCGGCAAATATTTGGTTTTGAATATCCGATGTTGTGCACCAATTTCAAATTGATATATCTGTACGTCTATTTTCATAGAGTGAGATATACCTTTTGATATTATGTCGATGACATTTACCTATATCAGTGGATGGTTAGGTAAGGAGCATTAAACAGCGGTGTAATTCTTCTTAACCATAAGTATAGTTTTCAACCTACGACACACAGTGAAAGAGTTATTAGACTCAGTGGACTTATACAGAGTATTGTATGTTGTCCAGTGTCCATTAGGACAGAGGGGTTGGTCCTCATACTATATTCTATTTACTTTTAACTTCTCTAGTTCTTAGACATGTGTTTCGTTGAAACACAGGGTCGAAGTTTTGAGAAGTTATAGGTATAAGAATAAAGTAGAGAACCAGGTGTTGCAAGTATCGGGATTCTTCAAAGTGATCGGAGATGTAGATACTTGTATATGGTATTCAGTTGATAGTAATGATTAAGAGAACTTGCTTCTCTTTCGGGTTACTCATAATTGGAAGTATTCCTAAGTCGAGTAACGCTGATCGGCCTCCTTCCATTTAGTCGACATGCACTAGAGATAGCTGCATGATTTGAATCTGGTTCAATTAAATCAGTGCCTCTGGTTCTATATTGGATATAGTACAGTTCATATCTTAACATTGTTAAGGTACGGGGAGTTGTCCGGCTTATGCTTAAAACCAGACTCTGGACAACACAAGGCACGTTTCTGTAATGGCTGTTTGTGGGTTGACCCAGGCTATGACGAGGGTTGATTTTCTACCATCTGGAAGATCAATAGTGATATTGTTCTTCACTCGCCACAATTTTAAAAGAAATGGATTTTTTCAGAAAAACAGTAGTGGGAGTATGGTAGAACTGGAAGTGATTCCAGAACCACAAACGATTACTGAAGATTTGATAAGGAACCTAAAGATTCAATCTGTTTTGACATTCCATTGGCCACTCCGCAGATAAGGTGGGTAACTTCAGGCACCCGAGAGGTACTCCGGTAGCCTCAAGGACGGTGACAGGGAAGTTCTTGTTTACCCACACTTGCCATTGTTGTTGTTCCAGGCTGCGAGACCCGGCAGGAGGATGAGTATAGCGTCGTTCTAAACTTGCTTTAGAAGTGCACGTCTATATGACTCTGCCAGAGGGTTGTCGTAGTCAGTAGGAGCAGCGGAAGCATTGGTGGACATCAGGCTTATGTCTATTTATAGACTAAAGCAGATGTAGCGGAGATAGATCATCCATTTCTGATGTGACAGTCATAGGTTTGACGTCATCAGAATAGGGGATGGATCTGTTGAGAAGGTAGTAGGAAGTGATATTCCTATACTACGATCGGTTATACTTTGGTCGTCACACAGTGTTTTCTCCACATAGGACTTGGATATTATATCAGACATTCTGGTTACTAGATCTATGGTTTTAGATCTAGATTTGGGTGGTTTCCCTATCTGGGTACTTTGACAACATTCTAAGAGTATTTAGAATGGACGACTCCTGGCACGGTAGTATACCTGCAGATGATGGAGTCACCCTCTCTAAAGGTGTCATACAGACTAAAGAGGAGAGGGATGTGCATGATTGGCATATCACTTGCTTAGGCAATTGAGTCAATCATGAGATGTCAAGTACCACACCAGATGTTGTTCTTGCGCTAGATGCAATAAGTTGATATTCATCCAATCCTGGAGAAACAGTCGGAGGCAGTTTTAGAACATAAGTGGATGTTCTAGGGATATGATAACGACAGCCTCATTCGAGAGACAGTTATCATTCCAGGCTTCTAAGGTGACATGGACGACAAGGAGGTTGTCAGAGTTATAGTTTTCCCTCTGACGAGGGGCAGTATTTTGGACAGGTGGTCCGAGGCAATACTGAGGGTGGCATGGCGCAGGATACTGATTAAGTTCAGTTGACGATACAGTCTACGAAGTTTGGATTTGGAGTTCATTTATGAGCTAGGTCCCATCAGACATCCAGACATTCTAAGACAGGTATTGCTCATTTCAGGAGATAGTTTTCTCCGCGAACTTGAGACATAGAGAGACATAGAAAGAAACATCAAGGCGGATCCACTCACTGAGGCTATTCCTCGAACGCAATAGTTTAACAAACGATTTTTGTGAGACTGACTAGTAGAGGAGTTGGGTGTTCGGTATCACACGGGCTGTGAGTATGCGACATCGCAATAATTAGCCTTGAGTGCAAGTGGGAGATTGTTGGAGATAGTGCCCTCAGAGTCAATTATTGGATCACAGGCACGTGATTGCAATGATTGAGGGAGGACCTATCCCGGGAAGACAGTCTTACTCGAGATGATAGTACGCTATCTGGTTTACCTTTATCATCGTGTACTGCTTTAGGTGACCTGATATGTCGCTATTGCACGTTGATAGAGCCCCTAGGATTCTTGCTTGACTGCCAGCAGTATGAGGGCGATCATATAAGTGAGAGCTGGAGTCTATTAGCACATCCTTAAAAGGTCCCTAGTCGTGGGAGTTTCGAGACAGGGCATCGATTCTCCAGAGTAGACTAGTGTATACAGTCGAGACCCCGACGAGGGGCGGTGGCCGGTCTCACAAGCCACTGGTGTCAGTTGGTTCTGTTAGTGTTTATGCCCTAGAAGGCCATTACTGTATCATACTAGCTTGTATATTACTTAATGGAAGCTTGGGATATTCACATGTATATAACAGTCTTGCTAAACATGGTAGTATGCTACTTGGTTTTTCTATCTTAATATGTGAGTGTACGTATTGATAGAGCTCTTAGGATCTTGCTTGTCTACCAGCGTTGTGATGGCAGTCACACTAGTGGGGGCTGGGTAGTCTACAAGCACATCCTTATTCAGGTCCCTGGTCGTTGGATTATCGAGACAGAGCATCGATACTCCGGAGTAGACTAGTGTGTACGCTTCTCATCCTAGTTGGGGAGATGGTCTGTCCCACAGCCGTCAGTACGTCGTACTGGAGATAGTATGCAGGTGCTCGTTAGGTTACGGGTATACCGGACAGGACTCACAGGGAACTGTTGGTTGGTTTGATACCAGTCGTCAGTGAACAGTTCCCAGGTGACATGAGTACAGCGTAGTCCGCAGACTTGACACTGCTACTTCGCCTCGAGTGTGTCCCACTGTTCTTAGATTGCTACCCTACCACGGCTCAAAGGAGTCGTGCAAACAGGTGGCAGTTGGGTGCAGTCCCGAGCACTTGGAGGCAGTGGCGGTTAGATAGGATTCGTCCCTCCCGGTATTGGGAGTAGATATCGTGCTGTGTCAGAGAGCCATTACGCAAAGTCCCTGGCCAGGGCAAGCGAGATTTGCTGGTAGGTTCCAGCAGTGTCTCAGGGTGTAATGGGCTTCACTCCGACACGACTTATACCGCTATTAGGGGACTGACGCTTGCCGCCCCCTAGGCCCGATATGCGATAGTCTTGGACGAACGGACCGGACTGTATGGAGATTGTCACATCAGACTCAGTAGGAGTTCGGATGGGTTTACTCATCGGCCTTCTTATCGACAACTACCTGGGGACCGTTACGTACAGCTAGTGCCGCTTGCGGTCTGTGGTTAAACCCACTGCCAGCGTAGTAGTCGAGTCTCTAGAGTCCCACACAGAGAGTTTCCTACTCCAGGCGAAACGATATAGAGGTTGCATGGTTTTGCGACAAAGGGTTCGGACGCATACGTGCGTTTACGCGCGTACGACTTTCGGACAGTTTTTACCAGTCGGCTTTGGTTTAAGCCAGTTACTGGTATCCGGTTATTGGATTTTTACAGTCTAAAGTTTTTCCGTATTTTTGCGGATTGGAGGGGCGTTCTCGTAATTGTACGAGAAGCTTCTAGAAGATGTGACTAAGGAGGTTTCTTTTGGAAAGAAAGTGAGTCATGGTGGTGATTCATTCATTTCATTAATGCACATTTATTGCTTAATGACTCATGCTAATGAATCACCACTAGATATTTTATGAAGCATGCTTATTCATTTCCTTTATTCATTATTCTTAAAAAGAAATGCTTCATAATATATTATGATACACTCTCTCTCTTCTCTCATTATCTTATCTCACATTCTCTCTCCTCAAGCTCTCATCTTCAAACCCTAATCCTTACACCTCATGAGTTGAGATCAAAGGATTAGTTAGACTAAACAATCCATAACCTTTACTCTACATCATCCTTTCATCTTTGATTAGCAATCAAAGTTGATTAGTTACATCAAGTTAGAGGTTTAGCTTGGAGTTTCGCTCTCGGGTGGATCGTCTACTACCTAGAGAAGGTCGAGGAGAACAAAGGAGGACGTAAAGACGAAGGACAAGTTTCGTTAGGTATAATCCCTTAACACTATAGTTTAGTATAGCTATGTGTTCGGTTATTATTTGTTTAGCTTCGATTCAAGCGGTTAGTCGATGTTCGTTCTTTAAACTTGATCGTTTTTTGAAAATTCCGCCTCCCCATAAGTACTGGGGTGTACTACATCGACTTACAGTGGTATCAGAGCCTCGCTAAACAATAAATAACTTAATTGCAAATTTGTACGAATTTCGAACGGAAAAACAAAGCCGCAAAACCCTAATTCTGTCAAGTTTCTGTCGAAGTTAAAATGAAGTCAGAAAATTTTTCAGGTATGTTCAGAGAGGTTGACATGACCACAGTAGAACACCCAAAAAATTTGGGCTTCTGATTCGTCTAAAGCGCCGCGGAAGGGCGGCGGATCCCACCGATCCGCCGCGCAACCGCGGCCGAGTTGACGAGTCAGGAACTCGTTTTTTTTGGGTGGGTCCCCTGTGGTGTTTTGGGTTTTCTGGAATGTTTATTTATTGCTCAGGTTACTGTTTAACAGAGCAGATTTTGGAGCAATATTGATGTTGTTTATTCGATCGAATTGTACAGTATTTGCGTATTGGATTATATCTGTGATTGTTTAATGTGTTCGTAAACCTCCCCCAACTGCTAGTATGTCGGTTGGCAGGGGGTTGCACATTTCTGAAATGGTTATATCTGTTTGTGCATATAAACTGTATTGGACTGTTGTGGTGTATAGCCGGGTTTAGCAATGGGTTATTGTTTAATTCATTTGTTGTAAATGTAATTTGTTGTAATATTATTTTCGCGGGGCACTTCCAGGTTGCGGTCGTAGCCACCGTTGTATTATTTCATTTTACTGTTTTTGCTCCTAGGACTGACCCAAGGTGGGGTACATAGACTGCCGGGTGGGTAGTTTGCCGTACCCGTAGGGGTCGAGGGTGGGGTAACGGCTATTCATCACAACTGTGTAATCTGTCTTTTCTTGCAGGCTCAAAAGAAATACAGATTGCTTGCAAATCCAATATTGTTTATCTGTGTTCTGGAATGAATATCATTGCGTCAGACGAATGTAAAATATCTATATTTATGATAGCTATTTAGACGCCACTTATGTTTTACACCCGCGCTAGCCCAGCCCCCGCTCTGTCGTTAGTTAAGTAACCTAACGGGTGATGACGGGACCCCGTGGCGAATGCGGATGGCATAAGAGGACGTTGTATTTTCGTTGTTTTCTGCAATGATAGGTTAATGATGGGACGCATTATCTATAATGCAAAGTAAAACAAACCAAAGTTTAAATCGTTGGAACAATTTAAAAGAAACCACTCGGTTAATTTTAAAAAAAAAAAAAAACAGATATTTTTTAAATGCGGAGATTTAACCACTCCTTTTAAAAGCTATCAGGTTCCTTCGGTTATATCAAGTTCACTACGTTCACGGTTTCGCCAAAACCAGTCGTAGCCCTCCGTCATTTCATTTGGGTATTCAGTAGTATTCAAGCTATGCAGTTTTGGCCAACGTCATGGCATAGTGTTTGGTAGCTGCTGGATATTCATTTGTTGCATAGATAGATGAGTTGGTTTGGGACAGTCGTATTATCATTTGGCCAACGTCAGGGATATATACGGATGGGTTCAAATTAACAAGATAATGATGGGTAGAACTTGACATGTGACTTATGACATTTTGACCAACGCCAAGGTCATAAGAGCATGGGGTAAAAACTTATATCGGGAATTTCTAAAGAAACTGAAATTTGCAAAGAGATGCATACCATTTGGAGTTTGATGAATGTTGGTAGGATTCCTTCAACATTATCATACGATGATATTTGGATCCCGATCCTACTGTGAGTATATGCTACTTATCAGGATATTCGTCACTTAACGATCAATGCTATAAACCTAGTAGGTGTCCAGAAAAGTGTCAGCGGGGTTACGCCCCCAGAGAAAAGAGGTTATTTAATTAAGGAACTTCGCGAAAGCGTTGGAAAACCTCCCTCGAAGTATCGACACCGGCCTGGCTGAACGGTTAAGCAAGTATTGTACGGTGAGAATAGTCTTGGCTAATTCTTCTTTTATGGTTTGAGGAAGGATTCGAGAAACAGTGGGAGCCATCCAGTTTAGATAAACTAAAAACCACTCTAAACTTGCAAGAGCATCATGCTAAAGAGTTTTCTTCTCTCTCTCCTAATTGCAGCGACCCTGAAAATGACTGGACTTAAGTTACTTTTAGAGAAAAATATACTGACGGGGCCAAACTATAAAGATTGGCTACGGAATGTCAAGATGGCTTTGACCTATGACAAACTGGGGTACGTCCTCACCGCTACAGCACCTGCTGTCCTTGGTCCCAAATCCAGCAATGCGGATAAGGAAATCCGCAAAACCCGGGATTTAGATTGCGCGAGAGCCAAGTGCATCGTGCTTGCCTCGATGAACAATGAACATCAGAGGAGGCACGAGGATATGTCCCTAGATGGCATATTTCTCCATACAAAGGAACTTTATGGAGAGCAATCTCGTATAGCAAGATACGAGACCTCTAAGAAACTGTTTCGAGCGAGGTTGGCTGTCGGGTCATCGGTAGGTGAACATGTCCTACAGATGATCGGCTATATTGAAGAGCTCGCGGACCTTGGGACGACTTTGGATAATGAGCTCTATACAGACCTTGTTCTCCAGTCCCTTCCTCCCACCTACGCCCAGTTTATCCTCAACTTCAATCTTCAAGGAAAAGAAGTTGAACTTGCGGAACTCCTGAACATGTTAAGGAGTGCAGAGGGCACCTTGCAGAAGGCAAGGGAAACACCCGCTATGTTTGTTGGCGGTTCATCTTCTTCCGGGTCCAAGGCTAGGGCCAAAGGAAAGAAGAAGAAGGCCGCACCCAGACCTAGAGGAGGTGTTAATAAGGTGAGAAAGAAGGGAAAGAAAAAGTTTACAGCACCGGTAGTTGGCCTGGATGAGTGCTTCCATTGTCACAGGAAAGGGCACTGGAAGAAGGATTGCAAGGCGTGGAACGCCAAGAACCAGGAACCGAAGCAAGCTGTGGCTTCGACTTCAGGTGTGTTTGTAATTGAGAATTGTCTGTCGATCAACTCTACTTCCTGGGTATTGGATACCGGATCAGGATCTCATATTTGCAATTCATTGCAGGCACTGAGAAACCGTAGAGTGCTGAAGGAAGGTGACATGATCCTCAGGGTTGCTAACGGAGCTAGCGTGGGAGCTGCGTCCGTCGGGGATTATCACCTAGGATTGACGAGTGGACACATTTTGGTTTTACATAACTGTTATTTTGTACCCAGCTTAACGTGTAATATCATATCAGTTTCCTTGTTATCAAATAAAGGTTATGATTTCACGTTTGTAAGAGATGTTGTCAACATCCACCTTAATCATGGTTTGATTGGGTCCGGTACTCTAAATAACGGCATATATGTGTTAAACCAACTCCAAATTTTCAATGTCCAGAACACACTAAAAAGAAAGTCTCCAGATTTAAATAAAGCTTTCTTATGGCATTGTAGACTGGGTCACATCAATGAGAGAAGGTTGACTAAGTTGCATAGAGAAGGATATTTGGACACGTTCGAATATCAAACCTATGACACTTGTCAATCCTGTCTCAAAGGAAAGATGACAAAGACTCCATTTACTGGACAAGGAGTAAGAGCGAGCGAGCTCTTAGGACTCATACACAGTGATGTGTGTGGTCCAATGTCTACACATGCGAGAGGTGGTTATTCCTACTTCATTACTTTTACAGATGATTTCTCTAGGTATGGATATGTTTTCTTAATGAAGCATAAATCAGAGGCCTTTGAGAAATTCCTGGAATTCAAGAGTGAAGCGGAAAACCAAACAGGCAAAAGTATTAAGACACTGAGATCTGATCGAGGTGGAGAATACTTAAGTGCCGAGTTCCTAGGTTACCTAAAAGAGAAAGGAATTCTCTCTCAGCTTACTCCTCCATACACTCCACAGCACAACGGTGTATCGGAGAGACGGAATCGAACCCTATTGGATATGGTACGATCCATGATGAGTAATACTGAGTTACCGCGATCTTTCTGGGGATATGCGCTAGAATCAGCGGCATATATTTTGAACAGAGTTCCAACCAAAACTGTGCCTACCACACCATATCAGATGTGGAGTGGGAAGAAACCCTATCTTCAGTATGTAAGGATTTGGGGATGTCCAGCTTTTGTAAAAAAGCAGCATGTGGACAAACTCGAGGCACGATCAGTACTGTATAAGCTTGTAGGATATCCAAAGAACTCCAAGGGATATTGCTTCTATTACGCAGAGGAACAAAAGGTTTTTGTTTCTCGTAATGCCCATTTTTTAGAACAACAAGTTTTAGAAAAGGAAACAAATGGGAGCGAAATAGAACTGGAAGAAATTCCAGAACCACAAGCTGCTACTGAAAGTTTGGTAGAACCAGAGGTTCAAGAAGAACAGAGCATTCCCGCACCCCTCCGCAGGAGTAGTAGACCGTCTCATCCGCCTGAGAGATACTACGGTTTTCTCATAGACGGGGATAGAGAGGATTGCATCATAGATGATGATGAACCTACTGACTTCCAGCAGGCCATCCAGAGCGGCGACTCGGTACGATGGCTAGATGCAATGCGGACCGAGATGGAGTCCATGTACACCAACAAAGTATGGACTTTGGACTTTGCTCCAGATGGGGTAAAACCCATAGGATGCAAATGGATCTTCAAGAAAAAGATTGGTGTAGATGGACAGGTGGAAACCTATAAGGCTAGACTTGTTGCAAAGGGTTTTCGTCAAAGACCTGGTTTGGACTATGACGAAACCTTTTCTCCAGTGGCTATGCTCAAATCCATTCGGGTCCTTCTTGCTATTGCTGCCTTCCATGATTATGAAATCTGGCAGATGGACGTAAAGACGGCTTTTCTGAATGGAAATTTAGAAGAGAGCGTCTATATGGATCAGCCAGAGGGTTTCAATCAGAGTGGGAGCAGCAGGAAAGTATGCAAGCTGCTTAAGTCTATTTATGGACTAAAGCAGGCATCGCGGAGTTGGAACATCTGTTTTAATGAGACAGTCAAAGAATATGACTTTATCAAAAATCCAGATGAACCGTGCATATATAGTAAAGTTGTGGCCAGAAGTGTCGTATTCCTCGTCTTGTACGTGGATGACATTCTATTGATAGCAAATGACATTCCTATGCTACAATCTGTCAAAGGATTCTTGTCACACAGGTTCTCCATGAAAGACCTGGGTGATGCCTCTTACATTCTGGGGATCCGAATCTATCGTGATAGATCCAAGAGGATGTTGGGACTTTCGCAGTCCAGGTATATCGACACTGTACTGAAAAGATTCAGTATGGAAGATTCTAAGCGCGGTAATCTACCGGCTTGTCACGGAATCACCCTCTCCAAAGAGATGTCTCCCAAGACTGATTTGGAAAGGGAACGCATGTCTATTATACCCTACGCTTCTGCGGTAGGCTCTATAATGTATGCGATGTTGTGTACCAGACCAGATGTAGCTTACGCACTGAGCGTGGTAAGCCGGTATCAGTCAGACCCAGGGGAGAAACACTGGATAGCAGTAAAGAACATTCTCAAGTACCTAAGGAGGACTAAAGAGATGTTCTTGGTTTACGGCGGAAAAGACCTCAGGTTGGAGGCCTTTGCTGATTCCGGCTTCCAGAGTGATAAGGACGATTCCAAGTCCATGTCGGGTTATGTCTTTACCCTCAATGGAGGGGCGGTGTGCTGGAAGAGCTCCAAGCAGGACACCGTTGCTGACTCGACGATGGAAGCGGAGTATATAGCTGCTTGCGATGCCGCAAAAGAAGCAGTCTGGATGAAGAAGTTCCTAACAGAACTTCAGGTGGTTCCTACCATAGTTGATCCAATACCTCTGTATTGCGACAACAACGGAGCTATAGCTTTAGCGAAGGAACCAAGGTCCCATCAGAAGTCCAGACACATCTTGAGGCGGTATCACCTGATCAGGGAGATCATTGATCGTCAGGAGATCGAGGTTCGGAGAGTTGCTTCAGAAGAGAACATTGCTGATCCATTCACGAAGGCCCTTCCTCAGATTCAGTTCGAGAGGCTGCTCGAGATCATTGGTCTACGATATGCCAGTACATGGCCCTAGTGCAAGTGGGAGATTGTTAGTGTTTATGCCCTAGAAGGCCATTACTGTATCATACTAGCTTGTATATTACTTAATGGAAGCTTGGGATATTCACATGTATATAACAGTCTTGCTAAACATGGTAGTATGCTACTTGGTTTTTCTATCTTAATATGTGAGTGTACGTATTGATAGAGCTCTTAGGATCTTGCTTGTCTACCAGCGTTGTGATGGCAGTCACACTAGTGGGGGCTGGGTAGTCTACAAGCACATCCTTATTCAGGTCCCTGGTCATTGGATTATCGAGACAGAGCATCGATACTCCGGAGTAGACTAGTGTGTACGCTTCTCATCCCAGTTGGGGAGATGGTCTGTCCCACAGCCGTCAGTACGTCGTACTGGAGATAGTATGCAGGTGCTCGTTAGGTTACGGGTACACCGGACAGGACTCACAGGGAACTGTTGGTTGGTTTGATACCAGTCGTCAGTGAACAGTTCCCAGGTGACATGAGTACAGCGTAGTCCGCAGACTTGACACTGCTACTTCGCCTCGAGTGTGTCCAACTGTTCTTAGATTGCTACCCTACCACGGCTCAAAGGAGTCGTGCAAACAGGTGGCAGTTGGGTGCAGTCCCGAGCACTTGGAGGCAGTGGCGGTTAGATAGGATTCGTCCCTCCCGGTATTGGGAGTAGATATCGTGCTGTGTCAGAGAGCCATTACGCAAAGTCCCTGGCCAGGGCAAGCGAGATTTGCTGGTAGGTTCCAGCAGTGTCTCAGGGTGTAATGGGCTTCACTCCGACACGACTTATACCGCTATTAGGGGACTGACGCTTGCCGCCCCCCTAGGCCCGATATGCGATAGTCTTGGACGAACGGACCGGACTGTATGGAGATTGTCACATCAGACTCAGTAGGAGTTCGGATGGGTTTACTCATCGGCCTTCTTATCGACAACTACCTGGGGACCGTTACGTACAGCTAGTGCCGCTTGCGGTCTGTGGTTAAACCCACTGCCAGCGTAGTAGTCGAGTCTCTAGAGTCCCACACAGAGAGTTTCCTACTCCAGGCGAAACGATATAGAGGTTGCATGGTTTTGCGACAAAGGGTTCGGACGCATACGTGCGTTTACGCGCGTACGACTTTCGGACAGTTTTTACCAGTCGGCTTTGGTTTAAGCCAGTTACTGGTATCCGGTTATTGGATTTTTACAGTCTAAAGTTTTTCCGTATTTTTGCGGATTGGAAGGGCGTTCTCGTAATTGTACGAGAAGCTTCTAGAAGATGTGACTAAGGAGGTTTCTTTTGGAAAGAAAGTGAGTCATGGTGGTGATTCATTCATTTCATTAATGCACATTTATTGCTTAATGACTCATGCTAATGAATCACCACTAGATATTTTATGAAGCATGCTTATTCATTTCCTTTATTCATTATTCTTAAAAAGAAATGCTTCATAATATATTATGATACACTCTCTCTCTTCTCTCATTATCTTATCTCACATTCTCTCTCCTCAAGCTCTCATCTTCAAACCCTAATCCTTACACCTCATGAGTTGAGATCAAAGGATTAGTTAGACTAAACAATCCATAACCTTTACTCTACATCATCCTTTCATCTTTGATTAGCAATCAAAGTTGATTAGTTACATCAAGTTAGAGGTTTAGCTTGGAGTTTCGCTCTCGGGTGGATCGTCTACTACCTAGAGAAGGTCGAGGAGAACAAAGGAGGACGTAAAGACGAAGGACAAGTTTCGTTAGGTATAATCCCTTAACACTATAGTTTAGTATAGCTATGTGTTCGGTTATTATTTGTTTAGCTTCGATTCAAGCGGTTAGTCGATGTTCGTTCTTTAAACTTGATCGTTTTTTGAAAATTCCGCCTCCCCATAAGTACTGGGGTGTACTACATCGACTTACAGGTTCACCTAAGATGTATACAGGTGCTCATTGGGTTATGAGTACACCGGACAGGACTCGCCGGGAACATGCTAGTTGGTCTTATACCTTACGTCAGATAGCAGTTCCCAGGTGATATGTGTACAGGTTAGTTCATCGACCTGGGGATCGTCATTTGTCTCGTGTGAGTTCCCACTGTACTTTGATTACTACCCTACCACGGCTCAAAGGAGTCGTGCAAACAGGTTTTAGTTGGGTACAGTCCCGAGCCACATGGAGGCAGTGAGCGGATCTTCAGGGGTTCGTCTCTCCCGGTATTGGGGGTGAGGTCGCGCTGTGTCTAGGAGAGCCATTACACGAAGACCTTGGCCAAGGCAGGAGATTTACTGGTAGATATTCCAGTAGTATCTCAGGGTGTTCTGGGCTACACTCCGACACGACTTGTACCGCTTTTGGTGGTCTGACTTTTACCAACCCCCTAGGCCCGACATGCGATGCTCATAGACGAACGGACCGGACTGTACGGATATTGTCACTGAAAGGCTCAGTAGGGTGTCAGGATGAGTTCGCTCATCGACGTCCCTTTTAGTCAATAGCTGGTGACCCGTTACGTATTGGCTTATACCTCTGACGTGCTAGTGGTTAAATCCACAGCCATAGTATTGACGAGTCTTTAGAGTCCACCACACTTTCAGTTACTCAAGCTTTCGGGCGAAACGCTGTAGAGGCCGTATGGAGATATGGCAGGGTCCGATCAGATACGTGCGGTATTGCACGGATCAGGATCGGACAGTTTGTACTAGTGGCCGTATGGTTATATGGCAGCGTTCGATCAGATACGTGCGGTATTGCACGGATCAGGATCGGACGGATATTACTAGCCGGCTTTGGTTTAAGCCGGATCCTAGTATAGTACAGTGTAGATTTTGTCTCATTGTATTTGTATCCGGACGGAATACAGATGCGGGTGTGTATGCACAGTATCGGGGTTTTCCTGTAATTTATTACGGGACCAGTTTTCTGGAGTTGCCAGTTTGCATTCCGTTCCGGCCGGTTTTTCCTTTGTTCTTTCCCGGCCGGACTTTTCCAATGGAAGGGGTTATTTGCAATTGTGCAAATAACATTTGTGGAGGGGGTTTCTTGCAATTGTTGAGATTATGATAGCATCTTTGATTCTCTCCATCACTTGCATTAAATGAGATTAGAAAGGATATGGGTTTGATGTGAAAAAGGGTATGGTTGATGTTTTCTTGTCTAGGATGTGGTCACCTCTTTTCACTTCCTACACTCACCTCCCTTCATGCTTCATATACATTCTTTCCTCCACCATTTATTTGATAAGGAATGATAAGTTTTTCATGAGAGAAAAAGAATGAGAGAAAAAGAAAGAGAGAAGAAGAAGAAGAGAGCTTCATCTTGAGAGTTTCATTCATGATCTCATTTTCTTGCTAGAAAAATGCAAGCACCATTTTTCTATTCTCCATTCCTCCATCAAAGGCAACATACCCCAATGAGACATAGACTCTACACATCCTACAGCAAACCTTGGGCATGTCGAGTTGCCGGCTTCATGCCCGAGTTGCCTCGGTATAGAGGCGGGAGCCCGTAAAAGATGCAGGCGACGTGGTGCCCTTTCCGACGAGGAGGAGACGGACGGAGATCCCGCGAGGAGATCGGAGTGGAGATGAAGACCGGAGGACTCGGATCAGTCGGTATATCTCTAACTCATTCTCTTGTTTGCTTAGACTAGTTTAATGGCATGATCCGGGGTTTTAGTGCGCGGTGGTACCGGTTTGCCAAGTCCGCAAAAATTAAAGTTTATCACCGTTTCCGCGTTTGGCCGTCGGATTGACGGCCGGGGCGCCGCCGTGCACTTACAGTATGAACAGTGCACTTCTAAAACTAGTTTAGAACAACGCTATACTTATCTTCCTGCCGGGTCTCATAGTCTGGAACAACAGTAGTGTCAAGTCTGGGTAAACAAGAACCTCCCTGTCACCGTCCTTGAGGCTACCGGAGTACCTCTCGGGTGTCTGAGGTTACCCACCATGTCTGCGGAGTGGCTATTGGAATGTTAAACCTGATTGAATATATAGGTCCTATTAAATTTTCCGTAATCGTTTGCGGTTCTGGAATCACTTCCAGTTCTACCATACTCCCACTACTGTTTTCTGAAAAACATTTTAATAAAAACTGTGGCGAGTCAAGAACAATATCACTATTGATCTCCCAGATGGTAGAAAATCAACCATCGTCAAAGCTAGGGTCAACCCACAAACTGACATTATAGAAACGTGCCTTGAGTTATCCAGTGTCTGGTTTTAAGCATAAGCTGGATAACTCCTCCTACCTTAACATCGTTAAGATATGAAGCATTCTATATCCAATATAGAAACTTTGGCACTTATTTAGTTGGAACCAGATTCAAATCATGCAGCTATCTCCAGTGCATATCATCTTAATGGAGAGAGGCTAATCAGCATTACTCAACTTAGGAATCCATCCAATTATGAGTAACCTGAAAGAGAAACAAGTTTCTCAAAACCATTACTATCAACTGAATACCAATCACAAGAATCTACATATTTGATTTCTTTGAAGAATCCCGATACTTATGACACATGGTTCTCTACTTTATTCCTATACCCGCAACTTCTCAATACTTAGACATTGTATTTCTACGAAACACTTGTCTAAAAACTAGAGAAGTCACAAGTAAATAGAATATAGTACGAGGACCAACCCCTTTGTCCTGATGGACACTGGACAACATACAATACTCTGTATAAGTCCGCTGAGTTTAATAACTCAAAACCTGTGCGTCGTAGGTTGAAAACTGTCATAGGCGATTTCCTCAAATATCACCAATTCCAACGAATTCCGATATAATGAGGATGATCACCTAATTCCCAATAACTTACTCCTACTCATTATCTGTAAAACTATACAGATGTGAAAATGAAACCTGGTAAATACATACACTGGAGTGAGTATCTAATCGGGAAATCAGTTTTCCATTAACAATGCACTGAAACATTAAAATGTTTCATAGGGGTATCCTAGTATTCTTAGTAATGCCTCTTCCATAATCCAATTCATGACTTTAACCGTATATTTCCCTGCCATCTTTCCAATTCTCTTTATTTGTCTTTAGTCGTTACCTTCTGCACACCATTGTTAGGGTTAATGGTTTTCTTCCTTCCCTACCGTTCGGCACCAGCCTATAGTTTGGAAGAAGAATATCCAGTAAGCATAATAGGTGTACCCTCCTAAACTTAGGAGTACTCGCAACTTGAGAGAAGGTGATGATAAAAGACAACTGAATAAACCTTATTCCTATTTCTCCTGAACCTCGAAAAAATATCCTTCGAGTTCGTATATAACCATACGATGGATTTATCCAATGGAATTGGATGTTCGTAGCGATACGGGTTGTTCTGGAGAAATGAAAAGTGAAGTAGGAGTGGCGATGAAATACGTGGTTTGGTCATGAATGTTAATAGTCGTAATTTACTTTTCCCTCTTTCTAATTCCTTTATCTTGTCTTTACATATTATCTTCTGCACACCCTACTTAGGCTAATTGGTTTTCTTCATTCCCTACCTTTCGGCACCTGCCTATGGTTTGGACGAAGATTATCCAATAAGCGTAATATGTGTACTCTCCTAAACCAAGGAGCCCTCGCAACCTGAGAGATGGTGATAATAAAAGACAACTGAATAAACCAATTCAATTTCTCCTGAACCTGGATCCATCCTTGAAGAAGTCCCTTCGAGTTCGTATATAACCATACGATGGATCTATCCAATGGAAGTGGATGTCCGTAGTAATACGGGGTGTTCTGAGAAATACAAAGGGTAAAAGAAGGAGAGGCAATGACTTATGCAACTATAGACAATCCAAAAGCCAGTATTTTAAGAAGGTTCGGTCAACTTGGTCACTGAGTCATAGTCTTGGGTCGGTGAAAAGTCGCTGCCAAAAAGAAAGAGAAAAGAAACACTCTGCGTGCACTCAAACCTAGATCAGAATGGTTATCACTTTATCTAATTAGGAAACCTCCCACTGTAATATCAAATTCTCCTCCAAACCTGAAAGAAGAATTAGTCGGGATCACTCGAAGAGTAAACTAACTCATCAGTGGGAATCAGGATCCAACTCTCATCGCATGATAACATGACGGTATCCACTCACGTTATCACACTCCAGAAGGTATGCTCAAGTTTTGCAAGTTTCTTGTATGTTTGAAACTCCCGATATAGTTTTTATCACATGCTCTTATGACCTTGACGTAGGCCAACAAATCATAAGCCACATGTCAAGTTCTACCCGTCGTTGTCCTGATTAATTTAGGTCATCGTACATGCCCTTGACATAGGCCAACAAGGCTATACGTCTGTCCTAAACTAACGCATCTATCTATGCAACAAATGAATACCCAGCAGCTACCAAACACTATGCCTTGACGTAGGCCAACAAACATAGCTTGAATACTACTGACCATCCATAAGAAATGAAAGAGGATTACGGCTGGTTTTTGGCGAAAAACCTTTAACGTAATGAACTTGATCTCGTTGAAGGAACCTGATAGCTTTTTATAAAAAATAGTGGCGAAAACCTTTTGCTAAAGAAGTCACTCCCGGTGAAGGGATCTCGGCTCTTTCCTCGTGGAATGAGGTGCAGGATATTCCAACTGAATACTGCGATGCAAAGTAACTTGTAATCGACTATATTGAAGTTATTACCCTGACGCAAACTTCTGCCCAAGGGGTCACTCCCGGTGAAGGGATCTCGGCCCTTGCCTCGCCGAATGAGGTGCAGGATATTCTAACTGAATACCGCTATGCAAAACAAAAGGAAACGTCTTTGTAATAACTCCTTTTTAAAATTTGTTCCAACAACATCAAATATAGGTTTGTTTTATCCTTGCATTGATAAGAATCAATGCAGTCCCATCAATCAATCACACCAGAAAAGAACGAAAATAAAATATACGTATATGCCATCCGCATTCGTCACTGGGTCCCGTCATCACCCGTTAGGTTACCTAACTAACGACAGAGCGGGGACTGGACTAGCGCAGGTGTAAAAAATATACAACATCTAATAGTATATATACTAATATACAATAATCGCTCCAGGCGTGATAATATGCAACATTACAGAAAAGTAATAAGCATCACAGAACAATACAGATCATCTGGGATCCCCGGGTTTCACAGAGCCTCTACTGAAAACCCGACGTTCCCCTGGCCGTGTGGATAGCCTGTGCAATGAAACCTAGACCCTTACGGGTGCGGCAAGTTACCCGCCAAAACCTGAAGCGAGGCAGCCCCCTACAGCAAAATGAATGGACCACCCGGCACTTCACGGAATCCGGTAACTTGAGCTCCCCTCCTTGGGTCAGCCTGTACCCTCTACGAGTGCGGCGAATAGTCTGCCAATTCTAGAGTGAGGCCCCTCTACCTCTCATAGCCATGAGATACGGACCCGTTGCCCTCTAGAACCCGGCTATCCGTGCACTCCGTCGCGGGATAAACCTAGTACAGAAATGAAAATATATACAACGGGTACATCGACCTCATCCCGGTCGTGTCCCAAAAGAATAATATACAAACAGGCAGTGACGGCAGTCCAAAAGTCGGACGCTCACCCCGCAATATCAAATGTACAAATAAATCCAAACAGCACTACCATTGCACACTGCTATCCACCACTACATATCCGCAACATCACAGCACAACACAGAACATCAACGCGAATGTCACGTTCGCAAACCCGTCTAAAAGAACTATAGCAATTAGACGCGGTTTACCGCTCAAATGACATTCCCGGTCGGAGATATAATATAAGTACTGTAAACTAACAAGTATAAAATTTCGATCGACAAAATTTCCCAAAGTGGGCCCCATAAACATCTGCTGTACAGTAACAAAAAATGGGCCCAAAAGAAATATACCAAAAACCACAATTTCCTGTAAAGAAGCCACTGTACAAATTTGGAGCACTGTTCCTACAAAATGGCCGCGGATGCGCGGTCAAACCCTAGGTTTGACCGCGGATCCGCGGCGCTTCTGTTGGATCACTTGACTAAATTTGTACAGTGAGCTTAAAAAACCCTGCTCTGTTTTCTGTGACATGTAAAATAATTTTTAGGCTTGATTTAAAATCGACAGAAACCATGTACAGAAAAAATGAAGTTTTCGAAAATCCGTTCGATCGATATTTTAAACGCGTTAGCACAAGTTAGTAAAGCTTAATGGCGAGGCTCTGATACCAGTGTAAGTCTACGGTAGCGCCCCGGCCGTCTTTCAAACACCAAATGCGGAACAAAAACTTATAACAACTGGCGCTATCGTATACTATATCCCAGGATCTGCCATTAACGCTAAACTAACAAACTACAAAGTGGGTAGAAATGTTATACCGAACGATCCTGGTCCTTCGGTCTTCAACCATCATCCCACGCTTTGTTGCAGCTGATCCGAACTCGCTCGATCTCCGGTCTCGTCGTCCAGGTGGCACCACGTCGACGGATCTTTAAACGGGCTCCCGCCTCTGAACTGAGGTAACTCGATCATCAAGTTTGCTAAAAGAGATGACCAAGATTGATGTAGAGAATGAGTAGCACACTTTGTCTCGTTACGTCCAAGGCTATGGATAAACGGTTAATGAGGTTGACTTTTGGATCGGGTGAAATGAGAAAATGAACTTATGAAATTTCCATGAAGCAAATTTCATATACTTTTTCAAATGAATCAATACCCTTCCCTCAAGAGGGGCCGGCCACTATTATAAGCAAAGGGGGTGAGTGTAGGAAGAAGAATAGTGACCATAAGGAAAATGATACTTATCATTTCACCTAATGAAAACTAATGAGTCATAAGTGACATCTTGCATTCATTTAATGCATACAATGAACCAAGAAAACACATCATCATATCATTAAATGTATACTATGAATCATCAATTCTAGAACCTTCTAGAATCACGACTCACCTCATGACTCACCCAATGAAGGAAAGATAAATCCGTATTTAACTGAATGTTTAATACGGCCGATAGAAAACTGGAAACTGGCAACTTCCAAAAGCGATCCTGAAACGAATTTCAGGATAACCCCGTAATAGCATAAACATAACCGCATTTGTATTACGACAGAATACAAATGAAACCGAGACAAAGATATTATATCTACACAGTATAATACTTGGATCCGGCTTAAACCAAAGCCTACCAGTATTATCTGCCCGAAATATGACACGTGCGTAAACGCACAAGCATTTTCCGAACCCTGCCATAATACCATACGGCATCTACAACGTTTCGCCCGAACTTGGGAAACTGTCTGTGGGGAACTCTAATGACTCATCAATACACTGGCACTGGATATAACCCCTAGCACGTCAGAGGTACTATCTGTACGTAATGGTTGCCTATGTATTGATTGGAAGGGAAGCTGATGAGCGAACTCATCCAGAAACCCTACCGAGCCTGACAGTGACAATATCCATATAGTCCGGTCCGTTCGTCTACGAGTATCGCATATAGGGCCTAGGGGGCTGGTCAACGTCAGACCCCCAATAGTTAGATAAGTCGTGTCAGAGAGAAGCCCAGAACACCCTGAGATACTACTGGAAATACCTTCCAGTAAATCTCGATTACCCTGGCTAGGGATTCGTGTAATGGCTCTCCTAAACATAGCGCGATCTCACCCCCAATACCGGGAGAGACGAATCCCTGACGATCCGCTCACTGCCTCAATGTGGCTCGAGACTGTACCCAAAATATACCTGTTTTCATGACTCCTATGACCCGTGGTAGGGTATAAATCAAAGCACTATGGGAACTCAAACGAGACAAATGACGATCCCAGGTCGACAGACTAACCTGTACACATGTCACCAGGGAACTGCTATCTGACGATATGTATAATACCAACTAGTATGTTCCCGGCGAGTCCTGTCCAGTGTACTCATAACCCAATGAGCACCTGCATACATCTTAGGTGATCCAACTAACACCAATGGCTTGTGAGACCGGCCACCGCTCCTCGTCGGGGTCTCGATTGTATACACTAGTCTACTCTGGAGTATCGATGCCCTGTCTCGAAACTCCCACGACTAGGGACACTTTTAAGGATGTGCTTATAGACCCCAGCTCTCATGTATATGATCGCCATCATACTGCCGGCAGTCAAGCAAGAATTCTATGGGCTCTATCATCATGCAATAATGAACTAAAGCATATATACGATGATAAAGACAAACCAGATAGCATACTATCATATTGAGTAAGACAGTCTTGTCTGTATAGGTCCTCCCTCAATCATTGCAATCACATGCCTGCGATCGAATAATTGACATAGAGGGCACTATATCCAACAGGTGGACCCGGTATGGTACCCCGGCGTAAGAAAGGGATGCTGTGTATACAGACGGTAAGCCTGGCAGTGGGACTACTACCTACCGGTGATTGGTTGGACCTGGCGGTTATCCGGAGGATATTGACCAGAGTCGATAGATGGATACGGGACGATCCGTACTGCCAAGGCCGTGGGCCGATTCCGCAGACGGAGCCCGTGGGCCGATCCGGACTGACGGAGCCTACTTAAGGATTTGCGTGTCGATGCTGGACACGATTATTTTATGATTTTTCGAGTGCCGATGTTGGGCACTCACGATTCTATGAGTTTTACAGGATTTGAGGGCCGATGAGGGTGACGGCGCCTGAGTTTTACTGGGATTTGGGTGCATTGATGGACACCGATTATTTTTTCCACATTGATATTCCGTGTAGATGTTATTTTATCCCATGCTCAGCATTCATTATTTCACATCTCACCCTGTAGTTTTAGTACCTGATAGAGTACTTTTGCATGATTATTGCATACCCTGCTTATCATATATTGAGGTTATTGAATTGCACCTGTTAGGCATGATTATTGCGTATCCAGTTCATCATATAGATATTATCTGTTGCCATATGTTAGAGTATCGCAGTACGTGCATACTCGCGATTACCTTTATATGTTATCTAATATTCACGAGTTGGCAACTCACCCCCGTTGTGCCACAGTGTTTGCAGGTTGCCTCTCGGAGTAGTCGCGACGGGCTGTGTTCTTGCATCTTTTGATACAGATACCACTGCAGTTGGCGTGTGAGCCCTTTTGCTGTTAGATGGGTTTTTGTGCGGTATCTGTTTATTTTCCAGTTGTATACACTGTTGTATCTAGTACTCTCTATCTACTTTTCATGTCTTGATTTAGAGACCAGTTGTGAGGATGATGTATATTATTTTGTATTCTGCTGTCGAGCTCGTTGTGAGCCGACTTTATTTATGCAGCTTCATCTTTTATGATATTTGTTTTCACTTGTACTGTTCATTTCTTCGCTACGACGTCGTATACTATATTTGTGGTGATTGTTTCCGCCATTGGGCGTGATTGCTCCCGTTTGGGATGCCTTATCCTTATTGTATATCATTTTACTCATATATTGTCTTATACCCGATTTCGGGGCTAGTTTTTACAAAGGAAATGCTGCCAAAATTTTTAAGATAATAACTTGAACTTTAAAGAATTTTACTAAACAACTTAAAGTTTTCTAAATGTTTTAACAAATGTTTCCATCAAATGTTTTAACACTCACTACTTTTCAATGGTTTTGATTTCTGGGTTCGGCTTAGTTAGTCACGTTACGCCTGTAGACGTTACGTGGTTAAGTGTCGGTCACGGGCTGAACTTTAGGTCGTGACAAGGGGATTCCTCACTCGGAGCATCAACATCAGAAGTGTAGAATTTGGATGCGGTTGATATGACCTGAAATGAGGTGGCCAACTGTTTCTTTTCATTTGTTCTATCCGATCTCTTAAAGATATGGGAGAGTTGGATGGTATAACGAAGCGATTACGAAGACAAGAAATATCTGGTTGTGGATAGCAAAACTCGGCAAGAGTTCGTTTGTTTGGATTACCCATTATAAGAAGAAAAGAGGGGGGAAGGGTAAAAAGGAAAAGAAAAAAAATTGGACTGTTTTGCTTTATCAGTGGACTTTGGGGTTGACTCACAAAATCACAAAAAATGCACAAACAATCCTAGAAATATGGTTACCTAGGACAAGCTCTAGACCGCTCCTAGACTTCCAATGGACAAGCCGCATGATCAATCCTCTATCACCTCTTTACTACCCTTGCGGCCAGGTAAGTGCCAGGTAAGTGGGAGGTATCCGCTGTACGAATCACTAAAAATAGCGGGCCTAATTAAGTAACCACTTGCCTTAGAAACACTTGCCTAGGCACCACAAAAGTAATGTGGATAAGTGATAAATTACCCACGACCTTCCTCTGTCTTTATTGAGCGCGACAGTCCTTAGAGTCTTGTCTAGATAATTTTTAAATTAATGTAGGGTTGATGCGGATGCTCATTTTGTGATTTGCGGGGCTTAGGAAGGGTGATAAAATCCCCACCTAATCTGAATTTTGGTCTTGCCTCTTAAAATCATTATTAAAATATGCAAAAACAAACCACAAAACAAAACTCGCAAAAAGATTTTTGAGCAGCGATACTTTGCAAAGAATCCTGCAGAAATGATATTTTATTGGATTTTAGAGGAGAAATAAGGATATAGAGAAGATACCAGAGAATTTGGAAACCCTAAATCCCCTAATGAGCTACGGTTCCGCCGCCAATAGGCTCTTTGCGCCGCGGTTCCGCCGCCGACTAGGTAGATCTGATGAATATTTTTGCTACGTGGCCTCCCTTGCTCCTCTGGATCGTGATGAATGTCTCTGAATCTCTGTTTCCTCAAGTCTGTGACTCAAGATTCCCTCGCAAAAATTCACACAATAATCGTTAAATATACAATTTGCAATTTTGTTTATTTTTATGATATAGATCGAATAAAAATTCAACACAAATAGTAAGAATAAAAAAATTACGCACGTATCCCCGGCAACGGCGCCATTTGATTGATCTGATTTTTTATGTGTAGTAGTTAACCGCAATCAATAACGGTGTCGCGTGTAGCTAGACCGAGATGAGTACGGGTCGTCATCAGGGAAACGTTAAATCTTTTAATCTTACTTTAGGCGTGTTGAGAAAGAAAGGAGGAAGAATAAAGAATGGTGAAGAATGGTTGTAGGTTCTAGATCTACGTCAAATACGGATGCAGGATATAGATCTAGATTAATTACGGATGTAAGTTTTATAGTAGAATGGGGCTTGTAGGGTTCATTAAGATTTAGTAGTCATGGATGATTAATTAAAGATTACTCTTTTTATCTTTTAATAGATTTAAAACTAGATCGACAATGATGCATGTAGATTAGGATTTCTAGAGGGAAAAGGGTTCCCACTCTTAACCCCTATCTTGACATGGATCTCCGTTCATGTCTAGTCTTTACCAAAACAATGATTATTCTAATCTCTAATCGCGGTCGAGACTAGCAATAAATTGGTAGCGCGCCCGATTAGGATGTTAATGATTCTTTTGGTGAAGTTTATAAACTTTATAGGACGTAAAAAGAGTTTAAGGATCTTCATCATCCATTAATCTACCCTAATCCTACGAACCCTAACAAGCGGAGAATTACTCGCGCATGTTGGGAAAAGAAAATATAGAAATCATGAAGAAAATAAAATGCAATAGAATAAAACTACCTTTATTAATCAACAAGATCAAGTACACTTTGTTTCCTTAGAAAATGATTACAAAACCATAGTTTGCTTCTCGATCTCTTCTAAGGAGGTAGATGAACTGTCGATGATCAACCAGGATTCTTGAGCCGTCTTGGACTTCGTGATCTCATAGGTTTGATGCCTTCTAACTTTAGCCCTTGGTCCTTTATATAGCCCTCAAAGAAGAAAACCTAGTTACCATATATGGCGACTTCCTAATATGGTGACTTTCCATATATGGCGACTTTCCTTATATGGAAACTTTCCATATATGGTGACTTTCCATATATGATAACTTTCCTAATATGGTGACTTTCCATATATGATAACTTTCCTAATATGGTGACTTTTCATATATGCTAACTAGTTGTTAGGATCCCAACCAGAAAATCCAGGGCCATAACTCCTCAGAAGTGCGGCGGAACCGCAGCGTAATGGTGGGTTTGGCCGCCGATCCGCGGTTGATTAGGAGGATCGTGGGTTTGTTTCTCTTGAGGCTTCTTCTGGTGACACATGTAGACTATTTTGGTATCTGGAATTTGAAAATCTTCTCTACGTCTCTGCCAGAATTAATTTCTTCAATTTACTTTACTATTTCGGCAGATTTGATCTCGATAACTTGGATTTCCTTGATTCCAGTCCTAAAATAATTTCTGCACAATTATTTCACTAAATAATGTTAGTAGAATTTGTTTTTATTGAGATATTATCTTTAACCATTTGTCATGATATTTTAGTTTTAAGAGAATAGGTCAAATGTATTTAATAAGGTAAGCATATTAAATGGGCCAAATGTTACATGGATATTATATGCTTACTTTTTCCTTCATAATGTTAATTATAATATATAAATACATGAAAATAGTATTTTTACAGATAAACCCTCATTTGTGTCATATATTATAATAAACACCTTTTTTATATAGAAATAGTAGGAAAAATGTCATATTAAAAGTGCAGTTTTATCAACTGAACACCCACTTTAAACCGTCGTGCGGAAATATAGTGGGCAATGGTGCACTCCTTCTTCGTCGGTTTGTCAACAGCCTGACCGGTGTCTCTTTCGACTGGTACACGAGCATACGAGACGGATCCATCACTACTTTTTCCCAAATGGAGTCTCTATTTCGGCAAAGGGTCTTGAGTGTCAGTAATAAGATCTCCATTGCTAACTTTGTGAGGACCAAGACGGGGAAGAACGAAAGCAACACGGACTTTATCGTCCGATGGCGTAATCTCACGGTCAAGTGCAAACCGCCGCTGGAGCAGGATCCGTCCGTCAGCCTTCTAATTAGGAATCTCAGCAATTGGATGGTCCCATTTCCATGTACTGCGGGCCTCAAAACGTTGCAGGAGCTGACCAAGAGAGTACAAATGATAGAACAGAAAGTGTGTCTTAGCACCTCTACTAGGTTTCCACATGCATCAAGTATGCAATTTTAAAAAACTAGAGGTCTAAGCTACACTAACCAAGAATCGAACTAAAGAATTAGGGTTTTTAGCAAGCTAACAAGTTCTATAACTAAGTGAAGAGGACTATAACCTTTGTAGACCAAGTCCTTCACTTCTATAGCTCCAAGTAGTAGTCCCTAGAACTCTTCTTAGCTCCACTTGAGGAAAGGATCGAGCTTGCTACGTGATCTTCGAAGCCGAAGATGATCCACCTTGAAGTCTCTCTAACTCAAGCTAATATTTCACTAATCAAAGTATTAGTGAAGCAAACAACCTAAGCTAATGGGCTAGATTAGTGTGGGTTGATGAAGCAAGAGTTATGCTCACTTTAGAAATATTTTCCTCTCTTTTTCTTCAACTCAAGAAAAACCCTAGAGCTTAGAACTCAAGAAGAAGAAGATAATGAACTTGGGTGAGTTTGTGATGAATAATGAGAGAGTGAACCATTGGCTAAAGATAATGATGTGATGAATAAATATCTAGAGAAAAACAAAAAGAGAGAGATGATTCATGGCTTCTCAATGCTTCTTCAAGCATCCAAGGCATGACTCATTTCTAATCTTTTCTATTTTCCTTTAAAAATAAATTATCACAATTATCTTTAACACTAAGTATGATACACCCATGTTCTATGTATCATCAACCATGATACAAAATATATTTTATATATAATTATATATATCATATATACATATATATATATATATATATATACAATTATATATCAAGAGAAGAAAATCATTAGTGAGCTATAATATTAGTTAATATATAAATATACCAAACATAAATATATATCAAATTATTAAATCAACACTTGATTCAATAATCCGGTTATATCACACATAACCGACTAATATCATATATATATATGTATATCAAATTATCAAATCAATACTTGATTCAATAATCCGATTATATCAAATATAACCGACAATATTCAATATTTAATATCAAATCAACACTTGATTCAATAATCCGGTCATATCATATATAACCAACCGATATCAAATATATATACATATAACAAATCATTGAATCAACACTTGATTCAATAATCCGGTTATATCACATATAAGCTAACCGATATCAAATATCGCGAGATTAGAATACGGTATCACATACTCGTATTTAATTAAACACCCGCACATATCACTATATGTGCCCTACCTCGTTTTTCTTAAGCCAGGAAACCTATGTGTGGGGCTCTAAAGACTCTTCAATACACCAGCAGTAGGTATTGATTATATCAGATACCCACAAGCCGTCAGCGGTATTAGCTGGACGTAACGGCTACCCAGGTATTGAACGAATAGAAGATCAACTAGCAAGATTGTCCAAACTCTTGTGAAGCCTATAAGCAACACTTACCATACAGACCTGTAACATTTCAGAAAATATAAAATATTATTTTTGGAATTTAATATTAAAATAATATTTTCCCGAAAACTGCCCGATTTGCGAAATTGGGGTTTTCGAAAAAGGGTATAAATATATATAAATTGTTAGTTATATGTATGCCCTAGAGCCCATTACTGTATATAGGATATATATTGTAGTGGATGCTGGGACATATATAGGTATGACTTTCTTGCTCGACATGATAGTACGCTATCTGGTTGCTCTTTATCTTAACATGTATACTTTCTGTCTCTCTGTTACATGTTGATAAAGCCCTTACGATGTGTACTCGACTTCCAGGACTATGATGAAGATCATACTAGTGGGGCCTGGGTAGTCAATGAGTACATCCTTCATTGTTCCTAGTCGTGGAAATATCGAGACGGGGCATCGATATTCCAGAGTAGACTAGCGTATATCTTCTCGACCCATGTGATGGGCGATGGATGATCCCATATCCATTGGTGTTTGACATCAGAGATGGTATGCGGGTGCTCAGTGGAGACTGGGTACACTGAACGGACTCGCCGAGAACTCCCAGATGGTATTATACCTCACGTCAGATGGCAGTTCTCTGGTGACACTGGTACAACTTAGTCAGTTGACCCGAGATCGTCATAGAGTCTTGTGTGTCTCCCACTGTGCTTTGATTTCCACCCTACCACAGCTCTACTGAGTCATGCAAACAGGTGGTTTTTGGGTACAGTCCCGATTCACATAGAGGTAATGAGCGATAGGAGGGGATTCGTCTCTCCCGGTATTGGGGGTTGATGTTGCGCTATGCTCGACTGGCCATAACAGGAAATCCCTGGCCAGGGTTGCAGTGATATACTGGTAAGAGTTATCAGTAGTTTCACGATTGTTATGGACCTCACATCGGCATGACTTATCAAGCTATTTGGGTCTGACGTTTACCACCCCTAGGCGAGATATGTGACATATCAGACGAACAGACCGGACTGTACGGTAAGTGTTTCTGGTTGGATTCACAGGAGTGTGAGCGGGCTTGCTCGTCGATCTTCTGATCGCTCAATACCCGGATGACCGTTACATTTAGCAGACCGCTTGCGGCTTGTGGGTGTTTGATATGATCATCATCTGCTGCCGGCGTATTGACGAGTCTTTAGAGTCCTACACAGAGGTTTCCTGGCTCAAGCGAAACGAAATAGGAGCGCATATGAGATATGTGCGGGACCGAAAATAATGCGTGTATGTGATACCGTATTCTATTCTCGCGATGAATGCATCGAATGGTTGTATGTGATATAACCTAGTTATCGAATCGAGGATTGATTCGATAAGTCGATACATTGGATATTAGTCGGTCATATGCGATATGACCGGATCGTTAAATCAAGTGTTGATTTAATGATTTAATTCACAATTATATATTTGATATATTACTTTGCATTAACCAGTATTGGTTCACTTAAGATGGATTTTCTCACTTGAAGTGCACATTGTATATATGATATAGTTTTGTGCACTAGTTTGTATCATGTTTGATGATACATGCAAACTTGGGTATGTGTATGCTTTAAACCTTGTTTAGGTTAATGGTTAGGGTTTTGTAATCTTTACTTATTTATTTATTTATTTATTTACTTTATTCATTTTGGCAAAGAATAAAATGAAGGCTTTCTTTGTTTTATCCATGAAGCTTCATGAAGCTTTGAAAGTCATTGCCATTTTGTCTTTTGCCTTAACCTAACCATTTAAACCTAAACCCTAGTTTATTCTCTACACAAGTTAACTCACCCATGGTTTCTAAATGATAACTCTTCACTTGATTTTTCTTTTTTTAATTTTAATGGATATTCTTTTCTTCTTCTTCTTTTTCTTCTTGAGAAAGAAAAGAAAAGCTTGCTTCAAAAATGTCAAGTGATGATTCCAAGTGAGAAATCCAAATCCAAAGTGAACCCACTTCCTATTTCTCCATCCTCTACCACTTGCCAAGTAGTATAGGGTGTTTTCTTCACAAGTTTCATGACTTGGTGAAGTTGGAGGTTTATCTGGAGTTGCCTCAACGTAGATCATCTTCGGCATCGAAGTCGACGACCTGGCCTGATCATTTCTTCGACGAAACCATCGCTAGAGTCCGGGATTCGATGATCGCAGCGGAGGGACTTCATCACGGAGCTATGGAGGTGGAGGACCGGATCTACAAAGGTTGTATTTCCGTTCACTTTAGAGTAAAGTTGTTTGCTCGCATTTCTTATCGCCTTATCCTCTAGTTACGATCTTGCTTAGGGTTTCTTTGGCACACAGGAAATTTTTGAATTGGCCATGTTTGATCACTTGTAGAACCTCATGGGTGTGCCTAGGAACCTTACAGTGGTATCAGAGCCTAGCTAGAGCCTTAGGCGATGAGTAGACGAAGTTAGAAACCGTATCGAACCCGAAACCCTAACCATTCAACCCTCTCTGGACAATTTTCAAAACTGTGGATTTTTGTGAATTAAAAATTCTCAGAAAATAGAGCAGGGAATTCTAAGAGTTACTGTAGAAAACGGACCCCTAACTCCACTAGATCGCCGCGGAACCGCGGCCTTACCATGCTATTCGCGGCGGTTCCGCGGCCGTTTGTACTGATTAGGGATTAATTTTTATACAGTAATGCCCGTATCTGTTTCCTCTGTTCTTTGGGAAGTTTTAATCTGCACTCAAGAGTTGAGTTTTCTGGGTTGTATTGGGGACTCGGTGTTTCGATCGGATTGTCTAATTTTGTCTATGTGTTTTTCCGGGTAATTTTAGAATATGTTAAAAAGTTCGACCGGATATAAATACCCAATTTTTCCCCTGCCGGGAAATTTCCAATTGTTGGATTTTTCCGTAGTTTAATGACGTTCTAAGTAGTGCAAGTAACGCGATGGTCCCTCTAGAAGACAACAAACCTTAACTCGATTATGTGACCGTCTTGAACTGCCCTTTGAACCTTAGGGTTTGGGGCAGTACGGCGTGCCACATGTGAGGCGTTGGCTTGACCCTTCTACGGCTGGACCGTTGGTACCGAGGCACGAAGTGAATGTTTTTAAACTTATTTCATGTGTTGAGCTGTTTCGGGAAAACTTGGGTGTTCGATTGTTCGATCGGAAAGTTTAACATTTTCTATTTATCCGGAATGTGATACAATATTTGGAATTCACAAGTAGTTATGAGATAACTGAATGAATGTTATAAACATAGCACTTTAGTCTCACTTGATCGGTTGCCACGGAATTTTGATGTGATCAAAAGTCTGTCGCAATCACGTAGCGTACGCGGATACTCGCCGGGTAAACTTAATAGACAGCTACACCCCATAGCCCCGACCAAGTGACTGTAGGAGAACCCCGTCGCCGAAAGCATCCGTTCGGGTGCTCGCGGCAGCGGTCTTCCGCCTTGGTGCACTTTGTCGACGGCGTCGGGGGTGCGGCCGCCTACTAAAGTTTGCGACGAGCATTCGATCAGAATGTCGGGGATCTTGTTGAATTGCCCGACTTGATATTGAAAAGTGTTTTCGATTTTGAGACTAAAATGCGGGGTTTATAATTGTTAGGCATGCGATGTCTAAGGAATTCATTTGGTTAGGCATGCGATGTCTAAAGAAGTTGCGGATTCCAACTGTTGTAGTTTTACACTTTCTTTTCTGCGACCGTAAGTGTAATATGTGATATCGCCGGTTTCGTTGCTATATGCCAACGACAATTGGGATACGCATGTTTACTTACGTTGATGACATGTGATGTTATGTGTTGCTGGATATGTTATATTGGATCGTCGTGTTTGAATAGCCGGGGGGGTTATGTGAGATGAGTGTTTTTCATTTTCATTCATGTAAAAACTTGTATGTAATATTCTTTTATTGGGGCACTTCCAGGTTGCGGAAGATGTCACCGTTGTTGTATATTATTTACTTTTCCGCATTAGGATAGACCCAAGGAGAGGAGCATAAGTAACCGGGTTCTAGGGTTCAGTGGGAGACCATCTCGAGGAGTCGAGTCCGGGTCTCCTAACCCTAGAATTGGTAGGGTTGCTTGCCGCTCTCGTAGGGGTCTAGGGGTGTGGGATTGGCTATTCATCACGACCGTGGAATCCGTGTTTTATACTGGCTCGTATTAAAAATACGGACGTCCTAGTATATCCAATATTTCATATGATATTTTCTGTTGCGTTATCTGTGATGTGATCATGTAATTTGTTCAGATAGATATTATATATAGTATATATGATATATTATATAGACGTTGCTTATGTTTTACACCCGCGCTAGCCCTGCCCCGCTCTGCCGTTAGTTACCTAACCTAACGGTGCACGAGGGGACATCGAGGCGAATGCGGATGGTATAAGCGCACGTTATATTTATCTGTGATGATTAGGTGGACTTAAATGATGGGACATTCATTAATAAGATTAATGAAAGAAAATAAACTTAATTGATGTTGTGGAATCGAATTTCAAAATAAAAACAGGTAGCTACAGTTCTTGCTTTGCATCGCGGTGTTCCTTGTAGAACATCCTGCACCTTATTCGATAAGGAAAGGACCGAGATCCCTTCACCGGGAGTGACTCCTTTAGCAATAACTGGCAGATGCTACACACTCGGTTTGTCTTTTGATTGCTTCTATAGTTTCTGCTTTGCACAGTGATATATATGATATATCCCGCACCTTATTCGACGAGGAAAGGGCCGACGATCCCTTCACCGGGAGTGATCCCTTTAGCAAAACTAGAAAAGCCTAAAAAACATTCCATTTAAAAACCATTTGATTCCGCAACGAGATCAAGTTCAAAGCGTTAAAGGTTTTCATAAAAACCATCCGCAACCCTCCGTCATTTTAGGAAGTAGAGTACTTAGTATTCGTGCTGTGTTTGTTGACCTTAGTTAAGGCATAGTGTACGGTAGCTAAGCGATGTCTTCCTACACCGCATATAATGCGATTAGTTAGGACAGCCGCGTGACTTTGTTGACCTTAGTTAAGGGTCATGTAGGTGGGTCTAATTAATCACGAAATGACGGGTAGAACTTGACTAGTGTTTATGATTTGTTGACCATAGTTAAGGTCATAAGCGCTAGGGGTAAAAATCTTTATAGGGAGATTCAAGTGTTGAAATTTGCAATGAGATTGCATACCTTCTATGTGATAGTTGGATCCCGATACCCACTGCGAGTAATTGTTACTCCTGCGAGAGTTTTGCACTTTACAATTAGCCGATCAAGTAGGTGTCTAGAAAGGTGTCAACGGGGTTACGCCTCTGGGAAAACGAGGTTTACTGTAATTAGGTCCATGCGAAAGCACGGGGAACCTCCCTCAAAGTACCGACACTGGCCTGGCTAAAAGATTGGCGAACTTGTAGAGTGTAATTAATCCCGGCTAGTCTTTCCTTTTAGGGTTTGAAGGAAGATTTGATAAAAACAGTGGGAGCCATCCTGATTAGATAAAATAAATAACCAATCTAATCTTGCTAGAGCGCACGCAGAGTGTTTTCTTCTCTCTTTCTCCAGGTAGCGACCATATCACGCTTTAATCAAGATAATAATATGGATGTATTGACCGAACCCGCTTGTTATACAGTGCTGGGGAACGTTGGTCCCGCTCCAACTTATAATTGTTATAAGACAGAGCAGGAAATAGGAGAACACCAGAATTCCTGTGCCGCCCAAACGAAGAAAGTGCATATGATGCATCTCCTTCGGGTGTGTTCATTACAAAGAACTGTTTCTCAGTATCCTCTGTATCCTTGGTATTTGATACCGGATCAGGATCCCAGATATGTAATCTGTTACATAGGGCTACAGAAAGGTAGAGAACTAAGAATGGGTGATAAGTTTCATGAGACAGAAAACGGGGCAAGTGTTGCAGCCAAGTCTGTTGGTCACTGTCACCCTGTATTACCAGTACATTGATTCTGAAAAAATGCTATTAGATATCGAACCTGATATACAAAATCATATCAATCTCTTTATAAGTAAAGAAATGATAAAATTTTGTATTGATGGATAATGTTTTGAACATTTCCTATATCAAAAGTTGATCGGTTCAGGCACGTTATCTAAAAGCATTGATGTTCTAAATCAAACTACAGTTCCTCGTATACAGAACACATACAAGAGGAAGAGTTCAGATATGAACGAATCCTTCTTGAGGCATTGTAGACTAGGTCATATCAATTTGACCCGACTAACTTAAGTTACATTCTAGATGCATATTTAAATCAGTTTGAATTTACATCTTGTGAAACTTGCCAGTCATGTCACAAAGATTAGATGACCATAGCTCTGTTTATTAGAAACAGAGAAAGAGTTAGCAAACTCTTGGGACTGATACATGATGATGTATGTAAGGTCCCCTGTCTACACATGCCAGGACCGATTCTTTGTACTTCACTACATTCTCTGATGATCTCTCAAGATTCAGTCATATGTTCCTGTTGAAACATAAGTCCGAACCTTTTGAGATATTCACAGAATATAAGTTAGAAGTAGAGAACCAAAAACCGGGTATAAGTATTATGTCCTATGATAAGATCAGGGAGGAGAATACTTGTGCATAGAATTCCTAGATTATTCTAAAGGAGAATGAGATTCTCTCTCGGTGTTACTCCTCTGATTATACCACAGCACAACGGTGTATCGGGGTGGAGCAATCACACCATATTAGATATGGTGTGCTCTATGATGAGTACTACTGAGTTACCTATTTCTTTTAGGGAGTTATGCACTTATGAAGTTGCATACCTATTGAATAGGGTTCGAATCAAATCAGTGCCTACCACTCCATATAAGATATGGTATGGGAAGAGCCTATCTCTCAAGTAAGTTAAGATTTGGGATTTTCCGGCCTATGTCAAAAGCAAAGTCCGGACAAGATCGAGGCAAGGTCAGTTCTGTAGAACTGGAAAGGTGCTATACAAAACTGCAGCTGATGATTTGACAGAACCAAAGGATTTAATAGTCCCCGACGAACCTCAGCCTCTCCGACGATCTGGTAGGGTTCCTCACCTGCCTGAGAGATACTTCGGTGTCTCGATGACAGTGGGAGCGAGGATTGCATCATGAGATGATGACCCAACTAGATTCGAGCAGGTCATCGAGAGTAGGGACTCTGTAAGAATGGCTGGATGCTTAGCGATCTGAGATGGAATCCATATACACCAACAAAGTATGGACTTTGGATACTATATCTGAAGGGTTAAATCCCCATCAGGAGCAAGTATATCTTGAGAAGATTACTTGGTGTAGATGGAAAAGTTGAGACTTTCAAAACTAGACTTGTTGAAGGTTTTTCGTCATCGACCAGGCGTGGATAATGATGAAACCTTTTCCAAGTGACTATGCTTAAGTCCATCCGGATCCTACTTAACATTGCTACATACCATGACTACGATATCTGGTGGTTGGGTGCCATGACTGCTTTTCTAAATACTGATTTAGAAGAGAACGTCTATAAGAACACAGCCAGAGGGCTTCGTAAACAGTGGGAGCAGCGGAAACGTGTACAAGTTGCTTTATAGGATAAAGCAGACATCGCGGAGTTGGAACGTCTGTTTTGATGTAGTAGTCAAAGAGTTTGACATCATCAAAATGGTAGATGAACCTTGTATATACAAAAAGGTAGTATGGAGTATGGTGATGATCCTCGTATTGTACATGGACAACATACTCTTGATAGGAAAAGAGTTTCTTATGCTACGCACGGTCAGTCTCCTCTTATCACAAGGATTCTCCAAATAGGATAAAGGTGATACCTTCTAAATCCTGGGATTTGGATCTATGAGATAGATCTAAATGGATGTTAGGCTTCTCACTAGGTTTAGTGAGATGGTATCAATCGATCCTGGGGAGAATCACTGGAAAGGTTCCAGGGTGATAAGGACGACTGAATGTCAGTCGCAGGCATTGTCTTTACCCTCAGTAAAGGGACGGTATGTTGGAAGACTTCCAAGCTAGATACCGTGGCAAACTAGACGATAAAGGCTGGTAACATCGTTATTAAAGATATTACCAAAGAGGCAGTTTGGGTGTATATTGGTTCATAAGATGAACTAGGTTCCTACCATTGTGTGACAATGGAAGTGTGGCTTTGGCCCAGGAACCCAGGTCCCATCAGTGACCCAGACATATTCTGAGGCAGCATCACCTGATCATGGAGATAGATGATCTCCAAGGTGATCGAGGTTAGGAGAGTAGACTTAGAGGACAACACGGCGGATCCACTCACAAAGGCCTTTTCCCAGAGAGAGGCCTTTTCCCAGAGAGAGACTTTTATGGGATGGTTGAGTATGAGATACTGCAACCACTGCTACAGATGGCCCTAGTGCAAGTGGGAGATTGTTAGTTATATGTATGCCCTAGAGGCCATTACTGTACATAGGATATATATTGTAGTGGATGCTGGGACATATATAGGTATGACTTTCTTGCTCGACATGATAGTACGCTATCTGGTTGCTCTTTATCTTAACATGTATACTTTCTGTCTCTCTGTTACATGTTGATAAAGCCCTTAGGATGTGTACTCGACTTCCAGGACTATGATGAAGATCATACTAGTGGGGTCTGGGTAGTCAATGAGTACATCCTTCATTGTTCCTAGTCGTGGGAATATCGAGATGGGGCATCGATATTCCAGAGTAGACTAGCGCATATCTTCTCGACCCATGTGATGGGCGATGGATGATCCCATATCCATTGGTGTTTGACATCAGAGATGGTATGCGGGTGCTCAGTGGAGACTGGGTACACTGAACGGACTCGCCAAGAACTCCCAGATGGTATTATACCTTACGTCAGATGTCAGTTCTCTGGTGACACTGGTACAGCTTAGTCTGTTGACCCGAGATCGTCATAGAGTCTTGTGTGTCTCCCACTGTGCTTTGATTTCCACCCTACCACGGCTCTACTGACTCGTGCAAACAGGTGGTTTTTGGGTACAGTCCCGATTCACATGGAGGCAATGAGCGATAGGAGGGGATTCGTCTCTCCCGGTATTAGGGGTTGATGTTGCGCTATGCTCGACTGGCCATAACAGGAAATCCCTGGCCAGGGTTGCAGTGATATACTGGTAAGAGTTATCAGTAGTTTCACGATTGTTATAGACCTCAAGTCGGCATGACTTATCAAGCTATTGGGGTCTGACGTTTACCACCCCTAGGCGAGATATGCGACATATCAGACGAACAGACCGGACTTTACGGTAAGTGTTACTGGTTGGATTCACAGGAGTGTGAGCGGGCTTGCTCGTCGATCTTCTGATCGCTCAATACCCGGGTGGCCGTTACGTTTAGCAGACCGCTTGCGGCTTGTGGGTGTTTGATATGATCATCATCTGCTACCGGCGTATTGACGAGTCTTTAGAGTCCTATACAGAGGTTTGCTGGCTCAAGCGAAATAAAATAGGAGCGCATATGAAATATGTGCGGGACCGAGAATAATGCGTGTTTGTGATACCGTATTCCATTCTCGCGATGAATGTATCGAATGGTTGTATGTGATATAACCTAGTTATCGAATCGATGATTGATTCGATAAGTCGATACATTGGATATTAGTCGGTCATATGCGATATGACCGGATCGTTAAATCAAGTGTTGATTTAATGATTTAATGCATAATTATATATTTGATATATTACTTTGCATTAACTAGTATTGGTTCACTTAAGATGGATTTTCTCACTTGAAGTGCACATTGTATATATGATATAGTTTTGTGCACTAGTTTATATCATGTTTGATGATACATGCAAACTTGGGTATGTGTATGCTTTAAACCTTGTTTAGGTTAATGGTTAGGGTTTTGTAATCTTTATTTATTTATTTATTTACTTTATTCATTTTGGCAAAGAATAAAATGGAGGCTTTCTTTGTTTTATCCATGAAGCTTCATGAAGCTTTGAAAGTCATTGCCATTTTGTCTTTTGCCTTAACCTAACCATTTAAACCTAAACCCTAGTTTATTCTCTACACAAGTTAACTCATCCATGGTTGCTAAATGATAACTCTTCACTTGATTTTTCTTTTTTTTTTAATTTTAATGGATATTCTTTTCTTCTTCTTCTTCTTCTTGAGAAAGAAAAGAAAAGGTTGCTTCAAAAATGTCAAGTGATGATTCCAAGTGAGAAATCCAAATCCAAAGTGAACCCACTTCCTATTTCTTCATCCTCTACCACTTGCCAAGTAGTATAGGGTGTTTTCTTCATAAGTTTCATGACTTGGTGAAGTTGGAGCTTGATCTTGAGTTGCCTCGACGTAGATCATCTTCGGTATCGAAGTCGACGACCTAGCCCGATCATTTCTTCGACGAAACCATCGCTAGAGTCCGGGATCCGATGATCGCAGCGGAGGGACTTCATCACGGAGCTATGGAGGTGGAGGACCGGATCTACAAAGGTTGTATTTCCGTTCACTTTAGAGTAAAGTTGTTTGCTCGCATTTGTTATCGCCTTATCCTCTAGTTACGATCTTGCTTAGGGTTTCTTTGGCACATGAAAATTTTGAATTGGCCATGTTTGATCACTTGTAGAACCTCATGGGTGTGCCTAGGAACCCTACATAAATAATTGTGAAATAAATGGAAATTTAAAATGATTTGTTCATTTAATAATATATTTAAAGGATTTGGCATTTTTAAAATTTATTATATGCGGTTTTGATAAAACCCGATTAGTGCACTGCTAATCGCGATTAAGCCAAATCCGTGTTTCTACAGTTTTTCATGACTAGTGCACCATGACATGTTACATGTTGTTTCATTTCATTTGTGTTATGTGTTATGGTTTTATTGTGGTGAGAAAAGAAAAAGGAAAAGGTGTCATGATGATTGAGGAGAGAGAGAGAAGGGACATAATGATGAGAGTGAGCATGCTTGGAGAGAGAGAGAGTGGGAATAATTGAGAGAGAAAGGGGGGTTGCCTCATACCTTTTCCCCACCATTTTTGCATTTCCTTCTTCATCTCCTCACCCTCATCTCCCTCCACTCCTAACCCTAGATTTATCTCCAAATAATCCCTAAAACCTTATACTCCTTTCATAAAAATTAATCCCCATCTCTTCCTCTACACATTGGACCAAGCAAACTGGGATTTTGACGACTTTGGGAAGCTAGGGCTGTCTAGAGTGGCCTAAATGAGGTATAGCTTCTTCCATTTAGTTAGTTGTAAGCTTCTTTCTATTCTAGTTTTAGTTTAGAATTGGTTTGATGATGGATTTGTGAACTTGAGAATTTCTAGAGAAGGGTTTTGGGTGATTGAGTGGAATCAGTGATGTTAGTGGCTGTCAATAAGACTTTTGAGGTGATTCTAGAGCTGGGATTTAGTATAGAAACCAAAATACGGATTTTGGATTTTGTCCATGTCGGTTTTGTGAGGATATAGGGTGTGCAGGGAATTCTGGAGCAACCCGGGAACTTTCTGAGTTTAGCAAACAGTACCAGAGACCCATTTTAGACCATAGGAGACCACCATGACCAAAAGAAGCCCAACAGAGCAAGGAGGGCCGAGGAGGCCAGATTTTTAGGGTAGGTGGCCGGCCACTTGGTGGCATGTGGTGTCGGGGTTGGTCCAGTAGCTCATATACATCATATACAGCACCCTAGACTTGTTTATGCAACTCCTTTTGGCCTGAGTCGAAATCTGGGAACACATTAGTATGATATTTGGATATGTTTTCCGTATTTTGAAATGTTTAGTTTTGATATTTGGATTTGTATTTGGTTGTTGAATGTTTGTACATCAACGACTAGGGGTAATTTGTTGGTTTTGCTTACGTGGGCTATAGGTTCTAACCTATAGGCGATCCGTGTGCCGTTTTGGTTTCCGGACTTGATGTTAATAGCGATTGCGATTGTTTATTATTGTAGGTACCCTCACGTGGATTCCGAGGCGACGGAGCATGGCGTCATCGACTTCGACAAGTAAGGATCAAGGTGAGTAGATCTATATCTACGGGGGAAGTCGGGTGGATGGCGTATAGCACCCCTACACACTTTGATGGAAACCGATTTATATATCGATTATGGTTAATGAAACCTTTAATAGAAAACTATAGATAGAGTAAAAGGGTAGTTAGAAAACCATATTAAAAACTAAGGATAGTTAGAAGTGATATGATACGATTAGTATGTGATGACGGGACTTGAGGATGAGATTTGATGAGATCGCCGTTTAGGGTACTATAGGACTAGATAGTCGACGTAGATGTGTAATCCGAACCATACTTATTTCCAAACCGAAGAATTATATGCATCTTTTAAACAGATACCTTGAGGGACGTTATGGATTTTCAAATGATATTTTTCTTTAAAAACACCGTAGCCCCTACTTTCAAAACTACGATTTGCATCTTTTAAAAACTGATTGTATGGTTCAGGTGTGTATGTTAGATTAGATAAGTATTCTTATAGTAAGGGTAGAATGTATATATATAACATTTGATTTGATGTGAGATATAAAGTGATGAAAAGAATTGTACGATGCGATATGATGAATTTGGTGATATGTTGGTATACGGATGCGAGTCGATTGAGATGATTTATACCCTGCCGGTCCCCTGATATGAGATTATTGCGGATATGACCTGGGACATAGGTATATAGAGATATTTATATATGTTGTGAATCGTGAGTGATAGCCGTACGAGACGTTAGGTCCGTACCCTCCTCGTCTTATAGGATGATAGGATCCCTGATAGCTTAATGCCGCCGTACGATGATTTTCCGTGCGAGATGAGTTTGCCTTGATGATTGATCTATACCCTTGACTAGAGGATGCCGTACGATGGAGTATACTGTACGGGATGTTGTGAGGCTGGATGCCGATTGATTGATTCCCTGACTCGATTATGTTAGATACATATACCCGTCAGCATTTGCATATGATTTACCTTATGCTGCATTCATATTATTCTCAATGCATTGCTTATGCCTGTGGTAGTACACCTGCACCATTATCGATGATGCGTATGTTACACGTACACAGATTTGCCGGCTCACACACTTCATCATCGATAATTGCCATGTCACTACACAGTAGGGTTGCTGCATCATGATATACATATTGTACACCATACTTGCGTACATACATATTGTACACATATACTTGCGGACATACACATTTGTACGTCCATACTTGCGTATATACACATATGCATCTTTATACGGTATTGCATTCGATTTTGGAGATTTGGGGACCGCATGTACTATTTTTAAAACTGGATCCATTTAAAAGACGGTTTTCCCTTAATATGTCATATCACTGTTCCATGTTGCATGTGTTGGGCCACGGCGGCTCCCCGGCCGTGAAACCGACGCCAAATGCGGAACAAAAACTTTTTATGAAACCGGCGCTACCGCAACCCAAATCCCGGATCGTTCCATTAACCGTAAACTAGCGAAATTTAAAAGGAGTTTGGAAAGATTATACCGATCGATCCGTGTCCTTCGGTCTTTAATCTCCGTCCCACGCTTGTTGCGGCTGCCTCGATGAAGTTCATCCTCCGGTCTCGCTCGTCAAAGTGGCACCACGTCATCGAATCTTTATACGGGCTCCCGCCTCGAACCGAGGCAACTCGAACATGAAGTTTGCTAGCCGACATGTCCAAAAATGATGTAAAGATAGTGTAGGAACTTTTGTCTCAAGGCACCCAAACGATTTGGATGGAGGTCGAAGTTGCCAAGGATGTTGTGAGCATGGAAATTTATTGGAGAAAAGAGAATGAGCTTTTTCCCCAAGATGAAGAGCTTGGCCACACCAAAGAAATGGAGGAAAGGTTCTCTGTAGAATGTGCAAGGAGAAGTGGGGAGTAAATTAATCAAGTTAGGTTTTATATTTGTCACCACAAAAAAAACCCTACAAATAGTGCCAGTCCCGGAATTTGCAGAAAACCCCTTGCCTAAAAAAACAACCACCATCAATAAACCTTTTTCCACTCACTACCAAAAAAAAGAACCCTCCCAATAAAAAGCTGGCGAAATTGCAGATGGCCCCCCAATGGACCATGCTGCCCCCTCACACAAAAGACCATGCCCATTTAATGCATGACCATGCCTCATTAAATGAGCACCCCCCCACTCCAAGAAAATCAGTGCAAACAACTAAAAGGTCAAGGTCAAATGGTCAAGGAAAAAACAAATTGCTCACAACGAATAAACATAGATCAAGATGTTCCATACGGAAAAAGAAACTGGCAACTCCGAAAGTAATCTCGTAACGAATTACGAGATTACCCCTCAACTTTAAATGCATACCGCATTCGTATTCCGACCGAATACAAATACAATGAGACAAAAATATTCCTACAGTATAATACTAGGACCCGGCTTAAACCAAAGTCCGCTAGTATTATCCGTCCGATCCTGATCCGTGCATAAGTGCACGGATATGATCGAACCCCGCCATATATCCATACGGCCTCTAAAACGTTTCGCCCGAACTTGGGAAACTGTCTGTGGGGGACTCTAATGACTCATCAATACACTGGCACTGGGTATAACCACTAGCACGTCAGCGGTACTAGCTGTACATAACGGTTGCCGATGTATTGATCGGAAGGGAAGCTGACGAGTGAACTCATCCAGAAACCCTACTGAGCCTGACAGTGACAATATCCGTACAGTCTGGTCCGTTCGTCTATGAGTATCGCATATCGGGCCTAGGGGGCTGGTAAACGTCAGACCCCCAATAGCTGTATAAGTCGTGTCAGAGAGTAGCCCAGAACAGCCTGAGATACTACTGGAATACCTACTAGTAAATCTTGATTACCCTGGCCAGGGATTTCGTGTAATGGTTCTCCTAAACACATCGCGATCTCACCCCCAATACCGGGAGAGACGAATCCCTGACGATCCGCTCACTGCCTCCATATGGCTCGGGACTGTACCCAACTAAAAGCTGTTTGCACGACTCCTTTGAGCCATGGTAGGGTAGTAATCAAAGCACATTGGGAACTCACACGAGACAAATGATGATCTCAGGTCGACAGACTAACCTGTACATATGTCACCTGGGAACTGCTATCTGACGTTATGTATAATACCAACTAGCATATTCCCGGCGAGTCCTGTCCGGTGTACTCATAACGCAATGAGCACCTGTATACATCTTAGGTGAACCAACTGACACCAATGGCTTGTGAGACCGGCCACCGCCCCTCGTCGGGGTCTCGGCTGTATACACTAGTCTACTCTGGAGTATCGATGCCCTGTCTCGAAACTCCCTCGACTAGGGACCATTTAAGGATGTGCTTATAGACCCCAGCTCTCACGTATATGATCGCCATCATACTGCTGGCAGTCAAGCAAGAATCCTATGGGCGTGAACTAAAGCATGTACACGATGATAAAGACAAACCAGATAGTATACTATCATATCGAGCAAGACTGTCCTATCGGTATAGGTCCTCCCTCAATCATTGCAATCACGTACCTGCGATCCAATAGTTGACTTTGAGGGCACTATATCCAACAATCTCCCACTTGCACTTAAGGCTAATTATTGCGATGTCGCGTACTCACAGCTCGTGTGATACGGAACATCCAACTCCTCTACTAATCAGTTTCACAAAGCTTGTTTGTAAAACTGATTGTGTTCGAGAAATAGCCTCAGTGAGTGGATCCTCCCAGATGTTTCTTTCTATGTCTCTCTTTGTCTCAAGTTCGATGAGAAAGCTATCTCCCGAAATGAGCAATACCTGTCTTAGAATATGTCTGGATATCTGATGGGACCCAGTTCATAAATGAACTCCAAATCCAGCAAACTTCTTAGACTGTATCATCAACTGAATTTAATCAGTATCCTGCACCATGCCTCCCTCAGTATCCGCTTGGACCACCTGTCCAAACTACTGCCCCTCGTCAGAGGGAAAACTATAACTCTGACAGTCACTCTGTCATCCGGGTCACCTTGGAAGCCTGGAATGATAACGGACTCCCGAAGGAGGTTGTCGTTATCAAATCCCTAGAACAACCACTTATGTTCTAAAACTTCTTCCGAACATTTCTCCAGGATTGTAATAATATATCAACCTATTGCATCTAGTGCAAAAACAACATATGATATTATATCCATATCCTATATGGAGAAACTACTGTGTGACAACCACGGTATAACCGATCGTAGTGTAGGAATTTCACTTCCTACTATGTGTATGTCATCCAAGTACTAGGACATAACACCCTACTACATTCTTAACAGATCCATCTCCTATTCTGATGAAGTCAAAGCCCATGACTGTCACATCAAAAATAGATGATTTATCTCCGCTATATTTTCTTTAGTCTATAAATAGACATAATCTACTTATCCACTATGCTTCCGCTGCTCCCACTGACTACAACAACCCTCTGGCAGAGTCATCCTCCTGCCGGGTCTCATAGTCTGGGACAGCGGTAATGGCAAGTCTGGGTAAACAAGAACCCCTTGTCACTGTCCTTGAGGATACCGGAGTACCTCTCGGGCGCCTGAGGTTACCCACCATATCTGCGGAGTGGCTAATGGAATGTCAATCCTGATTGAATCTTTAGGTCCTATTAAATTTTCCATAACCATTTGTGGTTCTGGAATCTCTTCCAGTTCTACCATACCCCCACTACTGTTTTCTGAAAAAATCTATTTTACTAAAACTGTGGAGAGTCAAGAACAATATCACTATTGATCTTCCAGATGGTAGAAATTCAACCCTTGTCAAAACCCGGGTTAACCCACAAACAACCATTACAGAAACGTGCCTTGAGTTATCCGGAGTCTGGTTTTAAGCATAAGCCGGACAACTCTCCATACCTTAACATTGTTAAGATACGAACCATTCTATATACAATATAGAAATAGAGGCACCGATTTAATTAGAACCAGATTCAAATCATGCAGCTATCTCCAGTGCATGTCAATTAAATGGAGAGAGGCCGATCAACATTACTCAACTTAGGGGTGCATCCAATTATGAGTAACCTAAAAGTGAAGCAAGTTCTCAAAAACCATTACTATCAACTGAATACCAGCCACAAGTATCTACATCTTCGATCACCTTGAAAAATCCCGAGACTTGCAACACATGGTTCTCTACTTTATTCCTGTACCTATAACTTCTCAAACTTAGACCTTGTATTTCTACGAAACACTTGTCTATAACTTGAGAAGCCACAAGTAAACAGAATACAGTACGAGGACCAACCCCTTTATCCTAATGGACACTGGACAACATACAATACTTTGTATAAGTCCCCTGGGTTGAATAACTCAAACCCTGTGCGTTGTAGGTTGAAAACTGTACCCAGGCGATTTCCTCAAATATCACCAATTACTACGAATTCCGATATAATGAGGATGATCACCTAATTCCCAATAACTTACTCCCACTCATCATCTGTAAAACCATACAGATGTGAGAATCAGACCTGGTAAATACATACCCTGGAGCAAGAGCTAATTGGGAAATCAATTTTTCTATTAACAATACACAGTGAAATTGAAACATTAAAATGTTTCGAAGGGGTATCCGGGTATTCCTAGTAATGCCTCTTCCATTATCAGATTTATGACTGTAACCATATATTTCCTTGCCATCTCTCCAATTCCCTTTATTTGTCTTTACCCATTACCTTCTGTACACCATCGTTAGGCTACGTGGTTTTCTTCCTTCCCTACCGTTCGGCACCAGCCTATGGTTTGGAAGAAGACTATCCAATTAGCATAATAGGTGCACTCTCTTAATCCTAGGAGCACTCGCAACCTGAGAGAAGGTAAGGATAAAAAACAACTGAATAAACCTTATTCCTATTTCTCCTGAACCATAATCCATCCTCAAAAAAGTTTCTTCGAGTTCGTATATAACCATACGATGGATTTATCCAATGGAATTGGATGTTCGTAGTGATACGGGGTGTTCTGGAGAAATACACAGGTGAATTAGGAGTGGCGATGAGATACGTGGTTTGGTCGTGAATGTTAGCAGTCGCAATTTACTTTGCCCTCTTTCTAATCCCTTTATTTGTCTTTACTTATTACCTTCTGTACACCCAACTTAGGCTAATTGGTTCTCTTCATTCCCTACATTTCGGCACCTGCCTATGGTTTGGAAGAAGACTATCCAATAAGTATAATAGGTGTACCCTCTCCTAATCCTAGGAGCCCTCATAACCTGAGAGAAGGTAAAAGGAAAAAGACAACTGAATAATCATATTCAATCTCTCCAGAACCAGAATCCATCCTCGAAGAAGTTCCTCCGAGTTCGTATATGACCATACGATTGATTTATCCAATGGAATTGGATATTCGTAGTGATACGAGGTGTTCTGGAGAAATGCAAAGGGTAAGAGAAGGAGTGGCAACAATGTATGCAACTCAGACAATCCAAAAGCCAGTGTTTTAAGAAAATTCGGTTAACTTGGTTACTGAGTCATAGTCTAGGGTCGGGTCATGGTCGCAGTCAAAGAGAGAAAAAGTAGAAACACTCTGCTTGCACTATAACCTAGATCAGAATGGTTAATCACTTTATCTAATCAGGAAACTTCCCACTGTTTTCTCAAATTCTCCTCCAAACCTGAAAGAAGAATTAGCCGGAATCACCCGAGGAGTAATACTACTCATCAGTGGGAATTGGGATCCAACTATCATCGCATGATAACGTGATGGAAGCCACTCACGTCATCACACTCCAGAAGGTATGCGCAAGCCTGGCAAGTTTCCTGTATGTTTGAAACTCCCGATGTGTGTTTTTACCCCTAGGACCCAAGTGACCTTGACACGGTCAACATATCAAAGGATCCCAGTCAAGTTCAACCCATCATTATCTTGATTGCATTAAACCCACCCGTACGAGTCCCTGACACAGTCAACATGACCGTACGACTGTCCTAACCAATCGACATATCCATGCGACAAAAAAGCATTACAGAGCTACCGCACACTACGCCGTAACACAGTCAACATACGTAGCACAAATACTAAGCAATACTAATCTGAAATGACGGAGGGCTACGGCTGTTTTTTGGCAAAAAACCATTAACGTAATGAACTTTATATCGTTGAAGGAACCGGATAGCTTTTTATAAAAATTATAGTGGCGAAAACCTTTGCTAAAGAGGTCACTGCCGGTGAAGAGATCTTGGCTCTTTCCTCGTGGAATGAGGTGCAGGATAATCCAAACTGAATACCACGATGCAAAGCAAAAAGTAATCGACTATGGTGAAGTTATTACCCTGATGCAAACCTCTGTCCAAGGGGTCACTCCCGATGAAGGGATCTTGGCCCTTACCTCGTCGAATGAGGTGCTGGATATTCATAACCGAATACCACTGTGCAAAACAAAAAAGAACGCCCTTGCAATAACAGCATTTTAAAAAATTGGTTCCAACAACATCATATTTAGGTTTGTTTTCCTTGCATTGATAAAAATCAACGCAGTCCTATCAATTGATCACACCAGAAAAGAACGAAAATATGATGTACGTATATGCCATCCGCATTCGCCACTGTATCCCGTCATCACCCGTTAGGTTACTTAACTAACGACAGAGCGGGGACTGGACTAACGCGGGTGCAAAACATATACAACATCTACTAGTATATATATCAATATATAATAATCGCTCCAGGTATGATAAAAACAACATCACAGAAAAGTAATAAGCATCACAGAACAATACAGATAATCTGGGATCCTCGGGTTTCATTGAGCCGCAACTGAAACCCGACGTTCCCTTGGTCGTGTGGATAGCCTGTGCAATGAAATCCTAGACCCCTACGAGTGCGGCAAGTTACCCGCCAAAACCTGAAGCGAGGTAGCCCCCTTCAGCAAAGTGAATGGACCACCAAGCACTTCACGGAATCCGGTAACTTGAGCAACCCACCTTGGGTCAACCTGTACCCCCTACGAGTGCGGCGAATAGCCCGCCAATTCTAGAGCGAAGCCCTCTCTGTCTCAAAGCCATGAGTTGCGGGCCCGTTGCCCTCTAAAACCTGGCTATCCGTGCACCCCACCGCGGGGTAATCCTAGTACAGAAAAGAAAATATATACAACGGGTACACCGACCTCATCCCGGTCGTGCCCCAAAATAATAATATACAAACAAGCAGTGACGGCAGTCCACATGTCGGACGCTCGCCCTGCAATAACAAATGTACAAATAAATCCAAACTGCACTACCATTGCACAGGAGCTATCCACCACGACAAATCCGCAACATCACAGTACAACACAGAACATCAACGTGAATGTCACATTCGCAAATCCATCTAAAAGGACTATAGCGATTAGACAAGATTTGCCAATCAAATGACATTCACGGTCACAGATAGTAATGTAAGGCACTGTAAACTAACGTATTTAAAATTTTGATCGACAAAATTTCCCAAAGTGACCCCAAGTACAAATCCAGCACTCAAAATATCTGGGCCACAAACAAAAATCTTAGAGACCACATTTTCATATACCTGACACCCAGAAGAAAAATGAAGCGCCGAGTCCATAATTACACCGCGCAACCGTGGCGAACATGCCTGTTCTGCCGCGGTTCCGCGGCGTGATCGTGAGATCGTTCTTTCAAATTTCTTCAGGGGTCTTAGAAAAGCCTGCACGATTTTCTGACATACTTAAAACTATTTTTCAACGACTTTAAAATTCAGCAGAAACTTTAAATATTGGAAATGCGGTTTCGAAAATTCCGTCGATCGATGTTTTAAACACATTAGAACAAGCTAGTTAACGGTTAATAGTTTGGCTCTGATACCATGTTGGGATGCGGCGGCTCCCCGGCCGTGAAACCGACGCCAAATGCGGAACAAAAACTTTTTATGAAACCGGCGCTACCGCAACCCAAATCCCGGATCGTTCCATTAACCGTAAACTAGCGAAATGTAAAAGGAGTTTGGAAAGATTATACCGATCGATACGTGTCCTTCGGTCTTTAATCTCCGTCCCACGCTTGTTGCGGCTGACCCGACGAAGTTCATCCTCCGGTCTCGCTCGTCAAAGTGGCACCACGTCATCGAATCTTTATATGGGCTCCCGCCTTGAACCGAGGCAACTCGGACATGAAGTTTGCTAGCCGACATGTCCAAGAATGATGTAGAGATAGTGTAGGAACTTTTGTCTTAAGGCACCCAAACGATTTGGATGGAGGTCGAAGTTGCCAAGGATGTTGTGAGCATGGAAATTTATTGGAGAAAAGAGAATGAGCTTTTTCCCCAAGATGAAGAGCTCGGCCACACCAAAAAAATGGAGGAAAGGTTCTCTGTAGAATGTGCAAGGAGAAGTGGGGAGTAAATTAATCAAGTGAGGTTTTATATTTGTCACCACAAAAAAAACGCCTGCAAACAGTGGCAGCCCCGGAATTTGCAGAAAACCCCTTGCCTAAAAAAACAACCACCATCAATAAACCTTTTTCCACTCACCACCAAAAAAACCCTCCCAATAAAAAGCTGGCGAAATTGCAGATGGCCCCCCAATGGCCCATGCCGCCCCCTCACACAAAAGACCATGCCCATTTAATACATGACCATGCCTCATTAAATGAGCAGCCCCCCCACTCCAAGAAAATCAGTGCAAACAAATAAAAGGTCAAGGTCAAATGGTCAAGGAAAAAACAAATTGCTCACAATGAATAAACATAGATCAAGATGTTCCAGACGGAAAAAGAAACTGGCAACTCCGAAAGTAATCTCGTAACGAATAACGAGATTACCCCTCAACTGTAAATACATACACGCATTCTTATTCCGACCGAATACAAATATAATGAGACAAAAATATTCCTACAGTATAATACTAGGATCCGGCTTAAACCAAAGCCCGCTAGTATTATCCGTCCGATCCTGATCCGTGCACAAGTGCATGGATATGATCGAACCCTGCCATATATCCATACGGCCTCTACAACGTTTCGCCCGAACTTGGGAAACTGTCTGTGGGGGACTCTAATGACTCATCAATACACTGGCACTGGGTATAACCACTAGCACGCCAGAGGTACTCGCTGTACATAACGGTTGCTGATGTATTGATCAGAAGGGAAGCTGACGAGTGAACTCATCCAGAAACCCTACTGAGCCTGACAGTGACAATATCCGTACAGTCCGGTCCGTTCGTCTATGAGTATCGCATATTGGGCCTAGGGGGCTGGGCTGGTAAACGTCAGACCCCCAATAGCTGTATAAGTCGTGTCAGAGAGTAGCCCAGAACACCCTGAGATACTACTGGAATACCTACCAGTAAATCTCGATTACCCTGGCCAGGGATTTCATGTAATGGTTCTCCTAAACACAGAGCGATCTCACCCCCAATACCGTGAGAGAGGAATCCCTGACGATCCGCTCACTGCCTCCATGTGGCTCAGGACTGTACCCAACTAAAACCTGTTTGCACGACTCCTTTGAGCCGTGGTAGGGTAGTAATCAAAGCACAGTGGGAACTCACACGAGACAAATGACGATCTCAGGTCGACAGACTAACCTGTACATATGTCACCTGGGAACTGCTATCTGACGATATGTATAATACCAACTAGCATGTTCCCGGCGAGTCTTGTCCGGTGTACTCATAACGCAATGAGCACCTGTATACATCTTAGGTGAACTAACTGACACCAATGGCTTGTGAGACCGGCCACCGCCCCTTGTCGGGGTCTCGACTGTATACACTAGTCTACTTTGGAGTATCCATGCCCTGTCTCGAAACTCCCTCGACTAGGGACCATTTAAGGATGTGCTTATAGACCCCAGCTCTCACGTATATGATCGCCATCATACTGCTGGCAGTCAAGCAAGAATCCTATGGGCTCTATCAACATGCAATAGTGAACTAAAGCATGTACACGATGATAAAGACAAACCAGATAGCATACTATCATATCGAGCAAGACTGTCCTATCGGTATAGGTCCTCCCTCAATCATTGCAATCACGTACCAGCGATCCAATAATTGACTTTGAGGGCACTATATCCAACAGCATGATATACGGATATGCTTACATTTCTGTTATATATCGCATACATCATGCTTTACGCTTTTACGCATTGAGATATGATGTTTTCATGAGATTTCTGGATTTAAGAACCATGGCTATTTTAAAAGAAAACATGTACTGTTTTAAAAACCCGGTTTCTCTTGATATGATATTTCAGTGCGTACACCATGCGTTTTCTCGGTTCTGAGACGTATGACATGTGAAACCTGATTCGAGGAGTTGGATGAGGCCGATTGCGGGTACATGGTAGACCCGGTATGGTACCCCGGGACGAGAACGGATTGCTATGCTGCAGACGGTGAGCCTGGCAGAGGGACTACTACCTACCGATGATAGTATTTGAGCTCAGCGGATATCCGGAGGATACCGACCGGAGTCGAGAGATGATATCGGCCGATCCGGACAGGCGGAGCCCGTGGGCCAATCCGGACTAACGGAGCCCGAGATATCAGGATTTACGTGTCGATGCTGGACACGGGTTTTATGATGTTTTCGGGTGTCGATGTTAGACACCCAGGTTCCATGATTTTTATGTGTCGCTAGGGACACCGTTAATTTATATTCTCATACTTTCATGCACACTCTTTTATGATATTTACGTGCATACAGACATTGATTATATGGTTGGACAAGATCCACATGCATACATACATTGATTATATGGTTGGACGAGATCCACATGCATACATACATTGATTATATTGTTGGTTTATATCCGCATACATATAGGTATTGATTACATTGTTGGCACATATGATGAACCGGTCACCTTAGATATCATAGTATTACCTTTATGATATAGTTGACCTAGGAGTCGTTGTTTATTCGATTTCTACTTGTAGATGTTTTTCTACTCACGAGTTGGCAACTTACCCCCGTTGTGCCACAGTTCTTGCAGGTTGACCGCATGGATCCGCAGCGGCATCGCTGGCACATAACTTCATTTGGGTGTTTTGCACTGGTAGGTGGGGCATTTTTATCGTACCCACTCTTGTATTTATATTTCACATTGTATCTAGTCAACCCCATCAATCAAAATTAGTAAATTGTATAAGTAATGAGACTTAGTGAGATTGTGATTGCGAGACTTAGAGCGATGGGTTTTCCGCTACTTGTGGTTTTAATGTCTTGCTTATTTCTTTATCTTTTTATGGTGAACTTCGCCGTTGGGCGTCGTATACTTACATATACTGTCTTGCGTGGTTGTGATCCGCCATTTGGCGAAGAGCTAGCTCCTGCTTGGGGATGCCATTATTCTTGTTATGTATTTGTGGTTTTGGATCAAAATATACAAAGGAGGTGCTGCCCAAATATTTAAAAAGGACGAAACACGTTTTCAAACTAGCAAAATTCACTTGCTTTTTCATGTTCCTTTTCTATGCATTAAGAAAACTTGATTTCATTATATCTTTATTTCAAAACTTCACCTCCTTTATTTTCTTAAAAAGGTTTAGATTTCTGGGTTTTAGCTTACTTGAATTACGTTACGCCTTTAGACGTTGTGCGATTTAAGTGCTGGTCACGAGCTAATATTTCGGGTCGTGACAAAGTTGGTATCAGAGCGCTAGATTTAACCTTGGTTCGAGTCTATGTTTGACTATGCGGAGTCTAGGGCGGGTATGTATTTCGGAACCTAGGCTTGACCTTACGGAACTTAGACTTGAACGGGGGGGGGGGGGGGAGGGGGGAGGGGAGGGTATTAAACCTGAACTTTCGTTTCTTAGGTTGACCCTGGTTGATAGAGTAGGTAGCTCTAGTAGAGTGACGTACCGTACGTATGTTCCGCGGCATATTTACGATATGATACTCCATTTAAGAAACCTTAGGATGTACATATTTTTGAGATCTATGATTTTCTTCGTACCCATGATTACACATCCATTTGAGATCCTTGATTCTATTCGTTTCCATGATCATACTCTCATTGATGCTGTTCCTTCTTATGATCATGTATCCATTCTGGATCTGTCATTTCCTTTCATGCCGTTGATCTGCTTTCTTCGATACTCGAAAGAGGTTCCTATCACCATGGTTTGAGCGCAGTTTGAGCTGCTGCTGGTGATGTTGGTCAGGGCGAGCTCGTCTGGTACAAGGGCTGACCATTGTGTTTTCTGGTGACATGGGAACGTCTCGATGTAGTGTTGTGTTGTGACCTCCTGTTGAGGCGAGTGTTTAGTTTTGCACCGGATGATCGGGCTACTATTAAAGCTACCAGTTGTGAGAGGACTGTTGATGTACAGCATACCTCAGAGATTTTGATGTCGCCTACCGTGCAGACAGATGACCCAGCTGTTGCTGGGATTGATGGGATGTCGCTTCCAGAGTTTACGAGCTGAGATCACTGGAGCTTCCAGGCAGAGATGCGACAGATGATAGATAGTCTACCCCGATTTGAGAGACGAAGGGGATTCGTCAGATTGATGCGCCGACATAGGCCCAGTTGAGTTGAAAATTTCTAGTGTGGAGAGTCTTACTCAGATCTAGAGCAGACCGATCCAGAGATGACCGTTGATGTATCGTCTTTCCTGGAGGGTTGAGGTATTGTTTAGCATGCGGATGAAGGGTATTCACATGTCGGCTAGGCGAAGCAAAAAAGTTCGAGCGAGTGTCAGAAACCCATTTTCCCTAAGTTTAAAGTGTTTGGAGGAACATGCAAGTGATTCTGTGGACCCTCTAAAAGAATGAAACCCTAACTCGAATGAAACCCTAACTCGACATGATGACCATGGAACCGCTTTTGAACCTTAGGGTTTGCAGCAGTTTAGCGGTGCTATTAGTGAGGCTTAGGTTTCCCCTTCTATGGCTGGTACAGAGGTACTGTAGTATGTACCAGATATTTTTAAACTGTGCTCAGGTGTTGAGCCTTCGGGAAATTTTGGGACCTTGATGACTTGATCGAAAAGTTTAGCGTCGTCCGGATATCATGTGATAAGAGATCAGCAAGCTGACCAGTTATAGATAGAGGACCTCGCTCAGATGCTTTGTGAGTTGATCGAGAACGAACGGGTATTGAGTATTCCTCCGATGGTTAGGACGGGTTCCCGAGGACGTGTTCGGCTAGAGATCTTCTACAGAGCGATGAAGATACAGAGTACGTAATTTCGAGTCCGTGTGAGAGGCTTCGGATTGACCGTGGCCCAGAACAGTTGCAGCAGGCAGATAGCATGACGTGACGTCAAGGTGGACGATGATACAGACGAGTGGAACCAGAGGTTCATGCGAGATGCTGATGAGCTGTTGTTACGCCCCGTTGAGATTAGAGATCTGATGTGTATACAGAGGTGTTGGGATACGGCCAGTTCTCGAGGAGATGCAGTGCTGAGAGCGCAGATGTCCAGAAAAACGAGAAAAGATTATGTAAGAGTACCAGCCTCCGTATAGTTCGGCATAGGCGAGATCGGAAGAGACCTTGAGCAGGATTCCTTCTAGGACACTGCTGCAATAAGATTTGCACCCAGGATAAGATGTGTAAAGTGCATTCAGAGGACCATAGGCCGACGCCATTGACGTGCTGCTTTACGAGTGGTCGTGATGATTGACCGAGAGATGACTAGAGAAGTGCTAGAGCGGAATCGTTCCCGTTAGCACACCTGACCGGGCCGATGAGCCGATAGATTGTGAGATAGGTGAATCTGTAGAGAAGATAAGGACCCAGAGACTGAGGACGCCAGACCGTGAGCAGGAGGCAAGTGGATGTTCTTGTTCTGCCGGTTTTAGGCGCACCGATTTATTTTTTTGACATTGTAGGAGGTGTACCTCAATGTCATTTATTGAGATTTGCGTTTATGATCCGAGTATCATGCTTATATCACTTGGATTTGAGTTTTGATGATTGAGTTTCGTGATATTGGTTTTCGTACACCATGGCTGCACCTGCTGGGTATTTACATGTTTGGGCATAGTTATTGCGCTGGATATATATTTTATACACCGTTGTGTTGATTTGCGATTTGTTCATACCTATTGCGTTTGATTTCGATTTTGTACCTTCGTAGCATGTGCTTATGATTTCATGGATTTCATACGGATGATGTGATTTTGGCACTCGGTATAGCTCACATGTGCTTGCAGTGCATTGATACTGATTTGTGCACATAGTTGCACACGTTTTTTATTTATACACCTTGGTACACTCGGTGTCGTTTTTATATGCATTTGAGTTACTAATGTGATTTTCGTGCCTTGGTTGCACCGTACTTGTGTTTCGCGCATTTGATGCACCAGATTTGAGATTTTCGTGCACAATAGATGCACAAGATATTGTTGTTGTGCACACCCGTTGCACTGGACAGATGTTTTTGTGCACACCCGTTGCACTTAGTTTTGGCTTTTGTACATATTGTGGCACCTGTATTTGGATTTGATTTCCATCCGCACCAAACGCACGTGATTGTTGGGTACGCCTTTTGAGGCTGATTTTGCTTTTTGAGCACTTAGTTTTCATGATAGATACTATATATTATATAGTAGCCGAACAGGACTGATCTGAGGACAGTACCTGAGTAATTTGCATGCATTAAAATCTTACCAAGAGGTTTTCAAAGGAGATATAGTCTCGCTATTTCCTACGTGTCCGTGAGCGACGCGAACGTTTTTAAAGGAAAACCTTTTGGGATATTTTGAAACGACGGAACGTATATTTAGCAAAACATATATGGACATATATTACTATTTTACAAATGAGTGTCTGTCACTAAGGCTGTGAGTTACGCATCACACGGCGATTCAGACAAAATTTTGCAAGTATTTTATTTAGTTTTTGGAGATTTTTTCAAGTATGCGTACGATATACATGTTACAGTATCTGACTAGTGTGTATTGGATTTCAGTAGTAGATTTCGAGATCTGTTTCTCTATTGTAACTCCGACGATATGCATGCAAATCAGATGATTTGCGTGACGCTTGATGGAGTTCTATTTTGAGTTTCATATTCGTTTTCAGGCGCACGCGACGCGCTGTGTTATTTCTGCGTTTTCCATGATTTCGGAGCCCCGTTGATTTGAGCTGATTATTGAAATGTTTTAGATTTTGGGTGTTTAAATTTAAATTCGGGGACCGAATTTATTTAAGAGGGGAAGATTGTAACATTTCAGAAAATATAAAATATTATTTTTCGTATTTAATATTAAAATAATATTTTTTCTCGAAAACTGCCCGATTTGCGAAATTGGGGTTTTCGAAAAAGGGTATAAATATATACCAATAATTGTGATAGAAATGAAAATTTAAAATGATTTATTCATTTAATAAACTATTTAAAGGATTTGGCATTTTTAAAATTTATTATATGTAGTTTTGATAAAAACCCGATTAGTGCACTGCTAATCGCGATTAAGCCAAATCCGTATTTCTACAGTTTTCCATGGCTAGTGCACCATGACATGTTACATGTTGTTTCATTTCATTTGTGTTATGTGTTATGGTTTTATTGTGGTGAGAAACGAAAAAGAAAAAGGTGTCATGATGATTGAGAAGAGAGAGGGGTGACATAATGATGAGTGTCACGCCCCGCTTCCCAGTGTACGGTGAAGGGGACGCGACGAGGTCCGCTACGTATGTGCTCAGAAGTACATACGCTAAGCGTAGCTAAGCAATATAAAATAAATACACAAGAGACAAGAGTATAAAAAGAACATCAAATTTTATTTATTAACATTCTTTGTACAATACATGGAAAAGAAAATACAACTGAAATAAAGATGCCTAAACAGTGGCATAACAGGAAATGGAAAGTACTGAAAAGAAAAGTGTACAATGAAATTATACTGCAGGGTCTTCGGCAAATTGCTCCAAGTCTTCTTGTGTTGGCTCAACTTCTGCCGGGTCCAGGTCACCTGACGACATTCAAAGAAGAGAGAAACAGAATGTCGTCAGCGAACAGATCGCTCGGTAAGTCCCAAAGGTAAGAGAGAAGTAGAGAAGACAGAATAAGAAGGTACATTTTTAGAATGTAAACTATTGTTATAATGTTATGTTATCGCTGTTGTTTGTAGCTTGGTACAGAAGGATGCCAGTGTATACGAGGGGGTCTCTATATGCTAGAGACCAGGGCAAACGGAAAGTACAAGGAACCGTTAAACCACGGTACAACATCAACGATATATAGGTTAGGTGTCTTAATCTGACCACCTCGTGCCACCTTTAACACCTTCCGTACCAATCTACCCCTTAAACCCCGTAGTGTTTTAACAGTATTGTTGTATTGTATTGTGTAACTTGGGTGACTGACAAAAACCATGATATCAGTAAATATGTTATAACTGCATAATCAGGTAAATGGAATAACAGGATAATGGATGTATATCCATGGTTTGATTCAGTCAAAATTGAATAGATTGTTAACTGAATTCTAGGATTCATGTGTTCATATTGAGTCGGAATATTAAAGAATATGGGTTGACTTGAATCATATTCAAGTCCGAATTAGTCAGACTCTAACCCGAGTCAGACTAAAAGAAAGGTAATTTGAAGTTCTGTACTTGTTAGGGGCCTTATTGTAATTTATAAAACTTGAGGGGGTTTTATGTAAAAAGTACTATTGTGTAGTTTTCAAAATACACCTCAAGTATTTATTATTCGTCTTTATAGTTATAATGAGTGTAAATTTTATTTGTGTTATTCTAGTGAATATATCCTAATAAAAGTATTAGTTGATTTATTTAAAATTCATGGTATTTTAATGTAACTTTTAATCTTGTAATTTTTTTTAGAAAAATGTGGAAAATTTATCTTATGATAAAATAGGTGTTTAAATGATAATTATATATATATTAATACAAGAATAATTTTAAATAAATATTTTATTTTCCAAAATCTCATTTTTCTTAAATGTCGTATTTCAAACCTTTCGAGACCAAATGCTCCTTGCGGAGGTCTGAATCTCGCACTACTAGCCCGCGGGTGCACGATGAACCGTACTATCCCTAATGGGTTCCCCAAAGGTGGGTTGTAGTGGCGCTTTGCTTAGGTTTAATAAATACTATTCATTTAGAAAAACGGTTTCATAAGTATAAGGTATTTATTCGTACAAGGGTATAGATTTCCGTATTTTAGTTTCTAGGATTTCCTAAGCCAACTAGCCTATTTCTAAGGTCTAAACGATAAGTCATTAGAAGTCTCAAATCGTCTCTTCACCGCCAATAGCAGCCAGGTAAGTGCCAGGTAAGTGGGAAGGAACCACAATAGTGGGCCTAATTAAAAACAACTAGCCTTGACACACTTGCCTAGACACCACAAAATCAGTTTAGATAAACGATCGATGTCCATGACAAATCGTACTTTCATTTTAAAAGATTTTGTTTTAGAATTGTGTACAACTTAAAGGTTTTAGAAAAGGTTTATAAAGAATATGGTATTTTAGCGAAAAGTCTTGTATTTTCGTATTCTAAATCTTAACGATATCAATTAAGGTTATATTTGCGTGTGTGTGGAGGTAGATCATTACCTCGTGACTTATTTTAAGGAATTGTGATGTTTAGGGGTTAAACATGATAAATTAAACATAAGGGTATTTAAGTGTAAGAATACGGCATTTGAAAACGTTATCATTTCATGTGTGAAAACTCGTTCAAATTGATTTCTACAAGTTTATTTATCAAGATGAACATGTTTAGGAATGAGGGAATTAATTAGAAGAGGAAAAATAAACTTTATGGTATTTTTATGAAAAGAATACGATATTACAAGAAAGTTATCATTTCATGTGAGAAACTTTGTTTAAATTAGTTTTTATGTGATTAATAGTCATCATGAATATGTTTAGGTATTAGGGATTAGATGACAAGTGGGATTTTGTAGAAAAACCGAATCGGAAATCGGTTTGTTCCGATTTCCGTCGGGTTTCAAAAAGTCATATTTTTTATTAAAAGAAAAGAGAGATAGGAAAGATGGGACTTACAAGTTTGGACAAGCTAGGGAGGCTAAGAAAGTAGTAGGTTGTCAGTGCGTCGAAACGTCGCCAAGGATCCTAGTACGGTCGTCGGAATTCGTCGTCGGTTTCGGCAGCGCTTCGCTTCTCGCTCTTTTTCTAACGTACCGTATTCTCTTGAGAATTTGAGAGAGTGGACTTAGAGTTGTAGGGTGAAATGGTAGAGGGTAGGGGTGTTTATATAGGGCTAGGCTAGGGTTAGGGTTTTGATTAAAATAAATATTAAAAAATATAAAAATTCATTAAAATATCATTAATTTTGAGAGTAAAAGAGGTTTATTGTGCATTTGGTAACTGTTCAGAGAAAATGAAGTTTTCTGGTGAGAAGACCAGGTCAACACTGATTTTTTCCGTGTTGACGACTCGGCCTTCCGGCCGAGTCCGTCCGGCGGCGCCGGCCGATTCGGCCAAACCGCAGGCCGACTTGGCAGACTTGGGCCGAGTCAGGGGCTCGTTGGGTAGGGTTTTGGTTGGGGGGAATTTTGGTGTACTTTATTTTTTGTGTGCAGCATTAATTTTGTGAGTTATGGCTGTTTGACTGTTGACCTTCCAAAAAAATTAAAACAAAATGATATAAAAAATATGTGGGGCATGAGATTCGAACTCTGGTGGCTTGGTTCAGTAGTGTAAGGTATTACCAATGAGCTACAAGCTCCTTCTTGTAATTATTGTAGGGAAATAGATACTTAAAGTGATAACAGTAACATTAAATACTCCAAGTTTACTTCAAATCTAAATCAAATTTATGTATACAAAAATTGGAGTTATTTAAAAACAAAATAGTTACTTATATATATATTGTGCTCAAGTTTAAATACTCTTTTAAAGATTTTAAAAAAAAATTGAATAGAAAAGTGTATAGGGAAATTAGGGTTGTTACATTCTACCCTCCTTATAAAAATTTCGTCCTCGAAATTTGTAAAAGGAAAGTGTTACAATCCAAGGAAAGTTTGGTGCTAGTGTACTAACAATTTGCGAAAAATAACAAGGTGGTGCAAGGGTTTTAGAAATGTGAAGAATGTGTGAAGGAATGAAAGGATGCGAAGGTTTTGGTAAAATTGTAAAAGAGATGAGGGAATTTTGGGTTAGGACAGATTCAAGGTATATGATTCAAAGAATAAGAAATGATGGGATTTAAGGAACATGATTGTAAAGAATGTTTTAGTTGCTGGTTCTTGTGTTATATTGCTTAGGTTGTTCACGCAGACCAGAACTGCATGACAGGGATTCATACAGCTCCGACCTGCACGGGCCACCAACAAAACCTGTCACGTCCCGCTTCCCAGTGTACGGTGAAGGGGACGCGACGAGGTCCGCTACGTATGTACTCAGAAGTACATACGCTAAGCGTAGCTAAGCAATATAAAATAAATACACAAGAGACAAGAGTATAAAAATAACAGCAACTTTTATTTATTAACATTCTTTGTACAATAAATGGAAAAGAAAATACAACTGAAATAAAAATGCCTAAACAGTGGCATAACAGGAAATGGAAAGTATTGAAAAGAAAAGTGTACAATGAAATTATACTGCAGGGTCTTCGGCAAATTGCTCCAAGTCTTCTTGTGTTGGCTCAACTTCTGCCGGGTCCAGGTCACCTGACGACATTCAAAGAAGAGAGAAACAGAATGTCGTCAGCGAACAGATCGCTCGGTAAGTCCCAAAGGTAAGAGAGAAGTGGAGAAGACAGAATAAGAAGGTACATTTTTAGAATGTAAACTATTGTTATAATGTTATGTTATCGCTGTTGTTTGTAGCTTGGTACAGAAGGATGCCAGTGTATACGACGGGGGTCTCTATATGCTAGAGACCAGGGCAAACGGAAAGTACAAGGAACCGTTAAGCCACGGTACAACAGCAACGGAATATAGGTTAGGTATCTTAATCTGACCACCTCGTGCCACCTTTAACACCTTCCGTACCAATTTACCCCTTAAACCCCGTAGCGTTTTAACAGTATTGTTGTATTGTATTGTGTAACTTGGGTGACTGACCAAAACCATGATATCAGTAAACATGTTGTAACTGCATAATCAGGTAAATGGAATAACAGGATAATGGATGTATATCCATGGTTTGATTCAGTCAAAATTGAATAGATTGTTAACTGGATTCTAGGATTCATGTGTTCATATTGAGTCGGAATATTAAAGAATATGGGTTGACTTGAATCATATTCAAGTCCGAATTAGTCAGACTCTAACCCGAGTCAGACTAAAAGAAAGGTAATTTGAAGTTCTGTACTTGTTAGGGGCCTTATTGTAATTTATAAAACTTGAGGGGGTTTTATGTAAAAAGTACTATTGTATAGTTTTCAAAATACACCTCAAGTATTTATTATTCGTCTTTATAGTTATAATGAATGTAAATTTTATTTGTGTTATTCTAGTGAATATATCCTAATAAAAGTATTAGTTGATTTATTTAAAATTCATGGTATTTTAATGTAACTTTTAATCTTGTAATTTTTTTAAAGAAAAATGTGGAAAATTTATCTTGTGATAAAATAGGTGTTTAAATGATAATTATATATATATTAATACAAGAATAATTTTAAATAAATATTTTATTTTCCAAAATCTCATTTTTCTTAAATGTCGTATTTCAAACCTTTCGAGACCGAATGCTCCTTGCGGAGGTCTGAATCTCGTACTACTGGCCCGCGGATGCACGATGAACCGTACTATCCCTAACGGGTTCCCCAAAGATGGGTTGTAGTGGCGCTTTGCTTAGGTTTAATAAATACTATTCATTTAGAAAAACGGTTTCATAAGTATAAGGTATTTATTCGTACAAGGGTATAGATTTCCGTATTTTAGTTTCTAGGGTTTCCTAAGCCAACTAGCCTATTTCTAAGGTCTAAACGATAAGTCATTAGAAGTCTCAAATCGCCTCTTCACCGCCAATTGCGGCCAGGTAAGTGGGAAGGAACCAAAATAGTGGGCCTAATTAAAAACCACTAGCCTTGACACACTTGCCTAGACACCACAAAGTCAGTTTAGATAAACGATCGATGTCCATGACAAATCGTACTTTCATTTTAAAAGATTTTGTTTTAGAATTGTGTACAACTTAAAACTTTTAGAATAGGTTTATAAAGAATATGGTATTTTAGCGAAAAGTCTTGTATTTTCGTATTCTAAATTTTAACGATATCAATTAAGATTATATTTGCGTGTGTGTGGAGGTAGGTCATTACCTCGTGACTTATTTTAAGGTATTGTGATGTTTAGGGGTTAAACATGATAAATTAAACATAAGGGTATTTAAGTGTAAGAATACGGTATTTGAAAACGTTATCATTTCATGTGTGAAAACTCGTTCAAATTGATTTCTACAAGTTTATTTATCAAGATGAACATGTTTAGGAATGAGGGAATTAATTAGAAGAGGAAAAATAAACTTTATGGTATTTTTATGAAAAGAATACGATATTACAAGAAAGTTATCATTTCATGTGAGAAACTTTGTTTAAATTAGTTTTTATGTGTTTACTAGTCATCATGAATATGTTTAGGTATTAGGGATTAGGTGACAAGTGGGATTTTGTAGAAAAACCGAATCGGAAATCGGTTTGTTCCGATTTCCGTCGGGTTTCAAAAAGTCGTATTTTTTTATTAAAAGAAAAGAGAGATAGGAAAGATGGGACTTACAAGTTTGGACAAGCTAGGGAGGCTAAGAAAGTAGTAGGTTGTCGGTGCGTCGAAACGTCGCCAAGGATCCTAGTACGGTCGTCGGAATTCGTCGTCGGTTTCGGCAGCGCTTCGCTTCTCTCTCTTTTTCTAACGTACCGTGTTCTCTTGAGAATTTGAGAGAGTGGACTTAGAGTTGTAGGGTGAAATGGTAGAGGGTAGGGGTGTTTATATAGGGCTAGACGAGGGTTAGGGTTTTGATTAAAATAAATATTAAAAAATATAAAAATTCATTAAAATATCATTAATTTTGAGAGTAAAAGAGGTTTATTGTGCATTTGGTAACTGTTCAGAGAAAATAAAGTTTTCAAGTGAGAAGACCAGGTCAACACGGATTTTTTCCGTGTTGACGACTCGGCCGCGCCGGCCGATTCGGCCGAACCGCCGGCCGACTTGGCCGAGTTGGGCCGAGTCAGGGGCTCGTTGGGTAGGGTTTTGATTGGGGGGAATTTTGGTGTACTTTATTTTTTGTGTGCAGCATTAATTTTGTGAGTTATGGCTGTTTGACTGTTGACCTTCCAAAAAAATTAAAACAAAATGATATAAAAAATATGTTTGGCATGGGATTCGAACTCTGGTGGCTTGGTTCAGCAGTGTAAGGTATTACCAATGAGCTACAAGCTCCTTCTTGTAATTATTGTAGGGAAATAGATACTTAAAGTGATAACAGTAACATTAAATACTCCAAGTTTACTTCAAATCTAAATCAAATTTATGTACACAAAAATTGGAGTTATTTAACAACAAAATAGTTATATATATATTGTGCTCAGGTTTAAATACTCTTTTAAAGATTTAAAAAAAAATTTGAATAGAAAAGTGTATAGGAAAATTAGGGTTGTTACAATGAGAGTGAGCATGCTTGGAGAGAGAGAGAGAGTGGGAATAATTGAGAGAGAGAGAGAGAGAGGAGGGGGCTGCCTCATACCTTTTCCCCACCATTTTTGCATTTCCTTCTTCATCTCCTCACCCTCATCTCCCTCCACTCCTAACCCTAGATCCATCTCCAAATAATCCCCAAAACCTTATACTTCCTTCACAAAAATTAATCTCCATCCCTTCCTCTACACATTGGACCAAGCAAAGTGGGATTTTGACGACTTTGGGAAGCTAGGGCTGTCTAGAGTGGCATAAATGAGGTATAGCTACTTCCATTTAGTTAGTTTTAAGCTTCTTTCTATTCTAGTTTTAGTTTAGAATTGGTTTGATGATGGGTTTGTGAACTTGAGAATTTCTAGAGAAGGGTTTGGGGTGATTGAGTGGAATTAGTGATGTTAGTGGCTATCAATAAGACTTTTGAGGTGATTCTGGGGCTGAGATTTAGTATAGAAACCAAAATACGGATTTAGGATTTTGTCCATGTCGGTTTTGTGAGGATATAGGGTGTGCAGGGAATTCTGGAGCAACCGGGGACTTTCTGAGTTTAGCAAACAGTACCAGAGACCCATTTTAGACCATAGGAGACCACCATGACTAAACGAAGCCCAACAGAGCAAGGGGGGCTGAGGAGGCCAGATTTTTAAGGTAGGTGGCCGGCCACTTGGTGGCATGTGGTGTCGGGGTGTAAGTGCACGGCGGCGCCCCGGCCGTCAATCCGACGCCGGAATGCGGAAGCGGTGATAAACTTTAATTTTACGAACTTAGAAAACCGGCACCACCGCGCACTAATACCCGGATCGAACCATTAACTAGTCCTAGCTAACTATAAGATAGGGAATAGAGATATACCGACTGATCCGAGTCCTCCGGTCTTCTCGTCATCGTCCCGATCTCCTGCGGAAGCTCCGGTCTCCACCTCGTCGCCGGAAGTGCACCACATCGCCTACTTCTTTTACGGGCTCCCACCTCAATGCCGAGGCAACTCGGGCACGAAGCTGGCTAGTCGACGTGCCCAAGATTTGCTGTAGAATATAGTGTGGATTACATGTCTCACTTTGGGGTTGTGGAATTGCTTTTTTTTGGTGGAGGAAAAAGAACTTGGAGATTTGGAGAGTCATCTTGTGGGATTTTTGCAAAGCTAAATGAATAAAAAACCCCACCTCAAAAATTGGGCAGCCCCCCCCCCCTCAAGGCTTGGCCGGCCAAGTCAATAGAGTGGGTGAGTGGAGAGAGAAAGTCCAAGGGGAGGGTTAATCATAATGCTAGAAAGAGAGTGTGGAGTTATCATGTGTAGAAATGATTACTAGCAAAACCAACACACCAAAACCATCATCATAACCCATCAACATCACCAAAAGCCAAGTCATGATGAAGACAAGAAGTCAAGGTCAAAGAATGGCTATCATGACACAAGAATATGCAAGGAACCCCTCCACAAATACTTATTTGCAACAATGCAAATAAGCCATCCTCCACCAATCTTCGGCCAATGAACGATACAAAAGAAATTGGCCGAAACGGAAAGCAAACTGGCAACTCCAGAAAACTGGTCCCGTAATAAATTACAGGAAAACCCCGATACTGTGCATACACACCCGCATTTGTATTCCGACCGAAATACAAATGCAATGAGACAAAATCTCCACTGTACTATACTAGGATCCGGCTTAAACCAAAGCCGGCCAGTAATATCCGTTCGATCCTGATCCGTGCAATACCGCACGTATCTGATCGAACCCTGCCATATAACCATACGGCCTGTAGTACAAACTGTCCGATCCTGATCCGTGCAATACCGCACGTATCTGATCGGACCTTGCCATATCTCCATACGGCCTCTACAACGTTTCGCCCGAAAGCTGAGTAACTGAATGTGGGGGACTCTAAAGACTCGTCAACACCTTGGTTGTGGATTTAACCACTAGCACGTCAGAGGTATAAGCCAATACGTAACGGGCTACCAGGTATTGACTAAAAGGGACGTCTGTGAGCGAACTCAGCCCGACAACCCTACTGAGCCTGTCAGTGACAATATCCGTACGGTCCGGTCAGTTCGTCTATGAGCATCGCATGGCGGGCCTAGGGGTTTGGTAAAAGTTAGACCCCCAAAAGCGGTACAAGTCGTGTCGGAGTGTAGCCCAGAACACCCTGAGATACTACTGGAATACCTACCAGTAAATCTCCTTGCCTCGGCCGAGGGCTTCGTGTAATGGCTCTCCTAGACACAGCACGACCTCACCCCCAATACCGGGAGAGACGAACCCCCGAAGATACGCTCACTGCCTCCATGTGGCTCTGGACTGTACCCAACTAAAACCTGTTTGCACGACTTCTTTGAGCCGTGGTAGGGTAGTAATCAAAGTACAGTGGGAACTCACACAAGACAAATGACGATCCCCAGGTCGATGAACTAACCTGTACACATGTCACCAGGGAACTGCCATCTGACGTCTGGTATATGACCAACTAGCATGTTCCCGGCGAGTCCTGTCCGGTGTACTCATAACCCAATGAGCACCTGTATACATCTTAGGTGAACGAACTGACACCGGTGGCTTGTGAGACCGGCCACCGCCCCTCGTCGGGGTCTCGAATGTACACACTAGTCTACTCTGGAGTATCGATGCCCTATCTCGAAACTCCCACGACTAGGGACCATTTAAGGATGTACTTATAGACTACCAGCTCCCACGTATATGATCGCCCTCATACTGCTGGTGGTCAAGCAAGATCCTAGGGGCTCTATCAACGTGTAATAGCGACTTGTCAGGTCACTTAAAGCAGTACACGATGATAAAGGTAAACCAGATAGCATACTATCATCTCGAGTAAGACTGTCCTACCGGGATAGGTCCTCCATCAATCATTGCAATCACGTACCTGTGACCTAATAATTGACTCTGAGGGCACTATCTCCAACAATCTCCCACTTACACTCAAGGCTAATTATTGCGATGTCGCATACTCACAGCCCGTGTGATACCGAACACCCAACTCCTCTACTAGTCAGTCTCACAAAGCTCGTTTGCGAAACTATTGCGTTCGAGGAATAGCCTTAGTGAGTGGATCCGCTTTGTTGTCTCTTTCTATGTCTCTCTATATCTCAAGTTCGCGGAGAAAGCCATCTCCCGAAATGAGCAATACCTGTCATAGAATGTGTCTAGATGTCTGATGGGACATAGCTCATAAATGAACTCCAAATCCAAACTTCTTAGACTGTATCGTCAACTGAACTTAATCAGTATCCTGCGCCATGCCCCTTTCAGTATTGCCTTAGACCACCTGTCCAAAATACTGCCCCTCGTCAGAAGGAAAAACTATAACTCTGACAACTTCCTTGTCGTCCATGTCACCTTGGAAGCCTGGAATGATAACTATCTCCTGCATGAGGCTATCGTTATCATATCCCTAGAACATCCACTTATGTTCTAAAACTGCTTCCGACTGTTTCTCCAGGATTGGATTAATGTCAACTTATTGCATCTAGTGCAAGAACAACATCTGGTGTGGTACTTGACATCTCATGATTGACTCAATTGCCTGAGCGAGTGATCTGCCAATCATGCACATCCCTCTCCCCTTTAGTCTGTAAGACACCTTTAGAGAGGGCGACTCCATTACCTGCAGGTACACTACCGTGCCATGAGTCGTTCATTCTAAATACTCTTAGAATGTGTCCAAGTACCCAGATTGGGAAACCACCCAAATCTAGATCTAAAACCATAGATCTAGTAACCAGTATGTCAGATATAAAATCCAAGTCCTTTGTGGAGAAACCACTGTGTGACGACCAAAGTATAACCGATCGCAGTATAGGAGTTTCTTTTCCTATTCTGTGTATGTCATCCAAATACCAGGATATCACACCCTACTACCTTCTCAACAGATCCATCCCCTATTCTGATGAAGTCAAACCTATGACTGTCACATCAGAAATAGTTGATCTATCTCCGCTACTGGTGCTTTAGTCTATAAATAGATATAAGCTACCTGTCCACCAATGCTTCCGCTGCTCCCACTGACTACGACAACCCTCTGCCAGAGTCATATAAACGTGCACTTCTAGAACTAGTTTAGAAAGACGCTATACTCATCCTCCTGCCGGGTCTCACAGTCTGGAACAACAGCAATGGTAAGTGTGGGTAAACAAGAACTTCCCTGTCACCGTCCTTGAGGCTACCGGAGTACCTCTCGGGTGCCTGAAATTACCCACCTTATCTGCGGAGTGGCCAATGGAATGTCAATCCAGATTGAATCTTTAGGTTCCTTATCAAATCTTCAGTAATCGTTTGTGGTTCTGGAATCACTTCCAGTTCTACCATACTCCCACTACTGTTTTCTGAAAAAATCCATTTTTATTTAAAACTGTGGCGAGTTTAGAACAATATCGCTATTGTTCATCCAGATGGTAGAAAGTCAACCCTCGTCATAGCCTGGGTCAACCCACAAACAGCCATTACAGAAACGTGCCTTGAGTTATCCAGAGTCTGGTTTTAATCATAAGCCGGACAACTCCCCGTACCTTAACAACGTTAAGATACGAACTGTTCTATATCCCATATAGGACCAGAGGCACTGATTTAATTGAACCAGATTCAAATCATGCAGCTGTCTCCAGTGCATATCAACTAAAAGGAAGGAGGCCGATCAGCGTTACTCAACTTAGGAATGCTTCCAATTATGAATAACCTGAAAGAGAAGCAAGTTCTCTTAAACATCACTATCAACTGAATGCCATACTCAAGTATCTACATCTTCGATCACTTTGAAGAATCCCGATACTTGCAATACCTGGTTCTTTACTTCATTCAAATACCCAAAACTTCTCAAAATTCGGACCCTGTGTTTACACGAAACACCTGTCTAAAAACTAGAGAAGTCATAAGTAAACCGAATATAGTACGAGGACCAACCCCTCTGTCCTGATGGACCCTGGACAACATACAATACTCTGTATAAGTCCCTTGAGTCTGATAACTCATTCACTGTGTGTCGTAGGTTGAAAACTGTACTTATGGTTAAGAAGAATTACACCGCTGTTTAATGCTCCTTACCTAACCATCCACTGATATAGGTAAATGTCGTAGCACTAGTAAAATAAGGGGTTGCCCCTACGGATAATATCATCCGTAGGGGCAATAAAAGTTTGGCCCTACGGATTAATACCTAGGTCAAAGTGGTTGCCCCTACGGTCGTTCAATATTTATTTAAAATTTATTAAATCTTAAAGTGTTTTTTGCCCCTACGGTGGCGCAAACCAAGCACCTACGGGTATATCCGTAGGGACATCTAAATAGCGATTTAAGTGATCGTTCCCTACGCTGATTATTTCTTATTTCCTTTATCGTTGCGCGCGAACCCAAATCCCCAAACCTTGACGTTCCTGCCGATCGCCGTTCTCGTCATCGCCAGCGCCGGCCGAATCGTCGTCGCCACCGCCTGCAGTGATCTCGTCGTCGCCACCGCCGGCCGAATCGTCGTCGCCACCGCCAGCCGAATCGTCGTCGCCACCGCCTGCAGTGATCTCGTCGTCGCCACCGCCCTCGTCGTCGCCGATTGCGTCTCCGTCGTCTCCTCCACCGCCTAGCCTACAGGTTAGTTAAACATTATTTTAATAATGTTAGGGTAGCGATGAGGGTTATGGTTAGGTATCGGTTGGGGTTAGGGTTAGGATTAGGGTTAGGGTACGGGTTCGATCGGTTGGGGTTCGACTGGTGTTGGGGTTAGGGTTAGGGTTAGGGTTCGGTTGGGGTTTGGTGTTGGGGTTGGGGTTCGGCTGGGGCTGGGTTGGGGTTAGGGTTTGGTGTTGGGTTGGGGTTCGGCTGGGGCTGGGTTGGGGTTAGGGTTTGGTGTTGGGTTGGGGTTCGGCTGGGGCTGGGTTGGGGTTAGGGTTAGGCCGGGTTAGGGTTTGGTGTTGGGTTGGGGTTCGGCTGGGGCTGGGTTAGGCTTAAAAAGGTGAAATTTTAGGGGATTGATCTGGAAAATAGTGAAAGTCGATACTGTTTATTTGTGAATAACACAGTCCATGATTTTTATATGAGAAAATGGTCCATGAAAGTCTATGGGATTTATCTAAAAAACGCTGAAAGTTCATGTATTTATTTGTAAACAACAAAATTCATGGTATTTATCTGGAAAACGTTGGAGGTCAATGGTATGTATTTGTAAACAACAAAATCTATGAAAATTATGTGAAACGTTAAAACTTCATGGTATTTATTTGTAACAAACAAAGTCTATGGTATTTGTTTGATAAATATTGAAAGACCATGACATTTATATGTAATGGGTCAAAGTCATTTGGGTTATGTCAATCTTATTGGCGATACTTTCTTTTTGTGCATATCCAAAAACTTTGAAAGTTCTTGGTACCTATTAGAAAATATAAAGGGTTTTGTAGTGAAAGGAAAGAATTGGATTTAGAAAAACCGTGTGTAACTTTTAGAAATTCTATACACTCAAGTATATAGAAAAGGGTTAATTGCGGATACAGCCTATGTACTATGGGGATCAAGCACTTATAACCTCTGAAGTATAATAATAAGCACTTTTGTTTGTTTTTCATTAGTGATTAATTTTTAGTTTGCTATTTATTCTTTTTCAGTATGGATACTTGATAGAATTATAATTGCTTTATTATTGTTTGCCTTTTTCCTTTTGTGTAGAAAATATATCCATTGTGTCATATGGACACTATTAATTTCACATCGATTCAAGGGAAAAATTGAGGAAGATTGTGTTTGTTATATCAAAAACCTTTCTGTTGAACCCAACAGGTGAAACTTTAGAGTTGTTATAGATAGCTCTACATGTTTAATGCATGTACCATTGTTAAGAGAGTGCAAGGTGGAGAACAATAATTTGTTTCAACGGCACGTTTTTCAAGTTATAACCAATATATGATACTCGATGATAATATGAAACCTTCATATTCCCATCGATACACATATATGAAACTAAAAGCGCCACTTAGTCCCCTTCTATCGGTTAACATACGTGCGATGCTCGTCGTGACCTAGAACTATACGAAGGTTGTTAAATATCGGACAGTATAGCTCGATACTAACAACCGTCGTATAGTCTACGCGACGAGAAAATTCAATCGTATGGTAACCCATAGATTTGTCCCGTGTGGACAAGTTAAGAATGTATAAAGCAAACGCCTTCATTCACTTGTGTTTTCATCCGTTTCGAGATATTTCGTCGGTACCTTTCCGCTGGTTCTCCGTGTACAAAGACAGATTAGATGTTCATTTCAACGTTGTTTCACAGCTTTGAAATGATTATCTATTCTATTACAGTGTACTCGGAGAACAGCGGGGAGGTGCTGCCGAAATTTACTCGAAACGGTTGAAAGCACAAGTGATGGGCGTTCGCTCTATACATTCTTAATGGGATAGAAGCCTACCCCCGACAGCCGGAACACATACATACAAACGCATAATCAGAGAGCGACTCGAGATGTTCGGGTTAAAACCAATATATGATACTCGATGATGATATGAAACCTTCATATTCCCATCGATACCCGTATATGAAACTAAAAGCGCCACTTAGTCCCCGTCTATCGGTTAACATACGTGCGATGCTCGTCGTGACCTAGAACTATACGAAGGTTGTTAAATATCGGACAGTATAGCTCGATACTAACAACCGTCGTATAGTCTACGCGACGAGAAAATTCAATCGTATGGTAACCCATAGATTTGTCCCGTGTGGACAAGTTAAGAATGTATAAAGCAAACGCCTTCATTCACTTGTGTTTTCATCCGTTTCGAGATATTTCGTCGGTACCTTTCCGCTGGTTCTCCGTGTACAAAGATAGATTAGATGTTCATTTCAACGTTGTTTCTCAGCTTTGAAATGATTATCTATTCTATTACAGTGTACTCGGAGAACAGCGGGGAGGTGCTGCCGAAATTTACTCGAAACGGTTGAAAGCACAAGTGATGGGCGTTCGCTCTATACATTCTTAATGGGATAGAAGCCTACCCCCGACAGCCGGAACACATACATACAAACGCATAATCAGAGAGCGACTCGATATGTTCGGGTTAAAACCAATATATGATAATATGAAACCTTCATATTCCCATCGATACCCATATATGAAACTAAAAGCGCCACTTAGTCCCCGTCTATCGGTCAACATAACGTGCGATAATTTATTCTTTTCAACGACAAACGCACACACAAAGCATATACATGAATTTTCTTCTTTGTCAGTAACTATCCCGTTCTTATATTTCTCAATATAGTCAGCATAACCTACAATTTATATGTTATTCAGTCTAACATGGCCCATGAGTACGTCAGAGTTAAGGACTGGATGTATGTAGATTGGAAACAACGTATGCAATCTAAGTTTGTCGCAGGAGTTGCTGCTTTCCTTGAATTTGCACGAGCACATAATAAGATCATAATAGAGAAGATTCTTTGTCCGTGTGATAGATGTGGCAATAAGTACTGGCGGAAGGTAGAATTGGCAGAGCTTCATATTGTAAAATATGGGTTTACTAGACTTTATTCAATTTGGAAATATCACGGGGAAGGAGAAGAATGCAGTACTGCGGTAGAAGAAGGAGAACACGATAATGCGGCAGGAGAAGAAGAAGAATTCGGTAATACGGCAGGATACGGAAATTTATTTCCATCAGAAGAAATGGAGGATATGGTAGAGGCTACCCTAGGTGAATCTATTCGTACCGAAGATGACATTCCTTCCGGTCAAGGACCGCGTGCGGATAAATATGAAAATTTCATGAATGATGCTAGGAAACCAATTTATGAGAATGCGAAGTATTCCACCCTCTCATGGTTCGTCCAACTTTTCCAAATTAAGTGCCTAAATGGATGGAGCAACAAGTCATTCACAATGCTTCTTTCGTTCTTGAAAGATTCTATGCCTCCGGGAAATAATGTGCCCGAAAGCTGGTACGAAGCCCAGAAAATGATGTCTGATTTGGGTCTAAAGTGCGAGAAGATTCAAGCATGTCCTAAAAATTGCGTGTTGTACCGGAAAGAGAATTCAGATTTGAAAGAGTGTCCAACATGCGGAGAGGCCAGGTATAAGCCGAAAGATTCTGATAAGAAGCCTGATATACCTGTGAAGATAGCACGATATTTTCCCATAACACAGAGGCTACAGAGGCTATTTAGGTGCAAGAAAACAGCCGAGGCAATGATTTGGCATCACCGTGCTCCTCCAAGCGAAAATGGAAAAATGAGCCATCCAAGAGATTCACCGGCATGGAAGGATTTCGATAGGAGGCACGCAATATTCAGTAGCGATCCTCGCAATGTCCGGCTCGGACTGGCTGCCGATGGCTTCTGCCCATTCAACTATATGGCTGGAAGTCACAGTACATGGCCCGTTGTAATGATAATTTATAATCTGTCGCCTTGGTTGGCTATGGACCAATCATACTTTATGATGCCTCTTCTTATCGACGGACCAAACTCACCGGGGAACAATATCGACGTCTATCTCCGACCTCTGATTGAGGAGCTGAAAACTTTGTTCATTGATGGTGTAGAGACATATGATTCAAACACAAATACAACCTTCATACTGCGTGCGGCTTTAATGTGGACAATCAATGACTTTCCTGCGTATGGAATGCTTTCAGGTTGGTCCGTACATGGTCACAAAGCATGTCCTCATTGCCATGAACACACAACATCAAAATTTTTGAATTTTAGCAGGAAGGTTTGTTATTGCGGCCATCGACGTGTTCTGCCTCCAGACCACCCCTATAGGTTAGACACGGTTCACTTTGATGGTCATCAGGAGCTTCTTGGGCCTCCATCCCCATTGTCCGGAGAGGACGTGACTGCTAAATGGGATGGTTACAATAACGTGACCTTCGGGATGGATCCGACGAGACAGGTCAAACCACAATATTGGAACAAGTTAAGCATTTTCTTCGAGCTTCCGTACTGGTCTACAAATTCAGTGCGTCATTGTCTGGATGTCATGCATATAGAGAAGGGAGTATCAGAGCACATACTTAACTTGCTTCTGTGTAAAGACGGGAAATCGAAAGACAACATGAATGCCCGGATGGATCTACAAGAGTGGGGAATAAGAAGTGAACTGCACCCTAAACCGGTAGCGGGTAAACCGGGCAAGTTTGTACTTCCCAATGCCGCTTATCATATGTCACAACCGGAGAAGAAAAGATTCCTGCAGGTGTTGCATGATTTGAAAGTCCCCACAGGCTTCTCAGGATCATTCAGCAAGAAAATAAAAATTGTGAAGGGCAAGATCGATGGGCTGAAAAGTCATGACCACCATGTTATCGTGGAGCACCTTCTTCCATTAGCCCTCAGGACTTCTCTCCCCGACTCGGTTGGTCTGGTAATCAACGACCTATGTTGTTTTTTCAGGGAGTTGTGTGCTAAAACGCTGGAGGTTGCGACGCTGGATAAACTAGAAAATTCTATTGCGTTGATACTTTGCAAGTTTGAGCGTATTTTCCCACCGTCATTCTTCGATATCATAATACACTTGACGGTTCATCTTGCAACTGAGGCGAAATTAGCCGGACCGGTACAATATCGATGGATGTATCCCGTCGAGAGGTACGTTAAATTTTTCGTTTCGCGCAATTTATAAATTTATTTTTGTCATGTATGCCCGTGTTTATTTATTCAACATATTCTCATTAGGTACCTTTACACTCTTAAGAAGTATATACGCAATAAAAATCGACCAGAGGGTTCTATCATGCAAGGTTATCTTCTTGATGAAGCAACCACATTTTGTTCCCGCTATCTGGACGAGAACATTGAGACAAGGCTTAACCGACCACGAAGAATTCAAGACGGGCCATATGGTAAAGCCGAGTATAAGAGGGTAGACACTATGTTTATCAACAAGATATACCGGTTCAAGTTTAAATTTTATACTTATACTTTACTGCTTAATGTGGGTGTAGGAGCGGGTGGTTGAGCAGGCCCAGGCCTCGGGGATCGATTTTACCGGACAGAACGATCCGAGGCTGCTGACCCCAGTTCTGGACGCCGCACAAGGAGGGCACCACGGAGGTTGGGAGAGAGGCCGGGGATTGGGCCCCAGCAGGGCCCATATGAGGTTGGACTCCACCCCGGCGGTTACTTCCTCCGTCTCCAGTGGCCGGCATGTCCATCAGGAACTGGATAGCTTGAGGGCCACCGTTCAGGAGTTGAAGGAGATGCTGGTATGTATACTACTTTATAGTAAAATATCATTTCATATTATATACATATCAACATATCCATAATTAGTACGTAGCTTGAGCTTATTTGGTTTTAGAATTAAGTTTGATTAATCATACATACATATGTAATTAAAATAAACAACGCTTTTCCAAACTAGATATCCAAACAGGGTTTCGAAATAACTTAATAATGAAACGAATTCGAATAATACACAGTTCTTACACGTTTCTTACACACGTTATGTCCAGACGCGACAGGGTAGATCGGCCGAGCCTCCACATGCATCTCCTTCGGCTGCGGCTCCGCAAGCCACTACATCGGCTGCGGTTCCGCAGACAGCTCCTATAGCTCCACCGCCCACTCAGACTCCCGCAGCCGCGGCTCCGCAAGCGACTACCTCGACGGCGGCTGCGCAGACCACAACGCCAGCTCCACATGCCGCTCAGACTCCCTTATCTGTAGCATTGAAGAGTGTATTTACCGAGGAGCAGGCGCGCGTTATTTTAACGTTATTCGGAGGTGGAGCTGGACTGAACTAGGGTAGATTTTTGGTTCTTATTTTTTGAAACATGTATTTATTTATATCACATTGTACTACATTTTGAAACGATATTGATATTGGTTTGAATTTATATCATATTCAGTTTTTGGGTTTCTTTTGTATATTATATATATGCGTGGGATGTGATTATGAATACTGCAATATATGATTTGATTGATGTATATAGTATTGTGCACAGGGCGGGAAAAAATCTAGCAGCCCTTTTTTAAAAAAAAATACAGACAAAATGTACCTACGGATTAATCCGTAGGTATATATGTTGCCCCTACGGCGTTAGCCGTAGGGGCAAACTATCAGGAAACCTGATATTTTCCCACCTGATATCAGTGCAGGGTGTTGGGGGTGCCCCTACGGATATGTACGTAGGGGCCACTGTTTATCCCCTACGTATATAACCGTAGGGGCAAAATATCAGGTTCCCTGATATTTTCCCCCCGAACTCAGTGCAGTGTGTTGGGAGTGGCCCCTACGGATATATTTGTAGGGGCTACTTTATATCCCCTACGGCTACAGCCGCGAGGGACGTAATAGGACCTACGGATATATCCGTAGGTACAGACAATATATTCAAAAAAAAAAATTAAATATATGATTTTATTACCCCTACGGGGTACTCCGTAGGGGCTATAGCACCTACTGAGTTATCCGTAGGGGCATAAATGTGTCCGTAGGGGCACGTTCGGGACCTCAACTTGCACCTGCGGTCTTTGCACCTACGGGGTCTTTTTTCGCCCCTACGTATATATCCGTAGGGGCAGTGGGTTGCCCCTACTGATAAATCCGTAGGGGCAAACCATATTTGTAGTAGTGTAGACATAATTTCAGAAAGGTATATCTCACTCTGTGAAAATAGACGTACAGATATATCAATTTGAAATTGGCGCATAACAGCGGATATTCAAAACCAAATATTTGCCGACCGGCAAACAGCCTAGGTGATCTCCTCAAATATCACCGATTACAACGAATCCCGATATAATGAGGATGATCACCCAATTTCCAATAACTTACTCCCACTCATCATCTGTAAAACCATACAGATATGAGAATCATACCTGGTAAATACATACCCTGGAGTAAGTATCTAATCGGGAAATCAGTTTTCTTTTAACAGTACACAGTGAGACTGAAACATTGAAATGTTTCGATGGGGTATCCTGGTATTCCTAGTAATTCCTCTTCCAGATTCATGACTGTAACCGTATAATTCTTTGCCACCTCTCCAAATCCCTTCATATGTCTTTAGTCTTTACCTTCTGCACACCCCTTAGGCCAAATGGTTTTCTTCCTTCCCTACCGTTCGGCACCAGCCTATGGTTTGGAAGAAGACTATCCAATAAGCATAATGGGTGTACTGTGCTAATCCTAGGAACACTCGCAATGCGAGAGAAGGTGAAGATAAAAGACACCTGAATAAATCTTATTCATATTTCTCCTGAACCAGAATCCATCCCCGAACTGGAACAAGTTCCTTTCGAGTTCGTATATAACCATACGATGGAGTATCCAATAAACTGTGGATCTTCTTAGTGATACGGAGTGTCCTGGAGAAATACAAAGGTGATTTAGGATTGGCGAAGAGATACTTGGTTTGGTCGTGAATAGCAGTCGCAATTTACTTTGCCCTCTTACTAATCCCTTGCTTTGTCTTAACTTAATACCTTCTGCACACCATCGTTATGCTAATTGGTTTTCTTCATTCCTTACCGGTCGGCACCAGCCTAAGGTTTGGAAGAAGACTATCCAATTAGCGTAATAGGTGTACTATCTCCTAAACCAAGGAGTACTCAAGACTTGAGAGAAGGTAAAAGGAAAAGACAACTGAATAATCCTATCCGTTTTCTCCAGAACCGGAAACCATCCTCGAATAAATTCTTTCGAGTTCGTATCTAACCATACGATGGTTTTGTCCAATGGAAGTGGACGTTTGTAGTAAAACGGGGTGTCCTGGAAAAAAGGGTAAAAGTAGGAGTGGCAATGAGGTTTGCAACTCTGACAATCAAAAAGCCTGTGTTAAAGAAGGTTCAGTTAACTTGGTCACTGAGTCATAGTCTAAGGGTCGGGTCAATGGTCGCTGCCAAAGAGAGAGAGAAAAGAAACACTCAGCGTGCACTCTAACCTAGATCAGAATGGTTACCAATTTATCTAATCTGGAAATCTCCCACTGTACCGTCAAATTCTCCTCCAAACCTGAAAGAAGAATTAGTCGGGATCACCCGAGGAGTATACCAACTCATCAGTGGGAATCGGGATCCAACTATCATTGCATGATAACGTGACGGAATCCGCTCACGGTGTCACACTCCAGAAGGTATGCGCATATCTGGCAAGTTTCAGTACTTTTGAAACTCCCGATGTGATTTTTACCCCATGCTCTTATGACCTTGACGAAGGTCAACAAATCATAAGTCACATGTCAAGTTCTACCCGTCATTATCCAGGTTAATTTGAACCCACCCGTACAAGCCCTTGACGAAGGTCAACAAGGCTATACGACTGTCCCAAACCAACGCATCTATCTATGCAGCAGAAAGGTAACAAGCAGCTACCATTCACTATGCCTTGACGAAGGTCAACAAACATAGCATGAATACTACGTGCTACCCGTCTGAAACGACGGAGGGCTACGAATGGTTTCTGGCGAAAACCTTTAACGTAAAGAACTTGATATCGTTGAAGGAACGGATAGCTTTTAAAAATATAGTGACGAAAACCTTTGCTAAAGAGGTCACTCCCGGTGAAGGGATCTCGGCTCTTTCCCCGTAGAATGAGGTGCAAGATATTCCAACTGAATACCACGATGCAAAGCAAAAGTAATCGGCTATAGTGAAGTTATTGCCCTGACGCAAACTTTTTGTCCAAGGGGTCACTCCCGGTGAAGGGATCTCGGCCCTTGCCTAGTCGACTGAGGAGCAGGATATTCCAACTGAATACCACGATGCAAAACAAAAGTGAACGTCCTTGCAATAACAGCTTTTTGAAAAATGTTCCAACAACATCAAATTAGGTTTGTTTTAACTTGCATTGATCCGAATCAATGCAGTCCCATCAATAGATCACACCACAAAGAACGAAAATAATATGACGTACGTATATGCCATCCGCATTCGCCACTGGGTCCCGTCATTACCCGTTAGATTAGCTAACTAACGACAGAGCGGGGACTGGACTAGCGCGGATGTAAAACATATACAACATCTACTAATATATATACCAATATATTATATTTCGCTCAAGGCGTGATAAAATGCAACATCACAGAAATGTACAGCATCACAGAACAATACAGATATCTGGGATCCCCGGGTTTCACAGAGCCACTACTGAAACCCGACGTTCCCCTGGTCGTATGGATAGCGTGCGCAATGAAATCCTAGACCCCTACGGGCACGGCAAGTTACCCGCCAAAACCTGAAGCGAGGCATCCCCCTTCAGCACCGTGAATGGACCACCCAACACTTCACGGAATCCGGTAACTTGGGCACCCCTCCTGGGTCAACCTGTACCCCATACGAGTGCGGCGAATAGCCCGCCAATTCCAGAGTGAAGCCCCCTCCGTCTCAATGCCATGAGATGCGGGCTTGTTGCCCTCTAGAACCCGGCTATCCGTGCACCCCACCTTGGGGTAATCCTAGTACAGAAAGTAAAATATACATACACCGGGTACATCGACCGCAACCTGGCCGTGCCCCAAAAAAATAATACAAACAGGCAGTGACGGCAGTCCACATGTCGGACGCTCGCCCCGCAATATAAAATGTACATAATACAACCACAACTGTACTAGCATTGCATCCAGGCTATCCCCTACGACCGATCCGCAACATCACAGCAAAAACAGAACATCAACGTGAAAGTCACGTTCGCAAATCCGTCTAACCGGGCTATAGCAGTTAGACTGGATTTACCGATCGAGTGACATTCACGGTCGCAGATATAATGTAAATACTGTGAAATAATGTGTTTAAAATATCCGATCAATCAAATTTTAACAAGTGGGCCCCCAAGCAATACTGTAGCAGATCAAGAAATTCTGGGCCCAATGTCAATATTCCAAAACCCCTAAAATCACCCCAGAAAGATACTGTAGAAATTTGGTGCAGGGATCCCCACAGTGTGCGGCGGAACCGCGGCGAGAAGGGGGTGTTTGCGGCGGTTCCGCGCTCCCACAGTGGAGTCACTTCATCGAATTTTTACAGAGCTCTTAGATTTTCCAGTACATCAATATTTTACAACCTGAAAAATTTTTCGAGACCAAAAATTTTCAACAGAAACTGATGCTAGTGAAAATGTAGATTTTGGAATTTTGGTCGATCGGAAATGCAAAACACATTAAACCAAGCTAGACTAAGTTAATGGCGAGGCTCTGATACCACTGTAAGTGCACGGCGGCGCCCCGGCCGTCAATCCGACGCCGGAATGCGGAAGCGGTGATAAACTTTAATTTTGCGAACTTAGCAAACCGGCACCACCGCGCACTAATACCCGGATCGAACCATTAACTAGTCCTAGCTAACTACAAGATAGGGAATAGAGATATACCGACTGATCCGAGTCCTCCGGTCTTCTCGTCATCGTCCCGATCTCCTGCGGAAGCTCCGGTCTCCACCTCGTCGCCGGAAGTGCACCACATCGCCTACTTCTTTTACGGGCTCCCACCTCAATGCCGAGGCAACTCGGGCACGAAGCTGGCTAGTCGATGTGCCCAAGATTTGCTGTAGAATATAGTGTGGATTACATGTCTCACTTTGGGGTTGTGGAATTGCCTTTTTTTGGTGGAGGAAAAAGAACTTGGAGATTTGGAGAGTCATCTTGTGGGATTTTTGCAAAGCTAAATGAATAAAAAAACCCACCTCAAAAATTGGGCAGCCCCCCCTTCAAGGCTTGGCCGGCCAAGTCAATAGAGTGGGTGAGTGGAGAGAGAAAGTCCAAGGGGAGGGTTAATCATAATGCTAGAAAGAGAGTGTGGAGTTATCATGTGTAGAAATGATTACTAGCAAAACCGACACACCAAAACCATCATCATAACCCATCAACATCACCAAAAGCCAAGTCATGATGAAGACAAGAATTCAAGGTCAAAGAATGGCTATCATGACACAAGAATATGCAAGGAACCCCTCCACAAATACTTATTTGCAACAATGCAAATAAGCCCTCCTCCACCAATCTTCGGCCAATGAACGATACGAAGGAAATTGGCCGAAACGGAAAGCAAACTGGCAACTCCAGAAAACTGGTCCTGTAATAAATTACAGGAAAACCCCGATACTGTGCATACACACCAGCATTTGTATTCCGACCGAAATACAAATGCAATGAGACAAAATCTCCACTGTACTATACTAGGATCCGGCTTAAAACAAAGCCGGCCAGTAATATCCGTTCGATCCTGATCCGTGCAATACCGCACGTATCTGATCGAACCCTGCCATATAACCATACGGCCTGTAGTACAAACTGTCCGATCCTGATCCATGCAATACCGCACGTATCTGATCGGACCTTGCCATATCTCCATACGGCCTCTACAACGTTTCGCCCGAAAGCTGAGTAACTGAATGTGGGGGACTCTAAAGACTCGTCAACACCTTGGTTGTGGATTTAACCACTAGCACGTCAGAGGTATAAGCCAATACGTAACGGGTTACCAGGTATTGAATAAAAGGGACGTCTGTGAGCGAACTCAGCCCGACAACCCTACTGAGCCTGTCAGTGACAATATCCGTACAGTCCGGTCCGTTCGTCTATGAGCATCGCATGGCGGGCCTAGGGGGTTGGTAAAAGTCAGACCCCCAAAAGCGGTACAAGTCGTGTCGGAGTGTAGCCCAGAACACCCTGAGATACTACTTGAATACCTACCAGTAAATCTCCTTGCCTCGGCCGAGGGCTTCGTGTAATGGCTCTCCTAGACACAGCACGACCTCACCCCCAATACCGGGAGAGACGAACCCCCGAAGATACGCTCACTGCCTCCATGTGGCTCGGGACTGTACCCAACTAAAACCTGTTTGCACGACTCCTTTGAGCCGTGGTAGGGTAGTAATCAAAGTACAGTGGGAACTCACACAAGACAAATGATGATCCCCAGGTCGATGAACTAACCTGTACACATGTCACCAGGGAACTGCCATCTGACGTCTGGTATATGACCAACTAGCATGTTCCCGGCGAGTCCTGTCCGGTGTACTCATAACCCAATGAGCACCTGTATACATCTTAGGTGAACGAACTAACACTGGTGGCTTGTGAGACCGGCCACCGCCCCTCGTCGGGGTCTCGAATGTACACACTAGTCTACTCTGGAGTATCGATGCCCTATCTCAAAACTCCCATGACTAGGGACCATTTAAGGATGTGCTTATAGACTACCAGCTCCCACGTATATGATCACCCTCATACTGCTGGTGGTCAAGCAAGAATCCTAGGGGCTCTATCAACGTGTAATAGCGACTTGTCAGGTCACTTAAAGCAGTACACGATGATAAAGGTAAACCAGATAGCATACTATCATCTCGAGTAAGACTGTCCTACCGGGATAGGTCCTCCATCAATCATTGCAATCACGTACCTGTGACCTAATAATTGACTCTGAGGGCACTATCTCCTACACGGGGTTGGTCCAGTAGCTCATATACATCATATACAACACCCTAGAATTGTTTGTGCAACTCCTTTTGGCCTGGGTCGAAATTTGGGAACACGTTAGTGTGATTTTTGGATATGTTTTCCGTATTTTGAAATGTTTAGTTTTGATATTTAGATTTGTATTTGGTTGTTGAATGTTTGTACATCAACGACTAGGGGTAATTTGTTAGTTTTTCATACGTGTGCTATAGGTTCTAACCTATAGGCGATCCGTGTGCCGTTTTGGTTTCCAGACTTGATGTTAATAGCGATTGCGATTGTTTATTATTGTAGGTACCCTCGCGTGGATTCCGAGGCGACGGAGCATGGCGTTATCGACTTCGACAATCAAGGATCAAGGTGAGTAGATCTATATCTATGGGGGAAGTCGGGTGGATGGCGTATAGCACCCCCGCACACTTTGATAGAAACCGATTTATATATAGATTATGGTTAATGAAACCTTTAATAGAAAACTATAGATAGAGTAAAAGGGTAGTTAGAGAACCATATTAGAAACTAAGGATAGTTAGAAGTGATATGATACGACTAGTATGCGATGACAAGACTTGAGGATGAGATTTGATGATATTACCGTTTAGGATACTATAGGACTAGATAGTCGACGTAGATGTGTCATCCGAACCATACCTATTTCCAAACTGAAATATTGTATTCATCTTTTAAACAAATACCTTGAGGGACGTTACGGATTTTCAAATGATATATTTTCTTTAAAAACACCGTAGCCCCTACTTTCAAAACTACGATTCGCATCTTTTAAAAACTGATTGTATGGTTCGGGTGTGTATGTTAGATTAGATAAGTATTCTTGTAGTAAGGGTAGAATGTATATATATAACATTTGGCTCGATGTGAGATATAAATGTGATGAAAAGAATTGTACGATGCAATATGATGAATTTGGTGATATGTTGGTATACGGATGCGAGTCGATTGAGATGATTTATCCCTGCCGGTCCCCTGATATAAGATTATTGCGGATATGACCTGGGACATAGGTATATAGAGATATTTATATATGTTGTGAATCGTGAGTGATAGCCGTACGAGACGTTAGGTCCGTACACTCCTCGTCTTATAGGATGATAGGATCCCTGATAGCTTAATGCCGCCGTACGATAATTTTCCGTGCGAGATGAGTTTGACTTGATGATTGATCCATACCCTTGACTAGAGGATGCCGTACGATGGAGTATACCATATGGGATGTTGTGAGGCTGGATGCCGATTGATTGATTCACCAACTCGATCATGTTAGATACGTATACCCGTTAGCATTTGCATATGATTTACCTTATGCCGCATTCATATTATTCTCATTGCATTGCTTATACCTGTGCTAGTACACCTGCACCATTACCGATGATGCGTATGTTACACGTACATAGATTTGCCGGATCACACACTTCATCATCGATAATTACCATGTCACCACACAGTAAGGTTGCTGTATCATGATATACATATTGTACACCACACTTGCGTACATACATATTATACACCTTACTTGCGGACTTACACATTTGTACGTCCATACTTGCGTATATACACATGTGCACTTTTATACGGTATTGCATTCGATTTTGGAGATTTGGGGACCGCATGTACTATTTTAAAAACTGGATCCATTTAAAAGAGCGGTTTTCCCTTAATATGTCATATCACTGTTCCATGTTGCATGATATACGGATATACTTACATTTCTGTTATATGTCGCATACATCATGCTTTACGCTTTTACGCATTGATATATGTTGTTTTCATGAGATTTCTGGATTTGAGAACCGTGGCTATTTTAAAAGAAAGCATGTACTGTTTTAAAAACCCGGTTTCTCTTGATATGATATTTTAGTGTGTCCACCATGCATTTTCTTGGTTCTGAGACGTATGACATGTGAAACCCAATTCGAGGAGTTAGATGATGCCGATTGCGGGTACATGGTGGACCCGGTATGGTATCCCGGGGCGAGAACAGATTGTTGTGCTGCAGACGGTGAGCCTGACAGAGAGACTACTACCTACCGGTGATAGTATTTGGGCTTGGCGGATATCCGGAGGATACCGACCGGAGTCGAGAGATGATATGGGCCGATCCGGACTGACGGAGCCCGTTGGCCGATCCGGACTGACGGAGCCCCAAATATGAAGATTTACGTGTCGATACTGGACACGGGTTTCATGATATTTTCGGGTGTCGATGTTGGACACCCATATTCCATGATTTTGATGTGTTGCGAGGGACATCGTTAATTTATATCCTCATACTTTCATGCACACTCTTTTATGATATTTACGTGCATACAGACATTGATTATATGGTTGGACGAGATCCACATGCATACATACATTGATTTTATGGTTGGACGAGATCCATATGCATACATACATTGATTATATTGTTGGTTTATATACGCATACATATAGGTATTGATTATATTGTTGGAACATATGATGACCCGGTCACCCTAGATATCATAGTATTACCTTTATGATATAGTTGACCTAGGAGTCGTTGTTTATTCGATTTCTACTTGTAGATGTTTTTCTACTCACGAGTTGGCAACTCACCTCCGTTGTGCCACAGTTCTTGCAGGTTGACCGCATGGATCCGCAGCGGCATCGCTAGCACATAACTTCATTTGGGTGTTTTGCATTGGTAGGTGGGGCATTTGTATCATACTCACTCTTGTATTTATATTTCACATTGTATCTAGTCAACTCCATCAATCAAAATTAGTAATTGTATAAGTAATGAGACTTAGTGAGATTGTGGTTGCGAGACTTAGAGCGACGGGTTTTCCGCTACTTGTGGTTTTAATGTCTTGCTTATTTCTTTATCTTTTTTGTGGTGAACTTCGCCATTGGGCATCGTATAATTACATATACTGTCTTGCGTGGTTATGATCCACCGTTTGGCGAAGAGCTAGCTCCCGCTTAGGGATGCCATTATTCTTGTTATGTATTTGTGGTTTTGGATCAAAATATACAAAGGAGGTGCTGCCCAAATTTTTAAAAAAGACGAAACACGTTTTCAAACTAGCAAATTTCACTTGCTTTTTCATGTTCCTTTTTTATTCATTAAGAAAACTTGATTTCATTATATCTTTATTTCAAAACTTCACCTCTTTTATTTTCTTAAAAAGGTTTAGATTTCTGGGTTTCAGCTTACTTGAATTACGTTACGCCTTTAGACGTTGCGTGATTTAAGTGCTGGTCACGAGCTAATATTTCGGGTCGTGATATGTCCGGTCTCTTCGTCTGATATGTCGCATATCGAGTCTATGGGTGGAATCGTTAGACCCCAGTAACTTGATAAGTTATGCCGATGTGTGGCCTATAACCTTTCGAGAAGCTACTGATAATACTTACCAGTAAATCTCATCAGCCCTGGCCAGGGACTTCCTGTTTTATCCAGTCGAGCATAGCGCAACATCAACTCCCAATACCGGAAGAGACGAAACCCCTCATATCGCTCACTGCCTCCATGTGACTCGGGATTATACCCAAAATCCATCTGTTTGCACAATACATTTGAGCCGTGGTTGGGAGAAAATCAAAGCACAGTAGGAACCACACAAGACACTATGACGATCTTGGGTCTACAGACTAACCTATACAAGTGTCACCAGAGAACTGCTATCTGACGATAGGTATGATACCATCTAGGAGTTCTCGGCGAGTCCTGTTCGGTGTATCCATTCTTTAATGAGCACCTGTGTACAATCATTCATGTCAAATACCGATGGTTGTGGGATCAACTATCGCCCCATACAGGGTCAAGAAACGTACATACCAGTTTACTCTGGAATATCGATGCCCTTTTTGGATACTCCCTCGACTAGGAACTGTTAAAGGATGTGCTTGCGGACTACACAAGCCCTATTAGTATGATCCGCATCATAGTCCTGGTAGTCAAGCCTACATCCTAAGGGCTTTATCAACATGTTTCGGAGAGACAGTATAATAATAAGTGTACATGTCAAGATAAAGTGCAACTAGATAGCATACTATCATGTCGAGTAAGAAATTCCTCTATATATATGTCCAAGCATCCACTATAATATACAATAACGGCCTCTAGGGCATACATATTTCTAACAATCTCTCACTTGCACTAAGGCCAGTTGTTGTAGTATCTCATACCCAACATCCCAAAAAGTCTCTCAAACTGCGTCTGGGGGAGGGGCCTTTGTGAGTGGATCCGTTGTGTTATTCTTCGTATCAACTCTCCTGATTTCGATCTCTCGGCGATCAACTATATCCTTGTAGGGTTACTAGGCATTGTTACAAGGGTCTATAAGGCATCAACCATGCCCGATTTAAAATTTAGAAATGCCGAACAACCCAAAGCGAGGATCTTTACTAGACTATTAGGGTTAACAAAACATGTAAACAACTTTACATCTAAGAGAGAAGGATTACAACCTTTGTAGTCTGCTCCTTCGCTTCATAAGCTCCGAGTAGTAGTCCCTTCGCCGCGATCCATGATCTCCCGGACTCAAGAGAGGCTCCACAAGCCGAACGATCCAAGCTTGCTTGAAGTCTTCCTTTTCGAAGATCATCTACCTTGAAGAATCTTTAACTCAAGCTCTCACTTCTCTAATCAAGTATTAATGAAGTGAACACCCTAATCTAAGTGGCTAGAATAGATGAGGATGATGAAGTAGGAATTGAGCTCTCTTTTATTTTCTATTTCTCACACTAATTCATCACAAAACCAAAAGCTAGAAAGCTTTTCAAGGAGGAAGAAGAAGATGAAGTCATTTGTGATGAATAATGAATTGTTATTATGCTTACAAAAGAAGCTTGAGTTAATAATATCAAGTATTAACTCATGTAGAGAGTTGACTAGGGTTAAGGGTTTGGGTTGGGTTAAATAATATCTCCAAAATATCAACACATAATATCTTTGCTTAAAACAAAACAAAAGCTTCTAGAAGCTTCAAGAAAAGTCTAACCCAAATCAAACCCTAACCATGTTTAATCTCCACTAATCATGTTACATTTGTAATCATAACTTGTTACAATATTATATATCGCATATATAATATATTTTTGTAACAAAAGAAAATAATACAATTAACATATATCGCATATATATCAATGTATTATCCGATAAGAATATGAATCAATAAAGCGAGCCAGTATTAGATAATGTAATGTAATATATCACATATATAATTATACATTAAATTATCGAATCAACACTTGATCCGACAATCCGGCTATATCGCATACAACCGACTAATATATCATGTACCGATTCATCGAATCAACACTTGATCCGATGACCCGGCTGATATCAAATATCGTGAGAATAGAATACGGTATCTCATATCGTATTATTCTCGGTCCCGCACATATCATATATGTGCTCCTACTCCGTTTTTCCTGAGTCAAGAAATCTCTGTGTAGGACTCTAAAGAATCGTCAATACGCCGGCAGTAGGTGATGATCATATCAAACACCCATAAGATGCAAGCGGTCAGCTAAACGTAATAGCCACCCGGGTATTGAGCGATCAGAAGATCAACAAGAAAGCATGTACATTCTCCTGTGAATCCAATCAGTAACACTACCGTACAGTCCGGTCTCTTCGTCTGATATGTCTCATATCTAGTCTAGGGGTGGTAAACGTCAGACCCAGTAACCGATAAGTCGTGTCGATGTGAGGCTCATAGCGGGTCAAGAAACTACCGATAACTCTTACCAGTAAATCTCTATATCATCCCTGGCCAGGGACTTCCAGTTATAGCCAATCGAACACAGCACAACATCAACTCCCTATACCGGGAGAGACGAATCCCCTCCAATCGCTCATTGCCTCCATGTGATTCGGGACTGTACCCAAAAGCCACCGTTTTGCACGCCCTCTTGGACATGGTAAGGTGGAAATCAAAGCACGGTGGGAATCACACAACACTCTATGACGATCTCGGGTCTACAGACTAACCTGTACCAGTGTCACCGGAGAACTGCCATCTGACGTGAGGTATAATACCATCTGGGAGTTCTCGGCGAGTCCGTTCAGTGTACCCAGTCTCCACTGAGCACCTGTACACCATCCTTGATGTCAAACACCGATGGATATGGGATCATCCATCGCCCATCATATGGGTCAAGATGCGTATACGCTAGTCTACTCTGGTGTATCGATGCCCTGTCTCGACACACCCTCGACTAGGAACAGTTATAGGATATACTCGTTGACTACCCTGGCCCTACTAGTATGATCTCATCATAGTCCTAATGGTCGAGTACATATCCTAAGGGCTTTATCAACATGTGAGAGCAAGACAGTAAACTAATACAAGTCAACATGTTAAGACAAACTGAAACCAAATAGCATACTGTAAGTCAATGTGCAACACCCCACTTCTTGCGGGGAGGCGGAAATATGAAAAACAATCTTGTTCTTTGCTTAAACATCGACTAACCGCATGAATCGAAGCTAAACAATAACTAACATCGATCATAGAAGTTCTAAACTACTATGTGAAGTGATTATACCTACAGAACCATGTCCTTCGTCTTTACGAACTCTACCTCCTCCTCGGCCTTCTCCATGTAGTAGACGATCCACCCGAGAGATTTACTCCAAGCTTTGCCTCTAAACTTGAGGCAACTAGGTTTCTTTAGTTGCTAATAAAAGTACCTAGATGAAATAGAGTGAGGGTTATGGTTTAATTAGTCTAACTAATCCTTGTACTCAACATATGAGAAGGTAGGATTAGGGTTTGAAGAGAGAGAGAGCTTGAGGAGAGAGAAGGTGAGTATATTATTCATATGAGAAAATGAGTTATCATAATATATATGAAGCATAAAGATTTATCAATAAAAGAAAATAAAATGATGAATAATCATGCTTCATAAATATCTAATGGTGATTCATCTCCATGAGTCATTAAGCATTTATGATGCATTAATGACATGGATGAATCACCCTTATGACTCACTAATCTCATTCAATGTATATGCCACCTTAACCTCCTTAGTCACCATCTTCTAGAAGCTTCTCACGCAATTACGAGAACGCCCCTCCTATCCGTGAAAACACGGAAAAACTTTAGACTGTATAAATCCAATAACCGGATACTAGAATCTGGCTTAAACCAAAGCCGGCTAGTAAAAACTGTCCGAAAAGTCGTACGTGCGTAAACACACGTACGCGTCCAAACCTTTGTCGTAAAACCGTACGACCTCTATATCGTTTTGCCTGGAGCAGGGAAACTCTCTGTGTGGGACTCTAAAGACTCGACACTACGCTGGCAGTGGGTTTAACCACATACCGCAAGCGGCACTGGCTGTACGTAACGGTCCCCAGGTAGATATCGATAAGAAGGCCGATGAGGAAACTCATCCGAACTCCCACTGAGCCTGATGTGACAATCTCCGTACAGTCCGGTCTGTTCGTCTAAAACTATCGCATATCAAGCCTAGGGGGCGGCAAGCATCAGTCCCCTAATAGCTGTATAAGTCGTGTCGGAGCGAAGCCCATTACACCCTGAGAATCTACTGGAACCCACCTGTATATCTCGCTTGCCCTGGCCAGGGACTTTGCGTAATGGCTCTCTGACACAGTGCGATATCATCTCCCAATACCGGGAGAGACGAATCCTATCTAACCGCCACTGCCTCCAAGTGCTCGGGACTGCACCCAACTGCTGCCTGTTTGCACGACTTCTTTGAGCCGTGGTAGGGTAGCAATCTAAGAACAGCGGGACACACTCGAGGCGAAGTAGCAGTGTCAAGTCTGCGGACTATGCTGTACTTATGTCACCTGTGAACTGTTAACTGACGATGGGTATAGTACCAACCAATAGTTCCCCTACGAGTCCTGTCCGGTGTACCCGTAACCTAACGAGCACCTGTGTACTATCTCCAGTACGACGTACTGATGGCAATGGGACAGACCATCTCCCCAACTGGGATGAGAAGCATACACACTAGTCTACTCTGGAGTATCAATGCCCTGTCTCGATAATCCTACGACTAGGGACATGTATAGGATGTTGCTTATAGACTACCCAGCCACCACTAGTATGACTGCCATCACAACGCTGGTAATCAAGCAAAGAACCTATGGGCTCTACTAATATGTATAAGTGATACGTTATAAGAAACATATGCACATATTAATGTAGACTCAAACCAAGTAGCATACTACCATTTTTAGCAAGACTGTATATACAAATGTGAATATCCCTAGCTTCCATTAAGTAATATACAATCTAGTATGATACAATAATAGCCCCTAGGGCATATACACTAACAATCTCCCACTTGCACTAGGGCCATGAGCTGGCATATCGTAGACCTATCATCTCGAATAGCCTCTTGAACTGCGTCTGAGGAAGGGCCTTAGTGAATGGATCAGCAATGTTATTCTCTGTCTTTACTCTTCTCACCTCGATCTCCCGGCGATCGACGATCTCCCTGATCAGGTGATACCGCCTTAAGATGTGTCTGGACTTCTGATGGGACCTAGGTTCCTTTGCTAAAGCTATAGCGCCGTTGTTGTCACAATACAGAGGTATTGGATCAACACTGGTAGGAACCACCTGAAGTTCTGTGAGGAACTTCTTCATCCAGACAGCTTCTTTTGCGGTATCGCAAGCAGCTATGTACTCTGCTTCCATTGTTGAGTCAGCAACGGTCTCCTGTTTGGAACTCTTCCAACAGACCGCCCCTCCATTGAGGGTAAATACATAACCCGACATGGATTTGGAGTCATCTTTGTCACTTTGGAAGCCGGAGTCGGCAAAGGCCTCAATCTGGAGGTCTTTTCCGCCATACACCAAGAACATATCTTTAGTCCTCCTCAGGTACTTAAGAATGTTTTTTACTGCTATCCAATGATTCTCCCCTGGGTTTGCTTGATACCGGCTTACTACGCTCAATGCGTATGCTACATCTGGTCTGGTACATAACATCGCATACATTATTGAGCCAACCGCTGAAGCGTAGGGTATAATCGACATGCGATCCCTTTCCAAATCAGTCTTGGGAGACATATCTTTGGAGAGGGTGATTCCGTGACAAGCCGGTAGGTTACCACGCTTAGAATCTTCCATACTGAATCTTTTCAATATGGTGTCTATGTACCTGGACTGTGAAAGTCCCAACATCTTCTTTGATCTATCACGATATATCTGGATCCCCAAAATGTAGGTGGCATCACCCATGTCTTTCATGGAGAACTTATGTGACAAGAATCTTTTGACTGACTGTAACATAGGAATATCATTTCCTATTAGGAGAATGTCATCCACGTACAAGATGAGGAATACTACAGCTCTCCCTACAATCTTACTATATATGCATGGTTCATCTGGATTTTTGATAAAGTCAAATTCTTTGACAGCATCATCAAAACAAATGTTCCAACTTCGCGATGCCTGCTTTAGTCCATAAATGGACTTAAGCAGCTTGCATACTTTACCGCTGCTCCCACTCTGAATGAATCCCTCTGGTTGATCCATATAGACGCTCTCTTCCAAATTACCATTTAGAAAAGCCGTCTTTACGTCCATCTGCCAGATTTCATAATCGTGGAAGGCAGCAATAGCAAGAAGGACCCGAATAGATTTAAGCATAGCCACTGGAGAAAAGGTTTCGTCATAGTCCAAACCAGGTCTTTGATGGAAACCCTTTGCAACAAGTCTAGCCTTATAGGTTTCAACTTGTCTATCTACACCAATCTTCTTTTTGAAGATCCATTTGCATCCTACGGGTTTTACCCGATCTGGAGCAATGTCCAAAGTCCATACTTTGTTAGTGTACATGGACTCCATTTCGGTCCGCATTGCATCCAGCCATTTTACTGAGTCACCGCTCTGATTGGCTTGCTGGAAGCTAGTAGGCTCATCATAGTCTATAGTGCAATCCTCTCTATCCCCGTCTATGAGAAAACCGTAGTATCTCTTGGGCGGATGAGACTGCCTACTACTTCTGTGGAGTGGTGTGGGAATGTCCAGTTCTTCTTGAACTTCTGGTTCTACCATACTTTCAGTAGTAGGTTGTGGTTCTGGAATTTCTTCCAGTTCTATTGCGCTCCCACTCTTCTGATTTTCCAAAAATTCAGTTTCCAAGAAGCAGGCATGACGAGAAACAAAAACCTTTTGTTCCTCTGCGTAATAGAAATAATATCCCTTGGAGTTCTTTGGATATCCCACAAACTTAAACTTTACTGAGCGTGCTTCGAGCTTGTCCGCATGCTGCTTTTTTACAAAAGCTGGACATCCCCATGTCTTAAAATGTTTTAGACAGGGTTTCTTCCCACTCCACATCTGATATGGTGTGGTAGGCACTGTTTTGGTAGGAACCTGGTTCAAAAGATATGCAGCTGATTCTAGTGCATATCCCCAGAATGATCGTGGTAACTCAGCGTTACTCATCATGGAACGAACCATATCCAATAGGGTTCGATTCCTCCTTTCCGATACACCGTTATGTTGTGGCGTGTATGGAGGAGTAAGCTGAGAGAGAATTCCATTCTCTTTCAAGTAACCCAGGAACTCGGCACTTAAGTATTCACCACCTCGATCAGATCTCAGTGTCTTTATACTCTTGCCTGTTTGTTTTTCCACTTCATTCTTGTATTCTTGGAATTTCTCAAAAGCCTCGGATTTATGCTTCATTAAGAAGACATATCCATACCTAGAGAAATCATCTGTAAAAGTAATGAAGTAGGAATAACCACCTCGCGCATGTGTAGATATTGGACCGCACACGTCACTGTGTACGAGTCCCAAGAGCTCGCTTGCTTTTACTCCATGTCCAGTGAACGGAGTTTTTGTCATCTTTCCCATGTGACAAGATTCATAAGTAGCATAAGATTGATATTCGAACGGATTCAAATATCCTTCTCTATGTAACTTAGTCAACCTTCTCTCATTGATGTGACCTAGTCTACAGTGCCATAAGAAAGCCTGATTTATATTGGAGACTTTCTTTTAAGTGTGTTCTGGATACTGAAAATCTGAGCTTCATTTAATACGTATATTCCGTTTTGTAATGTTCCTGACCCAATCAGAACTTGATTTAGGTGGATGTGAACCACATCACTTACAAAAGTAAAATCATATCCTTCCTTAGAAAGTAAGGATACAGATATGATATTACAAGTTGTTCCCGGTACATAAAAACAATTACGCAGAATCAATATCTGCCCAGTTGTCAGTCCAAGATGATATTCCCCTACGGATTCAGCATCCACGCTCATTCCGTTAGCAACCGCGAGGGTCATATCACCTATCCCGATAACCCTACGGTTTCTCAGAGCTTGTAATGAATTACAGATGTGAGATCCTGACCCGGTATCCAATACCCAGGAAGTAGGGTTAACTGACATACAGTTCTCTATTACAAACACACTTGAGGCTGAAGCCACAACATGCTTCATATCCTGGCTACTGGCTTCTAAAGCCCTGCAATCATTCTGCCAATGTTCATTCCTGTAACAATAGGAACGTCCCTCATTTACTGTATCCAGTCCCGAAACTTTTGCCTTTCTCTTTCCTTCTTTTTCCCTGGTTTCCTTCAGGGTAGAAGGTAGAGACTGTAGAATTAAGTCAGTATTTGACTCATTTCCCAACGCGGTCTCCAGGTCCTGGAGCTCATCAATATAGCTAGTCATTGTAAGGACGTTGTCCCCTATAGATGACCCGTCAGCCAACCTCGCTTGAATTAATTCGTTCGAGGTTTCATATCTTGTGATATGAGATTGCTCTCCATATAAATCTTTATTATGGAGAAAGATGGAAACTAAGTCCATCTTCTCATGCTGCTTCTGGTATACACCATCATCTGAAGCTAACACGAGGCACTTAGCTTTCGCTTTATCTTTTTCCCTTATCTGACGGATATCCATATCCGCAACAGTGGAAACTGGACCTGGGACGGCGGGATCTTGAGTAGTAATAGGGTAGTCCAGCTTGTTATAGCCAATGGACATCTGGACAGACCTTTGCCAGTCATATAAGTCAGATTCAGCCATTTTGTTATCTAGATGTAACATATGTGTGGTCACAAGGTCGCTGCAATTAAGAGAGAGAGAAGAAATCATTTTAGCATGACGATGTTGCAAGTTTAGATTTGGTTTTAAGTTTATCTAAACAGGATGGCTCCTACTGTTTCTCGAATCCCTCCTCAAATCATAAAAGAAGAATTAGCCAGGACAATTCTCACTGTACAATACTTACTTAACCGTTCAGCCAGGCCAGTGTCGATACTTCGAGGGAGGTTTTCCAACGCTTTCGCGAAGTTCCTTAATTAAATAACCTCTTTTCTCTGGGGTCGTAACCCCGCTGACACCTTTCTAGACACCTACTTAGTTTATAGCATTGATCGTTAAGTGACGAATCTCCTGATAAGTAGCTTGTACTCACAGTAGGATCGGGATCCAAAATATCATCGTATGATAATGTTGAAGGAATCCTACCAACATTCATCAAACTCCAAAATGGTATGCAACTTTCTGCAAATTTCAGTTTCTTTAGAAATTCCCGATGTGGATTTTTGCCCCATGCTCTTATGACCTTGACTAAGGGCCAACAAATCATAAGTCACATGTCAAGTTCTACCCGTCATTGTCCAGGTTAATTTGAACCCACCCGTACATACTCTTGACTAAGGGCCAACAAAGTAATACGACTGTCCCAAACCAACGCATCTATCTATGCAACAAATGAATACCCCAGCAGCTACCAAACACTATGCCTTGACTAAGGGCCAACAAACATAGCTTGAATACTACTGACCATCCATAAGAAATGATGGAGGGCTACGAATGGTTTTGGCAAAACCGTGAACGTAGTGAACTTGATATAATCGAAGGAACCTGATACTTTTTAAAAAGAGTGGTTAAAGCTCCGCAATTAAAAATTCTGCTCTTTTAAAATAACCGAGTGGTTTCTTTTAAATTTGTTCCAACGATTAAACTTTGGTTTATTTTCTTTGCATTATAATAATGCGTCCCATCATTAATCTTATCATTACAGAAAACAACGAAAATACCACGTCCTCTTATGCCATCCGCATTCGCCACAGGGTCCCGTCATCACCCGTTAGGTTACTTAACTAACGACACAGCGGGGGCTGAGCTAGCGCGGGTGTAAAACATAAGTGACGTCTAATAGCTGTTAGTTATATGTATGCCCTAGAGGCCATTACTGTACATAGGAAGTATATTGTAGGGATGCTGGGACATATATAGGGAGGACTTTCTTGCTCGACATGATAGTATGCTATCTGGTTACTCTTTACCTTAACGTGTATACTGATTGTCTCTTTGTTACATGTTGGTAAAGCCCTTAGGATGTGTACTTGACTACCTGGACAATGATGTGGATCATACTAGTGGGGACATGGTAGTCCATAAGTACATCCTTCAAGGTCCCTAGTCGTGGGTGTATCGAGATGGGGCATCGATATACCAGAGTAGACTAGCGTATACCTTCTCGACCCATACAGATGGGCGATGGATGATCCCATATCCATTGGTGTTTGACATCAGAGATGATATACGGGTGCTCAGTAGAGACTGGGTACACTGGACGGACTCGCCGAGAACTCCCAGATGGTATTATACCTTACGTCAGATGGCAGTTCTCTGGTGACACTGGTACAGAGTAGTCTGTTGACCCGAGATCGTCATAGAGTCTTGTGTGATTCCCACTGTGCTTTGATTTCCACCTTACCACGTCCAAGAGGGAGTGCAAAACGGTGGTTTTTGGGTACAGTCCCGAATCACATGGAGGCAATGAGCGATAGGAGGGGATTCGTCTCTCCCGGTATAGGGAGTTGATGTTGCGCTGTGTTCGATTGGCTATAACCGGAAATCCCTGGCCAGGGTTGTTGAGATATACTGGTAAGTGTTACCAGTAGTTTCTCGAACTGTTATAGACCTCATATCGACATGACTTATCGAGCTATTAGGGTCTGACGTTTACCACCCCTAGGCAAGATATGCGACATATCAGACGACGAGACCGGACTGTACGGTAAGTGTTACTGGTTGGATTCACAGGAGTGTGAGCGGGCTTGCTCGTCGATCTTCTGATCGCTCAATATCCGGGTGGCCGTTACGTTTAGCAGACTGCTTGCGGCTTGTGGGTGCTTGATATGATCATCACCTGCTGCCGGCGTATTGACGAGTTTTTAGAGTCCTACACAGAGGTTTCCTGGCTCAAGCGAAACGAAATAGGAGCGCATATGTGATATGTGCGGGACCGAGAATAATACCAGTATGTGATACTGTATTCGATTCTCGCGATTTGTGACATTGGTCGGTTATATGTGATATAGCCGAGTTATCGGATCAAGTGTTGATTCGATAAGTTGTTACTATGGATACTAGTCGGTTATGTGCGACATGACCGGATCATTGAATCAAATGTTGATTTAATGATTTAATGTATAACAATATATTTGATATATTACTTTGCATTAACTAGTATTTGTTCACTTTAAATGGATTTTCTCACTTGAAGTGCACAAGTTGTATATGTGATATATTTTTGTGCACTAGTTTGTATCATGTTTGATGATACATGCTAACTTGGGTTTGTGTAAGACTTAAACCTTGGTTAAGTAAATGGTTAGGGTTTTATCATCTTCTCTTGATTATTTAGTTTATTTATTTATTCTTTATTTTAGGAAAAGAAAATGATATGGTTGCTTCTTTTGTTCTTTTCTTAGATGTTTCAAGAAGCTTTGACCATTCTTGTTATTTTCCTAAACCTAACCATTTAGCTAACCTTAGTTAATTCTCTACACTTGACCATGGTTGTGAATATGATAAGTATCATATTATTTCCCATTTATATATAACTTATCATATTCTTATCTTCTTCTTCTTCTTTTTCTTCTTCAAGAAGAATAGCTTGCAACCATCAATGGTGACTTGATGAAATGAGTGAGAAATCCAATTCTAAAGTGAACCCACTTCCTATTTCTTCATCCTCTATCACTTGCCAAGTAGTATAGGTTGTTTTCTTCACAAGTTTCTTGACTTGGTGAAGATGGAGCTTGATCTTGTGTTGCCTCGACGTAGATCATCTTCGGCATCGAAGCCGACGACCTAGCCCGCCCATTTCTCCGATGAAGCCGACGCTAGAGCCCGGGATCCGATGATCGCAGCGAGAAGACTTCATCGCGGAGCCATGGCGGTGGAGAACCGGATCTACAAAGGTTGTATGTTCGTTCACTTCTTAGTTAAGTAGTTAACTAGTTGCTAGTTTCGTCTAAACTCTAGTCAACGATCCGTATTAGGGTTTCTCGGCACTTGTAAAATTTGAAATTGTCATGGTTGATGCCTTGTGAGACCTCATTAGTGTGCCTAGGAACCCTACAGTGGTATCAGAGCCTAGCTAGAGCCTTAGGCGATGCGTAGACGGAGTTAGAAGTCCGATCGAACCGAAACCCTAACACAAATTTGCTCTCTGGACTTTTTTCAAAAACTGGGTTTTTTCCATATTAAAAATGCTTAAAAAATTCAGCAGGAAATTCTAAGAATTACGGTGCAAAATTTACCTAATGATCTGTCTAAAGCGCGGCGGAACCGCGGCATTATCCTCCTATTGCGGCGGTTCCGCGCCCATTTAGTCTCTTCAGTCAACCATTTTTGCACAGTAACTTCTTTATTTAAATGCTGAGTTTAATGGGAATTTTTAATATTTACTCAAGAGTTGAGTTTTCTGGTTTGTATTAGAGACTCGGTATTTCGATCGGATTGTCTAATTTTGTCTGTGTGCTTTTCCGGATAATTTTAGAATATGTTAAAAATGTTCGACCGGATATAAATACCCACTTTTTCCCCTGCCGGGAAATTTCCAATTGTTGGATTTTTCCATAGTTTAATGACGTTCTAAGTAGTGCAAGTAACGCGATGGACCCTCTAGAAGACAACAAACCTTAACTGGATTATGTGACCGTCTTGAACTGCCCTTTGAACCTTAGGGTTTGGGGCAGTACGGCGTGCCACATATGAGGCGTTGGCTTGACCCTTCTACGGCTGGACCGTTGGTACTGAGGCAAGAAGTGAATGTTTTTAAACTTATTTCATGTGTTGAGCTTTTTCGGGAAAACTTGGGTGTTCGAATGTTCGATCGGAGAGTTTAACATTTTCTATTTATCCGGAATGTGATACAATAATTGGAATTCACAAGTAGTTATGAGATAACTGAATGAATGTTATAAACACAGCAGTTTAGTCTCACTTGATCGGTTGCCACGGAATTTTGATGTGATCAAAAGTCCGTCGCAATCATGTAGCGTACGCGGATACTCGCCGGGTAAACTTAATAGACAGTCTCACCCCATAGCCCCGACCAAGTGACTGTAGGAGAACCCCGTCGCCGAAAGCATCCGTTTGGGTGCTCGCGGCAGCGGTGTTCCTCCTTGGTGCACTTCGTCGACGGCATCGGGGGTGCGGACGCCTACTAAAGTTTGCGACGAGCATTCGATCAGTATGTCGGGAATCTTGTTGAATTGCCCGACTCGATATTGAAAAGCGTTTTCGATAAAAAGACTAAAATGCGGGGTTTATAATTGTTAGGCATGCGATGTCTAAGTAATTCATTTGATTAGGCATGTGATGTCTAAAGAGGTTGCGGATTCCAACTGTTGTAGTTTTACACTTTCTTTTCTGTGACCGTAAGTGTAATATGTGATATCGCCGGTTTCGTTGCTATATGTCAACGAAAATTGGGATGCGTATATTTACTTACGTTGATGACATGTGATGTTACGTGTTGCTGGATATGTTATATTGGATCGTCGCGTTTGAATAGCCGGGGTTTTTTATGTGAGATGAGTGTTTTTCATTTTCATTCATGTAAAAAAACTTGTATGTAATATTCTTTTATTGGGGCACTTCCAGGTTGCGGAAGATGTCACCCTTTGTATATTATTTACTTTTCCGCACTAGGATAGACCCAAGGAGGAGGGCACAAGTAACCGGGTTCTGGAGTCCAGTGGGAGACCAACTCGAGGAGTCGAGTCCGGGTCTCCTAACTCTAGAATTGGTAGGGTTACTTGCCGCTCTCGTAGGGGTCTTGGGGTGTGGGTTTGGCTATTCATCGCGACCGTGGAATCCGTGTTTTATACTGGCTCGTATTGAAAACACGGACGTCCTAGTATATCCAATATTTCATATGATTCTTCTGCTGCGATATCTGTGATGTGATCATGTGATGTTCTGTGATGGATACTGTATATAGTATATATGATATATTATATAGACGTTACTTATGTTTTACACCCGCGCTAGCCCTGCCCTGCTCTGCCGTTAGTTACCTAACCTAACGGTGCACGAGGGGACATCGAGGCGAATGCGGATGGCATAAGTGTACGTCGTATTTATCTGTGATGTTTAGGTACTTAAATGATGGGACTTCATTAATAAGATTAATGAAAGAAAAGAAACCTAAGATGTTGTGGAATCGAATTTCAAAATAAAACAGGTAGCTACAGTTCTTGCTTTGCTTCACGGTGTTCCTTGTAGAACATCCTACACCTTATTCGATAAGAAAAGGACCGAGATCCCTTCACCGGGAGTGACTCCTTTAGCAATAACTGGCAGATGCTACACCCCTCGGTTTGTCTTTTGATTGCTTCTATAGTTTCTATTTTGCACAGTGATATATATGATATATCCCGCACCTCATTCGACAATGAAAGGACCGACGATCCCTTCACCGGGAGTGACTCCTTTAGCAAAACTAGAAAAGCCTCAAAAGCACTCCATTTTAAAATCATTTGATTCTACAACGATATCAAGTTCATTAAGCAATAGGTTTTCAGAAAAACCTGTCGTAGCCCTCCGTCATTTCAGATAAGTACTAGTTAGTATTCGTGCTGCGGTTGTTTGGCATGCGTCAAGGCGTAGTGTACGGTAACTAAATAGTGCTTATCTGCTAGCATACGATGCGATTGGATTAGGGTATTCGTACGGCGTTGTTTGGCATGCGTCAAGGGTCGTGCGGGTCGGTTTAATTCAATCAAGAAATGTACGGGTTGAACTTGACTAGCGGACTATGGGTTGTTTGGCATGCGTCAAGGTCATAGCACGCTAGGGGCAAAATATTATCGGGAATTTCAAGTGTTGAAATTTGCAATAAGATTGCATACCTTCTATGAGATAGTTGGATCCCGATACCCACTGCGAGTAATTGTTACTCCTGGGAGAGTTTTGCACATTACAATTAGCCGATCAAGTAGGTGTCTAGAAAGGTGTCAACGGGGTTACGCCTCTGGGAAAACGAGGTTTACATTAATTAGGTTCGTGCGAAAGCACGGGGGACCTCCCTCAAAGTACCGACACTGGCCTGGCTGAAAGATTGGCGAACTTGTAGTGTGTAATTAATCCTGGCTAGTCTTTCCTTTTAGGGTTTGAAGGAAGATTTGATAAAAACAGTGGGAGCCATCCTGATTAGATAAAATAATAACCAATCTATTCTTGCAAGAACGCACGCTGAGTGTTTTCTTCTCTCTCTCTCCAGGTAGCGACCATATCATGCCTTAATCAAGATAATAATACGGAATATTGACCGAACCCGCTTGTTATACTGAGCTGGGGAACGTTGGTCCCGCTCCAACTTATAATTGTTATAAGACAGAGCAGGAAATTGGGGATTACCAGAATTCCCGTGCCGCCCAAACGAAGAGAGTGCATGCTGATGCATCATCTTCGGGTGTGTTCATTACAAAGAACTGTTTCTCAGTATCCTCCGCATCCTGGGTATATGATACCGGATCAGGATCCCAGATATGTAATCTGTTACATAGGGCTACAAAAAGGTAGAAAAACTGAGAACGGGTGATAAGTTTCATGAGACAGAAAACGGGGCAAGTGTTGCAGCCAAGTCTGTTGGTCACTGTCACCCTGTATTACCAATACATTGATTCTGAACAAATGCTATTAGATACCGAACCTGATATACAAAATCATATCAGTCTCTTTATTAGTAAAGAAATGATAAAATTTTGTATTGTTGGATAATGTTTTGAACATTTCCCATATCAAAAGTTGAACGGTTCAGGCACGTTATCTAAAAGCATTAACGTTCTAAATCAAACTACAGTTCTTAGTATACGGAACACACACAAGAGGAAGAGTTCAGAAATGAACGGATCCTTCTTAAGGTATTGTAGACTAGGTCATGTCAATGCGACCCGACTAGCTGAAGTTACATTTAGATGCATATTTAATTTAGTTTGAATTTACATCTTATGAAACTTGCCAGTCATGTCACAGAGATAAGATGACCACAGCTCTGTTTATAAGAAACAGAGAAAGAGTTAGTGAACTCTTGGGATGATACATGTTGATGTATGTAGGTCCCCTGTCTACACATGCCAAGACCGGTTTTTTGTACTTCATTATATTCTCTGATGATCTCTCAAGATTCAGACATATGTTCCTGTTGAAACACAAGTCCGAACCTTTTGAGATATTCACGGAATATAAGTTAGAAGTAGAGAACCAAAATGAGGGTATAAGTATTATGTCCTATGATGAGATCAAGGAGGAGAATACTTAAGCACGGAATCCTGGATGATTCTAAAGGAGAATGAGATTCTCTCACAGCATTACTCCTCCGCATACACCATAGCACGATGGTATATCAGGGTGGAGCAATAACACCCTATATGATATGGTGTGCTCTATGATGAGTACTACCGAGTTACCTATTTCCTTTTGGGAGTTATGCACTTATGAAGTTGCATACCTATTGAATAGGGTTTCGATCAAATCAGTAGCCTACCGCTTCATATGTGATATGGAAAGGGAAGAGCCCATATCTTAAGTTAGTTAAGATCTGGGGTTGTCCGGCCTATGTCTAAAAAGCAAAATCTGGACAAGCTCGAGGCAAGGTCAGTGATGTAGAACTGGAAATGTTCCAGCTATACAAACTGCAGCTGATGATTTGACAGAACCAAAAGGATTCAATAGTTGCCAACGAACCTCAGCCTCTCCGCCGATCTAGTAGGGTTTCTCACCCTCCTGAGAGATACTTCGGTTTCTCTATGACAGTGGGAGCAAGAATTGCATCATGAGATGATGACCCAACTAGTTTCGAGCTGGCCATCAGGAGTGGGACTCTGTAAGAATGGCTGGATGCTTAGCGATCTGAGATGGAATCCTTATACACCAACAAAGTATGGACTTTGGTTGCTATATCTGAAGGGTTAAATCCCCATCAGGAGCAAGTATATCTTGAGAAGATTACTTGGTGTACATGGAAAAGTTGAGACTTTCAAAGCAAGACTTGTTAAAGGTTTGCATCATTAACCAGGTATGGATTATGTTGAAACCTTTTCTAATGATCTATGCTTAAGTCCATCCAGATCCTACTTGCCATGGCTACATACCATGACTACGATATCTGGTGGTTGGGTTTCATGACTGCTTTTCTAAATGATATTTTGGAAGAGAGCGTCTATAAGTACACAGCCATAGGGCTTCGTAGACATTGGGGGCAGCGGAAACGCGTGCAAGATGCTTTATAGGATAAAGCAGGCATCACGGAGTTGGAACATCTGTTTTGATGAGTTAGTTAAAAAGTTTGACATCATCAAAATGGTAGATGAACCTTGTATAAACAAAAAGGTAGTAGGGAGTATGGTGGTGATCCTCGTAGAGTACGTGGATGACATACTCTTGATAGGGAAGGAGTTTCCTATGCTACGCTCGGTCAATCTCCGCTTATCACTAGGATTCTCCATATAGGATCAAAGTGATACCTACTAAATCCTAGATTTTGGATCTATGAGATAGATCTAATTGGATGTTAGGAATCTCACTAGTGAGATGGTATCAATCGATCCTGGGGAGAATCACTGGAAGTGTTCCAGGGTGATAAAGACGACTGAATGTCAGTCACAGGCATTGTCTTTACCCTCAGTAAAGGGATGGTATGTTGGAAGAGTTCCAAGCTAGATACCGTGGCATACTAGACGATAATGGCTGGATACATCGCTACTTAAGATGATACCAAAGAGGCTGTCTGGGTGTATATTTGTTCATGAGATGAACTTAGTTCCTCCCATTGTGTGACAATGGAGTTGTGGTTTATGCAAAGGAACGTCCGTCCCATCAGTGATCCAGACATATTCTAAGGTAGTATCACCTGATCATGGAGATGGTTGATCTCCAGGGTGATCGAGGTTTGGAGAGTAGACTCAGAGGACAACACGGCGGATCCACTTACAAAGGCCTTTTCCCAGAGAGAGACTTTTATGGGATGGTTGAGTATGAGATACTACAACCACTGCTACAGATGGCCCTAGTGCAAGTGGGAGATTGTTAGTTATATGTATGCCCTAGAGGCCATTACTGTAAATAGGATGTATATTGTAGTGGATGCTGGGACATATATAGGGAGGACTTTCTTGCTCGACATGATAGTTTGCTATCTGGTTACTCTTTACCTTAACGTGTATACTGATTGTCTCTTTGTTACATGTTGGTAAAGCCCTTAGGATGTGTACTTGACTACCTGGACTATGATGTGGATCATACTAGTGGGGACATGGTAGTCCATAAGCACAGCCTTCAAGGTCCCTAGTCGTGGGTGTATCGAGATGGGGCATCGATATACCAGAGTAGACTAGCGTATACCTTCTCGACCCATACAGATGGGCGATGGATGATCCCATATCCATTGGTGTTTGACATCAGAGATGATATACGGGTGCTCAGTAGAGACTGGGTACACTGGACGAACTCGCCGAGAACTCCCAGATGGTATTATACCTTACGTCAGATGGCAGTTCTCTTGTGACACTGGTACAGAGTAGTCTGTTGACCCGAGATCGTCATAGAGTCTTATGTGATTCCCACTGTGCTTTTATTTCCACCTTACCATGTCCAAGAGGGCGTGCAAAACGGTGGTTTTTGGGTACAGTCCCGAATCACATGAAGGCAATGAGCGATAGGAGGGGATTCGTCTCTCCCGGTATAGGGAGTTGATGTTGCGCTGTGTTCGATTAGCTATAACCGGAAATCCCTGGCCAGGGTTGCTGAGATATACTGGTAAGTGTTATCAGTAGTTTCTCGAACTGTTATAGACCTCATATCGACACGACTTATCGAGCTATTGGGGTCTGACGTTTACCACCCCTAGGCAAGATATGCGACATATCAGACGACGAGACCGGACTGTACGGTAAGTGTTACTGGTTGGATTCACAGGAGTGTGAGCGGGCTTGCTCGTCGATCTTCTGATCGCTCAATACCCGGGTGGCCGTTACGTTTAGCAGACTGCTTGCGGCTTGTGGGTGCTTGATATGATCATCACCTGCTGCCGGCGTATTGACGAGTCTTTAGAGTCCTACACAGAGGTTTCCTGGCTCAAGCGAAACGAAATAGGAGCGCATATGAGATATGTGCGGGACCGAGAATAATACTAGTATGTGATACTGTATTCGAATCTCGCGATTTGTGACATTGATCGGTTATATGTGATATAGCCGAGTTATTGGATCAAGTGTTGATTCGATAAGTTGTTACTATGGATACTAGTAGGTTATGTGCGACATGACCGGATCATTGAATCAAATGTTGATTTAATGATTTAATGTATAACAATATATTTGATATATTACTTTGCATTAACTAGTATTTGTTCACTTTAAATGGATTTTCTCACTTGAAGTGCACAAGTTGTATATGTGATATATTTTTGTGCACTAGTTTGTATCATGTTTGATGATACATGCTAACTTGGGTTTGTGTAAGACTTAAACCTTGGTTAAGTAAATGGTTAGGGTTTTATCATCTTCTCTTGATTATTTAGTTTATTTATTTATTCTTTATTTTAGGAAAAGAAAATGATATGGTTGCTTCTTTTGTTCTTTTCTTAGATGTTTCAAGAAGCTTTGACCATTCTTGTTCTTTTCCTAAACCTAACCATTTAGCTAACCTTAGTTAATTCTCTACACTTGACCATGGTTGTGAATATGATAAGTATCATATTATTTCCCATTTATATATAACTTATCATATTCTTATCTTCTTCTTCTTCAAGAAGAATAGCTTGCAACCATCAATGGTGACTTGATGAAATGAGTGAGAAATCCAATTCTAAAGTGAACCCACTTCCTATTTCTTCATCCTCTATCACTTGCCAAGTAGTATAGGGTGTTTTCTTCACAAGTTTCTTGACTTGGTGAAGATGGAGCTTGATCTTGTGTTGTCTCGACGTAGATCATCTTCGGCATCGAAGCCGACGACCTAGCCCGCCCATTTCTCCGATGAAGCCGACGCTAGAGCCCGGGATCCGATGATCGCAGCGAGAAGACTTCATCGCGGAGCCATGGAGGTGGAGAACCGGATCTACAAAGGTTGTATGTTCGTTCACTTCTTAGTTAAGTAGTTAAGTAGTTAACTAGTTGCTAGTTTCGTCTAAACTCTAGTCAACGATCCGTATTAGGGTTTCTCGGCACTTGTAAAATTTGAAATTGGCATGGTTGATGCCTTGTGAGACCTCATTAGTGTGCCTAGGAACCCTACAATAGTTATCATATATAGATATTGTACATTCGTCAGACGCAATAATAAGCATTCCATATCACTGATGAACTTTATTGGATTTATTAGCAATCCGCATTTTGCTTTGAGCCTGCAATAAAAGACGGATTACACAGTTGTGATGAATAGCCTTTTACCCCACCCCAGACCCCTACGGGTACGGTAAACTACCCGTTAAGTACCAGAAGTGAATCGGTCTGCCTCAACACTTCAAAGTACCCGGTAGTTTGTGCACCCCACCTTGGGTCTATTCTAGGAGCAAAAACAGTAAAAAGAAATAATACAATGGTGGCTACAAGCGCAACCTGGATATGCCCCGCAAAATAATATTACAACAAATTACATTTACATCGAATGAATTAAATAATAACCCATCACAAAACCCCGGCTAAACATCACAACAGTCCAACACAGTTCATATACACAAACAGATAAAATCCATTACAGAAATGTGCAACCCCTGCCAACTGACATACTAGCAGTTAGGGAAGGTTTACGAACACATTATACAAACATAGATATAATCAAATTAGCAAACATCGCAAAATTTCGATCGGAAAAACTCTTTTAGATTCTACTCCAATACTTCTCTGTGAACTTGAGATCTTAGCAGAAAATAAAACATCCCAAAAACATCACTGTTAACACCTAGGAGTTACTGAATAAATTTGGGCCGACTCGGCCCCAACTCGGCCGCGGATCCGCCGCGAATCGCATGGATCCCCGCGGTTCCGCGGTGAGATGGCCGAGTTAGGGGTCCAAATTTCTTCAGTAGCCCTAGTTTTTCCTGCTTGTTATTCTGAAGCACCCAGAAAAATTTTTAGAGCCAGTTTAAAATTCGACAGCAAGTGTGATAATCGACGATGTTTCCGGTTCCTTTTTGCGTTCGAAATTATTAAGAATTTGCTAATGAGTTTTTTATTGTTTAGCGAGGATCTGATACCATTGTAAGTCGATGTGCAACACCTCACTTCTTGCGGGGAGGCGGAAATATGAAAAACGATCTTGTTCTTTTCTTAAACATCGACTAACCGCATGAATCGAAGCTAAACAATAACTAACATCGATCATATAAGTTCTAAACTACTATGTGAAGTGATTATACCTACAGAACCGTGTCCTTCGTCTTTACGAACTCCACCTCCTCCTCGGCCTTCTCCAAGTAGTAGACGATCCACCCGAGAGCTTTACTCCAAGCTTTGCCTCTAAACTTAAGGCAACTAGGTTTCTTTAGTTGCTAATCAAAGTACCTAGATGAAATAGAGTGAGGGTTATGGTTTAATTAGTCTAACTAATCCTTGTACTCAACACATGAGAAGGTAGGATTAGGGTTTGAAGAGAGGGAGCTTGAGGAGAGACAAGGTGAGTATATTATTCATATGAGAAAATGAGTTATCATAATATATATGAAGCATAAAGATTTATCAATAAAAGAAAATAAAATGATGAATAATCATGCTTCATAAATATCTAATGGTGATTCATCTCCATGAGTCATTAAGCATTTATGATGCATTAATGACATGGATGAATCATCCTTATGACTCACTAATCTCATTCAATGTATATGCCACCTTAACCTCCTTAGTCACCATCTTCTAGAAGCTTCTCGCGCAATTACGAGAACGCCCCTCATATCCGTGAAAACACGGAAAAACTTTAGACTGTATAAATCCAATAACCGGATACTAGAATCTGGCTTAAACCAAAGCCGGCTAGTAAAAACTGTCCGAAAAGTCGTACGTGCGTAAACACACGTACGCGTCCGAACCTTTGTCGTAAAACCGTACGATCTCTATATCGTTTTGCCTGGAGCAGGGAAACTCTCTATGTGGGACTCTAAAGACTCGACACTACGCTGGCAGTGGGTTTAACCACAGACCGCAAGCGGCACTAGCTGTACGTAACGGTCCCCAGGTAGATGTCGATAAGAAGGCCGATGAGGAAACTCATCCGAACTCCCACTGAGCCTGATGTGACAATCTCCGTACAGTCCGGTCTGTTCATCTAAAACTATCGCATATCAAGCCTAGGGGGCGGCAAGCATCAGTCCCCTAATAGATGTATAAGTCGTGTCGGAGCGAAGCCCATTACACCCTGAGAATCTACTGGAACCCACCAGTACATCTCGCTTGCCCTGGCCAGGGACTTTTCGTAATGGCTCTCTGACACAGTGCGATATCATCTCCCAATACCGGTAGAGACGAATCCTATCTAACCGCCACTGCCTCCAAGTGCTCGGAACTGCACCCAACTGCTGCCTGTTTGTACGACTCCTTTAAGCCGTGGAAGGGTAGCAATCTAAGAACAGTGGGACACACTCGAGGCAAAGTAGCAGTGTCATGTCTGCGGACTATGCTGTACTCATGTCACCTGGGAACTGTTAACTGACGATGGGTATAGTACCAACCAACAGTTCCCCTACGAGTCCTGTCCGGTGTACCCGTAACCTAACGAGCACCTGTGTACTATCTCCAGTACGACGTATTGATGGCAATGGGACAGACCATCTCCCCAACTGGGATGAGAAGCGTACACACTAGTCTACTCTGGAGTATCGATGCCCTGTCTCGATAATCCTACGACTAGGGACATGTATAGGATGTTGCTTATAGACTACCCAGCCCCCACTAGTGTGACTGCCATCACAACGCTGGTAATCAAGCAAAGAACCTATGGGCTCTACTAATATGTATAAGTGATACGTTACAAGAAACATATGCACATATTAAAGTAGACTCAAACCAAGTAGCATACTACCATTTTTAGCAAGACTGTACATACAAATGTGAATATCCCAAGCTTCCATTAAGTAATATACAATCTAGTATGATACAATAATGGCCCCTAGGGCATATACACTAACACATACTATTATGTCGAGCAAGAAAGTCCTCTCTATATATATCCAAGCATCCGTTATAATATACATCACATGTACAACAATGGCCTCTAGGGAATACATATAACTAACAATCTCCCACTTGCACTAAGGCCAGCTGTTGTAGTATCTCATACCCAACATCCCGAAGAGTCTCTCAAACTGTGTCTGGGGAATGGCCTTCGTGAGTGGATCCGCAGTGTTGTCTTTCATATCAACTCTCCTGACCTCGATCTCCCGGCGATCAACTATCTCCCGGATCATGTGATACCGCCTCAGAATATGTTTGGACTTTTGATGGGACCTGGGTTCCTTGGCCAAAGCCCCAGCTCCATTGTTATCACAATACAAAGGTATTGGATGCTCAATGGACGGAACCATACCAAGTTCTGTGATGAACTTCTTCATCCAGACAGCCTCTTTGGCAGCATCGTTGGCAACGATGTATTTAGCCTCCATCGTCGAGTCTGCAACGGTTTCCTGTTTGGAACTCTTCCAACACACCGCCCCTCCATTGAGGGTAAAGATAAATCCCGAGTGCGACTTAGAGTCGTCCTTATCACTTTGGAAGCTCGAATCAGTAAAGGACTCCACCTGGAGTTCTCCGTTAATATACACCAAGAACATCTCTTTAGTCCTTCTCAAGTACTTGAGAATGTTCTTCACAGCTATCCAGTGACTCTCTCCAGGAACTTCTTGATACCGACTCACTATACTTAGTGAGTATGCTACATCGGGTCTGGTACATAGCATCGCATACATGATAAAGCCTACTGCCGAAGCATAGGGTATCCCTTGCATGCGAGCTCTCTCCAAATCATTCTTGGGAGACATCTCTTTGGAGAGAGTGAGTCCAGAGATCGTGGGTAGGTTCCCACGCTTGGATTCTTCCATACTAAACCTCTTTAGTATGGTCTCAATGTACCTGGATTGGGACAATCCCAATATCCGTTTAGATCTATCTCTATAGATCATAATTCCCAGTATGCAGGGGGCATCACCTAGATCTTTCATTGAGAATCTTTGTGATAAGAAGAGCTTGACCGATTGCAGCATAGGAACATCATTTCCTATCAAGAGTATGTCATCGACGTACAATACGAGGAAAACAACCTTACTCTCTGCAACCTTCTTATATATACAAGGTTCATCTACGTTTTTGATGAAGTCAAACTCTTTGACTACAACATCAAAGCAGATGTTCCAACTCCGCGATGCTTGCTTTAACCCGTAGATGGATTTAAGAAGCTTGCACACCTTTCCGCTGCTCCCACTGTCTACGAAGCCCTCTGGCTGAGTCATGTATACGCACTCTTCTAAATCACCATTTAGAAAGGCGGTCTTAACATCCATCTGCCAGATTTCGTAGTCATGGTATGCAACAATGGCAAGTAAGATCCGGATGGACTTGAGCATAGCCACTGAAGAAAAGGTTTCATCATAATCCACACCTGGTCGTTGACGAAAACCCTTTGCAACAAGTCTAGCTTTGAAAGTCTCAACTTTTCCATCTACAACAAGTTTCTTCTTAAAGATCCATTTTCTCCCAATGGGTTTTACCCCTTCAGGAGCAACTTCCTAAGTTCATACTTTGTTGGTGTACATGGAGTCCATCTCAGATCGCATTGCATCCTGCCATTTCACAGAGTCACTACTCGTGATGGCCTGCTCGAAATTAGTCGGGTCATGATCTTCCATGATGCAATCCTCATTCCCACCATCAACGAGAAAACCGTAGTATCTTTCAGATGGATGAGAAACCCTACTAGATCGGCGGAGAGGCTGGGGTTCGTTGGGAACTGATCAGTCGAAAATACTGCATATTTTAACCGGCAATTTCCTTGTCATCTGCATACATATAGGAGAGTACGGTATTCATAATTCACATATTAGCTAATTGGTCGCAAAATATCAAATTACATGTATTCGACCTTAAAACCGGAAATTCTAGGGAAATTAACTGCATTACATTACATAGCATATTTTCTATATCTTGCAACCCCTATTTTGAAGTCTATGCAGGAAAAGAGATACTTGCTCGATCAATTCATTGCTCGACCATTACAATTGCTCGTAAACTCATTGAAAGCAAATCTGGTATCAACACAGAAGGTCAATTGCAATTCTGAACATCAAAGAATAACCCAAATAGAAGTACAAAGCAACTGCAGAAGACACTGATCCCGAGGCCACCAAGGCGCGGCGGAAGCGCGGCCCAAAGGCACCTCACGCGGCGGTTGCGCGGCGGATCCAGAGACTTAACTCTTCAAATTGCACCACAACTCCTGTGTTAGTACCTGCAGCTCAAAAATGCATACAGAAGTCCAGAAGAGTCCAGACACTTCCACCAGATCATCAAGCTCCTAAACTAGCCTAGAACTTCTAGAACTTTCCTAAACCCTTGCTTAAACCCTAAGCTAAAGCCCAACAAACTTGTCAACAAACTTTGGGAGGGAAAGTCTAATTCAAACTTAAACCTAGTTCTATAAATAGGACCCTAGGCTCTCTCATTTCTCATCTTGGAAAATCTTGATTCAATCTTGGAGAGTGATAGATTCAACCCATTTTTAGTTTAGCCATTCTCTTTCTCCATCTTCTTCTTCCTCAAGATTAGTGAGAAATCTTGTAGGAAACCCTAACCCTAAATCCATCCACAATTCAAGATCTTGAGTGCAAGCCAAGCAAGATTCCTTCAACCCTTTTATGAGCCGAGCCGATCTTCCATCGGGCAAGAGATCAAAAGTAGATCCACGATCCACGGAGTCGAGCGAAGCCGAGTCAACGATCGATTTTTCTTTCTTCTTGTAGATCTTGAAAGAATGTATTGACAATTGTTGATTAAATAAAAGGTGATATTTTCTCCATTCTTGTTTTCTTTAAAATTCCGCATCATGTTATCGTTACTGTTCTTGAATATTGTCTATGTGGTGATGCGCGAGTAAAACTCCGCTCGTTAAGGAGTCGAGAAGATCTTTAGTATGATGATGTAGCAAATTTGTAATCAATTCTTGAATCCCACGAGATTGTAAACCCTAGCAAGTTCAAGAATCGACAACCCAATTCGATGCGATGCTTTCTTGATCAACATCGCTCGAGATTGGGGTGATCCGATCGATTCTTGAAATTGCTAGAGGCTAGAATATAAATGGTATCCTCGAAAGAGCAAGGGTTAAGAGATGAAACTTAATTTCATCAAGAAAACCCTAATTCTCGTCGATAACCATTGATCTAGCATCAATTCTTCGAAGGACAAGAATATGAAATATTGTAGACTACAACACATCTAAAGATCCTATCGATTCCTACGAGCCTCTTTATCAGTCTTGATTGTCGTTTGGAAAAATACCATTGAAACCCGATTCTTGTTGTTTATAGTTCTTGATTCTTTAGAAAAGATTAGTGACACACGAATACAAATCAATCAATTGAATCGTGTTTTCTCTTATTGTTGCTTAACATTTCATTTCAAACAAATAAAGGTACAAACGAATCTCGAGATCCCTGAGGACGATCCGCACTCATTCATTAACTTCAACTGACACCGTTGTTTGATTGCGGTCAAATATTTTTGGTTGTGATTTCTTTACTATTTGATTCGATAAACACATCCAACGAAAATCAATAAATCAAAATGGCGCCGTTGCCGGGGATCGCGCGCTAATTCGTTTACATTTTATAGTTTGAAGTGAAAGAATTATTACGTTTCATTTCTTGAAATCAAAATTCGTACAAACTCTTATACGTGTGTTGTGAATTGATTGCAAGGTGATCTGGAGTATTCTGAGCTGTGGAAAAATTAATTGGGATATACCAGAGAGCTGGAGATAGTAACAGAAAGCAGCTGGAAAAATTTGGTGGATTGATCCTTTGAACCGACCGCGGAAGGGCGGCAGATACAAGCTTTGTGCGGCGGAAGCGCCGCAGTCTTGGATGATCTCTGTACCATCTTTCTTCAGGTGATTTCTCTCTCTCTCCTCTCTCCCTTTTTAGCTCCAACTAATCCTTTCTGCAGGATTCTTTGCAAATAATAGCTGCGCCGCAAAAGCAAATTAAAATTGTGCGTGATTTTGCTTTTCTTGGTTGTTTTGCATTGCTAATACGGAAAATTAAGGGGCACGGCCAAATCCAAATTAGGTGGGGATTTCATTACCCTTCCTAGGCCCCGAAAACCACCAAACTTGCATCCGCATTTACCCCCATTAACTAAAAGAAATCTAGAGATGACTCTAAGGACTGTCGCGCTCATTTAGGACAAGAGAGGGCCGTGGGTAATTCATTGCTTATCCGCGTTTTTCTGTGGTGCCTAAGGCGAGTGTGTCTAAGGCTAGTGGTTATTAATTAGGTCCACTGTAGTGGTGGTTCCTTCCCACTTACCTGGCACTTATCCGGCCACAGGGGGACAAAGAGGCAGTGGAGGATTGATCCTGCGACTTGTCTTTTGGCAGTTAGGAGCGGTCTAGAGCCGGACCTAGGTGACCATTAGATTTTAGGGTTGTGTTGCTGCATATTGGTTGTCGCATCATTTTTTTCAAAATCCGTCCCTTTTTAAAGCAAACACCGCATTCATTTTACCCCTAATTATAAGCCAACGCTGCCACTTGTACTAACCCTTTTTAGTGCAAGATAGGCTGGACACGGGATTCTAGTGCCCGTTTAGTCCGCGTACCTTTTATCGACTCCGAAGTCGATAATTCTCCATTTACCTTTTCTTTACCTACTACCACACCCACACCGATGGATCCGAATCCATCAAACTTCTTTAACCCCAATCTGCCACCGTCCGTTGGTGCGCAGAATCCTCCACACATTTCTCTTCAGGAAAGATGTTATCCACTTAGAGGTCCACTTTCCACCTGCTTATCCACACCACCAGCCAACGGGGATAATTTTGAAATAAAGCCCCAGTATATCAACCTTCTACCTAAGTATCACGGACTCGAGACCGAGGACGCTTATGTTTTCATTACCAAATTTGAAAACGTATGCGCTATGATGGGTACGTCTCAACTTTCTGTGGATGCGATGCGTCTACGACTTCTTCCTTTTACCTTGTGCGATATAGCCGAGAAGTGGCTATATAACACCACCGCACACTCCATCACAAATTGGGAAGAATTCGTCGCAGCATTCCTAAAGAAATTTTACCCAGTCTAAAGAACGGCTCGAATTCGTAGTGAATTGAACCAATTTGCCCAGCTCCCTACCGAACCATTTTCAAAGTACTTTGAACGTTTCAAGGATTTAATGGTTCAATGTCCTCATCACGGCATCCCGAGATGGGAGCTTTGCCGAATCATCTATGAGGGCAGTAACCCTAGCACGAAACAAAGCCTTGAAAATATGTGTCAGGGTACATTTATGACTAAAGACGATGGGGAAGCCTGGCGATACTTAGAAGAATTCGCTGAAAAATCACTAATTTGGGAGAGTGGAACCCAACCAATGAATAGGGGTGGCGTACACCAAGTAGATGTGTCCATAGGTGTTCGAGCAGAAATGGCAGCAATGCAAAAGAAGCTCGACGCTATGGAACACAAATTTGCAGCAGCCTCCCTAAACCCGGTATCACTCCCCAAAACTATTTGTGGGTGCTGTTCTGATCCGTCACACTTAACGGAAGAATGTCCTTTAAACTCGGCGTTTCAAGGTCACGAGCATTCTAATGCCGCATTTCAACGACCTCGAAACGATCCATATTCTTCCACGTACAATCAGGGTTGGAGGAACCACCCGAATTTTGCTTGGAACCAAAATCAATCTCAAAACACGGTTCCAAACACAAATAACTTTCAAAGGGCTCTTCCTCCACCACAACAGCAACCCCTTCAACTCACTCAGCACCCCTACCAGTCACAAAATTTCCAAAACCAGGGCAACACTCATGCACAGTCTAATCCTATGCAGTCCTGTTCTGACGATTTCTCTCAATTTACTCAAACCATGAAATCACTTTTATCCAATTTCATGGAGGTTTCAACTGAGGTTAGATCTTCCGTCAGCGAAATAAAGAAAAACTCAGCGTCACAAGCTGAGAGTATTAGAACGATGGAAGCTGAAATCGCACGCCTCAAAGCTGAAATGAGTGCGAGAGAAAAAGGGAAACTTCCCTCTCAACCCCTACAGAATCCTGGGCATTACAATGTAAATGCCATTACCACGTTGAGATCGGGAAGAGTGCTGAATAATAATGTCGGGGAAGATATTGATAATACTGAAAATCATGTCAAAACCCCGGCTGAGACCTTTCCACATACACACACTTCTCCTTCTGATCCTTCTTCTTCTACCAAACCACCTTCGCACGAGCCTATTCTCCAGTTCCCTTTAGGCTCAACACCTTCACCCAACCCTTATAGTTCTCCACAGACGGTCCCCACACCTCTTTTGGGATCTCGTCTACCCCCCTTTCCTTCTCCTATGATGGACCCCGCGCTTATTGCGAAAGCACCTTACCCGAACCGGCTAAGGGCTAACAGAACAAGTCCTCATATGGAGAAAATTTTAGAAATGTTCAAACAGGTTAACATCAATATCCCTCTTCTAAATGCGATTCAACAAGTCCCCGCTTATGCGAAAATTCTAAAGGACTTGTGCACTAGGAAGAGGAAGACTCAAGTGCCAAAGAAGGTCTTTATGGCTAATAACATCAGCACTGCTTTTATTCCCCAGCTACCAAAGAAACGAAAGGACCCAGGATGTCCTACAATATCGATTTCGATTGGGGGTAAAAACATAAATCGTGCTCTTTTAGACCTTGGCGCGAGTGTTAACCTGTTACCTTATTCTGTCTATGAGCAACTAGGAATTGGAGAGCTGAAACCTGCTCATTGTACTCTCCAGATGGCGGACCGATCTATCACCAAACCAAGGGGTGAATTAGAGGATGTGTTAATAAAGGTCGGGGAATTTGTTTTCCCTGTAGACTTCATTGTGCTCGACACACATCCTGTAGCAAACCCCCGGGGCCAAATTCCGGTGATCTTAGGTCGTCCTTTCCTTGCCACTTCCAACGCTGTTATAAACTGTAGAAATGGTTCAATGAATTTATCATTTGGAAATATGACCATTGAACTAAATATCTACAGAGTTGGGAGTCAGCCATCAGAACCTAGTGCTCATATTTTAGATGTGTGTTCTGTCCATGAGATCGCTCCTGATAGTTGTGGAGCCGAGGAACTTTGCTTTACTGATCTCGATGACATTAGCACATCTCTGCTTGATCTTACACTTGATCTTAGTGAGGACACTACACTTACACTTGAGTCCTGCACTTCTGACTTTTCTCCACCCGAGTCTGTATCTTTCACAGGCTCTGAGCTTCTTTGTAAATCCAAAAATCATTCTATGATCCTTCCTTCAATCATTTCTCCGCCTGAATTAGATCTCAAGGTCTTACCTTCTCACCTAAAATATGCATATCTTGGTGAGAACGAGACTTTACCGGTTATAATTTCCACTTCTCTTGCATCAGAGCAAGAGAATGCACTTTTATCGGTATTAAGATCTAATAAAGAGGCGTTTGGTTGGAGTATGGCGGACATCAAAGGGATCAGTCCTTTGATTGTTGAACATCATATACATGTGATGAATGATGCCAGACCAACCCGAGAACCACAGAGACGGTTAAATCCCGTCATGAAGGAAGCTGTCATGAAAGAGATCGTCAAATGCTTAGATAGTGGTATTATATACCCGATCTCCGATAGCCAGTGGGTAAGTCCTATACACGTCGTTCCTAAGAAATCCGGCATCACTGTGATCACAAATGAAGCGAATGAGTTGATTCAGACACGCACCCAAACTGGGTGGCGTGTATGCATTGATTATAGAAAACTCAACGCTGCTACGAGGAAAGATCATTTTCCTCTACCATTTATTGATCAAATGCTGGAACGCTTAGCGGGACGACAATACTATTGTTTCATGGACGGTTACTCAGGCTATAATCAGGTCCCCATCGCCAAAAAGGATCAAGATAAAACCACTTTTACTTGTCCTTTTGGTACCTTTGCTTACAGTCGCATGCCCTTCGGGCTATGCAATGCTCCCGCTACCTTTCAGCGGTGTATGATGGGGATATTCTCTGATATGGTAGAGAATTTCCTGGAGATCTTTATGGACGACTTTTCGATTTTTGGAGACTCTTTTTCTGAATGCCTAGCGAATCTGGACGCTGTTCTTACTCGATGCAAAGAGAAGAACTTGACTTTAAACTGGGAAAAATGCCACTTTATGGTCCAAGAAGGAATAGTCCTTGGACATGTCATTTCGCAGAAGGGCATTGAGGTTGACAGAGCTAAAGTAGATGTCATTCAAAACCTCCCTCATCCCAGAAGCGTCAAAGATATTCGCTCTTTCCTTGGCCATGCTGGATTTTATAGGAGATTCATAAAGGACTTTAGCAAAATTGCTAGACCTTTAACACTACTCCTGGCCAAGGATACGACCTTCCACTTTGACTCGGATTGCGAGACAGCTTTCGACTCACTTAAACACTCACTCACTTCAGCCCCCGTTTTATCATCACCAAATTGGGACTACCCCTTTGAGCTAATGTGTGACGCATCTGATTTTGCAGTAGGTGCTGTCCTTGGACAGCACATTGAAAAGATGCCACACGTGATTTACTATGCTAGTAAGACCCTGAATGATGCGCAAATCAATTATACAACCACAGAGAAAGAACTATTAGCGGTTGTATTCGCATTAGAGAAATTCAGGCCTTACTTAATCGGCTCACCTACTGTTGTATATACTGATCATTCCGCTTTAAAACATCTGTTGGCGAAGAAAGATGCCAAAGGTCGACTAATACGTTGGATCCTTCTTTTACAAGAATTCGATCTTGTTATCAAAGATAAGAAAGGATGTGAAAATGTAGTAGCTGACCACCTTTCACGCATCGTTTCTTCCCCTGTGACCCTGCCGATCAATGACTCATTCCCTGACGAACAACTCTTGAGCGTATCCTCTGAACCATGGTTCAGGGATATTGTGAACTATCATGCCACGGGATTGATACCGAGCGATTGGTCTAAACAGGACAAATACCGCTTTCTTTCCCAAGTAAAACACTATTACTGGGACGAGCCTTATTTGTTTAAATATTGTCCTGATCAGATCATTCGCCGGTGCGTCCCGAATGAAGAGTTCAAGAGTATTCTTTCATTTTGTCATGATCAGGCCTGTGGGGGTCACTTTGGTCCAAGAAAAACAGCGGAGAAAGTTTTGCAATCTGGATTTTATTGGCCGACCTTATTCAAGGACGCATTTGAACATTGCAAAACCTGTACACAATGTCAGTATACGGGTAGAATATCCCAGAGGAATGAAATGCCTCAGCAACCCATTCTGGTTGTTGAAATGTTTGATGTTTGGGGCATAGATTTTATGGGTCCTTTTCCCAACTCCTTTGGGAATCTGTACATATTGCTGGCGGTTGATTATGTTTCCAAGTGGGTAGAAGCCATTCCAAGTCGCACTAATGACAAGAAAGTTGTCATTAAGTTCTTGAAAGAGAATATCTTCTCACGATTTGGACACCCACGCGCTATTATTAGCGATAATGGGACACACTTCTGCAACAGATCTTTCGAGACTCCGATGCGGAAATATTCAATCAACCACCGTCTTTCTACACCCTATCACCCCCAAACAAGCGGGCAGGCTGAGATCTCAAACAGACAAATCAAACTTATCCTGGAGAAAACTGTTGCCAAAAATAGAAAAGACTGGTCGACCAAATTGACGGATGCTCTTTGGGCATTCAGGACTGCATATAAGACCGACCTAGGAATGTCTCCATATAGGATAGTTTTTGGTAAAGCATGTCATCTACCTGTTGAGATAGAACATAAAGCATTGTGGGCTATAAAGGAAATTAATTTTGATTTAAACCTTGCTTGCAACTTTCGGAAGCTGCAACTAAACGAGCTAAGCGAACTCCGCGATGAAGCTTATGATAATGCTGTAATCACAAAGAATAGGACTAAGGTTTTTCACGATAAAAACATTGTAAGGAAAACATTTTTACCTGGTCAACAAGTCCTTCTTTATGATTCACGATTACACCTTCATGCGGGTAAGCTCCGATCTCGTTGGAAGGGACCTTTTGTTGTGCGGTCTGTATACCCGCACGGGGCAGTAGATGTTGAAAATGTTAAAAACGGCACTGTTTTCAAAATAAATGGACATAGATTAAAGCCGTATTTTTCCACTGACCCCACGGAGGAGCTCTTGTTCTTACAAGAGCCAGTTTATCTTGATTAAAATTCCTCCGTCTCACTTTCATGTCCAGTATATCATTGTATCATATTTTGAGTGAAGGTGAGTAAATAAAACAAGTTTGGGGGAAGTTCTTCACTTATATATTTGCCCCCACTAATAAATTCCTCCCAGATTTACAGATTTTTGTAGGTATAACTGTCGGCAACAGTGAGGACACTGTTGAAAACAAGTTTGGGGGAGGTTTGTGCTTATTTTCGCATCATTTGCATATCATCTGCATAAGCACAAAACATTTCTTTTTAAAAATCTATAAAAATTGAAAAATTTTCAAAATTTAAAAAAAAAAAATTTCAAATATAAAAATAATTTTAATATTTACACTTTTTGTATATAAATAAGATAATGAAAGTTTAGACAGTGAACAATTACATCCATGAGATTGAAAAAATTTTAGAAAACTAAGAAAATTAGAAGTTTTCTTATACGAACTAGTAATAAGTAGTTATGAGCCGTTGTCCCAAGGGTTAGTAAGATGAAAGACGTCACTAATCTGAGGATAAAAATAAGTCTGAAAAATAGTTTCTATTCTGGAAGCCAAACATTTTGAACATTGCTACCCTGCTATTCGCACTTACACACGTCTTGAAGCCTGGGATAGTAGAGGATACCTTGAAATGCTCTTGTCTTAAAGCCAAAAGTATGAAAAGAAAAAGTATTTTGAAAGTGGTGAGAAAAATGGACACTGGTTTTGTTATCACCAAGGGCAAGAAAAATATATAGCAAAAGGGTGCTTCTTCACCTAGTGCCCCAAGGTCAACTGGTCTGGGAGTCACTGCTATGCCTGAGGTGGTGCAAGATTAGGAAAATACACCAAGTTAGCAAGCACATTAGTAATCGGTCGGTTAGTACCTCAAGAAGTATTAACGGTCGCATGAAAGTGTGTAAGCAATCTCGTTTGTCAAGAAGTACTGAGGCTGATGGGCAAGGGTATGATAGCTTGAATTGAATTCTCCGGGTGTAGGGATGTCTTTACACACACGCAGGGTGATATGATCGATGTTTGGAATAAAGATAGGAATGAAGAATAAGACGATGTTTTATTGAGGGAGGACGTGATTTCTAACATCTTTTCATGACCATTAAGATAGGGCTCATGACAACCGAAAAGCTAGCTTAGTTGGAAACCCTAATTTTCACGGTCTTTCTTTTACAATTCTTTTCTTTAAATGTAATATTCATGATCTTGCTTTTATTTTTGGATTTTGTGGGTGCAATCCGCTGAAAACCCTCAGGAGACAACACTCCTCCTACTAGGGACACCTAGAGGTTTAAAGGCTTGTTGCACGTGCTCAGTGCAATCGTGTTGCCTACGAAAGTGTGCTAGTTAGTTTTTTCTCCTTCTTTGTTTTCTCCTTCTCTTTTTAATAAAACATTCTCTCGAGACGATCGAAATTAAGTTTGGGGGTATTTGATCTGTCGAAAATACTGCATATTTTAACCGGCAATTTCCTTGTCATCTGCATACATATAGGAGAGTACGGTATTCATAATTCACATATTAGCTAATTGGTCGCAAAATATCAAATTACATGTATTCGACCTTAAAACCGGAAATTCTAGGGAAATTAACTGCATTACATTACATAGCATATTTTCTATATCTTGCAACCCCTATTTTGAAGTCTATGCAGGAAAAGAGATACTTGCTCGATCAATTCATTGCTCGACCATTACAATTGCTCGTAAACTCATTGAAAGCAAATCTGGTATCAACACAGAAGGTCAATTGCAATTCTGAACATCAAAGAATAACCCAAATAGAAGTACAAAGCAACTGCAGAAGACACTGATCCCGAGGCCACCAAGGCGCGGCGGAAGCGCGGCCCAAAGGCACCTCACGCGGCGGTTGCGCGGCGGATCCAGAGACTTAACTCTTCAAATTGCACCACAACTCCTGTGTTAGTACCTGCAGCTCAAAAATGCATACAGAAGTCCAGAAGAGTCCAGACACTTCCACCAGATCATCAAGCTCCTAAACTAGCCTAGAACTTCTAGAACTTTCCTAAACCCTTGCTTAAACCCTAAGCTAAAGCCCAACAAACTTGTCAACAAACTTTGGGAGGGAAAGTCTAATTCAAACTTAAACCTAGTTCTATAAATAGGACCCTAGGCTCTCTCATTTCTCATCTTGGAAAATCTTGATTCAATCTTGGAGAGTGATAGATTCAACCCATTTTTAGTTTAGCCATTCTCTTTCTCCATCTTCTTCTTCCTCAAGATTAGTGAGAAATCTTGTAGGAAACCCTAACCCTAAATCCATCCACAATTCAAGATCTTGAGTGCAAGCCAAGCAAGATTCCTTCAACCCTTTTATGAGCCGAGCCGATCTTCCATCGGGCAAGAGATCAAAAGTAGATCCACGATCCACGGAGTCGAGCGAAGCCGAGTCAACGATCGATTTTTCTTTCTTCTTGTAGATCTTGAAAGAATGTATTGACAATTGTTGATTAAATAAAAGGTGATATTTTCTCCATTCTTGTTTTCTTTAAAATTCCGCATCATGTTATCTTTACTGTTCTTGAATATTGTCTATGTGGTGATGCGCGAGTAAAACTCCGCTCGTTAAGGAGTCGAGAAGATCTTTAGTATGATGATGTAGCAAATTTGTAATCAATTCTTGAATCCCACGAGATTGTAAACCCTAGCAAGTTCAAGAATCGACAACCCAATTCGATGCGATGCTTTCTTGATCAACATCGCTCGAGATTGGGGTGATCCGATCGATTCTTGAAATTGCTAGAGGCTAGAATATAAATGGTATCCTCGAAAGAGCAAGGGTTAAGAGATGAAACTTAATTTCATCAAGAAAACCCTAATTCTCGTCGATAACCATTGATCTAGCATCAATTCTTCGAAGGACAAGAATATGAAATATTGTAGACTACAACACATCTAAAGATCCTATCGATTCCTACGAGCCTCTTTATCAGTCTTGATTGTCGTTTGGAAAAATACCATTGAAACCCGATTCTTGTTGTTTATAGTTCTTGATTCTTTAGAAAAGATTAGTGACACACGAATACAAATCAATCAATTGAATCGTGTTTTCTCTTATTGTTGCTTAACATTTCATTTCAAACAAATAAAGGTACAAACGAATCTCGAGATCCCTGAGGACGATCCGCACTCATTCATTAACTTCAACTGACACCGTTGTTTGATTGCGGTCAAATATTTTTGGTTGTGATTTCTTTACTATTTGATTCGATAAACACATCCAACGAAAATCAATAAATCAGGAACTACTGAATCATCTGGTTCCACTAAATCTTCAGTTGTAGTTTGTGTGCTGGAACTTCTTCCAGCTCTACCTCTTTGCCACTAATTTCCTTTGCAAGAAATTCCTTTTCTAAAAAGGTGGCATGTTGAGCAACAAACACCTTTTGTTCCTCAGCGTGGTAGAAAAAATATCCTTGAGAATTCTTTGGATATCCCACAAACTTGCAAAGAACTGATCGTGCCTCGAGTTTGTCCGGATTTTGCCTTTTGACATAGGCCAGACAACCCCATATCTTAACTCATTTAAAATATGGTCTCTTCCCACTCCATATCTCATATGGTGTGGTGGATACAGATTTAGATGGAACTAGATTCAATAGGTATATGGCTGTCTCAAGAGCATATCCCCAGAAGGAAACAGGTAACTCAGCATTGCTCATCATAGAGCGCACCATATCTAATAGGGTGCGATTCCTCCGCTCCGATACACCGTTGTGCTGTGGTGCATAAGGAGGAGTAAGCTGAGAGAGAATCCCATTCTCTTTTAAATAGTCCAGAAACTCATTGCTCAAGTATTCTCCACCTCGATCAGATCGAAGGATCTTAATACTTTTACCCGTTTGGTTCTCTGCTTCGTGCTTATATTCTCTGAATTTCTCAAAAGCTTCAGGCTTGTATTATATCAGGAACACATGTCCGTATCTTGAGAGATCGTCAGTGAATGTAATGAAGTAGGAAGAACCGTTCCTGGCGTGTGTAGACATGGGACCGCATACATCACTATTTATCAGTCCCAAGAGTTCCGTAACTCTTTCTCCCTGTCCACTAAACGGAGTTTTGGTCATTTTGCCTTTGAGACATGAATGTCAAGTTTCATAAGATGATAATTTGAACGAATTCAAATATCCATTCTTATGTAACTTAGCTAGCCGTGTCGCATTGATATGACCAAGTCTACAATGCTATAAGTAGGATTCGTTCATTTATGAACTTTTCCTCTTGTTTGTGTTAGTGTATATGACCTAGGGGCTATTATTGTATCATACTTGTATGTATATTACTTAATGGAAGCTTGGGATATTCACAGTTGTATATACAGTCTTGCTAAAAATGGTAGTATGCTACTTGGTTTGTGTCTACTTTAATATGTGCATATGTTTCTTGTAACGTATCACTTATTCATATTAGTAGAGCCCATAGGATCTTTGTTTGATTACCAGCGTTGTGATGGCAGTCACACTAGTGGGGGCTGGGTAGTCTGTAAGCAACATCCTTTATAGGTCCCCGGTCGTTGGATTATCGAGATAGGGCATCGATATTCCGGAGTAGACTAAGTGTGTACGCTTCTCATCCCAGTTGGGGAGATGGTCTGTCCCACAGCCATCAGTACGTCGTACTGGAGATAGTATACAGGTGCTCGTTAGGTTACGGGTATACCGGACAGGACTAGCAGGGGAACTGATTGGTTGGTATTATACCCATCGTCAGTTAACAGTTCCCAGGTGACATGAGTACAGCATAGTCCGCAGACTTGACACTGCTACTTCGCCTCGAGTGTGTCCCACTGTTCTTAGATTGCTACCCTACCATGGCTCAAAGGAGTCGTTCAAACAGGTAGCAGTTGGGTGCTGTCCCGAGCACTTGGAGGCAGTGGCGGTTAGACAGGATTCGTCTCTCCCGGTATTGGGAGTCGATATCGCGCTGTGTCAGAGAGCCATTACGCAAAGTCCCTGTCCAGGGCAAGCGAGATTTACTGGTAGGTTCCAATAGTTTCCTCTAGGTATAATGGGCTACGCTCCGACATGACTTATACAGCTATTAGGGGACTGACGCTTGCCGCCCCCTAGGCTTGATATGCGATAGTCTTAGACGAACAGACTGGACTGTACGGAGATTATCACATCAGGCTCAGTAGGAGTTCGGATGGGATTCCTCATCGGCCTTCTTATCGACATCTACCTGGGGACCGTTACGTACAGCTAGTGCCGCTTGCGGTCTGTGGTTAAACCCACTGCCAGCGTAGTGTCGAGTGTTTAGAGTCCCACACAGAGAGTTTCCCTGCTCCAGGCAAAACGATATAGAGGTCGTATGGTTTTACGACAAGGGTTCGGACGCGTACGTGTGTTTACGCACGTACGACTTTTCGGACAGTTTTTACTAGCCGGCTTTGGTTTAAGCCAGATTCTAGTATCGGGTTATTGAATTTATACAGTCTAAAGTTTTTCCGTGTTTTCACGGATTGGAGGGGCGTTCTCGTAATTCGTCGGGAAGCTTCTAGAAGAGTGGTGACTTGGGGGGGTAAGGTGGCATTGCTTTAAATGAGATTAGTGACTCATTTGTGTGATTCATCCATGTCATTAATGCATCATAAATGCTTAATGACTCATGGAGATGAATCACTCATAGATATTTATGTAGCATGGTTGTTAAATCATTTATTTATTTATTTGATAAATAATAATGCTTCATATATATTATGATAGATCATTATCTCATTAGTTATTCTCATGCTCACCTTCTCTCTCTTCAAGCTCATCCTCTCTTGAAACCCTAATCCTCCCCTCTCATGTGTTGAGATCAAGGATTAGATAGACTAATACATCCATAACCTTACTCTATATCCCCTAGATAGCTTAGATTAGCAATTTGAGCAATCTAGTTATCTCAAGTTAGATATTAAGCTTGGCGTAGGAGCTCTCGGGTGGATCATCTTTGACTCGAGGAGGCCGTTGAGGTGCCGATGTTCCAAGGAGCCTATGAGCAGTGGAGGACCGTGATGAAAACCCGAAGGACAAGTAACGTGAGGTATAACTTCGAATCCGAGTAGTTAAACCTCTAGTAGATTGTTAGCAATGGTTTAAATACGATTCATGCGCTCAAGTCCGTGTTACGAAACTTTGATAATCGTTTTTCATATATTCCGCCTCCCCGCAAGTTCGTGGGGTGCGTGACATGGACTTACAGTGGTATCAGAGCCAACTAAACCATTACTAGCTTGTTAGAAACTAATTAGAAGTTCGATCGACGGAAAAAATACGAAAACAAAACCCCGAACCCCAACAGTTTCTGTTAATTTTAAAAGTGTCTGAAAAACTATTTGACATATCTTAAAATTCACAGCAGGGTATATTAAGAATACTGGGAAAATACGAGTCAGTAACTCGGCAGAATGGCCCCGGATCCGCGGCAATAGAGTGCTTCTGCCGTGGATCTGCCGCCGAGTCAACTCCGAGTTGACTCGGATTTGCTCTGTAATTCTTATTTTTTGGTGTTTTGGTTCTCTGTTTGTTCTGTTTATACCCAGGTTACTTCAGTGATGCTTTGCTTTTGGGGTAGACACGGAATATGGTAATCGATCGATGTTCTAAGATATTTGCTAATTGGGTTTTTATCTGTAATGTTTAATGTGTTCGTAAACCTCCCCTAACTGCTAGTATGTCGGTTGGCAGGGGGTTGCACAATTCTGAAATGTTTACTGTTTGTGTATATGAACTGTGTTGGACTGTTGTGATGATTAGCCGGGGTTTGAGATGGGTTTAATATTCATTCATTCGATGTAATATGATGTAATATTCTTTTGCGGGGCACATCCAGGTTGCGGTTGTAGCCACCGTTGTATTATTTCTTTTTACTGTTTTTGCTCCTAGGATAGACCCAAGGCGGGGTACACAAACTACCGGGTACTTTGAAGTGTTTAGTGGCCTACTCACTTTGTTGAGGGAGACCGCTTCACTTCGGGTACTTGGCGGGTAGTTTGCCGTACCCGTAGGGGTCTAGGGTGGGGTAATGGCTATTCATCACAACTGTGTAATCCGTCTTTTATTGCAGACTCAAAGCAAATGCGGATTGCTAATAAATCAAATAAAGTTCATCTGTGATCTGGAATGCTTATTATTGCGTCTGAAGAATGTACAATATCTATATATGATAGCTATTAGACGTCACTTATGTTTTACAGCCGCGCTAGCCCAGCCCCCGCTCTGTCGTTAGTTAAGTAACCTAACGAGTGAAGACGGGACCCCGTGGCGAATGCGGATGGCATAAGAGGACGTGGTATTTTCGTTGTTTTCTGCAATGATAGGATAAATGATGGGACGCATTATTATAATGCAAAGAAAATAAACCATAGTTTAATCGTTGGAACAAATTTAAAAGAAACCACTCGGTTATTTTAAAAGATCAGAATTTTTAAATTGCGGAGCTTTAACCACTCCTTTAAAAAAAGTATCAGGTTCCTTCGATTATATCAAGTTCACTACGTTCACGGTTTTGCCAAAACCATTCGTAGCCCTCCGTCATTTCATATAGATAGTCAATAGTATTCAAGCTGTGTTTGTTGACTAAAGTCAAGGCACAGTGTTTGGTAGCTGTTGGATATTCATATGCAGCATAGATAGATGCGTTGGTTTGGGACAGTCGTATTACCTTGTTGAATAAAATCAAGGGTATGTACGGGTGGGTTCAAATTAACCTGGATAATGACGGGTAGAACTTGACATATGAATTATGATTTGTTGGTCCTTAGTCAAGGTCATAAGAGCATGGGGAAAAAATCCACATCGGGAATTTCTAAAGAAACTGAAAGTTGCAGAGAGTTGCATACCATTTTGGAGTTTGATGAATGTTGGTAGGATTCCTTCAACATTATCATACGATGATATTTTAGATCCCGATCCTACTGTGAGTACAAGCTACTTATCAGGAGATTCGTCACTTAACGATCAATGCTATAAACCAAGTAGGTGTCTAGAAAGGTGTCAGCGGGGTTATGCCCCCAGAGAAAATAGGTTCTTTAATTAAGGAACTTCGCGAAAGCGTTGGAAAACCTCCCTCGAAGTATCGACACTGGCCTGGCTGAACGGTTAAGCAAGTATTGTACTGTGAGAATAGTCCTGGCTAATTCTTCTTTTATGGTTTGAGGAGGGATTCGAGAAACAGTGGGAGCCATCCTGTTTAGATAAATTAAACCACTCTAAACTTGCAAGAGCATCATGCTAATAGTATTTTCTTCTCTCTCTCTTAAAATTGCAGCGACCTTGTGACCACACATAGGTTACATCTAGATAACAAATTGACTGAATCTGACTTATATGACCGGCCAAGGTCTGTCCATATGTCCATTACCTATGACAAGCTGGATCACCCTGTTACTACTCCAGATCACGCCGTCCCAGGTCCAGTTTCCACTGTCACGGATATGAATATCCGTCAGACAAGGGAAAAAGATAAAGCAAAAGCTAAGTGCCTCGTGTTAGCTTCAGTTGATGGTGTATACCAGAAGCAGCATGAGAAGATGGACTTAGTTTCCATCTTTCTCCATAACAAAGATTTATATGGAGAGCAATCTCATATCACAAGATATGAGACCTCGAACGAATTAATTCAAGCGAGGTTGGCTGACGGGTCATCTGTAGGGGACAACGTCTTTACATTGACTAGCTGTATTAATGAGCTCGACCTGGAGACCGCGTTGGGAAACGAGTCAGATACTGACTTGATTCTACAGTCTCTACCTTCTACCCTGAAGGAAACCAGGGAAGTAGAAGGAAAGAGAAGGGCAAAAGTTTCGGGACTAGAAATAGTAAAAAAGGGGCGTTCCTATTGTTATGGAATTGGGCATAGGCAGAAAGATTGCAGGGCTTTAGAAGCCAGTAGCCAGGATACGAAGTATGTTGTGGCTTCAGCGTCAAGTGTGCTAGTAATAGAGAACTGTTTGTCAATTAAATCTACTTCCTAGGTACTAGATACCGGAGCAGGATCTCATATCTGTAATTCATTACATGCTTTGAGAAACCGTAGAGTTATAAAGGTAGGTGATTAGTCTCTCAGAGTTGCAAACGGAATGAGCGTGGACGCTGAATCCGTGGGAGAATATCGTCTAGGTTTGACAAGTGGGCAGATATTGATTTTACGTAACTGTCTGTATGTACCTAGTATGACTTGTAATATCATATCAGTGTCCTCACCTTCGAGAGAGGGATATAATTTTACATTCGAAAGCGATGTAGTATACATCCACCTAAATCAAGTTCTGATTGGGTCAGGTACATTAGATAACGGTATATACGTATTAAGTCAAGCTCAAGTTTTCAATGTCCAGAATACACTTAAAAGAAAGTCTCCGAAATTAAATCAGGCTTTCTTTTGGCATTGTAGACTAGGTCACATCAATGAAAGAAGGTTGACTAAGTTACATAGAGAAGGATATTTGAATCCGTTCGAATATCAATCTTATGCTACTTGTGAATCTTGTCTCATAGGAAAGATGACCAAGACTCCGTTTATTGGACACAGAGTAAGAGCAAGCGAGCTCTTGAGACACGTACACAGTGACGTGTGCGATCCAATGTCTACACATGCGCGAGGTGGTTATTCCTACTTCATTACTTTTATGGATGATTTCTCTAGGTATGGATATATCTTCTGAAGCATAAATCCGAGGCCTTTGAGAAATTCCAAGAATACAAGAAAGAAGTGGAAAACCAAACAGGCAATAGTATCAAGACACTGAGATCTGATCGAGGTGGTGAATACTTAAGTGCCGAGTTCCTGGGTTACTTAAAAGAGAATGGAATTCTCTCTCAGCTTACTCCTCCATACACACCACAACATAACGGTGTATCGGAGAGACGGAACCGAACCTTATTAGATATGGTATGTTCCATGATGAGTAACGCTGAGTTACCACGATCATTCTGGGGATATGCACTAGAATCAGCTGCATATCTTTTGAACCGAGTTCCAACCAAGACTGTGCCTACCACACCATATCAGATGTGGAGTGGGAAGAAACCCTGTCTTAAGTATATTAAGACATGGGGATGTCCAGCTTTTGTAAAGAAGCAGCATGTGGACAAGCTCGAGGAACGCTCAGTACAGTGTAAGTTTGTGGGATATCTAAAGAACTCCATGGGATATTATTTCTATTACGCAGAGGTGTTGGTGAGTGCTGCATGCTCCCACAACTCTTGTGGCGCGGCGGAAGCGATGAACGAAAATTTTCTTCGCATACAACACGCACTTAACCGAAGATCTTGTCTAAACCATAACTAGTAAACCCCAACTAGAGATCTTATCTACTTTGTTAGGGATTATACCTTGATGATACGGTCCTTCCGGTCTTCTCTTGGATGCAACTCCTTTGCTCTTTTCTCCTCTTTTGGTGAACTCCTTGGCCCGTTAAGATGTTGCTGACGTTTTCGATCTCCGGCCACCGAAAACCTAGATGATCCACCCGAGAGTTTTCGTGCAAGCTAGAAACTCTTCTCAAGAGTTTAACCGAGAGACCAAATTTGCTAGAAGAGGTCACTAGGATGATGCAGAGATAAGTATATTGGATTAACTTGAAATCCTAAGCTTTGGATTCACATCTCATGTGAGGGTTTAAGCTAGGAAGAATGATCACCATCATTTTCTTTCTTTCTTCTTATACACTTGTTATGATACACTTATCATAATTTTGTGTAGGATTTGAATGCCTTGATTTCACATCTCATGTGAAGCTATTTATAAGAAGAAGGAGGAGAAAAGAATAAGTGCATTTCATGATTAAAAAGTTTAAGCATGATGAAAAAGAAAATAGCACTAACTAAAGCATGTATTATGAAAGAAGTATCATGCTTTAATAGTACCTCCACTACAACAACCTCATTATCATGCTTATACCTTTTAATTTACACCTCACTAATTTATTTTCACAAAATAAATGATGTCATAATTATGTCATTATGAGGTGGCACCTTCTAGAAGGTATTCTTGTGACAATTACAACAATACCCCTCCTCCGTATACCGTATACCGTATACTGTATACAAGCATCCGAATTCCGAAAAATACGAATACCATTAATCCAATAATATAATACCGGTATCCGGCCAGTATTATTCTTCCGATTATTATTCCTGTAAAAATTACACGAACATAATCGAAAACCTGCCGCAACACCTTACGGCTGCCGTAACAACTTACGGTCTCTACATCTTTCGCCTGAACGAGGGAACCCTCTGTGTGGGACTCTAAAGACTCGTCAGTACGCTGGCAATGGGTTTAACCACAAGCACGTCAGTGGCACTAGCTGTACGTAACGGCTACCCAGGTACATGACGAAAAGGTGGCCGACGAGCGAACTCATCACAACCCTTACGAGCCTGTAAGCAACACTTACCGTACAGTCCGGTCTCTTCGTCTGATACGTCGCATATGAAGTCCAGGGGTGGTAAATGTCAGACCCCAGTAACTTTATAAGTCATGTTGATTTATGGCTCATAACAGGTCGAGGAACTACTGATAACACTTATCAGTAAACCTCGAGAACCCTGGCCAGGGATTTAGGTGTTATAGCCGATCAAACATAGCGCGACATCAACTCCCTATACCGGGAGAGACGAAACCCCTCCTACTGTCTCCATATGATTCGGGACTGTACCCAAAATCCACCTGTTTGCACGACTCAATAGAGCCGTGGTAGGGAGGAAATCAAAGTACAGTGGGAATCACACAAGACTCTATGACGATCTCGGGTCTACAGACTAACCTGTACAAGTGTCACCAGAGAACTGCTATCTGACAATAGGTATATATACCATCTAGGAGTTCTCGGCGAGTCCGTCCAGTGTACCCAGTCTCCACTGAGCACCCGTCCACCATCCTTGATGTCAAACACCGATGGATATGGGATCATCCATCGCCCATCATATGGGTCAAGATGCGTATACGGTAGTCTACTCTGGTGTATCGATGCCCTGTCTCGACACACCCTCGACTAGGAACAGTTATAGGATGTACTCATAGACTACCGTGGCCCCACTAGTATGATCTCATCATAGTCCCAGTAGTCGAGTACAAATCCTAAGGGCTTTATCAACATGTAACAAAAGAGACAATCAGAGTACATGTTACAATAAAGTACAACCAGATAGCGTACTATCATGTCGAGCAAGAAAGTCCTCCCCATATATGTCCAAGCATCCACTATAATATATATCGTATGTACAGTAATGGCCTCTAGGGCACACATATAACTAACAATCTCCCACTTGCACTAGGGCCATCTGTTGTGGTATCACATACCAAACAATTAGCTGTGGTTGAAGTATCTCATACTCAACCATCCCATAAAAGTCTCTACTGGGAAAAAGCCTTAGTGAGTGGATCCGCTCTGTTGTCCTCTGTATCTACTTTCCTAACCTCGATCTCCCTGGAGATCAACCATCTCTATGATCAGGTGATGCTGCCTAAGAATTATATCTGGATTTCTGATGGGACGGTAGTTCCTTGGCTAAAGCCACAACCCCATTGTCACACAATGGTAGGAACGAAGTTCATCTCATGAACTTTTATATATATACCCAGACTTTATCTTTGGTAGCATCCTTAGTAATGACGTATCTTGTCTTTCTAGTATGTCACGGTATCTAGCTTGGAACTCTTCCAACATACCGTCCCTCTACTAAGGGTAAAGACAATGACTGCAACTGACATTCAGTCGTCTTTATCACCCTCGAACCTTTCCAGTGATTCTCCCCTGGATCGATTGATACCATCTCACTACAACTAGTGAAAATCCTAACATCCAATTAGATCTTATCTCATAGATCCAAAACCCAGGATTTAGGAGGTATCACCTTGATCTTATATGGAGAATCTTATGTGATAAGCGGAGATTGACCGAGTGTATCATAGGAAACTTCTTCCCTATCAAGAGTATGTCATCCACGTACTCTACGAGGATCACCACCATACTCCATACCACGAGGTTCTACCATTTTGATGAAGTCAAACTCTTTGACTACCACATCAAAACAAATGTTCTAACTCCGCTGTGATTCTCCTCAGGATCGATTGATACTATCTCACTACAACTAGTGAGTATCCTAATATCCATTTAGATCTATCTCATAGATCCAAAACCCAGGATTTAGGAGGTATCACCTTTGATCCTATATGGAGAATCTTTATAATAAGAGGAGATTGACTGAGCGTAGCATAGGAAACTCCTTCCCTATCAAGAGTATGTCATCCACGTACTCTACGAGGATCACCACCATACTCCCTACCACCTTTTATGTATATACAAGGTTCATCTAATATTTTGATGAAGTCAAACTCTTTGACTACCACATCAAAACAGATGTTCCAACTCCGCGATGCCTGTTTTATCGCATAAAACATCTTGCACAGTTTTCCGCTGCTCCCACTGTCTACGAAGCCCTCTGGCTGTGTACTTATAGACGCTCTCTTCTAAAACTTCATTTTAGAAAAGCTGTCATGACACCCAACCACCAGATATCGTAGTCAAAGTATGTAGCAGTGGCAAGTAGGATCTGGATGGACTTAAGCATAGCTTTGAAAGTCTCAACTTTTCCATGTACACCAAGTAATCTTCTCAAGATACACTTGCTCCTGATGGGGATTTAACCCTTCAGACAAAGCAACCAAAGTCCATAATTTGTTGGTGTATAAGGATTCCATCTCAGATCACTAAGCATCCAGCCATTCTCACAGAGTCCCACTCCTGATGGCCTGCTCGAAACTAGTTAGGTCATACCACTTTGGTCAGGCAACAACCCCATCCCATAGGGTCGCCGTGGCACCAAAAGGTCCCTCAGCAGCTATTTTCTACGCATGCCCCCTTGCGAGGACTACAACCCGCCGGAATACTTTCCGGTCTCGGGACACGCTGGGGTAATATGAAATCCTCGATCCCACTGTCATAGAGAAACCGAAGTATCTCTTAGGTGGGTGAGGAAACTTACTAGATCGGCGGAGAGGCTGAAGTTTGTTAGAGTCTATTGAATCCTTTGGTTCTACCAAATCATCTGCTGTAGCTGGAACTCCTTCCAGTTCTACCTCATGACCACTAATTTCTTCACAAGAAATTCCCTTTCACAAAGGTGGCATGCTGAGAAACAAAACAACTTTTGTTCCTCGGTTAGGTCATCTGTTGTAGTTTGTATAGTTGAAACTCCTTCCAGTTCTACCTCATGACCACTAATTTCTTCATAAGAAAATCCCTTTCACAAAGGTGGCATGCTGAGGAACAACTTTTATTCCTCGGTTAGGTAGAAGATATTCCCTTGCTAATACTTGGGATATCCAACAAACTTCCACAGTTTTGACTTTGCCTCGAGCTTGTCCGGATTTTGGTTTTAGACATAGGCCTGACAACCCCAAATCTTAACATCTTTAAGAGATGGGCTCTTCCCATACCATATCACATATGGAGTAGTAGGCACCTGATTTGATTGGAACCCTATTCAATAGGTATGCAGCTTCACAAGTGCATAACTCCCAAAAAGGAAAATAGGAAACTCAGTAGTACTCATCATGGAGCACACCATATCACATAGGGTGAAATTGCTCCGCCCCGATATACCATCGTGCTATGGTGTATACGGAGGAGTAATGCTGAGAGAGAATCTCATTCTCCTTTAGAATAGTCCAGGATTTCCATGCTCAAGTATTCTCCTCCTTGATCTCATCAAAGGACATAATACTTATACCCGTTTTTGGTTCTCTACTTCTAACTTATATTCTGTGAATATCTCAAAAGTTTCGGACTTGTGTTTCAACATGAACATTTGTCTGAATCTTGAGAGATCATCAAAGAAAGTAATGAAGTACAAAGAAACGGTCATGGCATATGTAGACATGAAACCTTTCATACATCATCATGTATCAATCCCAAGAGTTCACTAACTCTTTCTCTGTTTCCAATAAACAGAGCTATGGTCATCTTATCTATGTGACATGATCGACAAGTTTCACAAGATGTAAATTTAAACTAATTTAAATATGCATCTAGATGTAAATTCAGCTAGTCGGATCACATTGATATGACCTAGTCTACAATGCCTCAAGAAGGATTCGTTCATTTCTGAACTTATCCTCTTGTGTGTGTTCTGTATACTGAGAACTGTAGTTTGATTTAGAACGTCTTATGCTTTCAGATAACGTGCCTGAACCGATCAACACTTGATATAGGAAATGTTCAAAACATTATCCATCAATACAAAATTTTATCATTTCTTTACTAATAAAGAGATTGATATGATTTTGTATATCAGGTTCGGTTTTTAATAGCATTTGTTCAGAATCAATGTATTGGTAATACAGGGTGACAGTGACCAACAGACTTGGCTGCAACACTTGCCCCGTTTTCCGTCTCATGAAACTTATCACCCGTTCTCAGTTTTTCTACCCTTTTTGTAGCCCTATGTAACAGATTACATATCTGGGATCCTGATCCAGTATCAAATACCCAGGATGCAGAGGATACTGAGAAACAGTTCTTTGTAATGAACACACCCGAAGGAGATGCATCATATGCACTTTCTTCGTTTGGGCGGCATAGGAATTCTGGTATTTCCCTATTTCCTGCTCTGTCTTATAACAATTATAAGTTGGAGCGGGACCAACGTTCCCCAGCTCAATATAACAAGCGGGTTCAGTCAATATATCCGTATTTATTATCTTGATTAAGGCATGATATGGTCGCTATCTGGAGAGAGAGAGAGAGAAGAAAACACTTTAGCGTATGCTCTTGCAAAATTAGATTGGTTATTATATAATCCGGATGTCTCCCACTGTTTTTATCAAATCTTCCTTCAAACCCTAAATGGTAAGATTAGCCGGGAATAATTACACCCTATAATTTCGTCAAATTGTCTTGTGTAAAACTTTCCCAGGAGTAACTCTTACTCGCAGCGAGATCGGGATCCAACTATCATATAGAAGGTATGCAATCTCATTGCAAATTTCAACTCTTGAAATTCCCGATATGATTTTTACCCCTAGTGACTTATGACCTTAACTATGGTCAACAAATCATAAGCACTAGTCAAGTTCTGTTAGTGTATATGCCCTAGAGGCCATTACTGTATCATACTAGTATGTATATTACTTGATGGAAGCTTGGGATATTCACAGTTGTACAGACAATCTTGCTCAATATAGTAGTATGCTACTTGGTTTGTCTCTGCTTTAATGTGTAGATGTGTGTTTATTTATTATATCACCTATACGCATTAGTAGAGCCCTTAGGATCTTTGCTTGATTACCGGCGTTGTGATGGCGATCACACTCGTGGGGGCTGGGTAATCTACAAGCACATCCTTATACACGTCCCTAGTCGTGGGAGTATCGAGATAGGGCATCGATACTCCGGAGTAGACTAGCGTATGCGCTTCTCATCCCAGCACGGGAGACGGTCTGTCCCACAGCCGTCAGTACGTCGTACTTGAGATAGTATGCGGGTGCTCGTTAGGTTACGAGTACACTGGACAGGACTCGTCGGGAACTGATGGTTGGTATTATACCTATCGTCAGTTATCAGTTCCCAGGTGACATGAGTACAGCTTAGTCCGCTGACTTGACACTGTCACTTCGTCTCGAGTGTGTTCCCACTGTTCTTTGATTACTACCCTACCACGGCTCTACTGAGTCGTGCAAACAGGTAGTAGTTGGGAGCAGTCCCGAAGCACTTGGAGGCAGTGACGGTTAGACACGATTCGTCTCTCCCGGTATTGGGGGTTGACATCGCGCTGTGTCTGGGAGAGCCATTACACGAGTAGTCCCTGGCCAGGGTAAGCGAGATATACTGGTAGGTTTCCAGTGTTATCTGAGGGTGTATTGGGCTTCACTCCGACACGACTTGTACCGCTATTAGGGGACTGACGTTTGCCGCCCCCTTAGGCCAGCCATGCGATGTATCTGACGAACAGACCGGATTGTATGGAGATTGTCACATACAGACTCAGTAGGAGTTCGGGTGGGTTTACCTCATCGGCCTTCTTATCGACATCTACCTGGGGACCGTTACGTACAGCTAGTGCCGCTTGCGGTCTGTGGTTAAACCCACTGCCAGCGTAGTGTCGAGTCTTTAGAGTCCCACACAGAGAGTTTCCCTGCACTGAGCGAAACGTGTTAAGGCCGTATGGTTTTACGGCAGGGCTGCGATCACTTACGTACACTTACGTGCGTGTGGTGTTCGGGCAGGCAGTACTAGTGGGCTTTGGTTTAAGCCAGATCCTAGTATTGCACAGATGGATTTGTTTTGTCTTCTGCGCATCCGCATTCTACGGAATGCGGATGCAGGTGTGTATGCACAGTTTTCCGGAGCGATGGAGGAGGAGGTGCCTCATTAGGGTTTTGGCAGTTGGTTCGGCCAAAACCGCTATGTGGCAGGCTCATTAGGGTTTTGACATTCGATTCGGTCAAAACCATTTTGAGGCGGGCTCATTAGGGTTTTGACAGTTCGTTTGGTCAAAACCATTATGAGCCGGGGACATTATTTACTAATCCTTTCATTGATAATTTTGTTATGGCTAATTACATTGACCATTTGACCATCTTGACTTTGTTGACTATTTGACCAAAGTTGACTTGGATCTTCTTGAAAGATCTAAAGTATTCTTTGGTTTTCTTTGGTTTTCTTTTTCTTTTGTTATGATAATGGTCATGTCATTTGTAGCCATCACCTTTATCTTGATGGGATTAGTAATGATAATGTTTTTGCATTATTGCAACCATGGTTAGGTATTCTCTTGGTTAAGCTTTTCATTTGCTCATTCTCATTCTCTCTCATAGAAAAGAAATGAGAAACATTTCCATGGTTACTTCTCCTTCTTCCTCCTCTTGATTTTTCTTTTGATCTTATGTGTTGAGAGAAAAAGGATTCCACTTGACAAACACATCCATACATCTTCTCTACACATCTTAGGGCTTCTAGATTAGCAATCTCCTTGCCCTAGTTACCTCGGCTAGAGGTGGAGCTCGGTGTACATCTCTCGGGTGGATCGTCTTCGACTCAAGGAGGCCGCGGAGGTGACCAAAGTCCGGATCAACCATTGAGCAAGCAAAGAGAAGAACAACAAGAAGAGAAGAACAACAAGAAGTGAAGAACAACAAGAAGAGAAGGAGTTCAAGTTGAGGTATAACCCCTAACCGAGTAGATAACATCTCTTGTTAGGATGCTAGTGTATTGTTTAGCAAAGATCCGTCTTTTACGGTCCATGTTACCAAGTCCAGAAATTTTTTTGTTTTACCGTTTCCGCAACCCCGAAAGTACTGGGAGAGGTAACGTGGACCTAACAGTGGTATCAGAGCCTAACTAAACATAAACTAGCTAGGTAGTGATGTGTATCGAAGTTCGAAACGGAAAAATCGAAAAACCGAGTTTCGAAAACCCTAAGTTTCTGTTAAATTTTTTTCTGGTCAATACAAAATTTGTCATACTCCAAAAATCATCTCACGGTTTTTAGAAGAAAGCCACCAAAAACGAGCCAGCAACTCGACCAAAGAGCCGCGTTTCCGCGGCAATAGCAAGCTATTGCCGCGGAACCGCGGCAATAGCAAGCTATTGCCGCGGAACCGCGGCCATCTTGGTGAGTCACTGGATCGATTTTGGTGCAGTGTATTTCTGACTTGGTTTTAGGATTTTTAAGATGGTTTATATGTGCCCAGATTTTCCAGAATAGAAATTTGTTTTTGGGGGCCTATAAATCCGTATTTTTCCGAACTTCAATACATTTTGACTATAAAGGTTATATCTGTGATGTTCATATGTATTGAACGTCGGCTAATCGCTATATCTCGATTAGTCGGGGTTATACATATCTGTGATCTGTGATTGATGCTGATGGTTTGTGTATATGAACTCCTTGGATTGTCGCGGATGAATAGCCGGGGTGGATGTGAGATGAGAGTTTCTTTTTCTTTCATTCATGTAATAAATTTGTAAATTGATGTAATATTATTTGTATGGCCGCGCAACCGGGTCGGGGTTGTAGCCGTCATTGTATAATTCTTTTTACTGTTTTTGCTCCTAGGATAGACCCATGGAGTGGGTGCACAAACTACCGGGTATCTCGAAGTGCTGAGTGGCCTACTCATGGCGTTGAGGGAGGTTGCTTCGCTTCGGGTACTTGGCGGGTAGTTTGCCGCACCCGTAGGGGTCTTGGGTGGGGTTTTGGCTATTCATCGCGACCGTGTAATCCACTTTTCGCTGCAGGCTCGAACGAATCGCGGGTTCCTAGTATATCCAAAGTGTTCATCTGTGATCTGGATTGGCTATCATTGCTATATTGTTATATATAATAACTATTTAGGCGTTGCTTATGTTTTACAGCCGCGCTAGCCCAGCCCCCGCTCTGTCGTTAGTTAAGTAACCTAACGGGTGATGACGGGGCCCCGTGGCGAATGCGAATGGCATAAGCGTACGTCATATTTTGGTTGTTTTCTGCAATGGTAGGATTTAAATGATGGGACGCATTAAAAGAACTAATGCAAGAAAATAAACCTAAAAGACGTTGTTGGAACAAGTTTTTTCAAAAAGCTGTTATTACAAGGACGTTCATTTTTGTCTTGCATCGAGGTATTTGGTTATGAATGCCCAGCACCTCAGTCGACGAGGCAAGGGCCGAGATCCCTTCATCGGGAGTGACCCCTTGGACAAAAGTTTGCGTCAGGGTAATAACTTCACTATAGTCGATTATTCTTGCTTTGCATCGAGGTATTCAGTTTGGAATATCCTGCACCTCATTCGACGAGGAAAGAGCCGAGATCCCTTCACAGGGAGTGACCTCTTTAGCAAAAGTTTTCGCCACTATATTTTCAAAAAAAAGGCAACCATGTTCCTTCAACGATATCAAGTTCATTACGTTAACGGGTTTTTCGCCAAAAACCCAGCCGTAGCCGTCCGTCATTTCCTACAAGTACTACTTAGTATTCGAGCTACGTATTTTGGCATTGTCAAGGCGTAGTGATCGGTAGCTAAGTATTGCTTGTTTGCAGCCTTATTTTTCCAGGATTATTTAGGACAGTCGCATAGCTATGTTGGCATTGTCAAGAGTTGTGCGGGTGGGTCTAAGTTAATCAAGATAATGACGGGCCGAACTTGACTAACGGTTCATGATATGTCGGCATTGTCAAGGTCATGAATCGTTAGGGGCAAAAACCACATCGGGAGTTTCAAAAGTACTGAAACTTGCAGATTTAGCATACCTTCTGGAGTGTGGTGACTAGAGTGGATTCCATCTAGGTTATCACACAATGACAGTTGGATCCCGATCCCACTGATGAGTTGGATTACTCTCGGGAGATTATTTCACTTAACGATCAATGCTATAAACCTAGTAGGTGTCTAGAAAGGTGTTAGCGGGGTTACGCCCCCAGGGAAAAGAGGTTCTTGAATTAAGGAACTTCGCGAAAGCGTTGGAAAACCTCCCTCGAAGTACCGACACTAGCCTGGCTGAAAGGTTAAGCAAGTATTGTGACGTGAATTAAATCCCGGCTAGTTCTTCTTTTAAAAAGGTTTTAAGAAGAATTTGAGTAAACAGTGGGAGACATCCTGGTTAGATAAATTAATAAACCATTCTAATCTTGCAAGAGCATACGCTGAGTGTTTCTTTTCTCTCTCTCCAGGCAGCAACCTTTTCACGCCCTAATCAAGATAATAAAATGTATCGCTTGACCGATCCGAATTCTTATTCGGGACTGGGGAAAGTTGGTTCAGCTCTAACTTATGACAACAGTCATGAGTATGAGAAAGGGAAAGGGGATTGTATGGATTTCCAGGATACCCAGTTGAAGAAGGAGCATGGTTTTGCATCTACTTCAGGTGTTCTTGTAATTGAGAACTGTTTTACGGTCAGCCCTACCTCCTGGGTACTTGATACCGGATCAGGATCTCATATCTGTAATTTATTGCAGGGACTGAGAAAAAGTAGGAAAGTTGCACCGGGTGATATGTCGCTCAGAGTAGCGAACGGAGCACAAGTTAATGCGGCAGCCGTCGGTGAATATCACCTAGTATTGCCAAATGGCAAGACTGTGATTTTGAACGATTGCTACTATGTACCCTCCATGGTTTGCAACATCATATCAGTTTCTTTACTCGATAAAGATGGATATAACTTTGTTCTTGAAAAGAATATCATGAACATTTACCTTCATAAGGTACTGGTTGCAGAGGGTACACTGTGTAATGGTATCTACGTTCTAAATCAGAATACAGTTCTCAATATACAAAACACACGCAAGAGGAAGAATTCAGATACGAATGAATCCTACTTGTGGCATTGTAGACTTGGTCATATCGGAGAAAAAAGACTGAGTAAGTTGCATAAAGATGGACTCTTGAATGCGTTCGAGTTTTCATCTTATGAAACTTGTCAGTCTTGTCTCAAAGGGAAGATGACCAAATCTCCGTTCACCGGACATGGAGAAAGAGCAGCAGAGCTCTTGGGACTCATACACAGTGATGTGTGTGGTCCGATGTCTATACATGCAAGGGGTGGGTTCTCGTACTTCATCACATTCACTGACGATCTCTCTAGGTTCGGATATGTGTATCTGATGAAACAAAAATCTGAAACTTTTGAGAAATTCAAGGAATTCAGAAACGAAGTAGAGAACCAAACAGGCAAAAGTATCAAGATCCTCCGGTCTGATAGAGGAGGGGAGTACTTAAGCACGGAATTCCGAGATTACTTAAAAGAGAATGGTATTCTCTCTCAGCTTACTCCTCCTTATACACCACAGCACAACGGTGTATTGGAGAGAAGGAATCGTACCCTATTGGATATGGTTCGATCCATGATGAGTAATGCTGAGTTACCTCTTTCGTTCTGGGGACTTGCGCTAGATACAGCGGCACACTTACTGAATCAGGTTCCGTCTAAATCTGTGCCTAAGACTCCATATGAAATATGGAGTGGTAAGAAACCATATCTCGGACGAATTAAGATATGGGGTTGTCCGGCCTATGTAAAAGTACAAAAACCGGACAAGCTTGAGGCACGGTCAGTTTTATGCAAGTTTGTGGGATATCCTAGAAATTCTCTGGGATATCTATTCTACCACACTGAGGAACAGAAGGTGTTCGTTGCTCGCCGCGCCACCTTTTTAGAGTGGCAATTTCTTGCAAAAGAAATAAGTGAGAGCACGGTAGAACTGGATGAAATATCTGATCCACAAACTCAAACTGAGGATTTAGCAGAACCAGAAAATTCAATAACCCCAAACGAACCTCAGCCACTCCGCAGATCTGGTAGGATTTCTCATCCGCCCGAGAGATACTACGGTTTTCTCATAGACGGGGATCGAGAGGATTGCATCTTGGAAGAAGATGACACTACCAGTTTCAGGCAGGCCATTATCAGTAGGGACTCTGATAAGTGGCAGGAAGCAATGCAATCCGAAATGGAGTCCATGTACGCCAATAAAGTGTGGACCTTGGATATTGCTCCACCTGGGGTAAAACCCGTTGGATGCAAATGGATCTACAAAAGGAAACTTGGTGTAGATGGGCAGGTGGAAATCTATAAAGCTAGACTCGTTGCAAAAGGTTTTCGTCAAAGACCTGGTTTGGACTATGATGAAACTTTTTCTCCGGTGGCTATGCTCAAATCCATTCGGATCCTACTTGCCATTGCTGCCTTCCATAACTATGAAATCTGGCAGATGGATGTTAAAACGGCTATCCTAAACGGTTGTTTGGAAGAGTGCGTTTACATGGATCAACCAGAAGGTTTCGTAGACAGTGGGAGCAGCGGGAAGGTGTGCAAGTTGCTTAAATCCATTTATGGATTAAAGCAGGCATCGCGGAGCTGGAACATCTGTTTTGATAAGGCAATCAAGGAATTTGATTTCATCAAGAACGAAGATGAACCCTGTGTTTATAAGAAGATTGTAGGACGAACTGTTGTGTTCCTAGTCTTGTACGTGGACGACATTCTTTTGATAGGAAATGATATTCCTATGCTACAATCGGTCAAGCTATTTTTGTCACAAAGGTTCTCCATGAAAGACCTGGGTGATGCCTCGTACATTCTGGGGATCAAGATCTATAGAGATAGATCCAAGAGACTACTGGGACTTTCGCAGTCCAGGTACATAGAGACCGTACTAAAGAGATTTAGTATGGAGGATTCCAAGCGCGGTAACATACCCGCATTGCACGGAATTACCCTCTCCAAGAAGATGTCTCCTAAGACTGACGAGGAGAGGGTTCGCATGAGCACTATACCCTACGCTTCGGCGGTAGGATCTATAATGTATGTGATGCTATGTACAAGACCAGATGTAGCTTACGCGCTGAGCGCGGTAAGCCGGTATCAGTCAGACCCAGGGGAGGACCACTGGACAGCAGTGAAGAACATTCTCAAGTACCTGAGAAGGACTAAGGAGATGTTCCTGGTTTACGGTAATGGAGACCTCAGGGTCGAGTCCTTTACCGATTCAAGCTTCCAGAGTGACAAAGATGACAGCAAGTCTGTCTCGGGTTTTGTGTTTACCCTCAACGGAGGGGCGGTATGTTGGAGGATTTCCAAGCAGGATACCGTCGCAGACTCGACGATGGAGGCTGAATACATTGCTGCAAGCGATGCCGCAAAAGAGGCAGTCTGGATAAAGAAGTTCATTAGTGAACTTCAGGTGGTTCCGTCCATTGTTGACCCAATACCTTTGTATTGCGATAACAATGGGGCTATAGCTTTAGCGAAGGAACCAAGGTCCCATCAGAAATCCAGGCACATCTTAAGGCGGTATCACCTGATCAGGGAGATCATTGATCGCCAGGAGATCGAGGTGCGGAGAGTGGACACAAAGGACAACACTGCGGACCCATTCACGAAGGCTTTACCCCAGACTCAGTTCGAGCGGCTGATCGAGATGATAGGTCTTCGATACGCCAGTACATGGCCTTAGTGCATGTGGGAGATTGTTAGTGTATATGCCCTAGAGGCCATTACTGTATCATACTAGTATGTATATTACTTGATGGAAGCTTGGGATATTCACAGTTGTACAGACAATCTTGCTCAATATAGTAGTATGCTACTTGGTTTGTCTCTGCTTTAATGTGTAGATGTGTGTTTATTTATTATATCACCAATACGCATTAGTAGAGCCCTTAGGATCTTTGCTTGATTACCGGCGTTGTGATGGCGATCACACTCGTGGGGGCTGGGTAATCTACAAGCACATCCTTATGCACGTCCCTAGTCGTGGGAGTATCGAGATAGGGCATCGATACTCCGGAGTAGACTAGCGTATGCGCTTCTCATCCCAGCACGGGAGACGGTCTGTCCCACAGCCGTCAGTACGTCGTACTTGAGATAGTATGCGGGTGCTCGTTAGGTTACGAGTACACTGGACAAGACTCGTCGGGAACTGATGGTTGGTATTATACCTATCGTCAGTTATCAGTTCCCAGGTGACATGAGTACAGCTTAGTCCGCTGACTTGACACTGTCACTTCGCCTCGAGTGTGTTCCCACTGTTCTTTGATTACTACCCTACCACGGCTCTACTGAGTCGTGCAAACAGGTAGTAGTTGAGAGCAGTCCCGAAGCACTTGGAGGCAGTGACGGTTAGACAGGATTCGTCTCTCCCGGTATTGGGGGTTGACATCTCGCTGTGTCTAGGAGAGCCATTACACGAGTAGTCCCTGGCCAGGGCAAGCGAGATATACTGGTAGGTTTCCAGTGTTATCTCAGGGTGTATTGGGCTTCACTCCGACACGACTTGTACCGCTATTAGGGGACTGACGTTTACCGCCCCCTAGGCCCGCCATGCGATGTATCAGACGAACAGACCGGACTGTACGGAGATTGTCACATACAGACTCAGTAGGAGTTCGGGTGGGTTTACCTCATCGGCCTTCTTATCGACATCTACCTGGGGACCGTTACGTACAGCTAGTGCCGCTTGCGGTCTGTGGTTAAACCCACTGCCAGCGTAGTGTCGTGTCTTTAGAGTCCCACACAGAGAGTTTCCCTGCACTGAGCGAAACGTGTAGAGGCCGTATGGTTTTACGGCAGGGCTGCGATCACTTACGTACACTTATGTGCGTGTGGTGTTCGGGCAGGCAGTACTAGTGGGCTTTGGTTTAAGCCAGATCCTAGTATTGCACCGATGGATTTGTTTTGTCTTCTGCGCATCCGCATTCTACGGAATGCGGATGCAGGTGTGTACGCACAGTTTTCCGGAGCGATGGAGGAGGAGGTGCCTCATTAGGGTTTTGGCAGTTGGTTCGGCCAAAACCGCTATGTGGCAGGCTCATTAGGGTTTTGACAGTTGATTCGGTCAAAACCATTTTGAGGCGGGCTCATTAGGGTTTTGACAGTTCGTTTGGTCAAAACCATTATGAGCCGGGGACATTATTTACTAATCCTTTCATTGATAATTTTGTTCTGGCTAATTACATTGACCATTTGACCATCTTGACTTTGTTGACTATTTGACCAAAGTTGACTTGGATCTTCTTGAAAGATCTAAAGTATTCTTTGGTTTTCTTTTTCTTTTGTTATGATAATGGTCATGTCATTTGTAGCCATCACCTTTATCTTGATGGGATTAGTAATGATAATGTTTTTGTATTATTGCAACCATGGTTAGGTATTCTCTTGGTTAAGCTTTTCATTTGCTCATTCTCATTCTCTCTCATAGAAAAGAAATGAGAAACATTTCCATGGTTACTTCTCCTTCTTCCTCCTATTGATTTTTCCTTTGATCTCATGTGTTGAGAGAAAAAGGATTCCACTTGACAAACACATCCATACATCTTCTCTACACATCCTAGGGCTTCTAGATTAGCAATCTCCTTGCCCTAGTTACCTCGGCTAGAGGTGGAGCTCGGTGTACATCTCTCGGGTGGATCGTCTTCGACTCAAGGAAGCCGCGGAGGTGACCAAAGTCCGGATCAACCATTGAGCAAGCAAAGAGAAGAACAACAAGAAGAGAAGAACAACAAGAAGTGAAGAACAACAAGAAGAGAAGGAGTTCAAGTTGAGGTATAACCCCTAACCGAGTAGATAACATCTCTTGTTAGGATGCTAGTGTATTGTTTAGAAAAGATCCGGCTTTTACGGTCCATGTTACCAAGTCCAGAAAAAATTTTGTTTTACCGTTTCCGCAACCCCGAAAGTACCGGGAGTGGTAACGTGGACCTAACAAGTTCAACCGCCATTTCGTGATTGATTTAAGCCCACCCACATGACCCTTAACTATAGTCAACAAAGTCATGAGAATGCCCTAATCGATCGCATCAAATGCTTTGTAGGAATTCACCACTTAGCTACCGTACACCACGCCTTAACTATGGTCAACAAACGTGGTACGAATACTAAGTACTCTGCTTCCTAAAATGGCGGAGGGCAACGGATGGTTTTTATGAAAACCTTTAACGTTTTGAACTTGATATTGTTGTAGAATCGAGTGGGAAGGAGTGGTTTAAGCTCCAGTTTTAAAAATTGAATGATTTTGTAGTATCTTTCTAATTTTGCTAAAGAGGTCACTCCGGGTGAAGGGATTTCGGCTCTTTCCTTATCGAATAAGGTGCTGGATATGTAAATACCACGATGCAAAGCAAAGTTAGATCAACTATAAAATCAAATCGAGTTCTTTGTAACATTTTCCATTTTTGCTAAAGGGGTCACTCCCGGTGAAGGGATCTCGGCCCTTTCCTCATCGAATGAGGTGCAGGATATTCAAGAATACCACTATGCGAAACAAAAGCTAGAGTTATCCTTTTTTCAAAAAGTTTGATTCTACAACATCTTTAGGTTTCTTTCTCTTAACATTAATCACATTAATGTGGTCCCATCATTTACGTTTCCTAAACATCACAGAAAAGAAACACAAATAGAACGTACGCTTATGCCATCCGCATTTGCCACTAGGCCCCGTCATGCACCGTTAGGTTACTTAACTAACGGCAGAGCGGGGGCTGGACTAGTGCGGGTGCAAAATATAAGCAACGTTTATTATATATATATATATATATATATATATATATCTCATAAATAAATATAACCATTTCAGATCACAGATGAATGCATTGGATATGCTAGGAATTCCGTATTTCATTCAAACCCTTAATGAAAAACGGGTTCCACGGTCGTGATGAATAGCCAAAAAACCCCCCTAGACCCCTACGGGTGCGGCAAACTACCCGCCAAATTCCCGAAGTGTAGCAACCTCCCTCAACAATTGAGTAGGCCACTCGGCACTTGGAGAACCCGGTAGTTTGTGCACCCCACCTTGGGTCTATCCTAGGAGCAAAAACAGTAAAAAGAAATTATACAATATAACATTGCTTTTTACAAATTACATGGAATGATAGAAAAGGAAAAACACTCTTCTCACACCCCCGGCCATTCATCACAACGATCCAACCATTCATATACACATACCATCTCATGATATCCATATGTGCAACCCCTACTAACCGTCATATAGCAATTAGCGGACGTTTCAAACACATATAACAAAAATGAAAACCCGATTAGCCAAGCACTTTAGAATTTCGATCGATAATTTTTAAAACCATGCCAACACTTGACATGTCCCTGTAAAACACCTTTGTAAAATTCTACACATCCCAGAAACCATATTTACCAAATATAAGAATACTGTAGCAAACCGAGTCAACTCCGCGTTTACTCGGCAGCGGATCCGCGGCCAAACCCAGGGTTTGGCCGCAGATCCGTGGCAGTCTTGGCGAGTTGGGACTCCGGTTTTCTACAGTGATCTTATAAATCCCTGCTTGTATTTTTAAGGCATGTCAAATTAATTTTTGAACACTTTCAAAAACTGACAGCAGCAAGGGCAGAATACGAGTTTTCGGGAGAAAAAACTGTCGATCGAGCTTCTAACTTTTGGCTAACATCTAATTGTGGTTTAGTTAGGCTCTGATACCATGTTGGTGAGTACTGCATGCTCCCACAACTCTTGTGGCGCGGCGGAAGCGATGAACGAAAATTTTCTTCGCATACAACACGCACTTAACCGAAGATCTTGTCTAAACCATAACTAGTAAACCCCAACTAGAGATCTTATCTACTATGTTAGGGATTATACCTTGATGATACGGTCCTTCCGGACTTCTCTTGGATGCAACTCCTTTGCTCTTTTCTCCTCTTTTGGTGAACTCCTTGGCCCGTTAAGATGTTGCCGACGTTTTCGATCTCCGGCCACCGAAAACCTAGATGATCCACCCGAGAGTTTTCGTGCAAGCTAGAAACTCTTCTCAAGAGTTTAACCGAGAGACCAAATTTGCTAGAAGAGGTCACTAGGATGATGTAGAGATAAGTATATTGGATTAACTTGAAATCCTAAGCTTTGGATTCACATCTCATGTGAGGGTTTAAGCTAGGAATAATGATCACCATCATTTTCTTTCTTTCTTCTTATACACTTGTTATGATACACTTATCATAATTTTGTGTAGGATTTGAATGCCTTGATTTCACATCTCTTGTGAAGCTATTTATAAGAAGAAGGAGGAGAAAAGAATAAGTGCATTTCATGATTAAAAAGTTTAAGCATGATGAAAAAGAAAATAGCACTAACTAAAGCATGTATTATGAAAGAAGTATCATGCTTTAATAGTACCTCCACTACAACAACCTCATTATCATGCTTATACCTTTTAATTTACACCTCACTAATTTATTTTCACAAAATAAATGATGTCATAATTATGTCATTATGAGGTGGCACCTTCTAGAAGGTATTCTTGTGACAATTACAAAAATACCCCTCCTCCGTATACCGTATACCGTATACTGTATACACGCATCCGAATTCCGAAAAATACGAATACCATTAATCCAATAATATAATACCGGTATCCGGCCAGTATTATTCTTCCGATTATTATTCCTGTAACAATTACACGAACATAATCGAAAACCTGCCGCAACACCTTACGGCTGCCGTAACAACTTACGGTCTCTACATCTTTCGCCTGAACGAGGGAACCCTCTGTGTGGGACTCTAAAGACTCGTCAGTACGCTGGCAATGGGTTTAACCACAAGCACGTCAGTGGCACTAGCCGTACGTAACGGCTACCCAGGTACATGACGAAAAGGTGGCCGACGAGAGAACTCATCACAACCCTTACGAGCCTGTAAGCAACACTTACCGTACAGTCCGGTCTCTTCGTCTGATACGTCGCATATGAAGTCCAGGGGTGGTAAATGTCAGACCCCAAAAACTTTATAAGTCATGTTGATTTATGGCTCATAACAGGTCGAGGAACTACTGATAACACTTATCAATAAACCTCGAGAACCCTTGCCAGGGATTTAGGTGTTATAGCCGATCAAACATAGCGCGACATCAACTCCCTATACCGGGAGAGACGAAACCCCTCTTATCTCTCACTGTCTCCATATGATTCGGGACTGTACCCAAAATCCACCTGTTTGCACGACTCAATAGAGCCGTGGTAGAGAGGAAATCAAAGTACAGTGGGAATCACACAAGACTCTTTGACGATCTCGGGTCTACAGACTAACCTGTACAAGTGTCACCAGAGAACTGCTATCTGACAATAAGTATATATACCATCTAGGAGTTCTCGGCGAGTCCGTCCAGTGTACCCAGTCTCCACTGAGCATCTGTACACCATCCTTGATGTCAAACACCGATGGATATGGGATCATCCTGTTAGTTGTATGTATGCCCTAGAGGCCAGTATTATACAGATGTTGTATATTATATTGGATGCTTGGACATATATAGAGATGACTTTCTTGCTCGATATGATAGTATGCTATCTGGTTGCTTTTTATCTTAACATGTACACTAGTCTCTTTATACTGTCTTATAGTTACATATTGGTAAAGCCCTTAGGATGTGTACTTGACTACCTGGACTATGATGCAGATCATACTAGTGGGGATATGGTAGTCTATAAGTACATCCTTCAAGATCCCTAGTCGTGGGTGTATCGAGACGGGGCATCGATATACCAGAGTAGACTAGCGTATACGCTTCTCGACCCATGTGATGGGCGATGGATGATCCCATATCCATTGGTGTTTGACATCAGAGATGGTATACGGGTGCTCAGTGGAGACTGAGTACACTGGACGGACTCGCCGAGAACTCCCAGATGGTATTATACCTCACGTCAGATGGCAGTTCTCAGGTGACATTTGTACAGGTTAGTCTGTAGACCCGAGATCGTCATAGAGTCTTGTGTGATTCCCACTGTGCTTTGATCTCCACCTTACCACGTCCATGAGGGCGTGCAAAACGGTGGTCTTTGGGTACAGTCCCGAGTCACATGGAGGCAATGAGCGATAGGAGGGGTTTCGCCTCTCCCGGTATTGGGAGTTGATGTTGCGTTGTGCTCGATTGGCCGTAACAGGGAAGTCCCTGGCCAGGGCTGATCAGAGATTTACTGGTAAGTGTTACCAGTAGTTTCTCGACCCGTTATAAGCCTCACATCGGCACGACTTATCGGTTATTGGGGTCTGACGTTTACTACCCCTAGACTTGATATGCGACATATCAGACGAAATGACCGGACAGTAAGGTAAGTGTTACTGGTCGGATTCGCAGGAGTGTGAGCGGGCTAGCTCGTCGATCTTCTGATCGCTCAATACCCGGGTGGCCGTTACGTTTAGCAGACCGCTTGCGGCTTGTGGGTGCTTGATATGATCATCATCTGCTACCGGCGTATTGACGAGTCTTTAGAGTCCTACACAGAGGTTTCCTAGCTCAAGCGAAACGAAATAGGGGCGCATATGAGATATGTGTGGGAGCGAGAATAATGCGTGTATGTGATACCGCATTTCATTCTCGCGTTAAATGTTTCGATTGGTTGTATGAGATATGACCTAGTTATCGAATCATTGATTCGATAAATCGATGCATTGAATACTAGTCGGTTATGTGCGACATGACCGGATCATTGAATCAAGTGTTGATTTAATGATTTAATGTATAATTATATATTTGATATATTACTTTGCATCAACTAGTATTGGTTCACTTTAAACGGATTTTTCTCACTTGATTTACACATTGTATATGTGATATACTTTTGTGCACATATAAGTATCATGTTTGATGATACTTGATCATATGGTTAAGTGTATGGAATTAAACCATAGTTAACTTGAGATTAGGGTTTTAATTATGCATTTATTCATTCAATTGTTTATTCATTTATTTGGATAAAGCTTAAGTGGAGAATGGTGTCATTTCTTGTTTTATGTTGAAGCTTCATGAAGCCTTGACTTTATGCAACCATTCTTGTCCACTAGCTTAACCCTAACTCTCCAAATAACCATGGTTGATTCTCTACACTTAATCTTAGTTAGAATTATGATAAGTATAGATTTTTCTTTTCATTTTAAATAACTTATCATAATTCTAGCTCTTCTTCTTCTTCATCTTCAAAAGAAAAACTTAGATGCCATCAATGGCTACTTGAGTTCTAGTGAGAGAATTCCAAATCTAAAGTGAACCCATCTCCTATTTCTTCACCCTCTACCTCTTGCCAAGTTGTTTTGGGTGTTCTCTTCACAAGTTTCACAACTTTGTGAAGTCGGAGCTTGAACTAGTGCAACCTCGACGTAGATCGTCTTTGACACAAAGCCGACGACTTATTCCGCACGTTTTTCCGATGAAGCCGACGAATGAGTCGAGGATTCATGATGGACAATGAGGGCATGACCACGTGGAGCTAAGGAGGTGGAAATCCGGATCTACAAAGGTTGTAGCTTCCGACCTTTAGTTAATTTGTTAACTAGTTTTATCTTTTCGCCTAAACATCTAGTCTAAGATCCGTAGTCTAGGGTTTCTCGGCACCAAAATTTTTAAATTGGCATGTTCGATGCCTTGTGAGACCTTACTAGAGTGCCTAGGAACCTTTCACTGGTATCAGAGCCTAGCTAGAGCCTTAGGCGAAGTCTAGACGCGATTTGAAGCCCGAACGAACCCGAAACCCTAAACTTATCTTGCTCTCTGGACTTTTTCCAAAAAGTGGGATTTTTCCAGATTAAAAATGTCTAAAAAATTCAGCAGGAATATCTAAGAATTATGGTGAAACACGGTATCATGATACATCTTTACAGGCGCGGAAACGCGGCAGAAACATGGCTTCTGCCGCTGTTCCGCGGCCAACTGTTCAAATTGAGCAATACTGTTTGCACAGTAATTCTTGTTTTATGGTGCTGGATTTTCTGGGAATTTTTAATATTTATTCAAGAGTTGAATTTTCTGGGATTGTTTTAGAGCTTCGGTGTTTCGATCGGGGTATCAAATTTCGTCTTTGTGTTTTTCCGGATAATTTATAGAATATGTTAAGTAGTTCGACCGGATAAAAATACCCAACTTTTTCCCTGTCGGGAAATTTCCAAGTGTTGGATTTTTCCGTAGTTTAACGACGTTCTAAGTAGTGCAAGTAATGCGATGGACCCTCTAGAAGACAACAAACCTTAACTCGATTATGTGACCGTCTTGAACTGCCCTTTGAACCTTCGGGTTTGGGGCAGTACGGCGTGCCACATGTGAGGCGTTGGCTTGACCCTTCTATGGCTGGACCGTCGGTACTGAGGCACGAACTGAATGTTGTTAGACTTATTTCATGTGTTGGACTGTATCGGGAAAACTTGGGTATTCGACTGTTCGATCGGAAAGTTTAACATTATCTGTTTATCTGGAATGTGATACAATAATTGGAATTCACAAACAGTTATGAGATAACTGGATGAATGTTATAAATCTAGCACTTTAGTCCCATACGATATTGAAAAGAGTTTTCGATAATGAGACGAAAATGCGGGGTTTGTAACTGTTAGGCATGTGATGTCTAAAGTGGTTGCGGATTCCAACTGTTGTAGTTTTACACTTTCTTTTCTGTGACCGTAAGTGTAATATGTGAATCGCCGGTTTCGTTGCTATACGTCAACGACAATTGGGGTATGCATACTTACTTACGTTGATGACATGTGATGTTATGTGTTGCTGGATATGTTATATTGGATTGTCGTGTTTGAATAGCCGGGGGTTTTTATGTGAGATGAGTGTTTTTCATTTTCATTCATGTAAAAACTTGTATGTAATATTCTTTTATTTGGGGCACTTCCAGGTAGCGGAAGTTGTCACCCTTTGTATATTATTTACTTTTCCGCATTAGGATAGACCCAAGGAGGGGAGCACAAGTAACCGGGTTCTGGGGTCCAGTAGGAGACCAACTCGAGGAGTCGAGTCCGGGTCTCCTAACCCTAGAATTGGCAGGGTTGCTTGCCGCTCTCGTAGGGGTCTAGGGGTGTGGGATTGGCTATTCATCATGACCGTGGAATCCGTGTTTTATACTGGCTCGTATTGAAAACACGGACGTCCTAGTATATCCAATATTTCATATGTTTATTCTGCTGAGATATCTGTGTTGTGACTCTGTGATAGATATAGTATATAATATATATGATATATTATATAGACGTTACTTATGTTTTACACCCGCGCTAGCCCTGCCCTGCTCTGTCGTTAGTTATCTAACCTAACGGTGCACGAGGGGACATCGAGGCGAATGCGGATGGCATAAGTGTACGTCATATCTATCTGTGATGTTTAGGTATTTAAATGATGGGACTTCATTAATGTGATTAATGAAAGATAAGAAACCTAAGATGTTGTGGAATCGAATTTTAAAATAAAACAGGTAGCTACAGTTCTTGCTTTGCACAGCGGTATATATGATATACCCCGCACCTTATTCGATGAGGAAAGGACCGAGATCCCTTCACCTGGAGTGACTCCTTTAGCAATAACTGGTAGATGCTACAGACTCGGTTTGCTTTTGACTGCTTTTGGGTTTTTGCTTTGCACAGCGATATATATGATATATCCCGCACCTCATTCGACGAGGAAAGGACCGAGATCCCTTCGCCGGGAGTGACTCCTTTAGCAAAACTAGAAAAGCCTCAAAATCACTCCATTTCAAAACTTCATTTGATTCTACAACGATATCAAGTTCATTACGCAATAGGTTTTCAGAAAAACCTGCGTAGCCCTCCGTCATTTCAGATAGGTTACATATAGTATTCGTGCTACATTTTTTGGCTTTCGTCAAGGTGTAGTGTGCGGTAGCTATGTGCTGTTTATCTGCTGCATATGATGCGACTGGATTAGGGTAGTCGTACGGCTTTGTTGGCTTTCGTCAAGGGTCGTGCGGGTGGGTTTGATTCAGTCAAGAAATGTACGGGTTGAACTTGACTAGCGGGCTGTGATTTGTTGGCTTTCGTCAAGGTCATAGCATGCTAGGGGCAAAAGCATTATCGGGAATTTCAAGTGTTGAAATTTGCAATGAGATTGCATACCTTCTATGAGATAGTTGGATCCCGATACCCACTGTGAGTAAGAGTTACTCCTGGGAGAGTTTTACACATTGCAATTAGCTGATCAAGTAGGTGTCTAGAAAAGTGTCAACGGGGTTACGCCTCTGGGAAAACGAGGTTTACATTAATTAGGTTCATGCGAAAGCACGGGGGACCTCCCTCAAAGTACCGACACTGGCCTGGCTGAAAGATTGGCGAACTTGTAGTGTGTAATTAATCCCGGCTAGTCTTTCCTTTTAGGGTTTGAAGGAAGATTTGATAAAAAGCAGTGGGAGCCATCCTGATTAGATAAGATAATAACCAATCTGATCTTGCACGAGCATACGCTAAAGTGTTTTCTTCTCTCTCTCTCCAGGTAGCGACCAGTTCATGCCTTAATCAAGATAATAATATGGATGTATTGACCGAACCCGCATGTTATACTGTGCTGGGGAACGTTGGTTCCGTTCATTCTTATAAGAGTTATAGGAATGAACAGGATATAGGGGAATACCAGGATTCCCATGCCACCCGAATGAAGAAAGTACATGTTGATGCATTTTCTTCGGGTGTGTTCGTTACTGAGAACTGTTTCTCCATTTGCTCTACGTCCTGGGTATTAGATACCGGGTCAGGATCCCATATATGTAATCAGTTACATGGGCTTAGGAAAGGTAGAGAACTTGGAGAAAGTGATAAAGACATTAGAGTTGGAAATGGTGCAATTGTTGCAGCTAAGACTGTCGGGGAATATCACCTTGTATTACCAACTGGTAATACATTAGTTCTGAACGAATGCTATTACATGCCGAACCTGATATGCAACATTATATCGGTTTCTTTATTAAGCAAAGAAGGTTATAATTTTGTATTACAGGAAAATGTTATGAACATTTTCCGTGACCAAAAGTTGGTTGGATCAGGCACGTTATGCAATGGCATTTATGTTCTAAATCAATCAACAGTTCTGAGCATAACAAACACACACAAGAGGAGGAGTTCAGAACTGAACGAATCTTACTTGTGGCATTGTAGACTGGGTCACATCAATGTGACACGACTGGCTAAGTTGCATAAGGATGGATATTTGAAACCTTTCGAATTTTCATCTTATGACACTTGCCAGTCATGTCTCAAAGGAAAGATGACCAAAACTCCATTTACGGGACACGGAGAAAGAGTTACCGAACTCTTGGGACTAATACATAGTGATGTATGTGGTCCCATGTCTACACATGCCTGGGATGGTTCTTCGTACTTCATTACATTCACTGACGATCTCTCAAGATACGGACATGTGTACTTAATAAGACACAAGTCTGAAGCTTTTGAGAAATTTAGAGAATATAAACAAGAAGTCGAAAACCAAACCGGAAAAAGTATTAAAATCCTTCGATCTGATCGAGGAGGTGAATACTTGAGCAATGAATTCCTGGACTTCCTAAAAGAGAATGGGATTCTCTCTCAACTGACTCCTCCATATACACCACAGCACAACGGTGTATCAGAACGGAGGAACCGCACCTTATTAGATATGGTGCGCTCTATGATGAGCACAGCTGAGTTACCTATTTCCTTCTGGGGGTATGCGCTTGAGACAGACATACATCTATTGAATATGGTCCCCACCAAATCTGTGCCTACCACTCCATATGAGATATGGAAAGGGAAGAGACCAAGTCTTAACTATGTTAAGATATGGGGTTGTCCAGCCTATGTCAAACGACAAAATCCGGACAAACTTGAGGCACGGTCTGTTCTATGCAAATTTGTAGGATATCCCAAGAATTCTCAAGGGTATATCTTCTACCACCCTGAGGAACAAAGAGTGTTTGTTTCTCGGCATGCCACCTTTTTAGAAAGGAAATTCTTGAAAAAGAGATTAGTGGTCATGAGGTAGAACTGGAAGAGGTTCCAGCTGCAGAAGCTACAACAGAAGATCTGGTGGAACCAGAGGATTCCGTAGTTCCCGATGAACCCCAGCCTCTCCGCCGATCTGGTAGGGTTTCTCGTCCACCTGAGAGATACTACGGTTTTCTCATTGATGGTGGGAGCGAGGATTGCATCATGGAGGATGATGACCCAACTAGCTTCGAGCAGGCCATCACGAGTGGGGACTCAGTGAAATGGCTGGATGCTATGCGGTCTGAGATGGATTCCATGTACACCAACAAAGTATGGACTTTGGAAGTTGCTCCTGAAGGGGTAAAACCCATTGGGAGCAAGTGGATCTTCAAGAAGAAACTTGGTGTAGATGGGAAAGTGGAGACTTTCAAAGCTAGACTTGTAGCAAAAGGTTTTCGTCAAAGACCAGGTGTGGACTATGACGAGACCTTTTCTCCAGTGGCTATGCTTAAATCCATCCGAATCATGCTTGCCATCGCTGCTTATCATGATTACGAAATCTGGCAAATGGATGTTAAGACCGCCTTTCTAAATGGTGATTTAGAAGAGTGCGTGTACATGACTCAGCCAGAGGGCTTCGTAGTCAGTGGGAACAGCGGGAAGGTGTGCAAGCTGCTTAAATCCATTTATGGATTAAAGCAAGCATCGCGGAGTTGGAACATCTGCTTTGACGTCGCTATCAAAGAGTTTGATTTCGTCAAAAATCCAGATGAACCTTGTATCTACAGGAAGGTGGCAGAGAGTAAGATTGTCTTCCTCGTATTGTACGTGGATGACATACTCTTGATAGGAAATGATATACCTATGCTGCAATCGGTCAAGCTCTTCTTATCACAAAGATTCTCAATGAAAGATCTTGGTGATGCCTCCTGCATATTGGGAATTAGGATCTATAGAGATAGATCCAAACGGATTTTGGGATTGTCCCAATCCAGGTACATTGACACCATACTAAAGAGGTTTAGTATGGAAGAGTCCAAGCGTGGGAACTTACCCACGATCTCTGGAGTCACTCTCTCCAAAGAGATGTCTCCCAAGACTGATTTGGAGAGAGCTCGCATGCAAGGGATACCCTATGCTTCGGCAGTAGGCTTTATCATGTATGCGATGCTATGTACCAGACCCGATGTAGCATACTCACTAAGTAAAGTGAGCAGGTATCAAGCTGATCCTGGAGAGAGTCACTAGACAGCTGTGAAGAGCATTCTCAAGTACTTGCGAAGAACTAGAGATATGTTCTTGGTGTATGGTAACGGAGAACTCCAAGTGGAGTCCTTTACCGATTCGAGCTTCCAGAGTGATAAGGACGACTCTAAGTCACAGTCGGGCTTTGTCTTTACCCTTTACGGAGGGGCGGTTAGCTGGAAGAGTTCCAAGCAGGAAACCGTGGCAGACTCGACGATGGAGGCTGAATACATCGCTGCCAACGATGCTGCTAAAGAAGCTGTCTGGATCAAGAAGTTCATTACTGAACTTGGAGTGGTTCCATCCATTGAGCATCCAATACCTTTGTATTGCGATAACAATGGAGCGGTGGCTTTGGCCAAGGAACCCAGGTCCCATCAGCGGTCCAGGCATATTCTGAGGCGGTATCACCTGATCCGGGAGATAGTTGATCGCCGGGAGATCGAGGTCAGGAGGGTTGACACGAAGAACAACACGACGGATCCACTCACGAAGGCCATTCCCCAGATACAGTTTGAGAGACTCTTCGGGATGCTCGGTATGCGATACTACAGCAGCTGGCCTTAGTGCAAGTGGGAGATTGTTAGTTGTATGTATGCCCTAGAGGCCAGTATTGTACAGATGTTGTATATTATATTGGATGCTTGGACATATATAGAGATGACTTTCTTGCTCGATATGATAGTATGCTATCTGGTTGCTCTTTATCTTAACATGTACACTAGTCTCTTTATACTGTCTTATAGTTACATGTTGGTAAAGCCCTTAGGATGTGTACTTGACTACCTGGACTATGATGCAGATCATACTAGTGGGGACATGGTAGTCTATAAGTACATCCTTCAAGGTCCCTAGTCGTGGGTGTATCGAGACGGGGCATCGATATACCAGAGTAGACTAGCGTATATGCTTCTCGACCCATGTGATGGGCTATGGATGATCCCATATCCATTGGTGTTTGACATCAGAGATGGTATACGGGTGCTCAGTGGAGACTGAGTACACTTGACGGACTCGTCGAGAACTCCCAGATGGTATTATACCTCACGTCAGATGGCAGTTCTCAGGTGACACTTGTACAGGTTAGTCTGTAGACCCGAGATCGTCATAGACTCTTGTGTGATTCCCACTGTGCTTTGATCTCCACCTTACCACGTCCATGAGGGCATGCAAAACGGTGGTCTTTGGGTACAGTCCCGAGTCACATGGAGGCAATGAGCGATAGGAGGGATTTCGTCTCTCCCGGTATTGGGAGTTGATGTTGCGCTGTGCTCGATTGGCCGTAACAGGGAAGTCCCTGGCCAGGGCTGATCAGAGATTTACTGGTAAGTGTTACCAGTAGTTTCTCGACCCGTTATGAGCCTCACATCGGCACGACTTATCGGTTATTGGGGTCTGACGTTTACCACCCCTAGACTTGATATGCGACATATCAGACGAAATGACCGGACTGTATGGTAAGTGTTACTGGTCGGATTCGCAGGAGTGTGAGCGGGCTAGCTCGTCGATCTTCTGATCGCTCAATACCCGGGTGGCCGTTACGTTTAGCAGACCGCTTGCGGCTTGTGGGTGCTTGATATGATTATCATCTGCTACCGGCGTATTGACGAGTCTTTAGAGTCCTACACAGAGGTTTCCTAGCTCATGCGAAACGAAATAGGGGCGCATATGAGATATGTGCGGGAGCGAGAATAATGCGTGTATGTGATACCGCATTTCTTTCTCGCGTTAAATGTTTCGATTGGTTGTATGAGATATGACCTAGTTATCGAATCATTGATTCGATAAATCGATGCATTGAATACTAGTCGGTTATGTGCGACATGACCGGATCATTGAATCAAGTGTTGATTTAATGATTTAATGTATAATTATATATTTGATATATTACTTTGCATCAACTAGTATTGGTTCACTTTAAACGGATTTTTCTCACTTGATTTACACATTGTATATGTGATATACTTTTGTGCACATATAAGTATCATGTTTGATGATACTTGATCATATGGTTAAGTGTATGGAATTAAACCATAGTTAACTTGAGATTAGGGTTTTAATTATGCATTTATTCATTTAATTGTTTATTCATTTATTTGGATAAAGCTTAAGTGGAGAATGGTGGCATTTCTTGTTTTATGTTGAAGCTTCATGAAGCCTAGACTTTATGCAACCATTCTTGTCCACTAGCTTAACCTTAACTCTCCAAATAACCATGGTTGATTCTCTACACTTAACCTTAGTTAGAATTATGATAAGTATAGATTTTTCTTTTCATTTTAAATAACTTATCATAATTCTAGCTCTTCTTCTTCTTCATCTTCAAAAGAAAAACTTAGATGCCATCAATGGCTACTTGAGTTCTAGTGAGAGAATTCCAAATCTAAAGTGAACCCATCTCCTATTTCTTCACCCTCTACCTTTTGCCAAGTTGTTTTGGGTGTTTTCTTCACAAGTTTCACAACTTTGTGAAGTCGGAGCTTGAACTAGTGCAACCTCGACGTAGATCGTCTTTGACACAAAGCCGACGACCTATTCCGCACGTTTTTCCGATGAAGCCGACGAATGAGTCGAGGATTCATGATGGACAGCGAGGGCATGACCACGTGGAGCTAAGGAGGTGGAAATCCGGATCTACAAAGGTTGTAGCTTCCGACCTTTAGTTAATTTGTTAACTAGTTTTATCTTTTCGCCTAAACATCTAGTCTAAGATCCGTAGTCTAGGGTTTCTCGGCACCAAAATTTTTAAATTGGCATGTTCGATGCCTTGTGATACCTTACTAGAGTGCCTAGGAACCTTTCACATCCATCGCCCATCATATGGGTCAAGATGCGTATACGCTAGTCTACTCTGGTGTATCGATGCCTTGTCTCGACACACCCTCGACTAGGAACAGTTATAGGATGTACTCATAGACTACCGTGGCCCCACTAGTATGATCTCATCATAGTCCCAGTAGTCGAGTACAAATCCTAAGGGCTTTATCAACATGTAACAAAAGAGACAATCAGAGTACATATTAAGATAAAGTACAACCAGATAGCGTACTATCATGTCGAGCAAGAAAGTCCTCCCCATATATGTCCGAGCATCCACTACAATATACATCGTATGTACAGTAATGGCCTCTAGGCACACATATAACTAACAAGAGGAACAAAAGGTCTTTGTTTCTCAACATGCCCGCTTCTTGGAAACTGAATTTTTGGAAAATCAGAAGAGTGGGAGCGCAATAGAACTGGAAGAAATTCCAGAGCCACAAGCTATTACTGAAACCTTGGTAGAACAAGAAGGTTCAGGAGAACAGGACATCCGAACGCCACTACGCGGGAGTAGTAGGCAATCTCATCCACCCGAGAGATACTACAGTTTTCTCATAGATGGGGATGGAGAGGATTGCACTATTGACTATGATGAGCCTACTAGCTTCCAGCAAGCCATTCAGAGCGGCGACTCGGTAAAATGGCTGGATGCAATGCGGGCCGAAATGGAGTCCATGTACACTAACAAAGTATGGACTTTGGACTTTGCTCCAGATGGGGTAAAGCCCGTAGGATGCAAATGGATCTTCAAAAAGAAGATTGGTGTAGATAGACTGGTTGAAACTTATAAGGCTAGACTTGTTGCAAAGGGTTTCCGTCAAAAACCGGGTTTGGACTATGACGAAACCTTTTCTCCAGTAGCTATGCTGAAATCCATTCGGGTCCTTCTTGCTATTGCTGCCTTCCACGATTATGAGATCTGGCAGATGGACGTAAAGACAGCTTTTCTAGATGGAAATTTGGAAGAAAGCGTCTATATGGATCAGCCAGAGGGATTCATTCAGAGTGGGAGCAGCGGTAAAGTATGCAAGCTCCTTAAGTCCATTTATGGACTAAAGCAGGCATCGCGGAGTTGGAACATCTGTTTTGATGATGCTGTCAAAGAATTTGACTTTATCAAAAATCCAGATGAACCTTGCATATATAGTAAGATTGTAGGGAGAGCTGTAGTATTCCTCATCTTGTACGTGGATGACATTCTCCTAATAGGAAATGATATTCCTATGTTACAGTCAGTCAAAAGATTCTTGTCACATAAATTCTCCATGAAAGACCTGGGTGATGCCACCTACATTCTGGGGATTCGGATCTATCGTGATAGATCAAAGAGGATGTTGGGACTTTCGCAGTCCAGGTACATAGACACCATAGAGAAGAGATTCAGTATGGATGATTCTAAGCGCGGTAATCTACCAGCTTGTCACGGAATCATCCTCTCCAAAGAGATGTCTCCCAAGACTGATTTGGAAAGAGATCGCATGTCGATTATACCCTACGCTTCTGCGGTAGGCTCTATAATGTAAGCGATGTTATGTTCCAGAACAGATGTAGCATACGCATTGAGTGTTGTAAGCCGGTATCAGGCAAACCCAGGGGAGAATCACTGGAGAGCGGTAAAGAACATTCTCAAGTACCTAAGGAGGACTAAGGAGATGTTCTTAGTGTATGGCGGAAAAGACCTCCAGATGGAGGCCTTTGCCGACTTCGGCTTCCAGAGTGACAAAGATGACTCTAAGTCCATGTCGGGTTATGTCTTTACCCTCAATAGAGGGGCGGTATGTTGGAAGAGTTCCAAACAAGAGACCGTTGATGACTCAACGATGGAAGAAGAGTATATAGCTGCTTGCGTTGCCACAAAAGAAGCTGTCTGGATGAAGAAGTTCCTCACAAAACTTCAGGTGGTTCCTTCCAGTGTTGGTCCAATACCTCTGTATTGTGACAACAACGGCGCTATAGCTTTAGCGAAGGAACCCAGGTCCCATCAGAAGTTCAGACACATCTTAAGGCGGTATCACCTGATGAGGGAGATCGTAGATCGCCAGGAGATCGAGGTGAAAAGAGTAGAGACAGAGAATAACATTGCTGATCCATTCACAAAGGCCCTTCCTCAGACGCAGTTCGAGAGGCTATTCGAGATGATAGGTCTACGATATGCCAGCTCATGGCCCTAGTGCAAGTGGGAGATTGTTAGTGTATATGCCCTAGGGGCCATTATTGTATCATACTTGTATGTATATTACTTAATGGAAGCTTGGGATATTCACAGTTGTATATACAGTCTTGCTAAAAATGGTAGTATGCTACTTGGTTTTTGTCTACTTTAATATGTGCATATGTTTCTTGTAACGTATCACTTATACATATTAGTAGAGCCCATAGGATCTTTGCTTGATTACCAGCGTTGTGATGGCAGTCACACTAGTGGGGGCTGGGTAGTCTGTAAGCAACATCCTATACAGGTCCCCGGTCGTTGGATTATCGAGATAGGGCATCGATATTCCGGAGTAGACTAAGTGTGTACGCTTCTCATCCCAGTTGGGGAGATGGTCTGTCCCACAGCCATCAGTACGTCGTACTGGAGATAGTATACAAGTGCTCGTTAGGTTACGGGTACACCGGACATGACTCGCAGGGGAACTGATTGGTTGGTATTATACCCATCGTCAGTTAACTGTTCCCAGGTGACATGAGTACAACATAGTCCGCAGACTTAACACTGCTACTTCTCCTCGAGTGTGTCCCACTGTTCTTAGATTGCTACCCTACCACGGCTCAAAGGAGTCGTGCAAACAGGTAGCAATTGGGTGCAGTCCCGAGTACTTGGAGGCAGTGGCGGTTAGACAGGATTCGTCTCTCCCGGTATTGGGAGTCGATATCGCGCTGTGTCAGAAAGCCATTACGCAAAGTCCCTGGCCAGGGAAAGCGAGATTTACTGGTAGGTTCCAGTAGTTTCCTCAGGGTGTAATGGGCTACGCTCCGACATGACTTATACAGCTATTAGGGGACTGACGCTTGCCGACCCCTAGGCTTGATATGCGATAGTCTTAGACGAACAGACCAGACTGTACGGAGATTGTCACATCAGGCTCAGTAGGAGTTCGGATGGGTTTCCTCATCGGCCTTCTTATCGACATCTACCTGGGGACCGTTACGTACAGCTAGTGCCGCTTGCGGTCTGTGGTTAAACCCACTGCCAGCGTAGTGTCGAGTCTTTAGAGTCCCACACAGAGAGTTTCCCTGCTCCAGGCGAAACTATATAGAGGTCGTATGGTTTTACGACAAGGGTGTTAGTTGTATGTATGCCCTAGAGGCCAGTATTGTACAGATGATGTATATTATATCGGATGCTTGGACATATATAGAGATGAATTTCTTGCTCGATATGATAGTATGCTATCTGGTTGCTCTTTATCTTAACATGTATACTTGTCTCTTTAAACTGTCTTATGGTTACATGTTGGTAAAGCCCTTAGGATGTGTACTTGACTACCTGGGCTATGATACGGATCATACTAGTGGGGACATGGTAGTCCATAAGTACATCCTTCAAGGTCCCTAGTCATAGGAGTATCGAGACGGAGCATCGATATACCAGTGTAGACTAGCGTATACGCTTCTCGACCCATGAGATGGGCGATGGATGATCCCATATCCATTGGTGTTTGACATCAGAGATGGTATACGGGTGCTCAGTGGAGACTGGGTACACTGGACGGACTCGCCGAGAACTCCCAGATGGTATTATACCTCACGTCAGATGGCAGTTCTCTGGTGACACATGTACAGGTTAGTCTGTAGACCCGAGATCGTCATAGAGTCTTGTGTGATTCCCACTGTCCATGAGGGCGTGCAAAACGGTGGTTTTTGGGTACAGTCCCGAGTCACATGGAGGCAATGCGCAATAGGAGGGGTTTCGTCTCTCCCGGTATTGGGGGTTGATGTTGTGCTGTGCTCGATTTTCCGTAACAGGGAAGTCCCTGGCCAGGGCTGTTTTAGAGATTTGCTGGTAAGTATTACCAGTAGTTTCTCGACCCGTTATGGGTCTCACATCGGCACGACTTATCAGTTATTGGGGTCTGACATTTCCCACCCCTAGACTTGATATGCGACATATCAGACGAGGTGACCGGACTGTACGGGAAGTGTTGCCGATTGGCTCGACAGGAGTTGTAGCAGGTTCGCTTGTTTTCTTCTGATCGCTCAATACCCGGGTGGCCGTTACGTTTAGCTGACCGCTTGCGGCTTGGGGGTACTTGATATGATCATCACCCACTGCCGGCGTATTGACGAGTCTTAGAGTCCCACAATGGAGTTTCCTAGTCCAGGCGAAACGTTGTGGTGCGCGTATGCGATATGCGCATGGACCCGATTAAAATGCGTGTATAGGATACCGTATATTGATCGGGCGGCTTGCTTTTGGTGGGGTCATATGTGATATGGCCGGATTGATAAATCAAGTGTTGATTTATCATTTAACCATTAGTTTCTCACTTGAAATCCTTTCTTGAGTTTGATGGATGTATGCATGCATGTATGCCTTCTTTATAGATTCATGCACATATGGTTGTACATACACACATACATACATACATACATACATCCTTCATGGTTGTACATACATGAAAATGGTGGCAATATAAGACTCACACCATGGTTTTATATATGGATTTTATTGCATTTGATTTAAAACAAAAAGGAAAAAGGAAAATGGTTATCATTGATTTGTTTCTACACTCTTCTTTTGACCTAACCATCCTCAGCCACCTTTTAACCTTGGATAAACTTTCCTTTTGTGATTTAACTCAAGTTAAATAAGATATTCATTGTTTAAACCATGGTTTGAGATGAGAACAAGAAAATATATATTTATATATTTTCATTTTTCTTGAACAAGGGTTATTCTTTTCACTCTTGTAAAAGATATAGCAATCATCTTCTTCTTCCTCTCTCATTTGCTCTCTAGATTTTGTAGTGAGAAATATACTCATCAAGTTAGGATTTTGAAGTGAGAAAGAGAACCACAACACCATTCTACACATGTCTAGCCCACTTGTTTGGAGTGTTAGCTTCATTTCATTCTCTTGATCGGGTGAAGTTGCAAGCTTGGACAAAGCGGACTCCGGGTGGATCATTGTTGACCTAGAGGAGTTCAAGCGGACCCGTTTGCAAACCACAAGTAGCCGAGGAGTCTAGCGTAGGGAGCTACAAAGGTTGTACTTTCAAAACCCTAGCATTTCTTGCTTATGTTGATGTGCAAAATTTCTGAAACCCTAATTTTCTAGGAACGATTCAATGATCGTTAACGTAGCACCCTAAAAATTCCATCTTTGGTACATGTGATGCTTCCAATCCCTTTATGAGGTGCTAGGCTAACCCAACATTGGTATCAGAGCCGACCTAGAACATCAGGCGACACTTTAACGAAGTTAAAACTCCGATCGAACCGGAAAATGCTGATTTTGAGCACTCTCTGGACATTTTTTCAAAACTGCTGTTTTTCAGAATTAAAAATATGCAAAAAATTCAGCAGGTAAATATAAGAGTTACTGTGAAAAACGAGACCATGAACAGTAAATTTGAGCGCGGAACCGCGGCCGTTCTGTTGCTTCATGTTGTCATTTTTGTACAGTAACTCATTTCACTGGTTGTATATTGTTTTGGAGTATTTTTATTCTGAATTTAGTACTGTAAATTCAGGAGATGTTTTTGGACTCGACGATTCGATCGGAATTTTGATTTCGTGTCTTTTCCGGGTAAATTAGAAAGTATCGAATTGTTCGAACGAGTGTCATTTGCTCACTTTTCACGGGGTTTAAATCTTTCATAGATACGTGCAAGTTTTATGGTGGACCCTCTAGAAGACAACAAAACTTAACTCGATTATGTGACCGTCTTGAACTGCCCTTTGAACCTTAGGGTTTGGGGCAGTACGGCGTGCCACATGTGAGGCGTTGGCTTGACCCTTCTACGGCTGGACCGCTACTACTGTGTCACACTCTGGGTTTTTGAACTTCGCTCAAGTGTTGAGCTTTAGTGAATCTTGGGTATTTGATCGTTCGTTCGAAAACTTTAATGCTTTCTATTTATCTGGAATGTGATGCAATATTTGGAATTCATATAGTTGGACATGAAATACGAAGTATGTGATATTTCGTATTTACGATGTCTAAAGAGAATGTGGATTCCAAATATTGTAGTTTTACACTTTCTTTTCTGTGACCGTAAGTGTAGTATGTCGATATCGCCGGTTTCGTTGCTATACATCAACGACAATTGGGGTACGCATACTTACTTACGTTGATGATATATGATATTATGTGTTGCTGAGATATGATGTGCTGGATTGTCGCGATTGAATAGCCGGGGGTTTTTATGTGAGATGAGAGTTTTATATTTTCATTCATGTAAATTTAAATGTAATGTAATATTCTTTTATTTTGGGCACTTCCGGGTTGAGGTCGATGCCACCAGTGTTGTATATTATTTACATTTCCGCATTAGGATGGACCCAAGGAGGGGAGCACGGGTGACCGGGTTCTGGGGTTCAGTGGGAGGCCATCTCGAGGAGTCGAGACCGGGTCTCCTAAACTCCAGAATTGGTAGGGTCGCTTGCCGCTCTCGTAGGGGTCCAGGGTGTGGGCGTGGCTATTCATCGCGACTGTGGAATCCGTATTTTCTATTGTTGGCTAAATACTAAATACGGACGTCCTAGTATATCCCACATTATATCTATGTTTCTGCTGCGATATCTGTGATGTGATCATTTGATATGTTCTGATGGATACAGTATATAGTATATATGATATATTATATAGACGTTACTTATGTTTTACACCCGCACTAGCCCTGCCCTGCTCTGTCGTTAGTTACCTAACCTAACGGTGCACGAGGGGACATCGAGGCGAATGCGGATGACATAAGTGTACGTCGTATTTATCTGTGATGTTTAGGTGACTTAAATGATGGGACTTCATTAATGTGATTAATGAAAGAAAAGAAACCTAAAAGATGTTGTAGAATCAAATTTTAAAATAACAGGGTAGCTACAGTCTTGCTTTGCATAGCGGTATATATGATATACCCTGCACCTTATTCGATGGGGAAAGAGCCGAGATCCCTTCACCGGGAGTGACCTCTTTAGCAAAACTGGCAGATGCTACAAAACTCGGTTTGGTTTTTGATTGCTTTTGGAGTCTTGCTTTGCATAGCGGTATATATGATATACCCCGCACCTTATTCGATGAGGAAAGAGCCGAGATCCCTTCACCGGGAGTGACCTCTTTAGCAAAACTAATGAAAGCCTCAAAATCACTCCATTTCAAAATTCACTCGATTCTACAACGATATCAAGTTCATTACGCTCATGGTTTTTCTGAAAAACCTGCGTAGCCCTCCGTCATTTCAGATAAGTATTACTTAATATTCATGCTGCGGTAGTTTGGCCTCCGTCAAGGCGTAGTGTATGGTAGCTAACTAGTACTTGTCTGCTAGCATATGATGCGATTGGATTAGGGTATTCATACGGCGTTGTTTGGCCTCCGTCAAGGGTCGTACGGGTGGGTTTAATTCAATCAAGAAATGACGGGTTGAACTTGACTAGCGCCCTATGGGTAGTTTGGCCTCCGTCAAGGTCATGGGACGCTAGGGGCAAAAGCATTATCGGGAATTTCAAGTGTTGAAATTTGCAATGAGATTGCATACCTTCTATGAGATAGTTGGATCCCGATACCCACTGCGAGTAATTGTTACTCCCGGGAGAGTTTTACACAGGACAATTAGCCGATCAAGTAGGTGTCTAGAAAGGTATCAACGGGGTTACGCCTATGGGAAAACGAGGTTTACTTTAATTAGGTCCGTGCGAAAGCACGGGGAACCTCCCTCAAAGTACCGACACTGGCCTGGCTGAAAGATCGACGAAGTTGTAGGGTGTAATTAATCCCGGCTAGTCTTTCCTTTTAGGGTTTGAAGGAAGATTTGATAAAAACAGTGGGAGCCATCCTGATTAGATAAGATAATAACCAATCTGATCTTGCAAGAGCATACGCTAAAGTGTTTTCTTCTCTCTCTCTCCAGGTAGTGACCATGTCATGTCTTAATAAAGATAATAAAATGGATGTATTGACCGAACCCGCATGTTATACTGTGCAGGGGAACGTTGAACCCGTTCTATCTTATAAGTGTTATAAGACTGAACAGGAAATAGGAGAATATCTGGATTCTTACGCCGCCCAAACGGAGGACAGTTGATGCACCTTCTTCGGGTGTGTTTGTCATTGAGAACTGTTTTTCAGTTCACCCTACGTCCTGGGTATTAGATACCGGATCAGGATCCCACATATGTAAACAGTTACATGGGCTACGAAAAGGTAGAGAACTGGGAAAGGGTGATCATTCCGTTCAAGTAGGGAATGGTGCAAGTATTGCAGCCAAAGCAGTTGGCGAATATCACCTAGTATTACCAAGTGGTGATACAATGATTCTAAATGAGTGCTATTATATACCGAACATGATGTGCAACATTATATCAGTTTCTTTATTAAGTAAAGAAGGATATAATTTTGTAGTAAAGGATAATGTTATGAACATATTCCTAGATCAAAAGTTGATTGCATCAGGCTCGTTACATAATGGCATATTCATTCTAAATCAAAATACAGTCCTCAATATACAAAACACTAACAAGAGGAAAAGTTCAGAAATGAACGAATCCTTCTTGTGGCATTGTAGACTTGGTCATATCAATGCGACACGACTGGATAAGTTACATAAAGATGGATATTTGAATTCGTTCAAATTATCATCGTATGATACCTGTCATTCATGTCTCAAAGGAAAGATGACCAAAACTCTGTTTAGTGGACACGGAGAAAGAGTTACTGAACTCTTAGGACTGGTACATAGTGATGTATGCGGTCCTATATCTACACATGCCAGGGATGGATCTTAGTACTTCATTACATTCACTGACGATCTCTCTAGATTCGGATATGTGTTCCTGATGAAACACAAATCAGAAGCTTTTGAGAAATTTAGAGAATATAAACAAGAAGTCGAGAACCAAACCGGAAAAAGTATTAAGATCCTTCGATCTGATCGAGGAGGAGAATACTTAAGCAATGAATTCAGAGATTATCTAAAAGAGAATTGGATTCTATCTCAGCTTACTCCTCCTTATACACCACAGCACAACGGTGTATCGGAGCGGAGAAATCGCACCCTGTTAGATATGGTGCGCTCTATGATGAGTGCAGCTGACTTACCTATTTCCTTCTGGGGATATGCACTGGAGACAGCTGCATACCTATTGAATAGAGTTCCAACCAAATCAGTGCCTACCACTCCATATGAGATATGGAATGGTAAGAGACCATGTCTTAATTTTATTCAGATATGGGGTTGTCCGGCATATGTTAAAACACAAAATCCGGACAAGCTCGAGGCAAGATCTGTTCTATGTAAGTTTGTTGGATATCCCAAAAATTCACGAGGGTATATTTTCTACCACTCCGAGGAACAAAAGGTGTTTGTTTCTCGACATGCCACTTTCTTAGAAAAAGGTTTTCTTATGAAACAGACAAGTGGCATTGAGGTAGAACTGGAAGAGGTTCCAGCGACGCAAACTATAACAGAAGACTTGGTAGAACCAGAGGATTCAGTAGTACCTGACGAACCCCAGCCGCTCCGCCGATCTAGCAGGGTTTCTCATCCACCTGAGAGATACTACGGTTTTCTCATTGATGGTGGGAGCGAGGATTGCATCATGGAGGATGATGACCCAACTAGCTTCGAGCAGGCCATCACGAGTTGGGACTCAGTGAAATGGCTGGATGCTATGCGGTCCGAGATGGAATCTATGTACACCAATAAAGTGTGGACTTTGGAAGATGCTCCTGAAGGGGTAAAACCCATTGGGAGCAAGTGGATCTTCAAGAAAAAAACTTGGTGTAGATGGGAAAGTGGAGACTTTCAAAGCTAGACTTGTTGTAAAGGGTTTTCGTCAAAGACCAGGTGTGGACTATGACGAAACCTTTTCTCCAGTGGCTATGCTTAAATCCATCCGGATCATGCTTGCCATCGCTGCATATCATGACTACGAAATCTGGCAAATGGATGTTAAGACCGCCTTTCTAAACGGTGATTTAGAAGAGTGCGTGTACATGACTCAGCCAGAGGGCTTCGTAGATAGTAGGAGCAGCGGGAAGGTGTGCAAGCTGCTTAAATCCATTTATGGATTAAAGCAAGCATCGCGGAGTTGGAACATCTGCTTTGATGTCGTTATCAAAGAGTTTGATTTCGTCAAAAACGTAGATGAACCTTGTATTTATAAGAAGGTAGCAGAGAGTAAGGTTGTCTTCCTCGTATTGTACGTGGACGACATACTCTTGATAGGAAATGACATTCCTATGCTGCAATCGGTCAAGCTCTTCTTGTCACAAAGATTCTCAATGAAAGATCTTGGTGATGCCTCCTGCATATTGGGGATTAGGATTTATAGAGATAGATCCAAACGGATATTGGGATTATCCCAATCCAGGTACATTGACACCATACTAAAGAGGTTTAGTATGGAAGAATCCAAGCGTGGGAATTTACCCACGATCTCTGGAGTCACTCTCTCCAAAGAGATGTCTCCCAAGACTGATTTGGAGAGAGCTCGCATGCAAGGGATACCCTATGCTTCGGCTGTAGGCTCTATCATGTACGCGATGCTATGTACCAGACCCGATGTAGCATACTCACTAAGTGTAGTGAGCAGGTATCAAGCTGATCCTGGAGAGAGTCACTGGACAGCTGTGAAGAGCATTCTCAAGTACTTATGAAGGACTAAAGAGATGCTCTTGGTGTATGGTAACGGAGAACTCCAAGTGGAGTCCTTTACCGATTCGAGCTTCCAGAGTGATAAGGACGACTCTAAGTCGCAGTCGGGATTTGTCTTTACCCTTTACGGAGGGGCGGTTAGCTGGAAGAGTTCCAAGCAGGAAACCGTGACAGACTCGATGATGGAGGCTGAATACATCGCTGCCAATGATGCTGCCAAAGAGGCTGTCTGGATCAAGAAGTTCATTACTGAACTTGGAGTGGTTCCATCCATTGAGCATCCAATACCTTTGTATTGAGATAACAATGGAGCGGTGGCTTTGGCCAAGGAACCCAGGTCCTATCAGCGATCCAGGCATATTCTGAGGCGGTATCACCTGATCCGGGAGATAGTTGATCGCCGGGAGATCGAGGTCAGAAGGGTTGACACGAAGAATAACACAGCGGATCCACTCACGAAGGCCATTCCCCAGATACAGTTTGAGAGACTCTTCGGGATGCTCAGTATGCGATACTACAGCAGCTGGCCTTAGTGCAAGTGGGAGATTGTTAGTTGTATGTATGCCCTAGAGGCCAGTATTGTACAGATGATGTATATTATATCGGATGCTTGGACATATATAGAGATGAATTTCTTGCTCGATATGATAGTATGCTATCTGGTTGCTCTTTATCTTAACATGTATACTTGTCTCTTTAAACTGTCTTATGGTTACATGTTGGTAAAGCCCTTAGGATGTGTACTTGACTACCTGGACTATGATATGGATCATACTAGTAGGGACATGGTAGTCCATAAGTACATCCTTCAAGGTCCCTAGTCGTAGGTGTATCGAGATGGGGCATCGATATACCAATGTAGACTAGCGTATACGCTTCTCGACCCATGAGATGGGCGATGGATGATCCCATATCCATCGGTGTTTGACATCAGAGATGGTATACGGGTGCTCAGTGGAGACTGGGTACACTGGACGGACTCGCCGAGAACTCCCAGATGGTATTATACCTCACGTCAGATGGCAGTTCTCTGGTGACACTTGTACAGGTTAGTCTGTAGACCCGAGATCGTCATAGAGTCTTGTGTGATTCCCACTGTACTTTGATTTCCACCTTACCACGTCCATGAGGGCGTGCAAAACGGTGGTTTTTGGGTACAGTCCCGAGTCACATGGAGGTAATGAGCGATAGGAGGGGTTTCGTCTCTCCCGGTATTGGGGGTTGATGTTGCGCTGTGCTCGATTGGCCGTAACAGGGAAGTCCCTGGCCAGGGCTGTTTTAGAGATTTGCTGGTAAGTGTTACCAGTAGTTTCTCGACCCGTTATGGGCCTCACATCGACACGACTTATCAGTTATTGGGTTCTGACATTTACCACCCCTAGACTTGATATGCGACATATCAGACGAGGAGACCGGACTGTATGGGAAGTGTTGCCGATTGGCTCGACAGGAGTTGTAGCAGGTTCGCTTGTTTTCTTCTGATCGCTCAATACCCGGGTGGCCGTTACGTTTAGCTGACCGCTTGCGGCTTGGGGGTGCTTGATATGATCATCACCCACTACCGGCGTATTGACGAGTCTTAGAGTCCCACAATGGAGTTTCCTAGTCCAGGCGAAACGTTGTGGTGCGCGTATGCGATATGCGCATGGACCCGATTAAAATGCGCGTATAGGATACCGTATATTGATCGGGCGGCTTGCTTTTGGTGGGGTCATATGTGATATGGCCGGATTGATAAATCAAGTGTTGATTTATCATTTAACCATTAGTTTCTCACTTGAAATCCTTTCTTGAGTTTGATGGATGTATGCATACATGTATGCCTTCTTTATAGATTCATGCACATATGGATGTACATACACACATACATACATACATACATCCTTCATGGTTGTACATACATGAAAATGGTGGCAATATAAGACTCACACCATGGTTTTATATATGGATTTTATTTCATTTGATTTAAAACAAAAAGGAAAAAGGAAAATGGTTATCGTTGATTTGTTTCTACACTCTTCTTTTGACCTAACCATCCTCACCCACCTTTTAACCTTGGGTAAACTTTCCTTTTGTGCTTTAACTCAAGTTCAATAAGATATTCATTGTTTAAACCATGGTTTGAGATGAGAACAAGAAAATATATATTCATATATTTTCATTTTTCTTGAACAAGGGTTATTCTTTTCACTCTTGTAAAAGATATAGCCATCATCTTCTTCTTCCTCTCTCATTTGCTCTCTAGATTTTGTAGTGAGCAATATACTAATCAAGTTAGGATTTTGAAGTGAGAAATAGAATCACAACACCATTCTACACAAGTCTAGCTCACTTGTTTGGAGTGTTAGCTTCATTTCATTCTCTTGATCGGGTGAAGTTGCAAGCTTGGACAAAGCGGACTCCGGGTGGATCATCGTTGACCTAGAGGAGTTCAAGCGGACCCGTTTCCAAACCCCAAGTAGCCGAGGAGTCTAGCGTACGGAGCTACAAAGGTTGTACTTTCAAAACCCTAGCTTTTCTTGCTTATGTTGATGTGCAAAATTTTTGAAACCCTAATTTTCTAGGAACGATTCAATGATCGTTAACTTAGCACCCTAAAAATTCCATCTTTGGTACATGTGATGCTTCCAATCCCTTTATGAGGTGCTAGGCTAACCCAACAAAGGGTTCGGACTCGTACGTGTGTTTACGCACGTACGACTTTTCGGACAGTTTTTACTAGCCGGCTTTGGTTTAAGCCAGATTCTAGTATCGGGTTATTGGATTTATACAGTCTAAACTTTTTCCGTGTTTTCACGGATTGGATGGGCATTCTCGTAATTCGTCGGGAAGCTTCTAGAAGAGTGGTGACTTGGGGGGGGGGGGTAAGGTGGCATTGCTTTAAATGAGATTAGTGACCCATTTGTGTGATTCATCCATGTCATTAATACATCATAAATGCTTAATGACTTATGGAGATGAATCACTCATAGATATTTATGTAGCATGGTTGTTAAATCATTTATTTATTTATTTGATAAATAATAATGCTTTATATATATTATGATAGATCATTATCTCATTAGTTATTCTCATGCTCACCTTCTCTCTCCTCAAGCTCATCCTCTCTTGAAACCCTAATCCTCCCCTCTCATGTGTTGAGATCAAGGATTAGATAGACTAATACATCCATTAAATTACTCTATATCCCCTAGATAGCTTAGATTAGCAATTTGAGCAATCTAGTTATCTCAAGTTAGAGATAAAGCTTGGCGTAGGAGCTCTCGGGTGGATCGTCTTTGACTCGAGGAGACCGTTGAGGTGCCGATGTTCCAAGGAGCCTACGAGGAGTGGAGGACCGCGATGAAGACCCGAAGGACAAGTAACGTGCGGTATAACTTCCAATCCGAGTAGTTAAAATTCTAGTAGATTGTTAGCAATGGTTTAGATATTCATGCGCTCAAGTCCGTGTTACGAAACTTTGATAATCGTTTTTCATATATTCCACCTCCCCGCAAGTTCGTGGGGTGCGTGACATGGACTTACAGTTTGTGTTTGGTACATTAAGGACTGTAGCTTGATTGAGAATGTATATGCCATTATGTAACGAGCCTGATCCAATCAACTTTTGATTTAGGATGATGTTCATAACATTATCCTGTATTAAAAAATCATATCCTTCTTTACTCAATAAAGAAACTGATATAAGATTGCATATCAGGGTCGGAATGTAATAGCATTCGTTCAGAACCAATGTATTACCTTTTGGTAACACAAGGTGATATTTGCCAACTGCCTTGGCTGCAATATTTGCACCATTCCCTACTTGTACGGAATGATCACTCATTCCCAGTTCTCTACCTTTACGTAGCCCACGTAACGAATTACATATGTGGGATCCCGATCCGGTATCTAATACCCAGAACGTAGAGTGAACTGAGAAACAGTTCTCAATAACTAACACACCCGAAGAAGATGCATCGGCAAGCTTGTTCTTCGTTTGGGCGGCATGAGAATCCAGATATTCTCCTATTCCCTGCTCAGTCTTATAACACTTATAAGAAAGAATGGGACCAACGTTCCCCTGCTCAGTATAATAAGCGGGTTCAGTCAATACATCTATATTATTATCTTGATTAAGGCTTGACATGGTCGCTAGCTGGAGAGAGAGAGAAGAAAACACTTTAGCGTATGCTCTTGCAAGATTAGATTGGTTATTATCTTATCTAATCAGGATGTCTCCCACTGTTTTTATCAAATCTTTCTTCAAACCCTAAAAGGAAAGACTAGCCGGGATTAATTACACCCTACAATTTCGTCAATTTTTCAGCCAGATTAGTGTTGGTACTTTGAGGGAGGGTCCCCGTGCTTTCGCACGGACCTAATTAAAGTAAACCTCATTTTCCCAAAGGCATAGCCCCGTTAACACCTTTCTAGACACCTACTTGATCGGCTAATTGTCCTATGTAAAAATCTCCCAGGAGTAACTCTTACTCGCAGTGGGTATCAGGATCAACTATCTCATAGGAGATATGCAATCTCATTGCAAATTTCAACACTTGAAATTCCCGATAAATTTTTTTTACCCCTAGCGATTTATGACCTTGACTAAGTCAACAAACCATAAATCGCAATTCAAGTTCAACCCGTACATTTCCCGATTGAATTAAACCCACCCGTACGACCCTTGACTAAGTCAACAAGGACGTACGACTACCTTAATCCAATCGCATCTCATGCTTTAGCAGATAAACAGTATTTAGCTACCGTACACTATGCCTTGACTAAGTCAACAAACACAGCACGAATACTAAATATTATTTATCTGAAATGACGGAGGGTTACGTCAGGTTCTTATAAAAACCTTTTGCGTAATGAACTTGATATCATTGTAGAAACAAGTAATTTTGAAAAGGAGTGTTTTTGAGACTTTTCTAGTTTTGCTAAAGAGGTCACTCCCGGTGAAGGGATTTCGGCTCTTTCCCATCGAATAAGGTGCAGGGTATATCATATATACCATTGTGCAAAGCAAGAACTATAGAAACTGTCAAAAACTAAACCGCGAGTTTGTAGGATCTGCCAGTTTTGCTATAAAGGTCACTCCCGGTGAAGGGATCTCGGCTCTTTCCTCATCGATTAAGGTGCAGGGTATATCATATATACCGCTATGCAAAGTAAAACTGTAGCTACCCGTTTTATAAAATTTTGATTCTACAACATCTTTTAGGTTTCTTTTCTTTTATTAATCTCATTAATAAAATCCCATCAATTATGCTTCCTAAGCATCACAGAAGAAACGAAAGCAGTAATATTTATATATCAACATATATATATAGTATAAGCATTCGTCTCAGGCAGGAATATGATCTCATCAGAGAACATTGCAGCAGAAGATAACATATGAAATATTGGATATACTAGGATATCTGTGTTTTATTTCGAGCCTGTATAAAACACAGATTCAACGGTCGCGGTGAATAGACAAACCCACATCCCTAGACCCCTATGAAAGCGGCAATCAACACTGCCAATTCTAGGGTTAGGAGACCCGGTCTCGACTCCTCGAGATGGCCTCCCTTTGTACCCTAGAACCCGGTTACTTATGCTCCCTACCTTGTTTCTACCTAATGCGGAAAAGTAAATAATATACAATGGTGACATCAACCTCAAACCGGAAGTTCCCCAATAAAAGAATATTACATACAATGAATTTTACATGAATGAAAATAAAAACTCTCATCTCACATAAAACCCCCGGCTATTCAGAACACGACGATCCAATATAATATATCACAGCAACACATAATATCTCATATCATCAACGTAAGCAAGTATGCGTATCCTGACTGTCGTTGATGTATAGCAACGAAGTCGGCGATACACCACATACTACGCTTACGGTCACAGAAAAGAATGTGTAAAACTATAACATTTGGAATCCACAATCACTTTAGACATCTTAAATCCGAAATATCACATACTTCGCATTTCATGCCTAATTATATGAATTCCACATATTGTATCGCATTCCAGATAAATAGACAAAGTTAAACTTTCCGATCAAATAATCAAACACCCAAGAATTCCCAAATAGCTCAACACTTGAGCGGAGTTCAAAAATCCCAGAACATGACACAGCCCTAATGAAGCAGCCGTAGAAGGGTCAAACTAACGCCTCACATGTGGCAACACTAAACTACCATAAATCCAAGGGTTCAGTGGCAGTTTTGACGGTCACATAATCGAGTTAAGGTTACGTTCTTCTAGAGGGTCCACATATATGCTTGCATGTTTTTCCGAATGTTTTAAACTCAAGAAAAATTCAACACTTGAAAGTTTTTCGTATCGGGAAAAAGTGAGTTATTGATATCCGTTCGAACATTTTAACACTTTCTAAATTATCCGAAAAACTAAACGAAATTAAACTTTCTGATCGAATCAACGAATACAAAAGATCTTCAGAAAACTCAACACTTAAGCATGGTTAAAAAAACCCAGAAGCATGTAGTAATACCTACGGATTAACCCCAGAAATATCTATCACTGACACCCAAGTACTGCCGCGGAACCGCCGCCAAAAACATGGTAAGGCCGCAGTTCCGCGGCGACTTAAGGGCTACAGTGACCCGTATTTCACAGTAATCCATACAATTACCTGCTTAATTTTTTTTGAGTATTTTTAATGTTGAAAAAACCACCTTTTAAAAAAAATTCCAGAGAGGGGGTCAAAATCGACGTTTCGGGGTTCGATCGGACTTTTAACTTCGTATACACATCGCTTAATGCTCTAGCATGGCTCTGATACCACTGTAGGATTACTAGGCACTGTCACAAGGGTATATATGGCATAAACCATGCCCGATTTAAAATTTAGAAGTGCCGAACAACCCAAAGCCAGGATCTTTGCTAGACTATTTGGGTTAACAAAACATGTAAACAACTTTACATCTAAGAGAGAGGGATTACAACCTTTGTAGTCCGCTCCTTCGCTTTATAAGCTCCGAGTAGTAGTCCCTTCGCCGCGATCCATGATCTCCCGGACTCAAGAGAGGCTACACAAGCCGAACGATCCATGCTTGCTTCAAGTCTTCCTTTTTGAAGATGATCTACCTTGAAGAATCTTTAACTCAAGCTCTCACTTCTCTAATCAAGTATTAATGAAGTGAACACCCTAATCTAAGTGGATAGAATAGATGAGGATGATGAAGTAGGAATTTAGCTCTCTTTTATTTTCTATTTCTCACACTAATTCATCACAAAACCAAAAGCTAGAAAGCTTTTCAAGGAGGAAGAACAAGATGAAGTCATTTGCGATGAATAATGAACTGTTATTATGCTTACAAAAGAACCTTGAGTTAATAATATCAAGTATTAACTCATGTAGTGAGTTGACTAGGGTTAAGGGTTTGGGTTGGGTTAAATAATATCTCCAAAATATCAACACATGATATCTTTACTTAAAACAAAACAAAAGATTCTAGAAGCTTCAAGAAAAGTCTAACCCAAATCAAACCCTAACCATGTTTAATCTCCACTAATCATGTTGCATTTGTAATCATAACTTGTTACAATATTATATATCACACATATAATATATTTTTGTAACAAAAGAAAATAATACAATTAACATATATCGCATATATATCAATGTATTATCCGGTGAGAAAATGAATCAATAAAGCGAGCCAATATTAGATAATGTAATGTAATATATCATATATATAATTATACATTAAATTATCGAATCAACACTTGATCCGACAATCCGGGTATTTCGCATATAACCGACTAATATATCATGTACTGATTCATCGAATCAACACTTGATCCGATGACCCGGCTGATATCAAATATCGCGAGAATAGAATACGGTATCTCATATCGTATTATTATCGGTCCGCACATATCATATATATGCTCCTACTCCGTTTTGCCTGAGTCAAGAAACCTCTGTGTAGGACTCTAAAGAATCGTCAATACGCCGGCAGTAGGTGATGATCATATCAAACACCCACAAGCTGCAAGCTGTCAGCTAAACGTAACAGCCACCCAGGTATTGAGCAATCAGAAGATCAACAAGCAAGCCTGTACATTCTCCTGTGAATCCAATCAGTAACACTACCGTACAGTCCGGTCTCTTCGTCTGATATGTCGCATATCTAGTCTAGGGGTGGTAAACGTCAGACCCCAGTAACCGATAAGTCGTGTCGATGTGAGGCTCATAACGGGTCGTGAAACTACCGATAACTCTTACCAGTAAATCTCTATATCATCCCTGGACAAGGACTTCCAGTTATAGCCAATCGAACACATCACAACATCAACTCCCTATACCGGGAGAGACGAATCCCCTCTTATCGCTCATTGCCTCCATGTGATTCGGTACTGTACCCAAAAGCCACCGTTTTGCACGCCCTCTTGGACGTGGTAAGGTGGAAATTAAAGCACAGTGGAAATCACACAAGACTCTATGACGATCTCGTGTCTACAGACTAACCTGTACCAGTGTCACCGGAGAACTGCCATCTGACGTGAGGTATAATACCATCTTGGAGTTCTCGGCGAGTCCGTTCAGTGTACCCAGTCTCCACTGAGCACCCGTACACCATCCTTGATGTCAAACACCGATGGATATGGGATCATCCATCGCCTATCATATGGGTCAAGATGCGTATACGCTAGTCTACTCTGGTGTATCGATGCCCTGTCTCGACACACCCTCGACTAGGAACGGTTATAGGATATACTCGTTGACTACCCTGGCCCCACTAGTATGATCTCATCATAGTCCCAGTAGTCGAGTACATATCCTAAGAGCTTTATCAACATGTGAGAGCAAGACAGTAAACTAATACAAGTCAACATGTTAAGACAAAGTGAAACCAAATAGCATACTATCATGTCGAGCAAGAAAGTCCTCTCTCTATATATCCAAGCATCCATTATAATATACATCACATGTACAACAATGGCCTCTAGGGCATACATATAACTAACACTCCTGGATCAGGTGATACCGCCTCAGAATATGTCTGGATTACTGATGGGACAGGAGTTCCTTGGTCAAAGCCACAACTCCATTGTTATCACAATACAAGGGTATTGGATGCTCAATTGATGGAACCACACCAAGTTCGGTAATGAACTTCTTCATCTAGAAAGCCTCTTTGGCAGCATCATTGGCAGCGATGTATTCAGCCTCCATCGTCAAGTCTGCTACGGTATCTTGCTTGGAACTCTTCCAACATACTGTCCCTCCATTGAGGGTGAAAACAAAACCCGAGACTGACTTACTGTCGTCCTTATCACTCTGGAAGTTCAAATCGGCAAAGGACTCTACCTGGAGTTCACCATTACCATACACCAAGAACATCTCTTTAGTCCTTCTCCAATACTTAAGAATGTTTTTCACAGCTATCCAGTGCTTCTTCCCTGGGTCTGATTGATACCTACTTACCACACCTAGTGCATAAGTTATATCCGGTCTGGTACATAATATCGCATACATGATAGACCCAACTGCAGAAGTATAGGGTATCACGGTCATGCGAGCCCTCTCTAAATCAGTCTTGGAAGACATCTCTTTAGAGAGAGTGATTCCTGAACAAGCGGGTAAAATACCAAGCTTAGAATCTTCCATACTAAATCTCTTTAGTATGGTGTCTATGTACCTGAATTGGGACAATCCTAACATCCTTTTAGATCTATCTCTATAGATCTTTATCCCCTGGATGTAGGAGGCATCACCCAGATCTTTCATGGAGAACTTTTATGATAAGAAGAGCTTGACCGAGTGCAGCATAGGAACATCATTTTCTATCAAGAGTATATCATCCACGTACAATACAAGGAAGGCAACCTTACTCTCTACAACCTTTTTATATATAAAAGGTTCATCAACGTTTTTGATGAAGTTAAACTATTTGACTGCCACATCAAAACAGATGTTCTAACACCGCGATGCCTGCTTTAATCCGTAGATTGATTTAAGCAGCTTGCACACCTTTCCGCTGCTCCCACCGTCTACGAAGCCCTCTGGCTATGTCATGTACACGCTCTCTTCTAAATCACTATTTAGAAAAGCGGTCTTGATGTCCATCTGCCATATTTCGTAGTCATGTTATGCAGCAATGGCAAGTAGGATCCTGATGGACTTAAGTATAGCTACTGGAGAAAATGTGATCATAGGCGACACCTAGTCGTTGACGAAAACATTTTACTACAAGTCTATCTTTGAAGGTCTCAACCTTTCCATCTACACCAATTTTCTTCTTAAAGATCCATTTGCTCTTTATGGGTTTTACCCCTTCAGGAGCAACTTCAAAAGTCCATACTATGTTGGTGTACATGGATTCTATCTCATATCGCATAGCATCCATCCATTTCACAGAGTTTCCACTTATGATGGCCTGCTTGAAACTAATTGGGTCATCATCTTCCATGATACAGTCCTCGCTCCCACCGTCCATAAGAAAATCGTATTATCTCTCAGGTGGATGAAGAACCCTACTAGATCTACAGAGTAGCTGAGGTTCGTTGGGGACTATTGAATCCTCCGGTTCTACCAAATCATCAGTTGTAGTTTGTGTAGCTGGAACTTCTTCCAGTTCTACCTCATTACCACTAATATCTTTCACAAGAAATTCCTTTTCTAAAAATGTGGTATATTGAGAAACAAACACTTTTTGTTCCTCGGTGTGGTAAAAGATATATCCGTGTGTATTCTTTGGATATCCCACAAACTTGCAAAGAACTGATCGTGCCTCGAGTTTGTCTGGATTCTGTTTTTTAACATAGGTCGGACAACCTCATATCTTAACTCATTTAAGATATGGTCTCTTTCCACTCCATATCTTATATGGTGTTTTAGGCACTGATTTTGATAGACTTGATTCATTAGGTATGCAGCTGTCTCAAGTGCATAACCTCAAAAGGAAATAAGTAACTCAGCAATACTCATCATAGAGAGCACCATATCTAATAGGGTACGATTCCTCCGCTCCGAAACTCCATTGTGCTGTGGTGTATACGGAAGAGTAAGCTGAGAGAGAATCCTATTCTCTTTTAAATAATCACATAATTCCGTGCTTAAGTATTCTCCTCCTCGATCAGATCGAAGGATTTGAATACTTTTAACCGTCTGGTTCTCTACTTCATTCTTATATTCCTTAAATTTCTCAAAAACTTCAGATTTGTGTTTCAACAAGAACACACGTACGAATCTTGAGAGATCATCGGTGAATATAATGAAGTACGAGAAACCATTCCTGGCATGTGTAGACATAGGACCATATACATCACTATGTATCGGCCTGTAACATTTCAGAAAAATAAAATATTAGTTTTGGGAAATTATATAATTAAAATAATAAATATTAGGAATATTTTAATGGTGTGGTATAATTAAATACCGATAATTTGGGAAATGATGGGAAGTTAATTTGAATGGTGATCTTTGGAAGAATTTATATGATTTAAGAAAATTATAAATTATTTATGATTAATTATATTCCATTTCAATGCTAATCGCGATTAAATATCACTAATTGTGCATTAAGCTTGATTTGTGCACATGACATGCACCATGTCATGTTACACATTTGTTACCTTTTTCCTACCATGGCTTTTCCTTTTTTTTCATGCTTGGGTTTTGAATTTTGGTTAATGGAAAAGAAAAAGGAAAATAAAGAAAAGAAAAGAAAAGAGTAAACAAATGAGTATGGGCAAGAGAGAGAAGAGAGAGAGAGAGAGAGAGAGAGAGAGGTGAGGGGTCAACCTTGGACCATGGCTCATTGTCCCCTTCATTATTTTCTTTTTCATTTTCCTTCTCCCTCTCACCATGGCTGCCTTCCTCTTTCCCCCTCCTCAAACACCTCACAATACACCCCAAATCACATCAAAACATCATCTCCCTTTCATTAAAAATGTGCACAAGCCCACTATAAGTATTTTAGACCAAGAAAGTTTGGATTTTGGAGACTTGGGGCAACTCAAGAAAATTCATGAGTTTCCAAATGAGGTAATTCTTTCACCATTAGTATAGTATTTCATCTACTTTAGCTTCTATGTTAGTTTAGAAGTGATTAAATGAGGATTAATGAACTTTGAAAATTACAACTTGAGGTTAGGGTTTGTTTTGAATCCACAGGTGCAATTGCGGTTTAATAGTGACCTTAAACCCCTGTAGTGTTCGTTTCTTAGACTGAAACCAGAGACTTAAACCCAAGATTCAAATTTAGAAATCCCCGATATCGTATTTTGTGGAAATTGTGATGGGAAATTGAAATCTTCTATGACCCGGGAACCCTAAAAATTTTATAGCGATCACAGAGAGTCATGCAGGCAACCTAGAAGCTACCCTAGAGACCCGAGACCCCAATTCCATGACTTAGCCGCAGATTTATTCTTTCTGGACGCAATTTGCGGTCAGGGTAGGGGCAAGTGGGTTCGTGTTTGGTTCATGGCTCCAGTATCTATTAAATAGACCTTCCACATGTGCAAAATTGGCTAATTTCACTTAGGGTAAAATCTGGAGGTGTTTTCTTGAGTTGCTGCATTGTTTTTCGACTACGTTTTAACTTGAGTTTTAGTATTTGGGTTTTAACTCAATGGTTTGACGTTTGTACATCGACATCGAGGATTTATTTGGCCTTTCTTGCATGCGTAGTCCGTAGGTTTTAACCTATATGCATTTAGCGTGTCGTTTGGTTTTGAATGGGATTTTAATGCGACACGATATGTTATGACATGTAGGTACCTCCGTGTGAACTTCAGAACGACAAGCAAGGGCGTGGCGATACCGACTTCGGCAAGCAATGATCAATGTGAGTAGATATATATCTGTAAGTCGATGTACAACACCCCACGACTTGCGGGGAGGCAGAATAATGAAAAACGATCTTGTTTTAGGCGTAAACATCGACTAACCGAGAATCTTTGCTAAACTATAACTAACAAGAAACCATAGAAGAGTTAACTACTATGATAAGTGATTATACCTAATGAACCGTGTACTTCGTCTTTCCGTTCTCCACGTCCTCTCCGGCCTTCTCTATGTAGTAGATGATCCACCTGAGAGCTTTACTTCAAGCTTCACCTCTAACTTGAGGTAACTAGTTTTCTTAAAGTGCTAATCTAAGTAACCTAGGTGATATAGAGAATGGTTAAGGATTAAGTAGTCTAATCTAATCTTTGGTCTCAACATATGAGAGGGGAGGATTAGGATTTGAAGAGAGAGAGCTTGAGGAGAGAGAAAGTGAGCAAGAGAATGAGATGAGATAATGATCTATCATAATATATATGAAGCATTGTTATTTATCCATAAAAGAAAATAAAAGATTTAACAACCATGCTTCATAAATACAAATGGGTGATTCATCTCCATGAGTCATTAAGCATTTATGATGCATTAATGACATGGATGAATCACACAAATGACTCACTAATCTTATTTAATGCATATGCCACCTTAACCCTCAAGTCACCATCTTCTAGAAGCTTCTCGCGAAATTACGAGAATGCACCTCCTATCCGTGAAAACACGGAAAAACTTTAGACTGTATAAATCCAATAACCGGATACTAGAAACTGGCTTAAACCAAAGCCGGCTAGTAAAAACTGTCCTGATGTCGTACGTGCGTAAACACACGTATGCGTTTGAACCCTTGTCGTAGAACCATACGACCTCTATATCGTTTCGCCTGGAGTAGGGAAACTCTCTGTATGGGACTCTAGAGACTCGACTACTACGCTGGCAGTGGGTTTAACCACAGACCGCAAGCGGCACTAGCTGTACGTAACGGTCCCCAGGTAGATGTCGATAAGAAGGCCGATGAGGAAACCCATCCGAACTCCTACTGAGTCTGACGTGAATCTCCGTACAGTCCGGTCTGTTCGTCTAAGACTATCGCATATAGGGCCTAGGGGATGGCAAGCGTCAGTCCCCTAATAGCGGTATAAGTCGTGTCGGAGTGAAGCCCATTACACCCTGAGAAACTACTGGAACCTACCAGCAAATCTCGCTTTCCCTGGCCAGGGACTTTGCGTAATGGCTCTCTGACACAGCGCGATATCAACCCCGAATACCGGGAGAGACGAATCATGTCTAACCGCCACTGCCTCCAAATGCTCGGGACTGCACCCAACTGCTACCTGTTTGCACGACTCCTTTGAGCCGTGGTAGGGTAGCAATCTAAGAACAGTGGGACACACTCGAGGCGAAGTAGCAGTTTCAAGTCTGCGGACTATGCTATGCTCATGTCACCTAGGAACTGTTAACTGACGACTGGTATAAAACCAACCAACAGTTCCCTGCGAGTCCTGTCCGGTGTACCCGTAACCTAACGAGCACCTGCATACGATCTCCAGTACGACGTACTGACGGTGTAGGACAGACCATCTCCCCAACTGGGATGAGAAGCGTACACACTAGTCTACTCCGGAGTATCGATGCCCTGTCTCGATAATCCTACGAATAGGGACCTGAATAAGGATGTGCTTGTAGACTACCCAGCCCCCACTAGTATGACTGCCATCACAACGCTGGTAGTCAAGCAAGATCCTAATAGCTCTATCAGTACGTATACTCATATATTAAGATAGAAAAACCAAGTAGTATACTACCATGTTTAGCAAGACTGTTATATACATGTGAATATCCCAAGCTTCCATTAAGTAATATACAAACTAGTATGATACAATAATGACCCCTAGGGCATATACACTAACAATCTCCCACTTGCACTAGGGCCATGTACTGGCATATCGAAGACCGATGATCTCGAGTAGCCTGTCGAACTGAATCTGAGGTAGGGCTTTCGTGAATGGATCAGCAATGTTATCTTCAGTAGCAACTCTCCGAACCTCGATCTCCCGACGATCAATGATCTCCCTGATCAGGTGATACCGCCTTAAGATGTGTCTGGACTTCTGATGGGACCTTGGTTCCTTCACTAAAGCTATAGCTCCGTTGTTGTCGCAATACAGAGGTATTGGATCAACAATGGTAGGAACCACCTGAAGTTCTGTTAGGAACTTCTTCATCCAGACCGCTTCTTTTGCGGCATCGCAAGCAGCTATATACTCCGCTTCCATTGTCGAGTCAGCAACGGTGTCCTGCTTGGAGCTCTTCTAGCACACCGCCCCTCCATTGAGGGTAAAGACATAACCTGACATGGACTTGGAATCGTCCTTATCACTCTGGAAGCCGGAATCAGCAAAGGCCTCCATCCTGAGGTCTTTTCCGCCATAAACCAAGAACATCTCCTTAGTCCTCCTCAGGTACTTGAGAATGTTCTTTACTGCTATCCAGTGCTTCTCCCCTGGGTCTGACTGATACCGGCTTACCACGCTCAGTGCGTAAGCTACATCTGGTCTGGTGCACAATATCGCATACATTATAGAGCCTACCGCAGAAGCGTAGGGTATAATAGACATGCGTTCCCTTTCCAAATCAGTCTTGGGAGACATCTCTTTGGATAGGGTGATTCCGTGACAAGCCGGTAGATTACCGCGCTTACAATCTTCCATACTGAATCTTTTCAGTACAGTGTCGATATACCTGGACTGTGAAAGTCCCAACATCCTCTTGGATCTATCACGATAGATCCGGATCCCCAGAATGTAAGAGGCATCACCCAGGTCTTTCATGGAGAACCTGTGTGACAAGAATCCTTTGACAGATTGTAGCATAGGAATGTCATTTCCTATCAATAGAATGTCATCCACGTACAAGATGAGGAATATGACAGTTCTTGCTACAACTTTACTATATATGCATGGTTCATCTGGATTTTTGATAAAGTCATATTCTTTGACTGTTTCATCAAAATAGATGTTCTAACTCCGCAATGCCTGCTTCAGTCCATAAATGAATTTAAGCAACTTGCATACTTTCCCGCTGCTCCCACTCTGATTGAAACCCTCTGGCTGATCCATATAGACGCACTCTTCTAAATTACCATTCAGAAAAGCCGTCTATACGTCCATCTGCCAGATTTCATAATCATGGAAGGCAGCAATAGCAAGAAGGACCCGAATGGATTTGAGCATAGCCACTGGAGGAAAACTTTCGTCATAGTCCAAACCAGGTCTTTGACGAAAACCCTTTGCAACAAGTCTAGCCTTATAGGTTTCCACCTGTCCATCTACACCAATCTTTTTCTTGAAGATCTATTTGCATCCTATGGGTTTTACCCCATTTGGAGCAAAGTCCAAAGTCCATACTTTGTTGGTGTACATGGACTACATTTCGGTCCGCATTGCATCTAGCCATCGTACCGAGTCGCCACTCTGGATGGCCTGCTGGAAGCTAGTAGGTTCATCATCATCTATGATGCAATCCTCTCTATCCCCATCTATGAGAAAACCGTAGTATCTCTCAGGCGGATGAGACGGCATACCACTCCTGCCGAGGGGTGCGGGAATGTCCTGTTCTTCTTGAACTACCGGTTCTACCAAACTTTCAGTAGTAGTTTGTGGTTCTGGAATTTCTTCCAGTTCTATTTCGCTCCCACTTATTTCCTTTCCTAAAAACTGATATTCTAGAAAATGGGCATTACGAGAAACAAACACCTTTTGTTCCTCTGCGTAATAGAATAGATACCCCTTGGAGTTCTTTGGATATCCCACAAACTTACACTTTACTGATCGTGCCTCGAGCTTGTCCCCATGCTGCTTTTTAACAAAAGCTGGACATCCCCATATTTTCAGTTACTGAAGATAGGGTTTCTTCCCACTCCACATCTGATATGGCGTGGTAGGCACAGTCTTGGTAGGAACCATGTTCAAAAGATATGCCGCTGATTCTAGCGCATAACCCCAGAAAGATTGCGGTAACTCAGCATTACTCATCATGGAACGTACCATATCCAATAGGGTTCGATTCCTTCTCTCCGATACACCGTTATGCTGTGGAGTGTATGGAGGAGTAAGCTGAGAGAGAATTCCTTTCTCTTTTAGGTAACCTAGGAACTCGGCACTTAAGTATTCACCACCTCGATCAGATCTTAGTGTCTTGATACTTTTGCCGGTTTGGTTTTCTACTTCATTCTTGTACTCTTGGAATTTCTCAAAAGCCTCGGATTTATGTTTCATCAGATAAATGAATCCGTACCTTGAGTAATCATCCGTAAAAGTAATGAAATAGGAAAAACCACCTCTTGCATGTGTAGACATTGGACCACATACATCGCTGTGTATGAGTCCTAAGAGCTCGCTCGCTCTTACTCCATGTCCAGTAAATGGAGTCTTTGTCATTTTTCCTTTGAGAAAAGATTGACAAGTGGCATAAGTTTTATATTCGAACGAGTCCAAATATCCTTCTCTATATAACTTAGTCAACCTTCTCTCATTGATGTGACCCAGTCAACAATGCCATAAGAAAGCTTTATTTAAATCTAGAGACTTTCTTTTTTGTGTGTTCTGGACATTGAATATTTGGAGTTGGTTTAAAACATATATACCGTAATCCAGTGTACCGGACCCAATCAAACTATGATTAAGTTGGATGTTAACAACATCACTTACAAACGTGAAATCATAACATTTATTTGATAACAAGGAAACAGATATGATATTACACGTTAAGATGGGTACACAAAAACAGTTATGTAAAACCAAAATGTGTCCACTCGTCAATCCCAGGTGATAATCCCCTACGGACACAACTCCCACGCTAGCTCCGTTAGCAACCATCAGGGTCATATCACCATCCTTCAGCACTCTACGGTTTCTCAGTGCCTGCAATGAATTGCAAATATGAGATCTTGATCCGGTATCCAATACCCAGGAAGTAGAGTTGATTGACAGACAATTCTCAATTACAAACACACCTGAAGTCGAAGCCACAACTTGCTTCGGTTCCTGGTTCTTCGCGCAATAACGGACTGAACGGATATTGACCGGACTGAACAGATAGCATACTATCATCTCGAGTAAGACTGTCCTCCTGGGATAGGTCCTCCCTCAATCATTGCAATCACGTGCCTGTGATCCAATAATTGACTCTGAGGGCACTATCTCCAAAAGCGTACTGCTTTAGGTGACCTGACAGGTCGCTATTACACGTTGATAGAGCCCCTAGGATTCTTGCTTGACTGCCAGCAGTATGAGGGCGATCATATACGTGGGAGCTGGTAGTCTATAAGCACATCCTTAAAAGGTCCCTAGTCATAGGAGTTTCGAGACAGGGCATCGATACTCCATTTGTAGACCAGTGTATACAGTCGAGACCCCGACGAAGGGCGGTGGCCGGTCTCACAAGCCACTGGTGTCAGTTGGTTCACCTAAGATGTATACAGGTGCTCATTGGGTTATGAGTACACCGGACAGGACTCGCCGGGAACATGCTAGTTGGTCTTATACCAGACGTCAGATAGCAGTTCCCTGGTGACATGTGTACAGGTTAGTTCATCGACCTGAGATCGTCATTTGTCTCGTGTGAGTTCCCACTGTTCTTTGATTACTACCCTACCACGGCTCAAAGGAGTCGTGCAAACAGGTTTTAGTTGGGTACAGTCCCGAGCCACATGGAGGCAGTGAGCGGATCTGCAGGGGTTCGTCTCTCCCGGTATTCGGGGTGAGGTCGCGCTGTGTCTAGGAGAGCCATTACACTAAGCCCTCGGCCGAGGCAGGAGATTTACTGGTAGGTATTCCAGTAGTATCTCAGGGTGTTCTGGGCTACACTCCGACACGACTTGTACCGCTTTTGGGGGTCTGACTTTTACCAACCCTCTAGGCCCGCCATGCGATACTCATAGACGAACGGACCGGACTGAACGGATATTGTCACTGACAGGCTCAGTAGGGTGTCAGGATGAGTTCGCTCATCGACGTCCCTTTTGGTCAATAGCTGGTGGCCCGTCACGTATTGGCTTATACCTCTGACGTGCTAGTGGTTAAATCCACAGCCATAGTATTGACGAGTCTTTAGAGTCCACCACACTTTCAGTTACTCAAGTTTCGGGCGAAACGCTGTAGAGGCCGTATGGAGATATGGCAGGGTCCGATCAGATACGTGCGGTATTGCACGGATCAGGATTGGACAGTTTGTACTTGTGGCCGTATGGTTATATGGCAGGGTTCGATCAGATACGTGCGGTATTGCACGGATCAGGATCGGACGGATATTACTAGCCGGCTTTGGTTTAAGCCGGATCTTAGTATAGTACGGTGTAGATTTTGTCTCATTGCATTTGTATCCGGTAGGAATACAGATGCGGGTGTGTATGCACAGTATCGGGGTTTTCCTGTAATTTATTACGGGACCAGTTTTCTGGAGTTGCCTGTTTGCATTCCGTTCCGGCCGGTTTTCCTTTGTTCTTTCCCGGCTGGACTTTTCCGATGGAGGGGGTTATTTGCAAGTTTGCAAATAACAAATTGTGGAGGGGTTTCTTGCAAATGTATTGATTATGATGGCATCTTTTCTTTTCAACCATCATTTGATTCTCTTTACATCACTTGATTTGTATTAATGGTGATTTGAGTTGATTAGATTTGGAGATGACATTGTTATCATAATCTTTGGATATGGTCACCCTTTCTCATCTCCTACACTCACCTCCCTTCTTGTTATTTCATTGAGATTCATTCCTCCACCATTCTCACTTGATATGAGAGGCTACACTTAAGAGAAAAGAATAAGAGAGTTTCATTTTTGAGCTTATGGGATTCATCTTGATCTCATCTCATGCTAGGAAAAATGCAAGCACCATTTTTCCTTATCTTGATTCCTCCATCATCTTCAAAGGCAACTAAAACCCCAAATGAGATATAGCATCTACACTACATTCTACAGCAAATCTTGGGCACGTCGACTTGCCAGCTTCGTGCCCGAGTTGCCTCGGTATTGAGGTGGGAGCCCGTAAAAGATGCAGGCGACGTGGTGCCCTTCCGGCGAGGAGGCGACGACATGGAGACAGGATTATCCGCGAGAGATCGGGACGATGACGAGAAGACCGGAGGACTCGGATCACTTGGTATACTTCTCTTCCCATCTCTTGTTAGCTAGTAGAGGTTAATGGTTAACGATCCGGTTTTCTTTGTCCGCGGTAGCGCCAGTTTCTAAGTAAGGAAAATTTTTGATTCCGCATTTTGGCCTCGGTAAGACGGCCGGGGCGCTGCCGTGGCGCAACATGGTATCAGAGCCACGCCATTAACCCAGTCTAGCTTTGTCTAATGTGTTTTACATTTCCGATCGACCAAAATTCCGAAAACCCGCGTTTTCTTCACATCAGTTTTCTGTTGAATTTTTTCTTGCTCGAAAAATTTTTCACGTTGCAGAAATGTGATGTACTGGAAATTGTAAGAACACTGTAGAAATTCGATGCAGTGACTCCATAGTGGGAGCGCGGAACAGCGGCCAAACACCCCTTTGGGCCGCGGTTCCGCCGCACTATGTTGAGATCACTGCATGATATTTCTGCAGTTGCTCTTTGGGATGATTTTAGGGTTTCTGGAATATTAATTTTGGGCCCAGAATTTCTTGATGTGCTACAGTAGTACTTGGGGGCCCACTTGTTAAAATTTGATCGATCGGATATTTTAAACACATTGTTTCACAGTATTTACATTATATCTGCGACCGTGAATGTCACTTGATCGGTAAATCCTGTCTAACTGCTATAGCCCGGTTAGAAGGATTTGCGAACGTGACTTTCACGTTGATGTTATGTGTTTATGCTGTGATGTTGCGGATCGGTCGTGGGGGATAGCCTGGATGCAATGTTAGTACAGTTTTGTTGTATTATGTACATTTGATATTGCGGGGCGAGCGTCCGACATGTGGACTGCCGTCACTGCCTGTTTGTATTATTCTTTTGGGGCACGACCTGGTTGCGGTCGATGTATATTTTACTTTCTGTACTAGGATTACCCCGCGGAGGGGTGCACGGATAGCCGGGTTCTAGAGGGCAACGGGCCCGCATCTCATGGCATTGAGACAGAGGGGGCTTCACTCTAGGATTGGCGGGCTATTCGCCGCACTCGTAGGGGGTACAGGTTGACCCAGGAGGGGTGCCCAAGTTACCGGATTCCGTGAAGTGCTGGGTGGTCCATTCACGGTGTTCGAGGGGACTGCCTCGCTTCAGGTCTTGGCGGGTGACTTGCCGCGCCCGTAGGGGTCTAGGATTTCATTGCACAGGCTATCCACACGACCAGGGGAACGTCGGGTTTCAGCAGCGGCTCTGTGAAACCCGGGGATCCCAGATATCTGTATTGTTCTGTGATGCTGTACATTTCTGTGATGTTGCATTCTTATCACGCCTTGAGCGAATATAATATATTGGTATATATATTAATAGATGTTGTATATGTTTTGCATCCGCGCTAGTCCAGTCCCCGCTCTGTCGTTAGTTAAGTAACCTAACGGGTGATGACGGGACCCAGTGGCGAATGCGGATGGCATATACGTACATCATTATTTTCGTTCTTTGTGGTGTGATTAATTGATGGGACTGCGTTGATTCGGATCAACGCAAGTTATAAACAAACCTATTCTGATGTTGTTGGAACATTTTTCAAAAAGCTGTTATTGCAAGGGCGTTCTCTTTTGTTTTGCATAATGGTATTCAGTTGGAATATCCTGCTCCTCAGTCGACGAGGCAAGGGCCGAGATCCCTTCACCGTGAGTGACCCCTTGGACAAAAGTTTGCGTCAGGGCAATAACTTCACTATAGCCGATTACTTTTGCTTTGCATCGTGGTATTCAGTTGGAATATCCTGCACCTCATTCTACGGGGAAAGAGCCGAGATCCCTTCACCGGGAGTGACCTCTTTAGCAAAGGTTTTCGTCACTATATTTTTATAAAAAGTTATGCAGTTCCTTCAACGATATCAAGTTCATTACGTTAAAGGTTTTTCGCCAAAAACCAGCCGTAGCCCTCCGTCATTTCCTACAGGTATTATTTAGTATTCGTGCTTCGTTTGTTGACCTAGTCAAGACGCAGTGTTCGGTAGCTAAGTGGTACTTGTTTGTTGCATAAATGGGATTGGTTAGGACAGTCGTGCGGCCTTGTTGACCTAGTCAAGGGCACGTACGGGTGGGTTTAATGCAATCCAGAATAATGACGGGTTGAACTTGACTGGCGGTTTATGGTTTGTTGACCTAGCCAAGGTCATAAACCGCTTGGGGTAAAAATCACATCGGGAGTTTCAAAAGAACTGAAACTTGCCAGATATGCGCATACCTTCTGGAGTGTGGTGACGTGAGTGGATTCCGTCACGTCATCATGCGATGATAGTTGGGTCCCGATTACCACTGATGAGTTGGCTTACTCCTCGGGTGATCCCGACTAATTCTTCTCGGGTTTGGAGAAGAATTTGAGGTTACAGTGGGAGGTTTCCAGATTAGACAAAGTGATAACCATTTTGATCTAGGTTAGAGTGCACGCTGAGCGTTTCTTTTCTCTCTCTCTTTGGCAGGGACCATTGACCCGACCCTAAGACTATGACTCAGTGACCAAGTTAACCGAACCTTCTTTAACACTGGCTTTTGGATTGTCACAGTTGCAAACCTCTTTGCCACTCCTGCTTTTACCCTTTTCTCTGGGACACCCCGTATTATTAGGAACGTCCACTTCCATTGGACAAAACCATCGTATGGTTATATACGAACTCGAAGGACTTCGAGGATGGTTTCTGGTTCTGGAGAAAATGGATAGGACTATTCAGTTGTCTTTTCTTTTCACCTTCTCTCAGGTTGCGAGTACTCCTTGGTTTAAGAGTAGTACACCTATTACGCAAATCGGATAGTCTTCTTCCAAACCATAGGCTGGTGCCGACCGGTAGGGAATGAAGAAAACCAGTTAGCCTAAACGGTGTACAGAAGGTATTAAGTTAAGACAAAGCAAGGGATTAGTAAGAGGGCAAAGTAAAGTGCGACTACTATTCACGAACAAACCAAGTATTTCTTCGCCAATCCTTAATCACCTTTGTATTTCTCCAGGACGCTCCGTATTACTACGAAGATCCCAGTTTATTGGATAATCCATCGTATGGTTATATACGAACTCGAAAGGAACTTGTTCCAGTTCGGGGATGGATCCTGGTTCAGGAGAAATAGGAATAAAGTACATTCAGGTGTCTTTTATCTTCACCTTCTCTCGCGTTGCGAGTGCTCCTAGGATTAGGACAGTACACCCTTTATGCTTTTGGATAGTCTTCTTCCAAACCATAGGCTGGTGCCGAACGGTAGGGAAGGAAGAAAACCATTTGGCCTAAAGGGGTGTACAGAAGGTAATGACTAAAGACATATAAAGGGATTTGGAGAGGTGGCAAAGAATTATACGGTTACAGTTGTGAATCTGGATAATGGAAGAGGCATTACTAGGAATACCAGGATACCCTATCGAAACATTTCAATGTTTTAGTTTCACTGTGTACTGTTAAAGGAAAACTGATTTCCCAGTTAGACACTTGCTCCAGGGTATGTATTTACCAAGTATGATTCTCACATCTGTATGGTTTTACAGATGATGAGTGGGAGTAAGTTATTGGGAATTGGGTGATCATCCTCATTATATCGGGATTCGTTGTAATCGGTGATATTTGAGGAAGCCACCTGGGTTGGTTGCCGGACGGCAAATATTTGGTTTTGAATATCCGCTGTTATGCACCAATTTCAAATCGATATATCTGTACGTCTATTTTCATAGAGTGAGATATACTTTTTGAAATTATGTCAGTGACATTTACCTATATCAGTGGATGGTTAGGTAAGGAGCATTAAACAGCGGTGTAATTCTTCTTAACCATAAGTACAGTTTTCAACCTACCACACACAGTGAATGAGTTATCTGACTCAAGGGACATATACAGGGTATTGTATGTTGTCCAGGGTCCATCACGACAGAGGGGTTGGTCCTCGTACTATATTCGGTTTACTTATGACTTCTCTAGTTTTTTGGTAAGTGTTTCGTGGAAACACAGGGTCCGAATTTTGAGAAGTTATAGGTATTTGAATAAAGTAGAGAACCAGGTATTGCAAGTATCGGGATTCTTCAAAGTGATCGAAGATGTAGATACTTGTGTATGGTATTCAGTTAATAGTAATGATTAAGAGATCTTGCTTCTCTTTCGGGTTACTCATAATTGGAAGCATTCCTAAGTTGAGTGACGCTGATCGGCCTTTTTCCATTTAGTTGACATGCACTGGAGACAGCTGCATGATTTGAATCTGGTTCAATTAAATCAGTGCCTCTGGTTCTATATTGGATATAGAACAGTTCATATCTTAACGATGTTAAGGTACGGGGAGTTGTCCGGCTTATGCTTAAAACCAGACACTGGACAACTCAAGGCACGTTTCTGTAATGGCTGTTTGTGGGTTGACCCAGGCTATGACGAGGGTTGATTTTCTACCATAAGAAAGATCAATAGTGATATTGTTCTTGACTCGCCACAGTTTTAATAAAAATGGATTTTTTCAGAAAACAGTAGTGGGAGTATGGTAGAACTGGAAGTGATTCCAGAACCACAAACGATTACTGAAGATTTTACAGGAACCTAAAGATTCAATCTGGTTTGACATTCCATTAGCCACTCCGCAGATATGGTGGGTAACCTCAGGCACTCGAGAGGTACTTCGGTATGCTCAAGGACGGTGGCAGGGAGGTTCTTGTTTACCCAGACTTGCCATTGCTGTTGTTCCAGACTGTGAGACCCGGCGGGAGGATGAGTATAGCGTCGTTCTAAACTAGCTTTAGAAGTGTATGTGTATATGACTCTGCCAGAGGGTTGTCGTAGTCAGTGGGAGCAGCGGAAGCATTGGTGGACAGTTGGCTTATGTCTATTTATAGACTAAAGCAGATATAGCGGAGATAGATCATCTATTTCTGATGTGACAGTCATAGGTTTGACTTCATCAGAATAGGGGATGGATCTGTTAAGAAGGTAGTAGGGTGTTATGTCCTAGTATTTGATGACATACACAGAGTAGGAAGTGATATTCCTATACTACGATCGGTTATACTTTGGTCGTCACACAGTGGTTTCTCCACATAGGACATGGATATTATATCGTACATTCTGGCTACTAGATCTATGGTTTTAGATCTAGATTTGGGTGGTTTCCTAATCAGGGTACTTAGACAGCATTCTAAGAGTATTTAGAATGGACGACTCCTAGCACGGTAGTGTACCTGCAGGTAATGGAGTCACCCTCTCTAAAGGTGTCTTACAGACTAAAGGGGAGAGGGATACGCATGATTGACAGATCACTTGCTTAGGCAATAGAGTCAATCATGAGATGTCAAGTACCACACCAGATGTTGTTCTTGCAGTAGATGCAATAATTTGATATTGATCCAATCCTGGAGAAACAATCGGAAGCAGTTTTAGGACATAAGTGCGTGTTCTAGGGATTTGATAACGGCAGCCTCCTTTAGGAGACGGTTATCATTCCAGGCTTCCAAGGTGACATGGACGAGAGGGTGGTCGTCAGAGTCATGATTTTCCCTCTGATGAGGGGCAGTATTTTGGACAGGTGGTCCAGGTGGATACTGAGGGAAAGGCATGGTGCCGGATACTGATTAAGTTCAGTTGATGATACAGTCTAAGAAGTTTGGATTTGGAGTTCATTTATGAGCTAGGTCCCATCAGACATCCAGACACATTCTAAGACAGGTATTGCTCATTTCGGGAGATGGCTTTCTCCGCGAACATGAGATATAGAGAGACATAGAAAGAAACATCCCAGCGGATCCACTCACTGAGGCTATTCCTCGAATGCCATAGTTTCGCAAACGAGCTTTGTGAGATTGACTAGTAGAGGAATTGGGTGTTCGGTATCACAGGGCTGTGAGTATGCGACATCGCAATAATTAGCCTTGAGTGCAAGTGGGAGATTGTTGGAGATAGTGCCCTCAGAGTCAATTATTGGATCACAGGCACGTGATTGAAATGATTGAGGGAGGACCTATCCCAGGAAGACAGTCTTACTCGAGATGATAGTATGCTATCTGGTTTATCTTTATCATCGTGTACTGCTTTAGGTGACCTAACAGGTCGCTATTACACGTTGATAGAGCCCCTAGGATTCTTGCTTGACTGCCAGCAGTATGAGGGCGATCATATACGTGGGAGCTGGTAGTCTATAAGCACATCCTTAAAAGGTCCCTAGTCGTAGGAGTTTCGAGACATGGCATCGATACTCCATTTGTAGACTAGTGTATACAGTCGAGACCCCGACGAGGGGCGGTGGCCAGTCTCACAAGCCACTGGTGTCAGTTGGTTCACCTAAGATGTATACAAGTGCTCATTGGGTTATGAGTACACCGGACAGGACTCGCCGGGAACATGCTAGTTGGTCTTATACCAGACGTCAGATAGCAGTTCCCTGGTGACATGTGTACAGGTTAGTTCATCGACCTGAGATCGTCATTTGTCTCGTGTGAGTTCCCATTGTGCTTTGATTACTACCCTACCACGGCTCAAAGGAGTCGTGCAAACAGGTTTTAGTTGGGTACAGTCCCGAGCCACATGGAGGCAGTGAGCGGATCTGCAGGGGTTCGTCTCTCCCGGTATTGGGGGTGAGGTCGCGCTGTGTCTAGGAGAGCCATTACACTAAGCCCTCGGCCGAGGCAGGAGATTTACTGGTAGGTATTCCAGTAGTATCTCAGGGTGTTCTGGGATACACTCCGACACGACTTGTACCGCTTTTGGGGGTCTGACTTTTACCAACCCCCTAGGCCCGCCATGCGATACTCATAGACGAACGGACCGGACTGAACGGATATTGTCACTGACAGGCTCAGTAGGGTGTCAGGATGAGTTCGCTCATCGACGTCCCTTTTGGTCAATAGCTGGTGGCCCGTCACGTATTGGCTTATACCTCTGACGTGCTAGTGGTTAAATCCACAGCCATAGTATTGACGAGTCTTTAGAGTCCACCACACTTTCAGTTACTCAAGTTTCGGGCGAAACGCTGTAGAGGCCGTATGGAGATATGGCAGGGTCCGATCAGATACGTGCGGTATTGCACGGATCAGGATTGGACAGTTTGTACTTATGGCCGTATGGTTATATGGCAGGGTTCGATCAGATACGTGCGGTATTGCACGGATCAGGATCGGACGGATATTACTAGCCGGCTTTGGTTTAAGCCGGATCCTAGTATAGTACGGTGTAGATTTTGTCTCATTACATTTGTATCCGGTAGGAATATAGATGCGGGTGTGTATGCACAGTATCGGGGTTTTCCTGTAATTTATTACGGGACCAGTTTTCTGGAGTTGTCTGTTTGCATTCCGTTCCGGCCGGTTTTCCTTTGTTCTTTCCCGGCCGGACTTTTCCGATGGAGGGGGTTATTTGGAAGTTTGCAAATAACAAATTGTGGAGGGGTTTCTTGCAAATGTATTGATTATGATGGCATCTTTTCTTTTCAACCATCATTTGATTCTCTTTACATCACTTGATTTGTATTAATGGTGATTTGAGTTGATTAGATTTGGAGATGACATTGTTATCATGATCTTTGGATATGGTCACCCTTTCTCATCTCCTACACTCACCTCCCTTCTTGTTATTTCATTGAGATTCATTCCTCCACCATTCTCACTTGATATGAGAGGCTACACTTGAGAGAAAAGAATAAGAGAGTTTCATTTTTGAGCTTGTGGGATTCTTCTTGATCTCATCTCATGCTAGGAAAAATTCAAGCACCATTTTTCCTTATCTTGATTCCTCCATCATCTTCAAAGGCAACTAAAACCCCAAATGAGATATAGCATCTACACTACATTCTACAGCAAATCTTGGGCACGTCGACTTGCCAGCTTCGTGCCCGAGTTGCCTCGGTATTGAGGTGGGAGCCCGTAAAAGATGCAGGCGACGTGGTGCCCTTCCGGCGAGGAGGCGACGACATGGAGACAGGATTTTCCGCGAGAGATCGGGACGATGACGAGAAGACCGGAGGACTCGGATCACTTGGTATACTTCTTTTCCCATCTCTTGTTAGCTAGTAGAGGTTAATGGTTAACGATCCGGGTTTCTTTGTCCGCGGTAGCGCCAGTTTCCAAGTAAGGAAAATTTTTGATTCCGCATTTTGGCCTCGGTAAGACGGCCGGGGCGCTGTCGTGGCGCAACATATATAACAGTAAATCAATGACGGTACAGGTATGAACATGCAGTAAACAATGCAACGGAACAGTAAAAGCAGTAGAATGATATGCCACGTATGTCAACGCACTGAGTAAGTATGTCGATGCTATCACTCCTATCAGTCTCTAAGTCTCACTGTACAGGTCACTAAACCTATCGTCAGTCTAAGTGTGAGAGTCAACCACTCGCGAGTGTCCTCCATCCAAGGGTAGAACCCAAAGGCAAGGGACCACGGGCCCAACATGTAACTCACTGTAATAATCATGTACCCTGTAAATCTCCATATATCGCTGTTCACACCAGAATATTGCATTATTATATTCCCCATTCTTATTCTTTTTATAAACAAACAGGTACTTTTGACGCATGTCTGCTACATGTTACAGGTTACAGGTTCTTGGACAGGAAACAGTGAAAACAATGCAAAGACAATGAAAATATGGACTTTTGACCAACAAACAGAGGACTCTTGATCAAGCCTACATCAAAGAACAGTTCACAATCAACAAGGCAGTGCAAGGTCCAAAATGTCAAGGCAAACGGTTAAAAAGTCCGCTACAAATGTTCACTGGAGATCTGGAGAATAATCAGAAGCCAAACAGAGAAATGAACTGATGAAATAAAATATCCAAAGAACCAAGAAGCAGCCCACAAAATATCATACTTTGTTCTCACTAATGGGCCGCGGAACCGCGGCCCAAGCCTGCTATTGCCGCGGTTCCGCGGCCATATGGTGCCCGTACGCGGAGAACTTTTTACCAAAATGTTTAGCGGCGCTGAAAAGTTGACCTAGGGCTATTTTTGTAAATTTAGACATGCGGATCAAAATGTTACCTAGGGTTTCCTATTCTTTATAAATAGGAACTCTAATCATTGTAATTCTTTATGCCTCCTTTTATGAACAAAATTTAGTAATCTTTTGGAGAGCATCGGTGTTTCTTTTCCATTCAGAAATTCAGATCTGACAACCCTGCATGGATGATTGGAGGGATACATCTGTAAGTAGTTTTATTTAATTGCTCTAGTTTAGATTTTAATTCCTTGCCTTAGATGTTACCTTTGGGAAAGGCTTTTGAGAGATGAGATCTCTCATCCCTTTCTTACCCATCACATAGAATCTATAGGACTCCATGCATACATGCACATGCCGCTCCCTACGGCACTCTATCCCTCGAGGTAGCGGTGATACCGTAGTCTAAAGGCCCGGTTGTGATGTTTTCCATGGAGGTTAGGGTAAGGATTGATAAAGGAAGGACAAGAACTTAGAGGAAGGAACACCTTCCCGAACGGATCTAATCCACTTTATTGATAATTATCATAACTCCTCTTAGATCCTAATCTGGGTATAGAAAGCGTTGACATTTATTTACATTTCCAAACCATTCCTAAACCTAACGCTAGAAAGAATAGATCTAGATAATTAGTATAGATTAATTAGGATTTTAGATTTAACAATTAATCCGAACACCCTTCGGAATTAACTCGTTAGAGCGAATCGGAAATTCACAACATCCCTGTGGACCGACCCGTATTCACCGGCTAGCTACATGCGACGCCGTTCTTGATTGCGGTTACAAATATTTTTGATCTATCTTTTAGAAAGCGCAAGCACGCTAAATCATTCAAATCAAATGGCGCCGTTGCCGGGGAAGGCGTTGAATTTTCTTTTCGCAATTTCGGGTTAATCTTAAAATTTAGAAAAATCATAAAAATCTAAAAAATCCAGAAAATATAAAAATATATATTTTTTGTTATTTTTGGAAATGATACTTTGTTGTTTTAATTTTGCAGGATTTACAAAGACGATCTGGAAATTTCCAGAAGGCAAAACAGAAATCAGAAGATCGAAACAGAAGGGGAATCAAATAACAGAACAGTGAAAATTTTTTGGAGACCCAATTCCCCCAACCCGCCGCGATTTCGCGGCCAAAACCCACCTTAAGCCGCGGAACCGCGGCCTTCTAGTGGAATCAGAGCGTCAAATTTTTTTTGGGGATTCGTGCTGATTAGACTGCAGCGAAAACGCGGCAATAACGCGTTTATACCGCGGAACCGCGCTCTTTTGGTGAGATCATCCTACGAAATTTGCATTGTAAGCTCTCTGTTATTTCTCCTCTGCAAATTTTAATATATTTTCTGAATAATGCCTGCAAGATTTTGTGTGCTTTAAAAATATATTCTCTTCCATATAACAAGTCTTGTGCAGGATTTTTGGGCCCCGCTCAAAATTGAAATTGATTGCAAGTAATCTTTTTTGTTGCATATCTTTTCTCGAATATCTTTTTGCAACAATTTTTTTCCAAATAAAGATTCTTGTGATATGCTTCAAATAATAACCAATTGCAAGTAATATTTTGCTGTTGCATATTTTTTCTATAAAATATTTTGTTGTTGCATATCTTTTCTCTAAAATCTTTTTGCAACAAAGTTTTTCCAAATAAAGAGAAAGAAAAAAAATTCAAAGAAAAATGAAAATAAAAAGGACAAATATTTTATAGAACTTGCAAAATTTTTTAGCCCCAAATAAATCATTGCACCGCCCAACCTTCCTTCTTGTCACCTTTCTTCTTCTAACATGGGTACCCCACACAATAAATCATTAGCCGAACTTTGGTATCCTGAACCTAATTTTGCGTCATATGTCAATGTGTTCGGTCAATTTAAAGACGATCCTTCCATGCCTAAAAAATCTTTGAAAGATCACATAGAGGAGTCTAGGAGAAACAGTTTGCCTTTTCAACCCACCTTGTATCAACCGAGTCAACCTTCACTACCTCCATATGTTGACACCACTTTTTCAAGTCCTTCTGTCACTCCTAGGCCGATGTCCATTGCTGAGCATATTGTTCAATCTCGCAGTCGATCTTTCACCCCTCTCCACTCATCTAGTTATAGGGATCCACACGACTATTCACCTTTTTATCCATATGTTGACCCTACCCCTGTCCAATCACCCACTTCCTACCAGTCCTACCCGACCTTCCCACCTTCACTAGACACTGTTTTGACACAGCCATTAGGGAGTTTCACATATCCACACGATTTTGAATCTTTTACCGAAACCCCCTCACTACCCAAGTCTAGTTGGGAAGAGTCGTTGGAGGCATATATTGCTGCAACAAATAAAATGATGAGGAATGTGGAGGCGTCCATGGCCGCCCTTATGCAACCTAGTGAACCGGTAGCTAGTGTCCCGCTAGCTCCAAATTTTTCAATGTATGAGGCGGCAGTTGGACAGAGTGAGAATGAGAGAGGATTTTCAAATCAAACCTACCCTTACCCAATTGAAGCCCACAACTCCTGTTTTCCATCGATTGCCCTAAATAGTTCACCTGTTGAAAATAAAAATGAGTTGTGTGATTTTGTAATGTTTGATTTGCCAGATTGTGAGGAACCCCTTTCAAGTGAAACCGCACGTAATCCTTTCGATCTTTACACCTCCACTCTAGAACCTAAATCGATAGATATCCATTCTTTTGATGAGGTGTCTAAAGAAATTGATTTTCACTTGATTGAGGATATAGACGCCGGGAATATTTCGGATGATGAACCTGTCGATTTGCTTGAAATTTTATGTTCAAATCATCATCCCGAATTATTAAATGTTTCTCCCGAATCTCATATGCGTCTAGATTTTGATGATAATGGCATGGATGAATTAAATATTGAGGATAGTATTGAGGAGAGTCTTGAGGATAATATTGAGGTTGAATCATTTTTGTTTGATGTGTCTGATTTTCCAATTCATCCTCCTGAACCTTTGACTGTTATATCACCCTCCCTCCTTTCCATCGTTCCGACCCCGCTTGAAGACTGTGAGCTTGAAAATTTTTCCTTTGAATCTGACACAGTTCTCACAGATGATAACACTTACGAGTGTTTCACTTTTTCGGACGATGTTGATGACTCACCGCCCGAGTTTGAGTCCTTTACATTTTCAGATGAGCCATCAGACTCGGTTGATTATAGTAGTTTCGAACCATTAATGGAATCTTTCAAGTTCGAAACAGTTTACTATGGTGAGAAAGATACTGTCCCTAATTTACTCTCTTTCGTCTTTCCTATTGTCCCGACCGGGCAAATGACCGTTACGCTTTCATCTCCTATACCAAGTTCGGCGTACCCATGTTTTCTTGCGAATCTTGAGGGATTTGACCCCATTTCCCGACGGGTTGATAGGTTAGCGCAATCGTTTATAACATATCGGTCATCACATATTGCGCTAATTTATTCACTCAATTTACACCCTCAAGATCGTACTCCACTTCCTTCTTCTTTTCGCCATTCTTCTCCCCCACCGAGACCATATTCTACCATTCTTCTTTCCACACGGTCTCGCGTGCTTCTCATTTTCTTGCACCAACAATACCATTTCCACGATAAGATTTTTGAATGGTTGGTGCTAACTTTTGGCTTGTGCAAGGCCAAGCTTAAGTTTGGGGGAAGCCTTGTTGTATATATGTATATATTTTTTTGTTTTCTTTTTCTATAAAAAATTAAAAAAAAATTCAAAACCTTAAAAACAAAAAAAAATGTAAATAAATAAGCAGGGGAGTGCCGGTATTTTTACCCTCTTGGTTTAGCATGACAGTGAGGACACTGTCAAGTTCAAGTTAGGGGGTACGCTCGGTACGTCTTCTTCCTTCGCATTTATTTGTACATATTTTTGCATTTGCATACTTATTTGAAAACCCATAAAAAATTGAAAAATTTCAAAAATTATAAAAATTATTGTATTCAATTTTGGCTATAATTGACTTGAGTTTGACAAATAGGTTAACTGGGTAGGAACAACTAGATCTTAGACTTAGTGAATTAAAAACCCTAAAAATAACATTCCTTAAAATTTAACAGTAGAAATTATATGCCTTGTAGTTTATTTAGAAATAGGCAAATTTTTGGTTCACTTCTTGGGCTAAGTCGAAACAAGGGAAAAGTATTGATGTTCTTATTAGAGTATAAGTTTGAAAAATAATTCCTAGCTTAAGTCTAGATTCTGAAAATGTATACCCTACAACTTGCACAATCACGCATCTTGAAACTTGGAATAGTAGAAGAGACCTTGAAATGCTCTTGTCTAAAGTCCTTAGTACGATGAAAATAAAAGAAAAAAATGTGAATGAAGAATAAAAAAATGGACACTGGTTTTTGTGATTACTTAAGGCTGCAAAAATAGAAAAATATTTAGCGAGGGTGCTTCATCACCTAGTGCCTTAGATTAACTGGTTTGGGAGTCACTGCTAAAGCCTTAGGTGTTGCAAAACTAGGAAGTACGCTTTACAGTGCTAACGCATCTTGTAATCGGTTGTTGGTACCTCAAGAAGGATTAACAGTCGCATGAAGGATGTGTAAGAAAATTTCATTTGAAAATTCACTAATTAATAAGTGCTTTGGACAATGGACGAGAGTATGATTGCTTGATTAGAATTTCCAAGTGTAGGGATGATCTATACATACACGTAGGGATATGTGATTGGAATTTAGATAAGAGAGAGGAATGAAAAATAGAACTTATATCTTTAATAGAGTTGATAGAAATTCCTAAGTCGAGATGGAATCCTTGAAGGAAAACTTAAGAGATGCCGAAAGCTAAGTGAGTCTATAGGATATATATAATCTTAAGTTAAATAATAAAGAAGTGTGAAGAATGTGGGTGGATAATTTACAAGTATAAGATAATAGAATTTCTTGTTAGAAAAACCTAATTGGAGAACAAAAGTCAATGGGCCGAGTTGATAGGATTTTGTGGGTAGTATCCGCTGAAAACCCTCAGGAGACAACACTCCTCCTACTAGGGACACCTAGAGGTTTAAAGGCTTGTTGCACTTGCTCAGTGCAATCGCGTTTCCCTGCGAAAGTGTGGTTAGGATTTTAGTGCATAAAAAATAAGTTTGCTCGAGGACGAGCAAAAGATAAGTTTGGGGGTATTTTTTCACACCAGAATATTGCATTATTATATTCCCCATTCTTATTCTTTTTATAAATAAACAGGTACTTTTGACGCATGTCTGCTACATGTTACAGGTTACAGGTTCTTGGACAGGAAACAGTGAAAACAATGTAAAGACAATGAAAATATGGACTTTTGACCAACAAACAGAGGACTCTTGATCAAGCCTACATCAAAGAACAGTTCACAATCAACAAGGCAGTGCAAGGTCCAAAATATCAAGGCAAACGGTTAAAAAGTCCGCTACAAATGTTCACTGGAGATCTGGAGAATAATCAGAAGCCAAACAGAGAAATGAACTGATGAAATAAAATATCCAAAGAACCAAGAAGCAGCCCACAAAATATCATACTTTGTTCTCACTAATCGGCCGCGGAACCGCGGCCCAAGCCTGCTATTGCCGCGGTTCCGCGGCCATATGGTGCCCGTACGCGGAGAACTTTTTACCAAAATGTTTAGCGGCGCTGAAAAGTTGACATAGGGCTATTTTTGTAAATTTAGACATGCAGATCAAAATGTAACCTAGGGTTTCCTATTCTTTATAAATAGGAACTCTAATCATTGTAATTCTTTATGCCTCCTTTTATGAATAAAATTTAGTAATCTTTTGGAGAGCATCGGTGTTTCTTTTCCATTCAGAAATTCAGATCTGACAACCCTGCATGGATGATTGGAGGGATACATCTGTAAGTAGTTTTATTTAATTGCTCTAGTTTAGATTTTAATTCCTTGCCTTAGATGTTAGCTTTGGGAAAGGCTTTTGAGAGATGAGATCTCTCATCCCTTTCTTACCTATCACATAGAATCTATAGGACTCCATGCATACATGCACATACCGCTCCCTACGGCACTCTATCCCTCGAGGTAGCGGTGATACCGTAGTCTAAAGGCCCGGTTGTGATGTTTTCCATGGAGGTTAGGGTAAGGATTGATAAAGGAAGGACAAGAACTTAGAGGAAGGAACACCTTCCCGAACGGATCTAATCCACTTTATTGATAATTATCATAACTCCTCTTAGATCCTAATCTGGGTATAGAAAGCGTTGACATTTATTTACATTTCCAAACTATTCCTAAACCTAACGCTAGCAAGAATAGATCTAGATAATTAGTATAGATTAATTAGGATTTTAGATTTAATAATTAATCCGAACACCCTTCGGAATTAACTCGTTAGAGCGAATCGGAAATTCACAACATCCCTGTGGACCGACCCGTATTCACCGGCTAGCTACATGCGATGCCGTTCTTGATTGCGGTTACAAATGTTTTTGATCTATCTTTTAGAAAGCGCAAGCACGCTAAATCATTCAAATCAATCGCCATATATATAAGCCGGCAAGGGACTCCCGAGATTCTATTGAACTTACACTCAAACTACCCCACACCCCGTGGTCTACATCAAACACTAACCATAACCCTAAATACCAGTCGGTCTGTGACAAGTCTGCGCGAGAATCGGAGGCCGGACCTCCATCAAGTACGTCCCGACTAATACCTAAGATAAATGGCAGAGTCTGATGTCTTATCTGTGACACCCATGCAAGAGTTTCCATAAGTGTCCCATACCACTTATAGTTACACGTATACGCGTCCCACAGACGTCGACAATGCAATAGAATCATAAGGTTCACTGATTGTGTACAAGTACGTATCACTATCACTTATTCACTGATACACGAACACTTACATACTTGCCACAATCATCACTAATACCTAACACTGGGTAATGCACGTTATCACTAAGTTATCAATGCAAAGACATATGTATGATATGATGTGTAAACAGTATGTAAAGCATGATTAGGAGGTCATGAAACAGTATTCTACCATTTGCACGATTTATCATGAGCCATATGTTTACAGTTTAATGAAACAATGAATGGGGAATAAATAGTAGGTTCAGTTGTCTATTCAGTAAATTCTGTTTCATGCCAATCGGGTTCCAGGATCATTAATTATATCCATTTCATTTTAAGCGTTCACGGCTGGAAATCCGGTTTCAGAATCGGAAGTCCGTTTTGCAATGCATTTTAATCTCAGTTGGGATCAGATTTTAGCGACTCTACAGTTGAATGAAATCTAGGGTTTTCAGTAAGGTTTTCAACGCAACAGACAGATCCTCAATCGCATCTGTACGTCAGGAGATATACACTGTTCAATACTAGTATGTCGATTCTGATTCTGTTGGGACTGTTATACGTCCACATCTATTAAATTACAGATTAAATAACAAACGATAACGAAACAGGATGAAACTACTTGTGTTGTCTAGCTAACAGATTCACCTATAATAAACAGGGGAGTTCCGCAACCTACGAATTAAGGAAACAGTGTGGTACCCATTACAGGACAGCATACAGTAAACAGAGTCGCTCTGCACTGCAGTCCAGAATCGCACTCCGATCCAAATATTGATACAGTTTGCGTATAGAAATAATTATAAACTTGCATAGGGTTATAGTTCATCGAGTTGGCTTCGATTTAAGCCCTCGAACGCATCATTCCAGTATGTATATAATTTAGGATGATTTTAACGGTTTTCAGGTACAAGAAAATTCCAGTTTTACGAGTAAACTTAGGGGTAGTCGTTTTAGTCATTAACGGTCATATTTTCCAATAAAATTCACACACTAGATTCACATCTATGCGGGCCAAACTATACAATTGAATTCCGCCAAAATAAATGATGATTTCCATTGAGGACATGCATCGAACAGTTGCGACGTAATATTTAACAGAAAATAAAACATGGGATATACACGATTATAATTTGTAATTATCATAAAGTAGCATGTAGCAAGTAGAGAACTTGCCTGGAGACGATGAATTGATGGCACGGTATGCACGGGCATGACACACGCGGCAACTTGATTTCTGTAGGTGCTCGACGTAATGCCGGGGCTCGACCGCGACGGCTAGGGATGCAGTGAGGGAGTGTCTGGCTGTGGGTTGCTCGTGCTGTCGAGGCCGATGGGGAGGGATTGCAAAGGGAGAGAGAGAGATATTGAGAGAGAGAGAGAGAGTTAGAGAGAGAAAGAGAGAGTTAGATAGAGAAAGAGAATGCAGAGAGTGTGAGAGAGAGCAGGGGAAGAGAGAGAGTAGAGAGGGATGGAGAGATTGAGAGAGATTAGAGAGAGGGACTGAGAGAGTGAGAAAGAGTTAGAGGGAGAGAGAAGTTTAGAGAGACGAGAGAGAGAGAGAGCAGAGTGAGAGAGATCTCAGAGATAGAGTTAGAGAGAGATCTCAAAGAGATAGAGAGAAAACAGAGAGAAGGGGGAGAGAGAAGGACGAGGAGGTGAGCGAAGAGAGGAAGGAAGGCGAGGTCGGAGGGATGGGTGATGCCGGCGGTGGTTGAGACGATAGTGGGGGGAGGTCGGCTCGGGTGCAGGCGGTGTGGAGCTCGGGTGCGTGCTGTGGTTGAGTGGAGGAGTTTGGTGACGAGGTAGAGGAGATGAGGGTGTTTGGTTGAAGTGGGTAGCTCGGTGGTGGTGTTTCTTTTGAGAGAAAGAGGGAGGGAGAAAGAATGAGATGAGAGAGAGGGAGAGAGTGTGAACCGAGTGGAGAGAGAGAGAGAGGCGTGGGGGTGATCGCGAGGAGGGATCGAGGCGCGCGTCGTGGGAGTAACGCGCGAGCGTGGGCGTCGGCGGAGGAAGTGGGTCGCGAAGGAAACGCGCGCGGGAAATGAGGAAGGAGCCGTTGGAGAAGAGGATGGGGCGAAGCGGGTCGGGTCGGGGAAGCGGGTGAGGGGAGAGTGGGCCTGGGCTGGGCCAGGATTAATATATGTGAAAATCAATGGGGAAAATAAAGGAAGTGGGCCAAGAGTGAGCTGGGCCAGGGAATTTAAAGAAAATTTGAATGGGAAAAATAAAGAAAGTGGGCCGGGGAAGCTGCTGGCCTGCTTGTGAAAAATCAAAAATAGATAATTGAAAGGAATGGGCCGGGACTGAGAATAGTTGGGCTGGAAAAAGAAAAAGGAAATGAATTTAAAAGAATGGGCTTTGGGGTTTTGGTTTAGGATAAATAATTAGAATTAGGGTTTGGGTTCAATGGGATTTTGAAAATAATTTAATAATTATAAATAACTATTATATGTTAAAGAGATATACGGTTATAGGTGTATATAAAAGAACCGGGTATTACATCATACCACCCTTACAAAAATTTCGTCCTCGAAATTTAAAATAAACGATAAGTAATACAAACATAGGCGAAAGCTATTATATTGCAAATTAACACATACAGATTTACTTGAAATAGGCGGATGAAGAATTTGAAGGTCTATATATGTAAGAACAACATGCAAAAATATAGGTTTAAATAAGTATAAGGCAGGAACAACTACAAGGCAACCTATATGTATACGAGAATAGCAACAACAACAATAACGAACAATGATATTCGAGGCGTACTCGATAAAATCGAAACTCAAATATGTGCACGTATAAGTATATCAAAGGTAGCATGGAAAACATAATAAGTATAAGGCACAATCATTTATAATAGTAAACGTAGGCACAATACCCGAAAATAAAGTAACGACAATAAAATAGTGAAAGATTTGTTGGTAGGTTAAAACATTTTTGGACGATGTATCGATCAAATAGTTTTAAAATAACTTAGAAAACTCATATCGTGAAAATAAGAAACATGGAACAAAAATATGCGCGGTGTAAGGTTGCGCTACTGAAAACTGAGGATAATAGTAGTGTGTTTACAATACATAAAACTAATTAGTCAATAATACGCACTCTTCGACAAATACAAAATACTGAAAACCAAATTTTGAATAATAGAGTCCTTATATATATTTAGGGTAATAGGAAGAACACATAGAGGTATAGGGCTAGTTAGGGTAATGATTACAAGGAAGTGTGGCTCAATCAGAAGGTCGGAGTGTGGCGGCTTTAGGCTGAAGATCAAGGAGATTGGAATCGGGTTAGCACAGGAAGTAAGGGTAAGCAACAAAGGACTACAAGGGAAAAAGTATGTTGAGGATAACGGTCGGTACATCCTATGAATCAAGAATTTGAAGGGTTAGCGAACTCGGAAGTTCCTTTAAAATTTTCTCCTCCCAGAAGGATCTCAAACGAGGCACAGACGAAGGATGGAGGGTGGACCTCAAAAAGATCGGGTGTGGTACTGGTTAATCTTAGTGAGGGTTTAGACAATGTAAGGAGTAGGGGTGGACAGATCTCAGTAGGAAAATAATTGTATAGAAGAAATAATCAAGTAGTAAGTGAACTAAGAAGATCGAAAGATTAGCGAACTCAGCAATTTATTTCCATTCCAGAAGATTCTAAACAAAGCATTCTCAAAAACGAAAGATGGCCCTAAACTATACACAGATTTATTTGTCCAGCAAGTACAACAGTAAAAAAAAAATATAATCCCGTCAGTCGCGGTTGTGGAGATTCAGCAGGTTGCGGTAGGCTCGCGCACTCAGGTAGGGACGTTCGTTTCCATATCGCATCGCAGGGACCGCCATTGGGAGTTCTTCCACAGCAGGGTCTTGTCCTTCTGGTCTTTCTTCCTCGGTTGGAGCTTCTTCATCGAGGTCTGATTCCATGTGATTCTCTTCTTCTGGATTTTCTTCCACGGGATTTTCCTCAACTGGATTTTCTTCTATCGGGTCTTCCTCGGGATCTTCCTCTATCGGGTTCTCTTCAGGGTCTCCTTCCTCTTCGTCGGAATCGCCTATCAAGTCAAACTCTAGGGCGGCTGCTCCTTCGTCCTATGAATCGTTGTTTCCGAAATTGACCTGGGGACCGTTGATCTCATCGTCAGAACTCATCAGCGTGCGGTCTAAGGAAACGCATGACTGTGCATCCGCATCAAGATGCGGCGCTGCTCCAGGGTGGGCCATGGCCTGAAAAGAAAGAGTCATGATTAGACAATGGAATACATCAAGAAAATAGCTAAGTGTACGAAGTATAGAAAGATATGCGGTGGCAGGAATTTAAAAATCAAGATTAAAATGCTGTGCTAATGAATAGTATGAAAAAGGGGAAAAGGCAAGAGAATGATACATACATTACGATTCAAAGTTTTTATTTCATTCAACTAAAAGTTCGACGGATACAAGATTTCGAACGGAAGGATATGTTTATAAGAGGGTGACAACATTAATACTGAAATTAGAAAACATGAAAATTCTTCTTTGATTGCTAGACCGCTGCATTCTCGTCACGCGAGTTGAATCCTGTGTTGGGTCCGCTTTATCCTCGAGGTTCGAACTACGCAATAATCATCACTTAGCAGAAGTGGAGAGTGTGGATGAGTCTCCTCCTTGTAGCTCCTTCCTTTTTGGGCAACCGTTGATAAGATGTTCGCTGGATCCGCAAATCAGACATTTCCCTTGGGCGCGGCGGCAATCCCTCTGAAGATGTCCTGGACTCTTACAGTACCCACAACTTTGGGTCTTCTGCTGCTTCTGTCGTGAGGAAACAAAATGGCGCTTCATCTTCTTCTCTTTTCCTCGCCTAACGGGGATCCCTTTACAATTTGAGACTCCCGCTGGTGCCTGATTCACCTGCCTTCTCAGTCCTTCAGCTAATAAGTCGTTTGTTCGTTCCTGGGCCTCTTTTAAACCTTGCAGTATACTCAGAATCTCAACGGTTTGATTCTGGGGAGTGGAGATAGAGGAAGAGTCGTTGGAAGACATGATCCTGAAACAGTAATTTTGAGAACGATATAAGGCACAAGTTATAAGAATATAATATGTATTGGACAAAGATTCAAGAATATCAGATGTGATGAAATTCGTCACAAGTGGTAAATCAACTGTATGACTCTAAGTCACTTAAACAGAGTACGGTAGTGCAATTGCAACCACGTAATCTTGCCAAGTCACCCGAAACCCTAGCGAATGGATAGCAGAACACTCAATGTGAATATGGATCAAGGATATCAAGTTTACAATCTAGACTGAGGGATGTCTTAGATTGTCAATATCTACACGGAAAACTGCAATCCCAATCGAAGCAAAACCGGGATCTGATACCAACTAAACCATGTCACGCCCCGCTTCCCAAAATACGGAATACGAGGGGTTGATAAGGCCAGCCATGCTCCTACGGTCAAGGAAATATCCTGCCGTAGTCACACTTCGGCTTCTAGTTTTTCATGGTAAACAGTAAATGATGCGCAGGTAATGAGAAATGCAGTAACTGAATGAAACAATGTAAAGAACTGACCTGAGGGGAAACAAAAGAATATAACTCTGGATAGCAAGTCGATGTGTCTATGATATACGACTAGTCCTGGTCCAGGCTAAATCTTCTCCTCACACTGAGCATGCATACTCAGGTCGTCAGAGCGACACAATAGCAATATAATATATAAAATTATGTGACAATTCTAATAGTGATAATAGATATATATAACAGTAAATCAATGACGGTATAGGTATGAACATGCAGTAAACAATGCAGCGGAACAGTAAAAGCAGTCGAATGATATGCCACATATGTCAACACAGCGAGTAAGTATGTCGATGCTATCACTCCTATCAGTCTCTAAGTCTCACTGTACAGGTCACTAAACCTATCGTCAGTCTAAGTGTGAGAGTCAACCACTCGCGAGTGTCCTCCACCCAAGGGTAGAACCCAAGGGCAAGGAACCACGGGCCCAACAAGTAACTCACGGTAATAATCATGTACCCTTAAATCTCCATATATCTCCATATATATAAGCCGGCAAGGGACTCCCGAGATTCTATTGAACTCACACTCAAACTACCCTACACCCCGTGGTCTACATCAAACACTAACCATAACCCTAAATACTAATCGGTCTGTGACAAGTCTGCGCGAGAATCGGAGGCCGGACCTCCATCAAGTACGTCCCGACTAATACCTAAGATAAATGGCAGAGTATGATGTCTTATCTGTGACACCCATGCAAGAGTTTCCATAAGTTTCCCATACCACTTATAGTTACACGTACACGCGTCCCACAGACGTCGACAATGCAATAGAATCATAAGGTTCACTGATTGTGTACAAGTACGTATCACTATCACTTATTCACTGATACACGAACACTTACATACTTGCCACAATCATCACTAATACCTAACACTGGGTAATGCACGTTATCACTAAGTTATCAATGCAGAGACATATGTATGATATGATGCGTAAACAGTATGTAAAGCATGATTAGGAGGTCATGAAACAGTATTCTACCACTTGCACGATTTATCATGAGCCATATGTTTACAGTTTAATGAAACAATGAATGGGGAATAAATAGTAGGTTCAGTTGTCTATTCAGTAAAATCTGTTTCATGCGAAACGGGTTCCAGGATCATTAATTATATCCATTTCATTTTAAGCGTTCAGGGTTGGAAATCCGGTTTCAGAATCGGAAGTCTGTTTCGCAACGCATTTTAATCTCAATTGGGATCAGATTTTAGCGATGCTACAGTTGAATGAAATCTAGGGTTTTTAGTAAGGTTTTCAACGCAATAGACAGATCCTCAATCGCGTCTGTACGTCAGGAGATATACACTGTTCAATACTCGATTCTGATTCTGTTGGGACTGTTGTACGTCCACATCTATTAAATTACAGATTAAATAACAAACGATAACGAAACCGGATGAAACTACTTGTGTTGTCTAGCTAACAGATTCACCTATAATAAACAGCAGAGTTCCGCAACCTACAAATTAAGGAAACAGTGTGGTACCCATTACGGGACAGCATACAGAAAACAGAGTCGCTCTGGACTGCAGTCCAGAGTCGCACTCTGATCCAAATATTGATACAGTTTGAGTACAGAAATAATTAGAAACTTGCATAGGGTTATAGTTCGTCGAGTCGGCTTCGATTTAAGCCCTCGAACGCATCATTCCAGTATGTATATAATTTAGGGTGATTTTAACGGTTTTCAGGTACAAGAAAATTCCAGTTTTACGAGTAAACTTGGGGGTAGTCGTTTTAGTCATTAATGGTCATATTTTCCAATAAAATTCACACACTAGATTCACATCTATGTGGACCAAACTATACAATTGAATTCCGCCAAAGTAAATGATGATTTCCAATGAGGACATGCATCGAACAGTTTCGACGTAATATTTAACAGAAAATAAAACATGGAATATAGACGATTATAATTTGTAATTATCATAAAGTAGCATGTAGCAAGTAGAGAACTTGCCTGGAGATGATGATTTGATGGCACGGTATGCACGGGCACGACACATGCGGAAACGTGATTTCTCTAGGTGCTCGACGTAATGCCGGGGCTCGACCGCGACGGCTAGGGATGCAGTGAGGGGGTGTCTGGCTGGGGGTTGCTGGTGCTGTCGAGGGCGATGGGGAGGGATTGCAAAGGGGGAGAGAGAGATATTGATCGAGATAGAGTTAGAGAGAGAAAGAGAATGCAAAGAGTGTGAGAGAGAGCAGGGGAAGAGAGAGAGTAGAGAGGGATGGAGAGATTGAGAGAGATTAGAGAGAGGGACTGAGAGAGTGAGAAAGAGTTAGAGGGAGAGAGAAGTTTAGAGAGAAGAGAGAGAGAGAGCAGAGTGAGAGAGATCTCAGAGATAGAGTTAGAGAGAGAGATCTCAAAGAGATAGAGAGAAAACAGAGAGAAGGGGGAGAGAGAAGGACGAGGAGGTGAGCGAATAGAGGGATGAAGGCGATGTCAGAGGGATGGGTGATGCCGGCGGTGGTTGAGACGATGGTAGGGGGAGGTCGGCTCGGGTGCAGGCGGTATGGAGCTCGGGTGCGTGCTGTGGGTGAGTGGAGGAGTTTGGTGACGAGGTGGAGGAGATGAGGGTGTTTGGTTGAAGTGGGGAGCTCGGTGGCGTTGTTTCTTTTGAGAGAAAGAGGGAGGGAGAAAGAATGAGATGAGAGAGAGGGAGAGAGTGTGAACCGAGTGGAGAGAGAGAGAGAGGCGTGGGGGTGATCGCGAGGAGGGATCGAGGCGCGCATCATGGGAGTAACGCGCGAGCGTGGGCGTCGGCGGAGGATGTGGGTCGCGAAGGAAACGCGCGCGGGAAATGAGAAAGGAGCCGTTGGAGAAGAGGATGGGGCGAAGCGGGTCGGGTAGGGAAAGCGGGTGAGGGGAGAGTGGGCCTGGGCTGGGCCAGGATTAATATAAGTGAAAATCAATGGGGAAAATAAATAAAGGAAGTGGGCCAAGAGTGAGCTGGGCCAGGGAATTTAAAGAAAATTTGAATGGGAAAAATAAAGAAAGTGGGCCGGGGAAGCTGCTGGCCTGCTTGTGAAAAATCAAAAATAGATAATTGAAAGGAATGGGTCGGGGATGAGAATAGTTGGGCTGGAAAAAGAAAAAGGAAATGAATTTAAAAGAATGGGCTTGGGGGTTTTGGTTTAGGATAAATAATTAGAATTAGGGTTTGGGTTCAATGGGATTTTGAAAATAATTTAATAATTATAAATAACTATTATATGTTAAAGAGATATACGGTTATAGGTGTATATAAAAGAACCGGGTATTACAGTAGCAATCTAAGAACAGTGGGACACACTCGAGGCGAAGTAGCAGTGTCAAGTCTGCGGACTATGCTGTACTCATGTCACCTGAGAACTGTTAACTGACGACTGGTATAAAACCAACCAACAGTTCCCTGCGAGTCTTGTCCGGTGTACCCGTAACCTAACGCGCACCTGCATACTATCTCCAGTACGACGTACTAACGGCTGTGGGACAGACCATCTCCCCAACTGGGATGAGAAGCGTACACACTAGTCTACTCCGGAGTATCGATGCCCTGTCTCGATAATCCTACGACTAGGGACCTGAATAAGGATGTGCTTGTAGACTACCCAGCCCCCACTAGTGTGACTGCCATCACAATGCTGGTAGTCAAGCAAGATCCTAAGAGCTCTATCAATACGTATACTCACATATTAAGATAGAAAAACCAAGTAGCACACTACTATGTTTAGCAAGACTGTTATATACATGTGAATATCTTAAGCTTCCATTAAATAATATACAAACTAGTATGATACAATAATGGCCCCTAGGGCATATACACTAACAATATCTACGGGGAAAGTCGGGTGGATGGCGTATAGCACCCCCGCAGTTCGTAGTGTTGCCTATGATATATTATAGTTATATATGATTATGTGTTATGTGAAACATGGATAGTTAGCAACTAAGATTTAGAAGATCATGGGTTAAATTTTAGTGTAATTGGATGATAGTGTCGTTAGCTAGTTTCTAGTCGCGAAACCCTAGAATAAGGTACACGCGCACACACACGCATACATTTTATTTTCTTGTTCGTATATGGGGTTATATATGTGTGTGTGTGTGTGTGTGTGTGTGCGCGCGCGCATATATATAGACACACACACATACATACATATACATGGATAATATGGATAGTATATGGTACATAGAGATGAGTTGATGTGATTGGGTATGATGCCACGAGATCGGTGATGTGACTTGGGTTGTATTATGAGATACGACATGAGATTTTAGCGGATCATTTAGCGATGTGTTTTCATACTCACACATATATATGTTGATGGTATCAGTATGTACTAGACTTTAGACCAGTACCCTTATTTTGGATATGATGATGACGATACCAGGTAAATATTGAGATAAATGTGATAGTTGACCCGTACCCAGATTTGGGATGCCGTACGATAGATTTACCGTACGAGCTATAATTATGATGATAGATCCACACTCTTGAGTCGAGGATGTCATATTATATATATTGTATCGTACGTGATACTATTGAGGCGGGATCACCGACTACTAGATATATATATAAATATCGACTCAGACTTAGGTGGTTTTCCTTACCCTTTCGATTAGTCTGTTAGTTTAGTCCTGTAGTTTACTTAGTAGATGTTAGACTGTGCTCGAGTCATGCCTATTTCCAAAACTAACGAATCGTGAGTATTATAAAGACAGGCCAAGGGATACTATGGATATTTCAAAGGGCATACATTTTCTTAAAAACACCGTAGCCTCTATTTTCTAAACACCACGATTCGTGTTATTTCAAATGCCAAACTGTATGACTCATATTTATAAATGTATATTCTTATATGTTGCGTTATTATTCATGTTCCATATATTCTTGTTGTTCGCATCGTATTGCATGCTTAGTTGTGTTTTCATTAGTTGTTATAAAATCATGCTGTCAGGACACCAACACCATTACCGATGACGCGTATGCTCCACGTACACCTGCTTGCCGGCTCACACACATCATCATCGGTAATTGCCATGTCACATACACCTTAGAGAATATTATATCATTGACATACCTTGTTAGCTGATAGTACCAATATGTTATTGCTTTCATTTGCTAGTTTAATTATTGCATTCCTTGCTTGATATCCGATGCATTCATTTATTTATTGTCATGCAATATTATAGAACTTTATGCCGGTATTTCATTGTTTATTTACCCTTGAGATTGGGATTTCGGATTTCCATGAGATTTCTGGATTTGAAGAAACCGCAAAGATTTTATAAACTTATTATCATTTTAAAGATAGAAAATTGCAGTTTTATCATGATATGATTTGAGAGGAGTCCACCATGAGTTTTCTCGGCTCTTGAGCGATATCATACACCCGATTCGAAGAGGAGGAGGAACCGTCTGTGGGTGTATGGTGGACCCGGTGCGGTACCCCAGGGCAAGATGGTCGCAGATGATGGTGTTGAGCCTGGCAGGGGAGCACTACCGACCGGTGATTTTATTGTGACTCGACGGATATCCAGAGGATACCGATCGGAGTATAGGCCAGTCCGGATTGCCGGAGCCTGAGGTATTGAGAATTGATGTTACGGACCAGACCGGATTGTCGTAGCCTAAGATATTGAGATAGCGAGATAAATATTTTATGTCGATGCCATACATTGATTCTCTATTGATTTCATTGATGATACTCGATTTTTATAAAGTAATCTCATTGAGATAAGAAAACAGTTTTCTCATTTAGATGTATTCTGTTTTCATGCATTCATACATCATATATATGATATGTTGTTACCTGAGGCACTGACATGAGCACTTGGTATTACACTTATATATAGATGTTTACCCTTGCCATTATATTATGCTTCAGGCTACTTTATTTTTAGGATATATTATCGCATGACCTAGGATTGAGTCATACATACGATTTCTGCTCGGTGATGTTTTCTACTCACGAGTTGGCAACTCACCCCCGTTATGCTACAGTTTCTTGTAGATTTTGCCGTACAGGTTTCTTGGCGTCTTTGCTGGCATACTGCTTCTTTCCAGGTGATTGCTTTGGTAGGTGGGTTCACTCACATCGTGACCACCGTTGTACTTTATTTTATTCAGTTATATCTAGTAAACTCCATCAACCAGACTTGTATATTTTATAGACTTAGAAGACCAGTATGTTTATTCTATCGACCTTAGAGTCACGCTTGTATTATTATGATTTTCTGGTGGATATTGGTTTTCTTCTGAGTTTTGATCCTCGCCCTTCGGCGTTGTATATTATATTGCTTGCGTGGTTGTGACCGCCAATTGGCGAAGAGCTAGCTTCCGCTTGGGGATGCCTTTTATCATTTATGTATATGATTCATGTTGTACCTTTTTAGGGCCAGTATTACAAAGAAAACTCTGCCGAAATTTTCAGAAAAGACTTGAGGTTTTAAAAATGCAATACTTCGGCTTGTGTTGTTAAACTACATGCTTTAAAACTAAACTTTTCCTTCTTTCTTCTTTTAAATGGTTTAGATTTATGGGATTTTGGCTTACTTGAATTAGATGGGGTCATATAGACTCCATATGATTCAAGTTCCAGTCACGTGCCATTTCGGGTCGTGACAAAGTTGGTATCAGAGCCGGTCCCTCAAAAGTAGGTATGTGGTTCGAGGACGAACCATTGTTCTAAGTGGGGGGAATGTAATACCCCAGGTGGAGTTGGGGCTGAATACCACCTACCCCGTGAGAAGTGAGATGTTATCCGGTATCGAGGTGGGGATGTAACCGATACGGATGCACACGGGGACTCACCAGAACAATGGGGAGGCGGATTTCGACATCAACCTGCAATATCACGCAAAGAAGGTGAATGTCGTACCTGATGCCCTTATTCGCCAACCATTAGCAATGAATTTCACCGCCCAGTGGAAGCTTCAACAGGAATTGCATCAGATGGAGTTTGAAGTAGTCATGCCAGGTAACGCTTCAAGCTTGATGAATTTACAAGTTCAATCTACCATTGTCAATCAGATCAAAGCAGCTCAAGCAAGTGATACTAAGTTGCAAAAGATCAGAGAACAAGTAGAGAATGGACTCAGAATAGACTTCATCATCCATGAAGACGGATCTTTGAGATACGACAACAGATTATGTGTACCAAAAAGTTTTGTTCGGGAAGAGTTAATGGAAGAAGCTCACAGCTCTCCCTACTCAGTACACCCTGGAGGTACAAAGATGTACAAAGATCTACGTCAGAATTACTGGTGGCATGGAATGAAGCGTGAAGTAGCAAGAAGCGTCGCTAAATGCTTGGTGTGTCAGCAAGTAAAGGCTGAACATCACAGAACTGCTGAATTACTTCAACCGTTACCTATCCCAGAATGGAAGTGGCAACACATCACAATGGATTTTGTTACTGCACTTCCTCGCAGCACAAAGGGTAACGATGCGGTATGGGCTATTGTGGATCAACTCACAAAGTCGACTCATTTCATCCCATTTCGAGTTGGCCAATCTACTGAGACATTAGCAAAGAAGTACATGGAGGTAAGAATCTAAGTAAGATTTAAACTCTTCAAAATGTACTATCTCTGATACACATGAACTCTGTTTACCGTCGGAAACCGGGAAGATGAACGTCTTGCCTGAATCTGGGGGAAGATGCTAATAGGTGCTATCCGTCCACCTCTCCGATGATGCCAAGTTGATTTATGGCACCGTGTATCGATGGTTTAAACAGATGCGGTCGATGTAGCAGACTTCGTTAGATTCCCCCTCGTTTGAGGGGTTTTTGATTGTAGGAACGCTTTTCCCTGCAGGTGCAAGCCCCTGCAGTTAATTACGCTACCCCATCGCTGTAACAACTTTCTCCTTCTCCAGATGGTCACTTCGTGTCGTGGGTGTTTGTTTTGTTTATGGTTGCCCGTGGATTGTATACGGAGACTAATTTATGTTGTCTCCCGTAGGACGTGGATTAGTCCAAATCCGTAACTTCTTGGATTTGGGTTTGGGGGTTTGGTTTAAGGATACGTTAGCCTCGTTTGAGACTAAGATCAACTTAAACGTTTGTTAAGGATATGTTAGCCTCATTTTAGACTAAGATCTACTTAACGGGATCATTTAGATCCAACAAGAGAGCATTTGGACTCTATTGTTTAGTTTAGAGACATTGCGGTCGATTAGTTTAAGTACATTACGGTCCAATGTTAGTTTAAGGACATTACGGTCCAAGGTTAGGGACATCATAGTCCGTGAGTTTAAGGACCCCACAGTCCGGTTTAGAGACATCGTAGTCTATAGGGTTTAAGGATATCGTAGTCCATGAGTTTAAGGACCCCACAGTCCGGTTTAGAGACATCGTAGTCTATAAGGTTTAAGGACATAGTAGTCCATGAGTTTAAGGACCCCACAATCCGTAGAAATGTGTGGTTGTCGGGACCCGTAACCTCTCTAAAGACGTTGAAGGATTACAACGACAGATATCAGAGGAGTAAAGAGATGTACGCTCAAACCGAATGTAGATTGATTGGAAAATCTATAGCCCAGTTTGGGACTAAGATTTGTTGAACATTCGTAAGCAGATGGGCTCAGTTCAATATAAGTTGAGGACTTACGGCCAATGTTGGGCTAAGTCCAATTAAAATGTTTAACACTTTATTGCTCTGGCCGTTGAGCCTTTATTTGGGCTTGGCCCTTTTAATAATGCTAAGCATTGGGTTATCACATCTTTTTTCTTGTATTGAATGCATAGCATTCATCAGAACAATGTGTGTTCTGACAGTGCGCCACGTGGTGCGCCAGGCGCTTTGCGCCAATCAAAGAGCGCATAGCACTTCTGTCAGGTAGCGCACACGAAGATGACACGTGTCACGCTTAGCGCTAAGCGCTAGTTTATTAGCGCATTACGCTTTTAATTTATGAGCGCTTTGCGCTGATTTAATGGTGCACCAGTGAGTGACACGTGGCGTGCTTGGCGCTGAATGCCGGTCCATAGGCGCAGTGCGCTGTCTCAGAAGCGCAAAGCGCAAGCTGTGTCTATGGTTGACACGTTGCATGTTTTGGCGCTGAGCGCCGGTCCAATGAGCGCAAAAGCGCAGTTCTTGAGTGCAAGGCACTTTTCAGTAACGTAAAGCGCATTTGATCAAATTTATGATCAGAGAACAAGTTTATGTTTTCCTTTTAAAGGAGGCCTTGCCTCAAGATTCAAGAACAAAAGTTCTTATTTATAAAAAGGCACTGCCTTTGTAGATCAAGGATCCGTGAATGAAGTAAATACTTCTTCTTTTTGTTTTTATAATAAGATCTTTTGATCTTTTTTATATCAAAGACCTTGGTTTTTTATAGATCTATGATCTTTTTTAGAAGATAGTTCTTCTTTTCATGAGATGATTTCATCTCTGTGTCCAAGAATCATGTTTTTTACCTTGAAGAAATGATCTTCTTTTGCTAAAAGCTTGATTTTCATTCTTTGAGTTTTCTCAAAGTTTGTAAGGGGGTTTCTCCATATCAGACTTTAAGTCTTGGGGACTTTATATAGGGCAAATTGATTTGTTGAATCAGTTAAAAAGATCTTTCTCTGATTGATTTGGGAATATTTCCCACCGTTGAATCTTTGATCCTAAGGTTTCTGTTTTGCAGAAGTTAATCTTCTTGTTTTAATAAGATTGGAAAGATTTTTCAATAACAGAATTTTAATTCTGTTTAATTAATAATTTATTATTAGATCTTTTGATCTATCGGTGGGGAATTTTTAATTCCAGCGCTGGCGCACCTACGTTCGACACGTGGGGCGCAGCGCAGAGCGCAGCGCAACTGTGCTAGCGCACCCCTGTTTGACACGTGGCGCGCAGCACATAGTGCCGGATCTGAAGCGTTTCTTCAACAGAGGTGTCTTTTCACCTCTCTTTTTAAGTCAAACTTGTGTTCCCTAGAACTTTCATTTCCCAAGTCTTGGAAATAGCTCCATTGTCCACAAAGTTTTCTGTGCCTAGTCTTTATAACACGAAGCAAAGCTTCTTTCTTTTCTCATCTCCAAAGAACTCTCTCAATTATGGCTTGTAACCGCCCACATGCTCGTCGACAACCGTAGGAAGTGCCCATTCAGGACATTGTTCATCGTTTTGCTGCGCGCTTGGTAGATCCTTCTCTTACGGATGACCAATGCGACGCAGTGATGTACGAGCTCTTGACTCGTGTAGGGTCTCCTCTCCCCCACACTCTATTTGGCTTCGGATGATCCTTGCATCTGTGCTCGCTGATATTCCCCCTCCTCCGGCAGAGATGTCCTCGGCAATGCTTGATGCTGCTGAAGACAAGATCGAGTGCTTCTTCGAAACGCATTTGATCACCGAAGCCCTGAGGGATTGCTCTGTCCACTTGCTGAGCCAGATACGGGCTCGTCGGGTCGTTATCTCCACTTCTCTGGTGAGTGCGGCGTTGATCGATGGATGGCTACTCCTCGAGAGGATCGCCGTTTCGACATGGTGGAGAAGACGGAGAGGGAACTGGACAATCTGCTCCTTAGCTTTGCGAACCCCTGTCCTTTTGATCCCTTGTTTGGTGATCTGTTTTCAATGTAGTAATAAAAAGATATTTTAATTAAGTATTTTATTATCCGCTAAGTGTTTCTTTGTTTTTAATTCTTTGTTATTCCTCTGTAAGGCGTTTATGCGCTGCATAATGTAATTTTCTATAATCAGGTGCAAGTAACTCTTGCAAGGATGAAGCGCTTCTGGCGCTTAGCGTTCTCCTGCTTTGTACGTGGGCGCAATTTCAGAGTCTTTGACTCTTATTGCAGGCGCATTTGATGTTAGCACTTTTCATGAAGCGTTGCTTCGCTTTCTAATCTTGGAAACAGAGCTTTGCTCTAATTTGAGGTGCGCAGCACAGAGCACGGCGCAACTGCGCTAGCGCACCCGTGTTTTACACGTGGCGCGCAACGCGCCTAGCGCTAGCGCACTCATGGTGCGCTGCCTAGGGCACAGCGCAACTGTGCTAGCGCACCCGTGTCTGACACGTGGCGCGCTTAGCGCAGAGCGCTGGATCTGAAGCGTTGCTTCAATTTTTTGACTTTTGAATTTTTAAACAGAGCTTTGCTCTGATTGGGGGAAGAAGAAGCATCGCTTCATTTCAAATCTTGGAATTTGAACAGACCTTTGCTCTGATTGGGGAAACAAATGCCCCCCCTCCGTTGCGCTTACGTGGCCCATACGTGAGTGCGGCGGGGGTAGCATCTCAGCCGTTGAATCAACTTTTGGAAGTTGAAACGGCTCCCAAAGCCTATAAATAGGGCCTTTGTCCCTCTGAGATGACCATTGTTCATCTCCTTCTTGTTTTATGAGAATTTCATTCTCCCACAGAGCACAGCTCTTTTGTTTAAGAACTTTTTTAGAGTCAAAACTCTGTCAGAACTTAGGTAAATTTTAAAACTTTCAATAAATTAGGGTTTTACCCATTAACAGAGCCTTGCTCTTTATAGATCTTTGATCTAAAGAAGACCCATTTAAGGTTTCAATAATAAAGCTTTGCTCTCTTCAGATCACGAGCCTGTAGATCTAATGAGATCTTTTCTTGGGGATTCTTAGCCCATGAATAGAGCTTTGCTCTTTTGAATCATGTTGATTTGTTAATTTTTGATGAAGAACTCTTAAGAGTTTTTTTTATGGATCTTGAAGATCCCAGAATTTTTAATTCATAAAAATTAATTGATTTTAATTTTCTTTTCTAATGGGTCTTTCCATCATCATTACAGAGCCATGCTCTTGACCTTCTCGGGGAATTTCTTTAAATTCTCTTCATAATTGACTTTGACAGGTGTCACTCCTGTCTGTAGAGCATCGCTCTCGAAGAGTTTAACTCCTTGACCCGAGGGGTCGCTTATTAAATGAGATTCCCTTTTTAGGATTTCCTACAAGTTCGAGTTTATTATGTGTCATAATTAAAATTCGTTTTCTCTATAGGGATATCAAGAGCCGTTTAGATCCATGTGCCTGTTTTTAATAAGAATTTGCTTAATCAGTCTGTCCGCTAATTCTTGTTGATTTTCTTTCTCAGGAATTATGGACGCTCATATGTATGACCTCGATGAGATTATCTCTTACGGAGACATCCGCTCACTCGGCCGTTCTCAAAATCGAGAATTCACAGACGCCCAGTGTGCCGAAATCATGAGTTGCTTTGACGCATACAATGGTCGACTGCTTCCTCGACGTTCCTCTCTCCTGAAGCTTATCGTGGGAGCGATCTGGGAAGCGCTTCCTTTATTCTGTACCGGCATGCCGCTTAAGGCATTGGATGCTGCCGAAGATAAGGTGCACTTGGTGTATCTGATGGGCCTAATTTCAAAGAGAAGGCGAGACAATCTTGTCGATCTTCTGCATCTGGCTTTTCAACAGGCAGCAATACTTGCTGCCTATCGGAGGGTGGAGGACATCCGTGAGGATCCCGACGCTTGTGATCGCGAAAGAAAGCATACTAGGATGGTTCAAAAGGCCTGGAAGATTCTGGACAACGCCACTTTTGAATTCCTCAATCTATACCCTGGATCTGAGGTTTTGCCATTGTAATCATTTTGATAGTATTTTTGTTTACTGCTTTCATAATTGTAAGAACTTTTTCGAAGTATGAATAGAAAATTCTTCATTTTAGCTTGTTTTATTTTATGTACTAAATCTATTGCACATGCATGAACGGGTATGCCTCAAACGCTTTAATTAAATGCGAATCAAATGTTCTCCTTGTCGCTTTCTGCTCCTTGTTGTGTTGTTGCCATGTGATTTTAGCAAGTGTGGCCTATTGATAGCATATAGCTGTCCATTTTGGACTCTCCGAAAGGTAGTGATGGCTTAGGAAGCAGGTTCGGATTTGCTGCCTAAGACTTTTCAACTTTATGATCCTTGAGGGTCTAATAAAGATTTTTCTCCCTATGAGTCGTGAGGATCTCGTAGGTGTATTTTCTCCTTAGGAATCGTGAGGATTCCTAAGTGCGTTTTCCTTTATAAATCGTAAGGATCTTATAAGAGAGTTTTCTTCCTTATGAATCGAGAGGATCTGTAAGTGTTTAGTGGGGTTGACATGTAGATGACGTATTTCCGTGACGGGGTCATATAGATGACGTATTTCCGAGCGGGGTCATATGGATGACGTATTTCCGAATGGGGTCATGTGGATGACGTATTGCCGAACGGGGTCATGTGGATGACGTATTTCCGAACGGGGTCATGTGGATGACGTATTTCTGAACGGGGTCATGTGGATGACGTATTTCCGAGCGGGGTCACGTGGATGACGTATTTCCGAACGGGGTCACGTGGATGACGTATTTCGGAACGGGGTCACGTGGATGACGTATTTCCGAACGGGGTCATGTGGATGACGTATTTCCGAACGGGGTCATGTGGATGACGTACATCCGAGCGAACGGGGTCATGTGGATGACGTACATCCGAGCGGGGTCATGTGGATGACGTACTTCCGATCAGGGTCATGTGGATGACGTATTTCCGAACGGGGTCATATGGATGACGTATTTCCGAACGGGGTCATGTTGATGACGTATTTCCGAGCGGGGTCATGTGGATGACGTATTTCCGAACCGGGACATATGGATGACGTATTTCCGAGCGGGGTCATGTGGATGACGTATTTCCGAGCGGGGTCATGTGGATGACGTATATCCGAACGGGGTCATGTGGATGACGTATTTCCGAACGGTGTCATGTGGATGACGTATTTCCGAGCGGGGTCATGTGGATGACGTATTTCCGAGCGGGGTCATGTGGATGGCGTATTTCCGAACGGGGTCATGTGGCTAAGGTATTTCCGAACGGGGTCATGTTGATGACGTATTTCCAAACGGGGTCATATGGATGACGTATTTCCGAGCGGGGTCATGTGGATGACGTATTTCCGAACGGGGTCATGTGGATGACGTATTTCCGAACGGGGTCATGTTGATGACGTATTTCCGAGCGGGGTCATATTGATGACGTATTTCCGAACGGGGTCATGTGGATGACGTATTTCCGAATGGGGTCATGTGGATGACGTATTTCCGAACGGGGTCATGTGGATGACGTTGCGTCTGTTGTAATGAGATGAATATCGGAGTGGTCTCCAGGTTGTCTGTGAGCCGTTGAGACTTCTTCTTCTGATGGAGCCTAGGGAGGGAAGGCGTGATTCCTTCTTTGTTTGCACCCCTGGATTGTGTACAGGGATTGATGTGATATCACCTGTAGGGCATAAACTTCATTTTCTTTTATTTCTTTCCGCGATGCTCTATCATTTCAGCTTTTATATCGCGAAGATCGCGATTGCCCAATCATTTCGGCTATTTTTCACGGTGCCCAATCATTTCGGCTATTTATTTTATTTTTACTCGCTGCTTTTTATTGCGAGTTGCCCAATCATTTCGGCTATTTTGCATGCATACATTTTTTTACTTGCTGATTTTGTTGCAAGTTGCCCCATCATTTCGGCTATTTCGTATGCATGTGTATGTCTCGCTAGCTTCTCGCTGCAAGCCTGGAATTAGACACCGATTTCGGCATCAGCACCGCTACAACTGGGATATTGCCAAGAGCGAATCATCATTTGCCTCTGTCGATGTCGAACAAAGGTGGCTTAGTAGACAGGGTTAGGATCCTGTCGACTAAGGCTTTTGACTTCATGAGCCGTAAGGGTCTCATAAAGGGTTTTTTCTCCCTACAAGTCGTGAGGATCTCGTAGGTGCATTTCTCCTTAGGAATCGTGAGGACTCCTAAGTGTATGGCTTCTCGTAAGTCGTAAGGATCTTACAAGAGTATTTTCTCATCATAAGTCGAGATGGCTTACAAGGGGGTTCACCGTGCAAACATATCCCTAGTCACGGATGTGACTTTGTTAGGGAAATGTTTATTCGCGCCCGTGGATTGTATACAAGGGTCAATACTGAACCGCTTGTAGGGCAATGTCGGAAGTTGTGGTGGCTGCTTAAGAACAGGTTCAGATCCCTGTAGCTTAAGGCTTTCAAATCTTATGAGCCGTGAGGGTCCCATAAGAGGGTTCTCCTTATGAGTCGTGAGGATCTTGCAAGTGTAATTTCTCCCTAGGGATTGTGGGGATCCCTAAGTGTGTTGCTCCTTTATGAGTCGTAAGGATCTCACGCAGGCAGTTTCTCCTTACAAAGTCGAGGGGACCTTGCAAGTGTCTTTTTAACGAGATTGCGTCCTTTCGGGTTTTCACAAAACTCACTGGTAGCCCTGCTGTTTTTACTCACGGAGCCCTTTCAGGTTTTCATCCGTGCCCTTTTTGCTTATGGGCATACCGTTTTCTTTTTTCTCTTTTTTGTGTCAGCTTTGGGACGCTGCAACCCACAGTAGTTTATCGACGTCTCGGTCAACAGCTAGTTTTAGGACATAGTGGTCCATCGTTAGTTTAAGGACGTTTCGGTCCGTTGTTAGTTTAAGGACGTTTCGGTCCGCATTGTTAGTTTAAGGACGTTTCGTTCAGGTTTTAAGGAAGCCGGCTACTACTTACAGAGTTTAGGCTTAGGAAGATAGCGAGCGGAAATAGTCGTCGTCATCTATCATTGACCTAGGCCGTGACTCGTCAGGCGTAGTACTTTTTCAGGAAGCGACCATTAATTGGCCTGAAGGTCCTTTCGCCATGCATGTCCATGAGTAGATAAGAGTTTGATTTTGATTCTGGCTCAGAACCCTGGTAGACCTTGTCTATGATATACGGGCCTTCATAGTTCGGCTCGAATTTCCCCCGTTTGGCATGATTGGGGATCATAGGTCTTTTGACCACTAGCACAAGTTCGTCTTGGCGGAATGTCCTCGGCCTAGTCAATCTTTCGTATGAGTGCGTCATTTTTGCTTTATAAGCCTCCAGATTTTGTTGCGCTATGAGCCGAGTTTCATCAAGGGCATCGAGCTCCTCAAGCCGAAGGTGAGCATTCTCTTCGTCTGTTAGCTCATAATGAACTGCTACTCGTAGCGAGGGTAGCTCTATCTCGAGGGGGAGTACCGCCTCTGTACTGAATACCAATGCGTACGGAGTTGTGTTCGTGGCCGTTTTGAACGTAGTTCGATACGCCTAGAGAGCTTCATGCAATCTGTCGTGCCAGTCCTTCTTATTTCAGGATACCCTCTTTTTCACGATCTTCGTTAAGGTCTTGTTAAAGGCCTCAGCTAGACCGTTAGCCCGGGGATTATAGACTGAGGAGTATCTCCAGTCTATGTTATTCTATTGTGCGAAGCGGCTGATCTTGTAGCTTCTGTAGGCTGGCCCGTTATCGGAGATAATCCGTCGCGGAGTGCCGAACCGGTAAATGACGTGCGTCTTGAAGAAATAGAGGATATTTTCCGTCTTCACTTCTCTTAGCGATATTGCTTCTGCTCATTTGGAGAAGTAATCAGTTGTCGCCAAAATGAATCAATGTCCTCTGGAAGATGCTGGTTCGATGGGGACGATTATGTCAGTCCCCCACATTTCGATCGGCTAGCTAGCTACCGTTGGATGTAGTGGATTCGGATGCTGGTGGATAAAGTCCCCGTGAATCTGGCACGAATGGCACTGCTTCGCGTATTCGAGGCAGTCTTGGATCATCATGGGCCAATAATAACCCATCTGTTTGATCTTCAACTTCATCTTCAGTCCGGCTTGGTGAAAACCGCAGAGTCCATCGTGGGTTTCTTGGACGACTTAATTTGCCTCTTCACGTCCCAGGCATCTTAGCCACAGAGAATCAAATGATCTCTTATACAGAGTATCATTGACGAAAGAAAAAGACAGAGCTCGTTTCATAAGCTGATGTCTTGAGGACGCATCTTCAGGTGTTCGACGAGATTTTAAATAATCTATAAAGACTTCTCTCCAATCCTCAGCCTTTTCCTGGTTTCTTACTTGTAGAGTCGTTTGCTCGGTCGCTCCCTTTTCTTCGGACGACTCCGGAGATATTTCTGCCGGTGCGAGAACCCGACGGCTTTGCATGATGATCCTTACGTTATCGAGGTTCTCGTCGGCTAGTTCTTTAGCGAGCTTAGCTAGTGCATCTGCCTTGCTATTTTCTATGCGCGGTATGCTTTCCAGGGTGTAGGAAGGAATTTGGGTCAACAGTTGCTGCACCCTTTCGCCGTACTTCACCAACTCTGGTTTGCACGTTTGATAGTCGCCATTTACTTGACCAACGATCAGTTGGGAATCTCCGTATATGAGGAGGTTTTCAATTCCTATATCGATAGCGATCTCGAGACCTGCTATCAAAGCTTCATATTCGGCCTCATTGTTCGTTCTCGGCTCGGTCAAGGAGAAGGCGAAGCGGATTATCCCTCCTCGTGGAGTTATGAAGATGAGTCCCACCCCCGATTTGATTATAGGGGTGCGTTGTTTGCGCTTCTTCATGGAAGACCCTCCATCAAAATAAAGTTCCCACCGGGTATCACCCCCGTCGATCGTGTCAAATGCATGTTCGTCTGGCAGTTCGCAATTCAAAGGAGAATCGGCAGGTATCGGATGCTCAGCGAAGAAGTCGGCGATGGCCTGGCCTTTTACTGCCTTAAGAGGTCGATACGTTATCGAGAATTCCATTAAGAGCAGGGCCCATTTAGCAAGCCGCCCTGTTAATATGGCCTTCGACATCAAGTATTTGAGAGGATCCACCTTTGATATGAGATGGACCTCATGTGCCAACGCATAGTGTCTGAGCTTCGTTATTGCGAAGATCAATGCCAGGCAGTGCTTTTCAATGGGAGAGTAATTACTTTCTGCCCCCAGTAGAACTCGACTCAAGTTGTAGAGAGCTCTTTCTTTCCCTTGGTCGTTCTCTTGTACCCACAGCGCGCCTAAAGAACCTTCAAGGGCTGTTGTGTACAGGACGAGAGGTTTTCCTTTAACAGGAGCGGCCGGTACTGGCGGATTCTGTAGGTATTGCTTGATTTCGTCCAGTGCGCCTTGGCATTTGTGATCCTAGATGAACGGGGTTCCTTCTTTCATCAGGTGACTGTAAGGACGGCACTTGCCTGGGAGATTGGCTATAAATCGCTGGATATATGCGAGCTTCCCTTGGAGGGACCGCAATTGCTTGAGAGTCCTTGGCGGAGGCATTTCCATGATCGCCTTGATCTTCGACGGGTCTATCTCGATGCCTCGGTGTCGGACGATGAATCCTAGGAATTTGCCCGAGGAAACTCCGAACGCGCATTTGGGAGGGTTCATCTTCAAGTTATATTGTCGAAGGGGCTAAAATACGACCTTCAGATGCCGTAAATTGTTAGTTATATGTATGTCCTAGAGGCCATTGTTGTACATGTGATGTATATTATAATGGATGCTTGGATATATATAGAGAGGACTTTCTTGCTCGATATGATAGTATGCTATTTGGTTTCACTTTATCTTAACATATTGACTTGTATTAGTTTACTGTCTTGCTCTCACATGTTGATAAAGCCCTTAAGATATGTACTCGACTACTGGGACTATGATGAGATCATACTAGTGGGGACAGGGTAGTCAACGAGTACATCCTATAACTGTTCCTAGTCGAGGGTGTATCGAGACAGGGAATCGATACACCAGAGTAGACTAGCGTATACGCATCTTGACCCATATGATGGACGATGGATGATCCCATATCCATCGGTGTTTGACATCAAAGATGGTGTACGGGTGCTCAGTGGAGACTGGGTACACTGGACGGACTCGCCGAGAACTCCCAGATGGTATTATACCTCACGTCAGATGGCAGTTCTCCGGTGACACTGGTACAAGTTAGTTTGTAGATCCGAGATCGTCATAGAGTCTTGTATGATTCCCACTGTGCTTTGATTTCCACCTTACCATGTCTAAGAGGGCGTGCAAAACGGTGGCTTTTGGGTACAGTACCGAATCACATGGAGGCAATGAGCAATAGGAGGAGATTCGTCTCTCCCGGTATAGGGAGTTGATGTTGTGCTGTGTTCAATTGGCTATAACTAGAAGTCCCAGGCTAGGGCTGATATGGAGATTTACTGGTAAGAGTTATCAGTAGTTTCTCGACCTGTTATGAGCCTCACATCGACATGACTTATCGGTTACTGGGGTCTGACGTTTACCACCCCTAGACTAGATATGCAACATATCAGACGAAGAGACCGGACTGTACGGTAGTGTTACTGATTGGATTCACAGGAGAATGTACAAGCTTGCTTGTTGATCTTCTGATCGCTCAATACCTGGGTGGATGTTACGTTTAGCTGATCACTTGCAGCTTGTGGGTGTTTGATATGATCATCACCTGCTACCGGCGTATTGACGATTCTTTAGAGTCCTACACAGAGGTTTCTTGACTCAGGAAAAACGGAGTAGGAACACATATGCGATATGTGTGGGACCGAGAATAATACGATATGAGATACCGTATTCTATTCTCGCGATATATGATATCGGCCGAGTATATGTGATATAGCCGGGTCATCGGATCAAGTGTTGATTCGATCGGTACATGATATATTAGTCGGTTATATGCGATATAGCCAAATTGTCGGATCAAGTGTTGATTCGATAATTTAATGCATATTTATATATGTGATATATTACATTACATTAACTAATATTAGCTCGCTTTATTGATTCATTTTCTCATCAGTTAATACATTGATATATATGCGATATATGTTAATTGTATTATTTTCTTTTGTTACAAAAATATATTATATATGTGATATATAATATTGTAACAAGTTATGGTTACAAATGCAACATTTTTTGTGGAGATTAAACATGGTTAGGGTTTAATTTGGGTTAGCATTTTCATGAAGCTTCTAGAAGCTTTATGTTTTGTTTTGAGCAAAGATATTTTGTTGATATTTGTGGAGATATTTCCTAACCCAACCCAAACCCTTCACCCTAGTTAAATCTCTATAATGGTTAAGCCTTTATTTACTTAACCATGGGTTGCAATTGTAATGAGGAAAACAATTCATTATTCATCGCAAAAGACATCATCTTCTTCCTCCTTCTTGAAAAGCTTCTAGCTTTTGTTTTTGTGATGATGATGTGTGAGAAATTGATAATAAAAGAGAGCATAATTCCTACTTCATCATCCTTATCTATTCTAGACACTTAGATTAGGGGGTGCATTTCATTAATACTTGATTAGAGAAGTGAGATCTTGAGTTAAAAATTCTTCAAGGTAGATCATCTTCGAAAAGGAAGACTTCAAGCAAGAATGGATCATTCGACTTGTAGCGCCTCTCTTGAGTCCGCGAGATCATGGATCACAGTGAATGGACTTCTACTCGGAGCTTATGAAGCAAAGGAACGGACTACAAAGGTTTTAATCCCTCTCTCTTAGATGTAAATTTGTTTACATGCTTTGTTAACCCTAATTATATAGCAAAGATCCTCGCTTTAGCTTATTCGGCACTTGAAAAATTTAAATTCGGCATGGTTGATGCCTTGTAGACCCTTGACAGAGTGCCTAGTAACCCTACAGTGGTATCAGAGCCAAGCTAGAGCATTAGGCGACGTGTAGACGAAGTTAAAAGTCCGATCGAACCCCGAAACGTCAAATGTTGACCCCTCTCTGGAAATTTTTTAAAAATATGTTTTTTTCTGTATTAAAAATACTCAGAAAATTAAGCAGGGAATTCTAAGAATTACTGTGAAATACGAACCCCTAATATCCACAAGTCGCCGCGGAACCGCGGTAGGAACAAGCTTTGCGCGGCGGTTCCGCGGCCGTACTTGGGTATCAGGGACACGTATTTATAGGCAATATCCGTAGGTACTACTACATGCTTCTGGGAATTTTTAATCCTACTCAAGTGTTGAGTTTTCTGGAGATCTTTTGTATTCTATGATTCGATCAGAAAGTTTAACTTCGTTTAGTTTTCCGGATAATTTAGAACGTGTTAAAATGTTCGAACGGATATCAATAACTCACTTTTTCCCGACACGAAAAACTTTCAAGTGTTGAATTTTTCTTGAGTTTAAAACTTTCAGAAAAACTTGCAAGCATATATGTGGACCCTCTAGATGAACGTAACCTTAACTCGATTATGTGACCGTCAAAACTGCTAATGAACCCTTGGGTTTGTGGTAGTTTAGCGTTGCCACATGTGAGGCGTTGGTTTGACCCTTCTACGGCTGGTTCATTGGGGCTGTGTCATGTTCTGGGAATTTTGAACTCCGCTCAAGTGTTGAGCTATTTGGGAATTCTTGGGTGTTTGATTATTCGATTGGAATGTTTAACTTTGTCTATTTATCTGGAATGTGATACAATATGTGGAATTCATATAGTTAGGCATGAAATGCGAAGTATGTGATATTTCGGATTTAAGATGTCTAAAGTGATTGTGGATTCCAAATGTTGTAGTTTTACACTTTCTTGTCTGTGACCGTAAGAGTAGTATGTGGTGTATCGCCGGCTTCGTTTCTATACATCAACGACAATCGCGATACGCATACTTGCTTACGTTGATGATATGAGATATTATGTGTTGCTGTGATATGTTATATTGGATCGTCGTGTTCTGAATAGCCGGGGGTTTTATGTGACATGAGGGTTTCTATTTTCATTCATGTAAAATTCATTGTATGTAATATTCTTTTATTGGGGCACTTCCAGGTTGAGGATGATGTCGCCATTGTATATTATTTACTTTTCCGCATTAGGATAGACCCAAGGCGGGGAGCACAAGTAACCGGGTTCTAGGGTCCAGTGGGAGGCCATCTCGAGGAGTCAAGACCGGGTCTCTTAACCCTACAATTGGCAGTGTTACTTGCAACTCTCGTAGGGGTCTAGGGATGTGGGTTTGGCTATTCATCGCGACCGTGGAATCCGTATTTTATACAGGCTCGATATAAAACACGGACATCCTACTATATCCAATATTTCATATGTTATCTTCTGCTGCAATGTTCTGTGATGAGATCATATTACTGCCTGAGACGAATGCTTATACTATATATATGATATATAAATATTACAGCTTTCATTTCTTCTGTGATGCTTAGGAAGCATAACTGATGGGATTTATTAATGAGATTAATAAAAGAAAAGAAACCTAAAAGATGTTGTAGAATCAAAACATTATAAAAAGGGTAGCTACAGTTTTGCTTTGCATAGCGGTATATATGATATACCCTGCACCTTATTCAATGAAGAAAGAGCCGAGATCCCTTCACCGGGAGTGACCTCTTTAGCAAAACTGGCAGATACTACAAACTCGCGGTTTAGTTTTTGATAGCTTCTATAGTTCTTGCTTTGCATAGCGGTATATATGATATACCCTGCTCCTTATTCGATAAGGAAAGAGCCGAGATCTTTTCACCGGGAGTGACCTCTTTAGCGAAACTAGAAAAGCCTAAAAAACACTCCTTTTAAAAACCACTTATTTCTACAACGATATCGAGTTCATTACGCTCATGGTTTTATGAAAAACCTGCGTAGCCCTCCGTCATTTCAGATAAAGACTATTTAGTATTCGTGGTGCGTTTGTTGGCCTTTATCAAGGCGTAGTGTGCGGTAGCTGACTAGTACTTATCTGTTTAAGCATGTGATGCGATTGGATTAGGATAGTCGTACGACCTTGTTGGCCTTTGTCAAGGGTCGTGCGGGTGGGTTTATTTCAATCAAGAAATGACGGGTTGGACTTGACTAGCTTCCTATGGTTTGGTGGCCTTTGTCAAGGTCATAGGGATCAGGGGTAAAAACATTATCGGGAATTTCAAGTGTTGAAATTTGCAATGAGATTGCATACCTTCTATGAGATAGTTGGATCCCGATACCCACTGCGAGTAAGAGTTACTCCTGGGAGAATTTTACACAGGGCAATTAGCCGATCAAGTAGGTGTCTAGAAAGGTGTTAACGGGGTTATGCTTCTGGGAAAACGAGGTTTATTTTAATTAGGTTCGTGCGAAAGCACGGGGAACCTCCCTCAAGTACCAACACTGATCTGGCTGAAAGATTGGCGAACTTGTAAGGTGTAATTAATCCAGGCTAATCTTTCCTTTTAGGGTTTGAAAGAAGATTTGATAAAAACAGTGGGAGACACCCTGATTAGATAAGATAATAACCGATCTAATCTTGCAAGAGCATACGCTAAAGTGTTTTCTTCTCTCTCTCTCTCCAGGTAGCGACCATGTCAGGCCTTAATCAAGATAATAATATGGATGTATTGACTGAACCCGCTTATTATATTGGGCAGGGGAACGTTGGTCCCGTTTTTTCTTATAAGTGTTATAAGACTGAGCAGGAAATATGAGAAAATATTGATTCTCAAGCCACCCAAACGAAGAATAGGCATGTTGATACATCTTCTTCAGGTGTGTTATTTAACGAGAACTGTTTCTCAGTTCACTCTACGTCCTGGGTATTAGATACCGGATCGGGATCCCACATATGTAATATATTACGTGGGCTACATAAAGGTAGAGAACTGGAAATGGGTGATCATTTCGTAACAGTAGGGAATGGTGCAAATATTGCAGCCAAAGCTGTTGGCGAATATCACTTTTTATTACTAAGTAGTAATACATTGATTCTGAACGAGTGCTATTATATACCGAACATGATGTGCAACATTATATAAGTTTCTTTATTAAGTAAAGAAGGATATAATTTTGTAATACAGGATAATGTTATGAACATTTTCCTAGATCAAAAGTTTATTGGATCAGGCTCATTACATAATGGCATATATGTTCTCAATCAAACTGCAGTCCTTAATGTACAAAACACACACAAGAGGAAAAGTTCAGAAATGAATGAATCTTTCTTGTGGCATTGTAGACTTGGTCATATCAATGCGACACGGCTAGCTAAGTTACATAAGGATGGATATTTGAATCAGTTCGAATTATCATCTTATGAAACTTTCCATTCATGTCTCAAAGGCAAAATGACCAAAACTCCGTTTAGTTGACACGGAGAAAGAGTTACGGAACTCTTGGGACTGATACATAGTGATGTATGCAGTCCCATGTCTACACATGCCAGGAAAGGTTCTTCCTACTTCATTACATTCACTGACGATCTCTCAAGATACGGACATGTGTTCCTGATGAAACACAAGTCTGAAACTTTTGAGAAATTCAAAGAATATAAGAACGAAGTAGAAAACCAAACAGGCAAAAGTATTAAGATCTTACGATCTGATCGAGGAGGAGAATACTTAAGCAATAAGTTTCTGGACTATCTAAAAGAGAATAGGATTCTCTCTCAGCTTACTCCTCCTTATACACTACAGCACAACGGTGTATCGGAGCGGAGGAATCGCACCCTATTAGATATGGTGCGCTCTATGATGAGCACAGCTGAGTTACCTATTTCCTTCTGGGGATATGCACTGGAGACAGCAGCATACCTATTGAATCAAGTTCCATCTAAATCTGTACCTACCACACCATATGAGATATGGAGTGGGAAGAGACCATGTCTTAAATGAGTTAAGATATGGGGTTGTCCAGCCTATGTCAAAAAGCAAAATCCGGACAAACTCGAGGCACGGCCAGTTCTTTGTAAGTTTGTAGGATATCCTAAACATTCACATGGATATCTTTTCTACCACGGCGAGGAACAAAAAGTGTTTGTTTCTCGACATGCCACCATTTTAGAAAAGGAATTTCTTGCAAAAGAAATTAGTGGCGATGCGGTAGAGCTGGAAGAAGTTCCAGCAGAACAAATTATAACTGAAGATTTAGTGGAACAAGAGGATTCAGTAGTTCCCAATGAACCCCAGCCTCTCCGCCGATCTAGTAGGGTTTCTCATCCACCTGAGAGATACTACGGTTTTCTCATTGATGGTGGGAGCGAGGATTGCATCATGGAAGATGATGACCCGACTAGTTTCGAACAGGCCATCACAAGTGGTGACTCTGTGAAATGGCTGGATGCAATGCAATCTGAGATGGAATCCATGTACACCAACAAAGTATGGACTTTGGAAGTTGCTCCTGAAGGGGTAAAACCCATTGGGAGCAAGTGGATCTTTAAGAAGAAACTTGGTGTAGATGGAAAAGTTGAGACTTTCAAAGCTAGCCTTGTTGCAAAGGGTTTTCGTCAACGACCAGGTGTGGATTATGACGAAACCTTTTCTCCAGTGGCTATGCTTAAGTCCAGCCGGATCCTACTTGCCATTGCTGCATACCATGACTACAAAATCTGGCAAATGGATGTTAAGACCGCCTTTCTAAATGGTGATTTAGAAGAGTGCGTGTACATGACTCAGCCAGAGGGCTTCATAGATAGTGAGAGCAGCGGAAAGGTGTGCAAGCTGCTTAAATCCATCTATGGGTTAAAGCAAGCATCACGGAGTTGGAACATCTGCTTTGATATTGTAGTCAAAGAGTTTGACTTCATCAAAAATGTAGATGAACCTTGTATCTATAAGAAGGTTGCAGAGAGTAAGGTTGTCTTCCTCGTATTGTACGTCGATGACATACTCTTGATAGGAAATGATGTTCCTATGCTGCAATCGGTCAAGCTCTTCTTATCACAAAGATTCTCAACGAAAGATCTAGGTGATACCTCCTGCATACTGGGAATTATGATTTATAGAGATAGATCTAAACGGATATTGGGATTGTCCCAATCCAGGTACATTGACACCATACTAAAGAGGTTTAGTATGGAAGAATCTAAGCGTGGGAACTTACCCACGATCTCTGGACTCACTCTCTCCAAAGAGATGTCTCCCAAGACTGATTTGGAAAGAGCTCGCTGTTCAGTTGAAAATATTGCACTTTGGTATAAGTATTTTCCTTACATTTCTTAAATAATAAAAGGTGTTTATTATAAATATTAAACATATTTGGATTTATTGCAAAATACTATTTGCCATATGTTTATATATTATAATTAATATTATGAAGGAAAATATAGGCATTTTATATTTATATAATATTTTGGTAATTGAAAATATGCATATCATATCAAATATTCTAATCACAATTCTTAAAAGATATAATATCATACAAATGGTTAGAATAATATTTCAAAATATATGCATAATATTTTAGTAATTAAAAGATGCATAGCATATAAAATATTCTTAATCATGTTTCTTAAAGATTTATTACCATATAAAGTGCATAGCATATTAAATATTCTTAATCAAGTTTCTTAAAGATTTATTACCATATATAGTGATTAAGATACTCTCTCTAATTTAATAAATAAACTAACATTATTCATAGAGATATTGTGCAAGATTTAGCTCAGGTCAAGAGATCAAGGTGTTCAAGATGTCAGGATAAAAAATCTGCCAAAATCATAAAATCAATACTGACAGGGACTCAAAATCCAGGCATGGAAAGTCACCATATTAGGAAGTCACCATATATGGTAACTAGTTTTTCTTCTTTGAGGGCTTTATAAAGGACCAAGGGCTAAAGTTAGAAGGCATCAAGCCGAAGAGATCACGAAGTCCAAGACGGCTCACGCATCCAGGTTGATCATCAACTGTTCATCTACCTCCTTCGGAAGAGTTCGAGAAGCAAACCAAGTTTTTGTAATCATTTTCTAAGGAATAAAGTGTAGATTGTTCAAGTTGATTAATAAAGGTAGTTGTTTTATTTAATTCTTTTGCATTTTACATTATGTTTTCCCTCTCTGTCTTTTCATCTTCTTTTCCCAACATGCACGAGTAATTCTCCGCTTGTTAGGGTTCATAGGATTAGGGTAGATTAATGGATGATGAAGATCCTTAAACTCTTTTTACGTCCTATAAAATTTATAAACTTTACTAAAAGAATCATTAACATCCTAATCGGGCGCGCTACCAATTTATTGTTAGTCTCGACCGCGATTAGAGATTAGATTAATGATTGTTTTGGTAAATGATAGATATGAACGGAGTTCCATGTCGAGATAGGGGTTAAGAGTGGGAACCCTTTTTCCTCCAGAAACCTTAATCTACATGCATCTCTGTCGTTCTAGTTTTACATCTATTAAAGGATAAAAAGAGTAATCTTTAATTAACCATCCATAACTACTAAATCCTAATGAACCCTACAAGCCCCCTTTTAATATTGAACTTACATCCATAATTAGTCTAGATATATATTTTGCATCCGTGTTTAACGTAGATCTAGAACCTACAACCATTCTTATTTCTTCCTCCTTTCTTTCTCAACACGCCTAAAGTAAGAATAAAATATTCCACGTTTCCTTGCGGACGACCTGTACTCATCTCGGCTAGTTACAAGCGATACCGTTATTGATTGCGGTTATTCTACAAACACTTTTTCACACAAATCAAATGGCGCCATTGCCGGGGATACGTGCGTAATATTTTTTCTTACTATTCGTGTTGAATTCTTATTCGATCTATATCATAAAAATAAACAAAATTGCAAATTGTATATTTAACGATTATTATGTGAATTTTGCGAGGGAATCTGGAGTCACAGATTTGAGGAAACAGAGATTCAGAGACATTCATAAAGAGCCAGAGGAGGAAGGGAGGCCACATAGCAAAATTTTTCATCAGATCTTCCTAGTCGGCGGCGGAACCGCGGCATAAAGAGCCTATTGGCGGCGGAACCGCGGCTCATTAAGGAATTTAGGGTTTCCAATTTCTCTGGTATCTTCTTTACATCTTTCTCTCTCCTCTGAAATCCAATAAAATATTTTTTCTGCAGGATTCTTTGCAAAATATCGCCGCTCAAAAATCTTTTTGCAAAAGTTTTGTTATCGGTTTGTTGTTGCATATTTTAATACGGACTTTAAGGGGCAAGACCACAATTCAGATTAGGTGGGGATTTCATCACCCTTCCTAGGCCCCACAAATCACAAAACGAGCATCCACATCAACCCTACATTAATTTAAAAAAATATCTAGACAAGACTCTAAGGACTGTCACCCTCAGTAAGGACAAAAGAAGGTCGTGGGTAATCTATCGCTTATCCGCATTACTTTTGTGGTGTCTAGGCAAGTGTGTCTAAGGTAAGTGGTTACTTAATTATGCCCACTACTTACGTAGTGGAGAACCTCCCACTTACCTGGCACTTACCTGGCCACAAGAGTAGTAAAGAGATGGTAGAGGATTGATCATACGGCTTGTCCTTTGGAAGTCTAGGAGCGGTCTAGAGACTTGACCTAGGTAACCTTAGTTCTAGGGTTGTTTGCGCATTTCTGTGTGATTTTTCTAAGTCCGACACACTTTTCAAAACAAACCAAATTTTTAAATCACACACGGTGCCACTTGCGCTAAACCCGCTTAGTGCATACTCGGCTGGACACGGGATTCTAGTGCCCGTCTTGTCCGCGTTCCTGCTATCGACTCCGAAGTCGGTGCTTCTTCATCTTCTTTCCCCCCACCACCCACCATGACCGCGATGGACGGATATCCATCAAACTTTAACACCACTCTGCCACCGCCCACAGGTGCTCAGAATCCTCCACGCATTTCTCTCCAGGAGAGATGCTACCCTACACGTGGGCCCCTTCACACTTGTCTTTCCATTTCACCAGCCAATGGGGATAATTTCGAAATTAAACCTCATTTCATCAAACTTTTACCCAAGGAAATGCTTGATGCTGCTGAAGACAAGATCGAGTGCTTCTTCGAGGCGCATTTGATTACTGAAGCCCTGAGGGATTGCTCTGTCCACTTGCTGAGCCAGATACGGGCCCGTCGGGTCGTTATCTCCACTTTCTCTGGTGAGTGCGGCGTTGATCGATGGATGGCTACTCCTCGAGAGGATCGCCGTTTCGACATGGTGGAGAAGACGGAGAGGGAACTGGATAATCTCCTCCTTAGCTTTGCGAACCCCTGTCCTTTTGATCCCATGATTGGTGATCTGTTTTCAATGTAGTAATAAAAAGATGTTTTAATTAAGTATTTTATTATCCTCTAAGTGTTTCTTTGTTTTTAATTATTTGTTATTCCTCTGTAAGGCGTTTATGCGCTGCATAATTTAATTTTCTATAATCAGGTGCAAGTAATTTTTGCAAGAATGATGCGCTTCTGGCGCTTAGCGCTTCTGGCGCTTAGCGCTCTCGTGCTTTGCACGTGGGCGTCGTTTCAGAGTCTTTGACTCTTATTGCAGGCGCATTTGATGTTAGCACTTTTCATGAAGCGTTTCTTCGCTTTCCAATCTTGGAAACAGAGTTTTGCTCTAATTTGAGGTGCGCAGCACAGAGCACAGCGCAACTGTGCTAGCGCACCCGTGTTTGACACGTGGCGCGCGGTGCGCCTAGCGCTAGCGCACTCATGGTGCGCTGCCTAGGGCGCAGCGCAACTGCGCTAGCGCACCCGTGTCTGACACGTGGCGCGCCTAGCGCAGAGCGCTGGATCTGAAGCGTTGCTTCAATTTTTTGACTTTTGAATTTTTAAACAGAGCTTTGCTCTGATTGGAGGAAGCAGAAGCGTCGCTTCATTTCAAATCTTGGAATTTGAACAGAGCTTTGCTCTGATTGGGGAAACAAACTCATACAGGAAATTGTGAAACTTCATGGAGTACCGGTCTGCATTGTCTCCGATCGTGACACAAGATTATGATCACAATTTTGGCAGAGTCTGCAAGCGAGCTTGGGAACAAGTCTGAACTTCAGCACAGCTTATCATCCACAAACTGATGGTCAGTCTTAGCGAACTATTCAGATCTTAGAGGATATGCTCAGAGCGTGTATGTTAAACTTCGGAGGATCGTGGGAAGATCACCTACATTTTGTGGAGTTTTCATACAACAACAGCTACCAAGAAAGTATCGGAATGGCACCTTTTGCAGCTCTTTATGGAAGGAAGTGACGATCGTTATTAAGTTGGGATGACATCGGTGATAGTGAACTTCTTGGACCTGAGATGATAGTAGCAACTGTTGATGTGGTTCGTACTATCAGAGAAAGAATGCGCATATCCCAAGATCGACAGAAGTGCTGGGCCGATGCAAAGCGCCGTCATTTGGAGTTCCAGCCGGGAGATCATGTATTTCTGAAGATATCTTCGAACCGAGGAGTGATTCGATTTGGAATACGGGGTAAGCTAAGTCCAAGGTACATTGGACCGTTCGACATACTCGAACGAGTCGGTGAAGTGTCTTATCGCTTGGCACTTCCACTTTCATTGGAAGGAGTGCACAATGTGTTCCACATATCCCAACTCAGAAGGTATGTGAGTGACCCCAGTCATATTCTCGATCATTCCGAGATCACTGTACAGCCCGACTTATCTTGTAAGCAACAAACTGTTGAGATCCTGGATAGAAAAGTGAAGTCCTTCGAAACAAGGAAATCAACTTGGTTCGAGTGATGCGGAGAAAAGACACTCCAGGAGAATCGACATGGGAAAGAGAAGATGAGATGCGTGCAAGATATTCCCACTTATTTGTAAACTAGTCCTTAAAATAAATTATAAATTTCGAGGACGAAATTTTTGTAAGAAGGGTAGACTGTAACAACCCCAATTCTTGTGTACATAAAATTGATTTAAAGTTAATGTATAGTTGGGGTATTTACATTTTCTGTGAGTACTATAAGTATTTGATTTACTTTTGAACAGAAAGAAGCAGCTTGTAGCTCATTGGTAAGACCTTGCACTGCTGAACCAAAGCACTAGAGTTCAAATCCCATCAGCCACACATTATTTTTATTTAAAATTCTTTTAATCTTTTAGAAGCCCAAGGGTCTACACGTGCACAACACGTAAATTGAAGAATCACACATAAAACAAACGGGCCCACGAGTCAAGACCAAGCGACGGGGACACGTGGCAAGGAGTCGCGGCCCGACTCGACCGACTCGGGCCGTCGACTCGGTCGAATCGGCCGGCGGCACCGGTCCGACTCAGTTGAAACCCAATTTTTCTCGAATCCTCTGCAACCTTTGGCCTACCCTATAACCCCTATATTATTTAAATTCCCTGCACATTTAATAAGCAAATTAAAACACATATTTAATCCATTTTAATACAAAATTTTAATACGCCCTTTCATTACCCTAAACCCTAATTTTTCTTATAAATACCACACCTAAAATCACCCCTCCTCACTCCCAAATCTTTGCCCAAACTCTCAAGAAAATTCCCAAGACTTTTTGTGTGCAAGTGGAGTTAGCAAAGGCCAAATGTAATACCCAGTCTTTTTGAATACCAATATCCGTTTTTTTGTCACTCTCAAAATTTATTTATTTTATAATTATTATTTGTATTATTCTAAAAACCCAAATCCTAATCTAATCTCACATCTTTTAATTTTCCTTAACCCTCATTCCCTTCCTCTTTTATTATCCCCTTTCTTTTTTCATTTTTAGCCCAGCCGTTACTTTCCCCAAGCCCTAAGCCGGCCCACTCCTCTAATCCTTTTCTCATTAACATAAAATCCCAAGCCCGGACCCTTTTATTTTTCCCTATTATTTTATCCCTTGGCCCGAGCCCATTTTCCCTCCCCAGCCCATTAAAATAACAATTTAAATTAAATCCTACTCCCAAGCCAGCCCAGTCCCTTCAGCCCGCTTCACCCAACCCGACCCGTAGCTGCCTAAACCCAACCCTAAGCCCAAGTCCGTATTTTAATCCCACTTTTTCTTTCTAATTTTTCTTGAGCCCAAGCCCAACAAGCCCAATGATCCTTCACTTCTTTTACCCAGCAGATACCTTCTCAAATTTCAAAAATCAAAATAAATTCTCCAAATCTCATTATGAATTCTCCCATAATATTCTCATTAATACCAAATTAAACTTCCATAATATTTCCTTTAAACCTCTCAATTAGTTCCTATTATTTTCCTTTAAAAACTCCAATCCCATTATTAATTTTCCTCCCATTCTTCTCTCATTCCCGTTACACACTATCTCTCTTCTTTAATTTTATTTAATTAAAACCCACGTTTTCTCTCTCCCCCCCCCCCCACGTTTCTCTCTCTCTTCCCCTCTCACACGTCTCTCTCTCTCTCACACGTTCACTATCCCTCTCTCTCACTCCTCTCGTTCTCTTTTCTCTCTCTCTCCCATTCTTTTCTCTCCAGCTCCCTCTCTCTCTCTCTATCTCTCCCATTATTTTCTCTCTCGCTCCCTCTCTCTCTCTCTCTCTCGAACCCACGCCCGCGCCCGCGCTCGCCTCGTCGCCGTCGACACCACCCTCGCCTTCCTCTCTCTCTCCGCACCTCACCTCCTTGCTCACCCATAGCCGAGCATCCCCCTCACCTCAACTCCGTAAACCTTCAACACCCCCTACCACCTCCAACTCCGACAACCACCACCCGAGCTCCCCTCCACTGTGCGCCAGCCACCACCGGCCGCCTCCTTCCATCGCCTGCCCCGAGCTCCACTTGCATCCAACCTCCCGCTGCCGTCCTTTCTAACCCGGCCTCCCTCCACCACTACAGCCCCAGCCGATGCCCGCTGCACCGCTGTCCACCACCTCGTCCTCCTTCTTCGACCACCTCACTCCACCTCCAGCGCCCAATCGCCACTGACACCCCCGCACCACAGCCGCAGCCGCAACCCCTAAGCTGCCCCTCACACTCAACCGCAACTCCTAGCCGCTGCTCGAGCTCTCTGCGCCGTCAGCCTCTGCCGGAGCTTCGGGCCACCGCCGCCGCTGAACCCTGTGGGCCACCAAATCCTTCTCCGTCGCCCCCGCTGAGCCATCAAGCCCAAGCTCAAGCTCCACCGAGGCCAACCCTTATCGTGTTTGCGTCGTGATCGCGTCGTGCCATTGCAATAGATCGATGTTGCTGCCGTGTTGTTACCGCGTCGCTGCCGTGTAGTCATCGTCGTCAAAAGGCAAGTATTTTTACTTGCTACATGCTAATCTATTCATGTTACAAACTCAAATCGTATAAATTGCAATTTTACAATTCATGATAATCTATATGATATACCCGTTCGATGCATGATCCCAATGAAAATATTCATCTAATTTGACGGAATTGGATTTCCTATGCTGGCACGTGTGATAATGAATATCCTGTATAAATTTCACTGGAAAATACGACTGTAAATGACTAAAACGATTACCCCCAAGTATGCCCGTAAAACTGGAACTTTCCCGTATCTGAAAACCGTTAAAATCACCATAAATTATGTATATACTGGAATGGTGCGTTGGAGGGCTCAAATCGAAGCCGATTCAACAATCTATAACCTTATGCAAGTTTCTAATACTTTCTGTACTGAAATTGTGACGATATTTGGATCGGAGTGCGACTCTGGACTGCAGTCCAGAGCGACTCTGGTTACTGTTTACTGTTCCGTAATGTGTGCCACCTTGTTTCCTGAACTCGTATGTTGCGGAACTCTGCAGTTTATTAAAGGTGAATCTGTTAGCTAAATAACACAAGTTGTTTCATTCCGTTTCATCGTCGTTTGCTATTTAAATTGTAAATTAAAAGGGGAGGACGTATAACAGTCCAGAACAGATTCAGAAGTGACAAACTAGTGTTAAACAGTGTGTAACTTTCGATGTACAGACGCGATTGCGAATCCGTCTATTGCGTTGATAAAATCTGATCCCAACTGGGATTAAAATGCGTTGCCAAATGGACTTCTGATTCTGAAACCGGATTTCCAGCAGTGAACGCTTAAAATGAAATGGCCATATCTAGTGATCCTGAAACCCGATTGACGTGAAACTAAATTCGCTGGATAGATTATCACACATACTACTTATCCCCTGTTCATTGTTTCGCTAAATTTTGGCATAAATTATGCAAGTGGTAGGACACCGACATAAGACATCTTAATCCTGCCTTCCATACTGTTTTCTCATCACATCATATGTATATGTTATCACATTAGTAGCCTAGTGATCATGTGCATTACCTAGTGTTAGGTATTAGTGGTGATTGTGGCAAGTACGTTAGTGTTCGTGCATGAGTGGATAAGTGAAAGTGACACGTACTTGTACACAATCAGTGAACCCTATTATTCTATTGCATTGTCGACGTCTGTGGGACGCGTGTAAGTGTGACTATAAGTGGTATGGGACACTTATGGAAGCTCTTGCATGGGTGTCATAGATAAGGCACCAGACACTTCCCATTTATCTTAGGTATTAGTCGGGACGTGCTTGATGGAGATCATGTCTCCAGTTCTCGCGTAGACTTGCCATGGACCGACCGGTATTTGAGGTTATGGTTGGCGTTTGATGTAGACCACGGGGTGCGGGGTAGTTTGAGTGTGAGTTCAACAGAATCTCGGGAGTCCCATGCCGGCTTATATATATGGAGATATATGGAGATTTACATGGTACATGATTATTACCGTGAGTTATATTTTTGGGCCCGTGGTCCCTTGCCCTTGGGTCCTACTCTTGGGTGGAGGACACTCGCGAGTGGTTGACTCTCACACTTGGACTGACGATAGGCTTAGTGACCTGTACAGTGAGACTTAGAGACTGATAGGGATAACGGCATTGATATACATTACTTACTGTGTTGACATACCTGGCATACTATTTTACCGCTTTACCGTTCACCTGATCTATTGGACACTTCATTGGTTACTCCATGTTCTTATCTTTATTGTCTTGATTTACTGTTATATATCTATTATCATTGTTCGTGTTGACACTTGCAACTATATATATATATTGCTATTGTGTCGCTCTGACGACCTGAGTATGCATGCTCAGTGTGAGGAGTGGATCTAGCCGGGACCAGGACCAGACGTACATCGCGGACATCTTGATCAGCTATCCAGAGCTATACTCTTTTTACCTCCATCAGGTCAGTTCTTTGTACTTTTTTTGTTTCAGATACTGCATTTCTCATTACCTGTGCGTTGTTTACTGATTACCATGTAAAGCTAGAAGCCGAAGTGTGACTACCGCAGGATATTTCCTTGACCGTATGAGCATGGCTGGCCTAGTCAACCCCTCGTATTCCGTATTTTAGGAAGCGGGGCGTGACAGCGAAGCTCCGACGAACTTCCGACGGCAATCTGAGGAGTTTCCGGCGACGAAACGACGCATCGGTGCTTCCCCAATCTTCCTCTTCCTTCTCTCTTGACCCTAATCCAGTAAGTCCCCCTTCTCTCTCTCTCTTACTATTCTCAATTTCTTAATTCTTAAACGTGTCGGAAGCGGAGTTATCCGGCTTCCGATTCTCTTTTCTTTCAAAAATACAACATTTTCTTAATAACAAACCTACAAATTTTGATATATTGTTTAATGCTCGTTAACTAAGACAATAGAACAAGTTTGACATTAAAATGATAACCATAGCCAGTTTTATTTCAATTTTACATTAAAATACCTTTATGTTTTATATCGACATGTTTATACCTTTTAACCATGCTAGTTTAAGAAAACTCATGAGGTAATGACCTACCTCCTCACAACACTCATATGTAACATAGCACGATGAAATTTGGGAACATAGATTTAAAAAAAATACGACTTTACACATAACTACCTCCGACTTATAAAAACCTTTCTCTACAAGATGTGTATTTTAACAAATCTTTACAAATGCGTCTCTACAGTCCATTTCAGAGAACCCGTTCGGGATGGTGCGGATTATCGCACATCCTCGAGCTTAGTAGAGTGAGATGCAGACCTCCACAAGAAGCATACGGTCTCGAAAGATTTAAAATATAATTTTCTTTAGAAAATGTGATTTCTATCATAAATAAAACTTATATTTTTTAATAAATATTATATATATGTAATTAATATCAAAATATCTATTTTTAATATTTATAATATTCCACATTTCCAAAATTCAAGAAAAACATCTCATTTACATGAAAATACCAAATAATTCCAATATTACAAATAAATACCATATATTATGAAATTAGGCTTTATTCACTAGAAATGTCATATTGATAAAATATACATCAATGAAAACTCTAAAGACGATAATAAATACTTGAGGTGTATTTTGAAAATTATACAAAATTATTTTTACATAAACCCCCCTCAAGTTATACTAAATTACAATAAGGACCCTAGTAAACATAGGTTTAAGCGGGACCAGTCTCTTGAGCCTCAGAGAGCCGGAGATATGGGTGCTTGCCTATTTAAGATAGACAACTTAACAAACGGTGTTATCAACACGGTAATTGTCTTTGAAAAAGACACAAATCTTGCCGTCCATGTGCAGCAGTTACCGATAACACCAAAACATAATTCAGGATTCAATTTCTTTTCTAATTGTCTGACTCAGACTAAGTCTCAATATAATCAATCTGACTTGAATATGATTTAATTATCAAATTTCAATACAACATGGATCTATGAATCCGTCTATTCAATCTATATCAAACTACATTGACTGAATCGAACCATGGATATATTCCATCTACATGATCGTCCATTATTTCCGTTCCATTACTGATATCATGGTTTTGGCAAGTCATCCATCTATATAAAATATACAATTCAAACAATACATCAATACAATCAAGACATCGCGGGGTTTATAAGGGGTAGACTGGTACGGAAGGTGTTAGAAGTGGCACGAGACTGTAACCATAATACACCTAACCTGAATTCAATTGTTGTTGTACCGTAGCTGAACGGTTCCTTGTGCTATGTATACCTTATTCTCCGGAATATTGGGACTCCTCTCGGATTCACTGGCATTCTTCTGTACCAAGCTTCAAACAACAATGTTAACACTAAATATAACATTATAACAATATACTCTCTATTCTGTCAATTCCATTCTTGTCTATTTACGGGACTTACCGAGTGATTTGTTCGCTGATGACATTCTCTTTCTTCTTCTTTTGAATGTCGTCAGGTGATTTGGACTCACTGGAGATCGAGCCCACCAGCGAAGATTTGGACCAGCTAGCTTTCGACCCAGAGCTCTAGTTACTTGTACATTTCATTTCAGTATTTTCCATTTTAGTTATGCCATTGTTTAGGCATTGCTTTCAATTCCATGTATTTACTTTCTGATGTATTGTAAAAAGAATGTTAATAAATAAAGTTGTTGTTCAATTATATATCTATTGTCTTTGTCTCTTGTGTATTTTACTTATATTGCTTAGATACGCTTAGCGTGTTTATTTCAGAGTAAATACGTAGAGGCTCGTCACGTCCCCTTCACCGTAAACCGGGAAGCGAAGCGTGACATTATCTCATACCCAACATCACAAAAAGTCTCTCAAATTGCGTCTAGGGGAGGGTCTTCGTGAGTGGATCCGCTGTGTTGTTTTTCAAGTCAACTCTCCTGACCTCGATCTCCCGGCGATCTACTATCTCCCGGATCACGTGATATCGCCTAAGAATATGTCTAGATCACTGATGGGACCGGGGTTCCTTGGCCAAAGCCACAGCTCTATTGTTATTACAATATAAAGGTATTGGATGCTCAATGGATGGAACCACACCAAGTTCAGTAATGAACTTCTTCATCCAGACAGCCTCTTTGGCAGCATCATTGGCAGCGATGTATTCAACCTCCATCGTCGAATCTGCCATGGTATCTAGCTTGGAACTCTTCAACCATACCACCCATCTATTGAGGGTGAAGACAAAACCCGAGACCGACTTACTGCCATCCTTATCACTCTGGAAGCTCAAATCGGTAAAGGACTCCACTTGGAGTTCACCATTACCATACACCAAGAACATTTCTTTAGTCCATCTCAAGTACTTAAGAATGTTCTTCACAGCTATCCAGTACTTCTCCCCAGGATCTGATTGATACCTACTTACTACACTAAGTGCGTAAGCTACATCCGGACTAGTACATAACATCGCGTACATGATTGACCCAACTGCAAAAGCATAAGGTATCCCTTGCATGCGAGCCCTCTCCAAATCAGTCTTGGGAGGCATCTCTTTGGAAAGAGTGATTCCTGAGCAAGCGGGTAAACTACTACGCCTATAATCTTCCATACTAAACCTCTTTAGTATAGTGTCAATGTACCTGGATTGGGACAATCCCAACATCCTCTTAGATCTATCTCTATAGATCTTAATCCCCAGGATGTATGAGGCATCACATAGATCTTTCATGGAGAACTTTTGTGATAAGAATAGCTTGACCGAGTGTAGCATAGGAACATCATTTCCTATCAAGAGTATGTCGTCTACGTACAATACGAGGAAGACAACCTTACTCTCTACAACCTTCTTGTATATACAAGGTTCATCTACATTTTTTATGAAGACAAACTCTTTGATTGCCACATCAAAACAGATGTTCCGGCTCCGTGATGCCTGCTTTAATCTATAGATTGATTTAAGCAACTTGCATACCTTTCCGCTGCTCCCACTATCTACGAGGTCCTCTGGCTGTGCCATGTACACGCTCTCTTCTAAATCACCATTTAGAAAAGCGGTTTTGACGTTCATCTGCCAGATTTCGTAGTCATGGTATGCAGCAATGGCAAGTATGATCCTGATGGACTTAAGCATAGCCACTGGAGAAAAGGTTTCATCATAATCGACACCTAGTCATTGACGAAAACCATTTGCAACAAGTCTGGCTTTGAAGGTCTTAACCTTTCCATCTACACCAAGTTTCTTCTTAAAGATCCACTTGCTCCTGTTAGGTTTTACCCCTTCAGGAGAAACTTCCAAAGTCCATACTTTGTTGGTGTACATGGATTCCATCTCAGATCGCATAGCATTCAGTCATTTCACAGAATCTCCACTTATGATGTCCTACTCGAAACTAGTTGGGTCATCATCTTCAATAATGCAATCCTTACTTCCACCGTCTATGAGAAAACCATAGTATTTCTTAGGTGGATGAGGAACCCTACTAGATCTGCGGAGTGGCTGAGGTTCGTCGGGGACTATTGAATCCTCCGGTTCTACCAAATCATCAGTTATAGTTTGTGTAGATGGAACTTCTTCCGGTTCTAACTCATTACCACTAATTTAGTTTTCAAGAAATTCCTTTTCTAAAAAGGTGGCATTTTGAGCAACAAACACCTTTTGTTCCTCAGTGTGGTAGAAGATATGCCCTCACGAATGTTTGGGATATCCAACAAACTTACATAGAACAGACCTTGCCTCGAGCATGTCTGGATTTTGCTTTTTAACATAATCCAGACAACCCCATATCTTAATGAAATTAAGACATGGTCTCTTCCCCACCCATATCTCATATGGAATGGTAAGCACTGATTTGGTCGGATCCTTATTCAATAGGTATGCAGCTATCTCAAATGTATAACCCCAAAAGGAAATAAGTAACTTAGCAACACTCATCATAGAGTGCACCAAATCTAATAGGGTGCAATTCCTCCGCTCCAAAACACCATTGTGTTATGGTATATACGAAGGAGTAAGCAGAGAGAGAATCCCATTCTCTTTTAAATAGTCATGGAATTTCGTGCTCAAATATTCTCCTCCCTGATCAGATCATAGGACTTTAATACTTTTACCCGTCTGGTTCTCAATTTCGCACTTATATTCCTTGAAATTCTCAAAAGCTTCAGATTTGTGTTTCAACAAGAACACATGTCCGAATCTTGAGAGATCATCGATGAATGTGATAAAGTACGAGGAACCATTCTTGGCATGCGTAGACATAGGACCGCATACATCACTATGTATCAGTCCCAAGAGTATAGTACCTCTTTCTCTGTATCCAGTAAATAGCGTTTTGGTCATCTTACCCTTGAGACGTGACTGTCATGTTTCATAAGATGTAATTCAAAGTGATTCAAATATCCATCTTTATGCAACTTCGCAAGTCTGGTCGCATTGATATGACCAAGTCTACAATGCCACAAGAAGGATTCATTCATTTTTGAACTTTTCCTCTTGTGTGTGTTCTATATACTTAGAACTGTATTCTAATTTAGAACGTATATACCGTTACATAACGTACCAAACCCAATCAACACTTGATTGAAAAAAATGTTCATAATATTTTCCTCTAGTACAAAGTTATATCCTTCTTTATCCAATAAAGAAATTGATATTATATTGCATCATGTTCGGCATGTAATAACAGTCGTTAACAATCAATATATTACCACTTGGTAGTACAAGATGATATTCACCATCTGCTTTTGCAGCAACAGTTGCTCCATTCCTTACTAGGACAGACTTATCACCATTTCCCAGTTCTCTACATCTTCTTAAACCTTGTAACTTATTACAAATATGGGATCCTGATTCTGTATCCAATACCCAGGACGTAAAGCATACTGAGAAACAATTCTCGGTTACGAACACATTCAAAAAAGATGCATCATTATGCTCTTTCTTCGTTCGAGTTGCATGGAATTCCTGATATTCCCATATTCCTTGCTCAAACTTATGACAATCATAAGATAGAGTGGAACCAACGTTCCCCAGTATAATAAGCAGGTTCCGTCAATACATTCATATTATTATCTTGACTAGGGCATATCATGGTCGCTACCTGGAGAGAGACAAGAAAACACTTTAGCGTGCGCTCTTGCAAGATTAGATTGGTTATTATCTTATCTAATCAGGATGACTCCCACTGTTTTTATCAAATCTTCTTTCAAACCCTAAATGGTAAGACTAGCCGGGATTAATTATACCCTACAAGTTCGCCAATCGGTCAGCCAGGAAGGTATTGGTACTCCGAGAGAGTCTCCCATGCTTTCGTATGGAAATAATTAAATAACCTCGTTTTCGCAGGGGCATGACCCCGTTAACACCTTTCTTAGACACCTACTGGATCAGCTAATTGTAAAGTACAAAACTCTCCCAAGAGTAACTCTTACTCGCAGTGGGTATCGGGATCCAACTATCTCATAGAAGGTATGCAATCTCATTGCAAATTTCAACACTTGAAATTCACAATATCTATTTTTACACCTAGCGTCCTATGACCTTGACGGAGATCAACAAACCATAGACCGCTAGTCAAGTTCAACCCGTTCATTTTGTGATTGAATTAAATCCATCCGCACGATCCTTGACGGATGTCAACAAGGCCGTACGACTACCCTAATCCAATCGCATCATATGCGGCAGATAAGCACTAATCAGCTACCGCACACTACGCTTTGACGGAGGTCAAAAAACATAGCACGAATACTAAATAGTACTTATCTGAAATGACAGGGGGCTACGACAGGTTTTTAAGAAAACCTTTAGCGTAATGAACTTGATATCGTTGTAGAATCGAGTGATTTGAAAAGTAGTGGTTTTAAGCTCCGCTTTTAAAATCTAATAGTTTTAAAACAAATCGAGTGGGTTGTATCATTTGCTAGCTTTTGCTAAGAGGTCATTCCCGGTGAAGGGATCTCGGCTCTTTCCTCATCGAATGAGGTGCGGGATATTCATAAAAGAATACCGCTATGCAAATCAATAACTAGAGCTAACTTTTTGAAAAATTTGATTCTACAACATCTTTAGGTTTCTTTTCTTTCCATTAATCTCATTAATGAAGTCCCATCATTTATGTTTCCTAAACATTACAGAAGAAACGAAAATAGAACGTACGCTTATGCCATCCACATTCGCCACGGGGCCCCGTCATGCAACGTTAGGTTACTTAACTAACGGCAGAGCGGGGGCTGGACTAGCGCGGATGAAAAACATAAGCAACGTTTATTATATATATCATATATATATAGCATTCGTGTCAGGCAGTTATATGATCACATCACAGAACTCAGGCAACAGAAACAATATATGAAATATTGGATATACTATGAGATCCGTGTTTTAAATTCAGCCAGTAATGAAAAACACGGATTCCACGGTCGTGATGAATAGCCAAACCCACATCCTTAGATCACTACGAGAGCGGCAAGTGACCCTTCCAATTCTAGAGTTTGGAGACTCGGTCGCGACTCCTCGAGATGGTCTTCCACTGGACTCTAGAACCCAGTTACTTGTGTTCCCCGCCTTGGGTCTATCCTAATGCGGAAAAGTAAATAATATACATCAATGGTGACATCATCATCAACCCGGAAGTGTCCCAATAAAAGAATATTACATACATTTTTTACATGAATGAAAATAGAAAAACTCGTATCTCACGCAAAAATCCTCGGCTATTCAATCACGATGATCCAATATAATATATCACAGCAACACATAACATCGCATGTCATCAACGTAAGTAATATGCGTATCCCGAAAGTCGTTTTCGTATAGAAACAAGATCGGCGATACACCACATATTACACTTACGGTCGCAGAAAATAAATAAAAACATATAATAATTAGAATCTGCATATCCTTAGATATCATAAACTCGGAATATCTCATATTTCGGATTTCATGTCTAACATCTTTAAATCTTGCATTTACGTCTCGTATTGAAAACGCTTTTCAATATCAGTCGTATAATTCAACAGGATTCCTGATTAAATGATCGAATGCTCGTCGGGAAATTTAGTAGATTGTCGCACCCCCGATGCCGTTAATGAAGTGCACTTAGGCGGAACACCATGGCCACAAGCACCCGACTGGATGCTTTTGGCCTCGGGGTTCTCCTACAGTCACTTGGTCGGGGCTATGGGGCATGGCTATCTAATAGTGTTTCCCGGCGACTATCCGCGTACAATACGAGATTGTGATGGGGTTTTGATCTGAATCAAAACTCCGTAGCAATTGATCAAAAGAGACTAAAACGCGAGATTTACAAAACACAAACTAGTTTTCACAAAACTAATTAATGTGGATTCCAAATATTGTATCACATATCATATATATCTAGACGATGTTAAATATTTCGATCGATATCTCAAACACCCATAAATCACAGAGACCTCAACACTTGAGTCTCACTAAAAATACCCAAAATGTGCCTAATGACCAAATGGAGCACTACAAGAAAATGGAACCCACAACTCACTAATCATGCGGCGAAACCGCGGACAAACAAGGGTTCTTGCCATGGTTCTGCGGTACATTAGTGGAGATGGGGCCTCAAATTTCTTGAGGCTCCATTAAATACCCTGCATGATTTTCTGACTATTTTTAATCTCGAAAATATCAACTTTTGAAAAAATTTACAGAAAGTAGTGATTTTCCGGGCTTCGAAGTTCGATCGAACACTTTAACGTCGTTTAGACCAAACCAAATGCTCTAGCTTGGCTCTGGTACCATGAAAGTGTGCCTTAGCACCTCTACTAGGTTTCCACATGCATCAAGTATACAATTTTAAAAAATCTAGAGGTCTAAGCTACACTAACCTAGAATCGAATTAGAGAATTAGGGTTTCTATGCATGTAAACAAACTTTACACTAAGTGGATAGAGAATACAACCTTTTTAGACCGGTCCTTCACTTCTAAAGCTCCAAGTAGTAGTCTCTTAGCTCCAAGTATTGGTCCCTAGAACTCTTCTTAGGCTCCACTTGGTGAAAGGAATGAGCTTTCTTCGTCTTCTTCAAGGCCGAAGATGATCCACCTTGAAGTTACTCTAACTCAAGCTACCTCTTCACTAATCAAGAATTAGTGAAGCAAACAACCTAATCTTATGGGCTAGATGAGAGTAGGTTAATGAAGTGGGAATTATGCTCACTTTATAACTCACTTTCTCTTTTTCTTTCTCACCTCATGAAAAGCTAGAGCAAAAAATAATGAGATGAAGAAGATGAACCAGGGTGAGGAAATATCTCAAGTGATAATGTAGAGAGTTAACCATGGGCTAAAGATAATGGTTGGGCCGGAAGGCCTTACGCTTCACTCGAGCAGCAGTTATAAAATATCTAGACTAAAAAAAAATTAATAGGGTGAGTCATGGCTTGTACATGTTTAAGCATCTTAAGCCATGCTCATTACCACCTAATTTTTGAATTAACTCTAAATAATTAATCACCCAAATATCTTTAGTCTTGGTGTTAGTCCCATACACCTATGTCCAATGTATCATCCACCATGACACAATATATAAATGTTAGTTATATGTATGCCCTAGAGGCCATTACTATACATAGGATGTATATTGTAGTGATGCTTTGGACATATATAGGGAGGACTTTCTTGCTCGACATGATAGTATGCTATCTGGTTGCTCTTTAGCTTAACGTGTACACTGATTGTCTCTCTGTTACATGTTGGTAAAGCCCTTAGGATGTGTACTTGACTACCTGGACTATGATGCAGATCATACTAGTGGGGACATGATAGTCCATAAGTACATCCTTCAAGGTCCCTAGTCGTGGGTGTATCGAGACGGGGCATCGATATACCAGAGTAGACTAGCGTATACCTTCTCGACCCATACAGATGGGTGATGGATGATCCCATATCCATTGGTGTTTGACATCAGAGATGATATACGGGTGCTCAGTAAAGACTGGGTACACTGGACAGACTCGCCGAGAACTCCCAGATGGTATTATACCTTACGTCAGATGGCAGTTCTCTGGTGACACTGGTACAGGTTAGTCTGTAGACCCGAGATCGTCATAGAGTCTTGTGTGATTCCCACTGTGCTTTGATTTCCACCTTACCACGTCCAAGAGGGCATGCAAAACAGTGGCTTTTGGGTACAGTCCCGAATCACATGGAGGCAATGAGCGATAGGAAGGGATTCGTCTCTCCGGTATAGGGAGTTGATGTTGCGCTGTGTTCGATTGGCTATAACCGGAAATCCCTGGCCAGGGTTGCTGAGATTTACTGGTAAGTGTTACCAGTAGTTTCTCAAACTGTTATAGACCTCATATCGACACGACTTATCGAGCTATTGGGTCTGACGTTTACCACCCCTAGGCGAGATATGCGACATATCAGACGAACAGACCGGACTGTACGGTAAGTGTTACTGGTTGGATTCACAGGAGTGTGAGCGGGCTTGCTCGTCGATCTTCTGATCGCTCAATACCCGGGTGTCCGTTACGTTTAGCAGACCGCTTGCGGCTTGTGGGTGTTTGATATGATCATCACCTGCTGCCGGCGTATTGACGAGTCTTTAGAGTCCTACACAGAGGTTTCCTGGCTCAAGCGAAATGAAATAGGAGCGCATATGAGATATGTGCGGGACCGAGAATAATACCAGTATGTGATACTGTATTCGATTCTCGTGATTTGTGATATTGATCGGTTGTATGAGATATAGCCGGGTTATCGGATCAAGTGTTGATTCGATAAGTTGTTACTATTGATATTAGTCGGTTATATGCGATATGACCGGATCGTTAAATCAAGTATTGATTTAATGATTTAATGTATAATTATATATAAGATATATTACTTTACATTAACTAGTATTGGTTCACTTAAGATGGATTTTCTCACTTGATGTGCACATTGTATATATGATATAGTTTTGTGCACTAGTTTGTATCATGTTTGATGATACATGCAAACTTGGCTTTGTGTTTATTTTAAACCATGTTTAGTTAATAGTTAAGGTTTCATTTGCCTTATTTATTTATTTCATTTATTTATTTTTGGCAAGAAACTAAAACAAATGGTGGTGGCTTTCTCACTTTGACTTGAAGCTTCATGAAGCTTCATAACACCTTTGACAAAGTCTAAGCCATTTGTTTTTATTCTTAACCTAACCATTTTAACTAAACTCTAGTTTATTCTCTACACTTAACCATAGTTGCAAAATGATAACCATCACTTGATTTTATTTTAATTCATATTCTTTTTCCTTCTTCTTCATCTTCTTCATGAAGAGAAAAAGAAAAACCTTTTCTTGAAATTTCTAAGTGATGATTCCAAGTGAGAAATCCAAATCTAAAGTGAACCCACTTCCTATTTCTTCATCCTCTACCACTTTCCATGTAGTATATGGTGTTTTCTTCACAAGTTTCAAGACTTGGTGAAGTTGGAGCTTGATCTTGAGTTGCCTCGACGTAGATCATCTTCAGCATCGAAGTCGACGACATAGCCCGATCATTTCTTCGACGAAACCATCACTAGAGTCCGGGATCCGATGATCGCAGCGGAGGGACGTCAACGCGGAGCTATGGAGGTGGAGGACCGGATCTACAAAGGTTGTATTTCCGTTCACTTTAGAGTAAAGTTGTTTGCTCGCATTTGTTATCGCTTAATCTCTAGTTAACGATCTAGTTAGGGTTTCTCGGCACCGGAAAAATTTGAAATTGGCATGGTTGATGCCTTGTGGAACCTCTTGAGTGTGCCTAGGAACCCTACAATAAATACATATAATAATATATATCGCATATATATTAAATGTATTTTAAAGAGAAGAAATTATTTAAGTGAGCACAATATTAGTTAATATATAAATATATCAAATATATTAATATATATCAAATTATTAAATCAACGCTTGATTTAATAATCCGGTTATATCATATATGATCGACTAATATCATTTATATGTATATCGCATTATCAAATCAACACTTGATTCAATAACCCGGTCATATCATATATAACCTAACCGATATCACATATCATGAGATTAGAATACAATATCACATACTTGTATTTAATCAAGCTCCCGCACATATCACCATATGTGCCCTACTCCGTTTCTCTTGAGCTAGGAAACCTCTATATGAGACTCAAAAGACTCGTCAATATGCCAGCAGTAGGTAATGATCACATCAGTCACCCATAAGCCATCAGTGGTACTCACTGAACGTAACGGCTACCCAGATATTGAGCGAATAGAAAATCAACAAGCAAGCTTGTCCAAACTCCCGCAAAGCCTATAAGTAACACTTACCGTACAGTCCGGTCTCTTCGTTTGATATGTCGCATATCAAATCTAGGGGTGGAATCGTCAGAACCCAGTAACTTGATAAGTTATGCCGATGTGTGGCCTATAACCGTTCAAGAAACTAATGATAACACTTATCAGCCCTGGCCAGGGTCTTGATGTTATAGCCAATCGAGCATAGCGCAACATCAACGCCCAATACCGGGAGAGACAAAAACCCTCCTATCGCTCATTGCCTCCATGTGAATCGGGACTGTACCCAAAATTCACCTATTTGCATGACTCCTTTGAGCCATGATGGGGAGGAAATCAAAGCACAGTGGGAACCACACAAGACTTTATGACGATCTCGGGTCTACAGACTAACCTGTACAAGTGTCACCAGAGAACTGCTATCTGACGATTTGTATAATACCAACTAGGAGTTCTCGACGAGTCATGTTCAGTGTACCTATTATTTAATGAGCACAAGTGTACAATCTTTGATGTCAAACACCAATGGATGTGGGATCAACCATCGCCTCATACAGGGTCAAGAAACGTACACACTAGTCTACTCTAGAATATCGATGCCCTGTCTCGATACTCCCTCGACTACGAACGGTTAAAGGATGTGCTTGCGGACTACCCAACCCCTACTAGTATGATCTGCATCATAGTCCTCGTATTCAAGCTAACATTCTAAGGGCTTTTGTAAGTGCACGGCGGCGCCCCGGCCTCCATCCCGAGGCCAAATGCGGAACCGATGGTTAACTTTAATATATCAAACCGGCACCACCGCGCACTAAAACCCGGATCGTACCATTAACTAGTCCTAGCTAACTACAAGATGGGAAGAGAGATATACCGAGTGATCCGTGTCCTCCGGTCTTCTCGTCGTCGTCCCGATCTCCCGTGGAATGTCCGGTCTCCACCTCCTCGCCGGAAGGGCAATACGTCGCCTGCTTCTTTTACGGGCTCCTGCCACTATACCGAGGCAACTCGGGCACGAAGTTGGCGAGCTGACGTGCCCAAGGTTTGCTGTAGAATGTAGTGTAGAGGCTATGTCTCATTGGGGTAGTGGATGTTGCCTTTTAGTGGAGGTTTGAGATGTGAACTTTTTCTAGATGAACTTGGGGATTTTTCTTGCATGAAGAGAACCAAAATCCCCCTACCAAAATAATGGGCAGCCCTCTCCAAAAATTGGCCGGCCACTATCATGGAATGGAGAGAATGAGAGAGAGAGTCAAAAATGAGGGGAGCCACACTCTAATCATGCAAGAGAGAGAGGAATGGTTATCATATGAAGAAATGATCACAAAGAAACACCAACCTCACCCTTCATCATCATCAACAATCATGTCCTACAAAAGTCAAGCCATGATGAAGATAGAAGTCAAGGTCAAAGAAGAGTTATCATGATACAACAATATGCAATCACCACCCTCCACAAATGCTTATTTGCACAATTACAAATAAGCCCTCCTCCACCAATCTTCGGCCAATGAAGGATACAAAGAAATATGGCCGAAACGAAAAGAAAACTGGCAACTCCAGAAAACTGGTCCCGTAATAAATTACAGGAAAACCCCGATACTGTGTATACACACCCGCATCTGTATTCCGACCGAATACAAATGCAAAGAGAAAAATCTACACTGTACTATATTAGGATCCGGCTTAAACCAAAGCCGGCTAGTATTATCCGTTCGATCCTGATCCGTGCAATACCGCACGTATCTGATCGAACCCTGCCATATCTCCATACGGCCTCTACAGCGTTTCGCCCGAAAACTTGAGCAACTGAATGTGGGGGACTCTAAAGACTCGTCAACACCTTGGTTGTGGATTTAACCACTAGCACGTCAGAGATATAAGCCAATACGTAACGGGCAACCAGGTATTGACCAAAAGGGACGTCGATGAGCGAACTCATCCTGACACCCTACTGAGCCTGTCAGTGACAATATCCGTACAGTCCGGTCCGTTCGTCTATGAGCATCGCATGGTAGGCCTAGGGTGTTGGTTGGTAAAATTCAGACCCCCAAAAGCGGTACAAGTCGTGCCGGAGTGTAGCCCAGAACACCCTGAGATACTACTGGAATACCTACCAGTAAATCTCCTGCCTCGGCCGAGGGCTTCGTGTAATGGCTCTCCTAGACACAGCGCGACCTCACCCCCAATACCGGGAGAGACGAACCCCTGAAGATCTGCTCACTGCCTCCATGTGGCTCGGGACTGTACCCAACTAAAACCTGTTTGCACGTCTCCTTTGAGCGTGGTAGGGTAGTAATCAAAGTACAGTGGGAAATCACACGAGACAAATGACGATCCCTAGGTTGATGAACTAACCTGTACACATGTCACCAGGGAACTGCTATCTGACGTCAGGTATAAGACCAACTAGCATGTTCCCGGCGAGTCCTGTCCGGTGTACTCATAACCCAATGAGCACCTGTATACATCTTAGGTGATCCAACTGACACCAGTGGCTTGTGAGACCGGCCACCGCCCCTCGTCGGGGTCTCGAATGTACACACTAGTCTACTCTAGAGTATCGATGCCCTGTCTCGAAACTCCCACGACTAGGGACCTTTTAAGGATGTGCTTATAGACCCCAGCTCCCACTTATATGATCGCCCTCATACTGCTGGTGGTCAAGCAAGAATCCTAGGGGCTCTATCAACGTGTAATAGCGACATATCAGGTCACCAAAAGCAGTACACGATGATAAAGATAAACCAGATAGCATACTATCATCTCGAGTAAGACTGTCCTACCGGGATAGGTCCTCCCTCAACCATTGCAATCACGTGCCTGTGATCCAATAATTGACTCTGAGGGCACCATCTCCAACAATCTCCCACTTGCACTCAAGGCTAATTATTGCGATGTCGCATACTCACAGCCCGTGTGATACCGAACACCCAACTTCTCTACTAGTCAGTATCACAAAGCTCGTTTGCGAAACTATTGCGTTCGAGGAATAGCCTCAGTGAGTGGATCCGCCTTGAAGTTTCTTTCTATGTCTCTCTATAATCTCAAGTTCGCGGAGAAACCCATCTCCCGAAATGAGCAATACCTGTCTTAGAATGTGTCTGTATGTCTGATGGGACCTAGCTCATAAATGAACTCTAAATCCAAACTTCTTAGACTGTATCGTCAACTGAACTTAATCAGTATCCTGCGCCATGCCTCCCTCAGTATTGCCTTGGATCACCTGTCCAAAATACTGCCCCTCGTCGGAAGGAAAACTATAACTTTGACAACCTCCTTGTCGTCCAGGTCACCTTGAAAGCCTGGAATGATAACTGTCTCCCGAATGAGGCTGTCGTTATTATATCCCTAGAACATCCACTTATGTTCTAAAACTGCTTCCGACTGTTTCTCCAGGATTGGATCAATGTCAACTTATTGCATCTAGTGCAAGAACAATATCTGGTGTAGTACTTGACATCTCATGATTGACTCAATTGCCTGAGCAAGTGATCTGCCAATCATGCACATCCCTCTCCCCTTTAGTCTATAAGACACCTTTAGAGAGGGTGACTCCATTACCTGCAGGTACACTACCGTGCCAGGAGTCGTCCATTCTAAATACTCTTAGAATGATGTCTAAGCACCCAGATTGGGAAACCACCCAAATCTAGATCTAAAACCATAGATCTAGTAACCAGTATGTCTGATATAATGTCCAAGTCCCATATGGAGAAACCGCTGTGTGACGACCAAAGTATAACCGATCGTAGTATAGGAATATCACTTCCTATTCTGTGCATGTCATCCAAATACCATGACATCACACCCTACTACCTTCTCAACAGATCCATCCCCTATTCTGATGAAGTCAAACCTATGACTGTCACATCAGAAATTGATGATCTATCTCCGCTATATCTTCTTTAGTCTATAAATAGACATAAGCAACCTGTCCACCAATGCTTCCGCTGCTCCCACTGACTACGACAACCCTCTGGCAGAGTCATATACACGTACACTTCTAAAGCATGTTTAGAACGACGCTATACTCATCCTCCCGCCGGGTCTCGCAACCTGGAACAACAGCAATGACAATTGTGGGTAAACAAGAACTTCCCTGTCACCGTCCTTGAGGCTACCGGAGTGCCTCTCGGGTGCCTGAAGTTACCCACCTTATCTGCGGAGTGGCCAATGGAATGTCAAACCAGATTGAATCTTTAGGTTCCTATCAAATCTTCAGTAATCGTTTGTGGTTCTGGAATCACTTCCAGTTCTACCATACTCCCACTACTGTTTTTCTGAAAAAATCCATTTTTATTAAACCTGTGGCGAGTCTAGAACAATATCTCTATTGATCTTCCAGATGGTAGAAAGTCAACCCTCATCATAGCCTGGGTCAACCCACAAACAGCCATTACAGAAAACGTGCCTTGAGTTGTCCAGTGTCTGGTTTTAATCATAAGACGGACAACTCCCCGTACCTTAACAATGTTAAGGTATGAACTGTTCTATATCCAATATAGAACCAAAGGCACTGATTTAATTGAACCAGATTCAAATCATGCAGCTGTCTCCAGTGCATGTCAACTAAATGGAAAAAGGCCGATCAGCGTTACTCAACTTAGGAATGCTTCCAATTATGAGTAACCTGAAAGAGAAGCAAGTCTCTTAATCATTACTATCAACTGAATACCCTACACAAGTATCTATATCTCCGATCACTTTGAAGAATCCCGATACTTGCAACACCTGGTTCTCTACTTTATTCAAATACCTATAACTTCTCAAAATTCGGACCCTGTGTTTCTACGAAACACATGTCTAAAAGCTAGAGAAGTCATAAGTAAACCGAATATAGTACGAGAACCAACCCCTCTGTCCTGATGGACCCTGGACAACATACAATACTCTGTATAAGTCCCTTGAGTCTGATAACTCATTCACTGTGTGTCGTAGGTTGAAAACTGTACTTATGGTTAAGAAGAATTACACCGCTGTTTAATGCTCCTTACCTAACCATCCACTGATATAGGTAAATGTCACAGACATAATTTCAAAAAGAAATATCTCACTCTATAAAAATAGACGTACAGATATATCAATTTGAAATTGGTGCATAACAGCGGATATTCAAAACCAAATATTTGCCGACCGGCAAACAGTCCAGGTGACTTTCTCAAATATCACTGATTACAACGAATCCCGATATAATGATGATGATCACCTAATTCCAAATAACTTACTCCCACTCATCATCTGTAAAACCATACAGATGTGAGAATCATACCTGGTAAATACATACCCTGGAGCAAGTGTCTAATTGGAAAATCAGTTTTCTTTTAACAGTACACAGTTAAACTGAAACATTGAAATGTTTCGATGGGGTATCCCGGTATTCCTAGTAATGCCTCTTCCATTGTCCATATTCACAACTATAACCGTGTAATTCTTTGCCACCTCTCGAAATCCCTTTATATGTCTTTAGTCATTACCTTCTGCACACCCCTTAGGCCAAATGGTTTTCTTCCTTCCCTACCGTTCGGCACCAGCCTATGGTTTGGAAGAAGACTATCCAATAAGCATAATGGGTGTACTGTCCTAATCCTAGAAGCACTCGCAATGCGAGAGAAGGTGAAGATAAAAGACAACCGAATAAACCTTATTCCTATTTCTCCTGAACCAGAATCCATCCCTGAACTGGAACAAGTTCCTTTCGAGTTCGTATATAACCATACGATGGAGTATCTAATAAACTGTGGATCTTCGTAGTGATACGGAGTGTCCTGGAGAAATACAAAGGTGAAGTGGGAGTGGTAATGAAATACCTGGTTTGGTCGTGAATATCAGTTGCAATTTGTTAGTGTATATGCCCTAGAGGCCATTACTGTATCATACTAGTTTGTATATTACTTAATGGAAGTTTGGGATATTCACCTTGTATAAACAATCTTGCTCAATATAGTAGTATGCTACTTGGTTTGTTTCTACTTCAATGTGTACATGTGTTTATATTAGTATATCACCTAAACGCATTAGTGGAGCCCTTAGGATCTTTGCTTGATTACCAGCGTTGTGATGGCAGTCACACTAGTGGGGGCTGGGTAATCTATAAACACATCCTTATACAGGTCCCTAGTCGCAGGACTATCGAGACAGGGCATCGATACTCCGGAGTAGACTAGCGTATGCGCTTCTCATCCCAGTGTGGGAGATGGTCTGTCCCACAGCCATCAGTACGTCGTACTGGAGATAATATACGGGTGCTCGTTGGGTTACGAGTACACTGGACATGACTCGTCGGGAACTGACAGGTTGGTATTATACCTATCGTCAGTTATCAGTTCCCAGGTGACATGAGTACAGCTTAGTCCGCTGACTTGACACTGGCACTTCGCCTCGAGTGTGTTCCCACTGCACTTTGATCACTACCCTACCACGGCTCAAAGGAGTCGTGCAAACAGGTAGTGGTTGGGTGCAGTCCCGAAGCACTTGGAGGCAGTGACGGTTAGACAGGATTCGTCTCTCCAGGTATTGGGGGTTGACATCGCGCTGTGTCTAGGAGAGCCATTACATGAGTAGTCCCTGGCCAGGGCAAGCGAGATATACTGGTAGGCTTCCAGTGTTATCTCAGGGTGTTTTGGGCTTCACTCCGACACGACTTGTACCGCTATTAGGGGACTGACGTTTTACCGCCCCCTAGGCCCGACATGCGATGTATTAGACGAATAGACCGGACTGTACGGAGACTGTCACATTCAGACTCAGTAGGAGTTCAGATGGGGTTCACCTCGTCAGCCTTCTTGTCGGCATCTACCTGGGGACCGTTACGCACAGCTAGTGCCGCTTGCGGTCTGTGGTTAAACCCACTGCCAGCGTAGTGTCGAGTCTTTAGAGTCCCACACAGAGGGTATTCGCCTCTGGGCAAAACAGAGTAGAGGTCGCATGGTTTTGCGACAGGGTTCGTTCTCATCCGCGCACTTGTGCATGTTTGGAGTCCGGACGGATATTACTAGTAAGCTCTGGTTTGAGCCAGATACAGGTATATGTTTTGGGGTTGATTTTATCTCTTGGTATTCATGTTCCTCGGAACAAGAATGCTGGTGTGTATGCACAGTTGATTGAGGCGGAGGAAGAGGTTTTTCATTAGGGTTTCGGAACGGGTGCGTACGCACAGTTGACAGTCGTCTTTTTCCAAACCCTAATGGAATTATGATATATCTATTAATAATATTAATCAAATGAAATTGTGTCATGGTTGGATTTTTTTGACTTGTTGACCATGGATGACTTGTTGACCATGGTTGAAGTTTTGACCATCATCATTACAAAAGAAAGATGCTTTTTGATTCTTGCAAAACCATTTAATGTTTGAAATGATAATGGTCATTCCTAAACCTTCCATCAACTATTTCATTTTCATTATTATTATTAATTTGATAATTCTTTTTGTTTTGTGATATGGTTGCAAGAAAGAAAAAGAGAGCTAATTCTATGATATTGCTTCTCTCTCCTCACTTCATCTTCTTCTTCCTCTAGCTCAAGGAGAATCCTTCTCATGTGTTGAGAATCCCTCTCCTTGAAAGATAAACACCCCAAAGACACTCTCTACTCACTCTAGGATCAAAGGTTTAGCAAGCCGAAGATTCTAGTTCTCTCAAAATTCGAGAAAGAGCCCGAAGGTTGAACCCTCAGGTGGATCCATCTTTGACGGAAGAAGGCAACGAGGAAAGCACCATCAACCTCTACAAAAGTTTGAAGAAGAAGGAGTTCAAGTTAGGTATAACCATCTTTCCGAGTAGCTAACTCTCTTTAGCTTGTTTGCTAGTTTAGTTTAGAAAAGATCCCGACTTTGTTAGTCCATATTGCCCCATGCGCTAAAAATTTGATTTTTATACCGTTTCCGCCTCCCCGTAAGAACCGGGGGTCGCAACGTGGACTTACAGTGGTATCAGAGCCTAACTAAACTTAAACTAGCTAGGTAGTGAAGTGTAACGAAGTTCGGAACCGAAAAATCCAAAAACCAAACTTTTCAAAAACCCTAGTTTCTGTTAAATTTTTTTCTGGTCAAAACAAAATTTGTTATGCACCTAAAATCATCTCAGGGTTTTTTTTAAAGATAACCACCAAAAACGAGCCAGAGATCTGACCAAACGAGCGCGTTTCCGCGACGACAGCAAGCTATGTTGCCGCGGATCCGCGGCCGTCTTGTCTCCTCTCTGCCTCGATTTTGGTGCAGTGTATCTCTGTATTGGTTTTAGGATTTTTAAGATATATTATATGTGCCCAGATTTTCCAGAATAGAAATTTGTTTTTGGGGGCCTATAATTCCGTATTTTTTTCCGAACTTCACTACACTTTGACTATGTTGGTTATATCTGTGATATTTGTATGTATTGAACGTCGGCTAATCGCTATAAGTCGATTAGTCGGGGTTATACATCTCTGTGATCTGTGTTTTGATATTGTAATGTGTATATGAATGTGTTGGACTGTCGCGGGTGAATAGCCGGGGTGGATGTGAGATGAGCTTTTGTTTTTCTTTCATTCATTTGTAATATGTAAATTGATGTAATATTATTATTTGTTTGGCCGCACAACCGGGTCGGGGTTGTAGCCGTCATTGTATAATTCTTTTTACTGTTTTTGCTCCTAGGATAGACCCATGGAGGGGTGCACAAACTGCCGAGTACTTGGCGGGTAGTTTGCCGCACCTGTAGGGGTCTTGGGTGGGGTATTGGCTATTCACAGCGACCGTGTAATCCGCTTTTCGTTGCAGGCTCGAACGGATTGCGGATTCCTAGTATATCCAATGTATTCATCTGTGATCTGTAAAGTCTATCATTGCTGTATTTATAACTATTTAGGCGTTGCTTATGTTTTACAGCCGCGCTAGCCCAGCCCCCGCTCTGTCGTTAGTTAAGTAACCTAACGGGTGATGACGGGGCCCCGTGGCGAATGCGAATGGCATAAGCGTACGTCATATTTTGGTTGTTTTCTGCAATGGTAGGATTAAATGATAGGACGCATTAAAAGAACTAATGCAAGAATATCACGCATTAAAAGAACTAATGCAAGATAATAAACCAAGCTAAAGTCGTTGGAACACTTTCGAAAAACCACTCGGTTCTTTTCAAAACCAACTTTTAAATGGGGAGCTTGAGCCACTCCTTTTAAAAGCTATCTCGTTCCAATCGATTATATCAAGTTCACTACGTTCACGGTTTCGCCAAAACCATTCGTAGCCCTCCATCATTTCAGTTAAATGTACGATAGTATTCAAGCTATGTATTTTGACCTCACGCCAAGGCATAGTGATTGGTAGCTGCTAGATATTTATCTGTTGCATAGATAGAATGCGTTGTTTTGGGACAACCGTATCACCATTTTGGCCTACGTCAAGGGTAGGTACGGGTGGGTTCAAATCAACCGGGATAATGATGGGAAGAATTTGACATGTGACTTATGACATTTTGACCTCACGCCAAGGTCATAAGAGCATGGGGCAAAAATCCACATCGGGAGTTTCATAAGTACTGAAACTTGCTAGATTTGCATACCATTTGGAGTGTGGTGATTCTGGTAGGATTCCTTCAGTTTCGTCACGCGATGATATTTGGATCCCGATCCTACTGTGAGTATATGCTACTCCTCGGGAAATTTCTCACTAAACGATCAATGCTATAAACCTAGTAGGTGTCTAGAAAGGTGTTAGCGGGGCTACGTCCCCAGGGAAAAGAGGTTCTCTAATTAAGGAACTTCGCGAAAGCGTTGGAAAACCTCCCTCGAAGTACCGACACTGGCCTGGCTGAACGGTTAAGCAAGTATTGTGCGGTGGGATTGATCCCGACTAATTCTTCCTTTATGGTTTGAGGAGGGATTCGAGAGACAGTGGGAGCCATCATGTTTAGACAAATTAAAAACCACTCTAAACTTGCAAGAGTATCGTGCTAAAGTGTTTCTTCTCTCCCTCCTAATTGCAGCGACCAATCGACATGACTGGACTTAAGTTACTTCTAGATAAAAACATACTGACAGAGCCAAACTACAAAGATTGGCTCAGGAATGTCAAAATGGCAATCACTTACGACAAGCTGGGGTATCTTCTTACCACCAAAGCTCCCCCCATCCCAGGTCCCACCTCCAGCGTCGTGGATAAGGAAATCCGTAAGACTTGGGAGATTGATTGCGCGAAGGCCAGGTGCCTCGTGCTTGCCTCTATGGACAACGAACATCAGAGGAGGCACGAGAATATGGATTTGGAATCCATATTTCTTCATACAAAAGAACTGTATGGAGAGCAGTCTCGTATCGCAAGATACGAAGTGTCGAAGAAATTATTTTCGGCAAAGTTGGCCGTCGGATCATCGGTAGCGGACCACGTGCTTAAGATGATTGGCTACATTGAGGAGCTCGCGGAACTTGGGACCACGTTGGAAAGTGAACTCTATACGGATTTAATTCTCCAGTCCCTTCCATCCACTTACACCCAGTTTATACTGAACTTCAACTTACAAGAAAAGGAAGTTGAACTTTCAGAACTCCTCAACATGCTGAGGAGCGCAGAGGGCACCCTACAGAAAGGTAGGGAAACACCCGCTTTGTTTGTAGGAGGATCTTCTTCCTCTAGGTCCAAGGCGAAAGCCAAGGGAAAGAGGAAGAAAGCCCCCGCCAAACCAAGAGGCGGTGTTAGTAAAGTGGGTACGAAGGGAAAGGAAAAGGCAACAAAGATTGCGGGGAAGCTTGTGGGAAAGGAAGAATGCTTCTATTGTCATAAGAGTGGACACCGGAAGAAAGATTGCAGGGCTTGGAAGGCCAGGACACAGGAACTGAAGCAGGTTACGGCTTCAGCTTCAGGTGTGTATGTTATTGAAAACTGTCTTTCTATAAACTCTACTTCCTGGGTATTGGATACCGGATCAGGATCTCATATCTGTAATTCTTTGCAGGCGTTGAGAAACCGTAGGGTTTTGAAGGCAGGTGACATGACCCTCAGAGTTGCGAACGGAGCTAGCATGGATGCTAAAGCCGTGGGGGACTATCACCTGGGAATGTCAGATAGGCATGTTTTGGTTTTGCGTAATTGCTTTTTTGTACCCAACGCAACTTGTAATATCATTTCTGTATCTTTGGTTTCTAAAGAAGGTTATGAATTTGCGTTTGTAAGTAATGTTGTAAACATTCACCTTAATCAAGTTCTGATTGGGTCAGGTACACTGAGCAATGGTATATACGTATTAAACCAACCACAGATTTTCAATGTCCAGAATGCACACAAATGAAAGTCTCCAGATATCAATCAGGCTTTCTTGTGGCATTGTAGACTGGGTCACATAAATGAGAGAAGGTTGACTAAGTTACATACAGAAGGGTATTTGAATCCGTTCGAATATCAATCGTATGCCACTTGTCAATCCTGTCTCAAAGGAAAGATGACAAAGACTCCGTTCACTGGACACGGAGTAAGAGCGAGCGAGCTCTTGGGGCTCGTACACAGCGATGTGTGCGGTCCAATGTCTACACTTGCGCGAAGCGGTTTTTCTTACTTCATTACTTTTACGGATGATTTTTCAAGGTTCGGACATGTCTTCTTGATGAAACATAAATCCGAAGCCTTTGGAAAATTCCAGGAATATAAGAATGAGGTAGAAAAACAAACCGGCAAAAGTATCAAGATTCTAAGATCGGATCGAGGTGGAGAATACTTGAGTGCCGAGTTCCTGAACTACTTAAAAGAGAATGGAATTCTCTCTCAGCTTACTCCTCCATACACTCCGCAACATAACGGTGTATCGGAGAGACGGAACCGCACCCTATTGGATATGGTACGGTCCATGATGAGTAACGCTGAGTTACCGCGATCATTCTGGGGATATGCGCTAGAATCAGCCGCATACCTTTTGAACCGAGTTCCCACTAAGACTGTGCCTACCACACCATATGAGTTATGGAGTGGGAAGAAACCCTATCTTCAATATCTGAAGATCTGGGGATGTCCGGCTTTTGTCAAAAAGCAGCATGCGGACAAACTCGAGGCACGCTCAGTACTGTGCAAGTTTGTGGGATACCCAAAGAACACCAGGGGGTATCTTTTCTACTACGCAGAAGAACAAAAAGTCCCTGTTTCTCGCAATGCCCACTTTCTAGAACACCAGTTCTTAGAAAAAGAAATAAGTGGGAGCGCAGTAGAACTGGAAGAAATTCCAGAACCACAGACTATTACTGAAAGCTTAGTGGAACCAGAGGGTTCAAATGAACAGGACATTCCTACGCCGCTCCGCAGGAGTAGTAGGCAGTCTCATCCGCCCGAGAGATACTACGGTTTTCTCATAGACGGGGATAGAGAGGATTGCATCATAGATTATGATGAGCCTACTAGTTTCCAGCAGGCCGTTCAGAGCGTTGACTCGGTAAAATGGCTGGATGCAATGCGGACCGAAATGGAGTCCATGTACACCAACAAAGTATGGACGTTGGACATTGCTCCAGACGGGGTAAAACCCGTAGGATGCAAGTGGATCTTCAAAAGGAAGATTGGTGTAGATGGACAGGTTGAGACCTATAAAGCTAGACTAGTAGCAAAGGGTTTCCGTCAAAGACCTGGTTTGGACTTTGACGAAACCTTTTCTCCAGTGGCTATGCTGAAATCCATTCGGATCCTTCTTGCCATTGCTGCCTTCCACGATTATGAGATTTGGCAGATGGACGTAAAAACCGCTTGTCTAAATGGAAATTTAGAGGAGTGTGTCTATATGGACCAGCCAGAGGGTTTCATTCAGAGTGGGAGCAGCGGAAATGTGTGCAAGTTTCTTAAGTCCTTCTATGGACTAAAGCAGGCATCGCGGAGTTGGAACATCTGTTTTGATGAGACGGTCAAGGAATTTTGCTTTATCAAAAATCCAGATGAACCATGCATCTATAGTAGATTTGTAGCGAGAACTGTAGTATTCCTCGTTTTATACGTGGATGACATTCTCTTAATAGGAAATGACATTCCTATGCTACAATCTGTCAAGGGGTTCTTGTCACACAGGTTCTCCATGAAAGACCTGGGTGATGCCTCATACATCCTGGGGATCCGGATCCATCGTGATAGATCCAAGAGGTTATTAGGACTTTCTCAGTCCAGGTACATCGACACCATAGTGAAAAGATTCAGTATGGAAGATTCCAAGCGCGGTAACCTACCGGCTTGTCACGGGATCACCCTCTCTAAAGAGATGTCTCCCAAGACTGATTTGGAGAGGGATCGCATGTCTATTATACCCTACGCTTCTGCGGTAGGCTCTATAATGTATGCGATGTTGTGTACCAGACCGGATGTAGCTTATGCACTGAGTGTGGTAAGCCGGTATCAGTCAAACCCTGGGGAGAAACACTGGATAGCGGTAAAGAACATTCTCAAGTACCTGAGAAGGACTAAGGAGATGTTCTTGGTGTATGGCGGAAAAGACCTCCAGATCGAGGCCTTTGCTGACTCCAGTGTGGGAGATGGTCTGTCCCACAGCCATCAGTACGTCGTACTGGAGATAGTATACGGGTGCTCGTTGGGTTACGAGTACATTGGACAGGACTCGTCGGGAACTGACAGGTTGGTATTATACCTATCTTCAGTTATCAGTTCCCAGGTGACATGAGTACAGCTTAGTCCGGTGACTTGACACTGGCACTTCGCCTCGAGTGTGTTCCCACTGCACTTTGATCACTACCCTACCACGGCTCAAAGGAGTCGTGCAAACAGGTAGTGGTTGGGTGCAGTCCCGAAGCACTTGGAGGCAGTGACGGTTAGACAGGATTCGTCTCTCCCGGTATTGGGGGTTGACATCGCGCTGTGTCTAGGAGAGCCATTACACGAGTAGTCCCTGGCCAGGGCAAGCGAGATATACTGGTAGGCTTCCAGTGTTATCTCAGGGTGTTTTGGGCTTCACTCCGACACGACTTGTACCGCTATTAGGGGACTGACGTTTTACCGCCCCCTAGGCCCGACATGCGATGTATTAGACGAACAGACCGGACTTTACGGAGACTGTCACATTCAGACTCAGTAGGAGTTCAGATGGTGTTCACCTCGTCAGCCTTCTTGTCGGCATCTACCTGGGGACCGTTACGCACAGCTAGTGCCGCTTGCGGTCTGTGGTTAAACCCACTGCCAGCGTAGTGTCGAGTCTTTAGAGTCCCACACAGAGGGTATTCGCCTCTGGGCAAAACAGAGTAGAGGTCGCATGGTTTTGCGACAGGGTTCGTTCTCATCCGCGCACTTGTGCACGTTTGGAGTCCGGACGGATATTACTAGTAGGCTCTGGTTTGAGCCAGATACTGGTATATGTTTTGGGGTTGATTTTATCTCTTGGTATTCATGTTCCTCGGAACAAGAATGCGGGTGTGTATGCACAGTTGATTGAGGCGGAGGAAGAGGTTTTTCATTAGGGTTTCGGAACGGGTGCGTACGCACAGTTGACAGTCGTCTTTTTCCAAACCCTAATGGAATTATGATATATCTATTAATAATATTAGTCAAATGAAATTGTGTCATGGTTGGATTTTGTTGACTTGTTGACCATGGTTGACTTGTTGACCATGGTTGAAGTTTTGACCATCATCATTACAAAAGAAAGATGCTTTTTGATTCTTGCAAAACCATTTAATGTTTGAAATGATAATGGTCATTCCTAAACCTTCCATCAACTATTTCATTTTCATTATTATTATTAATTTGATAATTCTTTTTCTTTTGTGATATGGTTGCAAGAAAGAAAAAGAGAGCTAATTCTATGATATTGCTTCTCTCTCCTCACTTCATCTTCTTCTTCCTCTAGCTCAAGGAGAATCCTTCTCATGTGTTGAGAATCCCTCTCCTTGAAAGATAAACACCCCAAAGACACTCTCTACTCACTCTAGGATCAAAGGTTTAGCAAGACGAAGATTCTAGTTCTCTCAAAGTTCGAGAAAGAGCCCGAAGGTTGAACCCTCAGGTGGATCCATCTTTGACGGAAGAAGGCAACGAGGAAAGCACCATCAACCTCTACAAAAGTTTGAAGAAGAAGGAGTTCAAGTTAGGTATAACCATCTTTCCGAGTAGCTAACTCTCTTTAGCTTGTTTGCTAGTTTAGTTTAAAAAAGATCCCGACTTTGTTAGTCCATGTTGCCCCATGCGCTAAAAATTTGATTTTTATACCGTTTCCGCCTCCCCGTAAGAACCGGGGGTCGCAACGTGGACTTACACAATTTACTTTGCCCTCTTACTAATCCCTTGCTTTGTCTTAACTTAATACCTTCTGTACACCATCGTCAGGCTAATTGGTTTTCTTCATTCCCTACCGGTCGGCACCTGCCTATGGTTTGGAAGAAGACTATCCAATTTGCGTAATAGGTGTACTATCTCCTAAACCAAGGAGTACTCGCAATCTGAGAGAAGGTAAAAGGAAAACACAACTGAATAGTCCTATCCCTTTCCTCCGGAACCTGAAACCACCCTCGAATAAATTCCTTTGAGTTCGTATATAACCATACGATGGTTTTGTCCAATGGAAGTGGACGTTCGTAGTAATACGGGGTGTCCTGGAGAATAGGGTAAAAGCAGGAGTGGTAATGAGGTTTGCAACTCTGACAATCCAAAAGCCAGTGTTAAAATGGTTCGGTCAATTTTGGTCACTAAGTCATAGTCTTAGGGTCAGGTCAATGGTCGCTGCCAAAGAGAAAGAGAAAAGAAACACTCAGCGTGCACTCTAACCTAGATCAGAATGGTTACCAATTTATCTAATCTGGAAACCTCCCACTGTACCGTCAAATTCTCCTCCAAACCTGAAAGAAGAATTAGTCGGGATCACCCGAGGAGTAAACCAACTCATCAGTGGGAATCGGGATCCAACTATCATCGCATGATAACGTGACGAAATCCGCTCATGATGTCACACTCCAGAAGGTATGCGCATATCTGGCAAGTTTCAGTTTCTTTAGAAACTCCCGATGTGATTTCTGCCCCATGCTCTTATGACCTTGACTTTGGCCAACATATCATAAGTCACATGTCAAGTTCTACCCGTCATTCTCCAGGTTAATTTGAGCCCACCCGTACATACCCTTGACTTTGGCTAAAATAGTAGTACGACTGCCCCAAACCAACGCATCTATCTATGCTGCATATGAATACCCCAATAGCTACCAATCACTGTGCCTTGACTTTGACCAACATACACAGCTTGAATACTATTGACCACCCATATGAAACGACGGAGGGCTACGAATGGTTTCTGGCGAAAACCTTTAACGTAATGAACTTGATATCGTTGAAGGAACGGATAGCTTTTTTAAAAAATATAGTGACGAAAACCATTGCTAAAGAGGTCACTCCCGGTGAAGGGATCTTGGCTCTTTCCCCGTAGAATGAGGTGCAGGATATTCCAACTGAATACCACGGTGCAAAGCAAAAGTAATCGGCTATAGTGAAGTCATTGCCCTGACGCAAACTTTTTGTCCAAGGGGTCACTCCCGGTGAAAGGATCTCGGCCCTTGCCTCGTCGGCTGAGGAGCAGGATATTCCAACTGAATACCACGATGCTAAACAAAAGAGAACGTCCTTGCAATAACAGCTTTTTGAAAAGTGTTCCAACAACATCAGATTAGGTTTGTTTTAACTTGCATTGATCCGAATCAACGCAGTCCCATCAATTGATCACACCAAAGAGAACGAAAATATACTGATGTACGTATATGCCATCCGTATTTGCCACTGGGTCCCGTCATTACCCGTTAGGTTAGCTAACTAACGACAGAGCGGGGACTGGACTAGCGCGGATGCAAAACATATACAACATCTATTAATATATATACCAATATATTATATTCGCTCAAGGCGTGATAAAATGCAACATCACAGAAATGTACAGCATCACAGAACAATACAGACATCTGGGATCCCCGGGTTTCACAGAGCCACTACTGAAACCCGACGTTCCCCTGGTCGTGTGGATAGCCTGTGCAATGAAATCCTAGGCCCCTACGGGCGCGGCAAGTTACCCGCCAAAACCAGAAGCGAGGCAGCCCCCTTCAGCAATGTGAATGGACCACCCAGCACTTTACGGAATCCGGTAACTCGGGGACCCCTCCTGGGTCAACCTGTACCCCCTACGAGTGCGGCGAATAACCCGCCAAATCTAGAGTAAAGCCCCCTCCGTCTCAATGCCATGAGATGCGGGCATGTTGCCCTCTAGAACCCGGCTATCCGTGCACCCCACCTTGGGGTAAACCTAGTACAGAAAATAAAATATACATACAACGGGTACATCGACCGCAACCTGGCTGTGCCCCAAAATAATAATACAAACAGGCAGTGACGGCAGTCCACATGTCGGACGCTCGCCCCACAAAATCAAATGTACATAATACAACAAAAACTGTACTAGCATTGCATCCAGGCTATCCCCCACGACCAATCCGCAACATCACAGCAATACACAGAACATCAACGTGAAAGTCACGTTCGCAAATCCGTCTAACCGGGCTATAGCAGTTAGACAGGATTTACCGATCAAGTGACATTCACGGTCGCAGATATAATGTAAATACTGTGAACTAATGTGTTTAAAATATCCGATCGATCAAATTTTACCACGTGGGCCCCCAAGTACTACTGTAGCACATCAAGAAATTCTGGGCCCAAAAATAACATTCCAGAAACCACATTTTCAACTCAGGAGCATTCTGCAAAAGTTTGGGGGACTGAACAGTTCAAGTCGCGGCAGAACCGCGGCCCAAGCATGGGTTTGGCCGCGGTTCCGCGGTGGTTTGGACTGTTCACGAGCCCAAATTTTCACAGATCTCTTAGAATTTCCTACACATCATTCTGAAACTACCTGAAAAATTTTTGGACTTCAAAAAAAATTTCGACAGAAACTGATGTGAAGAAAAATACAGTTTTTGGAAAATTGTTCGATCGGAAATGTAAAACACATTAGGCAAAGCTAGACTATTTTAATGGCGAGGCTCTGATACCACTGTAAGTGCACGGCGGCGCCCCGGCCTCCATCCCGAGGCCAAATGCGGAAGCGATGGTTAACTTTAATTTATCAAACCGGCACCACCGCGCACTAAAACCCGGATCGTACCATTAACTAGTCCTAGCTAACTACAAGATGGGAAGAGAGATATACCAAGTGATCCGTGTCCTCCGGTCTTCACGTCGTCGTCCCGATCTCCCGCGGAATGTCCGGTCTCCACCTCCTCGCCGGAAGGGCGCCACGTCGCTTGCTTCTTTTACGGGCTCCCGCCTCTATATCGAGGCAACTCGGGCACGAAGTTGGCGAGCCGACGTGCCCAAGGTTTGCTGTAGAATGTAGTGTAGAGGCTATGTCTAATTGGGGTAGTGGATGTTGCCTTTTAGTGGAGGTTTGAGATGTGAACTTTTTCTAGATGAACTTGGGGATTTTTCTTGCATGAAGAGAACCAAAATCCCCCACCAAAATAATGGGCAGCCCTCTCCAAAAATTGGCCGGCCACTATCATGGAATGGAGAGAATGAGAGAGAGAGTCAAAAATGAGGGGAGCCACACTCTAATCATGCAAGAGAGAGAGGAATGGTTATCATATGAAGAAATGATCACAAAGAAACACCAACACTCCACCAACCTCACCCTTCATCATCATCAACAATCATGTCCTACAAAAGTCAAGCCATGATGAAGATAGAAGTCAAGGTCAAAGAAGAGTTATCATGATACAACAATATGCAATCACCACCCTCCACAAATGCTTATTTGCACAATTGCAAATAAGCCCTCCTCCACCAATCTTCGGCCAATGAAGGATACAAAGAAATATGGCCGAAACGAAAAGCAAATTGACAACTCCAGAAAACTGGTCCCGTAATAAATTACAGGAAAACCCCGATACTGTGTATAAACACCCGCATCTGTATTCCAACCGAATACAAATGCAAAGAGACAAATCTACACTGTACTATACTAGGATCCGGCTTAAACCAAAGCCGGCTAGTATTATCTGTTCGATCCTGATCCGTGCAATACCGCACGTATCTGATCGAACCCTGCCATATCTCCATACGGCCTCTATAGCGTTTCGCCCGAAAACTTGAGCAACTGAATGTGGGGGACTCTAAAGACTCGTCAACACCTTGGTTGTGGATTTAACCACTAGCACGTCAGAGGTATAAGCCAATACGTAACGGGCTACTAGGTATTGACCAAAAGGGACGTCGTTGAGCGAACTCATCCTGACACCCTACTGAGCCTGTCAGTGACAATATCCATACAGTCCGGTCCGTTCGTCTATGAGCATCGCATGGCGGGCTTAGGGGGTTGGTAAAAGTCAGACCCCCAAAAGCGGTACAAGTCGTGTCGGAGTGTAGCCCAGAACACCTTGAGATACTACTGGAATACCTACCAGTAAATCTCCTTCCTCGGCCGAGGGCTTCGTGTAATGGCTCTCCTAGACACAGCGCGACCTCACCCCCAATACCGGGAGAGACGAACCCCTGAAGATCCGCTCACTGCCTCCATGTGGCTCGGGACTGTAACCAACTAAAACCTGTTTGCACGTCTCCTTTGAGCGTGGTAGGGTAGTAATCAAAGTACAGTGGGAACTCACACGAGACAAATGACGATCCCTAGGTCGATGAACTAACCTGTACACATGTCACCAGGGAACTGCTATCTGACGTCAGGTATAAGACCAACTAGCATGTTCCCGGCGAGTCCTGTCCGGTGTACTCATAACCCAATGAGCACCTGTATACATCTTAGGTGATCCAACTGACACCAGTGGCTTGTGAGACCGGCCACCGCCCCTCGTCGGGGTCTCGAATGTACACACTAGTCTACTCTGGAGTATCGATGCCCTGTCTCGAAACTCCCACGACTAGGGACCTTTTAAAGATGTGCTTATAGACCCCAGCTCCCACTTATATGATCGCCCTCATACTGCTGGTGGTCAAGCAAGAATCCTAGGGGTTCTATCAACGTGTAATAGCGACATGTCAGGTCACCTAAAGCAGTACACGATGATAAAGATAAACCAGATAGCATACTATCATCTCGAGTAAGACTGTCCTACCGGGATAGGTCCTCCCTCAACCATTGCAATCACGTGCCTGTGATCCAATAATTGACTCTGAGGGCACCATCTCCAACAATCAACATATACCAGAGAGACAGTATAATAATACTATGTACATGTTAAGATAAAGAGCAACCAGATAGAATACTATCATGTCGAGCAAGAAAGTCCTATGTGTGTGTGTGTGTCCAAGCGTCCACTATAATATACAATAATGTACAATAATGGTGTAACCCTTCAAAAAATCGTTTAGGCAGTTTTTCGGTAATCGGCTAATTTTTCGGCTTTTTCCGTAAAAAGTCAAAATAGGTATTTTTCATTGTAGACCTAATTATACAAAATTTAGACAAGATATTAGTATAATTTTGTCACTAAAATGTCACTTATAATTTTCTAGATAAATAATTTTTTTTTTGTAATTAATTATTTTTTTATTATTTTAAGCCTTTTTAAATACATTAAATTAGTGATAAATACAAATGTAATTAGGTAAATTTCATAATTAGGAGTCTTTATAATCTAAAATATGGTGTTAATAAAATTATATCATGTCTTGCAAACTTTTGGTTTTAGGGTGGGAAAATTTGTGAAAAAATGAAGTAAAAATGGGTTTTTTGGTAAAAAGGTTGACATGAAAGCATTAAATGATAACATATGATGTTTTATTGACCTAGAAACTTCTCAAAAAATCCCACACCACCCTCCTCTTGCTCCTGGCCGAGAGCAACTGCAGAAAATCCCCTCTCTTCCCACTTCATTCTTGCTTCAAATTCATAGCAAAATTCATTAAAAATTCACAAATTTCCTTCTCCATTCAAAGCAAAACCCTAATCCATTCTCTCTTCAACCCAAATTAGTTCAAAAACTTGATGAAAGGAGGCTTCTTAGTGATTTGATCATGCTAGGATTCAATTGGTGAGGTAAAAATTCTAATCTAGTTGCTAACTTGTAGTTTATATATGCTAGAATTTAATTTTGAAGCATTAATTTAGTTGTAAATCCTTGTTCATGAAAAATCAAGAAGGGGTTTTGATGTTGAGTTAGGGTTTGGTGTACATGGACTCCATTTCGGTCCGCATTGCATCCAGCCATTTTACCGAGTCAACGCTCTGAACGGCCTGCTGGAAACTAGTAGGCTCATCATAATCTATGATGCAATCCTCTATATCCCCGTCTATGAGAAAACCGTAATATCTCTCGGGCGGATGAGACTGCCTACTACTCCTGCGGAGCGGCGTAGGAATGTCCTGTTCATTTGAACCCTCTGGTTCCACTAAGCTTTCAGTAATAGTCTGTGGTTCTGGAATTTCTTCCAGTTCTACTGCGCTCCCACTTATTTCTTTTTCTAAGAACTGGTGTTCTAGAAAGTGGGCATTGCGAGAAACAAGGACTTTTTGTTCTTCTGCGTAGTAGAAAAGATACCCCCTGGTGTTCTTTGGGTATCCCACAAACTTGCACAGTACTGAGCGTGCCTCGAGTTTGTCCGCATGCTGCTTTTTGACAAAAGCCGGACATCCCCAGATCTTCAGATATTGAAGATAGGATTTCTTCCCACTCCATAACTCATATGGTGTGGTAGGCACAGTCTTAGTGGGAACTCGGTTCAAAAGGTATGCGGCTGATTCTAGCGCATATCCCCAGAATGATCGCGGTAACTCAGCGTTACTCATCATGGACCGTACCATATCCAATAGGGTGCGGTTCCGTCTCTCCGATACACCGTTATGTTGCGGAGTGTATGGAGGAGTAAGCTGAGAGAGAATTCCATTCTCTTTTAAGTAGTTCAGGAACTCGGCACTCAAGTATTCTCCACCTCGATCCGATCTTAGAATCTTGATACTTTTGCCGGTTTGTTTTTCTACCTCATTCTTATATTCCTGGAATTTTCCAAAGGCTTCGGATTTATGTTTCATCAAGAAGACATGTCCGAACCTTGAAAAATCATCCGTAAAAGTAATGAAGTAAGAAAAAACCGCTTCGCGCAAGTGTAGACATTGGACCGCACACATCGCTGTGTACGAGCCCCAAGAGCTCGCTCGCTCTTACTCCGTGTCCAGTGAACGGAGTCTTTGTCATCTTTCCTTTGAGACAGGATTGACAAATGGCATACGATTGATATTCGAACGGATTCAAATACCCTTCTGTATGTAACTTAGTCAACCTTCTCTCATTTATGTGACCCAGTCTATAATGCCACAAGAAAGCCTGATTGATATCTGGAGACTTTCTTTTGTGTGCATTCTGGACATTGAAAATCTGTGGTTGGTTTAATACGTATATACCATTGCTCAGTGTACCTGACCCAATCAGAACTTGATTAAGGTGAATGTTTACAACATTACTTACAAACGCAAATTCATAACCTTCTTTAGAAACCAAAGATACAGAAATGATATTACAAGTTGCGTTGGGTACAAAAAAGCAATTACGCAAAACCAAAACATGCCCATCTGACATTCCCAGGTGATAGTCCCCCACGGCTTTAGCATCCATGCTAGCTCCGTTCGCAACTCTGAGGGTCATGTCACCTGCCTTCAAAACCCTACGGTTTCTCAACGCCTGCAAAGAATTACAGATATGAGATCCTGATCCGGTATCCAATACCCAGGAAGTAGAGTTTATAGAAAGACATTTTTCAATAACATACACACCTGAAGCTGAAGCCGTAACCTGCTTCAGTTCCTGTGTCCTGGCCTTCCAAGCCCTGCAATTTTTCTTCCAGTGTCCACTCTTATGACAATAGAAGCATTCTTCCTTTCCCACAAGCTTCCCCGCAATCTTTGTTGCCTTTTCCTTTCCCTTCGTACCCACTTTACTAACACCGCCTCTTGGTTTGGCGGGGACTTTCTTCCTCTTTCCCTTGGCTTTCGCCTTGGACCTAGAGGAAGAAGATCCTCCTACAAACAAAGCGGGTGTTTCCCTACCTTTCTGTAGGGTGCCCTCTGCGCTCCTCAGCATGTTGAGGAGTTCTGAAAGTTCAACTTCCTTTTCTTGTAAGTTGAATTTCAGTATAAACTGGGCGTAAGTGGATGGAAGGGACTGGAGAATTAAATCCGTATAGAGTTCACTTTCCAACATGGTCCCAAGTTCCGCGAGCTCCTCAATGTAGCCAATCATCTTAAGCACGTGGTCCGCTACCGATGATCCGACGGCCAACTTTGCCGAAAATAATTTCTTCGACACTTCGTATCTTGCGATACGAGACTGCTCTCCATACAGTTCTTTTGTATGAAGAAATATGGATTCCAAATCCATATTCTCGTGCCTCCTCTGTTGTTCGTTGTCCATAGAGGCAAGCACGAGACACCTGGCCTTCGCGCAATCAATCTCCCAAGTCATACGGATTTCCTTATCCGCGACGCTGGAGGTGGGACCTGGGACGGGGGGAGCTTTGGTGGTAAGAAGATACCCCAGCTTGTCGTAAGTGATTGCCATTTTGACATTCCTGAGCCAATCTTTGTAGTTTGGCCCTGTCAGTATGTTTTTATCTAGAAGTAACTTAAGTCCAGTCATGTCGATTGGTCGCTGCAATTAGGAGGGAGAGAAGAAACACTTTAGCACGATGCTCTTGCAAGTTTAGAGTGGTTTTTAATTTGTCTAAACAGGATGGCTCCCACTGTCTCTCGAATCCCTCCTCAAACCATAAAGGAAGAATTAGTCGGGATCAATCCCACCGCACAATACTTGCTTAACCGTTCAGCTAAGCCAGTGTCGGTACTTCGAGGGAGGTTTTCCAACGCTTTCGCGAAGTTCCTTAATTAGAGAACCTCTTTTCCCTGGGGGCGTAGCCCCGCTAACACCTTTCTAGACACCTACTAGGTTTATAGCATTGATCGTTTAGTGAGAAATTTCCTGAGGAGTAGCATATACTCACAGTAGGATCGGGATCCAAATATCATCGTGTGACGAAACTGAAGGAATCCTACCAGAATCACCACACTCCAAATGGTATGCAAATCTAGCAAGTTTCAGTACTTATGAAACTCCCGATGTGGATTTTTGCCCCATGCTCTTATGACCTTGGCGTGAGGTCAAAATGTCATAAGTCACATGTCAAGTTCTTCCCATCATTATCCCGGTTGATTTGAACCCACCCGTACCTACCCTTGACGTAGGCCAAAATGGTGATACGGTTGTCCCAAAACAACGCATTCTATCTATGCAACAGATAAATATCTGGCAGCTACCAATCACTATGCCTTAGCGTGAGGTCAAAATACATAGCTTGAATACTACCGTACATTTAACTGAAATGATGGAGGGCTACGAATGGTTTTGGCGAAACCGTGAACGTAGTGAACTTGATATAATCGATTGGAACGAGATAGCTTTTAAAAGGAGTGGCTCAAGCTCCGCATTTAAAAGTTGGTTTTGAAAAGAACCGAGTGGTTTTTCGAAAGTGTTCCAACGACTTTAGCTTGGTTTATTATCTTGCATTAGTTCTTTTAATGCGTGATATTCTTGCATTAGTTCTTTTAATGCGTCCCATCATTTAATCCTACCATTGCAGAAAACAACCAAAATATGACGTACGCTTATGCCATTCGCATTCGCCACGGGGCCTCGTCATCACCCGTTAGGTTACTTAACTAACGACAGAACGGGGGCTGGGCTAGCGCGGCTGTAAAACATAAGCAACGCCTAAATAGTTATAAATATAGCAATGATAGACATTACAGATCACAGATGAATACATTGGATATACTAGGAATCCGCAATCCGTTCGAGACTGCAACGAAAAGCGGATTACACGGTCGCGGTGAATAGCCAATACCCCACCCAAAACCCCTACGGGTGCGGCAAACTACCCGCCAAGTACTCGGCAGTTTGTGCACCCCTCCATGGGTCTATCCTAGGAGCAAAAACAGTAAAAAGAATTATACAATGACGGCTACAACCCCGACCCGGTTGTGTGGCCAAATAATAATATTACATCAATTTCCATATTACAAATGAATGAAAGAAAAACAAAAGCTCATCTCACATCCACCCCGGCTATTCACCCGCGACAGTCCAACACATTCATATACACATTCCAATATCAAAACACAGATCACAGAGATGTATAACCCCGACTAATCGACTTATAGCGATTAGCCGACGTTCAATACATACAAACATCACAGATATAACCAACATAGTCAAAGTGTAGTGAAGTTCGGAAAAAAATACGGAATTATAGGCCCCCAAAAACAAATTTCTATTCTGGAAAATCTGGGCACATATAATATATCTTAAAAATCCTAAAACCAATACAGAGATACACTGCACCAAAATCGAGGCAGAGACGAGACAAGACGGCCGCGGATCCGCGGCAACATAGCTTGCTGTCGCCGCGGAAACGCGCTTGTTTGGTCAGATCTCTATCTCGTTTTTGGTGGTTATCTTTAAAAAACCCTGAGATGATTTTAGGTGCATAACAAATTTTGTTTTGACCAGAAAAAAATTTAACAGAAACTAGGGTTTTTGAAAAGTTTGGTTTTTGGATTTTTTCGGTTCCGAACTTCGTTACACTTCACTACCTAGCTAGTTTAAGTTTAGTTAGGCTCTGATACCACTGTAAGTCCACGTTGCGACCCCCGGTTCTTACGGGGAGGCGGAAACGGTATAAAAATCAAATTTTTAGCGCATGGGGCAACATGGACTAACAAAGTCGGGATCTTTTCTAAACTAAACTAGCAAACAAGCTAAAGAGAGTTAGCTACTCGGAAAGATGGTTATACCTAACTTGAACTCCTTCTTCTTCAAACTTTTGTAGAGGTTGATGGTGCTTTCCTCGTTGCCTTCTTCCGTCAAAGATGGATCCACCTGAGGGTTCAACCTTCGGGCTCTTTCTCGAACTTTGAGAGAACTAGAATCTTCGGCTTGCTAAACCTTTGATCCTAGAGTGAGTAGAGAGTGTCTTTGGGGTGTTTATCTTTCAAGGAGAGGGATTCTCAACACATGAGAAGGATTCTCCTTGAGCTAGAGGAAGAAGAAGATGAAGTGAGGAGAGAGAAGCAATATGATAGAATGAGCTCTCTTTTTCTTTCTTGCAACCATATCACAAAAGAAAAAGAATTATCAAATTAATAATAATAATGAAAATGAAATAGTTGATGGAAGGTTTAGGAATGACCATTATCATTTCAAACATTAAATGGTTTTGCAAGAATCAAAAAGCATCTTTCTTTTGTAATGATGATGGTCAAAACTTCAACCATGGTCAACAAGTCAACCATGGTCAACAAGTCAACAAAATCCAACCATGACACAATTTCATTTGATTAATATTATTAATAGATATATTATAATTCCATTAGGGTTTGGAAAAAGACGACTGTCAACTGTGCGTACGCACCCGTTCCGAAACCCTAATGAAAAACCTCTTCCTCCGCCTCAATCAACTGTGCATACACACCCGCATTCTTGTTCCGAGGAACATGAATACCAAGAGATAAAATCAACCCCAAAACATATACCAGTATCTGGCTCAAACCAGAGCCTACTAGTAATATCCGTCCGGACTCCAAACGTGCACAAGTGCGCGGATGAGAACGAACCCTGTCGCAAAACCATGCGACCTCTACTCTGTTTTGCCCAGAGGCGAATACCCTCTGTGTGGGACTCTAAAGACTCGACACTACGCTGGCAGTGGGTTTAACCACAGACCGCAAGCGGCACTAGCTGTGCGTAACGGTCCCCAGGTAGATGCCGACAAGAAGGCTGACGAGGTGAACCCCATCTGAACTCCAACCGAGTCTGAATGTGACAGTCTCCGTACAGTCCGGTCTGTTCGTCTAATACATCGCATGTCGGGCCTAGGGGGCGGTAAAACGTCAGTCCCCTAATAGCGGTACAAGTCGTGTCGGAGTGAAGCCCAAAACACCCTGAGATAACACTGGAAGCCTACCAGTATATCTCGCTTGCCCTGGCCAGGGACTACTCGTGTAATGGCTCTCCTAGACACAGCGCGATGTCAACCCCCAATACCGGGAGAGACGAATCCTGTCTAACCGTCACTGCCTCCAAGTGCTTCGGGACTGCACCCAACCACTACCTGTTTGCACGACTTCTTTGAGCCGTGGTAGGGTAGTGATCAAAGTGCAGTGGGAACACACTCGAGGCGAAGTGCCAGTGTCAAGTCAGCGGACTAAGCTGTACTCATGTCACCTGGGAACTGATAACTGACGATAGGTATAATACCAACCTGTCAGTTCCCGACGAGTCCTGTCCAGTGTACTCGTAACCCAACGAGCACCCGTATACTATCTCCAGTACGACGTACTGATGGCTGTGGGACATACCATCTCCCATACTGGGATGAGAAGCGCATACGCTAGTCTACTCCGGAGTATCGATGCCCTGTCTCGATAGTCCTGCGACTAGGGACCTGTATAAGGATGTGCTTATAGATTACCCAGCCCCCACTAGTGTGACTGCCATCACAACGCTGGTAATCAAGCAAAGATCCTAAGGGCTCCACTAATGCGTATAGGTGATATACTAATATAAACACATGTACACATTGAAGTAGAAACAAACCAAGTAGCATACTACTATATTGAGCAAGATTGTTTATACAAGGTGAATATTCTAAGCTTCCATTAAGTAATATACAAACTAGTATGATACAGTAATGGCCTCTAGGGCATATACACTAACACGATGGTGACATGGAATGCACTAAATTTGGGGTGCGATCCGATTTGAGGTGTGCACGTCAATTTGGAAATGCATCAATGTGGGATGTATCATTCCCTGTCTTGATGAATTTTATATCAAGTTGGGATGAGAGAAGAGTTTTTGGTTGTCGGGATCTGCCATCTCTCTGAATACGTTGAGGAATTACAACGACATATATCAGAGGTGTGGAAAGATATACCCTTGAACCAAATCCCGTATTTGAGGGAAAAGGGGTTGTGGTGGACATAAGAATCGTTAGTCATATTTGAGACTAAGATTACCTTAGGAGATATGGGATGAATATCATTTTGGATTTCATCAATGAGAGATCATTAGTCATGTTTGAGACTAAGATCAGTTTGGAAATCACGAGCATATGGGCTCGGTTGATTTAAAATCAAAGAGGTTTAACCTCAAGAAACTTAGCCAATTTGGGCTGAGATTGGGTTTCTATACTACCCAGCAGTGCTAAGCACTAAGATATACAGCGCTCACGTGTGTTTCACATAGGGCGCTTGAACAGTGCTAAGCATTAATCCTTTCTAACGCTCACGTGCTTTTCACGTGAGGCGCTACCATAGTGCTAAGCACTAATTTTCTCTAGCGCTCACGTGTGAAACACGTGAAGCACTCAGATATGGGCGTTGCCCAATTAGTGCTAAGCACTTAGTCATTTTGACTAAATATAGAGTGCTAAGCACTTTGTATGGCACTCACGTGGGAAACATGTAAGGCGATAAGCATTGATTTCGGGTTTTGTTTGTTCACCCCTTTTTCTCTATACAGAAGTGCTAAGCACTTGGCTAGAGCTCTGGTGCTCACATGTAAAGCACGTGAGGCGCTTAGCCTCTCTTTTTTTTGTTTCACATGTATTTCATGTGACTGCTTTACTTTTGGGGTGCTGGGCTGCTTTATTTGGTGGCTGCCCAATCAACACAAATGAGTTATCTTTGTTTTTTTAGACGCTCACGTGGGAAGCACGTAAGGCGTCTTAGCTCTTCTTTTTTTTGTTTTAGGCACTCACTTGGGAAACACGTGAGGCGCTATAATAGTGCTAAGCACTAATTTTGCTCACTTGTGTTTTACGTGAGACGCCAAATTCTTCTACTTTTTTAGAGATGTCAATCTCCGTTAATAACATTTTAGTCATCGATGATCATTAAGATTTATGTTTTGAAGATCTTGAATCATTTTTTAATTGGAGAACTAAATTCTTCTTTTCTTTTTATAAGAACTAAATTCATTATGTAGGGTTAAACCCTAATTTCGGAGGAATTAGAATCCCAGAACATATGTTCTTTTCCTTTTTCTTTCTTTTTAACCTAGTTCTTTTCTGAATCATTGATTCTCAAGAACAAGATCTTCCTGATGAGAATTAAATTCTCAACTTATGGAAGACTTGTCTTGTTGATCTCTGATCCAGAGGAGAACTAAGTTCTTTGAGAAGGGTTAACCCTTAGATAGGTAAAATGAGATATTTTGATCTCTGTGTTTTCTTTATGTAGGGTTTTGAGGAGGAAAGTCTTCTTCTTTTCTTGAGAATTAAATTCTCTATTGTTTTAGAAGCTTTCTGCATTTTTCAGAAGTTTATGGGGGGTTCCCTCTATATGAGACTTGAAATCTCGGGTCTTTTATATAGTGGAGACAAATTGTTAATTAGTTTTGAGAAAATCTCTCATTGAGAAATTCTAATTGATTTAATTGGTTTCAAAATTTGTTTGGGGAATTTTACCCACCGTTGGATCTTTGATCCAAGTGTTCCTGTTTTTACAGAATATGTTTTCTTGTCTTTAACAAGATTAAGGGAATATTTTTTCATATATAAAATTTTATTCTATTAAATGGTGATTTTTAATCTAAGGGTGCTCGGTTTAACAGAGCACAATCTTTCTCTGTATAGAAAGATAAAGGAAATATTTTCCATCTCATTGGATCTTTGATCCACCAACTTTCTGTTTAACAGAAAATATCCTTCTCATTTAGAAAGATCAAGAAGATATTTTGCCCCAATAAAATTTAATTCTATGTTTAATCACTGTTGGATCTTTGATCCAACGATTCTTTGTTTAACACAGAGCATCATTCTCTTTTAGAAAAATCCAGGGAGATATTTCCCAAGAGTAGAATTTAATTCTACATAAGGAGGCGCCATCACGTGTTTAATATGTGAGACTTATTTAGCAACTTTCATTTGGCGCCCATATGCCTCGCATATGGGCGCTCACATGTTTAACACGTAAGGTCAATTTGGCCTTTGGCCATTTACTCTTAATGCTCATATGCTTTGCATACAAAAATAGAATTTAATTCTATGCATAGAGTTTAACTATCCGAAGCTAATACTTCAAAAGGGTGTTCTCACGTGTTTAACACGTGACCCCGGTGTGCGTTTTCTTTGTGCTTATATGCTTTACACATAGGCGCTCACATTTTTAACACATGAGACCTATGTAATCTTTAATTGTTTGGTTGCGGCGCTTAAGCGCTCAAGTGTTTAGCACGTGAGGCTTGAGCCATGGGGAATTTTCTCCCCTTTTCTCTCCCTTTTCATGAAGGAACAACGATCTCACAAAACGGCGGCGGTTCAGCGACCATAACAAACCATAGGCAGAAGTTCCGTGGTCAATTAGTGGCTATTTGATGAACTTTTTCATGGGCATGATCATCATTTCACATACATCAAGATGACATCTAGGGTTTCAAGTTTCAGAGCCTATATAAAGGACCGAGCAGCAATGAAGAAAAGGAATCTAGGGTTTTTTATCTAAGGTTTTTAGTTTTTTAGCACTTTTAGCCAATTAAATTATGTAATGAAATTTTTTATTAATAAAAGGTAGAGTAATTTTTATTTCTTGTATCCTTACTTTTCTGCAATTTATTTCTTCGCATTTAATTTTAGTAGTTCAATTGAATTGTTTTTCTTAATGGATTTCATCTTCTTCGTTCTTGTTTCTCATTTATTTTGAAGCAATGATACTAACAAAAGAAACTCCTTACTTTTCGTAAAGGATCTTAAAAGAAGTCTTTATAATAAATTTCTCAAATTCTTTTCTGTTAACTCGTCTAAAACAAGATTAATAGTTTACCATTTTCCTATGAAGGACCCATTCTCACTATCAGCAAGCTATTTGCGGCACCGTTATTGATTATGGTATTTAGGAAACACTAAAACTTAAATTTTTCACTTCAATCAAATGGCATCGTTGCCGGGGAAACGGTAGTAATATTTTTCTTGTTATTCGGGGTAATTTTTTTTTAAAACAAATTTTTTGAAAAATAAAAATAAAAACCGCGTCTTGTATTTTTAACGATTCTTGTGCGAGTTTTGCAAAAAATCTGGAGCATTTGGAGTGAACCAACAGAGATTCAAAGACTATCAAATAGGAGCAGAGGAGTAGTGGAGTTCAGTGCCAAAATTTGGAGACAATATCTCACCATACGGCGGCAGAACCGTAGCGGAAGAGAGAATTTGGCAGCGGAACCGCAGTCAATTAGTGGATTCAGGCCCTCAAATTTTTCTGGTATCATTTACTCTGCTTCCTCTCTCCTCTGAAGCTCCAATAAATTGTTTCTACCTATAGGATTCTTTGCAAACAGCGCCGCAAATAAAAAAATTCATTTTGCGTGTTTTAGATTTTGGATTGTTTTGCATATTTAAAATGGACATTAAGGGGCACGAAACCGAAATTCAGATTAGGTGGGGAGTTCATTACCCTTCCTAAGCCCTAAAATTCACAAACAAGCATACGCATCACCCTACATTAATAAAAAATATCTATACCATACCTCTAAGGACAATCGTGCTCAATTAGGATAAGGGAGAATCGTGGGTAATCTATTGCTTATTCGCATTTTTCTTGTGGTGTTTAAAGCAAGTGTGATTAAGGAAAGTGGTTGATTTAATTAGGTCCTCTATTTCGGTGATTCGTATAGCTGATACCTCCCACTTATCTGGCACTTATCTAGCTGCAAGATTGATAAGGAGGTGATAGAGGATTTATCCTACGTCTTATCCTTTGGAAATCTAGGAGCGGTCTAGTGATTTGACCTAAGTGACTCTATCTCTAGGGATTGTTTGTGCATTTTCTGATTGGTTGAGTCAAGTCTTACGTCCGTCATTCTTGTCGAAGTAAAGCATTCTTAAAATCATTCTCACCACTTTCTCATATGATGACACGAGCACTAAACCCTCTTAGTGCATGTTCGATTGGACACAGGATTCTAGCGCCCGTTTAGTCCGCGTTTTCGCTATCGACTCCGAGATCGATATTTCTTCACCTTCTTTTTCCACTTCACCTACCACGTCTCCCGAGATGGACGGACCTTCACCGGGTTTTAACAACACCACGATACTACCACCTCTAGGTGCGCAAAATCAAAATCCACCACGCATCGCTCTCCAAGACCGATGCTACCCCACACGCGGACCCTTTCCTACATGTCTGTCTTTTCCACCAGCCAATGAAAATAACTTCAAAATTAAACCCCACTTCATCAACTTGTTGCTCAAATTCCACGGGCTTGAATTTGAGGATGCCTACGTTTTTATAACCAAATTTCAAAACGTATGTGCAATGATGAGCACTACCCAATTTTCAGGGGATGCAATGTGATTACGTATTCTGTCTTTTACCTTGTGCGGTCTCGTAGAGAAATGGCTTTATAGCACCTCCTCACATTCCATCGCCAATTGGGATGAATTTGTTAAGGAATTCCTTAAAAAAATATCCTAATCATAAGACTGCCGGCATTAGGAGCAAAATCAACCAGTTTGCCCAACTTCCTAACGAACCCTTTTGGAAATGTTTTGGAAGGTTCAAACATCTTCTTGTCCAATGCTCTCATCACGGATTCAAAAAATGACAACTTTGCCAAATTATGTATGAGGATGTTAATCCAGCGACAAAACAAATGATATAAATCATTTGTCAATGTCATTTCATGTCAAAATCCGATGAGGAGGCGTGGCAATTTCTTGAAGATCTCGCGAACAAACACTACAGTGGGAGAGCATAAGACCGACAACATCGTCTTTGTCTTCATCTAGGGCAGGTATCCATCATCTTGCCACTTCCATCACAATGAATGCCGAAATGGCTGCGATGCAAAAGAAACTTAAAGCTATTAAGAGAAAATTCTCTTCAGCCTCCCTAAACCAAGTTTCTCTCCCCAAAACCATGTGTGGTTGCTGTTATGACTCGTCACATTTAATTGAGAAATGTCCTTTGAATCCTCCGTCTTAAGATCAAGAACAAACTAATGCCACTTTTCAGTAACGACCTAGAAATAATCCTTATTCATTCACATATAAACCGGAATGGAGGAATCATCCTAATTTTGATTGGAACTCAAAACCAAAATCAAAATCAGTTCCAGAATCAAAACAATTACTAAAGGCTTCCTCCACAGCAATAATAACCACCACAACAAATTCAGCATCCTTTTCAACCGCAACCATTCCAAAATCCGGCCAACAACTTTGCCTCTTATAACAATTATTTCCAACCACAAAATTATGTTCCTCCTGCCGGCACCGACAAAGTCTCTGCACTCGAGAGAAGCTTAGATGCTTTTATTAAACAATACGCGCAAACGTCGGCCGGTTTAATTTCTTTTATCCAATTGTTAGTACAACACACTGCGTCCCACGGTGAAAGCATTAAATCTATCGAAGCACAAATTGCACAGTTAAACGCAGCGAAAAGTGAGAGGGAGAAAGGGAAACTTCTATCTCAATCTCTACCAAATCTTGGACACCTACAAAACGCTAACGCTATTCTTAGCCAGCAAAATCATAATGTGAGTGCCGTAACTACATTGAGATTGGGAAGAATGCTGAACAACCATATTGGAGAACAAGTTGATGACTTCGATGACACCCCGGCTACTACTTCTTCTTCTAATCAATCATCTTCTTCCGAGCTCATTCTCCATTCTCCACTGGGCTCGAACTCTCCGTCCACTTCCTTGAATGGATTACCCTCTCAGGCTACCCCAACTCCGGTTTCAGGATCTATTCCATCTCCATAAACTTCTCCCTTAGTGTTGGACCCAACCCCTTTTAATAAAGCTCCTTTTCCAAACCGGTTGAGGCAAACTAAGTTCATAAATGGAGAAAATTATAGAAATGTTTAAGCAAATTAACATTAATATTTCTCTCTTAGGTGCTATCCAACAAGTTACATCCTATAAAAAAATTCTTAAGGACTTTTGCACTAAGAAAAGGAAAACTCAAGTGTCTAAAAAAGTTTTATTAGCGAGTAATGTGAGTGATGCTTTTATCCAAAATTTGCTCAAGAAACATAAGGACCCCGGTTGTCCTACAATTTCTATAACTATTGGGGGTGAAAACATCAATCACGCTCTTCTCGATCTTGATTCTAGTGTTAACTTGCTCGCTTATTCTGTTTATGAGCAATTAGGCATAGAAGAGCTGAAAACCTTCAGGAGACAACACTCCTCCTACTAGGGATGCCTAGAGGTTTAAAGGCTTGTCGCACGAGCTAAGTGTAATCGTGTTGCTTATGAAAGTGTGCTACGTTTTTCTTTTTCTTTTAAAAATAAAACAGTTTGCTCAGGAAAATCAAAAGATAAGTTTGGGTGTATTTGATCAGTCATATTTATTGCATATTTATACGGTCATTTTTCTTATTATTATTAATTACAAAATGGTGTTATTTATAGTTTAAGAACATATGTGGGTTTATGTGTAAAAATATTTTGCCATATGTTTCTTAACTTATAATTAATATAATTGGATGTAATATATGTATATCATATTTAAATAAAATATCCATGTGATTTTTCATTATTATTATCAATATGTCCATATCATATGATATCATATCAAATATCCTTGAATTTCTTAACCATTAAATAATTAATTGTGAATGAATTGTTGGAATATTATCTCAAATAAAATAAATGCTACTAATGATTTGATTTGAGATATTGTACAGGTATTAAAAGTAGCAAATCAGTTCAAGACTGCAAATAGGATTTAAGAGATCAAATCAAGTAAAGAAAACAAATCTGCCAAATTTAGGAGCAAATTGAAAATTCTCGCAACTACAAAAATAAAACAAGATTTTCAAGATTTTATCGTCGAAAAGATCTCCTAAAATGGAGAGAAGAAAGAGAAAAAAATCTGGAAACGCGATCTCACAAAATGGCGGCAATTCAGCGGCCATATCAAGCCATAGGCGGTAGTTCCGCAGTCAATTAGTGGTCGTTTGATCAACTTTTTCATAGGCATGATCGTCTTTTCACATATATCGAGATGAAATCTAGGGTTTCAAGTTCCAGAGCCTATATAAAGAACCGACCAGAAATGAAGAAAATGAATCTAGGATTTTCTATCTAGGGTTTTTAGTTCTTTAGCATTTTTAGCCAATTAAATTCTGTAATGCAAATTTTTATTAATAAAAGATAGAGTAATTTTTATTTCTTGTCTCTTTATTTTTCTGCAATTTATTTCTTCGCATTTAATTTTAGTAGTTAAATTGAATTGTTTTTCTTAATGGATTTCATCTTCTTCCTTCTTGTTTCTCATTGATTTTGAAACAATGATGCTAACAAAAGAAACTCCTTACTTTTCATAAGAGATCTTAAAAGCTAGCTTAATAATATATTTCTCAAATCATTTTCTATTAACTCATCTAAAATAAGATTAATAGTTTACCATTTCCCCGTGGACAACCCGTTTTCATTATCGGCTAGCTATTTGCAACATCGTTATTGATTGCAGTATTTAGGAAACACTAAAACTCATTTTTTCACTTCAATCGGTGCTTTAATCGGACGGTTTAGTAATACTTGTAGGTTTGAAAGATAGCCAGTTTTGATGCTAGTATTATATTGCTCTCTTTTGGGTATTTTTATTTTAACACGAATACGGTATTTATACGAATACGTGTATTTGTATAAATACAGGCATTTGTGCTTTGATAGAAATACATATATTCCTTTCCAAATATGAATACGCGTATTTTGTATTTTCGGTACAAATATGGTATTCGTATTTTGCTAGAATACGGTATACGTATTTATACGGGTTTAGGTATACTTGTTTATATACTTATATTTATATTTATAAGTGTTTGTATATAAGTACCTAGTGAGGTGGCTACACTCTCTCACTCATTTCTTCATGGTAGAATTTAGATGTTTGTGGGCTTGTGACTCACCTTAGTGAGTCACTAGCCCATCCACCTCTTTGTTTCTAGAATGAAGGGATAAGTATGAGAGATTATGAGATATTTGATGAGGTTTGATATTTTATCAAGTGAGAAATATCTCAAGTAGCCATTTACTCTACTTCTTCTTCTTCTTCCTCGTTTTTCTCTCTCGAGTTATTGAGGATTAAAAGAGAGAATCTAGTTTCATAAACTACACTACTCTAAGCATTTTGTCCTAGCAAAACTTGATCTTTAGTTGCTTCGGACGAAGCTATCGCTTGAATAGGCATTCTCGGGTGGATCGTCTTTGATGTGGAAGATCGGCTTCGAGAGCTCATTCTATCAACCCAAGGAGCATGAGGAGTCAACCTTTCAAACCCGAAGGACCGTCCACAAATGTTGTAATTCCAACCTAGTAGCTAAAACTCCTAGTTAGGGTTTGTTTGGTTTAGTGTTTGGACTTGTATCCTGATATTTTAGTGTATTTTGCTCAACTTTTAAAAGTTTTTGATTCAACATGACCATAGTTTTAACGGCAAGGATCACATATGCACTTACAGTATACACCCTCCCCCTGTTCCCGCCAAAATTTTCGGCCAAGACCTACTTGTTCCCTTACAAAAAAAAGGGGGAGAATCCTAAAAAAACAGGCATCATGTGTAAAACACGTGGGCGCACATATGCAAAGCATATGAGCGCTGAACATAAATAACCAAGGGCTAAACATACCTCACGTGTTACATACGTGAGCGCTCTGAACATACACATGATAAAACCCACACTAGGGGTCACGTGTTAAACACGTAAGTGCTTTTGCCAATCACATGCAAAGCATGTGAGCACCCTAATTTAAAATAACTCTTTATCCTAACCCTGTGATAGAATAAAGAAATTCCCGTTTTGAAACAGTAAATTGTCCTGTTCCTATCAAATTCTAGAATTAAATTCTATTTGGGAAATATTTTCTTAATATTCCTTAAACTAGAAAAATCTCCTTTGTTAAACAGAGGACCCTTGGATCAAAAATCCAGCGGTGATCATTTGATAGAATAAAAATCTATCATATGAAAATATTTTCCTAATCTTATAATAAGAATAAAATTCTATGTTAACAAGATATCCATATTAAGAAAATATATTTCTGATCTTGTTAAACTAAAAGGACTTGATAGAATAAAATTCTAATCTTGTTAAAACTAACAAGATATTCATAATCTTGTTAAACAAACAAGAATTCTTCTTAGTTAAACAAAGAGCCTTTGGATTAAAAAATCCAACAGTGAATAAAATTCACCAAGCGATCTAAAAAATCATGTTGGTTATAAAATCAATCAAAATCTCTCAATGAGAGATTGACTGAACAAACTGATTCTTTTCTTTCTCCTATAAATAGGAACCAAGGAGAGAAAGAGAAAAGGAAAAAAAATAGAGAGAGAATTTAATTCTCTAAAGAAGGGGAACCCCTCCCAAAAGATCCCAGAAAAAGAGAATTTAATTCTCAAACTAAGAGTTTGACTATTCTAAAAGAACTTAGTTCTTTCTCTGGTTAAGATCTGCAGAAGCAGATCTCCCCATAAGTTGAGAATTTAATTCTAATCGGGGAGATTCTGTCATGCAGATTCTAAAACTAGGAGAAAGAACTGAATCCAAAAGAGTTTAACTCTTACAAAACACATAGGAATTTAATTCCTCTAAATAAAATTAGGGTTTAAAACTATAAAAGAATTTAATTCTTAAACAAGGGATTTGACTCTCCATGCACTTAAAAGAGAACAATACCCAACATGATCACGTGTGTCCACATGACTCCCCCCCCCCTCAATGATCAAAATAGAACGAATGAAATTAGGTCACGTGCTTCCACGTGACCCTTGAACAAACTTCTCAAAATAGAAAAGGGAATAAACCCTATTTTTGGGGCGCCTCACGTGATCCCACGTGACCCCTGAGAAGTGCTCAGCACTTATAAAAGAGAAAAGGGAATAAACCCTATTTTTGGGACGCCTCGCGTGATCCCACATGACCCCTGAGAAGTGCTCAGCACTTATAAAAGAAAAAAGGGAATAAACCCTATTTTGGGGAACGTGACCCCTGAGAAGTGCTCGGCACTTATAAAAGAGAAAAGGGAATAAACCCTATTTTGGGCGCCTCACGTGATCTCACGTGACCCCACGTAACCTCCAAGTTGTGCTTTACCTTTAGGGGCGCCTCACTTGATCCCACGTGACCCAATAGTGTTTAGCATTCAGAAAAGAACAAGGGAATAAACCCAAAGGAGCAGCGCCAACTTCAATCGTCTCACGTGACCCCACGTGAGCGCATCAAATTCTGCCTCAGAGTATCACGTGGGAGCACGTGAGCGCTGAATAAACATGTTAGTGTTGAACACTATGAAAGGCTAATATTAGCCATAATCAGACCAAATGTTCCAATGACCATCAATTGAGCTCTTCATGCTCAGGGTTTCCAAAGCCGGTCCCAAGACAGCTAATAAGCTCCCAACATATGACATCTAAACTGATGTTCATCCCACATCCTAAAATCGGGACATTGGTTCAAGGGTACATCTCTCCACACCTTCGATACATGTCGTTGTAATTCTTCAACGTCTTTAGAGAGGTGGAAGGTCCCAATAACCAATAACTCTTGGCGCACCATCGAACAAGATTTTCAAAAAGGGGAGTAAATCTAAAATACATCTCAATTTGGGGGCGCCTCACGTGACCTCACGTGATCCCTTGATAGTGCTTAGCACTCAGATTAAGAAAAGGGGAATAAAACAAAAGCAATTTTCATTCTTCAGAGTGCCTCACGTGATCTCACGTGACCTAATAGTGCTTAGCACTAAGAAAAGGAAAAAGGTAATAAACCCAAGATAGCTCCCATTTTAGGGGCACCTCACGTGTTCCCACGTGACCCCCAAATAGTGGTGTATAAAAGAGGGAGAAAATTCTAAAGACAGCGCTCGTATTTTGAAGGCACCTCACGTGTCTGCACGTGACTGTTTGATGAACCAAGTGCTTAGCACTTATAAATGAGAGAGGAATAAAATCCAGAGAACGATTCTCACCTTGGGCGCCTCACGTGCTCACACGTGAGCCAAGTGCTCAGTTATATATATATATATATATATATATATATATATATATATATATATATATATATATATATATATATATATATATATATATATATATATATATATATATAAGGGAATAAACTCAAGGAACAATGCCACTTCGGGGCCCCTCACGTGAGCTCCTCCAAAGTCCAGTGTTTAACACTGATTCGGTGCTTAGCACTATGGGGTGATTAAGGGAAATCAACCTTAGCTCAAATTAGCCAAGTCTTCTGAAGCCAAGACCCTTTTTGTCACCAATCAACTAAGCCCCCATGTTCAACTCTCCCCAAACTAATCCTAGTCCGAAAAATGACTAGTGTTCTCCTAACAGATGACATCTAAACCGATGTTCATCCCATTCCCCAAATCGGGATATTGGTTCAAGGGTACATCTCTTCATACCTCTGATACATGTCGTTGTAATCCTTCAACGTCTTCAGAGAGGTGGCAGGTCCCAACAACCAATAACTCCTTGGTGCATCCCTAAATGGTTGAACCAAAACCACACAGACTATGACGTCTTTAAACTGGACTATGATGTCCTTAAACTTTATGGACTGTGAGGTCCTTAAACTCATAGACTATGATGTCTTTAAACTTTACAGACTATGATGTCTCTAAACTCAATGGACTATGATGTCCTTAAACAAACTGGACCGCAAAGTCCCTAAACTAAAACAATAGAGCCCAAATGCTCTTTTGTTGGATCTAAATGATCCTGTTAAGTAGATCGTAGTCTAAAATTAGACTAACGTATCCCTAACAAATGGTTAAATTGATCTTAGTCTAAAATTAGACTAATGTATCCTTAACAAACATTTAAGTTGATCTTAGTCTCAAATGAGATTAACGATCCTTAAATCCAACCCAAAACCCAAATCAAAGAAAATACGGATTTGGACTAATCCATGCCCTACGGGCGACAACATACATTAGTCTCCGTATACAATCCACGGGCAACCAAAAACAAAACAAACATACACGACACGTAGTGACCATCTGGAGAAGGAGAAAGTGGTTACCGCGATGCGGTAGCGTAATTAACTGTAGGGCCTTGCGCCTGCAGGGAAGAGCGTCCCTACAATCAAAAACCCCTCAAACGAGGGGGAATCTGACGAAATCTGCTATATTGGCCGCATCCGTCTAAACCTTCAATACATGGTTCCATAAATCACCTTGGCATCTTCGGAGAGGTGGACGGATAAAACCAAATAGCATCTGCCCCCAAACTCAGGCCAGACGTCCCAATGTCCCGGTCGCGTCTTTCGACAGAGAATAGATTCTGGCACGCCTGGTGGGACTCTTTTCCTCTTTCCACTCCACACTTCGTGTATCGTGTTTTTCCCGCGATCAGATAATCACGGTGTATTTGTTTTTGGTTGCTTTTGGGTGATGGGATACTGAAGCTGGCATTGCGTCTCTATGAAGAATGGCGTTTGCTCCTACCCTAGCAACTCAGGCTCTATCACATCCGGTGGAGTCAAGTATGGGCCACTTGCAGCCTCAAATCTTTTCAATCCGGCTCTTTAAGAAATCAACCGGCTCCTCTTTGGGTCGATACTCCCACATCCTACCCTCGGTGCCTCAACGCCAATGGAGGAAGCCCAGAAGAAGTCTGTCTTCCATAGGCTGGTTCCCCAAGCTGCAGCTTTGCCGATGGAATCAGTTCTCAAACAACTAACACCTGCCAAGGACCAAGGTCGACGTAGGGGGCAGAATATTTAAGCTCTCAAAGGAAACAGGGGGAAGGCTCGGTAAAATCCTGAGGCTAATCGAATCCTGGCCGTAAGAAACGGTCAACGTCGATATCGACATCATAAAAATAAGCTGGGGGCAGTTCTCCATATGGTCCTGTTTCAACCCCAGTGGTAAATGTTGTTGTTCCAACTGGGAACAACTTCAAACTGTTGTGAAGGGCCAGAAAAAATTCTCCCACCGCAATATTGAAGAAATCTCCGCAGCCCGTGGAAATCCCACGAGAGCGAATACTAGTTCGCTCCCTAAAACAACTTTCCTCATCTATATATAAAGTGTGGAAGCAGGGGACTCATCCTAAGACGGATCCTGATACAGCGGTTCCTCCCAAAACCGAAGCGGCTTCTCACAAAAAAAAGAGAGGCCTAATAAAGCTTAAGTGCCCGAGGCAAATTCCAAAGGCCAAAACTCCAAACACCCCAAGCCTGGGGCATAGTAGTTCATAGTCTATGTGGTGAATTCCAAAGACGAAGTTTGAGCTTCTACTGGTCACCGACCTCAAACTCGGTCCCCGATAAAGGTTCAACTGCAACGTGAAAAGCTGCAGGAGATGCGCACTCGGACAGCAGTACTCGCTAATCCATCGCCTAAGTAAAATCCTGAGGATGCACCTGAAGAAAGAATAGAGAAGGAGTCGGATATTGATTTCCTAAAGCGCGCTCCGAAAAAAAGGAGATGCAAAAGCGGCATAAAATGTCCACTAAAATGAACCAAATGGCCCTTCTGATTCAGAATATGGTTGGAATGATGGTTCAATCGGAACCACTGGCAGATGAACCGCCGGTAGTCGGTCTTAAAGACAAGAGTGAAATTTCAAATATTTTGCAAACCTCATCAATAGCTGAGGAGGGAATGATTCCAAAAGCAAAGCTGAACGAATATATCGCTCAGCAAATCAAAGCTCACTACGCTAGTGAAGCCACAAATAGATCAATCACGATTGGTCGACCGTATCCGACATGGCACAATCAAATACAATACCCGCCAGAGTATACACTTCTAACATTCCACATGTACAAAAGAACTGAGAATTCTCGCCGGCACATTGCGTGATTTAAATCCATGTGCGGCAATACTGATATACTTCTCCTCTGACAGTTCGTCAGCTAACTGGCGGGCATTGCCTTCGAATGGTTTGCAGAACTCCCGAATGACTCCATGAATAACTCCGACAAAATGGAGATGCCCTCCTGTCAGAGATTCTCTAGTGTGGATAAGCGCACTACCGTGACGGCGTTGGTCAATAAAAAAAAGGGTTAGACCGAATGAGACTCGGGTTCAATATGTTACCCAATGGTGAAATCTCTGGTCAAAATGTGGCAACGCATCAACGAAACTGCAGCTGTGGGAATGTTCATAGCCCCCCATAACCAAAATTCAAGAGGTGTTCCCATTTACGGCCCTCTTCAAGCCGACAACCTTCCAAGAGCATATGGATAAAATGACTCAATTGGATCAGCTGAGTCAAGACCCTTCATCTTCTGATGAAGATGAATGAAAAGCGGAGGTAAGGTGGTATTTGTTGCCAACGCTCAATAAAAAATGAGCTACTTTAAAACAACCTGTCGCCAAAATAGCGACAACGTGGGTACTCGCTCCCCCCGAGGTATACACAGAGGGCATAGTTCTCACTGGAGGAAGAATCTCTACATAGGATGGTCCTTTCTTCTCAAAGAACAGAAAGGATATCAAGGGGCTTACAAGTGGGTCCTGCAATCAAGTGGAATATCTCACTTGAACCCAAAAAAAAACGGTATGTCCACAAGCAAAATGGGCACGGATGAAAACCCGAAAGGGCTCCATGAGTAAAAATAGCAGGGCTACCGGCGAGTTTGTGAAAACCCGAAAGGGCAAAATCTCGTTTAAAAAAAAGGGCTTATATACACTCGCAAGATCCTCTAGATTTTGTGAGGAGAAAATACCTGCGTGAGATCCTTACGACTCACAAAGGAGCAACACACTTAGGAGTCCTCACGACTTCAAAGGAGAAAATACACCTACGAGATCAACATGACTCGTAGGGAGAAAACCCTTTATGAGACCCTTACGGCTCGTAAAGTCGAAAGTCTTAGTCGACAGGATCCTAACCCTGTTTGCTAAGCCTTCTTTGTCCAAATCGACATGGGTAAATGATAATTCGGTCCTGGTAATATCCCAGTTGTAGCGATACTGATGCCTAAACAGTTGTCAAACTCCAAGCTAATCTCTCTGGAAAGTGTCGCCCCTACAGTCATCTAATGAAGAAGGGAACTCCGTTCGTCTGGGATCGCAAATGTCAAAGCGCACTAGATGAAATCAAGAAATACTTGCAGAATCCGCCAGTACTGATCGCTCCGGTCAAGGGAAAGCCTCTCATCCTGTACACAACAGCCCTTGAAGGTTCCTTAGGTGCACTATAGGCACAGGAAAATGACCAAGGGAAGGAGAGAGCCCTCTACTATTTGAGCCGAGTCCTCCTGGGGGCAGAAAACAATTACTCCCCTATCGAAAACATTTTCTGGCATTAATCTTCACTATAACGAAGCTTCGGCATTATGCTTTGGTGCATGAGATCCATCTCATATCAAAAGTGGATCCTCTAAAATATTTGATGTCGAGAGCCATACTAACAGGACGACTCGCTAAATGGGCCCTCCTCCTAATGGAGTTCTTGATAACATATCGACCGCTCAAGACAGTGAAAGGCCAGGCCATCGCCGGCTTCCTTGCCGAGCATCCTATACCTGCCGATTCACCCCTAAATTGCGAATTGCCAGACGAGCACGCGTTTGACATGATCAATGGGGAGAAAGGAGAGAGTGACACCCGATGGGAACTTTACTTCGACGGGGCATCTTTCATGAAGAAGCGAGAGCACAGCATCCCCATAATCAAATCTGGGATAGGCCTCATCTTCATGACTCCACAAGGAGGGATAATGCGCTTTGCCTTTTCCCTAACAGAACCGAGGACAAACAATGAAGTCGAATATGAAGCTTTGATAGGAGGTCTTGAGATCGCTGTCAACATGGGAATTGAAAACCTCCTCATATACAGAGACTCTCAGCTGGTCGTTAGTCAAGTAAATGGCGACTATCAAACGTGCAAACCAGAGTTGGTAAAGTACAGTGAGAGAGTGCAACAACTACTGACTCGAATCCCTTCTTACATCCTGGAAAGCATACTGCGCATGAAAAATAGCAAGGCGGATGCATTAGCCAAGCTCGCTAAAGACGTGGCCGACAAGAACCTCGATGATGTAAGAATCGTTGTGCAAAGCCGTCGGGTTCTTACACCGGCAGAAATATCTCCGGAGTCGTCCGAAGAAAAGGGAGCAACCGAGCAAATATCCCTACAAATAAAAGACCAGGAAAAGGCTAAGGATTGGAGAGAAGTATTTATAGACTACGTCAAATCCCGTCGAACACCTGAAGATGCGTCCTCAAGACATCAGCTCATGAAACGAGCTCTATCCTTCGCCTTCGTCAATGACACTCTATATAAGAGATCATGTAATTCTCTATGGCTAAGATGCCTGGGACCTGAAGAAGCAAGGAGAGTCATCAGAGAAACTCACGACGGACTCTGCGGTTCTCATCAAGCCGGACAAAAGATGAAGCTGAAGATCAAAAGGATGGGCTACTATTGGCCCACGATGATCCAAGACTGTCTCGAATACGCGAAGCAGTGCCACTTGTGCGAAATTCATGGGGACTTCATCCACCAGCATCCGAATCCGCTACACCCAACGATGGCTAGCTGGCCGTTCGAAATGTAGGGAACTGACATAATCGGGCCCATTGAACCAGTATCGTCCAGAGGACATCAGTTCATACTGGCAACAACCGATTACTTCTCCAAATGGGCAGAAGCAATACCGCTAAGAGAAGTGAAGACGGAGAATATCCTCCATTTCTTCAAGACACATGTCATTTATCGGTTCGGCATTCCGCGACGGATTATCTCCGATAACGGGCCGGCCTACAGAAGCCATAAAATCAGCTGCTTCGCACAACAACATAACATAGACTGGAGATACTCTTCGGTCCATAATCCCCGAGCTAACGGTCTGGCTGAGGCTTTCAACAAGACCTTGACGAAGATCGTGAAAAAGACGGTGTCCAAAAATAAGAAGGACTGGCACGAAAGACTGCATGAAGCTTTCTGGGCGTATCGAACTACGTTCAAAACGGCCACAAACACAATGCCGTATGCATTGGTATTCGGCACTGAAGCAATGATCCCCTTGGAGATAGAGTTACCCTCCTTACGAGTGGTGGTTCATTACGAGCTAACAGACGAAAACAATGCTCATCTTTGGCTTGAGGAGCTCGACGACCTTGACGAAACCCGGCTCATGGCGCAGCAAAACTTGGAAGGTTACAAATCAAAAATGACGCGCTCATACGAAAGATTGACTAGGCCGAGAACATTCCGCCAAGGCGAACTCGTTCTAGTGGTCAAGAGACCTATGATCCTCAATCGTGCCAAACGGGGGAAATTCGAGCCGAACTATGAAGGCCCATACATCATAGACAATGTCTACGAGGGTGGGGCTTACTTGCTCATGGTATGCATGGCGAAAGACCCTTCAGGCCAATAAACGGCCGTTTCTTGAAGAAATACTACGCCTGACGAGTTATGGCCTAGGTTAATGATAGATGACGACGCCTATGTCCGCTCGCTATCTTCCCAAGCCCAAACTCTATAAGTAGTAGAAAACGAAACCGTTGTAATAGCGGACCGAAACGTCCCTAAACTAACGATGGACCGCAATGTCCTAAAACTAGCAACTGACCGAGACGTCTATAAACTACTACGGACTGCAGCATCCCAAGGCTGATGTAAAAAAAATGGTATGTCCATAGGCGAGATGGGCACGGATGAAAACCCGAAAGGGCTCCGTGAGTAAAAACAGCAAGGCTACCGACGAGTTTGTGAAAACCTGAAAGGGTGCAATCTCGTTAAAAGACACTTGTAAGGTCCTCTCGACCTTGTAAGGAGAAAATACCTGCATGAGATCCTTATGAGTCATAAGGGAGCAACACACTTAGGGATCCCCATAATTCCTAAAGAGAAATTACACTTACGAGATCCTCACGACTCATAAGGAGAACCCTCTAATGAGACCCTCACGGCTCATAAGATTCAAAAGCCTTAAGTTACAGGGATCTAAACCTGTTCTTAAGCCACCACCTTCCCTAGATTGCCCTACAAGCGGTTCAATGCTGACCCTTGTATACAATCCACGGGCATGAATAAACATTTCTCTAACAGAGTCCCACCAGTGACTAGGGATATGCTCACACGATGAACGACCCTTGTAAGTCCTCTCAATTTATAAGGAGAAAACAATCTTGTAAGATCCTTACGACTTATAGAAGAACATACACTTAAGAATCCTCACAATTTTTAAGGAGAGAACGCACTTACGAGATCCCCATGACTGGAGAAACACCTTTATGAGACCCTTACGGCTCATAAAGTTAAAAGTCTTAGTTGACAGATCCTAACCCTGATTGCTAAGCCACCTTTGTTCGAACCGACAAAGGCAGATGATGATTCGCTCCTGGCAATGTCCCAGTGGTAGCGATGCTGATGCCTGAATCGGAATCAAATTCCAAGTCCTTTCATGGCAAATGATGATTCGCTCCTGGCAATATTCCAGTCGCAGCGATGCTGATGCTAAGACTGACATCAGATTCCAAGTTCCATACTCGCGATAAAAAATCAGCGAGCCAAAAATGCATATGAAATAGCCGAAATGATGGGGAAAATTGCAACAAAATCAGTGAGTAAAACATATGTATACAAAATAACCGAAATGGTTGGGCAACTCGCAATAAAAAAAATGAGTATAGAAAAAAATATAGCCGAAATGATTGGGCACGGCGAAAAATAGCCAAAATGATTGGGCAATCACGACTTTCGCGATATAAAAAGAAGAAATGATAGAGCATCGCGGAAACAAATAAAAAAATGAAATAAAACTTTTGCCCTACAGATGAGATCACATCGATCCATGTATACAATTCAGGGGCACAAACAAAGAGGGAACCATATCATCCCACCAGACTCCATCAGAAAGAGAGCCAAGTCTCGATGGCAGCATCTGCATCTCAAGAGATCAACAACGACGTTCCTTCTTGTTCCAACCAGAAGAAGACGCAACGTTAGCAAAGCGGAGCGACGGCAAAGTCCCTAGTTCCAAATCTCGATGGTTCACAGACAACATAGAGACCACCTCGACATTTGTCTCGTTACAGCAGACGCAACGTCAACAAAGAGGAGCCACGGCAGAGACCCTAGTTCTAAATCTCGACGGTTCACAGACAACCTAGAGACCACCTCGACATTCGTTTCGTTACAGCAGATGCAACGTCAGCAAAGCGAGGCCACGACATACCCCTAGCTCCAAATCTTGACGGTTGACAGACAACCTAGAGACCACCTCGACATTTGTCTCGTTACAGCAGACGCAACGTCAGCAAAGCGGAGCCACGGCAGAGTCCCTAGTTCCAAATCTCGACAGTTCACAGACAATCTAGAGACCACCTCAACATTCATCACGTTCCAGCAGATGCAACGTCAGCAAAGCGGAGCCACGGTAGAGTCCCTAGTTCCTAATCTCGACGGTTCACAGACAACCTAGAGACCACCTCGACATTCGTCTCGTTATAGCAGACGCAACGTCAGCAAAGCGGAGCCACGGCATACCCCTAGCTCCAAATCTCGACGGTTCACAGACAACCTAGAGACCACCTCGACATTTGTCTCGTTACAGCAGACGCAACATCAGCAAAGCGGAGCCACAGCAAAGTCCCTAGTTCCAAATCTCGACGGTTCACAGACAACCTAGAGACCACCTCGACATTCGTCTCGTTACAGCAGACGCAACGTCAGCAAAGCGGAGCCACGGCAGAGTCCCTAGTTCCAAATCTCGACAGTTCACAGACAACCTAGAGACCACCTCGACATTCGTCTCGTTACAGCAGACGCAACGTCAGCAAAGCGAAGCCACAGCAGAGTCCCTAGTTCAAAACCTCGACGGTTCATAGACAACCTAGAGACCACCTCGACATTCGTCTCGTTACACCAGACGCAACGTCAACAAAGCGGAGCCAAGGCAAAGTCCCTAATTCCAAGTCTCCACGGTTCACAAAACAACCTAGAGACCACCTCGACACTCGTCTCGTTACAGCAGATGCAATGTCAACAACGGCGTTTCTTCCCACTCCAGCAGGATGCAGACGCGACGTCAATAAACGACCCCAAGGTCAAAACAACGGAGCCATGGCAGAGTCCTTATGTCACGATCCGAAGGTACGGAACGTGACTAGCACTTAGATTACGAAACATCTCAAGGCGTAACGTAACCTAAGTCAGACAAAGCCCAGAAAATCTAAACCATGAACAATAAGAGTGAAGGAAAACCTTTTATGAAAACTACTTTAAAATCAATTAAGTTGCACTAACCCCCTTTTTAAAAGCATCAAAAATTTTCCGAAAATTTCGGCAGAGTCTCCCTTGTAAATACTAGCCCCCAAAATGGGTACAACAAGATATATAAACCTGTAATGAAATAATGGCATCCCCAAGAGGGAGCTAGCTCTTCGCCCAAGGCGAATCACAACCACACGCAATATATATGTAATATCAAGCACATAAGCATAAAGAAATGCAAAAATAAGAAAAACACAACGTCGGCTCAAGTGAGCTCGACCCCAGAGAAACCACATATACACAAATCTCTCAGTCTCATCACTAGGTCGCATATACAAATAAGAAGTAGTAGATGGAGAATACTAGATACAAAGATAGTACAACAAGATAAAAGTGTCCTCGCAACCCACCTAAGAGTAATGTCACGAGTCTGAGCAAAAGAAGCCAATGATAAGATAAGCCCGCAGCTACACAGCTGACGAGTCCGACCCGCAAGACACTGTGGCACAACGGGGGTGAGTTGCCAGCTCGTGAGTAGAATATAACATCTAATAAGGCTATCGTAAGAATGCACGCAAATGTGTCACAACATGTATGTCTAGATGTGATGTAATGCCACTAGTATGTATGCACATGAATGCAAAATCATTACTAAATCTTTAAGTGTTTAAATACGATGATCTCTGCCTTTTTAACTTAAAGAAAATATATGTACAATAGCTAAGGTACCATCAATGAAATCATCCGAAAACCGTGTCAAACATCGACACCAAATATGGAAATATATATGTCTCAATGTCTCACTATATCAATATCTCAATACCTCGGGCTTCGTCAGTCCGGATTGGCCCATAACATCAAATCTTATGACAACGGTCGGTATCATCCGGATATCCGCCATGCCAGACATCACCGGTAGGTAGTCTTCCCCTGCCAGGCTCATTGTCTACAACGCAATCTTCTTATCCCGGGGTACCATACCGGGCCCACCATGTACCCGAGACGGTTCATCCACTCCTCGAATCGGGTCTCGAAATCCAACAGAAAACATGAAAACTCATGGTGGATGACACATACATCACGAGAAAACCGCAACTTTATATTAAAAATGATGATGATAAGCTTTTGTTAAATTCTTGCGGTTTTCCCCAAAAATCCAGAAATCTCATCAATACTGAAATCCTCAAGAAAATCATAATACCCAACATGTTGTATATGATAATGCTTATGATATCAAGGGTATGCAATTTGATTTTTGGCTAGGTATCTATATAAGCATGATGATGAAATGAGGTATATACATGCTATGCAATTCAATGTATCATGTATGATGCAAGTGTTTGATACTGAACTAAACAGGTTCTACAGCGCTCGTGGCATGGAGATTACCAAAGGCGTGTGTGTTACATGTATAGTGCGTGTGCAACATGAGCCAATGGTAATGATGTAAGTGTCCTAAGGGGTGATATCACACATGTATATATAGATAACCAGAAAGTTATGCATATGAATGAGATGGTTAACTAAATAACTGTGCATATAGTTTGCAAGTAATAAAGTGATCCTAACTATGGGGCGCCTCGCGCCATCCAGACGATTTCCTCATCGATGTATACATCTACTCACCCAGACGCCTTGCTAATCTGATCCAACCACAACTTTGCCTTTGCGTGCCGCGTCCGAAATTTCCGCAACCGTTCCTAAAATTTCATAACACACAACATAAGATTACACATCATGAAACGATGCAAATCACAATATGATAAGATCAACGCACCCAAGTTAGGCACAACGTGCACTAAGCGCGCGGAACACACACGAAAACCATTAAAACCTTAACTAAAATCGTCGTTTCGGGGCAACCGTCAAAACTAAAACCCGACTAAACCAAATTCCGCATTCGCACACCATAAAAGTCGTAGTAGATGCTAATAGTACTGTCAAGATATCGCAATTAAATCACCTCCTAATATTATGGAAAACCTAGTAAGCATTCACAGATCAATTTCGATGCAAATATCGCGAATTAACGATATAGCCTTCACAAATTAGCACAAACATCCAATTCAAACTACTAGATGGCCATAACACAAATTTTAACCCAATTACAATGCTTTAAACCCTAATTAAAAAATCAATCCTTCTCTAGAACTTCCTAAACAAGAATTTATAACCAAATTTCACACTTAAATTTCTAATTTAGCATATTTAAACTACAATTTAACAATTAGATTAGAATTTTCACCTCACAAGTTTTGAACCTCTTACACTTAGCCTCCAAATACACCTCCTTTCTCCATGTTTTAAACAAATTTTGGCTTGAGAAGAGGTAGAATAGGGATAAGTGTTGAATTTGTAAAGAAAATTGTGGATTTCGGTGGATTTTTGAATGAATTTTGAAGCAAAAGAAATAGGAAAAATTTTGGGGAAGCTGCAGGTTGTGGCTCGGCCTGGGGAGGAATGGGGAGGGAGTGATGGAATTGTATGGAATTTTCTACACAAAAACTCTCTCTCAAGTGTAATAAATACCTGTCACATCATTTTCCTATTTAAAATTTCATTTTTAATTCATTTAAACCATAGAAAACATTAGAGTTGAAATGTCTTGATAAAATTTTTGATACTACTAGATTTTAGTTTATAATGGTTCCTAAGTATGTAATTTACCCATTTAAATTTGTATTTATCACCGATTTAATGTATTTTTAAAAGCTTAAAATAATATTTAAAATAATTAATTAAGGAAAAAAATTTAAATGACTAGAAATTTTTAAGGGACAATTAATTAACCAATTACTAGCAATTTCCTATCTAAATTTTGTATAATTAGGCCTATATTGAAAAATAATTATTTTGACATTTTACGGAAAATACTGATTATTTTACTGATTATCGAAAAACTACCTAAACGAAAATTCAAAGCGTTAAAATCTTCCCCCCTTAAAGAAATTCGGTCCCTGAATTTAAAATTTAACTACGTGTACCTTCAAAAAGATAGAGATATTTTTTCCTCATCTCGTCCTCTGTCTCCCAGTTGACCTCCTCACTGTTTGGGCCATGCCAAAGAACCTTGATGGACGGTATAACCTTCGACCTCAATTTCTTCACCTGCCGATCCAAAATGACCACCGGCTGCTCGGTGAATGAAAGACCGCGCTCTAGCTGGATCGTCTGGTGCTGAATCACATAGGAAGGGTCATGAAGGTACTTGCGGAGTATCAAAACATGAAACACGGGGTGAACATCGGGGAAGCTGGGCGGAAGAGCTAACCGATAAGCCACTGAACCAACACGCTCTAGGATCTCGAAAGGACCAACATATCTAGGACTAAGCTTCCCTTTCCGCCCAAATCCCATCACACCCTTTAACGGAGAGACCCTCAGGAAAACATGATCGCCAACAGCGAACTCGAGCCGGCGACGGCGCCTGTCAGTATATGATTTCTGCCTACTTTGTGCCGCTCTCATCCTGTCCCGAATCAGCTTTATCTTTTCGGTCTTCTCCTGTACGATCTGCAGCCCCAAAGTACTGCTCTCCCTGAGCTTTGTTCAACATACAGGCGATCGACATCTCCTCCCATATAAAGCCTCGAAAGGTGCCATCCGAATTGTCTCCTGGAAGCTATTATTGTAGGAGAACTCTATCAAGGGAAAATGATGATCCCAGCTACCACCGAAATCTAAAACACAAGCTCTGAGCATGTCCTAAAGAGTCTGAATAGTACGCTCTGACTGACCGTCAGTCTACGGATGGAAAGCTGTGCTAAAACTCAATCGGGTGCCCAAAGCCTCCTGAAGTTTCTGCCACAATCGGCTGGTAAACTGGGTGCCCCGGTCGGACACGATGCAAGTCGGGACGCCATGCAGTCGTATGATCTCATCAATATAAACCTGGGCGTACTGAGCAAAACCAAAAGTGGTCTTCACTGGCAGGAAGTGAGCCTCTTTCGTCAATCGATCCACAATCACTCAAATAGAGTCATACCCTCGACTGGTCCTGGGAAGACCCACAATGAAGTCCATGGAGACCTGTTTCCACTTCCACTCAGGAATGGGCAAAGGCTGTAACTCGCCGGCTGGCCTCTGGTGCTCGGCCTTGACTTGCTGACAAGTCAGGCATCTTGATACAAAGTCTGTAATATCCTTCTTCATTCCGTCCCACCAGTAAACATCTCTCAAATCATGGTACATCTTGGTGGAACCTGGATGAACACTGTATACTGATCTATGTGCCTCTTCAAGAATATCACGCTTTAGTCCCTCAGAATCTGGTACGCATAGTCGAGTCCCAAATCGAAGTATCCCCTAGTCATCAATCACGAACTCGGAAACTCTGCCCTGCCGAATCTGCTCGATAATCTCTAAAATATGGGCATCGCCGGACTGTGCCTCGCGGGTACGGTCAAGTAGCTGTGGGCGTGCTCTGAAATGGGCCACCTGTCCCCTATAGAAGTAAACTTGAACTGCACTCTGCTGTCACATAAAACCTGCCAATCCGCCGTCGACTGCATCTGTACAGCGCTCAAACAAGATAAGCTACCTACGGACCTCCTACTCAAAGCATCTGCCACCACATTCGCCTTTCCCGGATGGTATAGAATCTCGCAGTCATAGTCTTTTACCAACTCCATCCAACGGCGCTGTCTCAGATCCAGATCTCACTGCTGAAAGATATACTTCAAGATCTTGTGGTCAGTGAATATCTGGCACGACTCGCCGTATAGGTAATGTCTCCAGATCTTGAGTGCAAACACCACTGCAGCCATCTCTAAATCATGAGTGGGGTAGTTCTGCTCATGTTTCCTCAACTGCTGAGAAGCATACGCGATAACTCTATCATGCTGCATCAAAACACAGCCTAGCCCTACTCGAGAAGCATCACAATATACTGCGAAACCGCCCGATCCTGAAGGTAATGATAACACTGGTGCAGTAGTCAGACGAGTCTTCAACTGCTGGAAGCTATCCTCACATGCCTCGGTCCAATCAAAAGGAGCCCCTTTTCGGGTCAACCCGGTCAACGGTGCAGCAATACGGGAGAAATCCTGGTCAAAACGTCGATAATAGCCGGCCAGACCTAGAAAGCTGTGAACCTCTGTAACCGATACCGGTCTGGGCCAACGCTGAACTGCCTCGATCTTCTTCGGGTCTACACAAACACCATTTCTTGTCACCACATGACCCAAGAAGTCGACACTGTCTGGCCAGAATGCGCACTTGGAAAATTTAGCGAACAGCTGATGCTCCCTCAAAGTCTGCAATATGATACGCAAGTGCTGCTCGTGCTCCTCCCGGCTCCGAGAATAAACCAAGATGTCGTCAATGAACACAATGATGAGCTGATCAAGATACGGCCTGAATACACGGTTCATCAAGTCCATAAATGCTGCTGGGGCATTGGTGAGCCCGAACGACATCACCAAGAACTCATAATGACCATAACGTGTACGGAAAGTGGTCTTCGGAATATCCTCCTTCCGAACCCGCAAATGGTGATAACCTGACCGTAAATCAACCTTCGAGAAGTACCCAGCACCCTGGAGCTGATCGAATAAGTCGTCAATGCGGGGTAGGGGATATCTGTTCCGCACAGTAACCCGGTTCAGCTGACGATAATCAATGCATAAGAGCATACTGTCGTCCTTCTTCTTAACAAACAGGACGGGAACACCCCAAGGTGACACACTCGGTCGGATAAGCCCCTTATCTAGCAAGTCCTGTAACTGATCTTTCAGCTCTCTAAGCTCCGACGGGGCCATCCGATAAGGCGGTATAGAGATAGGCCCCGTGCCGGAGATCAAGTCAATGCAGAACTCAATCTCGCGCTCTGGTGGCAAACCAGGCAGCTCGTCAGGGAATACATCAGGAAACTCTGTCACAACAGGGACCTGGTCCAACGGAACCTCTGTGGCGCTAGTATCACAAATATAGGCTAAGAATCCCTGACACCCTTTCCGCAAGAGCTGACCAGCGCGAAGAGAAGAAATCAAGCTGGGAAGGGTAGCACTACGATCTCCCTGAATAACAAGAAGCGGCTCACCAGGAAAACTAAATCCGACTGCCTTCTCACGGCAGTCCACAGATGCATAACAGGTGGCTAGCCAGTCCATACCAAGAAGAACGTCAAAGTCTAGCATATCAAGGAGAATCAAATCAACTGAAGAATCCCTCTCCCCGATACGAACAGGACACGATCGGTACACAAAACGAGCAACAAACGACTCGCCTACTGGAGTAATAACCACAAGCGGCTGATCTAACGAAGAAGACTCTCAGCCCATCCTCGGTGCAAAGTATGTGGATACATAAGAATGTGTCGAGCCTGGATCAAATAATACTCGTGCATCAAAAGAACATACTGGCAGAGTACCTGTCACAACGGTATTGGATGCCTATGCATCCTGAGGAGTCAACACGAACACTCGGGCCTGTCCACCACTAATAGCTGGCTGTCCTCTGCCTCTACCTCTGCCTCTGTCTCTACCTCTGTCGCCCCGTCCTCTCTGAACCGAACCGCCACGCCTACGACCTCTAGGAGCATCTGCCTGGCGTGGAGCCTTACCAAGGGTAGGAAGTAGAGCTCTCTGAGGAGGTGGTGAAGGTAGTAAGGTCATATGTGGGACTATCGCCGCGCCCTAGCGCCCCATGGTACAGTCTCTGACCCGATGGTACTGACACCCGCACCGAAAACATCCTGGCGACGACTGATGGGTCTGCGGATATGAACCAAATAACTGACCCCGTCTCAATCCTCTGCCGCCACCATCTCCCGGAAAGAATCTATCACGGTGTCTACCCATCTACCGCTGGGTTGCCTTATCTGTACGAATCCTCTTCGGCCCAGAAACAACCGAAGTCTCAGAAATGCGCTCCTCCAAAAGTAAGGCTGCATCCATCACGGCTGCGTATGTGTCAAAGTGCTGGGTGCCGATGGCAAGAAATATCTTTGTGTCGAGTCCTCGCATAAACCTCTTTATCCTCTTCTCTTCAGTGTATACTAGATACGAAGCATATTGGGACAACTGAGTAAACTGTATATCATACTCGGACACTGTCATCCCAGGATTCTTGCGTAAAGACTCAAAACTATGGGCTCGAGCATCTCAGACACTCTCCGAAAGAAAACAAGCAAGAAATGCAGCTGTGAACTCGTCCCAAGTCATAGAAGGTAGTCCTGCAGCTCGGCCTCTCTCTACTGAATCGTACCACGTCTGGGAAAGGCCATCCAGACGAAAACTCATGAACTCCACCCATCTATCATCAGAACACCTCAACGAACGGCAAATCCTAGCCATCCTATCAAGAAATGTCTGGGGGTCCTCTGTCGCATCCGTGACGGTAAAAGCTGGAGGTCTCGGCCTCATAAACTCCTATAATGAAACGGGGATAGTCACAGTAGTAGCAGGAGCAACAGTCTGGGAAACCGGTACAATCGTGGTCTGTGCGATGGAAGGAACGTCCTCGGATCTCTGTGCCTGACTGGACTCAACTAAAGATCCCATCATCTGTCGCAACTCCTGCATACCGGCCTCTAATCTGGCAATATGGTCGGGAGAAGGCGGATCAATCTGACCCTGAGGGGTAGGCGTATCATCCCCCTCAATCCTCGCCTTAGACGAGCCCGCTCGAAGCTTATCCCTAGCGGCAGCCCGCTGAGCTCTCGTAGTCTTTGGCGACATCGAAGCTGGAATAAGAAGCAGGACCGATAAGAACATTGCAATTGAATCAAGGAATGCAAGGAATCAAGAAGGGAAATACAAGCAATTATGTCCTAAGGTCACTTAGGCGGAGTACCGTATCGTAAGTATGCCGCGAAACATACCCACGCTACGCCACTCTGCTTAAGTCACCTACTCCATCTACCAAGGGTCGTCCTACACTCAGAAAGGTAAAACCTACGCTCTGATACCAACTTTGTCATGACCCGAAGGTACGGAACGTGACTGGCACTTAGATTACAAGACGTCTCAAGACGTAACGTAACCTAAGTCAGCCAAAGCCCAGAAAATCTAAACCATAAACAATAAGAGTGAAGGAAAACCTTTTATGAAAACTACTTTAAAATCAATTAAGTTGCATTAACCCCCTTTTTAAAAGCATCAAAATTTTTCCAAAAATTTCAGCAGAGTCTCCCTTGTAAATACTAGCCCCCAAAATGGGTACAACAACATATATAAACCTATAATGAAATAATAGCATCCCCAAGTGGGAGCTAGCTCTTCGCCCAAGGCGGATCACAACCACATGCAATATATATGTAATATCAAGCAAATAAGCATAAAGAAATGCAAAAATAAGAAAAACATAACGTCGGCACAAGTGAGATCGACCCCAGAGAAACCACATATACACAAATCTCTCAGTCTCATCACTAGGTCGCATATACAAATAAGAAGTGGAAGATGGAGAATACTAGATACAAAGATAGTACAACAAGATAAAAGTGTCCTCGCAACCCACCTAAGAGCAATGTCACAAGTCTGAGCAAAAGAAGCCAATGATAAGATAAGCCCGCCGCTATAAGGCTGACGGGTCCGACCTGCAAGACACTGTGGCACAACGGGGGTGAGTTGCCAGCTCGTGAGTAGAATATAACATCTAATAAGGCTATCGTAAGAATGCACGCAAATGCGTCACAACATGGATGTCTAGATGTGATGTAATGCCACTAGTATGTATGCACATGAATGCAAAATCATTACTAAATCTTTAAGTGTTTAAATATGATGATCTCTGCCTTTTTAACTTAAAGAAAATATATGTACAATAGCTAAGGTACCATCAATGAAATCATCCGAAAACCGTGTCAAGCATCGACACCAAATATGGAAATATATCTTTCTCAATGTCTCACTATATCAATATCTCAATACCTCGGGTTCCGTCAGTCCGGATCGGCCCATATCATCAAATCTCACGACAACGGTCGGTATCCTCCGGATATCCGCCGTGCCAGACATCACTGGTAGGTAGCCTTCCCCTGCCAGGCACATCGTCAACAACGCGATCTTCTTGCCCCGGGGTACCATACCGGGCCCACCATGTACCCAAGACGGTTCATCCACTCCTCGAATCGGGTCTTGAAATCCAACAGAAAACATGAAAACTCATGGTGGACGACACATACATCACGAGAAAAATGCAACTTTATATTAAAAATGATGATAATAAGCTTTTTTTAAATTCTTGAGGTTTTCCCCAACAATCCAAAAATCTCATCAATACTGAAATCCTCAAGAAAATCATAATACCCAACATGTTGTATATGATAATGCTTATGATATCAAGGGTATGCAATTTGATTTTTGGCTAGGAATCTATATAAGCATGATGATGAAATGAGGTATATACATGCTATGCAATTCAATGTATCATGTATGATACAAGTGTTTGATACTGAACTAAGCAGGTTCTACAGTGCTCGTGGCATGGCAATTACCAAAGGCATGTGTGTCACATGAATAGTGCGTGTGCAACATGAGCCAATGGTAATAGTGTAATTGCCAATAAGTGTCCTAAGGGGTGATATCACACATGTATATATAGATAACCAGAAATCTATGCATATGAATGAGATTGTTAACTAAATAACTATGCATATAGTTTGCAAGTAATAAAGTGATCCTAACTATGGGGCGCCTCGCGCCATCCAGACGATTTCCCCATAGATGTATACATCTACTCACCCGGGCGCCTCGCTAATCTTATCCAACCACCGCTTTGTCTTTGCGCGCTGCGTCCGATGTTTCCGCAACCGTTCCTAAAATTGTATAACACACAACATAAGATTAAACATCATGAAACGATGCAAGTCACAATATGATAAGATCAACGGACCCAAGTTAGGCACAACGTGCACTAAACGCGCGGAACACACACGAAAACCACTAAAACCTTAACTAAAATCGTCGTTTCGGGGCAACCGTCAAAACTAAAACCCGACTAAACCAAATTTCGCATTCACACACCCAAAAAGTCATAGTAGATGCTAATAGTACCGTCAAGATATCACAATTAAATCACCTCCTAATATTATGGAAAACCTAGTAAGCATTCACATATCAATTTCGATGCAAACATCGCGAATTAACGATATTGCGTTCACAAACTAGCACAAACATCTAATTCAAACTACTAGATGGCCACAACACAAATTTTAACCCAATTACAATGCTTTAAACCCTAATTACAAAATCAATCCTTCTCTAGAATTTCCTAAACAAGAATTTATAACCAAATTTCACACTTAAATTTCTAATTTAGCATATTTAAACTACAATTTAACAATTAGATTAGAATTTTCACCTCACAAGTTTTGAACCTCTTGCACTTAGCCTCCAAAGACACCTCCTTTCTCCATATTTTAAACAAATTTTGGCTTGAGAAGAGGTAAAATAGGGATTAGTGTTGAATTTGTGAAGAAAATTGTGGATTTCGGTAGATTTTTGAATGAATTTTGAAGCAAAAGAAATGGGAAAAATTTTGGGGAAGCTGCAGGTTGAGGCTCGGCCTGGGGAGGAATGGGGTGGGAGTGAGGGAATTGTGTGGAATTTTCTACACAAAAACTCTCTCTCAAGTGTAATAAATACCTATCACATCATTTTCCTATTTAAAATTTCATTTTTAATTCATTTAAACCATAGAAAACATTAGAGTTGAAATGTCTTGATAAAATTTTTGATACTACTAGATTTTAGTTTATAATGGTTCCTAAGTATGTAATTTACCCATTTAAATTTTTATTTATTACTAATTTAAAGTATTTTTAAAAGCAAAAATTAATATTAAAAATAATTATATAAGGAAAAAAATTTAAATGACTAGAAATTTTTAAGTGACAATTAATTAAACAATTACTAGCAATTTCCTATCTAAATTTTGTATAATTAAGCCTATATTGAAAAATAATTATTTTGACATTTTACGGAAAATACTGATTATTTTACCGATTATCGAAAAACTACCTAAACGAAAATTCAAAGCGTTGCACCCTAGTTCCAAGTCTCGACAGTTCACAGCCAACCTAGAGACAACCGCGACGTTCATCTCGTTACAGTAGACACAATGCCAGCAAAGGAAGCGATGGCCAAATTCCTAACTTCAGGGTCTTGACGGTAACTCAAATAAATCCCGAAAGACAATCGGAGATCATCCCACACCAGTGCGGAGTGGTTATGACTCATCGGGGCTCCCCAAACTGAGCCAAACCTCAAGTAAAAAAACGGCATGGCATAATTCCTAACGCTTGCTCTTCCGACTGTCAAATTTCCTAAGAAGATTACTTGAAGACGTCTTGTCCATCCCCCAAAGGGATCAGAGACACGACAGTCATGGGGCTACTCGAACAGCAGCGTAAAGATTGCCTATCGAGGAATACATTAGCCAACGCAACGGTACGACGAACAAAACCCTTGTACCACAGACCCTAACGGACCTTTGTCGTAAAGAGCAGAGGTTAACTATGACGTTAGGAAATTCTTGCGAGAAATTCTCGATTCATCTCGACTCGTAGGGAAAAGCCTTAGGTAATGGGGATAAGGACCTGTTTCCTAAGCACAGGGGCCCTGCAAGTCAGTCTAAGATGGGCGCTTGCATACTATTCACGGGCCACACTCTCCGAAGCCGAACATCGACAAAGAGGGAAACAACTACTTACGAGTCCTCTCGACTTGTAAGCGGGAAAATTCTCTTGCGAGATCCTTATGACTCTCAAGAGAAAGCACACTTAGGAACCCTCACAATTCCTAAGGAAAAAATACACCTACGAGATCCTCTCGACTCGTAGGGAGAAAAATCTTTATGAGACCCTAACGGTTCATAAAGTTGAAAAGTCTTAGGCGGCAGATCCTAACCCTATTTCCTAAGCCATTACTGCCCTGCAAGGAGGTCAAGAAAGACTATCTACGGGCCACGCTCTCCGAAGTCGAACATCGACAAAGAGAGAAACAATCACTTACAAGTCCTCTCAACTTGTAAGCGGAAAAAATTCTCTTGTGAGATCCTTACGACCCTCAAGAGAAAACGCACTTAGGAGTCCTCACGACTCCTAAGGAGAATACGCCTACGGGGTCCTTTCGACTCGTAGGGAGAAAAACCATCTGGAAAACCTTACGGTTCATGAAGACGGAAAAAGTCTTAAGCTACAAGGACCCTAAACTTGTCTCCTAAGCCCTCGATTCTTTGTCCCTGCATAACTCTGCACTACTTTACCCACGTACATACCTACGTGGGCAAAGTAGTGGGGGGCATTTGATCCCGCCAAAATTTTCGGCCAAGAGCTCATTGTTCCCTTACAAAAAAAGGGGGAGAATCCTAAAAAAACAGGCATCACGTGTAAAACACGTGGGCGCACATATGCGAAGCATATGAGCGCTGAACATAAATAACCAAGGGCCAAACATACCTCACGTATTACACACGTGAGCGCTCTGAACATACACAGGCTAAAACCCACACTAGGGGTCACGTGTTAAACACGTGAGTGCTTTTGCCAATCACATGCAAAGCATGTGAGCACCCTAATTTAAAATGTTCCTATCAAATTCTAGAATTAAATTCTATTTGGGAAATATTTTCTTAATCTTCCTTAAACTAGAAAAATCTCCTTTGTTAAACAGAGGACCCTTGGATCAAAGATCCAGCGGTGATCATTTGATAGAATAAAAATCTATCATAGGAAAATATTTTCCTAATCTTATAATAAGAATAAAATTCTATGTTAACAAGATATCCATATTAAGAAAATATATTTCTGATCTTTTTAAACTAAAAGGATTTGATAGAACAAAATTCTAATCTTGTTAAAACTAACAAGATATTCATAATCTTGTTAAACAAACAAGAACACTTCTCTGTTAAACAGAGAGCCTTTGGATTAAAAAATCCAACGGTGAATAAAATTCACCGAGTGATCTAAAAGATCATGTTGGTTATAAAATCAATCAAAATCTCTCAATGAGAGATTGGCTGAACAAACTGATTCTTTTCTTTCTCCTATAAATAGGAGCTAAGGAGAGAATGAGAAAAGGAAAAAAATAGAGAGATAATTTAATTCTCTAAAGAAGGGGAACCCTTCCCAAAAGATCCCACAAAAAGAGAATTTAATTCTCAAACTAAGAGTTTAACTCTTCTAAAAGAACTTAGTTCTTCCTTTGGTTAAGATCTGCAGAAGCAAATCTCCCCACAAGTTGAAAATTTAATTCTCATTGGGGAGATTCTGTCATGTAGATTCAAAATCTTGGGGAAAGAACTGAATCCAAAAGAGTTTAACTCTTACAAAACACATAGGAATTTAATTCCTCTAAATAAAATTAGGGTTTAACCCTATAAAAGAATTTAATTCTTAAACAAGAGATTTGACTCTCCTTGCACATAAAAGAGAACAGTACTCAACATGATCACGTGTGTCCATGTGACTCCCCCCACCCCCTCAATGATCAAAAGAGAACGAATGAAATTAGGTCACGTGCTCCCACGTGACCCTTGAACAAACTTCTCAAAAGAGAAAAGGGAATAAACCTTATTTTTTGGGGCGCCACACGTGATCCCACGTGACCCCTGAGAAGTACTCAGCACTGATAAAAGAGAAAAGGGAATAAACCCTATTTTTGGGGCGCCACGCGTGATCCCATGTGACCCCTGAGAAGTGCTCAGCACTTATAAAAGAGAAAAGGGAATAAACCCTATTTTGGGGCGCCTCACGTGATCTCACGTGACCCCACGTGACCTCCAAGTTGTGCTTAACTTTTAGGGGTGCCTTACGTGATCCCATATGACCCAATAGTGTTTAGCATTCAGAAAAGAACAAGGGAATAAACCCAAAGGAGCAGCGCCAACTTCAAGCGTCTCACGTGACCCCACGAGAGCGCATCAAATTCCAGTGTTTAACACTGCCTCAGAGTATCATGTGGGAGCACGTGAGCACTGAATAAACATGTTAGTGTTGAACACTATGAAAAGCTAACATTAGCCAGAATCAGACCAAATGTTCCAAGGACCATCAATTGAGCTCTTCATGCTTAAGGTTTCCAAAGTCGATCCCAAGACAGCTAATAAGCTCCCAACATATGACATCTAAACTGATGTTCATCCCACTTCCCAAAATCGGGACATTGGTTCAAGGGTACATCTCTCCACACCTTCGATACATGTCGTTGTAATTCTTCAATGTCTTCAGAGAGGTGGAGGGTCCCAATAACCAATAACTCTTGGCGCACCACCGAACAAGCTTTTCAAAAAGGGGAGTAAATCTAAAATACATCTCAATTTAGGGGCGCCTCACGTGACCTCACGTGATCCCTTGATAGTGCTTAGCACTCAGAAAAAGAAAAGGAGAATAAAACAAATGCAATTTTCATTCTTTAGAGTGCCTCACGTGATCTCACGTGACCCAATAATCTTAGCACTCAGACACGGAAAAAGGGAATAAACCTAAGATAGCTCCCATTTTGGGGGCACCTCACGTGTTCCCACATGACCCCCAAACAGTGGTGTATAAAAGAGGGAGAAAATTCTAAAGACAGCGCATGTATTTTGAAGGCACCTCACGTGCTTGCACGTGACTGTTTGATGAACCAAGTGCTTAGCACTTATAAATGAGAGAGGAATAAAATCCAGAGAACGGTTCTCACCTCGGACCCCTCACGTGCTCACACGTGAGCCAAGTGTCAGCACTTTTATATATATATATAAGGGAATAAACTCAAGGAACAATGCCCACTTCGTGGCCCCTCACGTGTGAGCACGTGAGCTCCTCCAAAGTCCAGTGTTTAACACTGATTCGGTGCTTAGCACTATGGGGTGATTAAGAGAAATCAACCTTAGCTCAAATTAGCCAGGTTTTCCGAAGCCAAGATCCTTTTTGTCACTAATCAACTGAGCACTCATGTTCAGGTCCCCCCAAACTAATCCTAGTCCTAAAGATGACTTGTGTTCTCCTAACAGATGACATCTAAACTGATGTTCATCCTATTCCGCAAATCGGGATATTGGTTCAAGAGTACATCTCTTCATACCTCTGATACATGTTGTTGTAATCCTTCAACGTCTTCATAGAGGTGGTGGGTCCTAACAACCGACAACTCCTTGGTGCATCCCTAAACGGTTGAACCAAAACCACACAGACTATGACGTCTTTAAACTGGACTATGATGTCCTTAAACTTTATGGACTGTGAGGTCCTTAAACTCATAGACTATGATGTCTCTAAACTTTACGGACTATGATGTCTCTAAACTCAATGGACTATGATGTCCTTAAACCCACTGGACCGCAAATTCCCTAAACTAAAACAATAGAGCCCAAATGCTCTTTTGTTGGATCTAAATGATCCTGTTAAGTAGATCTTAGTCTAAAATTAGACTAACGTATCCTTAGCAAATGGTTAAGTTGATCTTAGTCTAAAATTAGACTAATATATCCTTAACAAACGTTTAAGTTGATCTTAGTCTCAAATGAGATTAATGATCCTTAAACCCAACCTAAAACCCAAATCTAAGAAAATACAGATTTGGCATAATCCACACCCTACGGGAGACAACATACATTAGTCTCCGTATACAATCCACGGGCTACCAAAAACAAAACAAACATACACGACACGAAGTGACCATCTGGGGAAGGAGAAAGTGGTTACCGCGGTGTGGTAGCGTAATTAACTGCAGGGGCTTGCGCCTGCAGGGAAAAGCATCCCCACAATCAAAAACCCCTCAAATGAGGGGGAATCTGATGAAGTCTTCTACATCAGCCGCATCCGTCTAAACCTTCGATACATGGTGCCTAAATCACCTTAGCATCTTCGGAGAGGTGGACGGATAAAACCAAATAGCATCTTCCCCCAAACTCAGGCTAGACGTCCCAACGTCCCGATCGCGTCTTTCGGTGGAGAACACCCCCCACATATCACATTGGTCGTCACATACTCTTAAAAGATAAAAGAATAAAAAAATATCTATTGGATATAGTGCCCTTAAGGCAATTATTGTGATTGCAAGTAGGCAATTATGATAATTAATTGAGGACCTATACGGGTAAAACAGTCTTACTCGAAATGATAGTATGATATCTAGTTTTTCTTCATCGTTGATGTAGCCCATAGGATTCTTGTTTGACAACCAGCATTATGATGGCGATCATATATATGGGAGCTTGTTTGTCCATAAGCACATCCTTAAAGGTCCTTAGTCGTGGGAGTATTGAGACTGGACATCGATATTCCGGAGTAAACTAGTGTATACGCTTCGAGACCCCGACGAGGGGCGGTGGCCGGTCTCACAAGCCACCGGTGTTGTGTCACCTAAGATAGTATGCAGGTGCTCGCTGGAGGTGAGTACACTGGACGGACTCGCCGAGAACTTCTTGATGGTATTATATCTATCGTCGGATGGAAGTTCTCCGGTGGCATGAATACAGGTTAGTCCTTTGACCTGAAATCATCATTTTTCTTGTGTGAGTTCCCATTGTACTTTGATTACTACCCTATCATGGCTCAAAGGAGTCGTGCAAATAGGTTTTAGTTGGGTACAGTCCCGAGACACATGGAGGCAGTGGTTGATTGTTAGGGATTCGTCTCTCCTGGTATTAGGATTCGATGTCACGATGTGTTCAGTCGGCTATCAATGGAAATCCATAGCCACGGTGGATGAGATTTGCTGATGGTTGATCAGAAGTATCTCTGTTGGTGATGAGCTTGACTCAGACACGACTTATCGGGATAGTAGGATCTGATGTTATCAACTCCCTAGACCCGATATGCGATACTATTTGACGAAGAAACCGGACTGTACGGTGATTATCATATTCAGGCTCAGTAGGGTAAGGACGTACTTGATTGTTGACCCCCCTTTCGGAAAGTACCTTGGTAGACGTTACGTACAGCTAGTGTCGCTGACGTGCTTGTGGTTAAACCCACTGCCAGTGTATTGTCGAGTCTTTAGAGTCGCACGCAGAGGATTTTCCCGGTTCAGGCGAAAGATGTAGGAGTCGTACGTTGTTACATGCAGGGCTCCGATTAAATACGTGTACGGGCTACACGGACTTTAATCAGACGGTTGATAATACTGGCCGGCTTAGGATTAAGCTGAATTGTTAAATAAGGATTTGATTTAATGATTTATATATGTATTTTGATACATATATTTTGATATTATTGTTCACTATTCATTTTCTCTCTATTGGTGCTATCCGTATTTTTATAAGGATACGCATATGTGTAGTGATACAGATACCGGGTAAAGTTTTCCGTATTTATACGGGAATGCTTCTAAAAGAAGGAAACCTCATATTTGATTTTCTTTTTAGTTAAGGAAATGAGGTGTAAAGTGACGATTTATTTAGCATGGTTCTTTGCATGTTGAGAGGTATAGCTTGGGATTTTATATTGATAAAGTCATTTGTGTTCACTATTGAACCATGGATGTAAAATGCAATCCATTCTTATTTTCTACACTTTTTTTCCTTAGCTTCCACACTTGGGTTTTCATGCTTCATGGTTGCAAGTGAGAGTGGCCATCATCCTCACCTCTTCTCCTTCTTCTTTCTCTTGCTCACTTGAACTTGAGAAAAGAGATAAAGTTTAGTGATATATTCCTACATCACCAACCATCCACACCTAGCAAGTTTGGATCATCTGTTAGAGCCTCCTCCGGTTTTCCTAAGGCGGATCGCCTTCGGCGAGGGTGGTCGATTCTCAAGCGCGATCCTGGCGGCTACGAGCTTAGAGCGGTCTTCTACCATTGGGTAGACACGTGACAAGGTTGTAGTTTCTCAACCCTTGCACTCTTAGTTAGATAGTTTAGATTTTATTGATCGTTTCCTAGGGTTTCGCACGTCTGGTGCCCGCGAAAAGTTTTTGTTTTCGCTTCCGCCTCATCCGCGTCTTCGGCGGTGCAGGCGCCAGACTCCAACAATATCTATGTATTTCATAAATACATAAGTATTTTTATCAAAAAGTAATCTCATCTGTATCCTGCAGAGCCTATCAATGACCTTCACCGTACAGTCCGGTCTCTTCTTCTAAGAGTGTCGCTTACCGGGTATGAGAGAATAGAATCCGTCAGACTCCCAATAACCGAATAAGTCATGCCTATGTCTAGCTCATAACCATCTGAGAAACTATCGATAACACTTATCAGTAAATCTCATCTTCCCTGGCCAAGGACTTATGGTTGTTAGGGTAAAAATTTACACCCCGGTTGACCAAGTCAAAATCAAAGTCAACCCTAAGCCAAGTGGGCCCAAGCCCAGATCCAGTGGGCATATGCCCGGGTCGAGCCAGAACATGAAGCGGCCGGCCTCCATCCGTGCCAAGATAAAAATTTTATAATAAATAATTTTGTTGTATTTCTGTTATTTTATTTTATGGATAAATGTAAGAAAAATAGGCATAAAGCCAAATTTTTGTAAAGCCCATGGCTTATGTGCAAAAAGAAATGGCACACGAGCCATGGGATAGGCAAAATGCCATTTTGTGAAGCCCAAGGGGCTATGTGTAAAGTGTATAGCCTATAAAGGCAAAAGGATAATGAAATATCAAAAAAAGAACCTTTTTTTTTCTTTCTCCAAAAAAAAGTCTCGGAGCTGAGCTCTTTCTTCCTCCTTCAAGGTTCCAAAACCTTTTTATTTCTTTTGAATTAAATCAAGAGTTTTACTCTTCCTTTTTCAAAACTAAATAGTTTTTCACCACAAAACCCATAAAGGGGAACTCAGATCTTCCATTAGATCTCAAAAAGAAGAGATTTTTAAAAATCCCACAGCTTTTGATCTTCAAGATCCAGCTAAAAGAGGAGAAAGAAGGAGAACATCTTTCACTGAACCCCCAAAAAAAGAAGAAAAAACACACTCAGGAGTCCAACTCCTCTCTGATTTCTCTTCTGAGAAATTTTTTCAGGCTAAAAGCCTCTTTTCCTCGCCGGCGCTCAAGCGCAGAGCGCCTGTGTGCTGACACGTGGCGCTCTTGCGTTCCAGCGCAAGCGCTCGAGCGCAAGTCGCCCCCGTGCCGACACGTGGCGCTCTTGCGCCCAAGCGCTCAGCGTCTGAGCGCAAAGCGCCCACGTGCCGACACGTGGCGCGTTGCGCTCCAAGCACTCTGCGCTTGAGCGCAAAGCGCCCACGTGCCGACACGTGGCGCGCTTGCGCTCAAGCGCCTAGGCGCTGGCCCCACGCATCCTTTGGATGTCTTTTTCCCCCTTTTTCATATATATACATATGTATACAAATGTACACATGCACATACTCCACGACACTGTCCCTGTTAGAAAAAATTTCTAACGGGGCGCTGCCCCGCACCCCACAAGGAGGCTGCTAGCCCCCTTGACCCCCAGCCCGCTATCCGGGTAGCGGGACCCCCGTAAAAACTCTGCGTGGCTCCCGATATATTTAACCCCCCTCCAAAACACAACACACGTACACTGCACATTGAGTTCGCATGACCATTTTAACCCGTTAATCGGAGGTTCCCTCGCCCCAAAGGTGAGGGGTAATTAACGGCAGCTTAGTCCGCAGCTGCCGGAGATTCGGATCCCCACAATCATTAAACCCCGGCCTACCCTAGGCAGGGGGAATCTGTAGTACGCCTAACAAGTGTGCTCGTATTCCCATCTCAATAGGGTGACGAAAAACACCCTACAGATTCTGGCACGCCCGGTGGGACCAATCTCTCCTCCCATATTTCGGGTTAAACGTTCATGCGAACTCAATCAATATACATACCTGTATTTATACTAAAAATAATGCTTTTTAATGCAGATTTTCAAGCAATCAACCTTCGACGACAATGTCTCCCCAGACGAATTCAGCTTCCAACGTGACCCCGATCCCGTACGTGGTCAAGATCAATGCTCGTGTGGTTCTCCCCGCAAGCCTCAGTCGACAGTGGGAGGAACCGCCCCGCCAGTTCGGCTCCGTCATCATCTACCCTGCCGGAAGCGCTCATCTGGCGGAGATCCCGGCGGAACAGGTGGCCAAGCCGGTCTCAAGGGGAAAGAAGCCAAATGTCGTGATCGCCAAGGCACCACAACCGAAACTCAAGACGCTATCTGAACGATTCTCTGGTGCTCCAGCGGGGGGCAAGAACTTCGGTACAAAGGGCAACATCAAGTGTTGCGGACGAGCTCAGGCGATGACTCCAACAAATGCACAATCGGGCGTATCTCCAAGGCCCTCCATCAACCGGTCTGCGGCGTCTCCCCAAAGAGCCGAAGTCTGCCAGGTGCTTAGAACAGAAAAGTTAAGGCAGAAGAGGCTCAGGTATCGAGCCAACAAGAGGGCCAAGGCTTCGGCCAAATGGAATCGTGTGAAGTTCCAAGTGCAGGGTTGCCCCACGACGACGGCTGAGTCGGACGTAAGAATCAACAATTCCTTCGAGCCTCTAAAGTGGGTTCAGAAAAATGCCATGACCGCCAGAATCAAGAAGACAGCGGTCCGAACAGTGCCACAAAGAGACGTGTCCCAGCCCCAATAGAAAAAGTATGACACTATCTCTTCAAGGGTCTATCAGGCGCTCTGTGCCGCACGAAAGCAGCGGGGCAAACCCAGGAAAGAAGCGCCAGCACCATTCAAGAACCTGGTTAGGCCAGCCGCCTTCAATCGACTACCAGCTACCGAAGCAAGGGGGTCAAGACAGCGATCCGTGAAATCAGCCGCCAATGATAGAAAGACGGCCGAATATATCACCCATACGGTCTATATGGTGGGCGGGCTCCCCAGCGACAACCTTCGCAGCAAAAGCAAGGACGGGGTCACCACATCCCAAGCCCAATCTAGCCTGAATGTGGTTGCCGCCGCCCAAGAACAGCCGCCCCTGCTGGATGAAGAAAACCCTCTCGATGAGGATGATAGGCAGATAGACCCCTCGGTTCATGTAGAGTCAAGCTCGGACAGCGAGGACGAGCCGACTTTCCGCCCCAGGACTGCGGAGCAGGAGCTGCTTCAAGAGCTTCGAAAACAGCTCAGGAGCAAAGATAAAGAGATGGCCAAGCTCTATTCGAAGATTGACGACTTAACGAATGTGGTGATGCAGCTTACGGCTCAAATTGCTCGAGCACCTCCCAATCAGGCACAAGCCGCTACTAATCAGCCGGGTGATGACAATCCGAGGCAGCCAATGCCTGTTCCTTTAGGACCAAGACTGGTCGAGCCAAATGAAAGCCGGCTACATTCTGCTTCTAGGGACGCCTTGGCCCCAGATAGCACTATCCCGCTAACACAGGATCGGATAATGGATTTGGTCACCAGCAAGGTTAAAACATTGGTGGCTGAAGCTGAAGCTCAGAAAGAAATCGGCAGTAGTGGGCGGCCATATCCCGCGCAGTACGATCTGATTGAGTTCCCAAGCGGCTACGTCATTCCTAAGTTCGGAAGATTTGATGGAACGGGAAATGCAAACCAGCACGTCGCCCACTTCAAAGCATCGTGCGGAAATACAGGGGGCAATGACGCGCTCCTTCTTCGTCAGTTTGTCAACAGCCTGACCGGCGTCGCCTTCGACTGGTATGCGAGTATACCGGACGGGTCTGTCATTACCTTTGCCCAAATGGAGTCCCTGTTTCGGCAAAGGTTCATGAGTGTCAGTGATAAAATCTCCATTGCCGACCTTGTGAGGACCAAGCCAGGGAAGAATGAAAGCAACACCGACTTTATCGCCCGATGGCGTAATCTCACAGTCAAGTGCGAACCGCCGCTGGAGCAGGACCAGTCCGTCAGCCTTCTCATTGGGAACCTCAGCAATTGGATGGTCTCATTCTTGTGTACAGCGGGCCTCAAGACATTTCAGGAGCTAACCAAGAAAGTCCAAATGCTGGAACGCTCGAAACAAGAGTCCCCGCCGGACTCTCAGAGAGACAAAACCTGGAAAAGCAAGCGGGACGACAACCGTAGAAGCGGGAGTTCCAGCAGTACCAATGTCTTCAATGCCTCCGACAATGAAGAAAAGCGGAGGGCGGGCGAATCCAAAACCAACCGGCCTCGAAAGCCATTGCTGGGAGGAGATGGACCTTCCCTAGAGGAGAAGAAGAACAAGGTTTACTCTTTCAGAAGGGACAAGGTCCGTAAGATATTTAAAGATGCCTTGAACAACGGCCTACAATTGCCGGAGTCGAAAAGACCCCAAGAAGCAAAAATGACCGACAATCCCCTGTATTGCCCGTACCACCGAGTAGTGAGCCATGCGATCGAGGATTGCTATATCTTCAAGGACTGGGTCGAGAAGCACTACAAGGCTGGAGAGATCGAGCTGTCCAAAAGCGTGTTGGTGAACAATCAAGTTGCAACCGCCAACTTTATACAGACAGAAGTTGAAGCCTTCTGGGAGCAGACAGCTGAACCCGCTACCCTGACAAACGAAACTGACTCATCGCGGCCTCCATGGAGTACACACATATCTAATAAGACGAAGAAGATGCTAAAGCTGCTTCGGAAAGAGCCCAGGATGGAATGGGAAGGACAGAAGAAGCCTACCAGTCCAGCTGCCAATGCGGCTCCATCAGGCTTAAAATCCAAGAAGCTCAAGAAGAAGAAAAGTGCAGCTCGGCGCGAAAAAGAGACTGCAGGGAGATCGACCATTCAAAAATATATCGATTCCCTCGAAGAATATGAACAAAAGGAAAGAACATTGATTCAATTGAAGGAGTTCTTCCCTGTACAAGCGGCTAAAATTCTGAAGGAGTTAGAAGGAGACTCCAATGAAGAGATCCCAGTAGTGACCTGCTACACCATCCATCTTGGCAGCGACTCCGAGGATGATCTCTGTTTTCCCGAAGAGGATGAGGAGCTCTCCACGAAGGCCAATCAAATCCAGCTCAGAAGCGGCAGGGCTTTACCGCAAAATCAGGGCAACACCCCAAAAGGGAAGGAAAGACAAGTCGCTAATGAAGAAGATGGCAGAGAACCAACTGATGAAAACATAAGTCCTTCCTCGGTGGACTATAATATCTTGGCACATCTCCGGAAGCTTCCGTCTCTCCTGAGCATCTACGACGCCTTGGTCCTATCTAAGGAGCTTAGAGATGTTCTTATTCACGCTCTACAAAATCCCGAGCGGTATCAGGCTCACTTTGCGGAAATTAATATGAAAGAATCCCAGCACGCTTTGCATGCCGCCGCAGTCACATTTAAGGATGAAGACTTGCTACTGGGAACGGCTGAGCATAATCGGCCGCTTTACGTGACCGGGTACAGCGACGGAGATCGAATTAATCGCATATTGATTGATCCGGGGTCCTCAGTGAACATCATGAACTTGCGAACTCTGAAGAGTTTGTCAATGGACGTCCGACACCTGTCAAGGGAGAGGATTGTCATTCAAGGCTTCAACCAAAATTGCCAGCAAGTTCTGGGGTCCATAGCTCTGCCAATCAAATTCGGGGATCTGCAAACTGAAGCTAAGATATACGTGATCGACGCCGACACATCTTATAAGATTCTCTTGGGGCGGCCGTGGCTCCACGATTACGGCATCATTCCGTGAACTCTCCATCAATGAATGAAGTATACTAAAAATGGCGAAGAAAGACGCATTGACGGAGACGTCCAGCCGTTCGGTGTGCATGAAGTCCGATATGAAGATTCTCGGTACTTTATGAACCACCAAAATGCTAAGCCACAACTGACTGAGGATAGACCGGCCCCAAGACTCAAAAGCAAATCTGCGCCGCCTGTCACTTTCAAAAGCAAAAATACCCAAGTGCGCCCGCATTTCGGCAGCGACACTGATGAGTCCGATGCTGGAAGCCCGTCCTTCCGTAAAACTCGCCCTCATTTCGGAAGCGATACGGACGAATCTGTTACTGAAGGCCCATCTAGCAGCAAAGTCCGCCCTCATCTTGGCAGTGACACTGAAGAGTCAGAAGAAGAGGACCTGCCGTGCAACAGCTGTGCAGATTGGCCCCCCATGCAGCAAGCGAAACTACGAGAGACCTTCGAAGTCGCAGAAGGGTCCCTGTCCATCACAAGGGTGCCGGAACGGATGTGCAAAGAGCTCGACGCATTGTCAGTCTCTACCGTGGACCAGCTGAAAACTTTCTACGTGCCCGGGAGGAAAAATGGACAGAAGGGAATCCTGTTTTACAGGTCAAACCCCGTTGTGCATCCGGACGATCTTTCTGTCGCGTGCCTTCCCTATGAGAGAGGCATAAGAGCCGTCCTCAATCCCAGATACTATGCGCCCGAGATGCGGGAATACTTTAAGAAGTGCGGATGCCGGTTATATCAAACGGAGTCCGAAGCAAAGTTTTACGAAGGGCTATGGTATCCGCCCCAGGTCCGAGCACTCATCGATGGACGAATTCCAGATAGACGGGGCATAGGCTACATTCAACCTGATTCCAAAGCGTGCTACATGATCCATGTTGGTGAGGCCAGCGAAGGATCGAATAATGATGACGAGATAGCCGAGCCAGAAGAAGCTCCTCAAGAGCTCGAAGATGGCGGACAAGCAAACTTTGATGAGCTAACCGAGATTGACTTAGGAATGCCCGATAATCCAAGACCGACCTACAACAGCTCACTCTTGTCGGAGGAAATGAAAGAGCAGATAATTTCCCTGCTGCGTGAGTTCGTCGACTGCTTCACGTGGACGTACAAAGAAATGCCTGGCCTTTCCCCTGAGGTAGCCGTGCATAAGCTGGCTATATCTCCTGATGCTAAGCCAGTCAAACAAGCTCCTCGAAGAATGAGAAGGGAGTTGGTGTTAGTTATATGTATGCCCTAGAGGCCATTACTGTACATAGGATGTATATTGTAGTGGATGCCGGGACATATATAGGGAGGACTTTCTTGCTCGACATGATAGTATGCTATCTGGTTACTCTTTACCTTAACGTGTACATTGATTGTCTCTCTGTTACATGTTGGTCAAGCCCTTAGGATGTGTACTTGACTACCTGGACTATGATGCGGATTATACTAGTGGGGACATGGTAGTCCATAGGTACATCCTTGAAAGTCCCTAGTCGTGGGTGTATCGAGATGGGGCATCGATATACCAGAGTAGACTAGCGTATACCTTCTCGACCCATACAGATGGGCGATGGATGATCCCATATCCACTGGTGTTTGACATCGGAGATGATATACGGGTGCTCAGTGGAGACTGGGTACACTGGACGGACTCGCCGAGAACTCCCAGATGGTTTTATACCTCACGTCAGATGGCAGTTCTCTGGTGACACTGGTACAGAGTAGTCTGTTGACCCGAGATCGTCATAGAGTCTTGTGTGGTTCCCACTGTGCTTTGATTTCCACCTTACCACGTCCAAGAGGGTGTGCAAAACGGTGGTTTTTGGGTACAGTCCCGAATCACATGGAGGCAATGAGCGATAGGAGGGGATTCGTCTCTCCCGGTATAGGGAGTTGATGTTGCGCTGTGTTCGATTGGCTATAATAGGAAATCCCTGGCCAGGGTTGCTGAGATTTACTGGTAAGTGTTACCAGTAGTTTCTCGAATTGTTATAGACCTCATATCGACACGACTTATCGAGCTATTGGGGTCTGACGTTTACCACCCCTAGGCAAGATATGCGACATATCAGACGGACAGACCGGACTGTACGGTAAGTGTTACTGGTTGGATTCACTGGAGTTTGAGCGGGCTTGCTCGTCGATCTTCTGATCGCTCAATACCTGGGTGGCCGTTACGTTTAGCAGACCGCTTGCGGCTTGCGGGTGTTTGATATGATCATCACCTGCTGCCGGCGTATTGACGAGTCTTTAGAGTCCTACACAGAGGTTTCCTGGCTCAAGCGAAATGAAATAGGAGCGCATATGAGATATGTGCGGGACCGAGAATAATGCGTGTATGTGATACCGTATTCTATTCTCGCGATGAATGTATCGAATGGTTGTATGCGATATAACCTAGTTATCGAATCAAGGATTGATTCGATAAGCCGATACATTGGATACTAGTCGGTTATATGCGATATGACGGATCGTTAAATCAAGTGCTGATTTAATGATTTAATGTATAATTATATATTTGATATATTACTTTGCATTAACTAGTATTGGTTCACTTTATATGGATTTTCTCACTTGAATGTACAAGTTGTATATGTGATATACTTTTTGTGCAATTGTTTGTATCATGTTTGATGATACATGTTAACTTGGTTAAGTGTAAAGATTAAACCATGGTTAAATTGATGATTAGGGTTTTCTTTTTCTTAATCATTTATTTATTTATTTATTTGGAAAAGATTAGAAATGAAATGGTTGCAAGTTTTGTCTCTTTCTTTGAAGCTTCATGAAGCTTTGACTTTGTGACCATTTTGTCTCATGCTTAACCCTAACCCTTGCAATTAACCATGGTCTATTCTCTACACCTAATCATGGTTATTATTATGATAAGTATCCTTTTTCTTTTCTTTTTAATTAACTATCATAACAATTTCTATCTTCTTCTTCCTTTCTTCACTTGAAGAAAGCAAGCTCCATCAATGGTGATTGATGGAAATGAGTGAGAAATCCAATTCTAAAGTCTACCCACTTCCTATTTCTTCATCGTCTACCTCTTGCCAAGTAGTAGAGTGTATTTCCTTCACAAGTTTTCATCACTTGGTGAAGGTGGAGCTTGATTTAGCGATGCCTCGACGTAGATCATCTTCGGCATGGACATCGACGACCTAGCTTGCCCATTCTCCGACGAAGCCGACGCTAGAGCCCGGGAATTCATTTGGACAGCAAAGGGACTTCGTTGCGGAGCTATGGAGGTGGAGCACCGGATCTACAAAGGTTGTATTTCCGTTTCTTTGTAGTTAAGTTGTTAACTAGTTTCATTATTCGCCTAAAAATCTAGCCGACGATCTGTAGTCGAGTCTCTCGGCACCCGTAAAATTTTATATTGGCATGTTCGATCCCTTGTGAGACCTTTATAGGGTGCCTAGGAACCTTACACTGGTATCAGAGCCTAGCTAGAGCCTTATGCAAAGTCCAGACGGAGTTTGAAGTCCGAACGAACCCGAAACCCGATCACAAACTTGCTCTCTGTACTTTTTCCAAAATCGTGGATTTTTCGAAATTAAAAAGTGCTAAAAAATTCAGCAGGGAAATCTATGAATTACGGCGCAAATTGGACCCATGATTCATCCAAACCGCGGCGGAACCGCGGTAGAAGCCCAGCTTCTGCGGCGGTTCCGCGGCTAGGTAATGACGTCACCTTCCTATTGTTGCACAGTAATTCATATTTTAATATGCTGGGTTTTCTGGAATTTTTTAATATTTATTCAAGAGTTGAATTTTCTGGGGTTGTTTTGGGGATTCGGTGTTTCGATCGAAGTATCAGATTTTGTCTATGTGGCTTTCCGGATAAATTTTAGAATATGTTAAAAAGTTCGACCGGATATAAATACCCAATTTTTCCCCTGTCGGGAAATTTCCAAGTGTTGGATTTTTTCGTAGTTTAACGACATTCTAAGTAGTGCAAGTAACGCGATGGACCCTCTAGAAGGCAACAAACCTTAACTCGATTATGTGACCGTCTTGAACTGCCCTTTGAACCTTCGGGTTTGGGGCAGTACGGCATGCCACATGTGAGGCGTTGGCTTGACCCTTCTACGGCTGGACCGTTGGTACTGAGGCACGAACTGAATGTTGTTAGACTTATTTCATGTGTTGAGCTGTATCGGGAAAACTTGGGTGTTCGACTGTTCGATCGGAAAGTTTAACATTTTCTATTTATCCGGAATGTGATACAACAATTGGAATTCACAAAACTTATGTGATAACTGAATGAATGTTATAAACATAGCAGTTTAGTCTCACTTGATCGGTTGCCACGGAATTTTGATGTGATCAAAAGTCCGTTGCAATCACGTAGCGTACGCGGATACTCGCCGGGTAAACTTAATAGACAGCCTCACTCCATAGACCCGACCAAGTGACTGTAGGAGAACCCCGTCGCCGAAAGCATCCGTTCGGGTGCTCAAGGCAGTGGTGTTCCGCCTTAGTGCACTTCGTCGACGGTATCGGGGGTGCGACCGTCTACTGAAGTTTGCGACGAGCATTCGATCAGGATGTCGGGAATCTTGTTGAATTCCCCGACTTGATATTAAAAAGAGTTTTCGATAATGAGACTAAAATGCGGGGTTTATAATTGTTAGGCATGCGATGTCTAAGTAATTCATTTGGTCAGGCATGCGATGTCTGAGGTGGTTGCGAATTCCAACTGTTATAGTTTTACACTTTCTTTTCTGTGACCGTAAGTGTAATATACGATATCGCCGGTTTCGTTGCTATATGTCAACGACAATTGGGATACGCATGTTTACTTACGTTGATGACATGTGATGTTATGTGTTGCTGGATATGTTATATTGGATCGTCGTGTTTGAATAGCCGGGGTTTTTTTTTGTGAGATGAGTGTTTTTCATTTTCATTCATGTAAAAACTTGTATGTAATATTCTTTTATTGGGACACTTCCAGGTTGCGGAAGATGTCACCTTTTGTATATTATTTACTTTTCTGCACTAGGATAGACCCAAGGAGGGGAGCACAAGTAACCGGGTTCTGGGGTCCAGTGGGAGACCAACTCGAGGAGTCGAGTCCGAGTCTCCTAACCCTAGAATTAGTAGGGTTGCTTGCCGCTCTCGTAGGGGTCTAGGGGTGTGGGATTGGCTATTCATCACGACCGTGGAATCCGTGTTTTATACTGGCTCGTATTGAAAACACGGACGTCCTAGTATATCCAATATTTCATATGTTTCTTCTGCTGCAATACCTCTGATGTGTTTCTGTGATGGATATAGTATATAGTATATATGATATATTATATAGACGTTACTTATGTTTTACACCCGCGCTAGCCCTGCCCTGCTCTGTCGTTAGTTACCTAACCTAACGGTGCATGAGGGGACATCGAGGCGAATGCGGATGGCATAAGTGTACGTCATATCTATCTGTGATGTTTAGGTAATTAAATGATGGGACTTCATTAATGTGATTAATGAAATAAAAGAAACCTAAGATGTTGTAGAATCGAATTTCAAAATAAAACAGGTAGCTACAGTTCTTGCTTTGCACAGAGGTATATGTGATATATCCTGCACCTTATTCGATAAGGAAAGGACCGAGATCCCTTCACCAGGAGTGACTCCTTTAGCAATAACTGGCAGATGCTACACACTCGGTTTGACTTTTGATTGCTTTTAACTGTTTTTGCTTTACACAGTGATATATATGATATATCCCGCACCTCATTCGACGAGGAAAGGACCGACGATCCCTTCACCGAGAGTGACTCCTTTAGAAAAACTAGAAAAGCCTCAAAGACACTCCATTTCAAAATCATTTGATTCTACAACGATATCAAGTTCATTACGCAATAGGTTTTCAGAAAAACCTGTCGTAGCCCTCCGTCATTTCAGATAAATCCTGTTTAGTATTCGTGCTGCGTTTGTTGACCTTGTCAAGGCGCAGTGTGTGGTAGCTAACCAGTATTTATCTGCTTATGCATATGATGCAGATTGGGTTAGGGTAGTCGTGCGGCCTTGTTGACCTTGTCAAGGGTCGTGCGGGTAGGTTTGATTCAATCAAGAAATGACGGGTTGAACTTGACTTGCGGTCTATGGTTTGTTGACCTTGTCAAGGTCATAGATCGTTCGGGGCAAAATATTATCGGGAATTTCAAGTGTTGAAATTTGCAATGAGATTGCATACCTTCTATGAGATAGTTGGATCCCGATACCCGCTGCGAGTAAGAGTTACTCCTGGGAGAGTTTTACACATTACAATTAGCCGATCAAGTAGGTGTCTAGAAAGGTGTTAACGAGGTTACGCCTCTGGGAAAACGAGGTTTACATTAATTAGGTTCGTGCGAAAGCACGGGGGACCTCCCTCAAAGTACCGATACTGGCCTGGCTGAAAGATTGGCGAACTTGTTGTGTGTAATTAATCCCAGCTAGTCTTTCCTTTTAGGGTTTGAAGGAAGATTTGATAAAAAGCAGTGGGAGCCATCCTGATTAGATAAAATAATAACCAATCTATTCTTGCAAGAGCGCACACTGAGTGATTTCTTCTCTCTCTCTCCTGGTAGCGACCATGTCACGCCTTAATCAAGATAATAATACGGATTATTGACCGAACCCGCTTATTTTACTGAGCTGGGGAACGTTGGTCCCGCTCCAACTTATAATTGTTATAAGACAGAGCAGGAAATTGGGGATTACCAGAATTCCCGTGCCGTCCAAACGAAGAGAGTGCATGCTGATGCATCATCTTCGGGTGTGTTCATTACAAAGAACTGTTTCTCAGTATCCTCCGCATCCTGGGTATATGATACCGGATAAGGATCCCAGATATGTAATCTGTTACATAGGGCTACAAAAGGGTAGAAAAACTGAGAACGGGTGATAAGTTTCATGAGACAGAAAACGGGGCAAGTGTTGCAGCCAAGTCTGTTGGTCACTGTCACCCTGTATTACCAGAATACATTGATTCTGAACGAATGTTATTAGATGCCGAACCTGATAGAAAAAATCATATCAGTTTCTTTATCAATAAAGAAATGATAAAATTTTGTATTGTTGGATAATGTTTTGAACATTTCCTATATCAAAAGTTGATCGGTTCAGGCACGTTATCTAAAAGCATTGAAATTCTAAATCAAACTACAGTTCTTAGTATACTGAACACACACAAGAGGAAGAGTTCAGAAATGAACGAATTCTTCTTGAGGTATTGTAGACTAGGTCATATCAATGCGACCCGACTAGCTGGAGTTACATGTAGATGCATATTCAAATCAGTTTGAATTTACATCTTGTGAAACTCGCCAGTCATGTCACAAAGATAAGATGACCTCAGCCCTGTTTATTGGAAACAGAGAAAGAGTTAGTGAACTCTTGGGATGATACATGTTGATGTATGTGGGTCCCCTGTCTACACATGCCAAGACCGGTTCTTTGTACTTCATTACATTCTCTGATAATCTTTCGAGATTCAGACCTATGTTCCTGTTGAAACACAAGTCCGAACCTTTTGAGATATTCGCGGAATATAAGTTAGAAGTAGAGAACCAAAATACGGGTATAAGTATTACGTCATTTGATGTGATCGAGGAGGAGAATACTTGAGCACGGAAATCCTGGACTATTCTAAAGGAGAATGAAATTCTCTCTCAGTATTACTCCTCTGTATACACCATAGCACGATGGTATATCGGGGCGGAGCAATCACACCCTATATGATAAGGTGTGCTCTATGATGAGTACTACTGAGTAACCTATTTCCTTTTGGGAGTTATGCACTTATGAAGCTGCATACCTATTGAATAGGGTTTAAATCAAATCAGTTGCCTACCACTTCATATGTGATATGGAACGGGAAGAGCCCATATCTTAAATTGGTTAAGATTTGGGGTTGTCCGGCCTATGTCTAAAAGCAAAATCCGGACAAGCTCGAGGCAAATACTGTTATGTAGAACTGGAAATGTTCCAGCTATACAAACTGCAGCAGATGATTTGATAGAACCAAAGGATTCAGTAGATTCCAACGAACCTCGGCCTCTCCGCCGATCTAGTAGGGTTCCTCACCCACCTGAGAGTTACTTCGGTTTCTCTATGACAGTGGGAGCGAGGATTGCATCATGAGATGATGACCCAACTAGTTTCGAGCTGGCCATCAGGAGTGTGACTCTGTAAGAATGGCTGGATGCTTAGTGATCTGAGATGGAATCCATGTACACCAGCAAAGTATGGACTTTGGCTGCTATATCTGAAGGGTTAAATCCCCGTCAGGAGCAAGTATATCTTGAGAAGATTACTTGGTGTAGATGGAAAAGTTGAGACTTTCAAAGCTAGACTTGTTAAAGGTTTTCGTCATTGACCAGGCGTGGATAATGATCAAACCTTTTCCAGTACCTATGCTTAAGTCCATCCAGATACTACTTGCCACGGCTACATACCATGACTACGATATCTGGTGGTTGGGTGTCATGACAGCTCTTCTAAAATGATGATTTAGAAGAGAGCGTCTATAAGTACACAGCCAGAGGGCCTCGTAAACAGTGGGAGCAGCGGAAACGAGTGCAAGATGCTTTATAGGATAAAACAGGCATCGCGGAGATGGAACGTCTGTTTTGATGTGTTAGTCAAAGAGTTTGACTTCATCAAAATGGTAGATGAACCTTGTATAAACAAAAAGGTAGTAGGGAGTATGGTGGTGATCCTCGTAGAGTACGTGGATGACATACTCTTGATAAGAAAGGAGTTTCTTATGCTACGCTCGATCAATCTCCGTTTATCACAAAGATTCTCAGTATAGGATCAAAGTGATACCTACTAAATCCTGGATTTTGGATCTATGAGATAGATCTAATTGGATGTTAGGATAATCACTAGCTGTAGTGAGATGGTATCAATCGATCCTGGGGAGAATCACTGGAAAGGTTCCAGGGTGATAAAGACGACTGAATGTCAGTCGCAGGCATTGTCTTTACCCTCAGTAAAGGGACGGTATGTTGGAAGAGTTCCAAGCTAGATACCGTGACATACTAGACGATAAAGGCTGGATACATCGCTACTCAAGATGCTACCAAAGAGGATGTTTGGGTGTATATTAGTTCATGAGATGAACTACGTTCCTACCATTGTGAGACAATGGAGTTGTGGCTTAAGCCATGGAACGCCGGTCCCATCAGTGATCCAGACTTATTCTAAGGCAGTATCACCTGATCATGGAGATGGTTGATCTCCAGGGTGATCGAGGCAAGGAGAGCAGACTTAGAGGATAACGCAGCGGATCCACTCACGAAGGCCTATTCCCAGAGAGAGACTTTCATGGGATGGTTGAGTATGAGATACTACGACCACTGCTACAGATGGCCCTAGTGCAAGTGGGAGATTGTTAGTTATATGTATGCCCTAGAGGCCATTACTGTACATAGGATGTATATTGTAGTGGATGCTGGGACATATATAGGGAGGACTTTCTTGCTCGACATGATAGTATGCTATCTGGTTACTCTTTACCTTAACGTGTACATTGATTGTCTCTCTGTTACATGTTGGTAAAGCCCTTAGGATGTGTACTTGACTACCTGGACTATGATGCGGATCATACTAGTGGGGACATAGTAGTCCATAGGTACATCCTTGAAAGTCCCTAGTCGTGGGTGTATCGAGACGGGGCATCGATATACCAGAGTAGACTAGCGTATACCTTATCGACCCATACAGATGGGCGATGGATGATCCCATATCCACTGGTGTTTGACATCGGAGATGATATACGGGTGCTCAGTGGAGACTGGGTACACTGGACGGACTCGCCGAGAACTCCCAGATGGTTTTATACCTCACGTCAGATGGCAGTTCTCTGGTGACACTGGTACAGAGTAGTCTGTTGACCCGAGATCGTCATAGAGTCTTGTGTGGTTCCCACTGTGCTTTGATTTCCACCTTACCACGTCCAAGAGGGCGTGCAAAATGGTGGTTTTTGGGTACAGTCCCGAATCACATGGAGGCAATGAGCGATAGGAGGGGATTTGTCTCTCCCGGTATAGGGAGTTGATGTTGCGCTGTGTTCGATTGGCTATAACAGGAAATCCCTGGCCAGGGTTGCTGAGATTTACTGGTAAGTGTTACCTGTAGTTTCTCGAATTGTTATAGACCTCATATCGACACGACTTATCGACCTATTGGGGTCTGACGTTTACCACCCCTAGGCAAGATATGCGACATATCAGACGGACGGACCGGACTGTACGGTAAGTGTTACTGGTTGGATTCACTGGAGTTTGAGCGGGCTTGCTCGTCGATCTTCTGATCGCTCAATACCCGGGTGGCCGTTACGTTTAGCAGACCGCTTGCGGCTTACGGGTGTTTGATATGATCATCACCTGCTGCCGGCATATTGACGAGTCTTTAGAGTCCTACACAGAGGTTTCCTGGCTCAAGCGAAACGAAATAGGAGCGCATATGAGATATGTGCGGGACCGAGAATAATGCGTGTATGTGATACCGTATTCTATTCTCGCGATGAATGTATCGAATGGTTGTATGCGATATAACCTAGTTTTCGAATCAAGGATTGATTCGATAAGCCGATACATTGGATACTAGTCGGTTATATGGGATATGACCGGATCGTTAAATCAAGTGTTGATTTAATGATTTAATGTATAATTATATATTTGATATATTACTTTGCATTAACTAGTATTGGTTCACTTTATATGGATTTTCTCACTTGAATGTACAAGTTGTATATGTGATATACTTTTTGTGCAAATGTTTGTATCATGTTTGATGATACATGTTAACTTGGTTAAGTGTAAAGATTAAACCATGGTTAAATTGATGATTAGGGTTTTCTTTTTCTTAATCATTTATTTATTTATTTATTTGGAAAAGATTAGAAATGAAATGGTTGCAAGTTTTGTCTCTTTCTTTGAAGCTTCATGAAGCTTTGACTTTGTGACCATTTTGTCTCATGCTTAACCCTAACCCTTGCAATTAACCATGGTCTATTCTCTACACCTTATCATGGTTATTATTATGATAAGTATCCTTTTTCTTTTCTTTTTAATTAACTATCATAACAATTTCTATCTTCTTCTTCCTTTCTTCACTTGAAGAAAGCAAGCTCCATCAATGGTGATTGATGGAAATGAGTGAGAAATCCAATTCTAAAGTCTACCCACTTCCTATTTCTTCATCCTCTACCTCTTGCCAAGTAGTAGAGTGTGTTTCCTTCACAAGTTTTCATGACTTGGTGAAGGTGGAGCTTGATTTAGCGATGCCTCGACGTAGATCATCTTCGGCATGGACATCGACGACCTAGCTTGCCCATTCTCCGACGAAGCCGACGCTAGAGCCCGGGAATTCATTTGGACAGCAAAGGGAATTCGTTGCGGAGCTATGGAGGTGGAGCACCGGATCTACAAAGGTTGTATTTCCGTTTCTTTGTAGTTAAGTTGTTAACTAGTTTCATTATTCGCCTAAAAATCTAGCCGACGATCCGTAGTCGGGTCTCTCGGCACCCGTAAAATTTTATATTGGCATGTTCGATGCCTTGTGAGACCTCTATAGGGTGCCTAGGAACCTTACAGTTGGAAGAAAAGGTCATTGAGGAAACCAAGAAACTCATCGATGCCGGCTTCATCAGGGAAGAGAAATATGCAGACTGGATCGCATGCATAGTCCCAGTGAAGAAGAAAAATGGGCAGATCCGAGTTTGTGTCGATTTCAGGGACCTCAACAAGGCATGTCCTAAAGACGACTTCCCGCTACCGGTCATGGAAATGATGGTCGATGACACCTCAAATTACGAACTGTTCACCTTTATGGACGGCTCGTCTGGATACAATCAGATCAAGATGTCGCCTGAGGATGAGAAGCACACAGCATTTCGAACCCCGATCGGAATATATTGCTACAAGGTAATGCCATTCGGACTGAAGAACGCAGGTGCTACATATCAAAGGGCGATGACTAATATCTTTGATGACCTAATCCATAAAGTCGTCGAATGCTATGTTGATGATCTGGTCGTCAAGACTAAAGCCAAGGCCGATCATATCCAAGATCTCAGGACCGTTCTCACCAGACTGAGGGAATACGATCTGAAGATGAATCCTCTGAAGTGCGCTTTTGGCGTGTCATCGGGAAAATTCCTGGGCTTCATAGTCCGACATCGAGGGATCGAAGTTGACCCATCAAAGATAAAGGCCATCATGGAGATGCCCCCTCCGAAGAGTCTGACGCAGCTAAGATCTTTTCAAGGCAAGCTTGCTTATATACAGAGGTTTATCTCAAATTTATCAGGGAGATGTAGGCCCTTCTCAAAGCTCATGAAGAAAGGAGCTCCTTTTATCTGGGATGCCGAATGTCAAGCAGCGTTCGAAAGCATTAAACAATACTTGTTGCACCCTCCAGTGCTGGCCGCTCCCATTCCAAATAAACCGCTGATTCTCTACACTGCCGCGCTGGACGAGTCACTCGGTGCGCTCCTTGCCCAGAATAACGAGGAAGGAAAAGAAAATGCCCTCTACTACCTCAGTCGAACTCTAGTCGGGGCGGAACACAACTACTCCCCAATCGAAAAGCAATGCCTGGCTCTAATATTTGCTGTGAAGAAGCTGAGGCACTATTTGCTCGCTCATCGGGTTATGCTGATCTCCAAGGTCGACCCGCTCAAACACTTGATGACCAAAGCAAGCCTAGCCGGCAGAATGGCAAGATCGGCTGTCATGCTACTTGAGTTTGACATAGTTTACACTCCTCAGAAAGCAGTAAAAGGGCAAGCTCTTGCAGACTTTCTCGCTGCTCATCCCATACCAGAAGGGTCGCCGCTAAATTGTGAGTTACCCGACGAACAAGTGCTTCACCTCGAGAATGACGAGCCATGTTGGGAGCTCTACTTCGATGGGGCCTCATCGATAAGAACCTCCAGTAAATCAAGCGTCTCGGAGATAAAAGCAGGGATAGGATTGGTGTTCATCACACCATCAATGGGAACCCTACGGCGTTCTTTTGCTCTCACCGAGCCTCGGACAAACAATGAAGCTGAGTATGAAGCTCTGATACTGGTTTGGAGCTCGCCATAGAAATGGAAATCCGTCGGCTACGAGTTTACGGTGACTCCCAGCTCGTCGTCAACTAAGTAAGCGGCGATTATAAGATATACAAACTCGAATTAGCTCGGTACAGAGGCCGAGTGGTGGAACTCATGAAACGGTTCACTCATATTGAACTAACGAGAGTCCCTAGAGCGTTGAACGGAAAAGCCGACATACTCGCTCGCCTAGCCAAAGAGCTGGCTGATTCTGAAATGGACGAAATTCTGATCACAGTCAGGAGCCGGCAAATTCTACCCCCAGTCTCTCTACGAGAAGAGGAAAGCGCGGAACAGAAGAGCAGTCCTGCGGAAGAAGCTTCGATCATCCAAGACGAGCCCGATTGGAGAGAACCCTTCATAGAGTACCTCCGATACGACAAGCTGCCCGAAGAAAAATCTGCGAGGATTCAGCTGAAGAAAAGAGCTCTCTGATACGTGTTTGTAAATGACACGTTATACCGCAGGTCATATGACCGACTCTGGCTCAGGTGTCTGTCATTGGCCGAAGCCCAAAAGGTCATGAAAGATGTCCACTCGGGCGTTTGCGGTGCTCACCAATCTGGCCCCAAGATGCGACTTCAAATCAAACGGCTTGGGTATTACTGGCCCACCATGATACGGGATTGCGGAGAGCATGCAAAGAAATGTTATATCTGCCAAATTCACGGTGATTTTATTCACAAGCATCCCAACCCATTGCATCCTACAGTGGCGTCGTGGCCCTTCGAAGTTTGGGGCACCGACATTGTTGGCCCAATTGATCCTCCGTCATCTAAAGGCCACCGGTTCATACTGGCCGCGACAGACTACTTCTCCAGGTGGGCTGAAGCTGTCCCGCTAAAAGAAGTCAAGACAAAGGATATTCTGACATTCTTCCAGCATAATATTCTATACCGCTTCGGTACACCAAGAAGAATCATTTCCGACAACGGGCCTTCTTTCAAGAGCTTCAACGTCTCAAGGTTCGCTACTCAGCACAAGATAGACTGGAGATATTCCTCTATCTATAATCCAAGAGCCAATGGGCTCGCCGAAGCCTTCAATAAGACTCTATGCAAGCTCCTGAGGAAAAATGCTTCAGCCAACAAGAGAGACTGGAATCTCAAGCTTCACGAGGCATTGTGGGCATATCGTACCACGCACCGTACTCCAACTCAGTCCACTCCATACTCATTGCTCTTCGGAGTGGAGGCGGTCCTCCCCCTCGAAGTCAAAGTTCCAAGCTTAAGAATGGCCGTCCAACATGAGTTGACGGAGGAGGAAAACGTGCTCCTTCGACTTGAAGAACTCGATGCCCTCGAAGAAAAGAGGCTCGCGGTGCAGCAAAATCTGGAGCTATACCGAGCCCAAATGTCACGGGCCTATGACAAGATAACCCGTCTCCGCGCTTTCAAGAAAGGTGAATTGGTGTTGGTCCTCAAAAGACCGATCATCCCCAATCGACATGCCAAGGGAAAATTCGAGCCAAACTGGGAAGGACCATACGTCATCGAGAAAGTGTTTGACGGGGGATCCTACCAACTAATAAGTGCCGAGGGAGAAAGGCCCATGCCACCCATCAATGGCCGATATCTCAAGAAATACTACACGTGAATGCTCCAAGTCGCAGCCGAATTGAGCACATCAGCCCTACGGTCTGGATCATACATCCTGCAAAACCGTATACAATCCACGGGCATAAATGACCCCTATCTCTCCCAAATCCTGCCGGTGAGACTACTTTTAAAGTCCCACCAGCGGCAAAAAAAAGAAGAAAAAAAAGAAAAAAATATAATAAAAGAAATAAAAAATAAACGGTATGTCCACAAGCAAAACGGGCACGGATGAAAACCCGAAAGGGCTCCGTGAGTAAAAACAGCAGGACTACCGGCGAGTCTGTGAAAACCCGAAAGGGCGCAAACTCGTGAAAAGAGATGAAATACACTCGCAAAGTCCTCTCGACCTTGTGAGGAGAAACCCCCTGCGTGAGATCCTTACGACTCATAAAGGAGCAACACACTTAGGAATCCTCACGATTCCTAAGGAGAAAATACACCTGCGGGATCCTCACGACTCGTAGGGAGAAAATGCTTTTATGGGACCCTCACGGCCCATAAAATTGAAAACCCTTAGGTGATAGGGACCCAAACCTATCTCCTAAGCCATCGTTCCCCAACGGGAAACGGCAAATGATGAGTTGCTCCTGGCATTTCGCTTCAGTGTTAGCGGTGCTGATGCCGACCAAAAACCCAAATCCCAAGTCTTCCCAAGGCAAATGATGAGTTGCTTCTGGCATTATTCTAGTGCAGCAATGCTGATGCCAAACAAGATCCAAACTCCCCAACCCCAAAATGGCGAATGATGAGTCGCTCCTGGTACCATATTCCAGTATAGCGATGCAGACGCCAACCAAATTCCAAATCCCATACCCCAACGGCGAATGATGAGTCGCTCCTGGTACCACATTCCAGTGCAGCGATGCAGACGCCAACAAAGCCCTGAAATTTTTTCCGGCCCTACGGTCTGGATCATACATCCTGCAAAACCGTATACAATCCACGGGTGTAAAACAATCCCGATCTCTCCACAAAAAAAAAGAGAGCGAAAGAAGAAAAAAAAAATAACGGTATGTCCACAAGCAAAATGGGCACGGATGAAAACCCGAAAGGGCTCCGTGAGTAAAAACAGCGGGACTGCCGGCGAGTTTGTGAAAACCCGAAAGGGCGGAAACTCGTAAAAAAAAAAGAAAAAGAAATGAAATGCACCCGTAAAGTCCTCTCGACTTTGTGAGGAGAAAATTCCCGCGTGAGATCCCTACGACTCACCAAGGAGCAACACACTTAGGAGTCCCCACGACTCTTAAGGAGAAAAAACACCTACGAGATCCTTTCGACTCGCAGGGAGAAAATGCTTTTATGGGACCCTTACGGCCCATAAAATTGAAAAGTCTTAGGTGATAGGGATCTAAACCTGCCTCCTAAGCCATCAATTCCCAAATCCTCTCGGGGCAAATGATGAGTTGCTCCTTGCATTATTCCAGTGCAGCAATGCAGATGCCAAACAAAAACCAAAATCCCAAAATCCTCTCAATGACAGATGATGATTCGCTCCTGGTACCATATTCCAGTATAGCGATGCTGATGTCAACCCAAATCAAAATCAACAAGTCAACTTCCACTCCGACACCGCAGAAAGCGGAGCGAGTCAGAATCCAATATCGACACCGCAAGAAGCGGGGCAAGTCAAGTCTACCCCTGACACTGCAAGAAGCAGAGCAAGTCAAATCCAGCACTGACCGTCCATGTCGCAAAAAGGGCAGAATCGACCGTCCAAGTCGCTAAAATGGCAGCATCGACCGTCCAAGTCGCAAAAAGGGCAGCATCGACCGTCCACGTTGCTAAAATGGCAGCACCGACCGTCCATGTCACAAAAAGGGCAGAATCGACCGTCCACGTCGCTAAAATGGCAGCACCGACCGTCCATGTCGCAAAAAGGGCAGAACCGACCGTCCAAGTCGCTAAAATGGCAGCAACGACCGTCCACGTCGCTAAAATGGCAGCACCGACCGTCCACGTCGCTAAAATGGCAGAACCGACCGTCCACGTCGCTAAAATGGCAGCATCGACCGTCCAAGTCGCAAAAAGGGTAGCATCGACCGTCCACGTCGCTAAAATGGCAGCACCGACCGTCCAAGTCGCTAAAATGGAAGCACCGACCGTCCAAGTCGCAAAAAGGGCAGCACCGACCGTCCAAGTCGCAAAAATGGCAGCATCGACCGTCCAAGTCGCAAAAAGGGCAGTATCGACCGTCCAAGTCGCCAAAAGGGCAGCGCAGGATTCCTACAAAGCGGAAACCAGATCACTCCGGGCCAGGGAAAACGTCTATCACGGACACTCCGTCTTAGAGACATGTCAAGCAACGACCGTCCATGTCGTAAAAAGGGCAGTGCCAGCTTCCCAAAAAGCGGGAACCAAATCAGGTCGCCTCCAAGTAAAAGAAGATCCATCAATTTCATGCACACGACCCACATATGTGGTGTGCATTTATTGATGGGGGCAATTTGTTGGGGTAAAAATTTACACCCCGGTTGACCAAGTCAAAATCAAAGTCAACCCTAAGCCAAGTAGGCCCAAGCCCAGATCCAGTGGGCATATGCCCAGGTCGAGCCAGAACATGAAGCGGCCGGCCTCCATCCGTGCCAAGATAAAAATTTTGTAATAAATAATTTTGTTGTATTTCTGTTATTTTATTTTATGGATAAATATAAGAAAAATAGGCATAAAGCCAAATTTTTGTAAAGCCCATGGCTTATGTGCAAAAAGAAATGGCACACGAGCCATGGGATAGGCAAAATGCCATTTTGTGAAGCCCAAGGGGCTATGTGTAAAGTGTATAGCCTATAAAGGCAAAAAGATAATGAAATATCAAAAAAAGAACCTTTTTTTTTCTTTCTCCAAAAAAAAGTCTCAGAGCTGAGCTCTTTCTTCCTCCTTCAAGGTTCTAAAACCTTTTTATTTCTTTTGAATTAAATCAAGAGTTTTACTCTTCCTTTTTCAAAACTAAATAGTTTTTCACCACAAAACCCATAAAGGGGAACTCAGATCTTCCATTAGATCTCAAAAAGAAGAGATTTTTAAAAATCCCACAGCTTTTGATCTTCAAGATCCAGCTAACAGAGGAGGAAGAAGGAGAACATCTTTCACTGAACCCCCAAAAAAAGAAGAAAAAACACACTAAGGAGTCCAACTCCTCTCTGATTTCTCTTCTGAGAAATTTTTTCAGGCGAAAAGCCTCTTTTCCTTGCCGGCGCTCAAGCGCAGAGTGCCCGCGTGCTGACAAGTGGCGCTCTTGCGCTCCAGCACAAGCGCTCTAGCGCAAGTCGCCCCCATGCAGACACGTGGCGCTCTTGCGCTCAAGCGCAAGCGCTCGAGCGCAAGTCGCCCCCGTGCCGACACGTGGCGCTCTTGCGCCCAAGCGCTCAGCGTCTGAGCGCAAAGAGCCCACGTGCCGACACGTGGCGCGTTGCGTTCCAAGCACTCTGCGCTTGAGCGCAAAGCGCCCACGTGCCGACACGTGGCGCGCTTGCGCTCAAGCGCCTAGGCGCTGGCACGTGGCGCGCTTGCGCTCAAGCGCCTAGGCGCTGGCCCCACGCATCCTTTGGATGTCTTTTTCCCCCTTTTTCATATATATACATATGTATACAAATGTACACATGCACATACTCCACGACACTGCGTGGCTCCCGATATATTTAACCCCCCTCCAAAACACTACACACGTACACTACACATTGAGTTCGCATGACCATTTTAACCCGTTAATCGGAGGTTCCCTCGCCCCAAAGGCGAGGGGTAATTAACGGCAGCTTAGTCCGTGGCTGCCGGAGATTCGGATCCCCACAATCATTAAACCCCGGCCTACCCTAGGCAGGGGGAATCTGTAGTACGCCTGACAAGCGTGCTTGTATTCCCATCTCAATAGGGTGACGAAAAACACCCTACAATGGTTATATCCAATCGTGCACAGCGCGATAGCAACTCCCTATACCGGGAGAGACGAATCCTTTCCGATCGCTCAATGCCTCCATGTGGTTTGGGACTGTAACCAACTAAAACCTGTTTGCATGGATTTTTAAAGCCGTGGTAGGATAGTAATCAAAGCATGATGGGAACCACAAAGACACTATGATGATCTCAAGTCTACAGACTACCCAGTACTCATATCACCAGAGAATTGCTAAGTATAATACCATCTAGGAGTTCTCGGCGAGTCCGTTCGATGTGCTCATTCTCCAATGAGCACATGTATATAATCTTTGGTGTCAAACACAAATGACTGTAGGACCAACCATCGCCTCGGTCAGGGTCAAGAAACATAAACACTAGTCTACTCTAGAATATCGATGTCCGGTCTTGATATTCCCACGACTAGGAACATTTAAGGGCGTGCTTATGAACTACGTTAGCCTCTCTAGTATGATCCACATCTTAATCCTGGTAGTCAAGGAAGTTTTCTATGAGCTTTATAAACATGCATTAGTGATACGTAATAGCAAGTAAAACATATACAGTATCTTAAATAGTCGTTCGAACCGCGCTTGAGGAATGGCCTTGGTGAATGGATCCGCCGTGTTCTCTTTTTGTCTACTTTCCGAATCTCGATCTGCCGACAATCAACTATCTCCCGGATTAGGTGATACCGCCTTAAGATGTGTATGGATCGCTGATGGGACTGTGGTTCCTTCGCCAATGCCATAACTCCATTGTTATCACAATATAAGGGTATTTGATCAACAATGGTCGGAACCACTTCAAGCTATAAGATAAACTTCCGCATCAAGACCGCTTCTTTGGCAACATCATTAGAAGTGATGTATTCAACCTCCATCTTCGAGTCCACTATGGTATCTTGTTTGGAACTTTTCCAAAAGACCACCCCTCCGTTGAAGGTAAACACATCGCTTCTCCCATCGCCGCTCCAGATCAGGAAATGCACTACTGTTTGGGAGTTCCTGACCCGGTTGGAGAGCGATAGCTGATCCCACAGCTATTAATGTTTGACACTGAGGATTTTCTACAGGTGCTCATTAGGTTATGAGTTACACTGGACGGACTAACCGAGAACTCCAAGATGGTATTATACCAATTGTCAGATAGCAGTTCTCTGGTGATAATAGTACATGTAGTCCTTTGACCTGAGATCACTATAATGTCTTATGTGTGTTCCCACTATACTTTGATTACTACCCTACCATGGCTCTACTAAGTCATGCAAATAGGTTTTAATTGGATATAGTCCTGAAGCACATGAAGGCAATGAGCGGCCGAAGGAATTTGTCTCTCCCAGTATAGGGAGTCGATATCACACTGTGCAAGACATGATAACCAGAAGTCCGTGACCAAGGCAGTGGAGATAAAATGATAAGTGTTATCAGTTGTATCTCTGGTGGATATGAGTCCTTTATCAGTATGACTTATCGGGTTATTGGGGGTCTAACAGATTCCACCCCTAAACCCGGTATGCGATATTCTTTGACGAAGAGATCGGACTGTATAGTATTCGTCGCTGATAGACTTTTTTGGGTCCAGATGAGTTTGCTCGTCGACCTACCTTTATCTTGCTCATACCTGGGTAGTCGTTATGTGCAGCTAGTACCGCTGATGAGCTTGTGGGTTAACCTATGAGAGAATTGAATCTGAAAGTGTTTCAGATTAAATCGGATATGATCCTGTTTAATCTACTGCCAGCGTATTAACAGGTATTTAGAGTCCTACAACGAAAGTGCCAACCTGGGCAAAATGTGGTGTGGCGTGCGTATTGGATACGTACATGAGTTCAATTAAGTATGTATATTGGATATACATGATTTAATCGGACGACTAGAATACTAGCCGGTTTAAAAACCGGAATATTAAATCAAGTGTTGACTTGATAACTGTAAATAAGTTCAATTTCTAGTATTCTGTATATGATGCACGCATTTTCTTCAGTATATGATACTGATATGATATGATGGCTAGTCGTGTGTTTGATACATGATGTGTATGTATATAGGATACATATACTTGATCTCATTTAATGTGTGTGTGTGTGAGATATATATTAATCACATATTTAAATGTTATATATATATATATATATATATATAATATTATGTTAACATTTGAGGTGGGCTCTTCCCCCCCCCCCCCTCTCTCTCTTTATGTAACAACACATAGGAGAGAGAGGGGGGAATGAGGGCATGACATATTATATGTCATATGAAAAATAAAAGGGGTAGAGATTATTCTTTTTAGCTATCATATCTTCTTCTTCTTCCTTCAAGCTCTTGAAGCTTGCTTTTTACTTTAATAGCAATTGTTGCAAATGAGATAGAAAAAGAAAAAGAGAGAGTACCCATTATTCACATCACCCCCATTAATACCTAGCAATTCTCTAAATGGAGTTTCTTCACTTGAAAATGGAGATGAAGTTTCAGGTAACCTCCTTTCACCGCGGATCATCTATGGCGAGACGGCCAGCTTGTACATGCATCTGGAAGCTCTCAAGTCTAGCACGGGTCTTTCAATGGTGATTGGACACACTACAAAAGTTGTAACCTTTAGTATTGCTCTATAGATTTTTATAGTTCGCTCAATTGCTAGTATTTGATGATTTCTTGGTTGTGGATTGGTTTTATGCTTGTTGAAATTTGTTTTCTTTCATATTCTGTGGGGTCTACGAACATCACGACTGTAAGACCGATCCCTAATATGGTATCAGAGACAAATCAAATACTTGTAATTGTTATTGGTGGACACTTGATTCAAAGAACCATTTTATAAAACTTTTGTTCACTGTTTTAAAACTGCCGGAAAACAACAAAATAAACTTGTGAATTCTCACGTTCAAGGGCTCACGGTTCGGATCGAGAGCCCCTGGAGGCACGGGGAAGACTCCGGGGTTGTCCTTGGGAGCTTGGGTAGGCCCTACACCCGAGACCATCACAAGATGGCCTCGGGTGTGGGGCTGGAATAGCAAGCACGCTGCTGCGTGCTAGCTGTTCCAGCAGCGAACCCATGGCTATAACTTCGTGGCCATGGGTTGTTGGCCCCACCTAAAGCCCCCCGAGGCCCCATAGGTCATGCTCGAGGTCCTCCCAGGGTCTCGGGCAGTTTTTGGGTCGTTCACGACTCGTTTTAAGCAAGATATTCGAAGGTTTTTGGTGGCGAGATAAACTTGAATTTCAGTTTTTGGGTAATTCAAGTTTGCAACTCCGTCGGTTTTGGAATTCATTAGCCATGGTTCCTTATTAACGAGATTAAAGTGTTTAATTGAGTTAATTTGATAACATATAGTGATATGTGAGTCTAAGATGTTGGTTTGCTTGGTTCGGTTTGGATTATCGCATCGAATAGCCCCGCGTGAGTTTTCTTGTAATACAAAGTTGTTGTATGTAATTCATTCATGTAATAGTCAATTGTATATTCTATTATTCGGGACGAACGATCAACTTGTGGTCATCTTTTCTGTGGTTGTATTATTATTTGTCGGGAAACGATTAGGATGAGATCGTAGTTGCCATTGTATAATACAAGTTATAGGATTACCCCGCGACGAAGCGCTCGGGCAACCGGATTCTACGACGCGGTGGGTAGCCATATCAAAGCGTTGAGACCGGGCCGCCCCGTTCTAGAATTGGCGGGTTACTCGCCGTGTTTGTAGGGGGTATAGGACAGATCCGCGAAGGAGTGCTCGACTCGCCAAATCCTAGATAGCGTTGGGTGGCCTCCTCTTGATGATGATGCTGGGTTGCCTTATTTCCGGGATTGGTGGGTGGCTCTCCGCGCTCGTAGGGGTCTTCCGTTGGCTATGTATGGGCTATTCACGCTGTAAGTCCACGTTGCCCACCCCGGTGCTTGCGGGGAGGCGGAAAACGGAATAAAAATCGGATTTTTATGAGCTTAGGCAACATGGACTAGACTTTGAAGGATCTTTGCTAAACAAAAACAAGCTAAAGCTAACTAGAAACTAGCTAAGTGCTAGAAAGGTTATACCTTAGGCTTTATGTCCTTCTCTCCTTGCTCCTTGGAGTGGTGGAAGGAGGTCACCTTGGTCTTCTTCTCACGTCGAAGAAAGATCCACCCGAAAGCCTCAACCTTTGGCTTCAACTCCAAGCTAGAAGTAACTAGGATGCAAGAAGTGCTAATCCTTGAACCCTAGATGAGAGTAGAGATTATCAATAGAGGGTTTTTCTCAAGCTCAAGTGTTTCTCAACACATGAGAGGGGAGAGCTTGAGGAAGAGGAAGAACAAGAGAGAGAATGTGAAAAATAGAATGAAAGAATAATATGAAGCATTCTCTCATATATGTGAATTATTGTAATTAGAAAATTAGTGAGATAATTGTCATGGCTTAATCAAGACATGACCATTATCATTTCATTTTTAGTGCAAATTGCAAGGATCAAAAAGCATCTTCCAAATGAAATGATGATGGTCAAAGTGTCAACCAAGATCAAGAAGGTCAAATGGTCAACAACCATAACCATGCACAATTATAAAACTAATATCAATTAACCATAATACACACATAAGCATTAGGGTTAATAAAATGACAATAGTCATTAACCCTAATCAAAGTCCTCTCCCTCTGTCTCAAGCAACTGTGCATACGCACCCGTATTCGTGATCCGAGGAACACGAACACAATGAGAAAAACCAATCCCAAATCATATACTAGGATCCGGCTTAAACCAAAGCCCGCTAGTATAAACTGTCCGGACATCAAACGTGCACAAGTGCGCGGATGTGAACGAACCCTGTCGCAAAACCATGCGACCTCTACTCATTTTGCCTAAAGGCGAATAGCTCTCTGTGTGGGACTCTAAAGACTCGACACTACGCTGGCAGTGGGTTTAACCACAGACCGCAAGCGGCACTAGCTGTACGTAACGGTCCCCAGGTAGATGTCGATAAGAAGACTGACGAGGCGAACCCCATCTGAACTCCTACTGAGCCTGTATGTGACAGTCTCCGTACAGTCCGGTCTGTTCGTCTGATACATCGCATGGCGGGCCTAGGGGGGCGGTGAAACATCAGTCCCCTAATAGCGGTACAAGTCGTGTCGGAGTGTAGCCTAGAACACCCTGAGATAACAATGGAAACCTACCAGTATATCTCGCTTGCCCTGGCCAGGGACTACTCGTGTAATAGCTCTCCTGGACACAGCACGATGTCAACCCCCAATACCGGGAGAGACGAATCCTGTCTAACCGTCACTGCCTCCAATTGCTTCGGGACTGCACCCAAAAACTACCTGTTTGCACGACTCCTTTGAGCCGTGGTAAGGTAGTAATCAAAGTGCAGTGGGAACACACTCGAGGCGAAGTGACAGTGTCAAGTCAGCGTACTAAGCTGTACTTATGTCACCTGGGAACTGATAACTGACGATAGGTATAATACCAACCAACAGTTCCCGACGAGTCCTGTCCAGTGTACTCGTAACCTAACGAGCACCCGCATACTATCTCGAGTACGACGTACTGACGGCTGTGGGACAGACCGTCTCCCACACTGAGATGATAAGCGCATACGCTAGTCTACTCCGGAGTATCGATGCCCTGTCTCGATAGTCCAACGACTAGGGACCTGTACAAGGATGTGCTTATAGATCACCCAGCTCCCATGAGTGTGAGCGCCATCACAACGCTGGTAATCAAGCAAAGATCTTAAGGGCTCTACTAATATGTATATCAGCAATATGCTAAAAGAAACACATGCACATATTAAAGCAGAGACAAACCAAGTAGCATACTACCATTTCGAGCAAGATTGTATATACAACTGTGAATATCCCAAGCTTCCATTAAGTAATATACAAACTAGTATGATACAGTAATGGCCTCTTGGGCATATACACTAACAATCTCCCACTTGCACTAAGGCCATGTACTGGCGTATCGAAGACCTATCATCTCGATCAGCCGCTCGAACTGAGTCTGGGGCAAGGCCTTGGTGAATGGATCTACTGTGTTATCTTCTGAAGCAACCCTCCGAACCTCGATCTCCTGGCGATCCACGTTCTCCTTGATCAGGTGATACCGCCTCAAGATGTGTCTGGATTTCTGATGGGACCTGGGTTCCTTCGCTAAAGCTATAGCCCCGTTGTTGTCGCAATACAGAGGTATTGGGTCAACAATGGATGGAACCACCTGAAGTTCTCTCAAGAACTTCCTCATCCAGACAGCTTCTTTTGCGGCATCAGATGCAGCGATGTATTCCGCTTCCATAGTCGAATCAGCAACGGTTTCCTGTTTGGAGCTCTTCCAACACACCGCCCCTCCATTGAGGGTGAAGACAAAACCCGACATGGACTTGGAATCATCCTTGTCACTCTGGAAGCTGGAGTCAGCAAAGGCCTCAATCTGGAGGTCTTTTCCGCCATACACCAAGAACATCTCCTTAGTCCTTCTCAGGTACTTGAGAATGTTCTTTACTGCTATCCAATGTTTCTCCCCAGGGTTTGACTGATACCTGCTTACCACACTCAGTGCATAAGCCACATCCGGTCTGGTACACAACATCGCATACATTATAGAACCTACCGCAGAAGCGTAGGGTATAATAGACATGCGATCCCTCTCCAAATCATTCTTGGGAGACATCTCTTTGGAGAGGGTGATCCCGTGACAAGCCGGTAGATTACCGCGCTTGGAATCTTCCATACTGAATCTCTTTAGTATGGCGTCGATGTACCTGGACTGCGAAAGTTCTAATATCCTCTTGGATCTGTCACGGTAGATCCGGATACCCAGAATGTATGAGGCATCACCCAGGTCTTTCATGGAGAACCTGTGTGACAAGAACCCCTTGACAGATTGTAACATAGGAATGTCATTTCCTATTTAGAGAATGTCATCTACGTATAAAACGAGGAATACTACAGTTCTCGCTACAAATCTACAATAGATGCATGGTTCATCTGGATTTTTGATAAAGCCAAATTCCTTGACCGTCTCATCAAAACAGATGTTCCAACTCCGCGATGCCTGCTTTAGTCCATAAATGGACTTAAGCAACTTGCACACCTTTCCGCTGCTCCCACTCTGAATGAAAACCTCTGGCTGATCCATATAGACACACTCCTCTAAATGTCCATTTAGAAAAGCTGTCTTTACGTCCATCTGCCATATCTCATAATCGTGGAAGGCAGCAATGGCAAGAAGGATCCGAATGGATTTCAGCATAGCTACTGGAGAAAAAGTTTCGTCATAGTCCAAGCCAGGTCGCTGACGGAAACCCTTTACAGCCAGTCTAGCTTTATAGGTCTCAACCTGTCCATTTACACCAATCTTCCTTTTGAAGATCCACTTGCATCCTACGGGTTTTACCCCATCTGGAGCAATGTCCAACGTCCATACTTTGTTGGTGTACATGGACTCCATTTCGGTCCGCATTGCATCCAGCCATTTTACCGAGTCGATGCTCTGAATGGCTTGCTGGAAGCTAGTAGGCTCATCACAATCTATGATGCAATCCTCTCTATCCCCGTCAATGAGAAAACCGTAGTATCTCTCGGGCGGATGAGACTGCCTACTACTCCTGCGGAGTGGCGTGGGAATGTCTTGATCTTTCAAACCCTCTGGTTCTACTAAGCTTTCAGTAATAGCTCGTGGTTCTGGAATTTCTTCCAGTTCTATTGCGCTCCCACTTAATTCTTTTTCTATGAACTGGTGTTCTAGAAAGTGGGCATGGCGAGAAATAAATACCTTTTGTTCCTCTTCGCAATAGAAGCAATATCCCTTGGAGTTCTTTGGATATCCCACAAACTTGCACTGTACTGAGCGTGCCTCGAGCTTGTCCGCATGCTGCTTTTTTACAAAAGCTGGACATCCCCATGTCTTAATGTGATTAAGATAGGGTCTCTTCCCACACCACATCTGATATGGTGTAGTAGGCACAGTCTTAGTTGGAACTCGGTTCAAAAGGTATGCAGCTGATTCTAGCGCATATCCCCAGAACGATCGCGGCAACTCAGCGTTACTCATCATGGACCGTACCATATCCAATAGGGTTCGGTTCCGTCTCTCCGATACACCGTTATGTTGCGGAGTGTATGGAGGAGTAAGCTGAGAGAGAATTCCATTCTCTTTTAAGTAACCCAGGAACTCGGCACTCAAGTATTCACCACCTCGATCAGATCTCAGTGCCTTGATACTTTTGCCTGTTTGTTTTTCTACTTCATTCTTATATTCCTGGAATTTTTCAAAAGCCTCGGATTTATGTTTCATTAAGAAGACATAACCGTACCTTGAAAAGTCATCCGTAAAAGTAATGAAGTAAGAATAACCGCTTCGCGCATGTGTAGACATTGGACCGCACACGTCGCTGTGTACGAGTCCCAAGAGCTCGCTCGCTCTTACTCCTTGTCCAGTGAACGGAGTCTTTGTCATCTTTCCTTTGAGACAGGATTGACAAGTTGCATACGATTGATATTCGAACGGATCCAAATATTCTTCTGTGTGTAACTTAGTCAACCTTCTCTCATTGATGTGACCCAGTCTACAATGCCATAAGAAAGTTTTATTGATTTCTGGAGACTTTCTTTTGTGTGTATTCTGGACATTGAAAATCTGTGGTTGGTTTAACATGTATATACCGTTGTTCAATGTACCTGACCCAATCAAAACTTGATTAAGGTGAATGTTCACTACATTACTTACAAATGCAAATTCATAACCTTCTTTAGATAATAAAGATACAGAAATGATATTACAGGTTGCATTTGGTACATAATAACAACTACGCAAAACCAAAAAATGTCCATCCGACAATCCCAGGTGATAGTCCCCCACGGCCTCAGCATCCATGCTAGCACCGTTTGCAACTCTGAGGGTCATGTCACCTGCCTTCAAAGCTCTACGCTTTCTCAACGCCTGCAAAGAATTATAGATATGAGATCCTGATCCGGTATCCAATACCCAGGACGTAGAGTTTGATAGACAGTTTTCAATAACATATACACCTGAAGCTGAAGCTGCAACTCGCTTCGAATCCTGTGTTCTGGCCTTCCAAGCCTTGCAATCTTGTTTCCAGTGACCACTTTTGTGACAATAGAAGCATTCTTCCTTCCCCACCAGCTTTCCCGCTATCTTTGTTGCTTTTCTTTTTCCCTTCGTATCCACTTTACCGACACCGCCTCTTGGTTTGGCGGGAGCTTTCTTCTTCTTACCCTTGGCTTTCGCCCTGGATCTAGAAGAGGAATATCCTCCTACAAACAAAGTGGATGTCTCCCTACCTTTCTGTAGGGTGCCCTCAGCACTCCTCAACATGTTCAGAAGTTCGGAAAGTTCAACCTCCTTTCCTTGCATGTTGAAGTTAAGAATAAACTGGGCGTAAGTGGAAGGAAGGGACTGGAGAATCAAATCAGTATAGAGTTCATTCTCCAACGTGGTCCCAAGGTCCGCGAGCTCCTCTATGTAGCCAATCATCTTAAGCACGTGTTCCGCTACCGATGATCCGACGGCCAACCTTGCCGAAAACAACTTCTTCGACACTTCGTATCTTGCGATACGAGACTGCTCTCCATACAGTTCTTTTGTATGAAGAAATATGGACTCTAGGTCCATATTCTCGTGCCTCCTCTGATGTTCGTTGTCCATCGAGGCTAGTACGAGGAATTTGGCCTTCGCGCAATCTATTTCCCAGGTCTTGTAGATTTCCCTATCTACGACACTGGTTTTGGGACCTAGGACAGGGGGAGCTTTGGTGGTAAGGACATACCCCAACTTGTTGTAAGTGATTGTCATCTTGACATTCCTGAGCCAATCTTTGTAGTTTGGCCCTGTCAATATGTTTTTATCTAGTAATAACTTAAGTCCGGTCATGTTGAATGGTCGCTGCAATTAGGAGAGAGAAAAGAAACACTTTAGCATGATGCTCTTGCAAGTTTAGAGTGGTTTTTAATTTGTCTAAACTAGATGGCTCCCACTGTCTCTCGAATCCCTTCTCAAACCGTAAAGAAAGGATTAGTCAGGATCACTCTCACCGTACAATACTTGCTTAACCGTTCAGCCAGGCCGGTGTTAGTACTTCGAGGGAGGTTTTCCAACGCTTTCGCGAAGTTCCTTAATTAAGTAACCTCTTTTCCCTGTGGGCGTAGCCCCGCTAACACCTTTCTAGACACCTACTAAGTTTATAGCATTGATCGTTAAGTGAGAGTTTTCCCGAGGAGTAGCATATACTCACAGTAGGATCGGGATCCAAATATCATCGCGTGATAAAACCGAAGGAATCCTACCAGAATCATCACACTCCAAATGGTATGCAACGCTAGCAAGTTTCAGTACTTATGAAACTCCCGATGTGGATTTTTGCCTCATGCTCTTATGACCTTGACTTTGGCCAAAATATCATAAGTCACATGTCAAGTTCTACCCATCATTCACCTGGTTAATTTGGACCCACCCGTACCTACCCTTGACTTTGGCCAAAATAGCAGCACGACTGTCCCAAACCAACGCATCTATTTATGCTGCACATGAATACCCAATAGCTACCAATCACTATGCCTTGACTTTGGCCAAAATACATAGCTTGAATACTTTTTGACCATTCATGTGGAATGACGGAGGGCTACGACTGGTTTTGGCGAAACCGTGAACGTAGTGAACTTGATCTAATCGATGGAACGAGATAGCTTTTTAAAAGGAGTGGTTCAAGCTCCGCGTTTAAAAGTTTAGTTTTGAAAAGAACCGAGTGGTTTTTCAAAGTGTTCCAATCGACTTTTACTTGGTTTATTTTCTTGCATTAGTTCATTTAATGCGTCCCATCATTTAATCCTATCATTCCAGAAAACAACCAAAATATGACGTACGCTTATGCCATTCGCATTCGCCACGGGGCCCCGTCATCACCCGTTAGGTTACTTAACTAACGACAGAGCGGGGGATGGGCTAGCGCGGCTGTAAAACATAAGCAACGCCTAAATAGTTATCATATATAAGTATATAGCAATGATAGACATTACAGATCACAGATGAATACATTGGATATACTAGGAATCCGCAATCCGTTCAAGCCTGCAACGAAAAGCGGATTACACGGTCGCGGTGAATAGCCAATACCCCACCCAAGACCCCTACGGGTGAAGCAAACTACCCGCCAAGTACCCGAAGCGAAGCAACCTCCCTCAACACCATGAGTAGGCCACTCGGCACTTCGAGATACCCGGTAGTTTGTGCACCCCCTCCATAGGTCTATCCTAGGAGCAAAAACAGTAAAAAGAATTATACAATGACGGCTACAACCCCGACCCGGTTGTACGGCCATACAAATAATAATATTACATCAATTTACATATTACAATGAATGAAAGAAAAAACAATACTCATCTCACATCCACCCCGGCTATTCATCCGCGACAATCCAACCCATTCATATACACATACCATCATCAATCACAGATCACAGATATGTATAACCCCGACTAATCGACATATAGCGATTAGCCGACGTTCAATACATATAAACATCACAGATATAACCTTTTACTCAAAGTGTATTGAAGTTCGGAAAAAAATACGGATTTATAGGCCCCCAAAAATAAATTTCTATTCTGGAAAACCTGGGCACATATAAACCATCTTAAAAATCCTAAAACCAAGCCAGAAATACACTGCACCAAACTCGACCCAGTGAAGAGCCAAGACGGCCGCGGTTGCGCGGCAATAGCTTGCTATTGCCGCGGAACCGCGGCTCTTTGGTCGAGTCACTGGATCGTTTTTGGTGGCATTCTTCAAAAAACCCTGAGATGATTTTTGGTGTATGATATATTTTGTTTTGAACAGAAAAAATTTTAACAGAAACTTAGGGTTTTGAAAACTTTGTTTTTCGATTTTTCCGATTCGAACTTCGATACACTCTACTACCTAGCTAGTTTATGTTTAGTTAGGCTCTGATACCACTGTAAGTCCACGTTGCCCACCCCGGTGCTTGCGGGGAGGCGGAAAACGGAATAAAAATCGGATTTTTATGATCTTAGGCAACATGGACTAGACTTTGAAGGATCTTTGCTAAACAAAAACAAGCTAAAGCTAACTAGAAACTAGCTGAGTGCTAGAAAGGTTATACCTTGGGCTTTATGTCCTTCTCTCCTTGCTCCTTGGAGTGGTGGAAGGAGGTCACCTTGGTCATCTTCTCACGTTGAAGAAAGATCCACCCGAAAGCCTCAACCTTTGGCTTCAACTCCAAGCTAGAAGTAACTAGGGTGCAAGAAGTGCTAATCCTTGAACCCTAGATGAGAGTAGAGATTATCAAGAGAGGGTTTTTCTCAAGCTCAAGTGTTTCTCAACACATGAGAGGGGAGAGCTTGAGGGAGAGGAAGAACAAGAGAGAGAATGTGAAAAATAGAATGAGAGAATAATATGAAGCATTCTCTCATATATGTGAATTATTGTAATTAGAAAATTAGTGAGATAATTGTCATGGCTTAATCAAGACATGACCATTATCATTTCATTTTTAATGCAAATTGCAAGGATCAAAAAGCATCTTCCAAATGAAATGATGATGGTCAAAGTGTCAACCAAGGTCAAGGAGGTCAAATAGTCAACAACCATAACCATGCACAATTATAAAACTAATATCAATTAACCATAATACACACATAAGCATTAGGGTTAATAAAATGACAATAGTCATTAACCCTAATCAAAGTCCTCTCCCTCTGTCTCAAGCAACTGTGCATACGCACCCGTATTCGTGATCCGAGGAACACGAACACAATGAGAAAAACCAATCCCAAATCATATACTAGGATCCGGCTTAAACCAAAACCCGCTAGTATAAACTGTCCGGACAGCAAACGTGCACAAGTGCGCGGATGTGAACGAACCCTGTCGCAAAACCATGCGACCTCTACTCGTTTTGCCTAAAGGCGAATAGCTCTCTGTGTGGGACTCTAAAGACTCGACACTACGCTGACAGTGGGTTTAACTACAAACCGCAAGCGGCACTAGCTGTACGTAACGGTCCCCAGGTAGATGTCGATAAGAAGACTGACGAAGCGAACCCCATCTGAACTCCTACTGAGCCTGTATGTGACAGTCTCCATACAGTCCGGTCTGTTCGTCTGATACATCGCATGGCGGGCCTAGGGGGGCGGTGAAACGTCAGTCCCCTAATAGCGGTACAAGTCGTGTCGGAGTGTAGCCCAGAACACCCTGAGATAACAATGGAAACCTACCAGTATATCTCGCTTGCCCTGGCCATGGACTACTCGTGTAATGGCTCTCCTGGACACAGCGCGATGTCAACCCCCAATACCGGGAGAGACGAATCCTGTCTAACCGTCACTGCCTCCAAGTGCTTCGGGACTGCACCCAAAAACTACCTGTTTGCACGACTCCTTTGAGCCGTGGTAGGGTAGTAATCAAAGTGCAGTGGGAACACACTCGAGGCGAAGTGACAGTGTCAAGTCAGCGGACAAAGCTGTACTCATGTCACCTGGGAACTGATAACTGACGATAAGTATAATACCAACCAACAGTTTCCGACGAGTCCTGTCCAGTGTATTCGTAACCTAACGAGCACCCGCATACTATCTCGAGTACGACGTACTGACGGCTGTGGGACAGACCGTCTCCCACACTGGGATGAGAAGCGCATACGCTAGTCTACTCCGGAGTATCGATGCCCTGTCTCGATAGTCCAACGACTAGGGACCTGTATAAGGATGTGCTTATAGATCACCCAGCTCCCACGAGTGTGAGCGCCATCATAACGCTGGTAATCAAGCAAAGATCCTAAGGGCTCTACTAATATGTATATCTGCAATATGCTAAAAGAAACACATGCACATATTAAAGAAAAGACAAACCAAGTAGAATACTACCATTTCGAGCAAGATTGTATATACAACTGTGAATATCCCAAGCTTCCATTAAGTAATATACAAACTAGTATGATACAGTAATGGCCTTTAGGGCATATACACTAACACACGCGATCGGAGAATCTCGTGTTTCGTTTGTGTCTCAAACGAAACACGGGATTTCTAGGATATCCGACCATTCCATTTCTTTGATGTTTATTGCATGCCTGTAATGTGATTACCTGTCTATGATGATATTTATCGCTTGTCTGTAATGTTGATTATCTGCCTGCGATAATATATATGTTGATATATATGATATATAAATAAATGCTGATATGTGTTTTGCATCCACGCTAGTCGTGCCTCCGTCATGCTGTAAGTTAAGTAACCTTATGATGAAGACCCGAGATCCCAAGGCGAATGCGGATAGCATATATAGAATTCTATTTTCTTTTCATATCATGATTTTCTGTGATGGTGTGAGAAAATACTAAATAATATGTGATTATCTAAATGATAGGATTGCTTTAATTTGGATTAATGCAAAGAAAACAAACCTAAAACACGTTATTGGAACCACTCAATTTTTTTTAAAAAGATAGTATAGCCATATTCTTTTGCTTTGCATAGAGGTATTCAGTTAGGAATATCTTGTACCTCATTCGATGTGGTAAGAGCCCGATCTCTTCATGGGGAATCCGCACTTAAGCAAAAGTTTATGTTACTATAAATTTGCAAAACCACTCGGTTCCTTTAATGATATCAAGGTCATTACGTTAAAGGTTTTCTTCAAAACCAGCCGTAGCCCTATGTCATTTCACAAAGTAGAGTACTTAATATTCATGCTGCATTTGTTGTCTATGTTAAGGCATAGTGTACGGTAGCTAAGTGATGCTTCCTGTTGACATGTGATGTGATTGGTTAGAACGGTCGAACGATTTTGTTGACTATGTTAAGGGTTTGTGCAGGTGAATCTAAATCAATCATGAAATGGCGGGTCGAACTTGACTTGAAACTTATGATTTGTTGACTATGTTAAGGTCATAAACCACATGAGGTAAAAACCAATATCGGGAGTTTTAAGTGTTGAAACTTGAAATGTGATTGCATACCATTCTATGTGTTATTTTAGGTCCTGATTCCCATTTTGAGTAATAGTTAATCTTGGGAGATTTTCACGTCACAATTAGCTAACCTATTAGATTTCTAGAAAACGGTTAACAGAGTTATGTCTCTGTGGAAACGTGGTTATTAAATTGGGTTCGTGCAAAAGCACGGGGGACCTCTCTCGAAGTACTAACAATGTCCTAGCTGAACGGTTAGCGAACTTGTGGGTGTAGATGATCCCGGCCAGTTCTCCTTTTAGGGTTTGAAGAAGAATTCGATGAAATAGTGGGAGCCATCCTGATTAGATAAATTAATAAACCGATCTAATCATGATAGAGTGAATACTCAGTGTTTCTTTTCTCTCTCTGGCAGCGACCTATGACTGACCTTAAACTAAAACTCGTAAACCAAGTTAACCGAACCTTTTTACAATCATTGGTTTTAGGATGTCATGATTGTCCTAATTCACGACAAAGTCGCATATATTCGTACCGATCCTACTTCCCCTTTACTTGCTCCAAAACACTCTGTATCAGATATAAAGATCCATATTGCTTGGAAGGTCATCTCGTATTGTTACATACAAACTCGAAGAAAGTGTTTCTGTCGAGAATGACCACTGGTTTTGGAGAAAGTGAATTGTATATAGATATAACTCATTTGTCTCTTCTCTCCACCTTATCTTAAGTTGAGAGCTCTTTTAATAAGAAGAATACACCAGTCACGCTTGTTGGATAGTCTTCTTCCAATCCTGAGGCTAGAGCTGATAGGAAGGGAAAGAAGAAAACCAACCGAGCCTAAATTCAGTGTACACAAGGTAAGAATAGAGACATCTTAAGGGGTTGCAGCTAATGGGAAAGGAGATTCAAATTATTGTCATGATCCTGGGCAATGGAAGAGGCAATATTAGGAATACCTGGCCACCCCCTTGAAGCATATTGATGTTTCATCCTCTATGTGTTTATAATTGAAACGGTTTCTCAATTAACCCTGCTTCCTGGGTATGCGATACCTAATCAGGATCCCACATCTGTAAGTTGTTACAGATGCTGAGAATGAGTAGAGTATTGGAAAATGGTGATTTGATCCTCAAAGTCAAATTCAGAGCAAATGTTGTTATTGAGGAAAATTACCTGATTTTGCCAAAAGGGAAACTTTTGGTTTTGAATAACTATTATTTTGCACCATCTTTGTTTTTTAAAATCGACATCCGCCTCTTTATTTGATAAAGAAAGATGTTCAAATTTTTTAAAACATGTCGTGGACATTTACCTATATCAAGTGTTGATTGGGTAAGGTGCATAGAATAACGATATATACATTCTTAACCAAAATACAGTTTTCAATTTACAAAATATGTAGTAAGTGTAGGGTTCCTAGGCACCCTAGTGAGGTTTCACAAGTGATCAAACATGCACAAATCAAATTTTACGGGTGCCTACAAACCCTAATACGGATCGTTTACTAGATATCTAGGCGAAGCATGCAAGTAAACGGAAATGTATCTAAAGGAAAGGGGGCTACAACCTTTGTAGATCCGGTCCACCAATTCCTAAGCTCCACGATGATCTCCCTCCGCTGTCCAAATCGAACCCCGAACTCAAGTATCGGTTTCGTCGAAGAAATGGGCGGGCTTGATCGTCGGTTCGATGCCGAAGATGATCTACGTCGAGGCATCACAAGAACGAGCTCCGCCTTCGCCAAGTCGAGAAACTTGTGAAGACAACACACTCTAGTACATGGCAAGTAGTAGAGGATGAGGAAATAGGAAGTGGGTATATACTTTAGATTTGGATTTCTCACTTGATTTGGCTAGTTGCCATTGAACTAGAAAGCTTTTCTTTTTGTAGCTCTTGAAGAAGAAGAAGAAAGATATGATAAGTTTTTTGTAAATGATAAATAAATCAATACTTATCATTTACTAACCCTTGGTTAGTTGTAGAGAAATGACCATGGTTAACTTGAATGGTTAGGGTTAAGGATGAGACAAGAATGGTGACTAAGTCAAAGTTTCAAGAAACTTCAACTACAAGACAAAACTAGCAACCATTCTTTTTCTCTTTATCTTTTTCTTTTTCCAAAATAAACAAAAGAGTAAATAAATGAATAAGTAAATAAAAAGAAAACCCTAATCATAAACCTAACCATGGTCTAATTCTTCACACTAACCCTAGCTTGCATGTATCATCAAACATGATACAATCATGTGCACAAAATATATCACATATACAATGTGCACAAACCAAGTGAGTAAATCCATTTAAAGTGAACCAATACTAGTTAATGCAAAGTAATATATCAAATATATAATTATACATTAAATCATTAAATCAACACTTGATCCAAAGATCCGGTCATATCGCATATAACCGGCTAGTATCCAATGTATCGGCTTATCGAATCATTCCTTGATTCGATAACTAGGTTATATCGCATACAACCATTCGACACATTCATCGCGAGAATGAAATACGGTATCACATACACGCATTATTCTCGGTCCTGCACATATCTCATATGCGCTCCTATTTCGTTTCGCTTGAGCCAGGAAACCTCTGTGTAGGACTCTAAAGACTCGTCAATACGCCGGCAGCGGATGATGATCATATCAAACATCCACAAGCCGCAAGCGGTCTGCTAAACGTAACGGCCACCCGGGTATTGAGCGATCAGAAGATCGACGAGCAAGCCCGCTCACACTCCTGTGAATCCAACCAGTAACACTTAACGTACAGTCCAGTCTGTTCGTCTGATATGTCGCATATCTCGCCTAGGGGTGGTAAACGTCAGACCCCAATAGCTCGATAAGTCATGCCGACGTAAGGTCCATAACATTCGTGAAACTACTGATAACTCTTACCAGTATATCACTGCAACCCTGGCCAGGGATTTCCTGTTATGGCCAGTCGAGCATAGCACAACATCAACCCCCAATACCGGGAGAGTCGAATCCCCTCCTATCGCTCATTGCCTCCATGTGAATCGGGACTGTACCCAAAAACCACCTGTTTGTACAACTCAGTAGAGCCGTGGTAGGGTGGAAATCAAAGCACAGTGGGAGACACACAAGACTCTATGACGATCTTGGGTCAACAGACTAAGCTGTACCAGTGTCACCAGAGAAATGCCATCTGACGTGAGGTATAATACCATCTGGGAGTTCTCGGCGAGTCCGTTCAGTGTACCCAGTCTTCACTGAGCACCCGTATACCATCTTCAATGTCAAACACCAATGGATATGGGATCATCCATCGCCCATCGCATGGGTCGAGAAGATATACGCTAGTCTACACTGGAATATCGATGCCCCGTCTCGATATTCCCTCGACTAGGAACAATGAAGGATGTACTCATTGACTACCCAGGCCCCACTAGTATGATCTTCATCATAGTCCTGGAAGTCGAGTACACATCCTAAGGGCTTTATCAACATGTAATCAGAGAGAAAGAAAGTATACACGTTAAGATAAAGATCAACCAGATAGCGTACTATCATGTCGAGCAAGAAAGTCCTACCTATATATGTCCCAGCATCCACTACAATATACATCCAATGTACAGTAATGGCCTCTAGGGCATACATATAACTAACAATCTCCCACTTGCACTAGGGCCATCTGTAGCAGTGGTTGCAGTATCTAATACTCAACCATCCCATATGTGTCTCTCTCTGGGATAAGGCCTTCGTGAGTGGATCCGCCGTGTTGTCCTCTGAGTCTACTCTCCTAACCTCGATCATCCCAGAGATCAACTATCTCCATGATCAGGTGATGCTTCCTCAGAATATGTCTGGGTCACTGATGGGACCAGGGTTCCAGGGCCTAAACCACACTTCCATTGTCATACAATGGCAGGAACCTAGTTCATCTTATGAACCAATATATACCCAAACTGCCTCTTTGGTAGTATCTTCAATAGCGATGTTACCAGCCTTTATCGTCTAGTTTGCCACGGTATCTAGCTTGGAACTCTTCCAACATACCGTCCCTTTACTGAGGGTAAAGACAATGCCCGTGACTGACATTCAGTCGTCTTTATCACCCTGGAACGTTTCTAGTGATTCTCCCCAGGATCGATTGATACCATCTCACTACATCTAGTGAGAATCCTAGCATCCAATTACACCTATCTCATAGATGAAAACTCAGGATTTAGGAGGTATCACTTTGATCCTATTTGGAGAATCCTAGTGATAATAGGAGATTGACCGATCGTATTATAGGAAACTCTTTTCCTATCAAGAGTATGTTATCTACGTACAATACGAAGATCACCACCTTACTCTCTACTACCCTTTTGTATATACAAGGTTCGTCTACCATTTTGATGAAGTCAAACACTTTGACTATCTCATCAAAACAGACATTCCAACTCCGCGATGCCTGCTTCATTATGTGAAGCAACTTGCACACGTTTCCGCTGCTCCCACTGTTTACGAGGACATCTGGCTGTGTTCTTATAGACGTTCTCTTCTAAATCAGTATTTAGAAAAGCAGTCATGGCACCCAACCGCCAGATATCGTAGTCATGGTATGTAGCCGTGGTAAGTAGGATCTGGACAGACTTAAGCATAGCTACTGGAAAAAGGTTTCATCATTATCCACGCCTGGTCGATGACGAAAACCTTTAACAAGTCTAGCTTTGAAAGTCTCAACTTTTCCATCTACACCAAGTAATCTTCTCAAGATATACTTGCTCCTGATGGGAATTTAACCCTTCAGATATAGCAGCCAAAGTCCATACTTTGCTGGTGTATATGGATTCCATCTCAGATCGCTAAGCATCCAGCCATTCTTACAGAGTCCCTACTCTCGATGGCCTGCTCGAAACTAGTTGGGTCATCATCTCATGATGTAATCCTTGCTCCCACTGTCATCGAGAAACCGAGGTATCTCTCAGGCGGATGAAGAACCCTACTAGATCGGCGGAGAGGCTGAGGTTCGTCGGAAACTATAGAATCCTTTGGTTCTGTCAAATCATCAACTGTATTTTTGTATAGCTGGAACCTTTCCAGTTCAACAGAACTGATCCTGCCTCGATCTTGTCCGGATTTTGCTTTAAACATAGGCCGGACAACCCCAAATCTTAACTCGCTTAAGAGATAGGATCTTCCCACACCATATCTTATATGGAGTGGTAGGCACTGATTTGAATCGAACCCTATTCAATAGGTATGCAACTTCATAAGTGCATAACTCCCAAAAGGAAATAGGTAACTCAGTAATACTCATCATAGAGCACACCATATTTAATATTGTGCAATTGCTCCGCCCTGATACACCGTTGTGCCGTGGTGTATTCAGAGGAGTAGTACGGAGAGAGAATCTCATTCTCCTTTAGAATAGTCCAGGAATGCCATGCACAAGTATTCTCCTCCCTGATCTCATCATAGGACATAATACTTATACCCGGTTATTGGTTCTCTACTTCTAACTTATATTCTGTGAATACCTCAAAAGGTTCGGACTTGTGTTTCAATAGGAACATATGACTGAATCTTGAGAGATTATCAGAGAATATAATGAAGTATAAAAAACCAGTCCTGGCATGTGTAGACAGGAGACTTTACATACATCATCATGTATCAGTCCCAAGAGTTTACTAACTCTTTCTCTGTTTCTAATAAACAGAGCTATGGTCATCTAATCTTTGTGACATGACTGGCAAGTTTCACAAGATGTAAATTCAAACTGATTTAAATATGCATCTTAAATGTAACTTTAGCCAGTCGGGTCGCATTGATGTGACCTAGTCTACAATGCCTCAAGAAGGATTCGTTCATTTCTGAACTCTTCTTCTTGTGTGTGTTCTGTATACTAGGAACTGTAGTTTGATTTAGAACTTCAATGCTTTTAGATAACGTGCCTGAACCGATCAACTTTTGATATAGGAAATGGTCAAAACATTATCAATACAAAATTATATCCTTTCTTTACTAATAAAGAGACTGATATGATTTTGTATATCAGGTTCGGTATCTAATAGCATTTGTTCAGAATCAATGTACTGGTAGTACAGGGTGACAGTGACCAACAGACTTGGCTGCAACACTTGCCCCGGTTTCTGTCTCATGAAACTTATCACCCGTTCTCAGTTTTTCTACCTTTTTTGTAGCCCTATATAACAGCTTACATATCTGGGATCATGATCCGGTATCATATACCCAGGATGCAGAGGATACTGAGAAACAGTTCTTTATAATAAACACACCCGAAGGAGATGCATCATATGCACTTTCTTCGTTTGGGCGGCATAGGAATTCTGGTATTCCCCTATTTCCTGCTCTGTCTTATAACAATTATAAGTTGGAGCGGGACCAACGTTCCCCAGCTCAGTATAACAAGCGGGTTCGGTCAATACATCCATATTATTATCTTGATTAAGGCGTGATATGGTCGCTACCTGGAGAGAGAGAGAAGAAAACACTCTGCGTGCGCTCTTGCAAGATCAGATTGGTTATATTTTATCTAATCAGGATGGCTCCCACTGTTTTTATCAAATCTTCCTTCAAACCCTAAAAGGAAAGACTAGCCGGGATTAATTACACTCTACAAGTTCGCCAATCTTTCAGCCAGGCCAGTGTCGGTACTTTGAGGGAGGTTCCCCGTGCTTTCGCACGGACCTAATTACAGTAAACCTCATTTTCCCAGAGGCGTAACCCCGTTGACACCTTTCTAGACACCTACTTGATCGGCTAATTGCAAAGTGTAAAACTCTCCCAGGAGTAACAATTACTCGCAGTGGGTATCGGGATCCAACTATCATATAGAAGGCATGCAATCTCATTGCAAATTTCAACACTTGAAACTCCCGATTAAGGTTTTTACCCCTAGCACCTATGACCTTAACTATGGTCAACAAATCATAAGTACTAGTCAAGTTCTACCCGTCATTTCATGATTAATCAGACCCACCCACATGACCCTTGACTAAGGTCAACAAAGTCACGCGACTGTCCTAACTAATCGCATCATATGCGGTGTAGGAAGACATCACTTAGCTACCGTACACTGTGCCTTGACTATGGTCAACAAACACAGCACGAATACTAAGTACTCTACTTCCTAAAATGACGGAGGGTTGCGTATGGTTTTTGTGGAAACCTTTAACGCTTTGAACTTGATCTCGTTGCGGAATCAAATGGTTTTTAAATGGAATGTTTTTGACGCTTTTCTAGTTTTGGTAAAGGGGTCACTCCCGGTGAAGGGATCGTCGGCCCTTTCCTCGTCGAATGAGGTGCGGGATATATCATATATATCACTGTGCAAAGCGGAAACTATAGAAGCTATCCAAAAACAAACCGAGTGATGTAGCATCTGCCAGTTATTGCTAAAGGAGTCACTCCCGGTGAAGGGATCTCGGTCCTTTCCTTATCGAATAAGGTGCAGGATGTTCTACAAGGAACACCGCGATGCAAAGCAAGAACTGTAGCTACCTGTTTTATTTTGAAATTCGATTCCACAACATCAATTAGGTTTATTTTCTTCATTAATCTCATTAATGAATATCCCATCATTTAAATTACCTAAACATCACAGATAAATATGACGTACACTTATGCCATCCGCATTCGCCTCGATGTCCCCTCGTGCACCGTTAGGTTAGGTAACTAACGGCAGAGCGGGGCAGGGCTAGCGCGGGTGTAAAACATAAGCAACGTCTATATAATATATCATATATATTATATACTATATCTATCTGAACAGAGCACAGAACATCGCATGATCACATCACAGATAACGCAGCAGAAAGAATCATATGAAATATTGGATATACTAGGACGTCCGTGTTTTCAATACGAGCCAGTATAAAACACGGATTCCACGGTCGTGATGAATAGCCAATCCCATACCCCTAGACCCCTACGAGAGCGGCAAGCAACCCTACCAATTCTAGGGTTAGGAGACCCGGACTCGACTCCTCGAGTTGGTCTCCCACTGGACCCCAGAACCCGGTTACTTATGCTCCCCTCCTTGGGTCTATCCTAGTGCAGAAAAGTAAATAATATACATCAACGGTGACAACTTCCGCAACCTGGAAGTGCCCCAAAAAAAGAATATTACATATAAGTTTTTACATGAATGAAAATGAAAAACACTCATCTCACATAAAAACCCCGGCTATTCAAACACGAAGATCCAATATAACATATCCAGCAACACATAACATCACATGTCATCAACGTAAGTAAATATGTCCATCCCAATTGTCGTTGACATATAGCAACGAAACCGGCGACATCACATATTACACTTACGGTCACAGAAAAGAAAGTGCAAAACTACAACAGTTGGAATCCGCAATCTCTTTAGACATCGCATGCCTAATCAAATGAATTCCTTAGACATCGCATGCCTAACAATTATAAACCCCGCATTTTAGTCTCAAAATCGAAAACACTTTTCAATATCGAGTCGGGCAATTCAACAGGATTCCCGACATTCTGATCGAATGCTCGTCGCAAACTTTAGTAGGCGGCCGCACCCCCGATACCGTCGACGAAGTGCACCAAGGCGGAACACCGCTGCCGCGAGCACCCGACCGGATGCTTTCGGCCACGGGGTTCTCCTACAGTCACTTGGTCGGGGCTATGGGGCGAGGCTGTCTATTAAGTTTACCCGGCGAGTATCCGCGTACGCTACGTGATTGCGACGGACTTTTGATCACATCAAAATTCCGTGGCAACCGATCAAGTGAGACTAAACCGCTAGATTTATAACATTCATTTAGTTATCTCATAACCTTTTGTGAATTCCAATTATTGTATCACATTCCGGATAAACAGAAAATGCTAAACTTTTCGATCGAACAATCGAACACCCAAGTTTTCCCGATACAGCTCAACACATGAAATAAGTCTAACAACATTCAGTTCGTGCCTCAGTACCAACGGTCCAGCCGTAGAAGGGTCAAGCCAACGCCTCACATGTGGCACGCCGTACTGCCCCAAACCCGAAGGTTCAAAGGGCAGTTCAAGACGGTCACATAATCGAGTTAAGGTTTGTTATCTTCTAGAGGGTCCATTGCGTTACTTGCACTACTTAGAACGTCGTTAAACTACGGAAAAATCCAACTATTGGAAATTTCCCGGCAGGGGAAAAAGTGGGTATTTATATCCGGTCGAACTTTTTAACATATTCTAAAAATACCCGGAAAAGCACACCGACAAAAATTAGACAGTCCGATCGAATACACCGAGTCCCCAATACAACCCAGAAAATACAACTCTGGAATAAATATTAAAAACATCCAGAACACACAAGAAACACCAACAGAAACAACTGAAGAAAACACACATCCTGATCATCACAGACGGCCGCGGAACCGCCGCAAAAGGGGGGTCAACGCCGCGGTTCCGCGGTCGTACTGTTGAATTAGGTTGTCGTTTTCTCCAGTTTTTCTTAGAATTTCCTGCACATTTCTCTGCATATTTTTAATTCCAAAAAATCCACAATTTACAGAAATGCCCAGAGAGCATTTTTCAAGTCGTGTTTTGGGTCGATCGGACTTCTAATTCCGTCGGGACTTCGCCTAAGGCTCTAGCTAGGCTCTGATACCACTGTAGGGTTCCTAGGCACCCTAGTGAGGTTTCACAAGTGATCAAACATGCACAAATCAAATTTTACGGGTGCCTACAAACCCTAATACGGATCGTTTACTAGATATCTAGGCGAAGCATGCAAGTAAACGGAAATGTATCTAAAGGAAAGGGGGCTACAACCTTTGTAGATCCAGTCCACCAATTCCTAAGCTCCACGATGATCTCCCTCCGCTGTCCAAATCGAACCCCGAACTCAAGTATCGGCTTCGTCGAAGAAATGGGCGGGCTTGATCGTCGGTTCGATGCCGAAGATGATCTACGTCGAGGCATCACAAGAACGAGCTCCGCCTTCGCCAAGTCGAGAAACTTGTGAAGACAACACACTCTAGTACATGGCAAGTAGTAGAGGATGAGGAAATAGGAAGTGGGTATATACTTTAGATTTGGATTTCTCACTTGATTTGGCTAGTTGCCATTGAACTAGAAAGCTTTTCTTTTTCTAGCTCTTGAAGAACAAGAAGAAAGATATGATAAGTTTTTTGTAAATGATAAATAAATCAATACTTATCATTTACTAACCCTTGGTTAGTTGTAGAGAAAGGACCATGGTTAACTTGAATGGTTAGGGTTAAGGATGAGACAAGAATGGTGACTAAGTCAAAGTTTCAAGAAACTTCAACTACAAGACAAAACTAGCAACCATTCTTTTTCTCTTTATCTTTTTCTTTTTCCAAAATAAACAAAAGAGTAAATAAATGAATAATTAAATAAAAAGAAAACCCTAATCATAAACCTAACTATGGTCTAATTCTTCACACTAACCCTAGCTTGCATGTATCATCAAACATGATACAATCATGTGCACAAAATATATCACATATACAATGTGCACAAACCAAGTGAGTAAATCCATTTAAAGTGAACCAATAGTAGTTAATGCAAAGTAATATATCAAATATATAATTATACATTAAATCATTAAATCAACACTTGATCCAATGATCCGGTCATATCGCATATAACCGGCTAGTATCCAATATATCGGCTTATCGAATCATTCCTTGATTCGATAACTAGGTTATATCGCATACAACCATTCGACACATTCATCGCGAGAATGAAATACGGTATCACATACACGCATTATTCTCGGTCCCGCACATATCTCATATGCGCTCCTATTTCGTTTCGCTTGAGCCAGGAAACCTCTGTATAGGACTCTAAAGACTCGTCAATATGCCGGCAGCGGATGATGATCATATCAAACATCCACAAGCCGCAAGCGGTCTGCTAAACGTAACGGCCACCCGGGTATTGAGCGATCAGAAGATCGACGAGCAAGCCCGCTCACACTCCTGTGAATCCAACCAGTAACACTTAACGTACAGTCCAGTCTGTTCGTCTGATATGTCGCATATCTCGCCTAGGGGTGGTAAACGTCAGACCCCAATAGCTCGATAAGTCATGCCGACGTAAGGTCCATAACATTCGTGAAACTACTGATAACTCTTACCAGTATATCACTGCAACCCTGGCCAGGGATTTCCTGTTATGGCCAGTCGAGCATAGCACAACATCAACCCTCAATACCGGGAGAGACGAATCCCCTCCTATCGCTCATTACCTCCATGTGAATCGGGACTGTACCCAAAAACCACCTGTTTGCACAACTCAGCAGAGCCGTGGTAGGGTGGAAATCAAAACACAGTGGGAGACACACAAGACTCTATGACGATCTCGGGTCAACAGACTAAGCTGTACCAGTGTCACCAGAGAACTGCCATCTGACGTGAGGTATAACACCATCTGGGAGTTCTCGGCGAGTCCGTTCAGTGTACCCAGTCTTCACTGAGCACCCGTATACCATCTTCGATGTCAAACACCAATGGATATGGGATCATCCATCGCCCATCGCATGGGTCGAGAAGATATACGCTAGTCTACACTGGAATATCGATGCCCCGTCTCGATATTCCCTCGACTAGGAACAATGAAGGATGTACTCATTGACTACCCAGGCCCCACTAGTATGATCTTCATCATAGTCCTGGAAGTCGAGTACACATCCTAAGGGCTTTATCAACATGTAATCAGAGAGACAGAAAGTATACACGTTAAGATAAAGATCAACCAGATAGCGTACTATCATGTCGAGCAAGAAAGTCCTACCTATATATGTCCCAGCATCCACTACAATATACATCCAATGTACAGTAATGGCCTCTAGGGCATACATATAACTAACAGTAAGAGTTAGGGAATTCTTAGAACTCATACATAGTTATATATATGGTCGATGTCATTATAGAAAAAGGGAAGGTTCTACTTCATTCCGTTTACATATGAGTACTCTAGTTTTGGACGCACGTTCTTGTTGAAACACAAAGTCCGAAACTATTGAGAAGTTCATGGAGTATAGGAATAAAGTAGAGAAACAGACGTTGGAAATATTAAGATTGTTTGAAGTTCTCGAAGATGTGGATACTTATACTCGGTATTCCATATTGAGAATTTGATTCTCTCTCAGATTACTCATCTGAGGGTACACTCCATGATGAGTAATGCTGAGCAGCCTTTTTCATTTAGGGGATATGCACTGAAACTAGATGCACACCCATTAAATATGGTTCTATCTAAATTTGTACCTGAGATTCTATATGTGATATAGAATGAGTACATCTTAAACTTGTTAAGATATGGAGTTATCCAGTTTATGCTTTAAAACAGAATCCGGATAAACTCAAGGTATGTTTCGGTAATGTGCAATTTATGGGTTATCCCAAACTTTCGCAAGGGTTCAACTTCTACCATTTTCAGAATCAAAAATTGTTTATTAATGACTCGCTACCTTTTTAGAAAAGGAATTTCTTGCAAAAGAAATTAATGTGAGTATGGTAGAACTGGAAGTGATTCCAGAACCATAAACAGTTACTAAAAATTTAGTAAAACCTGTGAATTCAATTGACCCTGATAAAACTTAGCCACACCGCAGATTTAGTAGGTGACCTCTGACACCTGAGAGATGCTATGGTTTCCTCCTAGATAGTGACAAGGAGTCTTGCATCATGTGATGATGATCCTACCAGTTATCAGCATGCCATAGGAAGTGGTGACTTCCGACTGATAGCCGTATGCCATGTTATCCAAGTTGGACTCCATGCATTAAAACAAAGTATGGATTTTGTTGGGTGCTCCTGAAGTGGTAAAACCTATTAGGAGTAAGTAAATCTTTCGAGATCGGTGCAAATGGAAAGGTTGTAACCTAATAAGGCTAAACCTGTAGTAAAAGGTTTCCATCAAATACCCGGTGTAGATTGTGATGAAACTATTACTTCAGTGTCTGTGCTGAAGTCCATACGGATAGAACTTGCCACTGTTGTTTTTCATGACTATGGTATTTGGCAAATGGATGACTATAACGTCTTTCTAAATGGTGATTTAGAAGTGTATGTGTATATGACTTTACCAGAGGATTAACATAGTCGGTGGGAGCAGCAGACGGTGTGCAAGTTGCTTAAATCTATTTATAGACTAAAGAAAGCATAGCGGAGATGGATCATCTGTTTTGATATTATGGTAAAAGTGTTTGATATCATCAAAATAATAGATGAACCTAGTATTTGTAAGAAGGATGTAGGGAGTACTATCATAGTATGTGGATGACATACTCCTGATAGGAAGTGATGCTCCTACTCTACAATCGGTCAAACTATGGTAGTCACAGGTGTTCCTCCATAAAGGAGGTGGATTACAGTCCAGTCCTAGGGAAACATTTGGAAAGAAGTGAAGAACATATCATATTTTTCTTTATGTATGGTAATGGCAGCCTCCTTCTGGAGGAGGTTACCAATTCTTGCTTTCATGATGACAGGGATGGTAAAGTGTCTGTCATGAGTTATAAGATTACCCTCTTCGAAGGAGCAGTATGTTGGAAAGAGTTCCAGGAGGGATACTGAGGTAGTCGTGGCGCTGAATGCTAATTATGACTCAGCAAAGGATACAGCCTAAGAAATTGTTAGATAAAATTGTTCATTTAAGAACTTGGTCCCATCGTCTATCCAGACAAATTCTAAGATAGGTATCGCTCAATTAGGGAGATGGTTGATCTCCGCGAAGTTGAGAATATAGAGAAAAAATTAGAAACATTGTGGCTGATCCACTCACTGAGGCTGTTTCTCAAACACGGTTTGTGAAACTGTAAGTAGAGAAGTTGGGTATGCGATGGCACATGAGATGTGGGTACGCGATACGACAATGATTAGCCTTAAGTCCAAGTGGGAGATTTTCCATTTATAATTCCTCGATCCAAAAACTCAAGAGAAGAAGTGAAGGAGAAGAAGAAGAAGCTATTGATGTTTAGACTAGTGTGTACGTTTCCTGACCCGGTTGGAGGACGATAGCTGATCCCACAGCTATTAGTGTTTGACACCAAGGACTGTATACATGTGCTTATTAGGTTATGAGTTACAATGGACGGACTCACCGAGTACTCTTAGATGATATTATACCAATTGTCAGATAGCAGTTCTCGGGTGACGATAGTACAGGGTAGTCCCTTGACCTGAGATCGCCATAATGCCTTTTGTGTGTTCCTACTATACTGTTAGTTATGTGTATGCCCTAGAGGTCATTATTGTACATATGATGTATATTATAGTGGATGCTTGGACATATATAGAGAGGACTTTCTTTCTCGACATGATAGTATGCTATCTGGTTGCTTTTTGTCTTAACATGTAGACTTGTATTGTGATACTGTCTTACTCTCACATGTTGATAAAGCCCTTAGGATGTGTACTTGACTACCATGACTATGATGGCGATCATACTAGTGGGGCCAAGGGTAGTCCACAAGTACATCCTATAATTGTTCCTAGTCGAGGGTGTATCGAGACAGGGCATCGATATTCCATAGTAGACTAGCGTATATGCTTTTTGACCCATATGATGGGCGATGGATGATCCCACATCCATTGGTGTTTGACATCAAAGATGGTATACGGGTGCTCAGTGGAGACTGGGTACACTGAACGGACTCACCGAGAACTCCTAGTTGATGTTATACCTATCGTCGGATAGCAGTTCTCTGGTGACACTGGTACAGGTTAGTCTGTAGACCCGAGATCGTCATAGAGTCTTGTGTGATTACCACTGTGCTTTGATTTCCACCTTACCAAGTTCAAGAGAATGTGCAAAACGGTGGCTTTTCGGTACAGTCCCGAATCATATGGAGGCAATGAGTGATAGGAGGGGATTCTTCTTTTCCGGTATTTGGGGTTGATGTTGCGCTATGCTCGATTGGCTATAACAGGAAGTTCCTTGCCAGGGCTGATGCGGAGATCTACTAGTTGTAGGGTTAATAGGCACACTATAGAGGTCTAACAAGGCATCAACCATGCCAATTTAAAATTTTAAGGGTGCCGAGAAACCCTAATACGGATCGTCGGCTAGAAGTTTAGGCGAAATACGAATCTAGTTAACATCTTAACTAAAGGAGAGAGGCTACAACCTTTGTAGATCCATTTGTCCACTTCCTAAGCTCCACGTAGGCGTCCTCTCGCTGTCCGTCTCGAATCCCGAACTCAAACGTCGGCTTCATCGGAGAATTGGGCGAACTAGGTCGTCGGCTTCGTGCCGAAGATGATCTACATCGAAGCATCACAAGTTCAAGCTCCGACTTCACAAATTTGTAAAACATGTGAAGAAAACACCCAAAACAACTTGGCAAGAGGTAGAGGGTGAAGAAATAGGAGGTGGGTTCACTTTAGAATTGGATTTCTCTCTTTAGAACTCAAGTTGCCATTGATGGCATCAAGCTTTTCTTGAAGAAGAAGATGATCAAGAAAAAGAAAGAATATGATAAGTTTCTTATTTTAAAAATGAAACTAATATGAATACTTATCATATACTAACCATGGTCAAGTGTAGAGATTAAACTAAGGTTAGTTGGAATGGTTAGGGTTAAAGATAAGATAAGAATGGTGGACTTGTTCAAAGCTTCAAGAAGCTTCAACATAGAAACAAAATAAGCCACCATTCTTAATAATATCCAAAATGAATAAATAAATAAATAACTAAGTAAATAATCAAAACCCTAACCATTCATATAACCATGGTTTAATCTTTACACAAACCCAAGTGAGCAAGCATCATCAAACATGATACAAACAAGTGCACAAAAAATATATCACATATACAATGTGCATCAAGTGAGAAAATCCTTTTAAAATGAACCAATACTAGTTAATGCAAATTAATATATCAAACATATAATTATACATTAAATCATTAAATCAACACTTGATTCAATGATCCGGTCATGTCACACATAACCGACTAGTATACAATGTATCGATATATCGAATCAATGATTCGATAACTAGGTTATATCGCATACAACCAATCGAAACATTCATCGCGAGAATGAAATACGGTATCACATACACGCATTATTCTCGGTCCTGCACATATCTCATATGCGCTCCTATTTCGTTTCGCTTGAGCCAGGAAACCTCTGTGTAGGACACTAAAGACTCGTCAATACGCCGGTAGCAGATGATGATCATATCAAGCACCCACAAGCCGCAAGCGGTCTGCTAAACGTAACGGCCACCCGGGTATTAAGCGATCAGAAGATCGACGAGCTAGCCCGCTCACACTCCTGCGAATCCAACCAGTAACACTTACCGTACAGTCCGGTCAGTTCGTCTGATATGTCGCATATCAAGTCTAGGGGTGGTAAACGTCAGACCCCAATAACCGATAAGTCGTGTCGATGTGAGGCTCATAACGGGTCGAGAAACTACTGGTAACACTTACCAGCAAATCTCTGATCAGCCCTGGCCAGGGACTTCCCTGTTACGGCCAATCGAGCACAGCGCAACATCAACCCCCAATACCGGGAGAGACGAAACCCCTCCTATCGCTCATTGCCTCCATGTGACTCGGGACTGTACCCAAAGACCACCGTTTTGCACGCCCTCATGGGCGTGGTAAGGTGGAGATCAAAGCACAGTGGGAATCACACAAGACTCTATGACGATCTCGGGTCTACAGACTAACCTGTACAAGTGTCACCTGAGAACTGCCATCTGACATGAGGTATAATACCATCTGGGAGTTCTCGGCGAGTCCGTCCAGTGTACCCAGTCTCCACTGAGCACCCGTACACCATCTCTGATGTCAAACACCAATGGATATGGGATCATCCATCGCCCATCTCATGGGTCGAGAAGCGTATACGCTAGTCTACACTGGTATATCGATGCCTCGTCTCGATACACCCACGACTAGGGACCTTGAAGGATGTACTTATGGACTACCATGTCCCCACTAGTATGATCTGCATCATAGTCCAGGTAGTCAAGTACACATCCTAAGGGCTTTACCAACATGTAACAGAGAGACTATCAGTTTACACGTTAAGGTAAAGAGTAACCAGATAGCATACTATCATGTCGAGCAAGAAAGTCCTCCCTATATATGTCCCAGCATCCACTACAATATACATCCTATGTACAGTAATGGCCTCTAAGGCATACATATAACTAACAATCTCCCACTTGCACTAGGGCCATCTGATAGCAGTGGTTGCAGTATCTCATACTCAACCATCCCATAAAAGTCTCTCTCTGGGAATAGGCCTTCGTGAGTGGATCCGCCGTGTTATCCTCTGAGTCTGTACTCCTAACCTCGATCCCTTAGAGATCAACCATCTCCATGATCAGGTGATACTGCCTTAGAATATGTCTGGATCACTGATGGGACCGGCGTTCCTTGGCATAAGCCACAACTCCATTGTCACACAATAGGAGGAACTAAGTTCATCTCATGAACAAATATACATCCAAACAGCCTCTTTGGTAGTATCTTTAGTAGCGATGTATCGTGCCTTTATCGTCTAGTATGTCACGGTATCTAGCTTGGAACTCTTCCAACATACCGTCCCTTTACTGAGGGCAAAGACAATGCCTGCGACTGACATTCAGTCGTCTTTATCACCCTGGAACACTTCCAGTGATTCTCCCCTGGATCGATTGATACCATCTCACTACAACTAGTGAGAATCCTAACATCCAATTAAATCTATCTCATAGATCCAAAACTCAGGATTTAGGGGGTATCATTTTGATCCTACACGGAGAATCTTTGTGATAATCGGAGATTGACCGAGCGTAGCATAGGAAACTCCTTCCCTATCAAGAGTATGTCATCCACGTACTCTACGAGGATCACCACCGTACTCCCTACTACCTTTTTGTATATACAAGGTTCATCTACCATTTTGATGATGTCAAACTGTTTGACTAACTCATCAAAACAGATGTTCCAACTCCGCGATGCCTGCTTTATCCTATAAAGCATCTTGCACACGTTTCCGCTGCTCCCACTGTCTACGAAGCCCTCTGGTTGTGTACTTATAGACGCTCTCTTCTAAAACATCATTTAGAAAAGCAGTCATGGCACCCAACCGCCAGATATCGTAGTTATGGTATGTAGCCGTGGCAAGTAGGATCTGTATGGACTTAAGCATAGATCTTTAGAAAAAGTTTCATCATGATCCACACCTGGTCAATGATGCAAAGCTTTACTAAGTCTAGCTTTGAAAGTCTCAACTTTTCCATGTACACCAAGTAATCTTCTCAAGATATACTTGCTCCTGTTGGGGATTTAACCCTTCAGATAAAGCAACCAAAGTCCATACTTTGTTGGTGTATAAGGATTCCATCTCAGATCGCTAAGCATCCAGCCATTCTTACAGAGTCCCACTCCTGATGGCCAGCTCGAAACTAGTTGGGTCATCATCTCATGATGCAATCCTCGCTCCCACTGTCATAGAGAAACCGAAGTATCTCTCAGGTGAGTGAGGAACCCTACTAGATCGGCGGAGAGGCTGAGGTTCGTTTGTCACTATTGAATCCTCCGGTTCTGTCAAATCATCATCTGCAGTTTGTATAGCTGGAACCTTTCCAGTTCTACATAACTGACCTTGCCTCGAGCTTGTCCGGATTTTGCTTTTAGACATAGGCCGGACAACCCCAAATCTTAACTAGCTTAAGATATGGGCTCTTCCCATACCATATCTCATATGGAGTGGTAGGCAACTGATTTGATTTGAACCTAATTCAATAGGTATGCAGCTTCTCAAGTGCATATCTCCCTAAAGGAAATAGGTAACTCAGTAATACTCATCATAGAGCGCACCATATCATATAGGGTGTGATTGCTCCGCCCCGTTATACCATCGTGCTATGGTGTATACGGAGGAGTAATTCTGAGAGAGAATCTCATTCTCATTTAGAATAGTCCAGGATTTCCGTGCTCAAGTATTCTCCTCCTCGATCACATCAAAGGACATAATACTTATACCCGTATTTTGGTTCTCTACTTCTAACTTATATTCTGTGAATATCTCAAAAGGTTCGGACTTGTGTTTCAACAGGAACATATTTCTGAATCTTGAGAGATTATCAGAGAATGTAACGAAGTACAAAGAACCTGTCCTGGCTTATGTAGACAGGAGACCTTACATACATCAACATGTATCATCCCAAGAGTTCACTAACTCTTTCTCTGTTTCCAATAAACAGAGCTGTGGTCATCTTATCTCTGTGACATGACTGGCAAGTTTTCATAAGATGTAAATTCAAACTGATTTAAATATGCATCTAAATGTAACTTAGCTAGTCGGGTCGCATTGATATAACCTAGTCTACAAAGCCTCAAGAAGGATTCGTTCATTTCTGAACTCTTCTTCTTGTGTGTGTTCCGTATACTAAAGAACTGTAGTTTGATTTAGAACATCAATGCTTTTAGATAACGTGCCTGAACCGATCAACTTTTGATATAGGAAATGTTCAAAACATTATCCATCAACACAAAATTATATCCTTTCTTTACTAATAAAGAAACTGATATGATTTTGTATATCAGGTTCGGTATCTAATAACATTCGTTCAGAATCAATGTATTCTGGTAATACAGGGTGACAGTGACCAACAGACTTGGCTGCAACTCTTGCCCCGTTTTCTGTCTCATGAAACTTATCACCCGTTCTCAGTTTTTCTACCTTTTTGTACCCTATGTAACAGATTACATATCTTGGATCCTGATCCGGTATCATATACCCAGGATGCGGAGGATACTGAGAAACAGTTCTTTATAATGAACACACCCGAAGATGATGCATCAGCATGCACTCTCTTCGTTTGGGCGGCTCGGGAATTCTGGTAATCCCCAATTTCCTGCTCTTTCTTATAACAATTATAAGTTGGAGCGGGACCAACGTTCCCCAGCTCAGTATAACAAGTGGGTTCGGTCAATAATCCGTATTATTATCTTGATTAAGGCGTGATATAGTCGCTACCTGGAGAAAGAGAGAAGAAAACACTCAGCGTGCGCTCTTGCAAGAATAGATTGGTTATTATTTTATCTAATCAGGATGGCTCCCACTGTTTTTATCAAATCTTCCCTCAAACCCAAAAAGGAAAAACTAGCCGGGATTAATTACACACTACAAGTTCGCCAATCTTTCAGCCAGGCCAGTGTCGGTACTTTGAGGGAGGTCCCCTGTGCTTTCGCACGAACCTAATTAATGTAAACCTCGTTTTCCCAAAGGCGTAACCTCGTTGACACCTTTCTAGACAACTACTTGATCGGCTAATTGTAATGTGTAAAACTCTCCCAGGAGTAACAATTACTCGCAGTGGGTATCGGGATCCAACTATCACATAGAAGGTATGCAATCTCATTGCAAATTTCAACACTTGAAATTCCCGATAATATTTTGCCCCTAGCAGCTATATGACCTTAACATAGTCAACAAATCATAAGTTCTAGTCAAGTTCAACCCGTCATTTCCTGATTGAATTAAACCCACCCGCACGACCCTTAACATAGTCAACAAAGTCGCACGACTACCCTAATCCAATCGCATCATATGCTTTTGCAGATAAGCACTAATTAGCTACCGCACACTACGCCTTAACATAGTCAAAAAACGTAGCACGAATACTAACTAGTACATATCTGAAATGACGGAGGGCTACGACAGGTTTTTCTGAAAACCTATTGCGTAATGAACTTGATATCGTTGTAGAATCAAATGATTTTGTAATGGAGTGCTTTTGAGGCTTTTCTAGTTTTGCTAAAGGAGTCACTCCCGGTGAAGGGATCTTCGGTCCTTTCCTCGTCGAATGAGGTGCGGGATATATCATATATATCACTGTGCAAAGCAGAAACTCTTAAAAGCAATCAAAAGACAAACCGAGTGTGTAGCATCTGCCAGTTATTGCTAAAGGAGTCACTCCCGGTGAAGGGATCTCGGTCCTTTCCTCATCGAATAAGGTGCAGGATATATCACATATACCGCTGTGCAAAGCAAGAACTGTAGCTACCTGTTTTATTTTTTGAAATTCGATTCTACAACATCTTAGGTTTCTTTTATTTTCATTAATCACATTAATGAAATCCCATCATTTAAGTACCTAAACATCACAGATAAATACGACGTACACTTATGCCATCCGCATTCGCCTCGATGTCCCCTCGTGCACCGTTAGGTTAGGTAACTAACGGCAGAGCGGGGCAGGGCTAGCGCGGGTGTAAAACATAAGTAACGCCTATATAATATATCATATATACTATATACAGTATCTATCACAGAACATCACATGATCACATCATAGATATCGCAGCAGAAGAATCATATGAAATATTGGATATACTAGGACGTCCGTGTTTTCAATACGAGTCAGTATAAAACACGGATTCCACGGTCGTGATGAATAGCCAATCCCACACCCCTAGACCCCTACGAGAGCGGCAAGCAACCCTGCCGATTCTAGGGTTAGGAGACCCGGACTCGACTCCTCGAGATGGTCTCCCACTGGACCCTAGAACCCGGTTACTTGTGCTCCCCTCCTTGGGTCTATCCTAGTGCGGAAAAGTAAATAATATACAAACGGTGACAACTTCCGCAACCTGGAAGTGCCCCAAATAAAAGAATATTACATACAAGTTTTTACATGAATGAAAATGAAAAACACTCATCTCACATAAAAACCCCCCGGCTATTCAAACACGACGATCCAATATAACATATCCGGCAACACATAACATCACATGTCATCAACGTAAGTAAATATGTCCATCCCAATTGTCGTTGACATATAGCAACGAAACCGGCGATATCACATATTACACTTACGGTCACAGAAAAGAAAGTGTAAAACTACAACAGTTGGAATCCGCAACATTCATAGACATCGCATGCCTAATCAAATGAATTACTTAGACATCGTATGCCTAACAATTATAAACCCCGCATTTTAGTCTCATTATCGAAAACACTTTTCAATATCAAGTCGGGTAATTCAACAAGATTCCCGACATCCTGATCGAATGCTCGTCGCAAACTTCAGTAGACGGCCGCACCCCTGATACCGTCGACGAAGTGCACCAAGGCGAAACACCGCTGCCGCGAGCACCCGAACGGATGCTTTCGGCGACGGGGTTCTCCTACAGTCACTTGGTCGGGGCTATGGGGTGAGGCTGTCTATTAAGTTTATCCGGCGAGTATCCGTGTACGCTACGTGATTGCGACGGACTTTTGATCGCATCAAAATTCCGTGGCAACCGATCAAGTGAGACTAAAGTGCTATGTTTATAACATTCATTCAGTTATCTCATAACTCATTGTGAATTCCAATTATTGTATCCCATTCCAGATAATCAGAAAATGTTAAACTTTCCGATCGAACAGTCGAACACCTAAGCTTTCCCAATACAGATCAACACATGAAACAAGTCTAAAAACATTCAGTTCGTGCCTCAGTACCAACGGTCCAGCCGTAGAAGGGTCAAGCCAACGCCTCACATGTGGCACGTCGTACTGCCCCAAACCCGAAGGTTCAAAGGGCAGTACAAGACGGTCACATAATCAAGTTAAGGTTTGTTTTCTTCTAGAGGGACCATCGCGTTACTTGCACTACTTAGAACGTGATTAAACTACGGAAAAATCCAATACTTGGAAATTTCCCGACAGGGGAAAAATTGGGTATTTATATCCGGTCGAACTTTTTAACATATTCTAAAATTTATCCGGAAAAACACAAAGACGAAATTTGATAATCCGATCGAATCTTTGATTCCCAATAGAACCCCAGAATACTCTTCTGTAGAGTCACGATAAAAATACCCCAGAAAATATAGCATTAAATTATATGAGTTACTGTGCAGAAATCATCAGACAAGGGAACAGTACGGCCGCGGAGCCGCCGCACATGCCTAGCTTGTGCCGCGGTTCCGCGGTGGAAAAGTCGATTTAGGCCCTCGTATTTCACAGTAATTCAAATAACACCCTGCTTAATTTTCTGCATATTTTTAATTGACAAAAATCCACGATTTCAGAAAATATACAGAGAGCATTTTAGGGTTTGAGTTTCGGTTCGATCGGGTTTCAAACGTCGTCTAGACTTCGCCTAAGGCTCTAGCTAGGCTCTGATACCACTGTAGGGTTAATAGGCACACTATAGAGGTCTCACAAGGCATCAACCATGCCAATTTAAAATTTTAAGGGTGCGGAGAAACCCTAATACGGATCGTCGGCTAGAAGTTTAGGCGAAATACGAATCTAGTTAACATCTTAACTAAAGGAGAGAGGCTACAACCTTTGTAGATCCGTTTTTCCACTTCCTAAGCTCCACGTAGGAGTCCTCTCGCTGTCCGTCTCGAATCCCGAACTCAAACGTCGGCTTCATCGGAGAATTGGGCGAACTAGGTCGTCGGCTTTGTGCCGAAGATGATCTACATCGAGGCATCACAAGTTCAAGCTCCGACTTCACAAATTTGTAAAACTTGTGAAGAAAACACCCAAAACAACTTGGCAAGAGGTAGAGGGTGAAGAAATAGGAGGTGGGTTCACTTTAGAATTGGATTTCTCACTTTAGAACTCAAGTTGCCATTGATGGCATCAAGCTTTTCTTGAAGAAGAAGATGATCAAGAAAAAGAAAGAATATGATAAGTTTCCTATTTTAAAAATGAAACTAATATGAATACTTATCATATACTAACCATGGTCAAGTGTAGAGATTAAACTAAGGTTAGTTGGAATGGTTAGGGTTAAGGATAAGATAAGAAGGGTGGACTTGTTCAAAGCTTCAAGAAGCTTCAACATAGAAACAAAATAAGCCACCATTCTTAATAATATCCAAAATGAATAAATAAATAAATAACTTAGTAAATAATCAAAACCCTAACCATTCATATAACCATGGTTTAATCTTTACACAAACCCAAGTGAGCAAGCATCATCAAACATGATACAAACAAGTGCACAAAAAATATATCACATATACAATATGCATCAAGTGAGAAAATCCTTTTAAAATGAACCAATACTAGTTAATGCAAATTAATATATCAAATATATAATTATACATTAAATCATTAAATCAACACTTGATTCAATGATCCGGTCATGTCACACATAACCGACTAGTATACAATGTATCGATATATCGAATCAATGATTCGATAACTAGGTTATATCGCATACAACCAATCGAAACATTCATCGCGAGAATGAAATACAGTATCACATACACGCATTATTCTCGGTCCTGCACATATCTCATAAGCGCTCCTATTTCATTTCGCTTGAGCCAGGAAACCTCTGTGTAGGACTCTAAAGACTCGTCAATACGCCGGTAGCAGATGATGATCATATCAAGCACCCACAAACCGCAAGCGGTCTGCTAAACGTAACGGCCACCCGGGTATTAAGCGATCAGAAGATCGACGAGCTAGCCCGCTCACACTCCTGCGAATCCAACCAGTAACACTTACCGTACAGTCCGGTCAGTTCGTCTGATATGTCGCATATCAAGTCTAGGGGTGGTAAACGTCAGACCCCAATAAACGATAAGTCGTGCCGATGTGAGGCTCATAACGGGTCGAGAAACTACTGGTAACACTTACCAGCAAATCTCTGATCAGCCATGGCCAGGGACTTCCCTGTTACGGCCAATCGAGCACAGCGCAACATCAACCCCCAATACCGGGAGAGACGAAACCCCTCCTATCGCTCATTGCCTCCATGTGACTCGGGACTGTACCCAAAGACCACCGTTTTGCACGCCCTCGTGGGCGTGGTAAGGTGGAGATCAAAGCACAGTGGGAATCACACAAGACTCTATGACGATCTCGGGTCTACAGACTAACATGTACAAGTGTCACCTGAGAACTGCCATCTGACGTGAGGTATAATACCATCTGGGAGTTCTCGGCGAGTCCGTCCAGTGTACCCAGTCTCCACTGAGCACCCGTACACCATCTCTGATGTCAAACACCAATGGATATGGGATCATCCATTGCCCATCTCATGGGTCGAGAAGCGTATACGCTAGTCTACACTGGTATATCGATGCCCCGTCTCGATACACCCACGACTAGGGACCTTGAAGGATGTACTTATGGACTACCATGTCCCCACTAGTATGATCTGCATCATAGTCCAGGTAGTCAAGTACACATCCTAAGGGCTTTACCAACATGTAACAGAGAGACTATCAGTGTACACGTTAAGGTAAAGAGTAACCAGATAGCATACTATCATGTCGAGCAAGAAAGTCCTCCCTATATATGTCCCAGCATCCACTACAATATACATCCTATGTACAGTAATGGCCTCTAGGGCATACATATAACTAACACTAGTAAGTGTTATCAGTAGATTCTCGACCCGTTATGAGCCTCACAACGGCACGACTTATCGTTTACTGGGGTCTGACGTTTACCACCCCTAGACTGGATATGCGACATATCAGACGAAGAGACCGGACTGTATGGTAGTGTTACTAACAGGCTTTACAGGAGTTTGAGCATGCTTGCTTGTTGATCTGCTGATCGCTCAATACCCAGGTAGCCATTATGTCCAACTAGTACCGCTGACGGCTTGTGGGTGCTTGATATGATCATCACCTACTGCCGGCGTATTGACAAGTCTTTAGAGTCCTACACAGAGGTTTATTGGCTCAGGCAAAACGAAATAGGAGCACATATGTGATATGTGCGGGACCAAGATTAATACGAGTATGTGATACCGTATTCTATTCTCGCGATATGTGATATCGGTCGGTTATATGTGATATAGCCGGGTTATCGAATCAAGTGTTGTTTCGATAAGATGATACATATAATATTAGTCGGTTGATATAGCCGAATTATTGAATCAAGTATTGATTTGATAATTTAATGTATAATTATATATTTGATATATTAATTTACATTAACTAATATTTGCTCACTTGTGCATTTCTTTTTCTCACATGTCCACACTTAATATATATGTGATATATATTAATTGTGTTTTCTTTTTTGTGTCGTGCTTGATGACACACACTACAAGGGTGTGTGAGACTCACACCATACTCATGATAATGTGAGGTTTATTTATTTAAAGTAAATCCAAATTAGTTGGAAATTGGTCGCATGGCATGAAGCTCGTAGAAACTTAAAGATCCATTGACTTAGTCCACTAATTTTGTTTTACTTAAGATATTTATTGACCCAACCATTCTCATTAGCCATGGTTAAGTCTCTACATGAGTTATATGAGATATTATCTCACCCATGGTTGCCATTCACTCTCTCATCCATTATTTACTTCATCTTCATCATTGAGCTCTCTAGTTTTCTCAAGGTGAAGAAATAGAGTGAGAAAATTAATTCTAAAGTGAGCAAAAATCCTACTTTATCATCATCTTCTAGATTAGCCATTTAGTTTAGGATGTTAGCTTCACTAATCCCTAATAGTGAAGAGGTAGCTTGGGTTGGTGTCTCCTCGACGTAGATCATCTTCGGCCTCGAAGACTTCATGCAAGCTTGTTCCTCTCATCTTGTGGAGCACTCTAGAGTCCGGAAGATCACTACTTGGAGCGAGGGGACTACTACATGGGCGCTTCCCTCTAAGGCGGAACACAGGGTTTCGGGTGGCATCGACCATTCCAAATTCAAATTTTTGTCGTACTAAAGAACCCTAACCTAGAATCTTAACTAGAGATTTAGACGAACTAGCAATGCAAACAACTTTACATTTAAGTGAATGAGGAATACAACCTTTATAGACCGGTCCTTCACTTCTAAAGCTCCGTATAGTAGTCCCTTCGCTCCAAGTAGTGAACACCCAAACTCTAGTAAGGGTTCACATGAAGAAATGAACAAGCTTGCTCGAAGTCTTCGAGGCCGAAGATGATTTACGTCGAGAAGACTCAATCTCATGCTACCTCTTCACTAATGGTAAAGCAAATACCCTAAACTAAATGGCTAATATAGTAGAGGATGATGAAGTAGGAAATGGGCTCACTTTAGATTTATTTTTCTCACAATATTTCTTCACTATTTGAAAAGCTAGTGAGCTTTCTCATGAGGAAGAAGAAGATGAAGTAGAGATGAGAATGAAACTCATGAGTTGAGAATTGCAACCATGGGTGAATTAGTGTCATACACTAACTCATGTTGAGACTTAACTATGGCAAACAATAATGGTTAGATTAATAAATATCTACAAGTAAAACAAAATTAATGGATTTGGTTACTTGTTCCACAAGCTTCTACAAGCTTGAACCATGTGACTAATTACCATTAATTTTGATTAACTTTAAATAAATAAAACCATTCATTATATAAAGCATGATGTGAGCCTCATACACCCATGAAGCATGTGGCATCAAGCATGACACATATAAAATGTACATTAATATATATCACATATATACTATATGCACACAAGTGAGAAAAAGAAATGTTTAGTGAGAAAATATTAGTTAATGTAAGTTAATATATCATATATATAATTATACATTAAATTATCAAATCAACACTTGATTTAATAATCTGGCTATATCACATACAACCGACTAATATCAAATGTAACATCTTATCAGTAGCTCGAGCAGGAAGCTGAGAAAGGGAATCAACACTTGATCCGATAACTCGACTATATCACATATAACCGACCGATATCACATATGGTGAGAATAGAATACGGAATCAAATACGCGCATTAATCTCGGTCCCGCACATATCACATATGTGCTCCTACTTCATTTCGCATGAACCAGAAAACCTCTGTGTAGGACTCAAAAGACTCGTCAATACACCGGCAGTAGGCGATGATCATATCAAACACCCACAAGCCGCAAGTGGTCTACTAAACGTAACGGTCACCCGGGTATTGAGCAATCAGAAGATCAACAAGCAAGCCTGCTCATACTCCTGTGAATCCAATCAGTAACACTACCGTACAGTCCGGTCTCTTCGTCAGATATGTCGCATATCTCAGCCTGGGGGGTGGTAAACGTCAGACCCCAATAGCCCTGATAAGTTATGCCGATGCAAGGTCCATAATGGTTCGAGAAACTACTGATAATACTTACCAGTAGATCTTAGCAACCCTGGCCAGGGATTTCCAGTTATGCCCAATCAAGCATAGCGCAACATCAACCCCCAATACCGGGAGAGACGAAATCCCCTCCTATCGCTCATTGCCTCCATGTGACTTGGTATTGTATCCAAAAACCACCTATTTGACTGGTCTCTTGATCGTGGTATGGTGGAAATCAAAGCACAGTGGGAATCACACAAGACTCTATGACGATCTCGGGTCGACAGATTAACATGTACCAGTGTCACTAGAGAACTGCTATCTGACGATAGGTATAATACCATCTAGGAGTTCTTGGTGAGTCCGTCCAGTGAACCCAGTCTCCACTGAGCACCCGTATACCTTCTCTGATGTCAAACACCAATGGATGTGGGATCATCTATCGCCCATCATATAGGTCAAGAAGCGCATACGCTAGTCTACTCTGGAGTATCGATGCCCTGTCTCGATACTCCCACGACTAAGAACATTTGAAGGATGTACTTACCGACTACCTCTGCCCCACTAGTATGATCCGCATCATAATCCTGGTAGTCAAGTACTCATCCTAAGGGCTTTATCAACATGTAATAGAGAGACAATAAGTGTACATGTTAAGATAAAGAGAAACCAGACAGCATACTATCATGTTGAGAAAGAAAGCCCTCCCTATATATGTCCAAGCATCCACTACAATATACATCACATGTACAGTAATGGCCTCTAGGGCATACATATAACTAACAATCTCCCACTTGCACTAAGGCCATTTGTTGCGGTATCTCATACTAAACGTCCTATAGAAGTCTCTCTAAGGAAAGGTCCTTGTGAGTGGATCCGCCGTGTTATCCTTCGCGTCAACTCTCCTAACCTCGATCCATTGGAGATCAACCATCTCCCTGATCAGGTGATACTGTCCTCAGTATATGTCTGGATCGCTGATGGGACCGGTGTTCCTAGGCTAAAACCATAACTCCATTGTAGTCTCAATAACAGTTATTGGATGCTCAATGGTAGGAACCATGTTCATCTCATGAACAAGAAATGCCCAGACAGACACTTTGGCAGCATCGTTGGTAGCGATATATTCAGCCTTTATCGTTTATTATGTCACGGTATCTAGCTTTGAACTCTTCCAACATACCTTCCCTCCACTGAGGGTAAAGACAATGCCTGTGACTGACTTTCAGTCGACCTTATCACTCTGGAAGCCCGAATTGGTAAAGGACTCCCGCTGAAGTTCACTGTTACCAATACCCCAAGAACATTTCTTTAGTGCTTCTCAAGTACTTAAGAATGTCCTACATAGCTGTCCAGTGATTCTCCCAAGATCCGATTGATTCCTGATCACTACATCTAGTGAGTCAGCTACATCTGGTATCGCATATATGATAGAGCCTACCGCCGAAGCATAAGGTATCCCTTGCACGCGAGCTCTCTCCAAATCAGTCTCGAGAGACATCTTTTTGGAGAGAGTGATTCCTGAGTAAGTGGGAAAACCACCACGCTTAGAATCTTCTATACTAAACCCCTTTAGTATGGTGTTACATATACCTGGATTTGGGACACTCCCAACATCTACTTAGATCTATCACCATAGATCATAATCCACAAGATGTAGTAGGTATCATCCAGATATTTTATTGAGAATCCTCGTGATAAGAGGAGCTTGACCGAGTGTAGAATAGGAAACCATTTCCTATCAAGAGTATGTCATCTACGCACAATATATGTAAGACAACCTCACTCTCTATAACCTTCTTGTATATACAAGGTTCATCTACCATTTTGATGAAGTCAAACACTTTGGCTGCCACATCAAAACAGATGTTCCATCTCCGCGATGCGTGCTTTAATCCTGATTGACTTAAGCATAGCCACTGGAAAAAGTTTCATGATAATCCACACTTGGTTACATGACGAGAACCTTTTACTTCAAGTCTAGCTTTGAAAGTCTCAACTTTTCCATCTACACCTGGTTACTTTCTCAAAGAACCACTTGCTCCTGTTGGGTTTAACCCCTTCAGGAGCAACATACAAAGTCATACTTTGTTGGTGTATATGGATTCCATCTTTGATCGCATAGCATCCAGCCTTTACACAGAATCCCCACTCGCGATGGCCTGCCTGAACCTAGTTGGGCCATCATCTACCATGATGCAATCCTCGCTCCCACTGTCACCGAGAAAACCGTAGTATCTCTTAGGTGGATGAGGAACCCTACCAGATTCGCGGAGAGGCCGAGGTTCGTTGGAGACTATTGAATCCTTTGGTTTTAGCAAATCATCAGCTGTTAGTTTGTTTAGCTGGAACTCCTTCCAATTCTACCTCATGACCACAAATTTCTTCATAAGAAATTCATTTTCTAAAAAGGTGGTATGCTGAGAAACAAAACACGTTTTGCTCCTCAGTTTGGTAGAAGATATTACCTCGCAAATATTTAGGATATCCTAACAAACTTATACATAACTGACATTGCCCTGAGTTTTTCCGGATTTTGCTTTTCAACATAGGCCGACAAACCCCATATCTTAACTCGTTTAAGACATGGACTCTTACCATTCCATATCTCATATGGAGTGGTAGGCACTAATTTGGATGGAACCACATTCAATAGGTGTGCAGCTTCTCAAGTTTATAACTCCAAAAGGAAACAGGAAACTCAGCAGTACTCATCATATAGGGCACCAAATCTCATAGGGTGCGATACCTCCGCCCCGATACATCGTTGTGCTGTGGTGTATACGAAGGAGTAAGCTGAGAGAGAATACCATTCTCCCATTAGAAACTCCAGGAACTCCATGCCAAAGTATTCGCATCCCCGATCTCATCGAAGGACTTTAATACTTCTACCCATCTAGTTCTCAACTTCAAGCTTATATTCCTTGAATTTCTTAAAAGTTTTAGACTTGTGTTTCAACAGGAACATATGTCCGAATCCTGAGAGAAGATCAGTGAATATAATGAAGTACGAAGAACCAACCCTTGTATTTGTAGACATAGGACCGTATACATCATCATGTATCGGTCCCAAAGTTCAGTAACTCTTTCTCCGTTTCTAGTAAATGGAGGATTGGTCATTTTACCTTTGAGACAAGACTAGCAAGTATCATAAGATGAAAATTCGAACAGATTCTCATATTCATCCTTATGTGACTTAGCTAATTGTGCCGCATTGATATGACCTAGTCTATAATGCCATAAGAAGGATTCGTTCATCTCTGAACTAGTCCTCTTGTGTGTGTTCTATATACTTTGAACTGTGGTTTGATTTAGAACGTATATGTTATTTCATAACGTGCCTGATCTAATCAATTCTTGATTCAAGAAAATGTTCACAATATTATCCTCCAATACAAAATTATATCCTTCTTTAACTGAATAAAGAAACTGATGTAATGTTGTACATCAGGTTCGGTATGTAATAACATCTGTTCAGAATCAATGTATTTACCATTTGGTAATACAAGGTGATATCTTCCAACTGATTTGGCTGCAACAATTGCACCATTCTCTAACACTTAGAGATTTATCACCCTATCCCAGTTCTCTACCTTTCTGTAGCCTATGTAACAGATTATATATGTGGGATCCTAATCGGGTATCTCATACCTAGGGCATAGAAGATACTGAGGAACAGTTCTCGGTAATGAACACACCCGAAGAATATGCATCAACATGCTCATTCCTCGATTAGGTGGGATGGGAATCTGGATATTCCCCTATTTCCTGCTCGGACTTATAACAGTTATATGATAGAGCGGAACCAACGTTCCCTAGCTCGGTATAATAAGCAGGTTCGGTCAATGCATCCATATTATTATCTTGATTAAGGCGTGACATGGTCGCTACCAGGAGAGAGAGAGAGAAGAAAATACTCAGCGTATGCTCTTACAAGATCAGATTGGTTATCTTTTTATCTAATCAAGATGACTCCCACTGTTTTTATCAAATCTTCCTTCAAACCCTAAAAGGTAAGACTAGCCAGGATTAATTACACCCTACAAGTTCGCTGATCTTTCGGCCAGGCCATTGTCGGTACTTTGAGGGAGGTTCCCCGTGCTTTCGTATTGACCTAATTAAAATAAACCTCGTTTTCCCAGGGGCGTAACCCCGTTAACACCTTTCTAGACACCTACTTGATCGGCTAATTATAATGTGTAAAACTCTCCCAGGAGTAACTCTTACTCGCAATGGGTATCGGGATCCAACTATCTCACAGAAGGTATGCAATCTCATTGCAAATTTCAACACTTGAAATCCCCGATAATATTTTGACCTAGCAACTTATGACCTTAACAAGGTCAACAAATCATAAGCGCTAGCCAAGTTCAACCTGTCATTTCCTGATTGAATTAAACCCACCTGCACGACCCTAACATAGTCAACAAAGTCGTACGACTACCCTAATCCAATCGCATTATATACTTAAGTAGATAAGCACTAATCATCTACTGCACACTACGCTTTAACATAGTCAATAAATGTAGCATGAATACTAAATAGTACTTATCTGAAATGACGGAGGGCTACGACAGGTTTTTAAGAAAACCTTTTGTATAATGAACTTGATCTCGTTGTAGAATCGAGTGAATTTTAAAAGGAGTGTTTTTGAGGCTTTTACTAGTTTAGCTAAAGAGATCACTCCCGGTGAAGAGATCTCGGCTCTTTCCTCATCGAATGAGGTGCTGGATATTTCACATATACCACTATGCAAAGCAGAAACTATAGAAGCAATCAAAAGAAAAAACCGAGTGGGTTGTAGCATCTGCCAGTTTTGCTAAAGAGGTCACTCCCGGTGAAGGGATCTCGGCTCTTTCCTTATCGAATAAGATGTTGGATATTCTACAAGGAATACCGCTATGCAAAGCAAGAACTAGAGCTACCAGTTTTTAAAACAATTCTATAACATCTTTAGGTTTCTTTTTCTTTCATTAATCTCATTAATGAAGTCCCATCAAATTATGCTTCCTAAGTATCACAGAAGAAAAGAAAGCAGCAATATTTATTATATATTATATATATAATATAAGCATTCATCTCAGAATATCAAGTGATCACTTCACAGAATATCAGCAGAAGAAGAACACATATGAAATATTGGATATACTAGGAATTCCGTGTTTTAATTAAGCCAAATAAAAAACGCGGATTCCACGGTCGCGATGAATAGCCAAACCCACATCCCTAGACCCCTACAAGAGCGGCAAGCAACCCTACCAATTCTAAAGTTAGGAGACCTGGACTCGACTCCTCAAGATGGTCTCCCACTGGACTCTAGAACCCGATTACTTGTTCCTTCCACCTTGGGTCTATCCTAATACTAAAAGTAAATAATATACATCAATAGTGACATCATCCTCAACCCGGAAGTGCCCCAATAAAAGAATATTACATACAAGCTTTTACATGAATGAAAATGAAAAACTCCCATCTCACATAAAAATCCCTGGCTATTCAAAACACGATGATCCAATATAACATATCACAGCAACACATAACATCATATGTCATTAATGTAAGTAAATATGCGTATCCCAATTGTCGTTGACATATAGCAACGAAACTGACGATACACCACATATTACACTTACGGTCGCAGAAAAGAAAGTGAAAAACTATAACAATTAGACTCCGCAACCACCTTAGACATCATAAACCCAATGTATCACATACTTTGGATTTCATGATTAACCAAATGAATTCCTTAGACATCATAAACCCGGAATATCACATATTCCAAATTTCATGCCTAACAATTATAAACCCCGCATTATAGTCTCGATATTGAAAACACTTTCCAATAACTGTAAGTCGATGTAGTACACCCCAGTACTTATGGGGAGGCGGAATTTTCAAAAAACGATCAAGTTTAAAGAACGAACATCGACTAACCGCTTGAATCGAAGCTAAACAAATAATAACCGAACACATAGCTATACTAAACTATAGTGTTAAGGGATTATACCTATCGAAACTAGTCCTTCGTCTTTGTGTCCTCCTTTGTTCTCCTCGACCTTCTCTAGGTAGTAGACGATCCACCCGAGAGCAAAACACCAAGCTACACCTCTAACTTGAGGTAACTAATCAACTTTGATTGCTAATCAAAGATGAAAGGATGATATAGAGTAAAGGTAATGGATGCTTAAGTCTAACTAAACCTTTGATCTCAACACATGAGGATTAAGGATTAGTATCTTGAAGATGAGAGCTTGAGGAGAGAGAATATGAGATTAGATCATGAGAAGAGAGAGAGTGTATCATAATATATTATGAAGCATTTTCAATAATGAGAAAAGAATAAAATGTGATGATAAATCATGCTTCATAAAATATCTAGTGGTGATTCATTAGCATGAGTCATTAAGCAATAAATGTGCATTAATGAAATGAATGAATCACCACCATGACTCACAACCTCATCCAAAGTAACCTCCTTAGTCACATCTTCTAGAAGCTTCTCGTACAATTACGAGAACGTCCCTCCAATCCGCAAAAATACGGAAAAACTTTAGACTGTAAAAATCCAATAACCGGATACCAGTAACTGGCTTAAACCAAAGCCGACTGGTAAAAACTGTCCGAAAGTCGTACGTGCGTAAACGCACGTATGCGTCCGAACCCTTTGTCGCAAAACCATGCAACCTCTATATCGTTTCGCCTGGAGTAGGAAACTCTCTATGTAGGACTCTAGAGACTCGACTACTACGCTGGCAGTGGGTTTAACCACAGACCGGAAGCGGCACTAGCTGTACGTAACGGTCCCCAGGTAGTTGTCGATAAGAAGGCCGATGAGAAAACCCATCCGAACTCCTACTGAGTCTGATGTGACGATCTCCATACAGTCCGGTCCGTTCGTCCAAGACTATCGCATATCGGGCCTAGGGGGGCGGCAAGCGTCAGTCCCCTAATAGCGGTATAAGTCGTGTCGGAGTAAAGCCCATTACACCCTGAGAAACTACTGGAACCTACCAGCAAATCTCGCTTGCCCTGGCCAGGGACTTTGCGTAATGGCTCTCTGACACAGCACGATATCTACTCCCAATACCGGGAGGGACGAATCCTGTCTAACCGCCACTGCCTCCAAGTGCTCGGGACTGCACCCAACTGCTACCTGTTTGCACGACTCCTTTGAGCCGTGGTAGGGTAGCAATCTAAGAACAGTGGGACACACTCGAGGCGAAGTAGCAGTGTCAAGTCTGCGGACTACGCTGTACTCATGTCACCTGGGAACTGTTCACTGACGACTGGTATCAAACCAACCAACAGTTCCCTGTGAGTCCTGTCCGATGTACCCGTAACCTAACGAGCACCTGTATACTATCTCCAGTACGACGTACTGACAGCTGTGGGACAGACCATCTCCCCAACTGGGATGAGAAGCGTACACACTAGTCTACTCCGGAGTATCGATGCTCTGTCTCGATAATCCAACGACCAGGGACCTGAATAAGGATGTGCTTGTAGACTACCCAGCCCCCACTAGTGTGACTGCCATCACAACGCTGGTAGACAAGCAAGATCCTAAGAGCTCTACCAATACGTATACTCACATATTAAGATAGAAAAACCAAGTAGCATACTACCATGTTTAGCAAGACTGTTATATACATGTGAATATCCCAAGCTTCCATTAAATAATATACAAGCTAGTATGATACAGTAATGGCCTTCTAGGGCATAAACACTAACAATCTCCCACTTGCACTAGGGCCATGTACTGGCATATCGTAGACCAATGATCTCGAGCAGCCTCTCGAACTGAATCTGAGGAAGGGCCTTCGTGAATGGATCAGCAATGTTCTCTTCTGAAGCAACTCTCCGAACCTCGATCTCCTGACGATCAATGATCTCCCTGATCAGGTGATACCGCCTCAAGATGTGTCTGGACTTCTGATGGGACCTTGGCTCCTTCGCTAAAGCTATAGCTCCGTTGTTGTCGCAATACAGAGGTATTGGATCAACTATGGTAGGAACCACCTGAAGTTCTGTTAGGAACTTCTTCATCCAGACTGCTTCTTTTGCGGCATCGCAAGCAGCTATATACTCCGCTTCCATCGTCGAGTCAGCAACGGTGTCCTGCTTGGAGCTCTTCCAGCACACCGCCCCTCCATTGAGGGTAAAGACATAACCCGACATGGACTTGGAATCGTCCTTATCACTCTGGAAGCCGGAATCAGCAAAGGCCTCCAACCTGAGGTCTTTTCCGCCGTAAACCAAGAACATCTCCTTAGTCCTCCTCAGGTACTTGAGAATGTTCTTTACTGCTATCCAGTGCTTCTCCCCTGGGTCTGACTGATACCTGCTTACCACGCTCAGTGCGTAAGCTACATCTGGTCTGGTACACAACATCGCATACATTATAGAGCCTACCGCAGAAGCGTAGGGTATAATAGACATGCGTTCCCTTTCCAAATCAGTCTTGGGAGACATCTCTTTGGAGAGGGTGATTCCGTGACAAGCCGGTAGATTACCGCGCTTAGAATCTTCCATACTGAATCTTTTCAGTACAGTGTCGATATACCTGGACTGCGAAAGTCCCAACATCCTCTTGGATCTATCACGATAGATCCGGATCCCCAGAATGTAAGAGGCATCACCCAGGTCTTTCATGGAGAACCTGTGTGACAAGAATCCTTTGACAGATTGTAGCATAGGAATGTCATTTCCTATCAATAGAATGTCATCCACGTACAAGACGAGGAATACGACACTTCTGGCCACGACTTTACTATATATGCACGGTTCATCTGGATTTTTGATAAAGTCATATTCTTTGACTGTCTCATCAAAACAGATGTTCCAACTCCGCGATGCCTGCTTTAGTCCATAAATAGACTTAAGCAGCTTGCATACTTTCCCGATGCTCCCACTCTGATTGAAACCCTCTGGCTGATCCATATAGACGCTCTCTTCTAAATTTCCATTCAGAAAGGCCGTCTTTACGTCCATCTGCCAGATTTCATAATCATGGAAGGCAGCAATAGCAAGAAGGACCCGAATGGATTTGAGCATAGCCACTGGAGAAAAGGTTTCGTCATAGTCCAAACCAGGTCTTTGACGAAAACCCTTTGCAACAAGTCTAGCCTTATAGGTTTCTACCTATCCATCTACACCAATCTTTTTCTTGAAGATCCATTTGCATCCTATGGGTTTTACCCCATCTGGAGCAAAGTCCAAAGTCCATACTTTGTTGGTGTACATGGACTCCATCTCGGTCCGCATTGCATCTAGCCATCGTACCGAGTCGCCGCTCTGGATGGCCTGCTGGAAGTCAGTAGGTTCATCATCATCTATGATGCAATCCTCTCTATCCCCGTCTATGAGAAAACCGTAGTATCTCTTAGGCGGATGAGACGGCCTACTACTCCTGCGGAGGGGTGCGGGAATGTTCTGTTCTTCTTGAACCTCTGGTTCTACCAAACTTTCAGTAGCAGTTTGTGGTTCTGGAATTTCTTCCAGTTCTATTTCGCTCCCACTCTTCTGATTTTCCAAAAATTCAGTTTCTAAGAAGCGGGCATGACGAGAAACAAAAACCTTTTGTTCCTCTGCGTAATAGAAGCAATATCCTGTAGAGTTCTTTGGATATCCCACAAACTTACACTCTACTGAGCGTGCCTCGAGCTTGTCCGGACGCTGCTTTTTTACAAAAGCTGGACATCCCCACGTCTTCAGGTACTGAAGATAGGGTTTCTTCCCACTCCACATCTGATATGGTGTGGTAGGCACAGTTTTGGTTGGAACTCTGTTCAAAAGATGTATCGCTGATTCTAGCGCATACCCCCAGAAAGATCGCGGTAACTCAGCATTACTCATCATGGATCGTACCATATCCAATAGGGTTCGATTCCGTCTCTCCGATACACCGTTGTGCTGTGGAGTGTATGGAGGAGTAAGCTGAGAGAGAATTCCTTTCTCTTTTAGGTAACCTAGGAACTCGGCACTTAAGTATTCTCCACCTCGATCAGATCTCAGTGTCTTAATACTTTTGCCTGTTTGGTTTTCCGCTTCGCTCTTGTATTCCAGGAATTTCTCAAAGGCTTCGGATTTATGCTTCATCAAGAAGACATGTCCAAACCTAGAGAAATCATCCGTGAAAGTAATGAAATAGGAAAAACCACCTCTTGCATGTGTAGACATTGGACCGCATACATCGCTGTGTATGAGTCCTAAGAGCTCGCTCGCTCTTACTCCTTGTCCAGTGAATGGAGTCTTTGTCATCTTTCCTTTGAGACAGGATTGACAAGTGTCATAAGATTGATATTCGAACGAGTCCAAATATCCTTCTCTATGCAACTTAGTCAACCTTCTCTCATTGATGTGACCCAGTCTACAATGCCATAAGAAAGCTTTATTCAAATCTGGAGACTTTCTTTTTAGTGTGTTATGGACATTGAAAATTTGGAGTTGGTTTAAACCATATATGCCGTTATTTAGAGTACCGGACCCAATCAAACCATGATTAAGGTGGATGTTGACAACATCTCTTATAAACGTGAAATCATAACCTTTATTTGATAACAAGGAAACTGATATGATATTACACGTTAAGTTGGGTACAAAATAACAGTTATGTAAAACCAAAATGTGTCCACTCGTCAATCCTATGTGATAATCCCCGACGGACGCAGCTCCCACGCTAGCTCCGTTAGCAACCCTGAGGATCATATCACCTTCCTTCAGCACTCTACGGTTTCTCAGTGCCTGCAATGAATTGCAAATATGAGATCCTGATCCGGTATCCAATACCCAGGAAGTAGAGTTGATTGACAGACAATTCTCAATTACAAACACACCTGAAGTCGAAGCCACAGCTTGCTTCGGTTCCTGGTTCTTGGCGTTCCACGCCTTGCAATCCTTCTTCCAGTGCCATTTCCTGTGACAATGGAAGCACTCATCCAGGCCAACTACCGGTGCTGTAAACTTTTTCTTTCCCTTCTTTCCCACCTTACTAACACCTCCTCTAGGTCTGGGTGCGGCCTTCTTCTTCCTTCCTTTGGCCCTAGCCTTGGACCCGGAAGAAGATGCACCGCCAACAAACATAGCGGGTGTTTCCCTTGCCTTCTGCAAGGTGCCCTCTGCACTCCTTAACATGTTCAGGAGTTCCGCAAGTTCAACTTCTTTTCCTTGAAGATTGAAGTTGAGGATAAACTGGGCGTAGGTGGGAGGAAGGGACTGGAGAACAAGGTCTGTATAGAGCTCATTATCCAAAGTAGTCCCAAAGTCTGCGAGCTCTTCTATGTAGCCAATCATCTGTAGGACATGTTCACCTACCGATGACCCGACAGCCAACCTCGCTCGAAACAATTTCTTAGAGGTCTCGTATCTTGCTATACGAGATTGCTCTCCATAAAGTTCCTTTGTATGGAGAAATATGCCATCTAAGGACATATCCTCGTGCCTCCTCTGATGTTCATTGTTCATCGAGGCAAGCACGATGCACTTGGCTCTCGCGCAATCTAATTCCCAGGTTTTGCGGATTTCCTTATCCGCATTGCTGGATTTGGGACCAGGGACAGCAGGTGCCGTAGCGGTGAGGACGTACCCCAGTTTGTCATAGGTCAAAGCCATCTTGACATTCCGCAGCCAATCTTTATAGTTTGGCCCCGTGAGTATATTTTTCTCTAAAAGTAACTTAAGTCCAGTCATTTTCAGGGTCGCTGCAATTAGGAGAGAGAGAAGAAAACTCTTTAGCATGATGCTCTTGCAAGTTTAGAATGGTTTTTAGTTTATCTAAACTGGATGGCTCCCACTGTTTCTCGAATCCTTCCTCAAACCATAAAAGAAGAATTAGCCAAGACTATTCTCACCGTATAATACTTGCTTAACCGTTCAGCCAGGCCGGTGTCGATACTTCGAGGGAGGTTTTCCAACGCTTTCGCGAAGTTCCTTAATTAAATAACCTCTTTTATCTGGGGGCGTAACCCCGCTGACACTTTTCTGGACACCTACTAGGTTTATAGCATTGATCGTTAAGCGACGAATATCCTGATAAGTAGCATATACTCACAGTAGGATCGGGATCCAAATATCATCGTATGATAATGTTGAAGGAATCCTACCAACATTCACCAAACTCCAAATGGTATGCATCTCTTTGCAAATTTCAGTTTCTTTAGAAATTCCCGATATAAGTTTTTGCCCCATGCTCTTATGACCTTGACGTATGCCAACAAATCATAAGTCACATGTCAAGTTCTGCCCATCATTATCTTGTTAATTTGAACCCACCCGTATATACCCTTGACGTATGCCAACAAGGTAATGCGACTGTCCCAAACCAACACATCTATCTATGCAACAAATGAATACCCCAGCAGCTACCAAACACTATGCCTTGACGTATGCCAACAAGCATAGCTTGAATACTACTGACCATTCATAAGAAATGACGGAGGGCTACGACTGGTTTTGGCGAAACCGTGAACGTAGTGAACTTGATATAACCGAAGGAACCTGATAGCTTTTAAAAGGAGTGGTTAAGACTCCGCATTTAAAAATATCTGTTTTTTAAAAATAACCGAGTGGTTTCTTTTAAATTGTTCCAACGATTTAAACTTTGGTTTGTTTTACTTTGCATTATAGATAATGCGTCCCATCATTAACCTATCATTGCAGAAAACAATGAAAATACAACGTCCTCTTATGCCATCCGCATTCGCCACGGGGTCCCGTCATCACCCGTTAGGTTACTTAACTAACGACAGAGCGGGGGCTGGGCTAGCGCGGGTGTAAAACATAAGTGGCGTCTAAATAGCTATCATAAATATAGATATTTTACATTCGTCTGACGCAATGATATTCATTCCAGAACACAGATAAACAATATTGGATTTGCAAGCAATCTGTATTTCTTTTGAGCCTGCAAGAAAAGACAGATTACACAGTTGTGATGAATAGCCGTTACCCCACCCTCGACCCCTACGGGTACGGCAAACTACCCACCCGGCAGTCTGTGTACCCCACCTTGGGTCAGTCCTAGGAGCAAAAACAGTAAAATGAAATAATACAACGGTGGCTACAACCGCAACCTGGAAGTGCCCCGCGAAAATAATATTACAACAAATTACATTTACAACAAATGAATTAATCAATAACCCATTGCGAACCCCGGCTATACACCACAACAGTCCAATACAGTTTATATGCACAAACAGATATAACCATTTCAGAAATGTGCAACCCCCTGCCAACCGACATACTAGCAGTTGGGGGAGGTTTACGAACACATTAAACAATCACAGATATAATCCAATATGCAAATACTGTACAATTTCGATCGAATAAACAACATCAATATTGCTCCAAAATCTGCTCTGTTAAACAGTAACCTGAGCAATAATTAAACATTCCAGAAAACCCAAAACACCACAGGGGACCCACCCAAAAAAAACGAGTTCCTGACTCGTCAACTCGGCCGCGGTTGCGCGGCGGATCGGTGGGATCCGCCGCCCTTCCGCGGCACTGTAGACGAATCAGAAGCCCAAATTTTTTGGGTGTTCTTCTGTGTTCATTTCATGCTCTCTGAATACACCTGAACAATTTTAGGACTTCATTTTAAGTTCGACAGAAACATGCAATTTTTAGGGTTTTCCGGCTTCGTTTTTCCGTTCGAAATTCGTACAAATTTGCAATCAAGTTATTTAGTGTTTAGCGAGGCTCTGATACCACTGTAAGTCGATGTAGTACACCCCAGTACTTATGGGGAGGCAGAATTTTCAAAAAACGATCAAGTTTAAAGAACGAACATCGACTAACCGCTTGAATCGAAGCTAAACAAATAATAACCGAACACATAGCTATACTAAACTATAGTGTTAAGGGATTATACCTATCGAAACTAGTCCTTCGTCTTTGTGTCCTCCTTTGTTCTCCTCGACCTTCTCTAGGTAGTAGACGATCCACCCGAGAGCAAAACACCAAGCTACACCTCTAACTTGAGGTAACTAATCAACTTTGATTGCTAATCAAAGATGAAAGGATGATATAGAGTAAAGGTAATGGATGCTTAAGTCTAACTAAACCTTTGATCTCAACACATGAGGATTAAGGATTAGTATCTTGAAGATGAGAGCTTGAGGAGAGAGAATATGAGATTAGATCATGAGAAGAGAGAGAGTGTATCATAATATATTATGAAGCATTTTCAATAATGAGAAAAGAATAAAATGTGATGATAAATCATGCTTCATAAAATATCTAGTGGTGATTCATTAGCATGAGTCATTAAGCAATAAATGTGCATTAATGAAATGAATGAATCACCACCATGACTCACAACCTCATCCAAAGTAACCTCCTTAGTCACATCTTCTAGAAGCTTCTCGTACAATTACGAGAACGTCCCTCCAATCCGCAAAAATACGGAAAAACTTTAGACTGTAAAAATCCAATAACCGGATACCAGTAACTGGCTTAAACCAAAGCCGACTGGTAAAAACTGTCTGAAAGTCGTACGTGCGTAAACGCACGTATGCGTCCGAACCCTTTGTCGCAAAACCATGCAACCTCTATATCGTTTCGCCTGGAGTAGGAAACTCTCTATGTGGGACTCTAGAGACTCGACTACTACGCTGGCAGTGGGTTTAACCACAGACCGCAAGCGGCACTAGCTGTACGTAACGGTCCCCAGATAGTTGTCGATAAGAAGGCCGATGAGAAAACCCATCCGAACTCCTACTGAGTCTGATGTGACGATCTCCATACAGTCCGGTCCGTTCGTCCAAGACTATCGCATATCGGGCCTAGGGGGGCGGCAAGCGTCAGTCCCCTAATAGCGGTATAAGTCGTGTCGGAGTAAAGCCCATTACACCCTGAGAAACTACTGGAACCTACCAGCAAATCTCGCTTGCCCTGGCCAGGGACTTTGCGTAATGGCTCTCTGACACAGCACGATATCTACTCCCAATACCGGGAGGGACGAATCCTGTCTAACCGCCACTGCCTCCAAGTGCTCGGGACTGCACCCAACTGCTACCTGTTTGCACGACTCCTTTGAGCCGTGGTAGGGTAGCAATCTAAGAACAGTGGGACACACTCGAGGCGAAGTAGCAGTGTCAAGTCTGCGGACTACGCTGTACTCATGTCACCTGGGAACTGTTCACTGACGACTGGTATCAAACCAACCAACAGTTCCCTGTGAGTCCTGTCCGGTGTACCCGTAACCTAACGAGCACCTGTATACTATCTCCAGTACGACGTACTGACGGCTGTGGGACAGACCATCTCCCCAACTGGGATGAGAAGCGTACACACTAGTCTACTCCGGAGTATCGATGCTCTGTCTCGATAATCCAACGACCAGGGACCTGAATAAGGATGTGCTTGTAGACTACCCAGCCCCCACTAGTGTGACTGCCATCACAACGCTGGTAGACAAGCAAGATCCTAAGAGCTCTATCAATACGTATACTCACATATTAAGATAGAAAAACCAAGTAGCATACTACCATGTTTAGCAAGACTGTTATATACATGTGAATATCCCAAGCTTCCATTAAGTAATATATAAGCTAGTATGATACAGTAATGGCCTTCTAGGGCATAAACACTAACAATAACTTGTCGAGTAATTCAACAAGATTCCCGACAACCAGATCGAATGCTCATCGAAAACTTTAATAGACGGCCGCACCCCCAATGCCGTCAACGAAGCGCACTTAGGCGGAACATCACGACCGCGGGCACCCGAATGAATGCTTTCGGTGACGGGGTTCTCCTACAGTCACTTGGTCGGGGCTATGGGGCATGGCTATCTAGTAAGGTTATCCAAAGAGTATCCGTGTATGCTACGTAATTGCAACGGACTTTTGATCATCATCAAAATTCCGTGGCAACCGATCAAATGAGACTGAATTGCTAGATTTATAAAATTCAAACTAGTTATCTCATAACTAATTATATGGATTCCAAATATTGTATCACAAACACAGATAGCTAGACGATATTAAACTTTTCGATCGAATAAACAAACACCCAAAATTTTCCAATGAGCTCAACACTTGAGCGGAGTTCAAAACGTACCCAGAACATGCCACAGCTCCTATGAACCATCCGTAGAAGGGCCAACCCATGCATCGCTCATGTCGCCACGGAACTGCCGCAAACCCTAAGGTATAACCGTGGTTCCGCGATCCAAAAAGTCGAGTTTGGGTATCGTTCTTCTAGAGGGTCCACAGGATCGCTTGCATGATTTTCTGAAGATTTTAAACTTGGAAAAAATCCAACTCTTGGAAAATTTCCACCGAGGGAAAATATGGTTTATTGATATCCGTTCGAACTTTTTAACGTCGTCTAAATAACCCGAATAGATGTTAGAATTATGATTACGAAACACTCCAAATTGCCTTTACAGAAAGTTAACATCACATGCAAATTTAGCAAAAAAATACAACACCTGAAACACTAAAACCCAGAGACTGGAACACCCTAAAAATTTGAAGCCTAAACTCCCTAACAAAACCGAGGAGCTCGGAATTTTGAGGCTTGTGGCTGGCCAAAATCAGGTCAAATTTCTTCAAATTTTCATAGTGTTCATATTATATCACATACAACATTCTGCAGTTGCTAAAAAAAATTTTAGAGGCCATTTAAAATTCGACAGAAAATAGGATTGTATATCGGATGTTTCGGAGTTGTTTCGGTTTCGTAATTCTACAAACATCGTCTATTCTCTAGCATGGCTCTGATACCACTACAGGGTTTCCTATGGCGGCAGCAGGGTTTCGGGTGGCATCGTCCATGCCAAATTCAAATTTTTGTCGTACTAAAGAACCCTAACCTAGAATCTTAACTAGAGATTTAGACGAACTAGCAATACAAACAACTTTACATTTAAGTGAATGAGGAATACAACCTTTGTAGACCGTTCCTTCACTTCTAAATCTCCGTGTAGTAGTCCATTCTCTCCAAGTAGTGAACACCCAAACTCTAATAAGAGTTCACATGAAGAAATGAACAAGCTTGCTCGAAGTCTTCGAGGCTGAAGATGATCTACGTCGAGAAGACTCAATCTCATGCTATCTCTTCACTAATGGTAGATTAGTGAAACAAATACCCTAAACTAAATGGCTAATATAGTAGAGAATGATGAAGTAGGAAATGAGCTCACTTTAGATTTATTTTTCTCACAATATGTCTTCACCATTTGAAAAGCTAGTGAGCTTTCTCATGAGGAAGAAGAAGATAAAGTAGAGATGAGAATGAAACTCATGAGGTGAGAATTGCAACCATGGGTGAGTTAGTGTCATACACTAACTCATGTAGAGACTTAACTATGGCTTACAATAATGGTTATGTTAATAAATATCTACAAGTAAAACAAAATTAGTGGACTTGGTCAATGGTTCAATAAGCTTCTACAAGCTTGAACCATGTGACTAAATACCATTAATTTTGATTAACTTTAAATAAATAAAACCATTCATTATATCAAGCATGGTGTGAGTCTCATACATCCATGAAGCATGTGGCATCAAGCATGACACATAAAAAATGTACATTAATATATATCGCATATATACTATATGCTCACAAGTGAGAAAAAGAATTGTTTAGTAAGCAAATATTAGTTAATGTAACTTTATATATCATATATATAATTATACATTAAATTATCAAATCAACACTTGATTTAATAATCCGGCTATATAACATACAACCGACTAATATCAAATGTAACATCTTATCAAATCAACACTTGATCTGATAACTCGGCTATATCACATATAACCGACCGATATCACATATCGCGAGAATAGAATACGGAATCACATACACGCATTAATCTCGGTCCCGCACATATCACATATGTGCTCCTACTTCGTTTCGCATGAACCAAGAAACCTCTATGTAGGACTCTAAAGACTCGTCAATATGCCAGCAGTTGGCGATGATCATATCAAACACCCACAAGCCGCAAGCGGTCTGCTAAACGTAACGGTCACCCGGGTATTGAGCGATTAGAAGATCAACAAGCAATCCTGCTCATACTCCTGCGAATCCAATCAGTAACACTACCGTACAGTCTGGTCTCTTCGTCAGATATGTCGCATATCTCAGCCTGGGGGATGGTAAACGTCAAAGCCCAATAACCCTGATAAGTTATGCCGATGCAAGGTCTAAAATGGTTCGAGAAACTACTGATAACACTTACAAGTAGATCTCAGCAATCCAGGCCAGGGATTTCCTGTTATGGCCAATCAAGCATAGCGCAACATCAACCCCCAATACCGGGAGAGACAAAATCCCCTCCTATCGCTCATTGCCTCCGTGTGACTCGGGACTGTACCCAAAAACCACCTTTTTGCACGATCTCTTGATCGTGGTATAGTGGAAATCAAAGCACAGTGGGAATCACACAAGACTCTATGACGATCTCGGGTCGACAGACTAACCTGTACCAGTGTCACCAGAAAACTGCTATCTGACGATAGGTATAATACCCTCTAGGAGTTCTCGGCGAGTCCGTCCAGTGTACCCAGTCTCCACTGAGCACCCGTATACTTTCTCTGATGTCAAACACCAATGGATGTGGGATCATCCATCGCCGATCATATGGGTCAAGAAGCGCATACGCTAGTCTATTCTGGAGTATCGATGCCCTGTCTCGATACTCCCATGACTAGGAACATTTGAAGGATGCACTTGCCGACTACCTCTGCCCCACTAGTATGATCTGCATCATAATCCTGGTAGTCAAGTACTCATCCTAAGGGCTTCACCAACATGTAATAAGGAGACAATAAGTGTGCATGTTTAGATAAAGAGCAACCAGATTGCATACTATCATGTTGAGCAAGAAAGTCCTCTCTATATATATCCAAACATCCACTACAATATATATCACATGTACAGTAATGGCCTCTAGGGCATACATATAACTAACATATGTAGCATGGCAAAAATTTGAAAATGGCATGGATGATACCTCCCGAAATCTTGCTGTCGTGCTAGGTAACCCTACAGTGGTATCAGAGCCAAACTAGAGAATTTGACGATGTTTGTTAAATTACGAAACCGGAACTACTCTGTAACTTGAAACATTGAAATCTAGTTTCTGTCGATTTTTAAAAGGCCTAGAAATTTTTTTTAAGCAACTGCAGAATTTTATATATGATGTAACATGAACTCTGGACAAAATGAACCCAATTGGGCGGATTTGACCCGGTGACACTCACTATTTTTCCGAGCTGGCCGTCCCTATAGTGTTATTTCTGTTTTGTTTTGGTTTGGCGTTCTGGTCTCTGGGTTTTGGTGTTTCAGGTGTTGCTTGTTTTTTCTAAAATTGCATGAGATGTTAATTTTCTATAAAGGCAATTCGAAGTGTTTCGTGGTCGTAATTCTAACATTATTTTGGGTTATTTAAACGGCGTTAAAAAGTTTGAACGAATATCAAATACCCAATTTTAACACTCGCTGGAAATTGTACAAGAGTTGGATTTTTCCAAGTTAAAGAACATTCAAAAGTCATGCAAGTAATGCGATGGACCCTCTAGAAGAACGAAACCCTAACTCGATTCTATGACCATAAGAACCGCTGCCAAACCCTAGGGTTTGCGGTTGTTCCGTTGCGCTATAGGTGAGGCAAGAGTTGACCCTTCTACGGTTGGTCCATAGGTACTGTGGTATGTTCTGAGTATTTTTAAACTGCGCTCAAGTGTTGAGCATTTTTGGAAATTTTGGGTGTTTGTTGATTCGATCGGAATGTTTAACATCGTCTAGCTATTTGTGAAATGTGATACAATATTTCGAATTCATATAGTTAGGCATGAAATCCGAAGTATGTGATATTTCAGGTTTATGATGTCTAAGGTGATTGTGGATTCCAAATGTTGTAGTTTGACATTTTCTTTTCTGCGACCGTAAGTGTAATATATAGTGTATCACCGGTTTCGTTGCTATATGTCAATGACAATTGGGATACGCATATTTACTTACGTTAATGACATGTGATGTTATGTGTTGCTGGGACATGTTATATTGGATCGTCGTGTTTTTGAATAGCCGGGGGTTTTTATGTGAGATGAGAGTTTTTTCATTTTCATTCAGGTAAAAACTTGTATGTAATATTCTTTTATTGGGGCACTTCCGGGTTGAGGATGATATCACCATTGTTGTATATTATTTACTTTTTCGCATTAAGATAGACCCAAGGAGGGGAGCACAAGTAATCGGGTTCTAGAGTCCAGTGGGAGACCATCTCGAGGAGTCGAGTCTGGGACTCCTAACTCTAGAATTGGTAGGGTTGCTTGCCACTCTCGTAGGGGTGTAGGGATGTGGGTTTGGCTATTCATCACGACCGTGGAATCCGTGTTTTATACTGGCTTAATTTAAAACACGGCATTCCTAGTATATCCAATATTTCATATGTTATCTTCTGCTGCTGATATTCTGTGATGTGATCACTTTATATGCTTGAGACGATTGCTTTATTATTATATATATGATATATAATAAATGTTGCTTATGTTTTGCACCCGCGCTAGTCCTGCCCCGCTATGCCGTTAGTTAAGTAACCTAACGGAGCATAACGGGACACTGTGGCGAATGCGGATGGCATAAGCGTACGTTGTATTTTTGTTTCTTCTGTGATGCTTAGGAAGCATAAATGATGGGACTTCATTAATGAGATTAATGAAAGAAAAGAAACCTAAAAAGATGTTGTAGAATCAAATTTTCAAAAAAGGGTAGCTCTAGTTTTTGCTTTGCATAGCGGTATTCCTTGTAGAATATCCAGCACCTCATTCGATGAGGAAAGAGCCGAGATCCCTTCACCGGGAGTGACCTCTTTAGCGAAACTAGCAGATGCTACAACCCACTTTGTATAGTGGTATTTGTGAAATATCCTGCACCTTATTCGATAAGGAAAGAGCCGAGATCCCTTCACCGGGAGTGACCTCTTTAGCAAAACTAGCAAAATCCTCAAAAACACTCCTTTTTAAAAAATCACTTGTTTCTACAACGATATCAAGTTTATTACGCAAAAGGTTTTCTTAAAAACTTGTCGTAGCCCTCCGTCATTTCAGATAAGGACTATTCAGTATTCGTACTACGTTTGTTGACCTTGTCAAGGCGTAATGTACGGTAGCTGATTAGTGCTTATCTGCTAAAGCATGAGATGCGATTGAATTAGGGTAGTCGTACGGCCTTGTTGACCTTGTCAAGGGTCGTGCGAGTGGGTTTGATTCAATCATGAAATGTACGGGTTGAACTTGACTTGCGATTTATGGTTTGTTGACCTTGTCAAGGTCATAGATTGCTTGGGGCAGAATATTGTCGGGAATTTCAAGTGTTGAAATTTGCAATGAGATTGCATACCTTCTATGAGATAGTTGGATCCCGATACCCACTGCGAGTAAGAGTTACTCCTGGGAGAGTTTTACACATCATAATTTTCCAATCAAGTAGGTGTCTAGAAAGGTGTTGACGGGGTTACGCCACTGGGAAAAACGAGGTTTATTTTAATTAGGTCCGTGCGAAAGCACGAGGAACCTCCCTCAAAGTACCAACACTGGCCTGGCCGAAAGATTGGCAAACTTGTAGGGTGTAATTAATCCCGGCTAGTCTTACCTTTTAGGGTTTGAATGAAGATTTGATAAAAACAGTGGGAGCCATCCTGATTAGATAAGATAATAACCAATCTAATCTTGTAAGAGCATACGCTAAGTGTTTTCTTCTCTCTCTCCAGGTAGAGACTATGTCAGGCCTTAATCAAGATAATAATATGGATGTATTAACCGAACCCGCTTGTTATGCTGAGCTAGGGAACGTTGGTTCCGCTCAAACTTATAATTATTATAAGTCCGGGTAGGAAATAAGGGAATATCGGATTCCCACGCTGCCCAAACGAAGAATAAGCATGTTGATGCATCTTCTTCGGGTGTGTTAGTTACCGAGAACTATTTCTCAGTGCACTCTACGTCCTGGGTATTAGATACCGGATCAGGATCCCACATATGTAATATGTTACATAGGCTAAGGAAAGGTAGAGAACTGGGAATGGGTGATAATTCCGTAAGAGTAGCGAATGGTGAAAATGTTGCAGCCAAAGCAGTTGGTGAATATAACCTTTTATTACAAAATGGTAATACATTGATTCTGAACGAATGCTATTACATACCTACCCTGATATGCAATCTTATATCAATTTCTTTATTAAGTAAAGAAGGATATAATTTTGTAGTACATGATAATGTTATGAACATCTTCCTGAATCAAAAGTTGATTGGATCAGACTCGTTAAATAATGGCATATACGTTCTAAATCAAACCACAGTTCTTAATGTACAAAACACACATAAGAGGAAGAGTTCAGAAATGAACGAATCTTTCTTGTGGCATTGTAGAGTAGGTCATATCAATACGACACGACTAGCTAAGTTACATAAGGATGGATATTTGAATCCGTTCGAATTATCATCTTATGAAACTTTCCAGTCATGTCTCAAAGGAAAGATGACCAAAAATCCGTTTACTGGACACGGAGAAAGAGTTACGGAACTCTTGGGACTGATACATAGTGATGTATGCGGTCCCATGTCTACACATGCCAGAAATGGTTCCTCATACTTCATTACATTCACTGACGATCTCTCAAGATACGGACATGTGTTCCTGTTGAAACACAAGTCTGAAGTTTTTGAGAAATTCAAAGAATATAAGCATGGAGTTGAGAACCAGACGGGTAAAAGTATTAAAATCCTTCGATCTGATCGAGGAGGAGAATACTTGATCAATGAGTTCCTGGACTATCTAAAAGAGAATGGGATTATCTCTCAGCTTACTCCTCCGTATACACCATAGCACAACGATATATCGGAGCGGAGGAATCGCGCCCTATTGGATATGGTGCGCTCTATGATGAGCACCGCTGAGTTTCCTATTTCCTTTTGGGGTTATGCTCTTGAGACAGCAACATACCTATTGAATCAAGTTCCAGCTAAATGTAACGTTGTGAAAATCGTTTTGGTGAAATTTCGGAAAATCGGCAAAATTAGGGGGTTTTCTGTAAAAAGTCAAAATACAAATATCTTTTTTTTTAAAATTTAATATAAATATTCTAGATATGTAATTGCTAGTATTTGGTGTTTATTGAGCCACTGGTGAGATTTCAAAATTTCTGAAAATTTTCCGAAATTAATTATTTTTAATATTATTTTAAGCCGTCACTAATAAATTTAATTAGGGAAAATTACAAACCGGAATGAGTTGAAACAAATTTTGTGCATCATAATACATTAAACAAAATGTTTTATGTTGCTTTGATTTGAGTTGGAGTTGTCATGAGGTTTTTAGATAATTAGAGAATGGGTTATTGGAAAAAGGGAATAAATAAGTTAATTAATTAAAAGAGGTGATTATTTGATAGTCTCCACACACTCACCCACAAACCCCACACACACACTCTCCCTCTCATCATGTGTGGCCGGCCTTGGACAGCCCCCCTCTCATTTGGTTCACAAGATGCTTCTAGAGTGTAGGTTAAATGGAAAAAATGAAGGAAAATGAGTGAAATATGAAAAGACTTAAAGAAAGACATTATGGTGGAACATTCTACATAGCACCACACACCTCACTTCCTCTCTTTTCCCCTCAAAGTGCTGCTGCCGAACCAGCACTCCCCCTTCCCAAAATTCCTCCTTCTTCAATTTTTTATCAAAAAGTCTCCAAAATCAATCCAAAATCAATACCAATTTATCACAAATTCATCATTCAACCTTATCCGATTTTCTTTGCTTCTATTTGGCTTGGAATTTGAAAGCAAGAGATCCATCATGGAGGTCATGAAGCATGTGTAATCTCAAATTTTAGTGGTATAATTCTAAACCCATGTCTCATTTGTTGCTATTTTACTTCAACCTAATCAAACTAAATGTTTAATTATGGTTTTGTTTCAAGATTTAAATTTCTAGAATATGGTTACTAAATCATTATTAGGGTTTTGATTCTTAGGTTTTGATCTAAAACTTTAGTTTAACATACTAGGAAATGGTTAACCTAATTTTGTAGCAAAAAATTGATAGTTGTTGCATTTTAATTGTTTAATAGGTTATTTTTGTAAACTAGATTTTTAGAAAACATGTAAATAAGTTAGATAAAATTAGAATTTGGGTTTTATTATTAGTTTGTGGAATTAGTGTGTGGATTAACATGTTAAATGAGAGTGAAATATAATCTAGTTGCAATTTCTAGCTTCCACCTTAAAAACTGTCATAATATTGCTATGTTATTAAACTAGGTTTTGTTAATTAGTTTAAAATGAGGAATTAAAACTAAAGTTAGGTTTTTAGAAAATCCTTAAGGTTTCAAGGAGTGGTTTAACGATTTAAGTTATGCAAAGTCAAGTTTGTAAGTGAAATTGTGAAGTTTTGCTTAAAAATACCGAAATCGGGCAAGTTTGCAAACTAGAATTTACAAACTAATATAATTAGGGTGCTAAAAATATAATAGTGGTTTATATAGTCTAGTTATACTATTTAATGAGTTTTATGACCATTGGTTTCAATTAAATGTCAAGTTTCGATGAAAAACGGTAAATTGGCATTTTCGAGTTTTTCGAAAACGGACGATTTGATCGATTTCAGTGTTTCGATGAATTTGATCATGTTTTATAATATAGGTAATGTGTTTTAAAACTACAAGTTGTTCGATGATGTTATCTCGATCCATCGGAGTTTGTACGCCGATATCGAGCGGTATTTGGTTCTTTTGCGTGGACGGGACATAGGTTTTAACCTATGCTTGTTCCTTGCGTCGTTTTGACTTTTGTATGTGATTTAGTTTACAATACTACATATATTTGCATATAGGTACCCCTCACATGGACTGCGGGCGATGAAGAAGAGGATGGCGACACCGTCTTCGGCAGACATGGACCAGGTGAGTAGATGCATATCTACGGGGGGAAGTCGGGTGGATGGCGTTTAACACCCCCGCAACGTAGAATAGGAATAGTTCTTATTGACATTAGGAAACCAGACGTGACCCTAGTAGGACCCTAGTATTGACCCTAGGCTGGACTAGACTGATTTAGGAAAACCATATCAGAGGATGAGTACCTTGGAAGAGGTTCGTAGGTTTCAGATAGAAACACACCCACGCACACACTGAAACTCGACATAGGGTACGTGTATGTGTATATATATAGAACTAGGTATAGGTATATACATACATATACATCACGTATAGGTGATTCATTGAGGTGATATGATATCTGAGGTATGATGAAACAGTATAACTGGGCTTGATGCCGTGATTCTTGACTATACAGTCGTAATAAAGTGTTAGCGGATCATTAGAGAATGAGATAATGAACATGAATATATAAGTTATAAGGAGTGGTGGTGATATTGATGTACATGGGACGCTAGAATAGTACCTGGACTGTAACTTGTGACTGATCACTATATGATATATGTATAACTTGATTACGACATTATATTGGTATGACCTGATGCCGATATCATATAAGTATGACTTAATCAATATGATACATATGATATGATATTTCTGAGGATAACCTAATGATGCTTATCATGATGACAATGATATATGATTGATGTGTGCGATCACAGTTTAGAACCTTGATCATGAGATGTATTGATGATGACACATTACGAATAATGAGACACCTAGGAAATACTTGACCCGTACCCCGATACAGGGATGCCGTACGATGGATTTTCCGTACGAGGCTTAGATATGATGATTGATCCGCACTCTTGATTCGAGGAAGCCGTACTACGTACGTGATGCTATTGAGGCGGAATCGCCGACTATTAGAGATAATGATTCAGACCTTAGGTAGACTCTAGTTTCTTACTGACTAGTCTATTGGGTTTAGTTCCTTAGGATGTTAGATGGACACTGGTTTAGGTTCGACTCTCATAGTGGTAGTAGTATTAGTATATTAAATGAGTGGATAACGCACATTTGTCTTTACTTTCACACTGTAATCATAATGTTGCATGTTATTACATATATTGCTATAATCAGTATAAACTATACCTGTTAGGACACCAGCACCATTACCGATGATGCGCATATTCCACGCACACTTTTTTGCCGGCTCATACACATCATCATCGGTAATTGCTATGTCATGTGCACTTTAGATCATATTATCTTTTATTGATAGAATCAGTTAACAACCAAACCGATATAATATTATGATCACTCTCTGATGTTAGTTTAAGACATGATATTCATTACTTAGACATTCATGCATTCATATTTTCATGTTAACATGCAGTATTATGGGCATATGCCGACACTTATCATATAGTTACTCCTGATTTTGAGATTTGGATTTCTATGAGATTTCTGGATTTTTAGGGGAAACCGCAAAAATATATATAAAAACTTCTCTCTCTCCTCCTCTTTTTCAATAAGATGCGGTTTTCTCGTGATGTATGGGTCGTCCACCATGAGTATTTCATGTTTTCTGTTGGATTTCGAGACCCGATTCGAGGAGTGGATGAACCGTCTCGGGTACATGGTGGGCCCGGTATGGTACCCCGGGGCAAGAAGATCGAGTTGTAGACGATGAGCCTGACAGGGGAAGGCTACCTATCGGTGATGTCTGGCGCGGCGGATATCCGGAGGATACCGACCGTTGTCGTGGGATTTGATGATATGGGCCGATCCGGACTGACGGAGCCCGACGTATTGAGACTTGAGATTACATGTGTTGTGTCGATGCTTGACACAGATTTCTATGGATTTCATTGTTGAGATTTTAGATGCTTACACACACTTTACTATGATAATAGCTAAAGAGTTCTTATTCATGTATATCTGGATTTCAGGATTTGTTACTTTACATTCATGGTGCATGCATTTCATTTCATATGACATAGTATTATATTAAGCACTGACACGAACACGGTTTATCTGCACTTATACATAGTATTACCCTGCTATTACTAGATGTTTAGGATATAGTAGTGTATTATTATGACCTAGGATAGCGTCGTGCATTCGATTTCTTTTCGTAGATGTCTTCTACTCACGAGTTGGCAACTCACCCCCGTTGTGCCAAATTCTTTTCAGGTGCGATGTACAGGTTTCCCTTGGCAGTTGCTGGCACATCATTTTCTTTTCGGGTGATTTGCACGGTAGGTTGGTTCATTTGTATCTGAACCGCCGTTGTATTTTTATTATTTCATTTGTATCTAGAAAGCTCCATCAACCATATTTGTATTACTTGATAAGTTTTTTTGGACCAGTTGTTTATTTCGACCTTAGAGTCGCGCATGTGTTATTCTGATCTGGTGGTTTTTGTTTTCTTTTGAGATTTGAGCCTCGCCCTTTGGCGTTGTATATTATTGTGATTGTTGTGGTTGTCTCCGCCTGTTGGCGTTGAGCGAGCACCCGTTTGGGGATGCTTTTTATTGTTTATTCATATTATACTTGTTGTACCCGTTTGGGGGCCAGTTTTACAGAGGAGACTCTGCCGAAATTTTTGGTAAAATTTGCTGATATTTTTTTATATACTTGTTTTATTTTCTTTTCTTCTTTTTCTTCTTTTATGGTTTAGATTTCTGGGCTTCGGCTTACTTAGGTCACGTGGCGCCTCTAGACGCTTCGTAATCTAAGTGCCGGTCACGTTCCGTACTTCGGGTCGTGACAAAGTTGGTATCAGAGCGCTAGGTTTAACCCTGTATAAGTCTAGGTGACCCTTGGTTGATGGAGTAGGCGATTTAGGTAGAGTAACGTACCGTGGGTATGGTCCGCGGCATATTTACGATACGCTACTCTGCTTAAGGAGCCTTAGGATGTACATTTGCTTGCACCGTATTTCATTCGCTCCTTTGATCTATCTTCGTCGATGTCGGAGGGTGGTTCTGTTACCACGAGCGCGCGGGCAGAGGAAGTTGCGGCTCGTATGCGATAAACATTAGAGTATCGGTTATTCTTGAGGATTGAAGCATTGCTTAACGTGCGGACGAAGGGTATTCACATGCCGTCCGGATGAAGTTAAAGGGTTCGAACGATTATCAGAAAACCATTTTTTCCTAAGTTTAAAGTATTCGGAAGAACATGCAGGTATTCGATGGACCCTCTAGAAGAATGAAACCCTAACTCGACATAATGACCACGAGAACGCCCTTGAACCTTAGGGTTTACGGCAGTTCCGCTGTGCCATTAGTGAGGCTTGGGTTTGCCCTTCTACAGCTGGATCATCGATGCTGGGGTATGTACCGGATATTTTTAAACTGTACTTGAGTTTTGAGCTCTCGGGGATTTATGGGATTTTGATGGATCGATCGAAAAGTTTAATGTAGTCCGGATATCAAGTGAAGGGATCGACTACGTGGGAGACTCTAGATATGAGTATTGCCGTTGGTAGCGCAGTCAGCACAGCTACGAAGAGACGAGTTCGAAGCGGTCGGCATCAGAGGAAAGAGGCGCACATTGACGATAGTGTTTACGATTGTGATTTAGTGAATTGAATTTCCTATTTTCGTTGATTGGATTTTTGTATTTTGAGGACTTTGTTCTACGATTGGTATTTCCTGTGTGTACCTTCATTCTATCTGAGTTCCATATATCAGTTGTATTGATGTGGTTTAGTACGCACCCAGTACACTTGATTTGGTTTTATACATTTTGAGATTTCGATTTGATTTCGTGCTTGTGGGTTACACGTGATTTTGACATATGTTTCGACCTAGTTTTTCTGCATTTTTGTGCTGTGATTCGATTTTGATATTCAATGTATGTTTTCGTGCACCATGTGCACTTGATTAGGGTTCTTGCGCATACTTGGCGCACTTGATGCGATTTTGTGCACACCAGATGCACTAAATCGGGGTTTTGTGCAAATTAGATGCACCTGATATTGAGTCGTGCACGCCCGTTGCACTTGACAGATGTTTTTGGTGCACCCCTGTTGCACTTAGTTTTGTTGTTGTGTGTATTCATGGTATCTGTATTTGGTTTCGATTTCAGTGCGCACCGGACGCACATGATATTTTATTGATGTGATTGGGATTGATTTCAGTTTGAGCAGTATATTTTCATAATGATTATTATTTGATTTAGTAACCAGGCGGGACGTGTATGTTAAATAAAAGATATATATATATAGTTATTTTTTTTAAATAAACGTCCGCTACTTATGCCGTGACACGTGCATCACACGGCAATTTCCAAAAAGGGGTTTGCATATTTCCTTATCCGGATATTTGTATGGTTTCACTATGATGCACACTATATATAAGTTATAGTTTTGATATATATTATGTTGGTTTTCGTATTGGGTTTGATATGTTATCTTCGCCGTAACTCCGATGATTGCGTTATGCTTGACGGAGTTAATTTTAGTTATGTATTGATGATTTCGGAGCCCCGACGATTTGAGTATTTTGATAAATGTTTTAGTATTTGGAGGGGGAGTTTTAATTTAAATTCGGGGACCGAATTTCTTTAAGGGGGGAAGATTGTAACGTTGTGAAAATCGTTTTGGTGAAATTTCGGAAAATCGGCAAAATTAGGGGGTTTTCTGTAAAAAGTCAAAATACAAATATCTTTTTTTTTAAAATTTAATATAAATATTCTAGATATGTAATTGCTAGTATTTGGTGTTTATTGAGCCACTGGTGAGATTTCAAAATTTCTGAAAATTTTCCGAAATTAATTATTTTTAATATTATTTTAAGCCGTCACTAATAAATTTAATTAGGGAAAATTACAAACCGGAATGAGTTGAAACAAATTTTGTGCATCATAATACATTAAACAAAATGTTTTATGTTGCTTTGATTTGAGTTGGAGTTGTCATGAGGTTTTTAGATAATTAGAGAATGGGTTATTGGAAAAAGGGAATAAATAAGTTAATTAATTAAAAGAGGTGATTATTTGATAGTCTCCACACACTCACCCACAAACCCCACACACACACTCTCCCTCTCATCATGTGTGGCCGGCCTTGGACAGCCCCCCTCTCATTTGGTTCACAAGATGCTTCTAGAGTGTAGGTTAAATGGAAAAAATGAAGGAAAATGAGTGAAATATGAAAAGACTTAAAGAAAGACATTATGGTGGAACATTCTACATAGCACCACACACCTCACTTCCTCTCTTTTCCCCTCAAAGTGCTGCTGCCGAACCAGCACTCCCCCTTCCCAAAATTCCTCCTTCTTCAATTTTTTATCAAAAAGTCTCCAAAATCAATCCAAAATCAATACCAATTTATCACAAATTCATCATTCAACCTTATCCGATTTTCTTTGCTTCTATTTGGCTTGGAATTTGAAAGCAAGAGATCCATCATGGAGGTCATGAAGCATGTGTAATCTCAAATTTTAGTGGTATAATTCTAAACCCATGTCTCATTTGTTGCTATTTTACTTCAACCTAATCAAACTAAATGTTTAATTATGGTTTTGTTTCAAGATTTAAATTTCTAGAATATGGTTACTAAATCATTATTAGGGTTTTGATTCTTAGGTTTTGATCTAAAACTTTAGTTTAACATACTAGGAAATGGTTAACCTAATTTTGTAGCAAAAAATTGATAGTTGTTGCATTTTAATTGTTTAATAGGTTATTTTTGTAAACTAGATTTTTAGAAAACATGTAAATAAGTTAGATAAAATTAGAATTTGGGTTTTATTATTAGTTTGTGGAATTAGTGTGTGGATTAACATGTTAAATGAGAGTGAAATATAATCTAGTTGCAATTTCTAGCTTCCACCTTAAAAACTGTCATAATATTGCTATGTTATTAAACTAGGTTTTGTTAATTAGTTTAAAATGAGGAATTAAAACTAAAGTTAGGTTTTTAGAAAATCCTTAAGGTTTCAAGGAGTGGTTTAACGATTTAAGTTATGCAAAGTCAAGTTTGTAAGTGAAATTGTGAAGTTTTGCTTAAAAATACCGAAATCGGGCAAGTTTGCAAACTAGAATTTACAAACTAATATAATTAGGGTGCTAAAAATATAATAGTGGTTTATATAGTCTAGTTATACTATTTAATGAGTTTTATGACCATTGGTTTCAATTAAATGTCAAGTTTCGATGAAAAACGGTAAATTGGCATTTTCGAGTTTTTCGAAAACGGACGATTTGATCGATTTCAGTGTTTCGATGAATTTGATCATGTTTTATAATATAGGTAATGTGTTTTAAAACTACAAGTTGTTCGATGATGTTATCTCGATCCATCGGAGTTTGTACGCCGATATCGAGCGGTATTTGGTTCTTTTGCGTGGACGGGACATAGGTTTTAACCTATGCTTGTTCCTTGCGTCGTTTTGACTTTTGTATGTGATTTAGTTTACAATACTACATATATTTGCATATAGGTACCCCTCACATGGACTGCGGGCGATGAAGAAGAGGATGGCGACACCGTCTTCGGCAGACATGGACCAGGTGAGTAGATGCATATCTACGGGGGGAAGTCGGGTGGATGGCGTTTAACACCCCCGCAACGTAGAATAGGAATAGTTCTTATTGACATTAGGAAACCAGACGTGACCCTAGTAGGACCCTAGTATTGACCCTAGGCTGGACTAGACTGATTTAGGAAAACCATATCAGAGGATGAGTACCTTGGAAGAGGTTCGTAGGTTTCAGATAGAAACACACCCACGCACACACTGAAACTCGACATAGGGTACGTGTATGTGTATATATATAGAACTAGGTATAGGTATATACATACATATACATCACGTATAGGTGATTCATTGAGGTGATATGATATCTGAGGTATGATGAAACAGTATAACTGGGCTTGATGCCGTGATTCTTGACTATACAGTCGTAATAAAGTGTTAGCGGATCATTAGAGAATGAGATAATGAACATGAATATATAAGTTATAAGGAGTGGTGGTGATATTGATGTACATGGGACGCTAGAATAGTACCTGGACTGTAACTTGTGACTGATCACTATATGATATATGTATAACTTGATTACGACATTATATTGGTATGACCTGATGCCGATATCATATAAGTATGACTTAATCAATATGATACATATGATATGATATTTCTGAGGATAACCTAATGATGCTTATCATGATGACAATGATATATGATTGATGTGTGCGATCACAGTTTAGAACCTTGATCATGAGATGTATTGATGATGACACATTACGAATAATGAGACACCTAGGAAATACTTGACCCGTACCCCGATACAGGGATGCCGTACGATGGATTTTCCGTACGAGGCTTAGATATGATGATTGATCCGCACTCTTGATTCGAGGAAGCCGTACTACGTACGTGATGCTATTGAGGCGGAATCGCCGACTATTAGAGATAATGATTCAGACCTTAGGTAGACTCTAGTTTCTTACTGACTAGTCTATTGGGTTTAGTTCCTTAGGATGTTAGATGGACACTGGTTTAGGTTCGACTCTCATAGTGGTAGTAGTATTAGTATATTAAATGAGTGGATAACGCACATTTGTCTTTACTTTCACACTGTAATCATAATGTTGCATGTTATTACATATATTGCTATAATCAGTATAAACTATACCTGTTAGGACACCAGCACCATTACCGATGATGCGCATATTCCACGCACACTTTTTTGCCGGCTCATACACATCATCATCGGTAATTGCTATGTCATGTGCACTTTAGATCATATTATCTTTTATTGATAGAATCAGTTAACAACCAAACCGATATAATATTATGATCACTCTCTGATGTTAGTTTAAGACATGATATTCATTACTTAGACATTCATGCATTCATATTTTCATGTTAACATGCAGTATTATGGGCATATGCCGACACTTATCATATAGTTACTCCTGATTTTGAGATTTGGATTTCTATGAGATTTCTGGATTTTTAGGGGAAACCGCAAAAATATATATAAAAACTTCTCTCTCTCCTCCTCTTTTTCAATAAGATGCGGTTTTCTCGTGATGTATGGGTCGTCCACCATGAGTATTTCATGTTTTCTGTTGGATTTCGAGACCCGATTCGAGGAGTGGATGAACCGTCTCGGGTACATGGTGGGCCCGGTATGGTACCCCGGGGCAAGAAGATCGAGTTGTAGACGATGAGCCTGACAGGGGAAGGCTACCTACCGGTGATGTCTGGCGCGGCGGATATCCGGAGGATACCGACCGTTGTCGTGGGATTTGATGATATGGGCCGATCCGGACTGACGGAGCCCGACGTATTGAGACTTGAGATTACATGTGTTGTGTCGATGCTTGACACAGATTTCTATGGATTTCATTGTTGAGATTTTAGATGCTTACACACACTTTACTATGATAATAGCTAAAGAGTTCTTATTCATGTATATCTGGATTTCAGGATTTGTTACTTTACATTCATGGTGCATGCATTTCATTTCATATGACATAGTATTATATTAAGCACTGACACGAACACGGTTTATCTGCACTTATACATAGTATTACCCTGCTATTACTAGATGTTTAGGATATAGTAGTGTATTATTATGACCTAGGATAGCGTCGTGCATTCGATTTCTTTTCGTAGATGTCTTCTACTCACGAGTTGGCAACTCACCCCCGTTGTGCCAAATTCTTTTCAGGTGCGATGTACAGGTTTCCCTTGGCAGTTGCTGGCACATCATTTTCTTTTCGGGTGATTTGCACGGTAGGTTGGTTCATTTGTATCTGAACCGCCGTTGTATTTTTATTATTTCATTTGTATCTAGAAAGCTCCATCAACCATATTTGTATTACTTGATAAGTTTTTTTGGACCAGTTGTTTATTTCGACCTTAGAGTCGCGCATGTGTTATTCTGATCTGGTGGTTTTTGTTTTCTTTTGAGATTTGAGCCTCGCCCTTTGGCGTTGTATATTATTGTGATTGTTGTGGTTGTCTCCGCCTGTTGGCGTTGAGCGAGCACCCGTTTGGGGATGCTTTTTATTGTTTATTCATATTATACTTGTTGTACCCGTTTGGGGGCCAGTTTTACAGAGGAGACTCTGCCGAAATTTTTGGTAAAATTTGCTGATATTTTTTTATATACTTGTTTTATTTTCTTTTCTTCTTTTTCTTCTTTTATGGTTTAGATTTCTGGGCTTCGGCTTACTTAGGTCACGTGGCGCCTCTAGACGCTTCGTAATCTAAGTGCCGGTCACGTTCCGTACTTCGGGTCGTGACACTAAATCTGTATCTACCACACCATTTGAGATATGGAGTAGGAAGAGACCATATCTTAAACGAGTTAAGATATGGGGTTGTCCGGCCTATGTCAAAAGGCAAAATCCGGACAAACTCGAGGCACGAATAGTTCTTTGCAAGTTTGTGGGATATCCAAAGAATTCATATGGATATTTTTTCTACCACAGTGAGGAAGAAAAGGTGTTTGTTGCTCAACATGCCACCTTTTTAGAAAATGAATTTCTTGCAAAAGAAATTAGTAGGGAAGAGGTAGAACTGGAAGAAGTTCCAGCTACACAAACTGTAACTGAAGATTTAGTGGAACAAGAGGATTTGATAGCTCCCAACGAACCCCAGCCTCTCCGCCGATCTAGTAGGGTTCCTCATCCACCTGAGAGATACTACGGTTTTCTCATTGATGGTGGGAGCGAGGATTGCATCATGGAAGATGATGACCCAACTAGCTTCGAGCAGGCCATCACGAGTGGGGACTCTGTGAAATGGCCGGATGCAATGCGGTCTGAGATGGAATCCATGTACACCAAAAAAGTATGGACTTTGGAAGATGCTCCTGAAGGGGTAAAACCCATCGGGAGTAAGTGGATCTTAAAGAAAAAACTTGGTGTAGATGGAAAAGTTGAGACTTTCAAAGCTAGACTTGTTGCAAAAGGTTTTTGTCAACGACCAGGTGTGGATTATGATGAAATCTTTTTCTCCAGTGGCTATGCTTAAGTCCATCCGGATCCTACTTGCCATTGCTGCATACCATGATTACAAAATCTGGCAAATGGATGTTAAGACTGCCTTTCTAAATGGTGATTTAGAAGAGAGCATGTACATGACTCAGCCAGAGGGCTTCGTAAACAGTGGGAGCAGCGAGAAGGTGTGCAAGCTGCTTAAATCCATCTACGGGTTGAAGCAGGCATCGCGGAGTTGGAACATCTGTTTTGATGTCGTAGTCAAAGAGTTTGACTTTGTCAAAAATGTAGATGAACCTTGTATATACAAGAATGTGGCAGAGAGTAAGGTGGTCTTCCTCGTATTGTATGTGGATGACATACTGTTGATAGGAAATGATGTTCCTATGCTGCATTCGGTCAGGTTCTTCTTATCACAAAGATTCTCAATGAAAGATCAAGGTGATGCCTCCTACATCTTGGGGATTAAGATCTATAGATATAGATATAAACGGATACTGGGATTGTCCTAATCCAGGTACATTGACACAATACTAAAGAGGTTTAGTATGGAAGAATCCAAGCATGGGAATTTACCCACGATCTCAAGACTCACTCTCTCCAAAGAGATGTCTCCCAAGACTGATTTGGAGAGAGCTCGCATGCAAGGGATACCCTATGCTTCGGCAGTAGGCTCTATCATGTACGCGATGCTATGTACCAGACCCGATGTGGCATACTCACTAAGTGTAGTGAGTAGGTATCAAGCAGATCCTGGAGAGAATCACTGGACATCTGTGAAGAACATTCTCAAGTACTTGAGAAGGACTAAACAGATGTTCTTCGTGTATGGTAACGGTGAACTCCATGTGGAGTCCTTTACCGATTCGAGATTCCAGAGTGATAAGGACGACTCTAAGTCGGTCTTGGGATTTGTCTTTACCCTTATTGGAGGGAAGGTTTGCTAGAAAAGTTCCAAGCAAGAAACCGTGGCGGACTCAATGATGGAGGCTGAATACATCGCTGCCAACGATACTGCCAAAGAGGCTGTCTGGATGAAGAAGTTCATCAATGAACTTGGTGTGGCTCCGTCCATCGAGAATCCAATACCTTTGTATTGTGATAACAATGGAGCAGTGGCTTTGGCCAAGGAACCCAGCTCCCATCGGCGATCCAGGCATATTCTGAGGCGGTATCACCTGATCCGGGAGATAGTTGATCACCGAGAGATCGAGGTCAGGAGAGTTGACATGAAGAACAACACGGTGGATCCACGCACAAAGGCAATACCTCAGATACAATTTGAGAGACTCTTCGAGATGTTGGGTATGAGATACTACAACAACTGGCCTTAGTGCAAGTGGGAGATTGTTAGTTATGTGTATGCCCTAGAGGCCATTATTGTACATATGATGTATATTATAGTGGATACTTGGACATATATAGAGAGGACTTTCTTGCTCAACATGATAGTATGCTTTCTGGTTGCTCTTTTTCTTAACATGTAGACTTGTATTGTGATACTGTCTTACTCTCACATGTTGATAAAGCTCTTAATATGTGTACTTGACTACCAGGACTATGATGGAGATCATACTAGTGGGGTCAAGGGTAGTCCACAAGTACATCCTATAATTGTTCCTAGTCGAGGGTGTATCGAGACAGGGCATCGATATTCCACAGTAGACTAGCGTATACGCTTCTTGACCCATATGATGGGTGATGGATGATCCCACATCCATTGGTGTTTGACATCAAAGATGATATATGGGTGCTCGGTGGAACTTGGTACACTTAACGGACCCGCCGAGAACACCTAGTTGGTATTATACATATCGTCATATAGCAGTTCTCTGGTGACACTGGTACAAGTTATTCTGTAGACCCGAGATCGTCATAGAGACTTGTGTGATTCCCACTGTGCTTTGATTTCCACCTTACCACGTTCAAGAGAACGTGCAAAACGGTGGCTTTTGGGTACAGTCCCGAATCACATGGAAGCAATGAGCGATAGGAGGGGATTCGTCTCTCCCAGTATTTAGGGTTGATGTCGCGCTGTGCTCGATTGGCTATAATAGGAAGTCCCTAGCCAGGGCTGATGCAGAGATCTACTGGTAAGTCTTATCAGTAGTTTCTCGACCCGTTATAAGCCTCACATCGGAATGACTTATCGGTTACTGGGGACTGACATTTACCACCCCTAGACTGGATATGAGACATATCAGACGAAGAGACCAGACTGTACGGTAGTGTTACTGACATGCTTTACAGGAGTTTGAGCAGGCATGCTTGTTGATCTTCTGATCGCTCAATACCTAGATAGCCATTACGTCCAGCTAGTACCGCTGACGGCTTGTGGGTGCCTGATATGATCATCACCTACTGTCAGCGTATTGACGAGTCTTTAGAGTCCTACAGAGAGGATTACTGGCTCAGGCAAAACGAAGTAGGAGCACATATGTGATATGTGCGGGACCGAAATTAATACAAGTATGTGATACCGTATTCTATTCTCGCGATATGTGATATCGGTCGGTTATATGTGATATTGCCGGGTTATCGAATCAAGTGTTGATTCGATAAGATGTTACATATAATACTAGTCGGTTATATGTGATATAGCCGGATTATTGAATCAAGTGTTGATTTGACAATTTAATGTATAATTATATATTTGATATATTAATTTATATTAACTAATATTTGCTCACTTGTGCATTTCTTTTTCTCACATGTTCGCACTTAATATATATGTAATATATATTAATTGTGTTTTATTTTTTGTGTCATGCTTGATGATACACACTACATGAGTGTATGAGACTCACACCATACTCATGATAATGTGAGGTTTATTTATTTAAAGTAAATCCAAATTAGTTGGAAATTGGTCACATGGCATGAAGCTTGTAGAAGCTTAAAGATCCATTGACTTAGTCCACTAATTTTGTTTTACTTAAGATATTTATTAACCCAACCATTCTCATTAACCATGGTTAAGTATCTACATGAGTTATATGAGATATTATCTCACCCATGGTTGCCATTCACTCTCTCATCTATTATTTGCTTCATCTTCTTCATTGAGCTCTCTAGCTTTCTCAAGGTGAAGAAATAGAGTGAGAAAATTAATTCTAAAGTGAGAAAAAATCATACTTCATTATCCTCTACTAGATTAGCCATTTAGTTTAGGATGTTAGGTTCACTAATCCCTAAATAGTGAAGAGGTAGCTTGGGTTGGTTTCTCCTCGACATAGATCATCTTCGGCCTCGAAGACTTCGTGCAAACTTGTTCCTTTCATTTTGTGGAGCCACTCTAGAGTCCGGAAGATCACTACTTGGAGCGAGGGGACTACTACACGGAGCTATAGAAGTGAAGAACCGGTCTACAAAGGTTGTATTCCTTGTTCACTTAGTTGTAAAGTTGTTTACATATTGTATTGTCTAATTCTCAAGTTAAGATTCTAGGGTTAGGCTTATGTAGCATGGCAAAAATTTGAAAATGGCATGGACGATGCCTTCCGAAACCTTGTTGTCGTGCTAGGTAACCCTACATATACTTTGATTACTATACTACCATATCTATGTTGGGTTACGGCAGCGCCCCGGACATCAAACCGTGGCCAAATGCAGAACAAAAATTTTCAAACTGGCGCTACCACAACCCGATTCCCGGATCTACCCTTAACCCTATACTAGCAAAGATATAAAGAAGAGTTATATGGTTATACCGAATGAACCAAGTCCTGCGGGTCTTCAACCATCATCCCAAGCTCCTAGTGGTCGTGGATCGAATTTGGTTGCCGGTCTTCCTCCATCTACAATGATCCAGTCGAGGGAAACGACGCAAGTTTCAGCCTTACCTAGCAAGGCAGCCGATGCTCCAAAGTTACTAGCAATGGAGAGTGGAGGTGTAGGATTATCTCACTATAATTTTTTTCTCATCAAAATGCTCCAAAGAGCAACTCAATAAGAAGAATGAAGGGTGAGGAAAACAATGGCATGAGCAAATATGGAAAATGGCTAAGTCTCTTAAGAGAGAAAAGAATCCTCAAGTGAAGGAAAAATACTTGGATAGCATGTAATGAATACAGCTCCAACAATTTACAACCATGAAATGAAAATATCTTCTCCAATTTTCTAATAAACAAATGAGAGCCATGCTTCTCTACATGCCAAGCCCATGCTCATGCCAACTCACCCTCCACCTCATTTCCTAAATTGATTTTCTAAAATGAAAATCAATTAATGAGGTGGCCATCTTCTAGAAGCTATTCCATATAAATACGGAATACAACCCGGTACACGTATCGAAATACATATATGCATATTCATACAAAAATACGAATAGCCAAGAGAGAAAATGAATAGTGAACAATAATACTAGAATACATATATATATATATACATATATAAATTATTAAATCAAAACCTGATTTAATAATCCAGATTAATCATAAGCCGCTAGTATTATCAACCGTCCGATTAAAGTCTGTGCAGCTTGTACACATATTTAATCGGACACCTGTATGTACCAACATACGTCTTCTACACCATATCGCCTGAATCGTGAAAATCCTCTGTGTGGGACTCTAAAGACTCGTCAATACGCTGGCAGTGGGTTTAACCAAAAGCACGTCAGTGGCACTGGCTGTATGTAACGGCTACCCAGGTATTGAGCGAAAGGAAGGCCAACGAGCAAACTCATCTGTACCCCTACTGAGCCTGACAATGACAATCTCTGTACAGTCCGGCCTGTTCGTCTAAGAGTATTGCATATCGAGTCTAAAGGGGTGGATAAAATCAGAACCCTAATAACGTGACATTTAGTGTCGGTATGAAACCCATCACCACCTGAGAAACTACTGATCCTAGATCAGTAATTCTCAACTACCTTGGCCAAGGATTTCTGGTGATAGCCACCCGTGCACTGCGCGACATCGATCCCCAATACCGGAAGAGACGAATCCCCGACGATCCACTCACTGCCTCCATGTGGCTCGGGATTGTACCCAACTAAAACATGTTTTCACGACTCATTTAAGCCGTGGTAGGGTAGTAATCAAAGCACAGTGGGAACTCACACGAGACAAATAACGATCTCAGGTCGACAGACTAACCTGTACACATGTTGTTAGTGTATATGCCCTAGAGGCCATTACTGTATCATAGTAGTTTGTATATTACTTAATGGAAGCTTGGGATATTCACCTTGTATAAACAATCTTGCTCAAAATAGTAGTATGCTACTTGGTTTGTTTCTACTTCAATGTGTACATGTGTTTATTTTAGTATATCGCCTATACACATTAGTGGAGCTCTTAGGATCTTTGCTTGATTACCAGCGTTGTGATGGCAGTCACACTAGTGGGGCTGGGTAATCTATAAGCACATCCTTATGCAGGCCCCTGGTCGCAGGACTATCGAGACAGGGCATCGATACTCCGGAGTAGACTAGCGTGTGCGCTTCTCATCCCAGTGTGGGAGATGGTCTGTCCCACAGCCATCAGTACGTCGTACTTGAGAGAGTATGCGGGTGCTCGTTTGGTTACGAGTACACTGGACAGGACTCGTCGGGAACTGACTAGTTGGTATTATGCCTATCGTCAGTTATCAGTTCCCAGGTGACATGAGTACAGCTTAGTCCGCTGACTTGACACTGTCACTTCGCCTCGAGTGTGTTCCCACTGTACTTTGATTACTACCCTACCACGGCTCAAAGGAGTCGTGCAAACAGGTGGTAGTTGGGTGCAGTCCCGAAGCACTTGGAGGCAGTGACGGTTAGACAGGATTTGTCTCTCCCGGTATTGGGGGTTGACATCGCACTGTGTCTAGGAGAGACATTACACGAGTAGTCCCTGGCCAGGGCAAACGAGATATACTGGTAGGCTTCCAGTGTTATCTCAGGGTGTTTTGGGCTTCGCTCCGGCACGACTTGTACCGCTATTGGGGGACTGACGTTTACCGCCCCCTAGGCCCGCCATGCGATGTATCAGACGAACAGACCGGACTGTATCGAGATTGTCACATTCAGACTCAGTAGGAGTTCAGATGGGTTTCGCCTCGTCGGTCTTCTTGTCGGCATTACCTGGGGACCGCTACGCACAGTTAGTGCCGCTTGCGGTCTGTGGTTAAACCCACTGCCAGCGTAGTGTCGAGTCTTTAGAGTCCCACACAGAAAGCTTTTCACCTTTAGGCAAAAGAGTAGAGGTCGCATGGTTTTGCGACAGGTCGCATGGTTTTGCGACAGGGTTCGGTCACATTCGTGCACTTGTGCACGTACAGTGTCCGGACAGTTTGCACTAGCGGGCTTTGGTTTAAGCCAGATCCTAGTGTACCTTTTGGGATTGGATTTATCCAGTGTGCATTCGTGTTCCTCGGAACGCGGATGCGGGTGTGTATGCACAGTTGACGGGGAGACAGAGGCAGCGGATTCTCAGTAGGGTTGTTGACAGTTGACCGTTGACTATTTGACTTTTTGCTCAACCCTAATGAGAATATGATATGTGATTAACTATTATATTAATTAAGTATTATGGTGACATGGTTGTTGACTTTTGTTGACTTTGTTGACTTGTTGACTTTTGTTGACTTGTTGACTTTGTTGACCGGTTGACTAGGCTTGACTAGTTGACCATCATGATAACCATAGCCATCATTTCATGGCAAAGACTTTTGCTTGCTTGCTCATTTGTGCAAAATGAGTGCATGAAATGATATGGTTATGGTTGCTTCAACCATCACATAACACTTGATTTGGTATAATGAGTTATGATGACTTTGGATTATGAGAGGGTGAGAGACAAAAGACTTGCTCATTCTTGCTTGCTCATTCTCTCTCTTGTTCTTGAGCTCTCTTGTTTTGCTCTCACCCTCTTGCTCTTGCTCCATCTCTTGACTCTATGGTTCTCTTGTCTCATGAGTTGAGAATCAAGAACCATAGATAAAATCCCATACAAACTCTTCTCTACTCACTCTAGTTCACAAGGTTTAGCAAACCGAGTGAACTAGTTTCTTCAAAGTTCGAAGAAGGAGCCAAAGGTTGGAGTTTTCAGGTGGATCTATCTTCGGCGTACGGAGACGACGGGAAGAAGCCAATCCGGACCACCATCGGAGCTTGAAGACGAAGGAGTTCAAGACAAGCAAGGTATAACCCCCTAACCGAGTAGCTAGAAACTCGTAGTTAGGTTGTTAGTTAGATGTTTAACCAAGATCCGGGCTATAGGTCCATGTTACCACCTCTATAAAAATCGCTTTTTACCAAATTCCGCATTCCCGAAAGTACCGGGAGAGGTAGCATGGACTTACAGTGGTATCAGAGCCAAGTTAAACTCTATCTAACATGTTAGCAAGTAACTAGAAGATCGATCAAAGAAAAAATCCCGAAAACGAACCCGAGAATTTCAAGTTTCTGTCGATTTTTATACTGTTCAAAAGTTGATTATTTTCATCTCTAAAATCGGCTCAGGGTTTTATTAGAATAACCACCAAAAATGGTCCAACAATCGAGTCAAAGCGCCGCGGAAACGCGGCGGGAGCATGCTCCCGCCGCGGATCCGCGGCCGAGTTGACTCGGCCGAGGTCCATCTTTGGTGCAGTGTTATTCTGGGGTTGTTTTGGGATTTTTGAAATATGTGTTTTCTGCCCAGATTTTCCAGAACGAAAATTTTATTTTTGGGGTCCCGAAAATCCGTATTTTTGATCGAACTTCTAAAAGACTTAAGCTAACGGGTTTTTCTGTAATGTGATATTTGTATTGAAAGTCTACTAATCGCTATATGTCGATTAGTGGGGGTTATACAAATCTGTGATCTGTAATGTTGCTGGAATGTGTATATGAATATGTTGGATTGTCGCGGGTGAATAGCCGGGGGTTGTAGCCGTCATTGTATAATTTCTTTTTACTGTTTTTGCTCCTAGGATAGACCCATGGAGGGGTGCACAAACTACCGGGTATGCCGAAGTGCCGAGTGGCCTACTCACGGGGATGAGGGAGGTTGCTTCGCTTCGGGTACTTGGCGGGTAGTTTGCCGCACCCGTAGGGGTCTTGGGTGGGGTATTGGCTATTCACCGCGACCGTGTAATCTGCCTTTCGTTACAGGCTCGTACGAAATGCAGATTCCTAGTATATCCAATGTGTTCATCTGTGATCTGAAATGTTTATCATTGCAGTATATCTATATATGATATTATTTAGGCGTTGCTTATGTTTTACAGCCGCGCTAGCCCAGCCCCCGCTCTGTCGTTAGTTAAGTAACCTAACGGGTAATGACGGGGCCCCGTGGCGAATGCGAATGGCATAAGCGTACGTCATATTTTGGTTGTTTTCTGCAATGGTAGGATTAAATGATGGGACGCATTAAAAGAACTAATGCAAGAATATCACGCATTAAAAGAACTAATGCAAGAAAATAAACCAAGTAAAAGTCGTTGGAACACTTTCGAAAAACCACTCGGTTCTTTTCAAAACAAACTTTTAAAATGCGGAGTTTGAGCCACTCCATTTAAAAGCTATCTCGTTCCATCGACTAAATCAAGTTCACTACGTTCACGGTTTTGCCAAAACCATTCGTAGCCCTCCATCATTTCAGTTAAATATTCGGTAGTATTCAAGCTATGTATTTTGACCTCACGCCAAGGCATAGTGATTGGTAGCTGCCGGATATTTATCTGTTGCATAGATAGAATGTGTTGGTTTGGGACAGCCGTACTACCATTTTGGCCTACGTCAAGGGTAGGTACGGGTGGATTCAAATTAACCTGGATAATGATGGGAAGAACTTGACATGTGACTTATGACATTTTGACCTCACGCCAAGGTCATAAGAGCATGGGGCAAAAATCCACATCGGGAGTTTCAAAAGAACTGAAACTTGCTAGATTTCCATACCATTTGGAGTGTGATGATTCTGGTAGGATTCCCTCAGTTTCGTCACGCGATGATATTTGGATCCCGATCCTACTGTGAGTATATGCTACTCCTCGGGAAATTTCTCACTTAACGATCAATGCTATAAACCTAGTAGGTGTCTAGAAAGGTGTTAGCGGGGCTACGCCCCCAGGGAAAAGAGGTTATTTAATTAAGGAACTTCGCGAAAGCGTTGGAAAACCTCCCTCGAAGTACCGACACCAGCCTGGCCGAATGGTTAAGCAAGTATTGTACGGTGAGATTGATCCTGACTAATTCTTCATTTTTGGTTTTAAGGAGGGATTCGAGAAACAGTGGGAGCCATCCTGTTTAGACAAACTAAAAACCACTCTAAACTTGCAAGAGCATCATGCTAAGTGTTTCTTCTTCTCTCTCCTAATTGCAGCGACCAATTGAAATGACTGGACTTAAGTTACTTCTAGATAAAAATATACTGACAGGGCCAAACTACAAAGATTGGCTCAGGAATGTCAAGATGGCAATCACTTACGACAAGCTGGGGTATCTTCTTACCACCAAAGCTCCCCCTGTCCCTGGTCCCACTTCCAGCGTCGCGGATAAGGAAATCCGTAAGACTTAGGAGATTGATAGCGCGAAGGCCAAGTACCTCGTGCTTGCCTCGATGGACAACGAACATCAGAGTAGGCACTAGAATATGGACCTTGAATCCATATTTCTCCATACAAAAGAACTGTATGGAGAGAAATCTCGTATCGCAAGATACGAAGCGTCGAAAAAGTTATTTTCGGCAAGGATGGCCGTCGGATCATCAGTAGCAGAGCACGTGCTAAAGATGATCGGCTACATTGAGGAGCTCGCGGACCTAGGAACCACATTGGAGAGTGAGCTCTATACAGACTTAGTTCTCCAGTCCCTTCCTTCCACTTACGCCCAGTTTATACTAAACTTCAACTTAAAAGAAAAAGAGGTTGAACTTTCAGAGCTCCTCAACATGCTGAGGAGCGCAGAGGGCACCCTACAGAAAAGTAGGGAAACATCCACTTTGTTTGTAGGAGGATCATCTTCTTCTAGGTCCAAGGCGAAAGCCAAGGGAAAGAAGAAGAAAGCCCCCGCCAAACCAAGTGGCGGTGTTAGTAAAGTGGATACGAAGGGAAAAGATAAAGCAACAAAGATAGCGGGGAAGCTTGTGGATAAGGAAGAATGCTTCTATTGTCATAAGAAAGGTCACTGGAAGAATGATTGCAGGGCCTGGAAGGCCAGAACACAGGAATTGAAGCAGGTTGCAGCTTCAGCTTCAGGTGTGTATGTTATTGAAAACTGTCTTTCAATAAACTCTACTTCCTGGGTATTGGATACCGGATCAGGATCTCATATCTGTAATTCTTTGCAGGCGTTGAGAAACCGTAGGGTTTTGAAGGCAGGTGACATGACCCTCAGAGTTGCGAACGGAGCTAGCATTGATGCTAAAGCCGTGAGGGACTATCACCTGGGAATGTCAGATGGACATGTTTTGGTTTTGCGTAATTGCTTTTTTGTACCCAACGCAACTTGTAATATCATTTCTGTATCTTTAGTTTCTAAAGAAGGTTATGAATTTGCGTTTGTATGTAATGTTGTAAACATTCACCTTAATCAAGTTTTGATTGGGTCAGGTACATTGAGTAATGGTATATACGTATTAAACCAACCACAGATTTTCAATGTCCAGAATACACACAAAAGAAAGTCTCCGGAAATAAATTAGACTTTTACATCAATGAGAGAAGGTTGACTAAGTTACATACAGAAGGATATTTGAATCCGTTCGAATATCAATCGTATGCCACTTGTCAATCCTGTCTCAAAGGAAAGATGACAAAGACTCCGTTTACTGGACATGGAGTAAGAGCGAGCGAGCTCTTGGGACTCGTACACAGTGACGTGTGCGGTCCAATGTCTACACATGCGCGAAGCGGTTATTCTTACTTCATTACTTTTACGGATGACTTCTCAAGGTACGGTCATGTCTTCTTAATGAAACATAAGTCCGAAGCCTTTGGAAAATTCTAGGAGTATAAGAATGAAGTGGAAAAACAAACCGGCAAAAGTATTAAGATTCTAAGATCGGATCGAGGTGGAGAATACTTAAGTGCCGAGTTCCTGGATTACTTAAAAGAGAATGGAATTCTTTCTCAGCTTACTCCTCCATACACTCCGCAACATAACGGTGTATCGGAGAGACGGAACCGAACCCAATTGGATATCGTTCGGTCCATGATGAGTAACACTGAGTTACCGCGATCATTCTGGGGGTATGCGCTAGAATCAGCTGCATATCTTTTGAACCGAGTTCCGACTAAGACTGTGCCTACCACACCATATGAAATGTGGAGTGGGAAGAAACCCTATCTTCAATATCTGAAGATCTGGGGATGTTCGGCTTTTGTCAAAAAGCAGCATGCGGACAAGCTCGAGGCACGCTCAGTACTGTGCAAGTTTGTGAGATACCCAAAGAACACCAGGGGGTATCTTTTCTACCACGCAGAGGAACAAAAAGTCCTTGTTTCTCGTAATGCCCACTTTCTAGAACACCAGTTCTTAGAAAAGGAAATAAGTGGGAGCGCAGTAGAACTGGAAGAAATTCCAGAACCACAGACTATTACTGAAAGCTTAGTGGAACCAGAGGGTTCAAAAGAACAGGACATTCCTACGCCGCTCCGCAGAAGTAGTAGGCAGTCTCATCCGCCCGAGAGATACTACGGTTTTCTCATAGACGGGGATAGAGAGGATTGCATCATAGATTATGATGAGCCTACTAGCTTCCAGCAAGCCGTTCAGAGCGTCGACTTGGTAAAATGGCTGGATGCAATGCGGACCGAAATGGAGTCCATGTACACCAACAAAGTATGGACGTTGGACATTGCTCCAGACGGGGTAAAACCCGTAGGATGCAAGTGGATCTTCAAAAGGAAGATTGGTGCAGATGGACAGGTTGAGACCTATAAAGCTAGACTTGTTGCAAAGGGTTTCCGTCAAAGACCTGGCTTGGACTATGACGAAACCTTTTCTCCAGTGGCTATGCTGAAATCCATTCAGATCCTTCTTGCCATTGCTGCCTTCCACGATTATGAGATCTGGCAAATGGACGTAAAGACCGCTTTTCTAAATGGAAACTTAGAGGAGTGTGTCTATATGGACCAGCCAGAGGGTTTCATTCAGAGTGGGAGCAGCGGAAAAGTGTGCAAGTTGCTTAAGTCCATCTATGGACTAAAGCAGGCATCGCGGAGTTGGAACATCTGTTTTGATGAGACGGTCAAGGAATTTGACTTTATCAAAAATCCAGATGAACCATGCATCTATAGTAGATTTGTAGCGAGAACTGTAGTATTCCTCGTTTTATACGTGGATGACATTCTCTTAATAGGAAATGACATTCCTATGCTACAATCTGTCAAGGGGTTCTTGTCACACAGGTTCTCCATGAAAGACCTGGGTGATGCCTCATACATTCTGGGTATCCGGATCTACCGTGACAGATCCAAGAGGATATTAGGACTTTCACAGTCCATGTACATCGACACCATACTGAAAAGATTCAGCATGGAAGATTCCAAGTGCGGTAACCTACCGGCTTGTCACGGGATCACCCTCTCTAAAGAGATGTCTCCCAAGACTGATTTGGAGAGGGATCGCATGTCTATTATACCCTACGCTTCTGCGGTAGGCTCTATAATGTATGCGATGTTGTGTACCAGACCGGATGTAGCTTATGCACTGAGTGTGGTAAGCCGGTATCAGTCAAACCCTGGGGAGAAACACTGGATAGCGGTAAAGAACATTCTCAAGTACCTGAGAAGGACTAAGGAGATGTTCTTGGTGTATGGCGGAAAAGACCTCCAGATCGAGGCCTTTGCTGACTCCAGCTTCCAGAGTGACAAGGATGATTCCAAGTCCATGTCGGGTTTTGTCTTTACCCTCAATGGAGGGGCGGTGTGTTGGAAGAGTTCCAAACAGGAAACCGTTGCAGACTCGACGATGGAAGCGGAATACATCGCTGCATCTGATGCCGCAAAAGAAGCTGTCTGGATAAGGAAGTTCTTGAAAGAGCTTCAGGTGGTTCCGTCCATTGTTGATCCAATACCTCTGTATTGCGACAACAACGGGGCTATAGCTTTAGCGAAGGAACCCAGGTCCCATCAGAGATCCAGACACATCTTGAGGCGGTATCACGTGATCAGGGAGATCGTGGATCGCCAGGAGATCGAGGTTCGGAGAGTCGCTTCAGAAGATAACACTGCAGATCTATTCACCAAGGCCTTGCCCCAGACTCAGTTCGAGCGGCTGATCGAGATGATAGGTCTTCGATACGCCAGTACATGGCCTTAGTGCAAGTGGGAGATTGTTAGTGTATATGCCCTAGAGGCCATTACTGTATCATACTAGTTTGTATATTACTTAATGTAAGCTTGGGATATTCACCTTGTATAAACAATCTTGCTCAAAATAGTAGTATGCTACTTGGTTTGTTTCTACTTCAATGTGTACATGTGTTTATTTTAGTATAGCGCCTATACACATTAGTGGAGCTCTTAGGATCTTTGCTTGATTACCAGCGTTGTGATGGCAGTCACACTAGTGGGGCTGGGTAATCTATAAGCACATCCTTATGCAGGTCCCTGGTCGCAGGACTATCGAGACAGGGCATCGATACTCCGGAGTAGACTAGCGTGTGCGCTTCTCATCCCAGTGTGGGAGATGGTCTGTCCCACAGCCATCAGTACGTCGTACTTAAGAGAGTATGCGGGTGCTCGTTGGGTTACGAGTACACTGGACAGGACTCATCGGGAACTGACTAGTTGGTATTATGCCTATCGTCAGTTATCAGTTCCCAGGTGAAATGAGTACAGCTTAGTCCGCTGACTTGACACTGTCATTTCGCCTCGAGTGTGTTCCTACTGTACTTTGATTACTAACCTACCACGGCTCAAAGGAGTCGTGCAAACAGGTGGTAGTTGGGTGCAGTCCCGAAGCACTTGGAGGTAGTGACGGTTAAACAGGATTCGTCTCTCCCGGTATTGGGGGTTGACATCGCGGTGTGTCTAGGAGAGCCATTACACGAGTAGTCCCTGGCCAGGGCAAACGAGATATACTAGTAGGCTTCCAGTGTTATCTCAGGGTGTTTTAGGCTTCGCTCCAGCACGACTTGTACCGCTATTGGGGGACTGACGTTTACCGCCCCCTAGGCCCGCCATGCGATGTATCAGACGAACAGACCGGACTGTATCGAGATTGTCACATTCAGACTCAGTAGGAGTTCAGATGGGTTTCGCCTCGTCGGTCTTCTTGTCGGCATTACCTGGGGACCGCTACGCACAGCTAGTGCCACTTGCGGTCTGTGGTTAAACCCACTGCCAGCGTAGTGTCGAGTCTTTAGAGTCCCACACAGAAAGCTTTTCGCCTTTAGGCAAAAGAGTAGAGGTCGCATGGTTTTGCGACAGGTCTAATGGTTTTGCGACAGGGTTCGGTCACATCCGTGCACTTGTGCACGTACAGTGTCCGAACAGTTTGCACTAGCGGGCTTTGGTTTAAGCCAGATCCTAGTGTACCTTTTGGGATTGGATTTATCCAGTGTGCATTCGTGTTCCTCGGAACGCGGATGCGGGTGTGTATGCACAGTTGACGGGGAGACAGAGGCAGCGGATTCTCATTAGGGTTGTTGACAGTTGACCGTTGACAATTTGACTTTTTGCTCAACCCTAATGAGAATATGATATATGATTAACTATTATATTAATTAAGTATTATGGTGACATGGTTGTTGACTTTTGTTGACTTTGTTGACTTGTTGACTTTTGTTGACTTGTTGACTTTGTTGACCGGTTGACTAGGCTTGACTAGTTGACCATCATGATAACCATAGCCATCATTTCATGGCAAAGACTTTTGCTTGCTTGCTCATTTGTGCAAAATGAGTGCATGAAATGATATGGTTATGGTTGCTTCAACCATCACATAACACTTGATTTGGTATAATGAGTTATGATGACTTTGGATTATGAGAGGGTGAGAGACAAAAGACTTGCTCATTCTTGCTTGCTCATTCTCTCTCTTGTTCTTGTGCTCTCTTGTTTTGCTCTCACCCTCTTGCTCTTGCTCCCTCTCTTGACTCTATGGTTCTCTTGTCTCATGAGTTGAGAATCAAGAACCATAGATAAAATCCCATACAAACTCTTCTCTACTCACTCTAGTTCACAAGGTTTAGCAAACCGAGTGAACTAGTTTCTTCAAAGTTCGAAGAAGGAGCCAAAGGTTGGAGTTTTCAGGTGGATCTATCTTCGGCGTACGGAGACGACGGGAAGAAGCCAATCCGGACCACCACCGGAGCTTGAAGACGAAGGAGTTCAAGACAAGCAAGGTATAACCCCCTAACCGAGTAGCTAGAAACTCGTAGTTAGGTTGTTAGTTAGATGTTTAACCAAGATCCGGGCTATAGGTCCATGTTACCACCTCTATAAAAATCATTTTTTACCAAATTCCGCATTCCCGAAAGTACCGGGAGAGGTAGCATGGACTTACACATGTCACCTGGGAACTGCTATCTGACAATAGGTATAATACCAACTAGCATGTTCCCGGCGAGTCCGTCCAGTGTACTCATAACCCAATGAGCACCTGTATACTATCTTAGGTGACTAACTGACACCAATGGCTTATGAGACCGGCCAACGCCCCTCGTCGGGGTCTCGATAAGCATACACTAGTCTACTCTGGAGTACTGATGCCCAGTATCGATACTCCCACGACTAGGGACATTTAAGGATATGGTTATAGACTACCAAGCTCCCACGTATCACGATCAGAAATGATACTCATGGGTACTCTATGCAATCTCATAATCTCCTGCATGTACCAATCTGCCAAATCCTCCGTCGACTGACCAACATGAAATGGTATGAAATGAGCCACCTCGGTCAATCGATCGACAATCACCTAAACTGTATTGTTGCCCTTTGGACTCCGTGGTAAGGCCGTCACGAAATCCAAGGTTATATGTACCCATTTCTATTAAGGTATCGGAAGTGGTTGCAACAAACGAGCTACCCTTTGATGTTCAGCCTTAACTTACTGATACACCAAGCACTTCGATCGTAGCGAGCAATATCCCTTTTCATACCTCCCCACCAGAAATGTTGTCATAAATCTCTATACATCTTCGTACCTCCCGGATGTACTGAATATGCGAAACTATGAGCCTCCTTCATGACTTCTCCACGAACATCTCCTTTAGGCACACACAAACGACTTCCATATCTTAACGAGCTATCTTCATGAATCAAAAAATCTATTCGAAGTCCCGCTTCCTCTTGTCCTCGAAACTTCTGAAATCTAGGGTCATGCTGTTAGTTGTATGTATGCCCTAGAGGCCAGTATTGTACAGATGATGTATATTATATTGGATGCTTGGACATATATGGAGATGACTTTCTTGCTCGATATGATAGTATGCTATCTGGTTACTCTTTATCTTAACATGTATACTAGTCTCTTTAAACTGTCTTATGGTTACATGTTGGTAAAGCCCTTAGGATGTGTACTTGACTACCTGGACTATGATGCAGATCATACTAGTGGGGACATGGTAGTCCATAAGTACATCCTTCAAGGTCCCTAGTCGTGGGTGTATCGAGACGGGGCATCGATATACCAGAGTAGACTAGCGTATACGCTTCTCGACCCATGAGATGGGCGATGGATGATCCCATATCCATTGGTGTTTGACATCAGAGATGGTATACGGGTGCTCAGTGGAGACTGGGTACACTGGACGGACTCGCCGAGAAATCCCAGATGGTATTATACCTCACGTCAGATGGCAGTTCTCAGGTGACACTTGTACAGGTTAGTCTGTAGCCCCGAGATCGTCATAGAGTCTTGTGTGATTCCCACTGTGCTTTGATCTCCACCTTACCACGTCCATGAGGGCGTGCAAAACGGTGGTCTTTGGGTACAGTCCCGAGTCACATGGAGGCAATGAGCGATAGGAGGGGTTTCGTCTCTCCCGGTATTGGGGGTTGATGTTGCGCAGTGCTCGATTGGCCGTAACAGGGAAGTCCCTGGCCAGGACTGATCAGAGATTTGCTGGTAAGTGTTACCAGTACTTTCTCGACCAGTTATGAGCCTCACATCGGCACGACTTATCGGTTATTGGGGTCTGACGTTTACCACCCCTAGACTTGATATGTGACATATCAGACGAACAGACCGGACTGTATGGTAAGTGTTACTGGTTGGATTCACAGGAGTGTGAGCGGGCTAGCTCATCGATCTTCTGATCGCTCGATACCCGGATGGGCGTTACGTTTAGCAGACCGCTTGCGGCTTGTGGGTACTTGATATGATCATCATCTGCTACCGGCGTATTGACGAGTCTTTAGAGTCCTACACAGAGGTTTCCTGGCTCAAGCGAAACGAAATAGGAGCGCATATGAGATATGTGCAGGACCGAGAATAATACGTGTATGTGATACCGTATTTCATTCTCGCGATGAATGTATCGATTGGTTATATGCGATATAACCTAGATATCGAATCAAGGATTGATTCGATAAGCCGATACATAGGATACTAGTCGGTTATATGCGATATGACCGGATCGTTAAATCAAGTGTTAATTTAATGATTTAATGTATAATTATATATTTGATATATTGCTTTGCATTAACTAGTATTGGTTCACTTTAAATGGATTTTCTCACTTGATGTGCAAGTTGTATATGTGATATACTTTTGTGCACATGTTTGTATCATGTTTGATGATACTTGCTCATTTGGTTAAGTGTAAAGAATTAAATCATGGTTAAAAGATGATTAGGGTTTTGCTTATTCATTTATTTATTTATTTATTTATTTATTTATTTATTTATTTGGAAATGGTTTAGATGAGAATGGTGGCTTTATTTGTTTCTAGTTGAAGCTTCATGAAGCTTTGACTTCTTAACCATTCTTGTCTTCATGCTTAACCCTAACTCATCCAAGTAACCATGGTCTATTCTCTACACTCTACCCTAGTTAGTATATGATAAGTATTCATTTACTTTACAATTTTAAAAAAACACTTATCATATTCTAGCTTCATCTTCTTCTTCATCTTCAAAAGAAAAAACTTAAGTCCATTAATGGCAACTTGAGCTAAAGTGTGAGAAATCCAATTCTAAAGTGAACCCACCTCCTATTTCTTCACCCTCTACCTCTTGCCAAGTTGTTTTGAGTGTTTTCTTCACAAGTTTCACAACTTGGTGAAGTCGGAGCTAGATCTTGTGAAACCTCGACGTAGATCATTTTCGGCACGAAGCCGACGACCTTGCCCGCCCATTTCTTCGATGAAGCCGATACTTGAGTTCGGGATTCGAGACGGACAGCGAGAGGACGTCTACGTGGAGCTAAGGAAGTGGATATCCTGATCTACAAAGGTTGTAGCTTCTTATCTTTAGTTAAGTTGTTAACTAGATTCGTATTTCGCCTAAATTTCTAGTCGACGATCCGTATTAGGGTTTCTCGGCACCGTAAAAATTGTAAATTGGCATGGTTGATGCCTTGTGAGACTTCATTAGCGTGCCTAGGAACCCTACAGTGGTATCAGAGCCTAGCTAGAGTCTTAGGCGATGCTTTTACGATGTTTGAAACCCGATCGAACCGAAACCCTAACTCTCAAATTGCTCTCTGGACTTTTTCTAAAAACTGGGTTTTTTCCAAATTAAAAATATGCAGAAAATTCAGCAGGACTTTATAAGAATTACTGTGAAACACGATCACCCAATTCCTCTAAAGTGCGGCGGAACCGCGGCAGAAGCCTGGCTTCTGCGGCGGTTCCGCGGCCTTATGATGACGTCACCCACCCGATTTTGCACAGTAACTTCTTTTATTCAATGCTGAGTTCTCTGGGAATTTTTAATATTTATTAAAGAGTTGAGTTTTCTGGGTTGTATTGGGATATCGTCGATTCGATCGGATTATCAAGTTTTGTCTATGTGGTTTTCCGGATAAATTTGGAATATGTTAAAAGTTTCGACCGGATGCAAATACCCAATCTTTCCCCTGCCGGGAAATTTCTAATTGTTGGACTTTTCCTAAGTTTAAAGACGTTCTAAGTAGTGCAAGTAACGCGATGGTCCCTCTAGAAGACAACAAACCTTAACTCGATTATGTGACCGTCTTGAACTGCCCTTTGAACCTTCGGGTTTGGGACAGTACGGCGTGCCACATGTGAGGCGTTGGCTTGACCCTTCTACGGCTGGACCGTTGGTACTGAGGTATGAAGTGAATGTCTTTGAACTTATTTCATGTGTTGATCGGTTTCGGGAAAACTTAGGTGTTTGAATGTTCAATCGGAAATTTTAATATTTTCTATTTATCCGGAATGGGATACAATAATTGGAATTCACAAACAGTTATGAGATAACTGAATGAATGTTATAAATCTAGCAGTTTAGTTTCACTTGATATTGAAAAGAGTTTTCGATAATGAGACTAAAATGCGGGGTTTATAACTGTTAGGCATGTGATGTCTAAGTATTTCATTTGATTAGGCATGTGATGTCTAAAAAGGTTGCGAATTCCAACTGTTGTAGTTTTTCACTTTCTTTTCTGTGACCGTAAGTGTAATATGTGATATAGCCGGTTTCGTTGCTATATGTCAACGACAATTGGGATGCGCATATTTACTTACGTTGATGACATGTGATGTTATGTGTTGCTGGATATGTTATATTGGATTGTCGTGTTTGAATAGCCGGGGGTTTTTATGTGAGACGAGTGTTTTTCATTTTCATTCATGTAAAAACTTGTATGTAATATTCTTTTATTTGGGGCACTTCCAGGTTGCGGAAGATGTCACCTTTTGTATATTATTTACTTTTCTGCATTAGGATAGACCCAAGGAGGGGAGCACAAGTAACCGGGTTCTGGGGTCCAGTGGGAGACCAACTCGAGGAGTCGAGTCCGGGTCTCCTAAGCCTAGAATTGGTAGGGTTGCTTGCCGCTCTCGTAGGGGTCTAGGGGTGTGGGATTGGCTATTCATCACGACCGTGGAATCCGTGTTTCGTACTGGCTCGTATTGAAAACACGGACGTCCTAGTATATCCAATGTTTCATATGTTTCTTCTGCTGCCATATCTGTGATGTGATCATGTGATGTTCTATGATAGATACAGTATATAGTATATATGATATATTATATAGATGTTACTTATGTTTTGCACCCGCACTAGCCCTGTCCTGCTCTGTCGTTAGTTACCTAACCTAACGGTGCATGAGGGGACATCGAGGCGAAAACGGATGGCATAAGTGTACGTCGTATTTATCTGTGATGTTTAGGTACTTAAATGATGGGACTTCATTAATGTGATTAATGAAAGAAAAGAAACCTAAGATGTTGTAGAATCAAATTTTAAACAAAACAGGTAGCTACAGTTCTTGCTTTGCATAGCGGTATATATGATATACCCTGCACCTTATTCGATGAGGAAAGGACCGAGATCCCTTCACCGGGAGTGACTCCTTTAGCGATAACTGGCAGATGCTACACACTCGGTTTGTTTTTGATTGCTTCTATAGTTTCTGCTTTGCACAGTGATATATATGATATATCCCGCACCTCATTCGACGAGGAAAGGGCCGACGATCCCTTCACCGGGAGTGACCCCTTTAGCAAAACTAGAAAAGCCTCAAAATCACTCCATTTCAAAACTTCATTTGATTCTACAACGATATCAAGTTCATTACGCAAGAGGTTTTCAGAAAAACCTGTCATAGCCCTCCGTCATTTCAGATAAGTCCTGCTTAGTATTCGTGCTGCGTTTGTTGACCTTGTCAAGGCGCAGTGTGCGGTAGCTAACCAGTATTTATCTGCTTATGCATATGATGCAGATTGAGTTAGGGTAGTCGTACGGCCTTGTTGACCTTGTCAAGGGTCGTGCGGGTGGGTTTGATTCAATCAAGAAATGACGGGTTGAACTTGACTTACGGTCTATGGTTTGTTGACCTTATCAAGGTCATAGATCGTTTGGGGCAAAAGCATTATCGGGAATTTCAAGTGTTGAAATTTGCAATGAGATTGCATACCTTCTATGAGATAGTTGGATCCCGATACCCACTGCGAGTAAGAGTTACTCCTGGGAGAGTTTTACACATTACAATTAGCCGATCAAGTAGGTGTCTAGAAAGGTGTTAACGAGGTTACGCCTCTGGGAAAACGAGGTTTACATTAATTAGGTTCGTGCGAAAGCACGGGGGACCTCCCTCAAAGTACCGACACTGGCCTGGCTGAAAGATTGGCGAACCTGTAGTGTGTAATTAATCCCGGCTAATCTTTCCTTTTAGGGTTTGAAGGAAGATTTGATAAAAAGCAGTGGGAGCCATCCTGATTAGATAAGATAATAACCAATCTAATCTTGCACGAGCATACGCTAAAGTGTTTTCTTCTCTCTCTCTCCAGGTAGCGACCATTTCATGCCCTAATCAAGATAATAATATGGATGTATTGACCGAACCCGCATGTTATACTGTGCTGGGGAACGTTGGTTCCGTTCTTTCTTATAAGAGTTATAGGAATGAACAGGACATAGGGGAATACCAGGATTCCCATGCCACCCGAATGAAGAAAGTACATGATGATGCATTTTCTTCAGGTGTGTTCTTTACTGAGAACTGTTTCTCTATTTGCTCTACGTCCTGGGTATTAGATACCGGGTCAGGATCCCATATATGTAATCAGTTACATAGGCTTAGGAAAGGTAGAGAACTTGGAGAATGTGATAAAAACATTAGGGTTGGAAATAGTGCAATTGTTGCAGCTAAGACTGTCGGGGAATATCACCTTACATTACCAACTGGTAATACATTGGTTCTGAACGAATGCTATTACATGCCGAACCTGATATGCAACATTATATCGGTTTCTTTGTTGAGTAAAGAGGGATATAATTTTGTATTACAGGACAATGTTATGAACATTTTCCGTAACCAAAAGTTGGTTGGATCAGGCACGTTATGCAATGGCATTTATGTTCTTAATCAATCAACAGTTCTGAGTATAACAAACACACACAAGAGGAAGAGTTCTGAACTGAACGAATCCTTCTTGTGGCATTGTAGACTGGGTCACATCAATGCGACACGACTAGCTAAGTTGCATAAAGATGGATATTTAAATCCGTTTGAATTTTCATCTTATGACACTTGCCAGTCATGTCTCAAAGGCAAGATGACCAAAACTCCGTTTACGGGACACGGAGAAAGAGTTACTGAACTCTTAGGACTGATACATAGTGATGTATGCGGTCCAATGTCTACACATGCCAGGGATGGTTCTTCGTACTTCATTACATTCACTGACGATCTCTCTAGATTCGGATATGTGTTCCTGATGAAACACAAATCAGAAGCCTTTGAGAAATTTAGAGAATATAAACAAGAAGTCGAGAACCAAACCGGAAAAAGTATTAAAATCCTTCGATCTGATCGAGGAGGTGAATACTTGAGCAATGAATTCCTGGACTTCCTAAAAGAGAATGGGATTCTCTCTCAGCTGACTCCTCCATATACACCACAGCACAACGGTGTATCAGAACGGAGGAACCGCACCCTATTTGATATGGTGCGCTCTATGATGAGCACAGCTGAGTTACCTATTTCCTTCTGGGGATATGCGCTGAAGACAGCAGCATACCTATTGAATCAAGTTCCATCTAAATCTGTACCTACCACACCATATGAGATATGGAGTGGGAAGAGGCAATATCTTAAGCGAGTTAAGATATGGGGTTTTCCAGCCTATGTCAAAAGACAAAATCCGGACAAGCTCGAGGCACGGTCAGTTCTTTGCAAGTTTGTGGGATATCCAAAGAACTCATATGGGTATTTTTTCTACCACAGTGAGCAACAAAAAGTGTTTGTTGCTCAACATGCCACCTTTTTAGAAAAGGAATTCCTTGAAAAAGAAATTAGTGGCAAAGTGGTAGAGCTGGAAGAAGTTCCAGATACACAAACCGTAACTGAATATTTAGTGGAACCAGAAGATTCAGTAGCTCCCAATGAACCTCAGCCTCTCCGCCGATCTAGTAGGGTTCCTCGCCCACCTGAGAGATACTATGGTTTTCTCATGGATGGTGGGAGCGAGGATTGCATCATGGAGGATGATGACCCAACTAACTTCGAGCAGGCCATCACGAGTAGGGACTCGGTGAAATGGCTGGATGCTATGCGGTCCGAGATGGAATCCATGTACACCAACAAAGTATGGACTTTGGAAGTTGCTCCTGAAGGGGTAAAACCCATTGGGAGCAAGTGGATCTTCAAGAAAAAACTTGGTGTAGATGGGAAAGTGGAGACTTTCAAAGCTAGACTTGTTGCAAAAGGTTTTCGTCAAAGACCAGGTGTGGACTATGACGAAACCTTTTCTCCAGTAGCTATGCTTAAATCCATCCGGATCATGCTTGCCATCGCTGCATATCATGACTACGAAATCTGGCAAATGGATGTTAAGACCGCCTTTCTAAACGGTGATTTAGAAGAGTGCGTGTACATGACTCAGCCAGAGGGCTTCGTAGACAGTGGGAGCAGCGGGAAGGTGTGCAAGCTGCTTAAATCCATTTATGGATTAAAGCAAGCATCGCGGAGTTGGAACATCTTCTTTGACGTCGTTATCAAAGAGTTTGATTTCGTCAAAAATCCAGATGAACCTTGTATCTACAAGAAGGTAGCAGAGAGTAAGGTTGTCTTCCTCGTATTGTACGTGGACGACATACTCTTGATAGGAAATGATATTCCTATGCTGCAATCGGTCAAGCTCTTCTTATCACAAAGATTCTCAATGAAAGATCTTGGTGATGCCTCCTGCATATTGGGGATTAGGATCTATAGAGATAGATCCAAACGGATATTGGGATTGTCCCAATCCAGGTACATTGACACCATACTAAAGAGGTTTAGTATGGAAGAATCCAAGCGTGGGAACTTGCCCACGATCTCTGGAATCACTCTCTCCAAAGAGATGTCTCCCAAGACTGATTTGGAGAGAGCTCGCATGCACGGGATACCCTATGCTTCGGCAGTAGGCTCTATCATGTACGCGATGCTGTGTACCAGACCCGATGTAGCATACTCACTAAGTATGGTGAGCAGGTATCAAGCTGATCCTGGAGAGAATCACTGGACAGCTGTGAAGAGCATTCTCAAGTACTTACGAAGGACTAAAGAGATGCTCTTGGTGTATGGTAACGGAGAACTCCAAGTGGAGTCCTTTACCGATTCGAGCTTCCAGAGTGATAAGGACGACTCTAAGTCGCAGTCGGGCTTTGTCTTTACCCTTTACGGAGGGGCGGTTAGCTGGAAGAGTTCCAAGCAGGAAACCGTGGCAGGCTCGACGATGGAGGCTGAATACATCGCTGCCAACGATGCTGCCAAAGAGGCTGTCTGGATCAAGAAGTTCATTACTGAACTTGGAGTGGTTCCATCCATTGAGCATCCAATACCTTTGTATTGCGATAACAATGGAGCGGTGGCTTTGGCCAAGGAACCCAGGTCCCATCAGCGGTCCAGGCATATTCTGAGGCGGTATCACCTGATCCGGGAGATAGTTGATCGCCGGGAGATCGAGGTCAGGAGAGTTGACACGAAGAACAACACGGCGGATCCACTCACGAAGGCCATACCCCAGATACAGTTTGAGAGACTCTTCGGGATGCTCGGTATGCGATACTACAGCAGCTGGCCTTAGTGCAAGTGGGAGATTGTTAGTTGTATGTATGCCCTAGAGGCCAGTATTGTACAGATGATGTATATTATATTGGATGCTTGGACATATATGGAGATGACTTTCTTGCTCGATATGATAGTATGCTATCTGGTTACTCTTTATCTTAACATGTATACTAGTCTCTTTAAACTGTCTTATGGTTACATGTTGATAAAGCCCTTAGGATATGTACTTGACTACCTGGACTATGATGCAGATCATACTAGTGGGGACATGGTAGTCCATAAGTACATCCTTCAAGGTCCCTAGTCGTGGGTGTATCGAGACGGGGCATCGATATACCAGAGTAGACTAGCGTATACGCTTCTCGACCCATGAGATGGGCGATGGATGATCCCATATCCATTGGTGTTTGACATCAGAGATGGTATACGGGTGCTCAGTGGAGACTGGGTACACTGGACGGACTCGCCGAGAACTCCCAGATGGTATTATACCTCACGTCAGATGGCAGTTCTCAGGTGACATTTGTACAGGTTAGTCTGTAGACCCGAGATCGTCATAGAGTCTTGTGTGATTCCCACTGTGCTTTGATCTCCACCTTACCACGTCCATGAAGGCGTGCAAAACGGTGGTCTTTGGGTACATTCCCGAGTCACATGGAGGCAATGAGCGATAGGAGGGGTTTCGTCTCTCCCGGTATTAGGGGTTGATGTTGCGCAGTGCTCGATTGGCCGTAACAGGGAAGTCCCTGGCCAGGGCTGATCAGAGATTTGCTGGTAAGTGTTACCATTACTTTCTCGACCCGTTATGAGCCTTACATCGGCATGACTTATCGGTTATTGGGGTCTGACGTTTACCATCCGTAGACTTGATATGTGACATATCAGACGAACAGACCGGACTGTATGGTAAGTGTTACTGGTTGGATTCACAGGAGTGTGAGCGGGCTAGCTCGTCGATCTTCTGATCGCTCGATACACGGATGGCCGTTACGTTTAGCAGACCGCTTGCGGCTTGTGGGTGCTTGTTATGATCATCATCTGCTACCGGCGTATTGACGAGTCTTTAGAGTCCTACACAGAGGTTTCCTGGCTCAAGCGAAATGAAATAGGAGCGCATATGAGATATGTGCAGGACCGAGAATAATACGTGTATGTGATACCGTATTTCATTCTCGCGATGAATGTATCGATTGGTTATATGCGATATAACCTAGATATCGAATCAAGGATTGATTCGATAAGCCGATACATAGGATACTAGTCGGTTATATGCGATATGACCGGATCGTTAAATCAAGTGTTGATTTAATGATTTAATGTATAATTATATATTTGATATATTGCTTTGCATTAACTAGTATTGGTTCACTTTAAATGGATTTTCTCACTTGATGTGCAAGTTGTATATGTGATATACTTTTGTGCACATGTTTGTATCATGTTTGATGATACTTGCTCATTTGGTTAAGTGTAAAGAATTAAACCCTGGTTAAAAGATGATTAGGGTTTTGCTTATTCATTTATTTATTTATTTATTTATTTATTTGGAAATGGTTTAGATGAGAATGGTGGCTTTATTTGTTTCTAGTTGAAGCTTCATAAAGCTTTGACTTCTTAACCATTCTTGTCTTCATGCTTAACCCTAACTCATCCAAGTAACCATGGTCTATTCTCTACACTCTACCCTAGTTAGTATATGATAAGTATTCATTTACTTTACAATTTTAAAAAAACACTTATCATATTCTAGCTTCATCTTCTTCTTCATCTTCAAAAGAAAAAACTTAAGTCCATTAATGGCAACTTGAGCTAAAGTGTGAGAAATCCAATTCTAAAGTGAACCCACCTCCTATTTCTTCACCCTCTATCTCTTGCCAAGTTGTTTTGGGTGTTTTCTTCACAAGTTTCACAACTTGGTGAAGTCGGAGCTAGATCTTGTGAAACCTCGACGTAGATCATCTTCGGCACGAAGCCGACGACCTTGCCCGCCCATTTCTTCGATGAAGCCGATGCTTGAGTTCGGGATTCGAGACGGATAGCGAGAGGACATCTATGTGGAGCTAAGGAAGTGGATATCCGGATCTATAAAGGTTGTAGCTTCTTATCTTTAGTTAAGTTGTTAACTAGATTCGTATTTCGCCTAAATTTCTAGTCGACGATCCGTATTAGGGTTTCTCGGCACCGTAAAAATTGTAAATTGGCATGGTTGATGCCTTGTGAGACTTCATTAGCGTGCCTAGGAACCCTACACATGCGAATATGCTGCCTTAATGCTATCGATCAAGGATGACTGTACTTACAACTGCATCAACTGTCCTGATGTAACATTTTGGAAAATTATAAATATTAATTTATAATTTTAAATATAAAAATAATGAGTTTATAAAAGTGATATCACATACAACTTTTGGTATCGGAATTATATCCGTAAAAATGTAATTATTTTGGTAAATATGAAGAAAAGGTATGATATCATAAAAATGATATTTTAAATGTTCTAGAAATGACATGAGATGTTATTATAAGATAATGGTATTTAAGTGTTATAAAAAGTATTGTGTTTCTTTTAAAAACATGGATTTAGATTTTGTGACATGAAGGATTTAATTAAGGGAAAAAGAATTTTTCTTTAATTATTGCATTCTTTTAATCATGGTTGGTTATATTAACCTAGGAAAAACCCTCACCCTCAACATACCTCACCCATGCTCACAATCCTCCACCTCCTCCTTCACATTTTACACCTCCTACTTCCACCATGACACATCCATCTCACAACCCTCCACCTCATGCTTTCTCTACACAAACCCAACATCTCTCACCTTATCTTCTCACAATACTTAGAAAATTCTTTTTGATTTTCTAAACTGAACACAACTAATTTCTTGAACTCCAAAACAAGAAAAATTCCCAAGTGTTTATCAATCCTAATGAAGAAAATCTTAACCCCTTCATCAACTTGTGCACCTCATCAAGCTTGATCCACTACAAACCCTAGATGCTTCCATAAGCAATTCTTGAGCTGGTGTTCTCTTGTGAATCATCTCCATGGGTATAATTCTTTCCTTCTTTTCAAATATCAATTCTGGTTATAATCTGTTTTGATGTGCAGTATTACAAAAACTGCTGTTTTGTGATTTTTAGCATACTGAATTTGAATCTGGAACCACTAGGTGTAATCACTAGGAAAACTAACAATACCATAAGTATCATGAGACCACTAGGAGACTTCAACTAAAGCCCGAGCCCCTATCTTCTAGATAAGTCCGGCGACATTCTTGTTTTGATCGGCGCCGCTGGGTTTTGGTGTTGGTTTTTCTTCTATAGTTTTGTTTGGGTATGTTTTAAGCCATGGTATTATTTGATTTGTTTCAGTATTCATACAGAGAAATCTGGGAATGATTTAGTAAGGGTTTTATCAAGTTTCTGATAATCCGATACGGGTTTTTCGTATTTTTGTACTGCAACTGAAATGTTGACGTTCGTACGTTAAATTCAGGGGAAGTTGATCGTTTCTGGAGTAGGTAAGCTGTAGGTTCTAACCTATGGATGCTTAGCTCGTTGTTTTGATTTTGATATGATATTTATGTCGATATTTCATAACTATGATTGCAGGTACGATCGCGAAGGTTTCCGAGACGGAGTTGACGGACATAGCAATCGTGGATTCGACGAGCTCGACAAGTTGGTGAGTAGATTTACATCTATGGGGGAAGTCGGGTGGATGGCGTATAGCACCCCTGCAACCTTATAGCTAAGATAGTTATGATATTTAGTTAGTTCTTAGTGACTAATTCAAGTTATTGGCATTAATATATGTTGCATCTAGTATAGTATTCATGTGTTTATAGTGATAATGTGAGGTATTGTATAAGAAATCATACCGTACTAGTGATGACGAGATTAGCATGCTGAATAACGGTCAAGTTTCCTTTAGAATCGTAGAGTTATATTTTATTCTGTTTTAGGACGTAATACTTAAGTGAGCTATACTCTTTTAAAAACTAACGATTCGTTTCACTTTTTAATGATTAAGGACAACGATGCGATGCCAATTTCCAAAACGAATATCTATTTTAACCCAAGCCAGCTTCCTTATTTCAAAACCAACGTTTTGTTCCATTTTCAAAAATAATGGTATAGCTCATAGCAAGTAGTTACTTTAATAGTTACGTTTAAATTTACTTTACATGTTCACGATATATTATCGATGTTATATGTTTCCGTGATACGAACACTCTGATAGAACACTGCACAACTACCAATGAGTATTATGTTGCATGAACACATATGCATTGTAGGGTTACTTAGGACGGCAGCAAGGTTTCGGGAGGCATCGTCCATGCCGTTTTTAAATTTCTTCCGTTCTAAATAACTCTAACCAAGAATCTTTAACTAGAAATTTAAACAATCAAGCAATGTTAACATCTTAACATCTAAGTGAATGAGGAATACAACCTTTGTAGACCGGTCCTTTACTTCAATAGCTCCGTGTAGTAGTCCCTTCGCTGCGATGAAATGATCTTGCGGACTCTTGAATGGCTCCATGAGAAGAAAGCAACGATCTTGCTTGAAGACTTCGAGGCCGAAAATGATCTACGTCGAGGAGACACTAACCCAAGCTACCCTCTTCACTAATGTGGGATTAGTGATGCTAGCACCCTCTACTAAAGTACTAATCTAGTAGAGGATGATGAAGTAGGATTTTTTCTCACTTTGGAATTAATTTTCTCAAATGGGTTTCTCACTTGATCAAGAGCTAGAGAGCTCTTGACCTTTGAAGAGGAAGATGAAGAGAGATAATGTTGTGAGAGAGAATGGCAACCATGGGTGAGAAAATATCTAATACGTCTCATGTAGAGACTTAACCATGAGTTAAGATAATGGTTGGGTTAACAAAATATCTAGTATAAAACAAAACTAGTGGACTAGTCAATCTCCAAGCTTCTCAAAGCTTCATGCCATCTGACCATTATCCAACTAATAATTGATTTACACTAAATAAATAAACCCTACATTATCTTTATCATGGTGTAAGTCTCATACACCCATGTAGCTTGTATCATCAACCATGACACAAAATAAAAACACAATTAATATATATCACATATATATTAAGTGTGCACATGTGAGAAAAATAAATTTTTAAGTGAGCTAATATTAGTTAATGTAAATTAATATATCAAATATGTAATTATACATTAAATCATTAAATCAACACCTGATTTAATAATCCGGTTATATCTCATATAACCGACTAATATTATTTGTATCATTGTATCGAATCAACACTTGATTCGATAACCCGGCTATATCGCATATAACCGACCGATACTGTATCGATTTATCGAATCAACATTTGATTCGATAACCCGGCTATATCACATATAACCGATCGATACTTTATATCGCGAGAATAGAATACGGTATCACATACTCGTATTAATCTCGGTCCCGCACATATCACATATGTGCTCCTACTTCGTTTTGCCTGAGTCTGTGACACCTCTATGTAGGACTCTAAAGACTCATCAATACGCCGGTAGTAGGTGATGATCACATCAAGCACCCGCAAGCCGTCAGCGGTACTAGCTGGACGTAACGGCTGCCCGGGTATTGAACGATCAGAAGATCAGAAAGCAAGCCCGCTCTAACTCCTGCAAAAACCTGTCAGTAACACTACCGTACAGTCCAGTCTCTTCGTAAGATATGTCGCATATCATCGCCTGGAGGTGGTAAAACGTCAGACCCAATAGCCTGAAAAGTCATGCCGATGCAAGGTCCATAACGGTTCGAAAAACTACTGATAACACTTACCAGTAAATCTCAGCAATCCTGGCCAGCGATTTCATATTATGGCCAATCGAGCATAACGCAACATCAACTCCCAATACCAGAAGAGACGAATCCCCTCCTATCTCTCATTGCCTCCATTTGACTCAGGACTGCACCTAAAAACCATCTTTTTGCATGATCTCTTGACCGTGGTATGGTGGAAATCAAAGCACAGTAGGAATCACACGAGACTCTATGACGATCTTGGGTCGCAGACTAATCTGTACCAGTGTCACCAGAGAACTGCTATCTGACGATAGGTATAATACCATCTAGGAGTTCTCGGCAAGTCCATTCAGTGTACTCAGTCTCCACTAAGCACCCGTATACCATCTTTGATATCAAACACCAATGGATGTGGGATCATCCATCGCTCATCATATGGGTCAAGATGCGTATATACTAGTCTACTCTGGAGCATCGATGCCCTGTCTCAATACTCCCATGACTAGAAACAATTGAAGGGTGTACTTGTGGACTACCCTTGGCCCTACTAGTATGATCTCCATCATAGTCCTGGAAGTCAAGTACACAACCTAAGGGCTTTGTCAACATGTGAGAGCAAGACAGCATCACGTATACAAGTCAACATGTTAAGAAAAAGAGCAACTAGATAGCATACTATCATATCGAGCAAGAAATTCCTCCCTATATATGTCCAAGCATCCACTACAATATACATCACATGTACAGTAATGCCATCTAGGGTATACATATAACTAACAATCTCCCACTTGCACTAAGGTCATCTGTTGTAGTATCCAATACTCAACAATATAGCAGTGGTTGTAGTATCTTATATTCAACCATCCCAAAATCTCTCAATCAGTTTTTGGGAAAGCAGGCCTTGGTGAGTGGATCCGCCGTGTTTTTCTTTGTATCAACTCTCCTAACCTCGATCCGTTGGAGACCAACCATCTCCCTGATCTGGTGATACTAGTCTCAGAATATGTCTAGATTGCTGATGGAACCGGTGTTCCTAGGCCAAAGCCACAACTCCATTGTTGTCACAATAACAGTTATTGGATGCTCAATGGTAGGAACCTTGCTCATCTCATGAACAAGTAATGTTTAGACAACCTCTTTGGTAGCATCGTTGGTAGCAATGTATTCAGCCTTTATCGTTTAGTATGCCACGGTATCTTGCTTAGAACTATTCCAATATATCGTCCCACCACTGAGGGTAAAGACAATGCCTATGACTGACTTTCAGTCGAAATTATCACTCTTGAAGCTAGAACCAAGAACTTTCTTTTAGTGCTTCTCAAGTACTTAAGAATGTCTTCCACAACTGTCCAGTGATTCTCCCAAGATCCGATTGATTCCTGATCACTATACCTAGTGAGTCATCTACATCTGGTCTGATACATAACATTGTAGGGTTCCTAGGCACTCTCAAGAGGTCTCACAAGGCATCAACCATGCCAATTTAAAATTTTACGGGTGCCGAAAAACCCTAATACGGATCGTTGACTAGAAGTTTAGGCGAAATACGAATCTAGTTAACAACTTAACTAAAGATAAGAAGCTACAACCTTTGTAGATCCGGTTATCCACTTCTTTAGCTCCACGTAGACGTCCTCTTGGTGTCCTAGTCGGATCTCGGACTCTCGCATCGGCTTCATCGAAGAAATGAGCGGAATAGTTTGTCGGCTTCGTGCCGAAGATGATCTACGTCGAGGCATCACAAGTTCAAGCTCCAACTTCACCAAGTTGTGAAACTTGTGAAGAAAACACCCAAAACAACTTGGCAAGAGGTAGAGGATGAAGAAATAGGAGGTGGGTTCACTTTAGAATTGGATTTCTCACACTTTAGCTCAAGTTGCCATTAATGGACTTAAGCTTTTCTCGAAGAAGAAGATGATCAAGAAGAAGAAAGAAATATGATAAGTCTTGAATTAAAATGAAAATAAATCAATACTTATCATAAGCTAACCATGGTAAAGTGTAGAGAATGTACTAGGGTTAGTTCAAATGGTTAGGGGTAAGCATGAAGACAAAGTGGTCACTTTGGTCAAAGCTTCATGAAGCTTCAACAAGGTTCAAGAATGAAAGCAACCATTTTGTATTCTTATCCCATTCTTTTTCCAAAATCAATAAATAAAAGAATGGATAAATAAAAACCCTAATCACTTTCTTAACCTAGGTTTAATTATTTACACTTAACCAAATGAGCAAGCATCATCAAACAAGATACAAAGATGTGCACAAAAGTATATCACATATACAACTTGCACATCAAGTGAGAAAATCCATTTAAAGTGAACCAATACTAGTTAATGCAAAGTAATATATCACATATATAATTATACATTAAATCATTAAATCAACATTTGATTCAATGATCCGGTCATGTGGCACATAACCGACTAGTATCCGATGTATCGATTTATCGAATCAATAATTCGATAACTAGGTCATATCGCATACAACCAATCGAAACATTCATCGCGAGAATGAAATGCGGTATCACATACACGCATTATTCTCGGTCCTGCACATATCTCATATGCGCTCCTATTTCGTTTCGCTTGAGCCAGGAAACCTCTGTGTAGGACTCTAAAGACTCGTCAATACGCCGGTAGCAGATGATGATCATATCAAGCACCCACAAGCCGCAAGCGGTCTGCTAAACGTAACGGCCATCCGGGTATTAAGAGATCAGAAGATCGACGAGCTAGCCCGCTCACACTCCTGTGAATCCAACCAGTAACACTTACCGTACAGTCCGGTCTATTCGTCTGATATGTCGCATATCAAGTCTAGGGGTGGTAAACGTCAGACCCCAATAACCGATAAGTCGTGCCGATGTGAGGCTCATAACGGGTCGAGAAACTACTTACCAGCAAATCTCTGATCAGCCCTGGCCAGGGACTTCCATGTTACGGCCAATCGAGCATAGCGCAACATCAATCCCCAATACCGGGAGAGACGAAACCCCTCCTATCGCTCATTGCCTCCATGTGACTCGGGACTGTGCCCAAAGACCACCATTTTGCACGCCCTCATGGACGTGGTAAGGTGGAGATCAAAGCACAGTGGGAATCACACAAGACTCTATGACGATCTCGGGTCTACAGACTAACCTGCACAAGTGTCATCTGAGAACTGCCATCTGACGTGAGGTATAATACCATCTGGGAGTTCTCGGCGAGTCCGTCCAGTGTACCCAGTCTCCACTGAGCACCCGTATATCATCTCTGATGTCAAACACCAATGGATATGGGATCATCATCGCCCATCTCATGGGTCGAGAAGCGTATACGCTAGTCTACTCTGGTATATCGATGCCCCGTCTCGATACACATACGACTAGGGACCTTGAAGGATGTACTTATGGACTACCATGTCCCCACTAGTATGATCTGCATCATAGTCCAGGCAGTCAAGTACACATCCTAAGGGCTTTACCAACATGTAACTATAAGACAGTTTAAAGAGACTAGTGTACATGTTAAGATAAAGAGAAACCAGATAGCATACTATCATATCGAGCAAGAAAGTCATCTCTATATATGTCCAAGCATCCAATATAATATACATCATCTATACAATACTGGCCTTTAGGGCATACATACAACTAACAATCTCCCACTTGCACTAGGGCCAGCTGCTGTAGTATCGCATACCGAGCATCCCGAAGAGTCTCTCAAACTGTATCTGGGGAATGGCCTTCGTGAGTGGATCCGCCGTGTTTTCCTTCGTGTCAACCCTCCTGACCTCGATCTCCCGGCGATCAACTATCTCCCGGATCAGGTGATACCGCCTCAGAATATGCCTGGATCGCTGATGGGACCTGGGTTCCTTAGCCAAAGCCACCGCTCCATTGTTATCGCAATACAAAGGTATTGGATGCTCAATGGATGGAACCACTCCAAGTTCAGTAATGAACTTCTTGATCCAGACAGCCTCTTTGGCAGCATCATTGGCAGCGATGTATTCAGCCTCCATCGTCGAGTCTGCCACGGTTTCCTGCTTGGAACTCTTCCAGCTAACCGCCCCTCCGTAAAGGGTAAAGACAAAGCCCGACTGCGACTTAGAGTCGTCCTTATCACTCTGGAAGCTCGAATCGGTAAAGGACTCCACTTGGAGTTCTCCGTTACCATACACCAAGAGCATCTCTTTAGTCCTTCGAAAGTACTTGAGAATGCTCTTCACAGCTGTCCAGTGACTCTCTCCAGGATCAGCTTGATACCTGCTCACTATACTTAGTGAGTATGCAACATCGGATCTGGTACACAGCATCGCGTACATGATAGAGCCTACAGCCGAAGCATAGGGTATCCCTTGCATGCGAGCTCTCTCCAAATCAGTCTTGGGAGACATCTCTTTGGAGAGAGTGACTCCAGAGATCGTGGGCAAGTTCCCACGCTTGGAATCTTCCATACTAAACCTCTTTAGTATGGTGTCAATATACCTGGATTGGGACAATCCTAATATCCTTTTGGATCTATCTCTATAGATCCTTATTCCCAATATGCAGGAGGCATCACCAAGATCTTTCATTGAGAATCTTTGTGATAAGAAGAGCTTGACCGATTGCAGCATAGGAATATCATTTCCTATCAAGAGTATGTCGTCCACGTACAATACGAGGAAGACTACCTTACTCTCTGCCACCTTCTTGTAGATACAAGGTTCATCTGGATTTTTGACGAAATCAAACTCTTTGATAACGACGTCAAAGCAGATGTTCCAACTCCGCGATGATTGCTTTAATCCATAAATGGATTTAAGCAGCTTGCACACCTTCCCGCTGCTCCCACTATCTACGAAGCCCTCTGGCTGAGTCATGTACACGCACTCTTCTAAATCACCATTTAGAAAGGCGGTCTTAACATCCATTTGCCAGATTTCGTAGTCATGATATGCAGCGATGGAAAGCATGATCTGGATGGATTTAAGCATAGGCACTGGAGAAAAGGTTTCGTCATAGTCCACACCTGGTCTTTGACGAAAACCCTTTGCAACAAGTCTAGCTTTGAAAGTCTCCACTTTCCCATCTACACCAAGTTTCTTCTTGAAGATCCACTTGCTCCCAATGGGTTTTACCCCTTCAGGAGAAACTTCCAAAGTCCATACTTTGTTGGTGTACATGGATTCCATCTCGGACCGCATAGCATCCAGCCATTTCATTGAGTCCCCACTCGTGATGGCCTGCTCGAAGCTAGTTGGGTCATCATCCTCCATGATGCAATCCTCACTTCCACCATCAATGAGAAAACCGTAGTATCTCTCAGGTGGACGAGAAACCCTACTAGATCGGCGGAGAGGCTGGGGTACGTCGGGCACCACTGAATCCTCTGGTTCTACTAAATCATTAGTTGCAGTTTGTGGTGCTGGAACCTCTTCCAGCTCTACCTCTTTGCCATTAATTTCTTTTGCAAGAAATTCCCTTTCCAAAAAGGTGGCATGTTGAGCAACAAATACTCTTTGTTCCTCCGCTTGGTAGAAAAAATATCCTTGAGAATTCTTAGGATATCCCACAAACTTGCAAAGGACTGATCGTGCCTCGAGTTTGTCCGGATTTTGCTTTTTGACATAGGCCGGACAACCCCATACCTTAATTCGTTTAAAATATGGTCTCTTCCCACTCCATATCTCATATGGTGTGGTAGGTACAGATTTAGACGGAACCAGATTCAATAGGTATATGGCTGTCTCAAGCGCATACCCCCAAAAGGAAATAGGTAACTCAGTATTGCTCATCATTGAACGCACCATATCTAATAGGGTGCGATTCCTTCGTTCCGATACACCGTTGTGCTGTGGTGTATAAGGAGGAGTAAAATGAGAGAGAATCCCATTCTCTTTTAGATAATCCAGGAATTCACTGCTCAAGTATTCACCTCCTCGATCAGATCGAAGAATCTTAATACTTTTGCCCGTTTGGTTCTCTACCTCGTGCTTATATTCTTTGAATTTCTCAAAAGCTTCAGACTTGTGTTTCAATAGGAACACATGCCCGTATCTAGAGAGATCGTCAATGAATGTAATGAAGTAGGAAGAACCATTTCTGGCGTGTGTAGACATAGGACCGCATACATCACTATGCACCAGTCCCAAGAGTTCTGTAACTCTTTCTCTGTGTCCCGTAAACGGAGTTTTGGTCATTTTTCCTTTGAGACATGAATGGCAAGTGTCATAAGATGATAATTCGAATGAATTCAAATATCCATTCTTATGCAACTTCGCTAGTCGTGTCTCATTGATATGGCCAAGTCTACAGTGCCACAAGAAGGATTCGTTCATTTCTGAGCTTTTCCTCTTGTGTGTGTTTTGTATATTGAAGACTGTATTTTGATTGAGAATGAATATGCCATTATGTAGCGAGCCTGATGCAATCAACTTTTGATCCAGGAATATGTTCATAATATTATCCTTTACTACAAAATTATATCCTTCTTTACTTAATAAAGAAACTGATATAATGTTGCACATCATGTTCGGTATATAATAGCACTCATTTAGGACTAGTGTATCACCATTTGGTAATACCAGGTGATATATGCTAACTGCTTTGGCTGCAACATTTGCCCCATTCCCTACTTGAACGGAATGATCACCTTTTCCCAGTTCTCTACCTTTCCGTAGCCCATGTAACTGCTTACATATGTGGGATCCTGATCCGGTATCTAATACCCAGGACGTAGGGTGAACTGAGAAACAGTTCTCAATAACAAACACACCCGAAGAAGGTGCATCATCATGCACGTTCTCCGTTTGGGCGGCGTGAGAATCTAGATATTCTCCTGTTTCCTGTTCAGCCTTATAACATTTATAAGATAGAACGGGTCCAACGTTCCCCTGCACAGTATAACATGCGGGTTCGGTCAATACATCCATATTATTATCTTGATTAAGGCATGAAATGGTCGCTACCTGGAGAGAGAGAGAAGAAAACACTTTAGCGTATGCTCGTGCAAGATCAGATTGGTTATTATCTTATCTAATCAGGATGGCTCCCACTGGTTTTTATCAAATCTTCCTTCAAACCCTAAAAGGAAAGACTAGCCGGGATTAATTACACCCTACAACTTCGTCGATCTTTCAGCCAGGCCAGTGTCGGTACTTTGAGGGAGGTTCCCCGTGCTTTCGCACGGACCTAATTAATGTAAACCTCATTTTCCCAGAGGCGTAACCCCGTTGACACCTTTCTAGACACCTACTTGATCGGCTAATTGTAGTGTGCAAAACTCTCCCAGGAGTAACTCTTACTCGCAGTGGGTATCGGGATCCAACTATCTCATAGAAGGTATGCAATCTCATTGCAAATTTCAACACTTGAAATTCCCGATAATGCTTTTGCCCCTAGCGATTTATGACCTTGACTAAGTCAACAAACCATAAATCGCAAGTCAAGTTCAACCCATACATTTCCCGATTGAATTAAACCCACCCGTACGACCCTTGACTGAGTCAACAAGGCCGTGCGAATGCTCTAATCCAATCACATCTCATGTTGTTACAGATAAACATAATTTAGCTACCATACACTATGCCTTGACTAAGTCAACAAACATAGCACGAATACTAAATAATATCTATCTGAAATGACGGAGGGCTACGCGGGTTCTTTCAGAAAAAAAAAACATGAGCGTAATGAACTTGATATCGTTGTAGAATCAAATGAAGTTTTGAAATGGAGTGATTTTGAGGCTTTTCTAGTTTTGCTAAAGGGGTCACTCCCGGTGAAGGGATCGTCGGCCCTTTCCTCGTCGAATGAGGTGCGGGATATATCATATATATCACTGTGCAAAGCAGAAACTATAGAAGCAATCAAAAGTCAAACCGAGTGTGTAGCATCTGCCAGTTATTGCTAAAGGAGTCACTCCCGGTGAAGGGATCTCGGTCCTTTCCTCATCGAATAAGGTGTAGGGTATATCATATATACCGCTATGCAAAGCAAGAACTGTAGCTACCTGTTTTGTTTTAAAATTTGATTCTACAACATCTTAGGTTTCTTTTCTTTCATTAATCACATTAATGAAGTCCAATCATTTAAGTCACCTAAACATCACAGATAAATACGACGTACACTTATGCCATCCGCATTCGCCTGGATGTCCCCTCGTGCACCGTTAGGTTAGGTAACTAACGACAGAGCAGGGCAGGCTAGTGCGGGTGCAAAACATAAGTAACGTCTATATAATATATCATATATACTATATACTGTATCTATCAGAGAACATCACATGATCACATCACAGATATCGCAGCAGAAGAAACATATGAAACATTGGATAAACTAGGACGTCCGTGTTTTTAATACGAGCCAGTATAAAATACGGATTCCACGGTCGTGATGAATAGCCAATCCCATACCCCTAGACCCCTACGAGAGCGGCAAGCAACCCTGCCAATTCTTGGGTTAGGAGACCCGGACTCGACTCCTCGAGTTAGTCTCCCACTGAACCCCAGAACCCGATTACTTGTGCTCCCCTCCTTGGGTCTATCCTAATGCGGAAAAGTAAATAATATACAAAAGGTGACGACTTCCGCAACCTGGAAGTGCCCCAATAAAAGAATATTACAAACAAGTTTTTACATGAATGAAAAAGAAAAACACTCATCTCACATAAAAACCCCCGGCTATTCAAACACGACGATCCAATATAACATATCCAGCAACACATAACATCACATGTCATCAACGTAAGTAAATATGCGCATCCCAATTGTCGTTGACATATAGCAACGAAACCGGCGATATCACATATTACACTTACGGTCACAGAAAAGAAAGTGTAAAACTACAACAATTGGAATCCGCAACCTCTTTAGACATCGCATGCCTAATCAAAATGAAATACTTAGACATCACATGCCTAACAGTTATAAACCCCGCATTTTAGTCTCATTATCGAAAACTCTTTTCAATATCAAATGAAACTAAACCGCTAGATTTATATCATTCATTCAGTTATCTCATAACTGTTTGTGAATTCCAATTATTGTATCCCATTCCGGATAAATAGAAAATATTAAACTTTCCGATCGAACATTCGAACACCCAAGTTTTCCCGAAACCGTCCAACACATGAAATAGGTTCAAAGACATTCACTTCATGCCTCAGTACCAACGGTCCAGCCGTAGAAGGGTCAAGCCAACGCCTCACATGTGGCACGCCGTACTGCCCCAAACCCGAAGGTTCAAAGGGCAGTTCAAGACGGTCACATAATCGAGTTAAGGTTTGTTGTCTTCTAGAGGGACCATCGCGTTACTTGCACTACTCAGAACGTCCTTAAACCACAGAAAAATCCAACACTTGGAAATTTTCCGGCAGGGGAAAAGTTGGGTATTTATATCCGGTCGAACTATTTAACATATTCTAAAGTTATCCGGAAAGCCACATAGACAAGATTTGATAATCCGATCGAATCGTCGATTCCCAATACAACCCCAGAACACTCAACTCTTGAGTCAAATTAAAAATTCCAAGAAAATTCAGCATAATAAAATAGTAATTACTGTGCAAAACGGGAGTGATGATGTCATCATATTGTCGCGGAACCGCCGCAGAAGCCAGGCTTCTGCCGCGGTTCCACCGCACTATTTACTGTTCATGGGATAAATTTTGCATCGTAATTCTTAGATTTCCCTGCTGAATTTTTTAAGCAATTTTAATATGGAAAAATCCCAGATTTTAGAAAAAGTCCAGAGAGCATATCGGGAATTAGGGTTTCGGTTCGATCGGGTTTCAAACGTCGTCTAGACTTCGCCTAAGGCTCTAGCTAGGCTCTGATACCACTGTAGGGTTCCTAGGCATTCTCAAGAGGTCTCACAAGGCATCAACCATGCCAATTTCAAATTTTACGGGTGCCGAGAAACCCTAATACGGATCGTTGACTAGAAGTTTAGGCGAAATACGAATCTAGTTAACAACTTAACTAAAGATAAGAAGCTACAACCTTTGTAGATCCGGTTATCAACTTCCTTATCTCCACGTAGATGTCCTCTTGCTGTCCTAGTCGGATCTCGGACTCTCATATCGGCTTCATCGAAGAAATGAGCGGAATAGTTCATCGGCTTCGTGCCGAAGATGATCTACGTCGAGGCATCACAAGTTCAAGCTCCAACTTCACCAAGTTGTGAAACTTGTGAAGAAAACACCCAAAACAACTTGGCAAGAGGTAGAGGATGAAGAAATAGGAGGTGGGTTCACTTTAGAATTGGATTTCTCACACTTTAGCTCAAGTTGTCATTAATGGACTTAAGCTTTTCTTGAAGAAGAAGATGATCAAGAAGAAGAAAGAAATATGATAAGTCTTGAATTAAAATGAAAATAAATCAATACTTATCATAAGCTAACCATGGTAAAGTGTAGAGAATGTACTAGGGTTAGTTCAAATGGTTAGGGTTAAGCATGAAGACAAAGTGGTCACTTTGGTCAAAGCTTCATGAAGCTTCAACAAGGTTCAAGAATGAAAGCAACCATTTTGTATTCTTATCCCATTCTTTTTCCAAAATCAATAAATAAAAGAATGGATAAATAAAAACCCTAATCACTTTCTTAACCTAGGTTTAATTCTTTACACTTAACCAAATGAGCAAGCATCATCAAACATGATACAAAGATGTGCACAAAAGTATATCACATATACAACTTGCACATCAAGTGAGAAAATCCATTTAAAGTGAACCAATACTAGTTAATGCAAAGTAATATATCACATATATAATTATACATTAAATCATTAAATCAACATTTGATTCAATGATCCGGTCATGTCGCACATAACCGACTTGTATCCGATGTATCGATTTATCGAATCAATGATTCGATAACTAGGTCATATCGCATACAACCAATCGAAACATTCATCGCGAGAATGAAATGCGGTATCACATACACGCATTATTCTCGGTCCTGCACATATCTCATATGCGCTCCTATTTCGTTTCGCTTGAGCCAGGAAACCTCTGTGTAGGACTCTAAAGACTCGTCAATACGCCGGTAGCAGATGATGATCATATCAAGCACCCACAAGCCGCAAGCGGTCTGCTAAACGTAACGGCCATCCGGGTATTGAGCGATCAGAAGATCGACGAGCTAGCCCGCTCACACTCCTGTGAATCCAACCAGTAACACTTACCGTACAGTCCGGTCTGTTCGTCTGATATGTCGCATATCAAGTCTAGGGGTGGTAAACGTCAGACCCCAATAACCGATAAGTCGTGCCGATGTGAGGCTCATAACGGGTCGAGAAACTACTGGTAACACTTACCAGCAAATCTCTGATCAGCCCTGGCCAGGGACTTCCATGTTATGGCCAATCGAGCACAGCGCAACATCAATCCACAATACCGGGAGAGACGAAACCCCTCGTATCGCTCATTGCCTCCATATAACTCGGGACTGTGCCCAAAGACCACCGTTTTGCACGCCCTCATGGACGTGGTAAGGTGGAGATCAAAGCACAGTGGGAATCACACAAGACTCTATGACGATCTCGGGTCTACAGACTAACCTGCACAAGTGTCATCTGAGAACTACCATCTGACGTGAGGTATAATACCATCTGGGAGTTCTCGGCGAGTCCGTCCAGTGTACCCAGACTCCACTGAGCACCCGTATATCATCTCTGATGTCAAACACTAATGGATATGGGATCATCCATCGTCCATCTCATGGGTCGAGAAGCGTATACGCTAGTCTACTCTGGTATATCGATGCCCCGTCTCGATACACCTACGACTAGGGACCTTGAAGGATGTACGTATGGACTACCATGTCCCCACTAGTATGATATGCATCATAGTCCAGGCAGTCAAGTACACATCCTAAGGGCTTTACCAACATGTAACTATAAGACAGTTTAAAGTGACTAGTGTACATGTTAATATAAAGAGAAACCAGATAGCATACTATCATATCGAGCAAGAAAGTCATCTCTATATATGTCCAAGCATCCAATATAATATACATCATCTATACAATACTGGCCTCTAGGGCATACATACAACTAACAATCTCCCACTTGCACTAGGGCCAGCTGCTGTAGTATCGCATACCGAGCATCCCGAAGAGTCTCTCAAACTGTATCTGGGGAATGGCCTTCGTGAGTGGATCCGCCGTGTTTTCCTTCGTGTCAACCCTCCTGACCTCGATCTCCCGGCGATCAACTATCTCCCGGATCAGGTGATACCACCTCAGAATATGCCTGGATCGCTGATGGGACCTGGGTTCCTTGGCCAAAGCCACCGCTCCATTGTTATCGCAATACAAAGGTATTGGATGCTCAATGGATGGAACCACTCCAAGTTCAGTAATGAACTTCTTGATCCAGACAGCCTCTTTGGCAGCATCATTGGCAGCGATGTATTCAGCCTCCATCGTCGAGTCTGCCACGGTTTCCTGCTTGGAACTCTTCCAGCTAACCGCCCCTCCGTAAAGGGTAAAGACAAAGCCCGACTGCGACTTAGAGTCGTCCTTAACACTCTGGAAGCTCGAATCGGTAAAGGACTCCACTTGGAGTTCTCCGTTACCATACACCAAGAGCATCTCTTTAGTCCTTCGTAAGTACTTGAGAATGCTCTTCACAGCTGTCCAGTGACTCTCTCCAGGATCCGCTTGATACCTGCTCACTATACTTAGTGAGTATGCAACATCGGGTCTGGTACACAGCATCGCATACATGATAGAGCCTACAGCCGAAGCATAGGGTATCCCTTGCATGCGAGCTCTCTCCAAATCAGTCTTGGGAGACATCTCTTTGGAGAGAGTGACTCCAGAGATCGTGGGCAAGTTCCCACGCTTGGATTCTTCCATACTAAACCTCTTTAGTATGGTGTCAATGTACCTGGATTGGGACAATCCTAATATCCTTTTGGATCTATCTCTATAGATCCTTATTCCTAATTTGCAGGAGGCATCACCAAGATCTTTCATTGAGAATCTTTGTGATAAGAAGAGCTTGACCGATTGCAGCATAGGAATATCATTTCCTATCAAGAGTATGTCTTCCACGTATAATACGAGGAAGACTACCTTACTCTCTGCCACCTTCTTGTAGATACAAGGTTCATCTGGATTTTTGACGAACACCGCTGCCGCGAGCTCCCGAACGGATGCTTTTGGCGACGGGGTTCTCCTGCAGTCACTTGGTTGAGGCTATAGGGTGTGGCTATCTAGTAAGGTTACCCGACGAGTATCCGCGTACAATACGTAATTGCGATGGAATTTTGATCATATCAAAATCCCGTGGCAACCGATCAAATGAGACTAAATTGCTAGATTTATAAAATTCAAACTAGTTATCTCATAACTAATTTTGGATTCCAAATATTGTATCACAATCAAAGATAGCTCGACGAAGTTAAACTTTTCGATCGAATAATCAAGCACCCAAAATTTCCCAATAAGCTCAACACTTGAGTAGAGTTCAAAAAGTACCCAGAAACTGCCGCAGCTCCTATGAACTAGCCGTAGAAGGGTCAACCAATGCCTCACATGTGGCACCGCTGAACCACCACAGAACCTAGGGTTTGATGGCGGTTCTGACGGTCATATAATCGAGTTAAGGTCTCGTTCTTCTAGAGGGTCCACAGAATCGCATGCAAGATTTTCTGAAAATTTTGAACTCGGAAAAAGTCCAACACTTGGAAAATTTCCAGCGGGGAAAAACTGGGTTATTGATATCCGTTCAAACCTTTTAACATCATCTAAATAACCCGAATACATGTTAGAATTACGACTATGAAACACTCCGAGTTTCTTTTGCAAAAAGTTAACATCACATGCAAATTTAGCAAAAACAAACAACACCTAAAACATCAAAACCCAGAGACTGGAACACAGGCAAAATTTTAGAGGCAGAGCTCGGATTTGGCCCGAGATCAAGGGTATGGTGGCCGGCCAAATTTTCTCCAAAATGCCTTAAATTTTGCCAGTGTTCATGTTATATTACATACAACATTCTATACTTGTTTAAAAAAAATTTTGAGAACTTTAAAAATCGACAGAAACTGCAGTTTTGGATTTTCAAGTTTCGGAGCAGTTTCGGTTTCGTAATCTAACAAACATCGTTTAAATTTCTAGCTTGGCTCTGATACTACTGTAGGGTTACCTAGAATGGTAGCAAGGTTTCGGGATGCATCGTCCATGCCGTTTTTAAATTTTTGTCGTTCTAAATAACTCTAACCAAGAATCTTTAACTAGAAAATTAAGCAATCAAGAAATGTTAACATCTTAACATCTAAGTGAATGAGGAATAAAATCTTTGTAGACTGGTCCTTCACTTCAATAGCTCCATGTAGTAGTCCCTTCGCTGCAATGAAATGATCTTGTGGACTCTTAAATGGCTCCATGAGAAGAAAGCAACGATCTTGCTTAAAGTCTTCGAGGCCGAAGATGATCTACGTCGAGGAGACACTAACCCAAGCTACCCTCTTCACTAATGTAGCATTAGTGAAGCTAACACCCTATACTAAAGTGCTAATCTAGTAGAGGATGATGAAGTTGTTGGAGATAGTGCCCACAGAGTCAATTATTGGATCACAGGCACGAGATTGCAATGATTGAGGGAGGACCTGTCCCAGTAGGACAGTCTTACTCGGGATGATAGTATGCTATATGGCTTATCTTTATCATCGTGTACTGCTTTAGGTGACCTGACATGTCGCTATTACATGTTGATAGAGCCCCTAGGATTCTTGCTTGACCACCAGCAGTATGAGGGCGATCATATAAGTGGGAGCTGGGGTCTATAAGCACATCCTTAAAAGGTCCCTAGTCGTGGGAGTTTCGAGACAGGGCATCGATACTCCAGAGTAGACTAGTGTATACAGTCGAGACCCCAACGAGGGGCGGTGGCCGGTCTCACAAGCCACTGGTGTCAGTTGGATCACCTAAGATGTATACAGGTGCTCATTGGGTTATGAGTACACCGGACAGGACTCGCCGGGAACATGCTAGTTGGTCTTATACCTGACGTCAGATAGCAGTTCCCTGGTGACATGTGTACAGGTTATTTCATCGACCTGGGGATCGTCATTTGTCTCGTGTGAGTTCCCACTGTACTTTGATTACTACCCTACCACGCTCAAAGGAGACGTGCAAACAGGTTTTAGTTGGGTACAGTCCCGAGCCACATAGAGGCAGTGAGCAGATCTTCAGGGGTTCGTCTCTCCCGGTATTGGGGATGAGGTCGCGCTGTGTCTAGGAGAGCCATTATACGAAGCCCTCGGCCGAGGCAGGAGATTTACTGGTAGGTATTCCAGTAGTATCTCAGGGTGTTCTGGGCTACACTCCGACACGACTTGTACCGCTTTTGGGGGTCTGACTTTTACCAACCCCCTAAGCCCGCCATGCGATGCTCATAGACGAACGGACCGGACTGTACGAATATTGTCACTTACAGGCTCAATAGGGTGTCAGGATGAGTTCGCTCATCGACGTCCGATTTGGTCAATACCTGGTAGCCCGTTAAGTATTGGCTTATACCTCTGACGTGCTAGTGGTTAAATCCACAACCAAGGTGTTGACGAGTCTTTAGAGTCCCCCACATTCAGTTGCTCAAGTTTTCGGGCGAAACGCTGTAGAGGCCGTATGGAGATATGGCAAGGTCCGATCAGATACGTGCGGTATTGCACGGATCAGGATCGGACAGTTAGTACTAAAGGCCGTATGGGTATATGGTAGGGTTCGATCAGATACGTGCGGTATTGCACGGATCAGGATCGAACGGATTTTACTGGCCGTCTTTGGTTTATGCCGGATCCTAGTATAGTACAGTGTAGATTTTGTCTCATTGCATTTGTATTCGGTCGGAATACAGATGCGGGTGTGTATGCACAGTAGCGGGGTTTTCCTGTAATTTATTACGGGACCAGTTTTCTGGAGTTGCCAGTTTGCTTTCCGTTTCGGCCATATTTCTTTGTATCTTTCATTGGCCGAAGATTGGTGGAGGAGGGCTTATTTGCATTTGTGCAAATAAGCAATGTGGAGGGTGTTCTTTGCATTTTCTTGTGTCATGATGGTTGCACCATCATTTGACTTGCTCACTTCATGATGGTGCATCATTGCATGACTTTTGGTTGTTATGATGATAGATGGAGTGTGAGGTTGGTTTTGTGATCATTGTTGATTATCACCATTCCTTTCTTATTATCTTGCATTATTCTTATGGCTGATCTCTTGGGATGATTCCTCTCTCTCTCTCTCTCATTCTCTTCTCTCCCAAAGCCATGGCCGGCCAAGCTCCTTGAGGGCTGTCCAAAATTTGATATGTGGGATTTTGTTCTCTTTTGGCTTTGGAAAAATCCCACAACACCATCTCCAAAAGCTTATATCATTTCCTCCACCATATGGCAACTCCATGAACCCCAAAATGAGACATGGTCCTACACTATGTTCTACAGCAAATCTTGGGCACGTCGACTCGCCAGCTTCGTGCCTGAGTTACCTCGGTATAGAGGTGGGAGGCCGTAAAAGAACCAGGCGACGTGGTGCCGTTTCCGGCGAGGAGGTGGAGACCGGACATTCCGCGGGAGATCAGGACGACGGCGAGAAGACCGGAAGACTTGGATCACTCGGTATATCTCTCTTCCCCATCTTGTAGTTAGCTAGGACTAGTTAATGGCCCGATCCGGGTTTTAGTGCATGGTGGTGCCGGTTTGTAAAACTAAAGTTAACCATCGCTTCCGCATTTGGCCTCGGGATGGAGGCCGGGGCGCCGCCGTGCACTTACAGTGGTATCAGAGCCTCGCCATTAACATAGTATAGCTTTGTCTAACGTGTTTACACTTCCGATCGAACAAATGTTCCAAAACCGTGTTTATCAAAACAACAGTTTTCTGTCGAAATTTTTTTGTCTCGAAAAATTTTTCAGGTAGTCTCAGAATACTGTGCATGGAAGTATAAGCCTACTGTAAAAATTTGGTGGCGAGATCTCATTATTCGACAGCGGAACCGCGGCCAAACCCATGCTTGGGCCGCGGTTCCGCCGCTGTTTTGAGTGATCAGTGCACCAATTTTTTTCAGAGGCCTCCTGACTTGAAAATAGGGTTTTTGGAACATTCTTTTTGGGCCCAAAATTTCTTGATGTGCTACAGTAGTACTTGGGGGCCCACTTGGTAAAATTTAATCGATCGGATATTTTAAACACATTAGTTCACAGTATTTACATTATATCTGCGACCGTGAATGTCACTTGATCGGTAAATCCAGTCTAACTGCTATAGCCCGATTAGACGGATTTGCGAACGTGACTTTCACGTTGATGTTCTGTGTTATGCTGTGATGTTGCGGATCGGTCGTGGGGGATAGCCTGGATGCAATGCTAGTACAGTTTTTGTTGTATTATGTACATTTGATATTGCAGGACGAGCGTCCGACATGTGGACTGCCGTCACTACCTGTTTGTATTATTATTTTGGGACACGACCAGGTTGCGGTCGATGTACCCGTTGTATGTATATTTTACTTTCTGTACTAAGATTACCCCGCGGAGGGGTGCACGGATAGCCGAGTTCTAGAGGGCAACGGGCCCGCATCTCATGGCATTGAGACGGAAGGGGCTTCACTCTAGAATTGGCGGGCTATTCGCCGCACTCGTAGGGGGTACAGGTTGACCCAGGAAGGGTGCCCAAGTTACCGGATTCCGTGAAGTGCCGGGTGGTCCATTCACGTTGCTGAAGAGGGCTGTCTCGCTTCATGTTTTGGCGGGTAACTTGCCGCGCCCGTAGGGGTCTAGGATTTCATTGTACAGGCTATCCACACGACCAGGGGAACGTCGGGTTTCAGTAGTGGCTCTGTGAAACCCGGGGATCCCAGATATCTGTATTGTTCTGTGATGCTGTACATTTCTGTGATGTTGCATTTTTTATCACGCCTTGAGCGAAATATTATATATTGGTATATATATATTAGTAGATGTTGTATATGTTTTGCATCCGCGCTAGTCCAGTCCCCGCTCTGTCGTTAGTTAGCTAACCTAACGAGTAATGACGGGACCCTGTGGCGAATGCGGATGGCATATACGTACATCAGTATATTTTCGTTCTTTGTGGTGTGATCAATTGATGGAACTGCGTTGATTCGGATCAATGCAAGTAAAAACAAACCTAATCTGATGTTGTTGGAACACTTTTCAAAAAGCTGTTATTGCAAGGACGCTCTCTTTTGTTTTGCACAGTGATATTCGGTTATGAATATCCAGCTCCTCAGTCGACGAGGCAAGGGCCGAGATCCCTTCACCGGGAGTGACCCCTTGGACAAAAAGTTTGCGTCAGGGAATTAACTTCACTATAGCCGATTACTTTTGCTTTGCATCGTGGTATTCAGTTGGAATATCCTGCACCTCATTCTACGAGGAAAGAGCCGAGATCCCTTCACCGGGAGTGACCTCTTTAGCAAAGGTTTTTCGTCACTATATTTTTCTAAAAAGCTATCCTTTCCTTCAACGATATCAAGTTCATTACGTTAAAGGTTTTCGCCAGAAACCATTCGTAGCCCTCCGTCGTTTCATATGGGTAGTCAATAGTATTCAAGCTGTGTTTGTTGGCCAAAGTCAAGGTACAGTGTTTGGTAGCTGTTGGTTATTCATATGCAGCATAGATAGATGCGTTGGTTTGGAACAGTCGTACTGCCTTGTTGGCCAAAGTCAAGGGTAGGTACGGGTGGATTCAAATTAACCTGGAGAATGACGGGTAGAACTTGACATGTGACTTATGATTTGTTGGCCAAAGTCAAGGTCATTAGAGCATGGGGTAAAAATCACATCGGGAGTTTCAAAAGAACTGAAACTTGCTAGATATGCGATACCTTCTGGAGTGTGATAGCGTGAGCGGATTCCGTCACGTTATCATGCGATGATAGTCGGATCCCGATTCCCACTGATGAGTTAGTTTACTCCTCGGGTGACCCCGACTAATTCTTCTTTCAGGTTTGGAGGAGAATTTGAGGTACAGTGGGAGGTTTCCAGATTAGATAAATTGGTAACCATTCTGATCTAGGTTAGAGTGCACGCTGAGTGTTTCTTTTCTCTCTCTGGCAGCGACCATTGACCCGACCCTAAGACTATGACTCAGTGACCAAGTTGATCGAACCTTCTTAACACTGGCTTTTGGATTGTCAGAGTTGCATACCTCATTGCCACTCCTACTTTTACCCTTTTCTCCAGGACACCCCGTATTACTACGAACGTCCACTTCCATTGGACAAAACCATCGTATGGTTAGATACGAACTCGAAGGTATTTATTCGAGGATGGTTTCCGGTTCTGGAGAAAACGAATAGGACTATTCAGTTGTCTTTTCCTTTTACCTTCTCTCAGGTTGCGAGTACTCCTTGGTTTAGGAGATAATACACCTATTACGCAAATTGGATAGTCTTCTTCCAAACCATAGGCAGGTGCCGACCGGTAGGGAATGAAGAAAACCAATTAGCCTAACGATGGTGTACAGAAGGTATTAAGTTAAGACAAAACAAGGGATTAGTAAGAGGGCAAAGTAAACTGCGACCGCTATTCACGACCAAACCAAGTATTTCTTCGCCAATCCTAAATCACCTTTGTATTTCTCCGGGACACTCCGTATCACTACGAAGATCCACAGTTTATTGGATACTCCATCGTATGGTTATATACGAACTCGAAAGGAACTTGTTCCAGTTCGGGGATGGATTCTGGTTCAGGAGAAATAGGAATAAGGTTTATTCGGTTGTCTTTTATCTTCACCTTCTCTCGCTTTGCAAGTGTTCCTGGGATTAAGACAGTACACCCATTATGCTTATTGGATAGTCTTCTTCCAAACCATAGGCCGGTGCCGAACGGTAGGGAAGGAAGAAAACCATTTGGCCTAAAGGGGTGTGCAGAAGGTAATGACTAAAGACATATAAAGGGATTTGAAGAGGTGGCAAAGAATTATACGGTTACAGTCGTGAATCTGGAAGAGGCATTACTAGGAATACCAGGATACCCCATCGAAACATTTTAATGTTTCAGTTTCACTGTGTACTGTTAAAGGAAAACTGATTTCCCAGTTAGACACTTGCTCCAGGGTATGTATTTACCAGGTATGATTCTCACATCTGTATGGTTTTACAGATGATGAGTGGGAGTAAGTTATTGGGAATTAGGTGATCATCCTCATTATATCGGGATTCGTTGTAATTGGTGATATTTGAGGAAGTCACCTGGGTTGTTTGCCGGTCGGCAGATATTTGGTTTTGAATATCCGCTGTTATCCACCATTTTCAAATTGATATATCTGTACGTCTATTTTTCATAGAGTGAGATATACCTTTTTGAAATTATGTCTACGACATTTACCTATATCAGTGGATGGTTAGGTAAGGAGCATTAAACAGCGGTGTAATTCTTCTTAACCATAAGTACAGTTTTCAACCTACGACACACAGTGAATGAGTTATCAGACTCAAGGGACTTATACAGAGTATTGTATGTTGTCCAGGGTCCATTAGGACAGAGGGGTTGGTCCCCGTACTATATTCGGTTTACTTATGACTTCTCTAGTTTTTAGACAGGTGTTTCGTGGAAACACAGGGTCCGAATTTTGAGAAGTTATAGGTATTTGAATAAAGTAGAGAACCAGGTGTTGCAAGTATCGGGATTCTTCAAAGTTATCGAAGATGTAGATACTTAAGTATGGTATTCAGTTGATAGTAGTGGTTAAGAGAACTTGCTTCTCTTTCAGGCTACTCATAATTGGAAGCATTCCTAAGTTGAGTAACGCTGATCGGCCTCCTTCTATTTAGTTGACATGCACTGGAGACAGCTGCATGATTTGAATCTGGTTCAATCAAATCAGTGCCTCTGGTTCTATATTAGATATAGAACAGTTCGTATCTTAATGTTGTTAAGGTACGGGGAGTTGTCCGGCTTATGATTAAAACCAGACTCTGGATAACTCAAGGCACGTTTCTGTAATGGCTGTTTGTGGGTTGACCAGGCTATGACGAGGGTTGACTTTCTACCATCTGGAAGATCAATAGCGATATTGGTCTAGACTCGCCACAATTTTAATAAAAATGGATTTTTTCAGAAAACAGTAGTGGGAGTATGGTAGAACTGAAAGTAATTCCAGAACCGCAAACGATTACTGAAGATTTGATAAGGAACCTAAAGATTCAATCTGGTTTGACATTCCATTGGCCACTCCGCAGATAAGGTGGGTAACCTCAGGCACCCGAGAGGTACTCTGGTAGCCTCAAGGACGGTGACAGGGAGGTTCTTGTTTACCCACACTTGCCATTGCTGTTGTTCTAGGCTGCGAGACCCGGCAGGAGGATGAGTATAGCGTCGTTCTAAACTTGCTTTAGAAGTGTACGTTTATATGACTCTGCCAGAGGGTTTTCGTAGTCAGTGGGAGCAGCGGAAGCATTGGTGGACAGGTAGCTTATGTCTATTTATAGACTAAAGCAGATATAGCGGAGATAGATCATCAATTTCTGATGTGACAGTCATAGGTTTGACTTCATCAAAATAGGGGATGGATTTGTTGTGAAGGTAGTAGGGTGTGATGTCATGGTATTTGGATGACATACACAGAGTAGGAAAAGAAACTCCTATACTACGATCGGTTATACTTTGGTCGTCACACAGTGGTTTCTCCACATGGGACTTGGACATTATATCAGACATACTGGTTACTGGATCTATGGTTTTAGATCTAGATTTGGGCGGTTTCCCAATCAGGGTACTTAGACAGCATTCTAAGAGTATTTAGAATGGACGACTCCTGGCATGGTGGTGTACCTGCAGGTGATGGAGTCACCCTCTCTAAAGGTATCTTACAGACTAAAGTGGAGAGGGATGTGCATGATTGGCATATCACTTGCTCAGGCAATTGAGTCAATCATGAGATGTCAAGTACCACACCAGATATTGTTTTTGCACTAGATGCAATAAGTTGACATTGATCCAATCCTGGAGAAACAGTCGGAAGCAGTTTTAGAACATAAGTGGATGTTCTAGGGATATGATAACGACAGCCTCATTCGAGAGACAGTTATCATTCCAGGCTTCCAAGGTGACCTGGACGACAAGGAGGTTGTCAGAGTTATACTTTTCCTTCTGACGAGGGGCAGTATTTTGGACAGGTGGTCCAAGGCGATACTGAGGGAGACATGGCGCAGGACACTGATTAAGTTCAGTTGACGATACAGTCTAAGAAGTTTGGATTTGGAGTTCATTTATGAGCTAGGTCCCATCAGACATCCAGGCACATTCTAAGACAGGTATTGCTCATTTCGGGAGATGGCTTTCTCCGCGAACTTGAGATATAGAGAGACATAGAAAGAAACTTCAAGGCGGATCCACTCACTGAGGCTATTCCTCGAACGCAATAGTTTCGCAAACGGGTTTTGTGAGACTGACTAGTAGAAGAGTTGGGTGTTCGATATCACACGGGCTGTAAGAATGCGACATCGCAATAATTAGCCTTGAGTGCAAGTGGGAGATTGTTGGAGATAGTGCCCTCAGAGTCAATTATTGGATCACAGGCACGTGATTGCAATGATTGAGGGAGGACCTGTCCTAGTAGGACAGTCTTACTCGAGATGATAGTATGCTATCTGGCTTATCTTTATCATCGTATACTGCTTTAGGTGACCTGACATGTCACTATTACATGTTGATAGAGCCCCTAGGATTCTTGCTTGACCACCAGCAGTATGAGGACGATCATATAAGTGGGAGCTGGGGTCTATAAGCACATCCTTAAAAGGTCCCTAGTCGTGGGAGTTTCGAGACAGGGCATCGATACTCCAGAGTAGACTAGTGTATACAGTCGAGACCCCAACGAGGGGCGGTGGCCGGTCTCACAAGCCATTGATGTCAGTTGGATCACCTAAGATGTATACAGGTGCTCATTGGGTTATGAGTACACCGGACAGGACTCGCCGGGAACATGCTAGTTGGTCTTATACCTGACGTCAGATAGCAGTTCCCTGGTGACATGTGTACAGGTTAGTTCATCGACCTGGGGATCGTCATTTGTCTCGTATGAGTTCCCACTGTACTTTGATTACTACCCTACCATGCTCAAAGGAGACGTGCAAACAGGTTTTAGTTGGGTACAGTCCCGAGCCACATGGAGGCAGTGAGCGGATCTTCAGGGGTTCGTCTCTCCCAGTATTGGGGGTGAGGTCGCGCTGTGTCTAGGAGAGCCATTACACGAAGCCCTCGGCCGAGGCAGGAGATTTACTGGTAGGTATTCCAGTAGTATCTCAGGGTGTTCTGGGCTACACTCCAACACGACTTGTACCGCTTTTGGGGGTCTGACTTTTACCAACACCCTAGGCCCGCCATGCGATGCTCATAGACGAACGGACCAGACTGTACGGATATTGTCACTGACAGGCTCAGTAGGGTGTCAGGATGAGTTCGCTCATCGACGTCCCTTTTGGTCAATACCTGGTAGCCCGTTACGTATTGGCTTATACCTCTGACGTGCTAGTGGTTAAATCCATAACCAAGGTGTTGACGAGTCTTTAGAGTCCCCCACATTCAGTTGCTCAAGTTTTCGGGCGAAACGCTGTAGAGGCCGTATGGAGATATGGCAAGGTCCGATCAGATACGTGCGGTATTGCACCGATCAGGATCGGACAGTTAATACTAGAGGCCGTATGGGTATATGGCAGGGTTCGATCAGATACGTGCGGTATTGCACGGATCAGGATCGAACCGATTTTACTGGCCGGCTTTGGTTTATGCCGGATCCTAGTATAGTACAGTGTAGATTTTGTCTCATTGCATTTGTATTCGGTCGGAATACAGATGCGGGTGTGTATGCACAGTAGCGGGGTTTTCCTGTAATTTATTACGGGACCAGTTTTCTGGAGTTGCCAGTTTGCTTTCCGTTTCGGCCATATTTCTTTGTATCTTTCATTGGCCGAAGATTGGTGAAGGAGGGCTTATTTGCATTTGTGCAAATAAGCAATATGGAGGGTGTTCTTTGCATTTTCTTGTGTCATGATGGTTGCACCATCATTTGACTTGCTCACTTCATGATGGTGCATCATTGCATGACTTTTGGTTGTTATGATGATAGATGGAGTGTGAGGTTGGTTTTGTGATCATTGTTGATTATCACCATTCCTTTCTTATTCTCTTGCATTATTCTTATGGCTGATCTCTTGGGATGATTCCTCTCTCTCTCTCATTCTCTTCTCTCCCAAAGCCATGGCCGGCCAAGCTCCTTGAGGGCTGTCCAAAATTTGATATGTGGGATTTTGTTCTCTTTTGGCTTTGGAAAAATCCCACAACACCATCTCCAAAAGCTTATATCATTTCCTCCACCATATGGCAACTCCATGAACCCCAAAATGAGACATGGTCCTACACTATGTTCAACAGCAAATCTTGGGCACGTCGACTCGCCAGCTTCGTGTCCGAGTTGTCTCGGTATAGAGGTGGGAGCCCGTAAAAGAACCAGGCGACGTGGTGCCCTTTCTGGCGAGGTGGTGGAGACCGGACATTCCGCGGGAGATCGGGACGACGGCGAGAAGACCGGAGGACTCGGATCACTCGGTATATCTCTCTTCCCCATCTTGTAGTTAGCTAGGACTAGTTAATGTCCCGATCCTAGTTTTAGTGCACGGTGGTGCCGGTTTGTAAAACTAAAGTTAACCATCGCTTCCGCTTTTGGCCTCGGGATGGAGGCCGGGGCGCCGCCGTGCACTTACAGAAGTAGGATTTTTGCTCACTTTGGAATTAATTTTCTCACTAGGGTTTCTCACTTGATCAAGAGCAAGAGAGCTCTTGAGCTTTGAAGAGGAAGATGAAGAGAGATAATGTTGTGAGAGAGAATGCCAGCCATGGGTGAGAAAATATCTAATATGTCTCATGTAGAGACTTAACCATGAGTTAAGATAATGGTTGGGTTAACAAAATATCTAGTATAAAACAAAACTAGTGGACTAGTCAATGGGTCTCCAAGCTTCTCAAAGCTTCATGTCATGTGACCATTATCCAACTAATAATTGGTTTACACTAAATAAATAAACCCTACATTATCTTTATCATGGTGTAAGTCTCATACACCCATGTAGCTTGTATCATCAACCATGACACAAAATAAAACACAATTATTATATATCACATATATATTAAGTGTGCACATGTGAGAAAAATAAATGTTTTAAGTCAGCTAATATTAGTTAATGTAAATTAATATATCAAATATATAAGTATACATTAAATCATTAAATCAACACTTGATTGAATAATCCGGTTATATCTCATATGACCGACTAATATTATTTTTATCATTGTATCGAATCAACACTTGATTCGATAACCCGGCTATATCGCATATAACCGACCGATATTGTATCGACTTATCGAATAAACATTTGATTCGATAACCCGGCTATATCACATATAACCGATCGATACTTTATATCGCGAGAATAGAATAAGGTATCACATACTCATATTAATCTCGGTCCCGCACATATCACATATGTGCTCCTACTTCATTTTTCCTGAGCGAGTGAAACCTCTGTGTAGGACTCTAAAAACTCATCAATACGCCGGTAATAGGTGATGATCACATCAAGCACCCACAAGCCGTTAGCGGTACTAGCTGGACGTAACGGCTGCCCGGGTATTGAACGATCAGAAGATCAGCAAGCAAGCCCGCTCTAACTCCTGCAAAATCCTGTCAGTAACACTACCGTACAGTCCGGTCTCTTCGTCAGATATGTCGCATATCATCGCCTGGAAGTGGTAAAACGTCAGACCCCAATAGCCTGAAAAGTCATGCCAATGCAAGGTCCATAACGGTTCGAGAAACTACTGATAACACTTACCAGTAAATCTCAGCGACCCTGGCCAGGGATTTCATGTTATGGCCAATCGAGCATAGCGCAACATCAACTCCCAATACCAGGAGAGACGAATCCCCTCCTATCTCTCATTGCCTCCATGTGACTCAGGACTGCACCCAAAAACCATCTTTTTGCACGATCTCTTGACCATGGTATGGTGGAAATCAAAGCACAGTGGGAATCACACGAGACTCTATGACGATCTCGGGTCGACAGACTAATCTGTACCAGTGTCACCAGAGAATTGCTATCTGACAATAGGTATAATACCATCTAGGAGTTCTCGGCAAGTCCATTCAGTGTACCCAGTCTCCACTAAGCACCCGTATACCATCTTTGATATCATACACCAATGGATGTGGGATCATCCATCGCCCATCATATGGGTCAAGATGTGTATACACTAGTCTACTCTGGAGCATCGATGCCCTGTCTCGATACTCCCAGGACTAGAAACAATTGAAGGGTGTACTTGTGGACTACCCTTGGCCCTACTAGTATGATCTCCATCATAGTCCTGGTAGTCAAGTACACAACCTAAGGGCTTTGTCAACATGTGAGCAAGACAGCATCACGTATACAAGTCAACATGTTAAGACAAAGAGCAACCAGATAGCATACTATCATATCGAGCAAGAAAGTCCTCCCTATATATGTCCATGCATCCACTATAATATACATCCCATGTACAGTAATGGCCACTAGGGCATACATATAACTAACACGCATATGGTACACTACACCTCATTGGTACTGTCATGTCACTGTAGGACTGTTATACTACATGATGCGTACGTAGATGTCGATATGAGTATGCTATGTAAACTTATAGAACTGTAGGGTTACTAGGCACACTCAAGAGGTTCCACAAGGCATCAACCATGCCAAAATCAAATTTTTCATGTGCCTAAGAATCCTTTGCAAGATCGTTAACTAGAGATTAGGCGAAAAGCAAGCAAGTAAACAACTTTATTGCTAAGTGAAAGGGACTACAACCTTTGTAGATCCGCTCCACCATTTCTTTAGCTCCGTGTTGACGTCCCTCCGCTGCGATCATCGGAATCCCGGACTCTAGCGATGGTTTCGTCGGAGAAATAATCGGGCTAGGTCGTTGACTTCGATGCCGAAGATGATCTACGTCGAGGCGACTCAAACTCAAACTCCATCTTCACTCGGTCAAGAAACTTGTGAAGAAAACACCCTCTACTACATGTCAAGTGATAGAGAATGAAGAAATAGGAAGTGGGTTCACTTTGGATTTGAATTTCTCACTTGGAATCATCACTTAGAATTTTCTAGAAAGCTTTTCCTTTCTTCATGAAGAAGATGAAGAAAAAGGAAAAGAATTAATTAATTAGAAAATTCAAGTGATTCTTATCATATAGCAACCATGGGTTAGTTTAACTCATGTAGAGAATAAACTAGGGTTTAGATAATGGTTAGGTTTTAAGAATAAAAACAAAATGGTGAAGCTTCATGAAACTCCAAGAATAAAACAAAGAAAGCCACCATATTTTTTTTTGCCCAAAAAAAAAATAAATGAATAAATAAATGAGTAAATCAAACCCTAACCATTAACCTAATCATAGTTTAAAGCATACACACACCCAAGTTTGCATGTATCATAAAACATGATACAAACAAGTGCACAAAAATATATCATATATACAATGTGCACAAGCTAGTGAGAAAATAATCTTAAGTGAACCAATACTAGTTAATGTAAAGTAATATATCAAATATATAATTATACATTAAATCACTAAATCAACACTTGATTTAATGATCCGGTCATACTGCATATAACCGACTAATATCAAGTGTATCAATGTATCGAATCAACACTTGATTCGGTAACCCGGCTATATCTCATATAACCGTCCAATGATACAAATCGCGAGAATAGAATACAGTATCACATACTGGTTTTATTCTCGGTCCCGCACATATCTCATATGCGCTCCTATTTCGTTTCGCTTGAGCCAGGAAACCTCTGTGTAGGACTCTAAAAACTCGTCAATACGCCGGCAGCAGGTGATGATCATATCAAACACCCACAAGCCGCAAGCGGTCTGCTAAACGTAACGGCCACCCAGGTATTGAGCGATCAGAAGATCAACGAGCAAGCCCGCTCACACTCCTGTGAATCCAACCAGTAACACTACCGTAGAGTCTGGTCTATTCGTCTGATATGTCGCATACCTCGTCTAAGGGTGGTAAACGACAGACCCCAATAACTCGATAAGTCGTGTCGATATGAGGCTCATAACGGGTCGAGAAACTACTGGTAACACTTACCAGTAAATCCCTAAAGCAGCCTTGGCCAAGGACTTCCTGTTATAGCCAATCGAGCACTGCGCAACATCAACTCCCTATACCGGGAGAGACGAAACCCCTCCTATCGCTCATTGCCACCATGTGATTCGGGACTGTACCCAAAAACCACCGTTTTGCACGCCCTCTTGGACGTGGTAAGGTGGAAATCAAAGCACAGTGGGAATCACACAAGACTCTATGACGATCTCGGGTCTACAGACTAACCTGCACCAGTGTCACCAGAGAACTGCCATCTGACGTAAGGTATAATACCAGCTGGGAGTTTTCGGCGAGTCCGTCCAGTGTACCCAGTCTCCACAGAGCACCCGTATATCATCTCTGATGTCAAACACCAATGGATACGGGATCATCCATCGCCCATCTGTATGGGTCGAGAAGGTATACGTCAGTCTACTCTGGTATATCGATGCCCTGTCTCGATACACCCACGACTAGGGACCTTGAAGGATGTACTTATGGACTACCATGTCCCCACTAGTATGATCCGCATCATAGTCCAGGTAGTCAAGTACACATCCTAAGGGCTTTACCAACATGTAACAGAGAGACAATCAGTGTACACGTTAAGGTAAAGAGTAACCAGATAGCACACTATCATATCGAGCAAGAAAGTCATCCCTATATATGTCCAAGCATCCACTACAATATACATCCTATGTATAGTAATGGCCTCTAGGGCATACATATAACTAACAATCTCCCACTTGCACTAAGGCCATCTGATAGCAGTGGTTGTAGTATCTCATACTCAACCATCCCATAAAAGTCTCTCTCTGGGAAAAGGCCTTTGTGAGTGGATCCGCCGTGTTGTCCTCTGAGTCTGCTCTCCTAACCTCGATCCCCTGGAGATCAACCATCTCTACGATCAGGTGATACTGCCTAAGAATATGTCTGGATCACTGATGGGACGGGCGTTCCTTGGCATAAGCCACAACTCCATTGTCACACAATGGTAGGAACAAAGTTCATCTCATGAACTAATACATATATACCCAGACTTCCTCTTTGGTAGCATCTTTGGTAGCGATGTATCCAGCCTTTATCTTCTAGTATGCCACGGTATCTAGCTTGGAACTCTTCCAACATACCATCCCTTTACTGAGGGTAAAGACAATGCCTGTGACTGACATTCAGTCGTCCTTATCACCCTGGAACCTTTCCAGTGATTCTCCCCAGGTTCGATTGATACCGTCTCACTACAACTAGTGAGTATCCTAACATCCAATTAGATCTATCTCATAGATCCAAAACCCAGGATTTAGTAGGTATCACTTTGATCCTATATGGAGAATTCTTGTGATAAGCGGGGATTGACCGAGCGTAGCATAGGAAACTCCTTCTCTATCAAGAGTATGTTATCCACGTACTCTACGAGGATCACCACCATACTCCCTACTACCTTTTTGTATATACAAGGTTCATCTACCATTTTGATGATGTCAAACTCTTTGACTAACTCATCAAAACAGATGTTCCAACTCCGCGATCCCTGCTTTATCACATAAAACATCTTGCTCACGTTTCCGCTGCTCCCACTGTCTACGAAGCCCTCTGGCTGTGTACTTATAGACGTTCTCTTCTAAATCAATATTTAGAAAAGCAGTCATGACACCCAACCACCAGATATCGTAGTCATGATATGCAGCAATGGCAAGTAGGATCCGGATGGACTTAAGCATAGCTACTGGAAAAGGTTTCATCATTTTCCACGCCTGGCCGATGACGAAAACCTTTAACAAGTCTAGCTTCGAAAGTCTCAACTTTTCCATCTACACCAAGTAATCTTCTCAAGATATACTTGCTCCTGATGGGGATTTAACCCTTCAGATAAAGCAACCAAAGTCCATACTTTGTTGGTGTATAAGGATTCCATCTCGGATCACTAAGCATCCAGCCATTCTTACAGAGTCCCTACTCTCGATGGACTGCTCGAAACTAGTTGGGTCATCATCCCATGATGTAATCCTTGCTCCCACTGTCATAGAGAAACCGAAGTAACTCTCAGGTGGGTGAGGAACCCTACTAGATCGGCAGAGAGGCTGAGGTTCGTTGGAATCTACTGAATTCTTTGGTTCTACCAAATCATCAGCTGTAGTTTGTATAGCTGGAAATCTTTCCAGTTCTACCTCATGTTCATTTATTTCTTCACAAGAAATTCCCTTTCATAAAGGTGGCATGCTGAGAAACAAAACATTTTTGTTCCTCTGTTAGATAGAAGATATTCCCTTGCGAATGCTTGGGATATCCAACAAACTTCCACAGAACTGACTTTGCCTCAAGCTTGTCCGGATTTTGCTTTTTAACATAGGCTGGACAACCCCAAATCTTAACAAACTTAAGATATGGGCTCTTCCCTTTCCATATCATATATGAAGTGGTAGGCAACTGATTTGATCGGAACCTATTCAATAGGTATACAACTTCATAAGTGCACAACTCCCTAAAAGGAAATAGGAAACTCAGTAGTATTCATCATAGAGCACACCATATCACATAGGGTGTTATTGCTCCGCCCCGATATACCATCGTGCTATGGTGTATACGGAGGAGTAATGCTGAGAGAGAATCTCATTCTCCTTTAGAATAATCCAGGAATTCCGTGCTCAAGTATTCTTCTCCTTGATCACATCAAAGGACATAATACTTTTACCCTTATTTGGTTCTCTACTTCTAAATTATATTCTGTGAATATCTCAAAGGCTTCGGACTTGTGTTTCAACAGGAACATATGTCTGAATCTCGAGAGATCATCAGAGAATTTAATGAAGTACAAAGAACCGGTCTTGGCATTTGTAGACAGGGGACCTTCATACATCAACATGTATCATCCCAAGAGTTTACTAACTCTTTCTCTGTTTCCAATAAACGGAGCTATGGTCATCTTATCTTTGTGACATGACTGGCAAGTTTCAGAAGATGTAAATTCAAACTAATTTAAATATGCATCTATGTGTAACTTAGCTAGTCGGGTCGCATTGATATGACCTAGTCTACAATACCTCAAGAAGAATTCGTTCATATCTGAACTCTTCCTCTTGTGTGTATTCTATATACTAAGAACTGTAATTTGATTTAGAACGCCAATGCTTTTAGATAATGTGCCTGAACCGATCAACTCTTGATATAGGAAATGTTCAAAATATTATCCAACAATACAAAATTATATCCTTCTTTATCTAAATAAAGAGACTGATATGATTTTGTATATCAGGTTCGGTATCTAATAACATCTGTTCAGAATCAATGTATTCTGGTAATACATGGTGACAGTGACCAACAGACTTGGACTTGGCTGCAACACTTGCACCGTTTTCTGCCTCATGAAACTTATCACCCGTTCTCAGTTCTTTACCTTTCTGTAGCCCATGTAATATATTACATATATGGGATCCTGATCCGGTATCATATACCCAGGACGTAAAGGACATTGAGAAACAGTTCTCTGTAATGAACGCACCCGAAGATGATGCATCGGTATGCACTTTCTTCGTTTGGGCGGCATAGGAATTATGGTATTCCTCTATTTCATGCTCTGTCTTATAACAATTATAAGTTGGAGCGGGACCAACGTTCCCCAGCTCAGTATAACAAGCGGGTTCGGTCAATATATCTGTTTTATTATCTTGATTAAGGCGTGACATGGTCGCTACCTGGAGAGAGAGAGAAGAAAACACTCTGCGTGCGCTCTTGCAAGATCAGATTGGTTATTATTTTATCTAATCAGGATGGCTCCCACTGTTTTTATCAAATCTTCCTTCAAACCCTAAAAGGAAAGACTAGCCGGGATTAATTACACGCTACAAGTTCGCCAATCTTTCAGTCAGGCCAGTGTCGGTACTTTGAGGGAGGTTCCCCGTGCTTTCGCACGGACCTAATTACAATAAACCTCGTTTTCCCAAAGGCGTAACCCCGTTGACACCTTTCTAGACGCCTACTTGATCGGCTAATTGTAATGTGTAAAACTCTCCCAGGAGTAACTCTTACTCGCAGGGGGTATGGGGATCCAACTATCTCATAGAAGGTATGTAGTCTCATTGCAAATTTCAACACTTGAAATTCCCGATAATTTTGCCCCTAGCGTGTTATGACCTTGACGCAGGCCAACAAACCATAGTGCGCTAGTCAAGTTCAACCCGTCATTTCCTGATTGAATTAAACCCACCCGCACGACCCTTGACGCAGACCAACAAAGTCGCACGACTACCCTAATCCAATCTGCATCATATGCATAAGCAGATAAATACTAGTTAGCTACCGCACACTACGCCTTGACGCAGGCCAACAAACGTAGCACGAATACTAACTACTACTTATCTGAAATGACGGAGGGCTACGACAGGTTTTTCTGAAAACCTATTGCGTAATGAACTTGATATCGTTGTAGAATCAAATGATTTTAAAATGGAGTGTTTTTTAGGCTTTTTCTAGTTTTGCTAAAGGGGTCACTCCCGGTGAAGGGATCGTCGGCCCTTTCCTCATCGAATAAGGTGAAAGATATATCATATATACCGCTGTGCAAAGAAAAACTATAGAAGCAATCAAAAGACAAACCGAGGCGTGTAGCATCTGCCAGTTATTGCTAAAGGGGTCACTCCCGGTGGAGGGATCTCGGCCTTTTCCTTATCGAATAAGGTGCAGGATGTTCTACAAGGAACACCGCGATGCAAAGCAAGAAATTTGAAAATTCGATTCCACAACATCTTTTAGGTTTCTTTTCTTTCATTAATCATATTAACGAAGTCCCATCATTTAAATCCACCTAAACATCACAGATAAATATAACGTACGCTTATGCCATCCGCATTCGCCTCGATGTCCCATCTGCACTGTTAGGTTAGGTAACTAACGGCAGTGCGAGGCAGGGCTAGCGCGGGTGTAAAACATAAGCAACGTCTATGTAATATATCATATATACTATATATAATATCTATCTGAACATATCACATGATCACATCACAGATAACACAGCAGAAAATATTATATGAAATATTGGATATACTAGGATGTCCGTGTTTTCAATACGAGCCTGTATAAAACACGGATTCCACGGTCGCGATGAATAGCCAAACCCACACCCCTAGACCCCTACGAGAGCGGCAAGCAACCCTACCAATTCTAGAGTTAGGAAACCCGGACTCGACTCCTCGAGTTGGTCTCCCACTGGACTCCAGAACCCGGTTACTTGTACCCTCCTTTGGTCTATCCAAGTGCGGAAAAATAAATAATATACAATGGTGACATCTTCCGCAACCTGGAAGTGCCCCAATAAAAGAATATTACATACAAGTTATTTACATGAATGAAAAAGAAAAACACTTATCTCACATAAAAAAAACCCCGGCTATTCAAAACACGACGATCCAATATAACATATCCAGCAATACATAACATCATATGTCATCAATGTAAGTAAATATGCCCATCCCAATTATCGTTGACATATAGCAACGAAACCGGCGATATCACATATTACACTTACGGTCGCAGAAAAGAAAGTGTAAAACTACAACAGTTGGAATCCGCAATCTCCTTAGACATCGCATGCCTAATCAAATGAATTCCGTAGACATCACATGCCTAACAATTATAAACCCCGCATTTTAGTCTCAATATCGAAAACACTTTTCAATATCTAGTCGGGAAATTCAACAAGATTTCCGATAAACTGATCGAATACTCGTCGCAAACTTTAGTAGACGGCCGCACCCCCGGATGCCGTTGACGAAGTGCACTAAGGCGGAACACCGTTGCCGCGAGCACCCGAACGGATGCTTCTGGCGACGGGGTTCTCCTACAGTCACTTGGTCGGGGCTATGGGGCGTGGCTGTCTATTAAGTTTACCCGGCGAGTATCCGTGTACGTAACATGATTGCGACGGACTTTTGATCACATCAAAATTCCGTGGCAACCGATCAAGTGAGACTAAAGTGCTAGATTTATAACATTCATTCAGTTATCTCATAACTACTTGTGGATTCCAAATATTGTATCACATTCCAGATAAATAGACAATGTTAAACTTTCCGATCGAATAATCAAACACCCAAGTTTTCCCGAAAAGCTCAACACATGAAATAAGTTTAAAAACATCCACTTCATGCCACAGTACCAACGGTCCAGCCGTAGAAGGGTCAAGCCAACGCCTCACATGTGGCGCGCCGTACTGCCCCAAACCCTAAGGTTCAAAGGGCAGTTCAAGACGGTCACATAATCGAGTTAAGCTTTGTTGTCTTCTAGAGGGTCCATCGCGTTGCTTGCACTACTTAGAACTTTCTCAAACTACGGAAAAATCCAACACTTGGAAATTTCTCGGCAGGAGAAAAATTGGGTATTTATGTCCGGTCGAACTTTTTAACATATTCAAAAATTATCACGAAAAACACATAGACAAAGTTAAACAATCCGATCGAATCACCGAGTCCCCAAAACAACCCAGAAAACTCAACTGTTGAGTATACATTAAAAATTTCCAAAAGATTCAGTAAACTAATAAGGAAGTTACTGTGCAAAAATAAAGTATCAAGTCACTGTACGGCCGCAGAAGCGCCGTACGAGCCATGCTCGTGCCGCATTTCCGCGGCGCCTTAATCGAATTAGCCACTCGTTTTGCACAGTAACTCCTAAAAACGCCTGCTGATTTTTCTGCATATTTTTAATTTGGAAAAATCCACATTTTCAAAAAATGTACAGAGAAGGGTTTGAGTTAGGGTTTCGGGGTTCGATCGGATTTCTAACATCGTCTACACTTCACCTAAAGCTCTAGATAGGCTCTGATACCACTGTAGGGTTACTAGGCACACTCAAGAGGTTCCACAAGGTATCAACCATGCCAAAATCAAATTTTTCATGTGCCTAAGAATCCTATGCAATATCGTTAACTAGAGATTAGGCGAAAAGAAAGCAAGTAAACAACTTTATTGCTAAGTGAAAGGGACTACAACCTTTGTAGATCCGCTCCACCATTTCTTTAGCTCCGTGTTGACGTCCCTCCGCTGCGATCATCGGAATCCCGGACTCTAGCGATGGTTTCGTCGGAGAAATAATCGGGCTAGGTCGTTGACTTCGATGTCGAAGATGATCTACGTCGAGGCGACTCAAACTCAAGCTCCATCTTCACTAGGTCAAGAAAATTGTGAAGAAAACACCCTCTACTACATGGCAAGTGATAGAGGATGAAGAAATAGGAAGTGGGTTCACTTTGGATTTGGATTTCCCACATGGAATCATCACTTAGAATTTTCTGACAAGCTTTTTCTTTCTTCATGAAGAAGATGAAGAAGAAGGAAAAGAATTAATTAATTAGAAAATTCAAGTGATTCTTATCATATAGCAACCTTGGGTTAGTTTAACTCATGTAGAGAATAAACTAGGGTTTAGATAATGGTTAGGTTTTAAGAATAAAAACAAAATGGTGAAGCTTCACGAAACTCCAAGAATAAAACAAAGAAAGCCACCATATTTGTTTTTGCCCAAAAAAAAATAAATGAATAAATAAATGAGTAAATCAAACCCTAACCATTAACCTAATCATATTTTAAAGCATACACACACCCAAGTTTGCATGTATCATAAAACATGATACAAACAAGTGCACAAAAATATATCATATATACAATGTGCACAAGCTAGTGAGAAAATAATCTTAAGTGAACCAATACTAGTTAATGTAAAGTAATATATCAAATATATAATTATACATTAAATCACTAAATCAACACTTGATTTAATGATCCGGTCATACTGCATATAACCGACTAATATCAAGTGTATCAATGTATCGAATCAACACTTGATTCGGTAACCCGGCTATATCTCATATAACCGTCCAATGATACAAATCGCGAGAATAGAATACAGTATAACATACTGGTTTTATTCTCGGTCCCGCACATATCTCATATGCGCTCCTATTTCGTTTCGCTTGAGCCAGGAAACCTCTGTGTAGGACTCTAAAGACTCGTCAATACGGCGGCAGATGATCATATCAAACACCCACAAGCCGCAAGCGGTCTACTAAACGTAACAGCCATCCGGGTATTGAGCGATCAAAAGATCAACGAGCAAGCCCGCTCACACTCCTGTGAATCCAACCAGTAACACTAACGTACAGTCCGGTCTGTTTGTCTGATATGTCGCATATCTCGTCTAAGGGTGGTAAACTTCAGACCCCAATAACTCGATAAGTCGTGTCGATATGAGGCTCATAACGGGTCGAGAAACTACTAGTAACACTTACCAGTAAATCCCTAAAGCAGCCTTGTCCAAAGACTTCCTGTTATAGCCAATCGAGCACTGCGCAACATCAACTCCCTATACCGGGAGAGACGAAACCCCTCCTATCGCTCATTGCCTCCATGTGATTCGGGACTGTACCTAAAAACCACCGTTTTGCATGCCCTCTTGGACGTGGTAAGGTGGAAATCAAAGCACGGTGGGAATCACACAAGACTCTATGACGATCTCGGGTCTACAGACTAACCTGCACCAGTGTCACCAGAGAACTGCCATCTGACGTAAGGTATAATACCAGCTGGGAGTTCTCGGCGAGTCCGTCCAGTGTACCCAGTCTCTACTGAGCACCCGTATATCATCTCTGATGTCAAACACCAATGGATATGGGATCATCCATCGCCCATCTGTATGGGGTCGAGAAGGTATACGCTAGTCTATTCTGGTATATCGATACCCTGTCTCGATACACCCACGACTAAGGACCTTAAAGGATGTACTTATGGACTACCATGTCCCCACTAGTATGATCAGCATCATAGTCCAGGTAGTCAAGTACACATCCTAAGGGCTTTACCAACATGTAACAGAGAGACAATCAGTGTACACGTTAAGGTAAAGAGTAACCAGATAGCACACTATCATATCGAGCAAGAAAGTCATCCCTATATATGTCCAAGCATCCACTACAATATACATCCTATGTATAGTAATGGCCTCTAGGGCATACATATAACTAACAAGAACACTTGCACAAATACTAATGATTGCCATTCTGCACGAGCACAGATGTGTATGATACACTGCACATCATTAGTATTGCCATGACACAGTAGGATTGTTACGTTTATTACTTGTATGATTTTATTTACGTGTCTTACCTGTATTACATGTTAAACATTTCGAATACCAGTACTATGGGTATTCATATTTGATTCTTATAAGTTTTCTGGATGTTTTACGTTTGATGATATATATCAGTGGTATGGGATGCTATTATATATGTATATATATAATATATCATCAGAATGATTTATGCAAGTATTCTTTTCTTTACGTTTTATCCTTGGATATGTTGAGTTGACGTCCACCATGAGCTTGATATTTTCTAATTGTCTTTATTCCAAACCGAGTGGGGGAGATATACGATTACGGACTTTCTACTTATCCGGTCTGAGTGGGGGAGTATACAGATAGATACATAGTGGACCCAGTCGAGACCGAGGGGCAGGATAGCCGCATTAGAGGCGGGGAGCCTAGCGAGGATACTCGATACTGGAGATAGAGATGAGCATGGCAGATATCCAAGGAATACTGACCGGGGTTCGATTTGGGCACGGCGGATATCCAGGGGATACCGACCGGGGCCAGGGATACGGGTGGCGATCATCTGTTGAGATGGTGTCGACGATATCCGCATTTGTATGTCGGTGATGGACACGAGAGATTTCTAATTTCGGGTGTCGATACTGAACATCCATATGTAGATATGTTGCTATTATATAAGGTATACGGTTATGTTATGAGTTATTGTAGCCGACCAGGACTGATCCGAGGGACAGTACCTGCATATCTTTTTACCGGTAACTGCATACATAAAAAGGATTTCAAAATCAAGCTATAGTCTCATTATTTTGACGTTTCTGATATGACACTAGGAGCTTTTAAATTGTAAACCTCTTAACACTCTTTACTAAAATAGCAGGACGTATATCTTAATATAAGATACCTATTATATACTTAATACTATTACGTCTGCTTTTATGCCGTGACATATGTATTCTGGGGCTATTTTAAGGAAGAGGTTTACATATATATTTTTGGCTACTTATGGGCTTATACCTAGTTACAGGTTAGTTGCATGATATATTCTATTTTGAGTTCATGTGATAGATAGAGTTGCATTTACGATACATATGCATATCATATATTATATTAGTATAGGATATGATAGTACTATACTTATGACCTAGGTATCGTTGTGCATTTCGATTTCTACCTTTTGATTTTGTAACACCTTAGAATGTGTTTTGTAGATAATTATATTTTAATGTATGGTTTTTAATAAAAAGTTTACCAAATTAAGTTTCAAATATTTTATCCTATTTAATGAGTATTTTATTAGAATTTTTCTAGGCGCACACACACTTGTGCATGTAAACTAGGGTGTTAAGTGTGGTTTAACAATCTCTTAATCTATTTTTATGTTTTGTTTAAGTGTTTTGGGTTTTAAGTGTTATGGTTGTTATTATTAATTGAAAAATGAATTTAAATGGAATTTTTATTTGGTTGAATGGTTGACTAAGGGGAGAGTGAGAGAGAGGGCATGGGACATCATGGCATGGGGCATCATGGCATGAGCCATGCCCATTTAATGAAGAGAGAGAATGAGAAGGGGGTCTTTCTTGTTTGTTCTCATTTCTCCCTCTCATTTCCTTGCTCTCATTCTCTCACACTCTCACACACACACACACTAACCTGCAGAGAGAAGCAGCAGCAGCAGAGAGAAGCAACAGCAGCAGCTCCTTCATCAGCAGCCTCAGCATCAGCAAGAGCAGCACCAGCAACAACAGAAACAACAGCAACATCAGCAGTAGCACAGGCAGCAGTAGCAACACAAGAAGAAATTGCAGCAGCTCATCTCCTCTTTCCACTTCTTCTCCTGCTCTCTAGGGTTCTTTAGGGTATATTTCTTGAACCCCATTTCGTGGTTTGCTTAAGTTGTGTGTAGTTTAGCATCGGTTTGTGTTAAATAGTTAGTTTTGTGCCAAAATGGTGATTTATGTGAAACTTTGATTAAGTGATGATTGAGTGGGTAAACCTAGCCTATTTTGGTGTTAATAGGGTCACTTCAACTAAGAAATAGCCCAGATTACACTAAAATACCACAGGGTTTGCTTTTGTGCTAAATTGTCGTTTTTATACGATATATGGACATTCTGTGATCTGCTTTTGACCCGGATCCTTCAGAACAAAATTAGGAAAACTGGAGCATGCTCACTAGGTTTAGACAACACCACAAGAACACGAGACCCCCATTCCCAACTGAGGCCGCAGATTTATTGTGTTTGGCCGCAAATTGCGGCCAAGTGGGGGGCAGGGGTGTTGAGGTCTTGGCTAGGGTTGTCTGTAGGGTTGTATAGTTCTTTGGCATGTCTAGTTTTGTAAGATTTGGCCTGTAGAAAAATCTGGGACTATATATCGTATTTGGTGTTCGTTGTGTTTGCGCGATACGCGCGATACGTGAGTGGGCTCTGTGATCCAGCGTATCACGGTGTGTCGCAATGGTTTTAGACGCGTACACACACGATTCAGCGTATCGTACACACGCGCGTTTAGTTCGCGACGCGCGTTTCTCGTTTTGGTTCGATATCGCGTTTTGCGAGATATTTAGCTTATATATGATTTCCATGTCTTAATTGCAGGGTTGCAGGCAGAGACTACGGACACTGCTACAGGGGGGAAACGGATGGTAGGATTCACCTAGCGTAGAGTGTAGGTGAGTAGATTTAACATCTACAGGGGAATCGCCCGCATGGCGTTATGCGTCTGGGCTAGGATTCAATACTTGTCGCATATTCTACGTCATTGTTAGAATTGCGCCTTTACCTATTTACTTAGATATAGTTGTACTGTGACTAGTAGCCGTAGGGCACTGCACACATTATTGACGGTTCATGTTGCACGAGCACGGATTGTATGCTACACACACACCGTCAATAAATGCCATGTCACACACTAACCATTATAGATACTATTGCTTGTCACACATGATAGCTAGCTTATCGGTATACCTATAGTGTATCATACCTTTAGTGATAGGTACATATACACCTTACGATACAGCTACAGGTATACCTTGGACATATTTAACTTATACCGGGGGGATATCCTACATATTTTACTTATACCCAGGGGGTATACGACATCAGTTCTTATAGGTAGATACCTACATTGCTACACCTGTATGTTACACATATATCCAGTTGTAGTTATATATTTACCTTTACTAATGTTACTTAGCTATACCTTATTGGTTTCGCATACATCTGGTTTCAGCTATATATTCTCATTTATATGCTCGCATTTCAGATATATCGTATGTATTTATTCCCGGATTTGCGCATTGATATTTGGATTTCACATGATGATTTCTGGATTTAGGAACCGCGGGAGTTCATGAAATTATGCATACATTGAAAAACCCGGTTTCCTTGATATGATATTTGCGCAGCCACCATGAGATTTATCGGTTCTGATTATATACTCCATACGAGGTGTGGTTGCCGTATGAGGGTACATGGTGGGGCCCGGTATGGTTCCCCTCGGCAAGAAGATCGATGGATGTTGTCGATTGAGCCTGGAGGCGGGCTAGTACCTACCGGTGACAGTACTAATGACTCGGCGGGGATCATGGAGATACCGTTGGGAGTCATGCACGTATGCATACGTCGAAAGACGAGGGTCAGAGCTAGGCACTCGTGCTTTCGGGACAGCATATGATACGTACCTATCAGGATTTCTGTGTCGATGCTTGGCACATTGTTTTCATGATATTTCTTTTAATACCTTTGTATATATAACAAGGGATTAGCCGTTGTTATATATACCCTTACACCAATATTAGTGGAATGGGACGCTAATATATGTGTATTGTCCCCATCATATTTATTTCTGCAAATATATATACCCTTAGGATGTTAGAAACTTACTTGAGATTCGACTTGGGATATAGGTGATTCATTGACATTGGATATTGGATATGAAAGAGATTGTTGATTTGTACATTCGAGATATAGGAGAGCTATTCGATATTGTACATTGAGGTGATGTGAGACTTATATGATGTGAGAGCCCAGTTTGGCGGCTGAATTGAGGAATTGTGGATTTAAGTGTCTTGATGGATTGTGATCCTGCCACGATGTCAGGTTTCCGTGGAAATGACATATTCCACCCCATACCTTACACTTATCTACTTTATGCACAGTTTCATATATTGGTAGTACCTGTTAGTGTACCCTTATGATAGTTGCATATTTACATTCTCATATCCCTATGGCATGGTTATTGCATATTATTGTCATGTTACTATTGCTTCACATATTGATTGTACCTGCTAGTGTACCTTCCTTCATTCAGCATTTGCATGACATGTTATTACTGTAATCGCATAACTTAGATTCATGTTGTACGTGCATTCCTGCGATTACCTGCATATGTTTTATACTATTCACGAGTTGGCAACTCACCCCCGTTGTGCCACAGGTGTTTCAGGTTGTTCCCCAGAGTAGTCGAGGCAGGCTATTCAGTTATTCATCTTTTGCCACAGATACCGCATCAGCTCACAGTATACCGTTTTGCTTAGGTAGGTTAGATGATTATCTGTATTTCCTATTGTACCTTCGTTGTATTTGTACTCTCCATCTACTATCATGTTGTTAACTTAGAGACTTGGTGAGGACGATATTGTATATTATTTGTGGATTTGTTGTCTTTTATATACAGCTTTCTCTCTATTGTCTTTATTTCTTCTCTACAGCGTCGTACATTTGTATTATATTCATCTTGGCTAGTTTTTACAAAAAGGGGGTGTTGCCAAAATTTTAAAGAAGAAAGTAGGACTTTTAAAGAATTTGGGTTGCGATTTCAAATGTTTCAAAAAACTTATATTATCTTTTCCGTATTTTCTTGGTTTAGATTTCTGGGTTTTGGCTTTCTTTTACTGCGTTACGTCTTTTGGTGTCGCGCAGTATTAGGGCCGTCACGGGCCAATTTTGGGTCGTGACAGATTTACTTTTATTCACTGAGTTGGAAACTCACCCCCGTTGTGCCACAGTTTCTTGCAGGTTTTACCGCTTGGATTATCAGCAGCTTGGGGCACACATTCCTTTCAGTGGTTGCTTTGGTAAATGGGTTACTGTTGTATCATACTCACACTCGTTATTTATATATTCTTGTATCTAGTAAAACTCCATCAACTTAGAAATAGTATATTGTGGACTTAGAAATGAGACTTAGAGTTTGTGTGTTATGGGTGCCGCACTCATTGGAGTCAACCTTTTTATAATTGTTGATTTTGTTTTGCTTTGCTTTTCTTCACCATTATGCGTCGTATATTGTTTGCTTGGTTGCTCCGCTGTTTGGGAGTGGAAGCTAGCTGCCGTTGGGATGCTATATTTATTTTTATGTTGTGCGGGTTTTATTCAAATTACAAAGGAGGTGTTGTCGAATTTCAAAACGTCATAGATACTTTTCAAACATACTTAGTTAAACTTAAATGTTTATTTTAAATGGATCCCGTCTGATGACTATTTTAAACTTCACCTCCAATATTTTCAAAAAGGGTTTAGATTCCGGGTTTCGGCTTACTTGAACCGCGTCGACGTCTTTAGATGTCATGTGATTTAAGTGCCGATCACGTGCCACATTTAGGTCGTGACACCTGAAGAATCTGGTAATATAAGCTCTAACTCGAATCTCTGAACATCTGTTATAATCTCCTTCTGTGCAGTCAACATTCATATTTCTGGCAACCGACTTAGAGCATCCAGCACTACATTAACTTTTTCCATATGGTACTTTAGATAAAGATCATAGTCGGCCATCAACTCCAACCATCTACGCTGCTTCATGTTGAGCTCTTTCTGTGTGAACACATACCTTAGGCTCTTGTGATCAGTAAACACATCAACCTTTTCTCCTAATAAGTAGTGTCTCCAAATCTTTAGCGCAAAAATAACTGTTGCTAGTTCCAAGTCATGAGTTAGGTAGTTCTTCTCATGAGTCTTCAACTGTCTCGACGCATAAGTTACATCCTTTCCATACTGCATCAAAACACATCCCAATCCTTTCCCGGATGCGTCATTGTGAATAAATAATCCTCCGAAAGCATCTGTCACTGTTAAAATAGGAGCAGTAATCAATCTTTACTTCGGTACTTCAAAAGCTGACGCACACTTCTCGGTCCAAACAAACGGTACCTCCTTTCGTGTTAGCTTGGTCAAGAGTTCTGTTATTCGAGCGAAGTATTCCACAAACCTTCTATAGTATCTAGAAAGCCTAAGGAAACTTCTAATCTCCCCCTATATTCTTTGGAATTGGCCAATCATGATGTCATGACCTGAAGGTACGAAACGCGACTGGCACTTAAATTACGAAACGTCTAGAGGCGTAACGTAATCTAAGTAAGACAAAGCCCAGAAATCTAAACCATTTTTAATGAAAAGAGTGAAGAAAAACTTGTTTTAAAGTAATATCAAATTTTCCCGAAAATTTCGGCAGAATCTCCTTTGTAAATACTGGCCCCCAAACGGGTACAACACATGAAATACAAAAATAATGAATAAAGGCATCCCCAAGCGGGAGCTAGCTCTTCGCCAATTGGCGGAAACAACCATGCAAGAAATATAATATACAATAATGAAGGGTGAGGATCAAAACTCAGAAAGAAAACCAACATCCTCAAGAAAACCAGAGAAGAACACCAAATATACAAGCGCGCGAGTCAAAGGTCGAAATAATGCACAACTGGTTTTCTAAGTCTATCAAAATATACAAGTCTAGTTGATGAAGTTTACTAGATACAACTAAAATAAATAAAAGTACTACGGTGGTCACGATACAAGTGAACCCACCTACCAAAGCAATCACCTGGAAGGAAGGAGTGTACCAGCAAGCCGCAATGAAACATGTATGGCCAAACCTGCAAAAAACTGTGGCACAACGGGGGTGAGTTGCCAACTCGTGAGTTGAAAATATCACCGAGAAGAAATCGTATGTATGACTCTCTCCTAGGTCATACACTAAAAATATACAATACTATAACAAGGGTGACAGTATATCATAAGTGATATCAAATTACCCGTGTCTGTGCCAAGAATAATAATATATCGATGCATGACATGTACTAATGCACCATCCAACGTGTGTCCAGCAACGACACACAAATCATGATAAAACCCGAGTGCCCAGCATCGGCACTCAAAACATCATGAAGTCCGTGTCCAACAGCGACACATAATACTCAAAACTCGGGCTCCGCATAATCAGGATCGGCCCATGGGCTCCGCATAATCAGGATCGGCCCAAACTTCGAACGGTATCCTCCGGATATCCGTCAAGACTATCACCAGTCGATAGTGCTCCCCTACCAGGCTCAACGCCATCATCTGCGATCTTCTTTCCCCAAGGTACCGCACCGGGTCCACCATGTACCCGCAGACGGTGCATCCCCCTCCTCGAATCGGGTATATGATACCGCTCAAGAACCGAGAAAACACATGGTGGACGCCTCTCACATCATATCACGAGAAAACCGTAAATTTCTATCTTTAGATATGAAAATGAGTTTATAAAATCCTTGCGGTTTCTCCAAATCCAAAAATCTCATGGAAAATCCGATATCTAAAAATCTCATAGTAAGTAAACAGTGAATTACCGGCATAAAGCCCCATAATATTGCATGACCATAATTATACACATGCATGGGTATCTAAGTAAGGAATGCAATGTCTAAACTAGCATAGTAATCATGTATTGGAACTATCAGCTAGCAAGTTATATCAATGAAGTAATATTTTCTAAAGTGTACGTGACATGGAAATTACCGATGATGTGTGTGTGAGCCGGCGAGCAAGTGTACGTGGAGCATACGCATCATCGGTAATGGTTCTGATGTCTTGACAACATGGGTTCATAATAAATAAAGAAAACACATGTATAATCATGCAATGTGATGAGAACAGCATGAAAATACAGAAAAGATGTAGTAACCGCAACATTTCAGAATATACCTTTCCAAATACGAGTCACACAGTTCTTGGTGTTTGAAATGGCACGAATCGTGGTTTTAGAAAAATAGGGGTTACGGGGTCTTTGAGAAAATATACGTCTTTTGAAAAAATCCATAGTATCCCTCGGCCTGTCTTTAAAATAATCACGATTCGTTAGTTTTGAAAATAAGTATGACACGAGCCCAGTCTAAAGAGTAAAGAAAATCCGCCTAAAGTCCGAGTCGATATATCTAGTAGTCGGCGATCCCGCCTCAATAGCGTCACGTACGGTAAAATACATAGTACGACATTCTCGAGTTAAGAGTGCGGATCAATCATCATATCTATATCTCGTACGGTAAACACCATCGTACGGCATCCCAAAATTGGGGTACGGGTCAAATATCACATATACCTCATTATCCATATAGTATCATTATCGATAAATCAAGAATTAGGGGTACCGTTCTAAAACCTAGTACATTCCCATATCATCAAACATATATGCTCATGTATATGAAAACATATCGCCCAACGATCCGCTATAATATCATGTCGTATCATATCATAACCCAATCACATATCAAAACTCACGACATCAGCCTGATCATATCGGCCCATCTCTAAGTATCATATACTGGCTCATCATCCGTGTATACGTATATGTATATATATATACACACAAACACACACACAAACGCATCTACATATATATATACATATAAACATATACACCCAAATCAAACCACGTGTGTACATGTGTGTGCGTGTCAACCTCTACTCTAGAGTTTCGCGACTAAGAAACTAACTAAAAGCACTTTCTTTCAATTACACAAAATCCAACCCATGGTCTCCTAAGGCCTTTCTTGCTAAATATTCATGTCTCATAATAACATATATGTACAAATATATCATAACACATCATATCCTACGAAATTGCGGGGGTGCTATACGCCATCCACCCGATTTTGCCCGTAGATATTCATCTACTCATCTGGACGCTTCAGCTAATCTGATCCAATTTCAGCTCTGTCATTTCCGTGCCACATCCGACGTCTATACACCCGATCCTAGAAGCGTACACAAGTAAAAAGAGAATAAATATATAATTAGTCACGGACACAACCAATACAAGTCAACCACGCGCCCTAACTAGACGCGCACGCACTTGGTGCACAAAACCACAACTAGGGTCGCAATACGTGGCAACTACAAAACCAAAAACCCAATCGCACCAATCGCGCATCCACGACACATCAAATATTATATGAAATATGTTATAATTCACCAAAACCTCAAACTTAAATAAAATCAATTTAACCCAAAAATCTAGTAAGTATCTTTTAACCGTTTTAGTACAAACTTGATGTATAACAAGTTTTGTGGCTACAATGCTCACTAAATAAATTAATTAGGTCAGACAAACCCTAACTAGATTTTAATTTCACCTAATTTCCCATTAATTAAAAACTTAGTTTGCTAAATTATGTAATTTGGATAATTTTAAAGCAACAATTAGCAAACTAACTACTAACTTAAATTCTTCAAATCTTAAGATATTAAGCTGCCCATTATAACCATAAACAAGTGATAAAACCCTCACTTGAATTTCTTAAACTTGAAATTTAAACCATATTACTAACTAAATATGTTTGATTTAAAGTATTTAAACAACAATTTAACTATAGGGTTTAGATTTATACCTCGCAAATTTTGAGATCTAGCATGAATCTTAGCCTCCCAAATTGCCATCTTGCTCCTTGATTCATGCTAGTTTGGGCCAAGGAAAAAAGTGGGTAGAGATTTAATTGAAGAATTAGTGAGGTTTTAGATTGATTTTTGAGGCAAAATTGATGAATTTTCTGAAGAGAAATGAGAGGAGAAAATGGGGGGCTGCTATCCAAGGGGGTTAGGCCAAGGATGGGGAGAGAGTGTGAGGTTAGGGTGTTGAAGTCAACAAAAGTCCATACCACAAATATCTAATCCATACTTCTTTCTTTACTCTTTTCTTTTTCAATTTCTTTTCTTTTGTTTTCTTTTCTTAATTTGGAGGGGAGAATGGGGAGGGGCTGCTGCCTATAGGCTCGGCCATGGGGGGAAATGGGGGTGTGTGAGTGTGTGTGTGTGTGTGTGTGGCAAGTTCCAAGTGAAGAAAATACCCCCATACCTCAATTACTTTAATTTATTTTCACAATATAAGCCTTTTTCCTTTATATTTTCTAAAACCATCTTGAAAATTTCTTTTCGTTTCAAAAACAACATGTTACATTTTGGTTTAATGTGTCATGATGCACTAAACTTGTATTAACCCATTCTAATTTGTAATTATCACTAATTAAATGTATTAGTAAAGGCTTAAAATAATAATTAAAATAATTAATTACGTAAAATATTTGAATAAACTAGAAATTTATAAGTGACCAATTAAATACTAGCAATTATATAGCTAGAATGGGTATATTTAAGTCTATGTTGAAAAAAATAATTATATCTTGGTTTATACGGAAAACACCAGTTATTTTACCGATAATCGGAAACTTCACCTAAACGATTTTTCAAAACGTTACAATCTTCCCCCCTTAAAGAAATTCGGTCCCCGAATTTAAATTAAAACTCTCCCAAATACTAAAATTTTTCAGCAAAACACTCAAATCGGCGGATCTTCGAAATCTTAAATACTTAAGACACATCTCAGCGCAATGCATGCGCATGAAAACGAGTATATAACTCAAAATCAAAACTCCATCAAGCATCACGCAATCATCGGAGTCATGATGAAAATACCAATGTCAAAATCCAATATGAAAACCAATATGATATACTCAAAACTATAACATGTACATAGTACGCATCGTTGTAAACTCGTCAAAACATCTGAAAGAAATGCATGCCAAATCTTTTTCAAGTCGTTGTGCGATGCGCGTATCACAGCACAAGTAGCGGACGTTTATTATAAGAAAATAACTATATATATATCCTTTGTTTAACATACACATCCCGCTGTTTTGAAAATAATTTAGAAGGGTTTCCTTTGTAAAATGTTTCGTGTCATCTCGGACACATAGGAAAATACTGAGACTATAGCTCCTTTTTAGAAATCCCTTCGGTAACTATCGATGCATGCAAAAACATATTCAGGTACTGTCCTCGGACTAGTCATGCCAAATAGTAATTATCCTAAAAACGTACTGCTCAAAGGAAACCATACTCAATAGTATATGTGTTAGTTATATGTGTGCCCTAGAGGCCATTACTGTACATACGATGTATATTGTAGTGGATGCTTGACATATATAGGGAGGACTTTCTTGCTCGACATGATAGTACGCTATTTGGTTGTACTTTATCTTAACATGTACTCTGATTGTCTCTTTTGTTACATGTTGATAAAGCCCTTAGGATTTGTACTCGACTACTGGGACTATGATGAGATCATACTAGTGGGGCCACGGCAGTCTATGAGTACATCCTATAACTGTTCCTAGTCGAGGGTGTGTCGAGACAGGGCATCGATACACCAGAGTAGACTAGCGTATACGCATCTTGACCCATATGATGGGCGATGGATGATCCCATATCCATCGGTGTGTGACATCAAGGATGGTGTACGGGTGCTCAGTGGAGACTGGGTACACTGGACGGACTCGCCGAGAACTCTTAGATGGTATATATACCTATTGTCAGATAGCAGTTCTCTGGTGACACTTGTACAGGTTAGTCTGTAGACTCGAGATCGTCATAGAGTCTTGTGTGATTCCCACTGTACTTTGATTTCCTCCCTACCACAGCTCTACTGAGTTGTACAAACAGGTGGATTTTGGGTACAGCCCCGAATCATATGGAGACAGTGAGCGATAGGAGGGGTTTCGTCTCTCCCGGTATAAGGAGTTGATGTCGCGCTATGTTTGATCGGCCATAACACCTAAATCCCTGGCCAGGGTTCTCGAGGTTTACTGATAAGTGTTATCAGTAGTTCCTCGACCTGTTATTAGCATAAATCAACATGACTTATAAAGTTACCGGGGTCTGACATTTACCACCCTTGGACTTCATATGCGACGTATCAGACGAAGAGACCGGACTGTACGGTAAGTGTTGCTTACAGGCTCGTAAGGGTTGTGATGAGTTCGCTCGTCGGCCACCTTTTCGTCATGTACCTGGGTAGCCGTTACGTACAGCTAGTGCCACTGACGTGCTTGTGGTTAAACCCATTGCCAGTGTGCTGACGAGTCTTTAGAGTCCCACACAGAGGGTTCCCTCGTTCAGGCGAAAGATGTAGAGACCGTAAGTTGTTACGGCAGCCGTAAGGTGTTGCGGCAAGTTTTTCGATTATGTTCATGTAATTGTTACAGGAATAATAATCGGAAGAATAATACTGGCCGGATACCGGTATTATATTATTGGATTAATGGTATTCGTATTTTTCGAAATTCGGATGCAGGTATATAGTATACGGTATACGGAGGAGGGGTATTTTTGTAATTGTTACAAGAATACCTTCTAGAAGGTGCCACCTCATAATGACATAATTATAACATCATTTATTTTGTGAAAATAAATTAGTGAGGTGTAAATTAAAAGGTATAAGCATGATGATGTGGTTGTTGAAGTGGATGTACTATTAAAGCATGATACTTATTTCATAATACATGCTTTAGTTAGTGCTAAATTCTTTTTCATCATGCTTAAACTTTTTAATTATGAAATGCACTTATTCTCTCCTCCACTTCTTCTTATAAATACCTTCACATGAGATGTGAAATCAAGGCATTCCAATCCTATACAAAATTATGATAAGTGTATCATAACAAGTGTATAAGAAGAAAGAAAGAAAATGATGGTTATCATTCTTCCTAGCTTAAACCCCCACATGAGATGTGAATCCAAAGCTTAGGATTTCAAGTCAATCCAATACACTTATCTCTACATCATCCTAGTGACCTCTTCTAGCAAATTTGGTCTCTCGGTTAAACTCTTGAGAAGAGTTTCTAGCTTGCACGAAAACTCTCGGGTGGATCATCTAGGTCTTCGGTGGCCGGAGATCGAAAACGTCGGCAACATCTAAAGGAGCCAAGGAGTTCACCAAAAGAGGAGAATGGAGCAAAGGAGTTGCATCCAAAAGAAGACCCGAAGGACCGTATCATCAAGGTATAATCCCTAACATAGTAGATAAGATCTCTAGTTAGGGTTTACTAGTTGTGGTTTAGACAAGATCTTCGGTTAAGTGCGTGTTGTATGCAAAGAAAATTTTTGTTCACCGCTTCCGCCGTGCCACAAGAGTTGTGGGAGCATGCAGCACTCACCAACATGGTATCAGAGCCTAACTAAACCACAATTAGATGTTAGCCAAAAGTTAGAAGCTCGATCGACAGTTTTTTCTCCCGAAAACTCGTATTCTGCCCTTGCTGCTGTCAGTTTTTGAAAGTGTTCCAAAATTAATTTGACATGTCTTAAAAATACAAGCAGGGTTTTCTAAGAACACTGTAGAAATTTTGAGTCCTAACTCGACTAAAGCGCCGCGGATCCGCGGCCAAACCCAGGGTTTTGCCGCGGATCCGCCGCCGAGTTGAGGCCGCGTCGACTCAGTTTTCTACAGTGATCTTATATTGAAGAATTAGGGTTTTGGGAATATGTAGAATTTTACAAAGGTGTTTGTATAGGGACATGTCAAGTGTTGGCATGGTTTTAAAAATTATCGATCGAAATTCTAAAGTGCTTGGCTAATCGGGTTTTCTTTTTTGTTATATGTGTTTGAAACGTCCGCTAATTGCTATATGACGATTAGTGGGGGTTGCACATATGGATATCATGAGATGGTATGTGTATATGAATGTGTTGGATCGTTGTGATGAATGGCTGGGGGGTGTGAGAAGAGTGTTTTCCTTTTCTATCATTCCATGTAATTTGTAAAATGCAATGTTATATTGTATAATTTCTTTTTACTGTTTTTGCTCCTAGGATAGACCCAATGTGGGGTGCACAAACTACCGGGTTCTCCAAGTGCCGAGTGGCCTACTCAATTGTTGAGGAAGGTTGCTACACTTCGGGAATTCGGCGGGTAGTTTGCCGCACCCGTAGGGGTCTAGGGGGGTTTTGGCTATTCATCACGACCGTGGAACCCGTTTTTCATTAAGGGCTTGAATGAAATACGGAATTCCTAGCATATCCAATGCATTCATCTGTGATCTGAAATGGTTATAATTATATATGAGATATATAATAAACGTTGCTTATGTTTTGCACCCGCACTAGTCCAGCCCCCGCTCTGCCGTTAGTTAAGTAACCTAACGGTGCATGACGGGGCCCAGTGGCAAATGCAGATGGCATAAGCGTACGTTCTATTTGCGTTTCTTTTCTGTGATGTTTAGGAAACGTAAATGATGGGACCACATTAATATGATTAATGTTAAGAGAAAGAAACCTAAAGATGTTGTAGAATCAAACTTTTTGAAAACGGGTAACTCTAGCTTTTGTTTTGCATAGTGGTATTCTTGAATATCATGCACCTCATTCGATGAGGAAAGGGCCGAGATCCCTTCACCGGGAGTGACCCCTTTAGCGAAACTAGAAAATGTTACAAAGAACTTGATTTGATTTTATAGTTGATCTAACTTTGCTTTGCATCGTGGTATTTATATATCCAGCACCTTATTCGATAAGGAAAGAGCCGAGATCCCTTCACCGGGAGTGACCTCTTTAGCAAAATTAGAAAGATACTACAAAACCATTCGATTTTTAAAACTGGAGCTTAAATCACTCCTTCCCACTTGATTCTACAACGATATCAAGTTCAAAACGTTAAAGGTTTTCATAAAAAAACCATTCGTTGCCCTCCGTCATTTTAGGAAGCAGAGTACTTAGTATTCGTGCTACGTATATCGACCATAGCCGAGGCGTAGTGTACGGTAGCTAAGTGATGTATTCCTACAAAGCATATGATGCGATTAGTTAGGACATTCATATGATTATGTTGATCATAGTCAAGGGTCATATGGGTGGGTCTGGCTAATCACGAAATGACGGGTAGAACTTGACTAGTACTTATGATATGTTGACCATAGCCAAGGTCATAAGTGACTAGGGGTAGAAACCATATCGGGAATTTCAAGAGTTGAAATTTGCAATGAGATTGCATACCTTCTATATGATAGTTGGATCCCGATCTCGCTGCGAGTAAGAGTTACTCCTGGGAAAGTTTTACACAAAACAATTTGATGAAATTATAGGGTGTAATTATTCCCGGCTAATCTTACCTTTTAGGGTTTGAAGGAAGATTTGATAAAAACAGTGGGAGACATCCGGATTAGATAATAACCAATCTAATCTTGCAAGAGCATACGCTAAAGTGTTTTCTTCTCTCTCTCTCTCCAGATAGCGACCATATCATGCCTTAATCAAGATAATAAATACGGATATATTGACTGAATCCGCTTGTTATATTGAGCTGGGGAACGTTGGTCCCGCTCCAACCTATAATTGTTATAAGACAGAGCAGGAAATAGGGAAATACCAGAATTCCTATGCTGCCCAAACGAAGAAAGTGCATATGATGCATCTCCTTCGGGTGTGTTCATTACAAAGAACTGTTTCTCAGTATCCTCTGCATCCTGGGTATTTGATACTGGATCAGGATCCCAGATATGTAATCTGTTACATAGGGCTACAAAAAGGTAGAAAAACTGAGAACGGGTGATAAGTTTCATGAGACAGAAAACGGGGCAAGTGTTGCAGCCAAGTCTGTTGGTCACTGTCACCCTGTATTACCAATACATTGATTCTGAACAAATGCTATTAGATACCGAACCTGATATACAAAATCATATCAATCTCTTTATTAGTAAAGAAATGATAAAATTTTGTATTGATGGATAATATTTTGAACATTTCCTATATCAAAAGTTGATCGGTTCAGGCACAGTATCTGAAAGCATAGACGTTCTAAATCAAACTATAGTTCTCAGTATACAGAACACACACAAGAGGATAAGTTCAGAAATGAACGAATCCTTCTTGAGGCATTATAGACTAGGTCATATCAATGTGACCCGACTAGCTGAAGTTACATCTAGATGCATATTTAAATTAGTTTAAATTTACATCTTGTGAAACTTGCCGATCATGTCACGTAGATAAGATGACCATAGCTCTGTTTATTGGAAACAGAGAAAGAGTTAGTGAACTCTTGGGATTGATACATGATGATGTATGACAGGTCCCCTGTCTACATATGCCATGACCGGTTCTTTATACTTCATTACTTTCTTTGATGATCTCTCAATATTCAGACAAATGTTCCTGTTGACACACAAGTCCGAAGCTTTTGAGATATTCACAGAATATAAGTTAGAAGTAGAGAACCAAAAACGGGTATAAGTATTATGTCTTTTGATGAGATCAAGGAGGAGAATACTTCAGCATGGAAATCCTGGACTATTCTAAAGGAGAATGAGATTCTCTCTCAGCATTACTCCTCCGTATACACCATAGCACGATGGTATATCGGGACGGAGCAATTGCACCCTATGTGATATGGTGTGCTCCATGATGAGTACTACTGAGTTTCCTATTTTCCTTTTGGGAGTTATGCACTTGCGAAGCTGCATACCTATTGAATAGGGTTCCAATCAAATCAGGTGCCTACTACTCCATATGTGATATGGTATGGAAAGAGACCATCTCTTAAAGATGTTAAGATTTAGGGTTGTCAGGCCTATGTCTAAAAACCAAAATCCGGACAAGCTCGAGGCAAAGTCAAAACTGTGGAAGTTTGTTGGATATCCCAAGCATTAGCAAGGGAATATCTTCTACCTAACCGAGGAACAAAAGTTATTTTGTTTCTCAGCATGCCACCTTTGTGAAAAGGAATTTCTTGTGAAGAAATTAGTGGTCATAAGGTAGAACTGGAAGGCGTTCCAGCTATACAAACTACAACAGATGACCTAACCGAGGAACAAAAGTTGTTTTGTTTCTCAGCATGCCACCTTTGTGAAAGGGAATTTCTTGTGAAGAAATTAGTGGTCATGAGGTAGAACTGGAAGGAGTTCCAGCTACAGCAGATGATTTGGTAGAACCAAAGGATTCAATAGACTCTAACGAACCTCAGCCTCTCCGCCGATCTAGTAAGGTTCCTCACCCACCTAAGAGATACTTCGGTTTCTCTATGACAGTGGGAGCGAGGATTTCATATTACCCCAGCGTGTCCCGAGACCGGAAGGTGATCCAGCGGGTTGTAGTCCTCGCAAGGGGGCATGCATAGAAAGTAGCTGCTGAGGGACCTTTTGGTGCCACGGTGACCCTATGGGATGGGGTTGTTGCCTGACCAAAGTGGTATGACCTAACTAGTTTCGAGCAGGCCATCAGGAGTGGGACTCTATGAGGATGGCTGGATGCTTAGCGATCTGAGATGGAATCCTTATACACCAACAAAGTATGGACTTTGGTTGCTTTGTCTGAAGGGTTAAATCCCCATAAGGAGCAATTGTATCTTGAGAAGATTACTTGGTGTATATGGAAAAGTTGAGACTTTCAAAGCTATGCTTAAGTCCATCCAGATCCTACTTGCCACTACTACATACCTTGACTACGATATCTGGTGGTTGGGTGTCATGACAGCTTTTCTAAATGAAGTTTTAGAAGAGAGCGTCTATAAGTACACAGCCAGAGGGCTTCGTAGACAGTGGGAGCAGCGGAAAAGTGTGCAAGATGTTTTATGCGATAAAACAGGCATCGCGGAGTTGGAACATCTGTTTTGATGTGGTAGTCAAAGAGTTTGACTTCATCAAAATATTAGATGAACCTTGTATATACATAAAAGGTGGTAGGGAGTATGGTGGTGATCCTTGTAGAGTACGTGGATGACATACTCTTGATAGGGAAGGAGTTTCCAATGCTACGCTCAGTCAATCTCCTCTTATTATAAAGATTCTCCATATAGGATCAAAGGTGATACCTCCTAAATCCGGGGTTTTGGATCTATGAGATAGATCTAAATGGATATTAGGATACTCACTAGTTATAGTGAGATAGTATCAATTGATCCTGGGGAGAATCACAGCGGAGTTGGAACATTTGTTTTGATGTGGTAGTCAAAGAGTTTGACTTCATCAAAATGGTAGAACCTCGTGGTATGGAGTATGGTGGTGATCCTCGTAGAGTACGTGGATGACATACTCTTGATAGGGAAGAAGTTTCCTATGATACACTCGGTCAATCTCCGCTTATCACATAAGATTCTCCATATAAGATCAAGGTGATACCTCCTAAATCCTGGGTTTTGGATCTATGAGATAGATCTAATTGGATGTTAGGATTTTCACTAGTTGTAGTGAGATGGTATCAATCGATCCAGGGGAGAATCACTGGAAAGATTCCAGGGTGATAAGGACGACTGAATGTCAGTCGCAGTCATTGTCTTTACCCTTAGTAGAGGGACGGTATGTTGGAAGAGTTCCAAGCTAGATACCGTGACATACTAGAAAGGCAAGATACGTCATTACTAAGGATGCTACCAAAGATAAAGTCTGGATATATATGAGTTCATAAGATGAACTTCGTTCCTACCATTGTGTGACAATGGAGTTGTGGCTTTAGCCAAGGAACTACCGTCCCATCAGAAATCCAGATATAATTCTTAGGCAGCACCACCTGATCATGGAGATAGTTGATCTCCAGGGAGATCGAGGTTAGGAGAGTAGATATAAAGGACAACAGAGTGGATCCACTCACTAAGGCTTTTTCCCAGTAGAGACTTTTATGGGATGGTTGAGTATGAGATACTTAAACCACAGCTGATTGTTTGGTATGTGATACCACAACAGATGGCCCTAGTGCAAGTGGGAGATTGTTAGTTATATGTGTGCCCTAGAGGCCATTACTGTACATACGATGTTTATTGTAGTGGATGCTTGGACATATATAGGGAGGACTTTCTTGCTCGACATGATAGTACGCTATCTGGTTGTACTTTATCTTAACATGTACTCTGATTGTCTCTTTTGTTACATGTTGATAAAGCCCTTAGGATTTGTACTCGACTACTGGGACTATGATGAGATCATACTAGTGGGGCCATGGTAGTCTATGAGTACATCCTATAACTGTTCCTAGTCGAGGGTGTGTCGAGACAGGGCATCGATACACCAGAGTAGACTAGCGTATACGCATCTTGACCTATATGATGGGCGATGGATGATCCCATATCCATCGGTGTGTGACATCAAGGATGGTGTACGGGTGCTCAGTGGAGACTGGGTACACTGGACGGACTCGCAGAGAACTCCAAGATGGTATATATACCTATTGTTAGATAGCAATTCTCTGGTGACACTTGTACAGGTTAGTCTGTAGACCCGAGATCGTCATAGAGTCTTGTGTGATTCCCACTGTACTTTGATTTCCTCCCTACCACGGCTCTACTGAGTTGTGCAAACAGATGGATTTTGGGTACAGCCCCGAATCATATGGAGACAGTGAGCGATAGGAGGGGTTTCGTCTCTCCCGGTATAAGGAGTTGATGTCGCGCTATGTTTGATCGGCTATAACACCTAAATCCCTGGCCAGGGTTCTCGAGGTTTACTGATAAGTGTTATCAGTAGTTCCTCGACCTGTTATTAGCCATAAATCAACATGACTTATAAAGTTACCGGGGTCTGACATTTACCACCCTTGGACTTCATATGCGACTTATCAGACGAAGTGACCGGACTGTACAGTAAGTGTTGCTTACAGGCTCGTAAGGGTTGTGATGAGTTCGCTCGTCGGCCACCTATTCGTCATGTACCTGGGTAGCCGTTACGTACAGCTAGTGCCACTGACGTGCTTGTGGTTAAACCCATTGCCAGCGTGCTGACGAGTCTTTAGAGTCCCACACAGAGGGTTCCCTCGTTCAGGCGAAAGATGTAGAGACCGTAAGTTGTTACGGCAGCCGTAAGGTGTTGCGGCAAGTTTTTCGATTATGTTCGTGTAATTGTTACAGGAATAATAATCGGAAGAATAATACTGGCCGGATACCGGTATTATATTATTGGATTAATGGTATTCGTATTTTTCGGAATTCGGATGCAGGTATACGGTATACGGTATACGGAGGAGGGGTATTTTTGTAATTGTTACAAGAATACCTTCTAGAAGGTGCCACCTCATAATGACATAATTATGACATCATTTATTTTGTGAAAATAAATTAATGAGGTGTAAATTAAAAGGTATAAGCATGATGATGTGGTTGTTGAAGTGGATGTACTATTAAAGCATGATACTTATTTCATAATACATGCTTTAGTTAGTGCTAAATTCTTTTTCATCATGCTTAAACTTTTTAATTATGAAATGCACTTATTCTCTCCTCCACTTCTTCTTATAAATACCTTCACATGAGATGTGAAATCAAGGCATTCCAATCCTACACAAAATTATGATAAGTGTATCATAACAAGTGTATAAGAAGAAAGAAAGAAAATGATGGTTATCATTCTTCCTAGCTTAAACCCTCACATGAGATGTGAATCCAAAGCTTAGGATTTCAAGTCAATCCAATACACTTATCTCTACATCATCCTAGTGACCTCTTCTAGCAAATTTGGTCTCTCGGTTAAACTCTTGAGAAGAGTTTCTAGCTTGCACAAAAACTCTCGGGTGGTTCATCTAGGTCTTCGGTGGCCGGAGATCGAAAACGTCGGCAACATCTAAAGGAGCCAAGGAGTTCACCAAAAGAGGAGAATGGAGCAAAGGAGTTGCATCCAAAAGAAGACCCGAAGGACCGTATCATCAAGGTATAATCCCTAACATAGTAGATAAGATCTCTAGTTAGGGTTTACTAGTTGTGGTTTAGACAACATCTTCGGTTAAGTGCGTGTTGTATGCAAAGAAAATTTTTGTTCACCGCTTCCGCCGTGCCACAAGAGTTGTGGGAGCATGCAGCACTCACCAACATATGTATTAATGCTACGTGCGTCCGGTGCGCACAGAAATCGAAATCAATGAATGTGTCATACGTGTGCACAGAAACAAAAATCTAAGTACAACGGGTGTGCATGACAACATCTGTCAAAAGCAACGGGTGTGCCAGACAAGAATATCAGGTGCATATGATATGCATGAAGAATCCGGATTTATTGCATCTAGTGTGTACCAAAATCGTATCAAGCGCGCCAAGTATGCGCAAGAATCCAAATCAAGTGCACAAGGTGCACGAAAACAAATATCAAATATCACGATCGAAATCGACGGTATACAACATACATCAATCCAAATCAGGTATACAGTGGTATATAATCTCACAACCACGTGCATCAGCATGCACAAAATTGAATCGAAGTACAAAAAGTGCATGAAACTACACCGAAAGCACAAGTCAAATCACCTACATACCATAGGCATGAAACCAAAATCAAACATCTTGAACGACATCAATTCGAAGTCGAGTACAACTGTGGTGCACAAAATCTCACTCATGCAAATAAATCGCCCAAAAATACCGAAATCCAAAATGACGGATACGTGATATTCAAATCACCAAATCGCAAATCGTAAACAATGTCGTCGATATGTCCTTCCTTCAAAGTCAAGAAGGTGTCGGTGCATCCAAGCTAGCAGAGCAAGATATCTACTTGCCTCCTGTTCATGGTCTGGCGCCTTGTGCCCTTAAGCTCTCGTCTCTCACTGCGGATTGCCAGTTACATAACTCCTCGGCTCAACTGCCCAATATGGAATGATGACGGAAACAGTTCTGCTCTGGCACATCCTCTAAAGGTCTCTGGCCAACTATCATGGTCACTCATAACATATCCCGTCGATGATGCCGAACTCTGGCCTACTGGGTGTGCATAATACGACCGATCCTAGGTCCAAGTCTTCTCGTGTAGTATTCCCGAAAGATTCTTTCGGGGTCTCTCCCAAATCTTGTTTCTGCTGAACTGCCCGGAAGTTATCACCCTTTGCTAAATTCATTCCTTGTTCCGGAACAGCTGCATACTCATCACGACTTCTTCTAAAAGATATATCCATATTCAACGCCTCTACATGCGTATCACATCTCTGATGTCAAAGGAGTGGCACGTCATCTCGTCAAAATCTCGTACGAACCTCTTACTCCACTTTTCTCTAATGTGGACTGATTCAGACTCATCTCTTCGCAGTTGTATGGACTGTGCTACAAACGGCTATACTCGTATCTAAAGTCTCCCTTCTGAAACTATGAACTCGACGGGTCAATATCTAGTGGTAGGTATCTGGCAACTACACCCTCGGAAACTCTTCCAAATCGTCGGAGGAATACTGTTCATTCGTCCGTTTTCCTATCGACTCTCAACGTGCCTGTGTGAAGTCTTCTCTAGCTGAAATCAATCAATCTGATGACCTCGCATCGGGGTATGCAAACGAACCACATGTCCTAATCATTCCTCTATGGATAACTAACGATCTTCTATCATATTCCTAAAAACAACTCGTGCTGCAATAGCTTCAAGCATCTGAGGCGATATCTGGTCAGTAGCAGCAACAGCTGGCTCATTTGTCCACATGCTAAGCAATGCCTAAATCCTCAAGAATAGACGATATATTAACGGTCATCACATTCTAGTCGGCCTCTAGCAGTGGCCCAACCTTGGATGTTGATCTGAACGTTCGAGAAATCTTAGTAAAACAATCCGTCAAAACGCTCGCGTCATGAAAAACACAAATAAACGACACATCTATACAATCGTGTGTCACCGAAATTACGCCCTGGTCAGTCCTTGTCCAAGACGAGCTCATACTGACCGCAACTCTAGCCGCAGCTATCTCTGCCCGTGCAACCATGGTTACAGAAACCACCATCCGACATCGATGAAGATAGATAAAAGGAACGAATAGAATACGGTGCAAAGAAATTTATATCATAAGGCTTCTTAAGCGGAGTAGCGTATCGTAGGTATGCCGCGGAACATACATGATTAGTCGAAAATATTGTATTTTTAACACGGCAATTTCCCTATCATTTGCACTCATTTAGAAGTGTACGGTATTCATATCTCACATATTAGCAAAACTGTCGCAAAATATCAGATTGCATGTGTTAGACTCTAAAACCGGCATTTATAAGGAAATTGACTGCATTCCATAGCATAGCATCATTTCTATATATTGCAACCCGTGTTTCGAAGTCCTTGCAGGAAAATCAGAAGCTTGCTCGAATTTACACTGCTAAAAGATACGCCAACTCATGGATTTGGAATCTGGTATTGTTCTAAGAAGCATTCAGAGATTTAACATGTCAGAAAATACATCAAAATACATAAGAAGACAACACATGAAGTTTGAAGCCATGAAGCCACAACTTGGCCGCGGAACCGCGGCGCAAGCCGGCTTAGGCCGCGGTTCCGCGGCTACCTTGCCACATCAGCCCTCCAATTTCAGTGCACAATGCTTCCCACATCTTCCACACTTCAGAAAACCTATGCAAATTCCAGAAGACTCCAGAGACTTCTGCCAGATCAGCAAGCTTTGGGATCAACACTAAACTAGCCTTGTATTCTAGAAACTTCTACCTAAACCCTAGCTTAAACCCTAAGCTAAGCCTAACTAACTACTTCTAGAAGTCTTTCAACAAACTTTTGGAGGGAACTTCACAAAGGCTTAGGGTTTGGGTGATCTATAAATAAGACCCTAGGCTCACTTGTAAAAGGGACTTGATCCTTGACTAGTTCATTTTAGTAGCCAATCTAGATCCATTCACTCTCTTTCTTCATCTTCTTCTTCCACAAGTCTAGTGAGAAGGCTTGTGTGAAACCCTAACCCTAATTCCAATCAAAAGCCAAGATCCCGAGTACCCCATCAAGCAAGAAGCCTTGCAACCTTTTAGGAGCCGAGCCGTTCTTCAACAGAGAAAGTGGTCCAAGCCGCGACTCACGGAGCCGAGCGAAGCCAAGTCGACAATTTAGTTCTTCCTCTTGTAGTTCTTGAGCGACTGTAATCAAATTGTTGATATAAATAAAAGGTGATATTCTTTTATCTTGTTTTCTTTAAATTCTTGCATCACGATTCAATCTAAATTTCTAGTTGTAATTCTTGTTGTGATGTTTGAGTAATACTCCGCTCGTTGAGGAGTCGAGACGATCAATAGAATGATGATGTAATATATCTTAAATCGATTCTTGAGTCCTACGAGTTTTGTAAACCCTAGCAAGTTCAAGAATCGACAACCCAATTCGTTGCGATGCTTTCTTGATTGATATCGCTCGAAATTGGGGAGTTACGATCGTTTCTTGAAATTACTAGAGGCTAGAATGTGAATGATATCTACGAAAGAACAAAGGTTAAATGATGAAACCCTAGTTTCATCAAGAAAGCCCTAACTCTCGTCGATCATCATCGATCTAGTATCAATCCTTCGAAGGACAAGAACACGAAATCTTGAGATTACATCACGTCTATAGATCAGATCGATTCCTACGAGCCTCATTTAGATTCTTGACATTTGGTTGGAAATATCATCGAAACCTAATTCTTGATTTGTTTATCAGTTTCTTGATTCTTGATTAAACTAGTGACACCTGAATCAATCGATAAAATCTTGAATCATGTTTTCTTTTCTTTTCGATTAACTTTTCAATTCAAACAAATTAAATATAAAAAACGAATCGCACAATCCCTGTGGACGATCCGCACTCGCTTACGATCTACAATCGACACCGTAATTGATTGCGGTCAAATATAATTCTTTGATTGTGAATTTTATTCAATATTACCGACACATAGAAACTTATTCGCTTTATTCGATTTACACAAACAAGAAAATATTACAATCAAATGAAACCGTTATCAGGGATCATTTGAGTTGATTTACTTACACAGTCTCGAATTTTACGATCAATCAAATGGCGCCGTTGCCGGGGACTATTTGATTTGATACACACAATCCGAAATCTATAAACAATCAAATGGTGCCGTTGCCGGGGATTATGCGCTAATTCGTTTTATATCAAAGTTTGAATTGAAAGATTTATTCCATTGTGATTTTTGAGATCAAAATTCGTGCAAACCCTAAACAATTTGTTGTGTTTCATTGCAAGGAGATCTGGAGCTTGCTGGAAATTGGAAAAAAAATTTGGAATATACCAGAGAGCTGAGGGAGTCTACAGAAGCTCCCTGGAAAATTTTGGTGGAGTGATCTCATCACGAGACCGCGGAAGCGTGGCATTAGACTGCAACTGCGGCGGAACCGCGGTGATACTATCTCTTCACTGCACCATTCTTTCTCTGTAAGTTTCTTACCTCCTTCTCTCTCCTCTTTTTAGCTCCAACTAATAATTTTCTGCAGGATTCTTTGCAAATAATCGCAGCTCGCAAATTGCAAAAATTAAATTTGTGCGTGATTTTGTTTCTTGGTTGTTTGCATTCAAAATACGGATATTAAAGGGCACGGCCAAATCCAAATTAGGTGGGGATTTCATTACCCTTCCTAGGCCCCGAAAACCACAAAACTTGCATCCGCATTGACCCACATTAACGAAAAGAAATCTAGAGATGACTCTAAGGACTGTCGCGCTCACTTAGGACAGAAGAAGGCCGTGGGTAATTCATTGCTTATCCACGTTTTCTTGTGGTGCCTAGGAAAGTGTGTCGAAGACTAGTGGTTATTAATTAGGCCCACTACTTACGTAGTGGAGTACCTTCCCACTTACCTGGCACTTACCTGGCCACAGGGGAACAAATAGGCAGTGGAGGATTCTATCCTGCGACTTGTCTTTTGGCAGTTAGGAGCGGTCTAGAGTCGGACCTAGGTGACCACTAGATTCTAGGGTTTGTGTGCTGCATTTGTTATGTCGCATCATTTTTTCAAAAATCCGTCCCTTTTTCAAAGCAAACACCGCATTCATTCATTTAACCCTAATTATAAGTCAACGCTGCCACTTGTACTAACCCTTTTTAGTACAAGATAGGCTGGACACGGGATTCTGGTGCCTGTTTAGTCCGCGTACCCTTTATCGACTCCGAAGTCGATATTTCTCCATTTACCTTTTCTTTACCCACTACCACACCCACACCGATGGATCCGACTCCATCAAACTTCTTTAACCCTAATCTGCCGCCGTCCGTTGGTGCGCAGAATCCACCCCGCATCTCTCTCCAGGAGAGGTGCTACCCTATTCGAGGTCCTCTTTCGACCTGCTTATCCACACCACCAGCCAATGGGGATAACTTTGAGATTAAGCCCCAGTACATCAATCTTTTACCCAAATTCCACGGACTCGAGACTGAGGACACTTACGTTTTCATTACCAAATTTGAAAACGTATGCGCAATGATGGGTACGTCACAACTTTCAGTGGATGCGATGCGTGTACGACTTCTTCCATTTACTTTGTGCGATATAGCCGAGAAGTGGCTATATAACACTACCGCACACTCTATTACGAATTGGGAAGAATTCGTCGCTGCATTCCTTAAGAAATTTTACCCAATACAAAAGACAGCTCGAATCCGTAGCGAACTGAATCAATTTGCCCAGCTCCCTACTGAACCATTCTCTAAATGCTTTGAACGTTTCACAGATCTTTTGGTTCAGTGTCCTCATCACGGCATCCCAAGATGGGAGCTTTGCCGAATCATTTATGATGGCATTAACCCAAACACTAAACAGAGCCTTGAAAACATGTGTCAAGGTACTTTTATGACCAAGGATGATGGGGAAGCTTGGAAGTATTTAGAAGAGTTCGCTGAAAAATCACCACAGTGGGAGAGTGGAACCCAACCATTGAATAGGGGTGGCGTACACCAAATAGATGTGTCCATAGGTGTTCGAGCTGAGATGGCAGCAATGCAAAAGAAGCTCGACGCTATAGAACACAAATTTGTAGCAGCCTCCCTAAACCCAATGTCGCTCCCCAAAACTGTTTGTGGGTGCTGTTCTGATCCGTCTCATTTAACGGAAGAATGTCCATTAAACTCTGCGTTTCAAGGTCACGAGCATACAAATGCCTCATTTCAACGACCAAGAAATGATCCATATTCTTCCACGTACAATCAGGGTTGGAGGAATCACCCGAATTTCGCTTGGAACAAAAACCAATCTCAAAACACGGTTCCAAACACAAATAATTTTCAAAGGGCTCTTCCTCCACCACAACAGCAACCCCTTCAACTCACTCAGCACCCCTATCAGTCACAAAATTTCCAAAACCAGGGCAACACTCCTGCACAGTCTAATCCTATGCAGTCGTCCTGTTCTGACGAATTCTCTCAATTCACTCAAACCATGAAATCACTTTTATCAAATTTCATAGAGGTTTCGACTGAGGTTAGATCTTCCGTCAGTGAGATAAAGAAAAACTCAGCGTCCCAAGCTGAAAGTATTAGATCGATGGAAGCTGAAATCGCACGCCTTAAAGCCGAAATGAGTGCGAGAGAAAAAGGGAAACTTCCTTCTCAACCCCTACAGAATCCTGGGCATTACAATGTAAATGCCATCACAATGTTGAGATCGGGAAGAGTGATGAACAATCATGTCGGGGAAGGTATTGATGATATTGAAAATCATATCAACACCCCGGCTGAGACTTTTCCACACACACACACTTCTCCTTCTGATCCTTCTTCTTCTACCACACCAACTTCTCGAGAGCCTATTCTCCATTTCCTACTAGGCTCAACACTTGAACCCAACCCTTATAGTTCTCCATAGACGGTCCCCACACCTCTTTTGGGACCTCGTCTACCCCCTCTTCCTTCTCCTATGATGGACCCGGCGCTTATTGCGAAAGCTCCTTACCCGAATCGGTTAAAGGGTAATAGAACGAGTCCTCATATGGAGAAAATTATGGAAATGTTCAAACAAGTTAACATCAATATCCCTCTCCTAAATGCAATTCAACAAGTCCCCGCTTATGCGAAAATTCTTAAGGACTTATGCACTAGGAAGAGGAAGACTCAAGTGCCGAAGAAGGTCTTCATGGCTAATAATATCAGGACTGCTTTTATTCCCCAGCTGCCAAAGAAACGAAAGGACCCAGGATGTCCTACAATATCGATTTCTATTGGGGGTAAAAACATAAATCGTGCTCTTTTAGACCTTGGCGCAAGTGTTAACCTACTCCCTTATTCTGTCTATGAGCAATTAGGGATTGGAGAGCTGAAACCTGCTCACTGCACTCTCCAGATGGCAGACCGCTCAATCACCAAACCAAGGGGTGAATTAGAGGATGTGTTGATAAAAGTCGGGGAATTTGTTTTCCCTGTAGACTTCATTGTGCTCGACACACATCCTGTAGCAAACCCCCGGGGCCAAATTCCGGTGATTCTGGGTCGTCCTTTCCTTGCCACTTCCAACGCTGTTATAAATTGTAGAAATGGTTCAATGAACTTATCATTTGGAAATATGACCATTGAACTAAATATCTACAAAGTTGGAAGTCAGCCATCAGAACCCTCTGCTCATATTTTAGATGTGTGCTCTGTCCATGAGATCGCTCCCGATAGTTGTGGAGCTGAGGAACTTTGCTTTATTGATCTCGATGACATTACCACATCTCTGTTTGATTTCACACAAGATCTTAGTGAGGACTCTTTACCTACACTTGAGTCCTGCACTTCTGATTTTTCTCCACCCGAGTCTGCATCTTTCACAGGGTCTGAGCTTCTTTGTAAATCCAAAAATCACTCAATGATCCCTCCTTCTATAATTTCTCCGCCTGAATTAGATCTCAAAATTTTACCGTCTCATCTGAAATATGCTTATTTAGGTGAGAAGGAGTCTTTACCGGTTATAATTTCCGCTTCTCTAGCATTAGAGCAAGAGAATGCACTTTTATCGGTATTGAGATCTAACAAAGAGGCGTTTGGTTGGAGTATGGCGGACATCAAAGGGATTAGTCCCTTGATAGTTAAACATCATATACATGTGATGGATGATGCCAGAACAACCCGAGAACCACAGAGACGATTGAATCCCGTCATGAAGGAAGCTGTAATTAAAGAGATCGTCAAATACCTAGATAATGGTATTATATACCCCATCTCCGATAGCCAATGGGTGAGTCCTATACATGTCGTTCCTAAGAAATCCGGCATCACTGTTATAACCAATGAAGCAAATGAGTTGATTCAGACACGCGCCCAAACTGGGTGGCGTGTATGTATCGATTATAGAAAACTCAATGCTGCCACGAGGAAAGACCACTTTCCTCTACCATTCATTGATCAAATGCTGGAACGCTTAGCAGGACGAGAGTATTATTGTTTTATGGACGGATACTCAGGCTATAATCAGGTCCCCATCGCCAAAAAGGATCAAGATAAAACCACTTTTACTTGTCCTTTTGGTACCTTTGCTTACAGTCGCATGCCCTTTGGGTTATGCAATGCTCCCGCTACCTTTCAGCGGTGTATGATGGGGATATTCTCTGATATGGTAGAGAATTTTCTGGAGATCTTTATGGACGATTTCTCGATTTTTAGAGACTCTTTTTCTGATTGCCTTGCGAATCTTGACGCTGTTCTTACTCGTTGCAAAGAGAAGAACTTAACTTTGAACTGGGAAAAATGCCATTTCATGGTCCAAGAAGGAATTGTTCTTGGACATGTCATTTCACAGAAAGGCATTGAGGTTGACAGAGCTAAGATAGATGTCATTCAAAACCTCCCTCATCCTAAAAGCGTCAAAGATATTCGCTCTTTCCTTGGCCACGCGGGCTTTTATAGGAGATTCATTAAGGACTTTAGCAAAATTGCTAGACCTTTAACTCTTCTCCTGGCCAAGGATACGACCTTCCATTTTGACTCGGACTGCGAGACAGCTTTCGACTCACTTAAACACTCACTCACTTCAGCCCCGTTTTATCATCACCAAACTGGGACTACCCCTTTGAGCTGATGTGTGACGCATCTGATTTTGCAGTAGGTGCAGTCTTAGGACAGCACATTGAAAAGATGCCACATGTGATATACTATGCAAGTAAGACCCTGAATGATGCGCAAATAAATTATACAACCACAGAAAAAGAACTTTTAGCGGTTGTATTTGCATTAGAAAAATTCAGGCCCTGCTTAATTGGCTCACCTATAGTTGTGTATACTGACCATTCTGCTTTAAAACATTTTCTGGCGAAGAAAGATGCAAAAGGTCGGCTAATACGTTGGATCCTACTGTTACAAGAATTTAATCTTGTTATCAAAGTTAAGAAAGGATGTGAAAACGTAGTAGCTGACCATCTTTCACGCATCTCTTCTTCCCCTGTTACCCTGCCGATCAATGACTCGTTTCCTGACGAACAACTCTTAAGCGTATCCAATGAACCATGGTTCAGGGATATTGTGAACTATCATGCCACAGGACTGATACCCAGCGATTGGTCAAAACAAGATAAATACCGTTTTCTATCCCAAGTAAAACACTATTACTGGGATGAACCCTATCTGTTTAAATATTGTCCTGATCAGATCATTCGCCGGTGTGTCCCGAATGAAGAGTTCAAGAGTGTTCTTTCTTTTTGTCATGATCAGGCCTATGGGGGTCACTTTGGTCCTAAAATGACAGCGGAGAAGGTTTTGCAATGTGGATTTTATTGGCCGACCTTATTCAAGGACGCATTTGACCATTGCAAAACTTGTACACAATGTCAGTACACAGGTAGAATCTCCCAGAGGAATGAAATGCCTCAGCAACCCATCTTGGTTGTTGAAATATTCGATGTTTGGGGCATAGATTTTATGGGTCCCTTTCCCAAGTCCTTTGGGAATTTGTACATACTGCTGGCGGTTGATTATATCTCAAAGTGGGTTGAAGCCATTCCATGTCGCACTAATGACAAGAAAGTTGTCATTAAGTTCTTGAAAGAGAATATCTTTTCGCGATTTGGACACCCACGCGCTATCATTAGCGATAATGGGACACATTTCTGCAACAGATCTTTCGAGACTCTGATGCGGAAATACTCAATCAACCACCGACTTTCTACACCCTATCATCCCCAAAAAAGCGGGCAGGCTGAAATCTCAAACAGACAAATCAAACTTATCCTGGAGAAAACTGTTGCTAAAAATAGAAAAGACTGGTCGACCAAACTGACGGATGCTCTTTGGGCATTCCGAACTGCATATAAGATCGACCTAGGGATGTCTCCATATAGGATAGTGTTTGGAAAAGCATGTCATTTACCCGTCGAGATAGAGCATAAAGCATTGTGGGCTATTAAAGAAATAAATTTTGATTTAAACCTTGCTTGCAACTTTCGGAAGCTGCAACTTAATGAGCTAAGCGAACTCCGCGATGAAGCTTATGATAACGCTGTAATTGTAAGTCAACGCTAGCGCCCCGGCAGTCTACAGACGCCAAATGCGGAACAAAAACTTTTAAACTTGGCGCTATCGTATACTTTAACCCGGATCTGCCATTATTGCCAAACTAACAAACTGTAAAGAGTGTAGGAAGGTTATACCGAACGATCCGAGTCCTTCGTTCTTCAACCATCATCCCACGCTCCGTTGCGGCTGCTCCGATATCGTCAATCTCCGATCTCCTCGTCGAGGTGGCACCACATGATCGGTTCTTTAAACGGGCTCCCGCCTCTGACTCGAGGCAACTCGATCGTCAAGTTTGCTAAAAGAGACGACAAAGATTGATGTAGAGAATGAGTAGATGACTTTGTCTCACTTCGTCCAAATCCGTGGACGATCGGTTAATGAAGTTGCCGTGGAATCGGGTGATGGAATGAAATGGACTGTGAAATTCCATACACCGATAAAACCTATCATAATCTTTTCTAGCAAAATGAAAACTCAAGTGAGAGTGAGAATGAGGAGAGAGAGAGGGGTGTGCACTAATATAGAAGAGGGAGGTGACCGTAGGAGCAAGTGGTGACCATAAGGTATGAAGCTTCTCACTCAAAATATCTTAAACAAAACAAGAAGCTTTAATAACAAAGCATGAGTCACTAAACACAATAATGCATAAATGATGACTATTAAACCTAGTCACCATTACAATAAATGCATCCAATTAGAACACAACACCAATTAGCCTAGTCACCTCATCTAGAAACTTCTAGAACACTGACTCATCATATCTGAAGAAAAGATAAATCCGTCTTTAACCGAATGTTAAAAGACGGCTGATAGAAAACTGGAAACTGTCAACTTCCAAAAGTGATCCTGAAACGACTTTCAGGATAACCCCGAAACTGTATAAATATACCCGCATTTGTATTACGACCGAATACAAATGCAACTGAGACAAAGATATTATACCTACTCAATATAATACTCGGATCCGGCTTAAACCAAAGCCGACCAGTATTATCTGCCCGAAAAATAACACGTGCGTAAACGCACGTGCATTTTCCGAACCCTGCCATAAAACCATACGGCCTCTACAACGTTTCGCCCGAACTTGGGAAACTGTCTGTGGGGGACTCTAATGACTCGTCAGCACCCTGGCAGTGGGTTTAACCACAAACCGTCAGCGGCACTAGCTATGCGTAACGGCTGCCCATGGACTGACCTCAAGGGTCGCCGAGGAGCGAACTCAAGGGAGACCGATGAGCGAACTCCTCCGAAAAACCCTACTGAGCCTAACAGTGACAATGTATATACAGTCCGGTCCGTTCGTCAATGAGTATCGCATATCTGCCTAGGGGGCTAGTAACGTCAGACCCCCAATAGCAGTATAAGTCATGTCGGAGTGAAGCCTCAATACACCCTGAGATACTACTGGAGTACCTACCAGTAAATCTCCTACCATGGCCATGGATTTGTGTAATGGCTCTCCTAGACACAGCACGACCTCGCCCCCAATACCGGAAGAGACGAATCCCCTGCCGATCCGCTCACGTGCCTCCATATGGCTCGGGACTGTACCCAAAAGCTACCTGTTTGCACGACTCCTTTGAGCCGTGGTAGGATAGAAATCAAAGCACAGTGGGAACTCACACGAGACAAATGACGACCTCAGGTCGATGAACTAACCTGTACACATGTCACCAGGGAACTGCTATCTGACGGTAGATATAATACTAACTAGCAGATTCCCGGCGAGTCCTGTCCGGTGTACTCATAACCCAATGAGCACCTGTATACATCTTAGGTGATCCAACTGACACCAGTGGCTTGTGAGACCGGCCACCGCCCCTCGTCGAGGTCTCGACTGTACACACTAGTCTACTCCGGAGTATCGATGCCCTGTCTCGAAACTCCCACGACTAGGGACCACAATTAAGGATATGCATATAAACTACCCAACTCTCACGTATATGATCGCCATCATACTGTTGGTAGTAAAGCAAGATCCTAAGGGCTCTATCAAAGTGTAACATGCAATCAGTCACCTGAACATGTACACGACTGATAAAGGCAAACCAGATAGCATACTATCATCTTGAGTAAGACTGTCCTACCGGTATAGGTCCTCCGCAATCATTGCAATCACGTACCTGCGATCCAATAATTGACTATGAGGGCACTATCTCCAACAATCTCCCACTTGCACTCAAGGCTAATATTGCGATGTCGACTACTCACAGCCCGTGTGAAACCGAACATCCAACTCCTCTACTAATCAGTTTCACAAAGCCCGTTTGTAAAACTATTGTGTTCGAGAAATAGCCTCAGTGAGTGGATCCGCCTAGAAGTATCTTTCTTTATCTCTCTTAATCTCAAGTTCGCGGAGAAAACCATCTCCCGAATTGAGTAATACCTGTCTTAGAACATGTCTGGATATCTGATGGGACCTTAGTTCATAAATGAACTCCATATCCAAACTTCTTAGACTGAATCGATCACTGAACCTAATCAGTATCGGGCACCTTGCTTCCCACAGTATCCTCTTGGACCACCTGTCCATAATACTGTCCCTCTTCGTCAGAGGGAAAAACTAAAACTCTGACAGTCACTCTGTCATCCACGTCACCTTTGAAGCCTGGAATGATAATCGTCTCCCGAAGAAGGCTGCCGTCATCAAATCCGTAGAACATGTACTTATGTTCTAAAACTGCTTCCTTATGTTTCTCCAGGATTGGATTAATACAAACTCATTGCAACTAGCGCAAAAACAACATTTGGTGTGGTACTTGACATCTCATGATTGACTCAATTGCCTAAGCAAGTGATCTGCCAATCATGCACATCCCTCTCCCCTTTAGTCTATACGACACCTTTAGAGAGGGTGACTCCATCACCTGCAGGTACACCACCATGCTAGGAGTCAACTATTCCAAAAACCATTAGAATATCTGTCAAAGTACCCACATTGGGAAACTACCCAAATCCAGATCTAAAACCATAGATCTAGAAACCAGAATGTCAAATATTATATCCATATCCTGTCTGGAGAAACAACTGTGTGACGACCACAGTACAACCGATCGTAGTATAGGAATTTTACCTCCTACTCTGTGTATGTCATCCAGATACCATGACATCACACCCTACTACCTTCTTAACTAATCCATCCCCTATTCTGATTGAAGTCAAACCCATGACTGTCACATCAAAATTAGATGATCTATCTCCGCTATCACTGCTCAAGTCTATAAATAGATATAAGCATCTTGCCCACTATGCTTCCGCTGCTCCCACTGACTACGACAACCCTCCTACCGGGTCTCATATCCTGGAACAACAGTAGTGTCAAGTCTGGGTAGATAAGAACCTCCCTGTCACCGTCCTTGAGGCTACCGAAGTACCTCTCGGGCGTCTGAGGTTACCTACCATACCTGCGGAGTGGCTATTGGAATGTCAAACCTGATTGAATATATAGGTCCTATTAAATTTTTCGTAATCGTTTGCGGTTCTGGAATCACTTCCAGTTCTACCATACTCCCACTACTGTTTTCTGAAAAAGATCCATTTTTACTAAAACTGTGGCGAGTCAAGAACAATAACACTATTGATCTTCCAAATGGTAGAATATCAACCCTCGTCATAGCCAGGGTCAACCCACAAACAGCCATTACAGAAACGTGCCCTGAGTTATCCAGTGTCTGGTTTTAATCATAAGCTGGACAACTCCCCGTACCTTAATTTCTTTTAAGGTACGAGCTATTCTATATCCAATATAGAAACTTTGGCACTTATTTAATTGGAACCAAGATTCAATCCATGCAGCTGTCTCCAGTGCATATCAACTTAATGGAAAGAGGCTAATCAGCATTACTCAACTTAGGAATCCATCCAATTATGAGTAACCTGAAAGAGAATCACGTTTCTCAAAACCATCACTATCATCTGAATACCAATCACAAGAATCTACATCTTCGATCTCTTTGAAGAATCCCGATACTTGTGATACCTGGTTCTCTACTTTATTCTTATACCCACAACTTCTCAAAACTTAGACCTTGTATTTCTACGAAACACTCGTCTAAATACTAGAGAAGTTATAAGTAAACAGAACATAGTACGAGGACCTACCCCTTTGTCCTGAAGGACACTTGGACAACATACAATACTCTGTATAAGTCCGCTGAGTTGAACAACTCATAACCTGTGCGTTGTAGGTGGAAAACTGTACCCTGGTGATTTCCTCAAATATCACCAATTACAACGAATTCCGATATAATGAGGATGATCACCTAATTCCCAATATCTTACTCCTACTCATCATCTGTAAAACCATACAGATATGAGAATGAAACCTGGTAAATACATACCCTTGGAGTAAGTGTGTAATCGGGAAAACAGTTTTTCCTTTAACAATGCACTGAAACATGAAAATGTTTCGTAGGGGTATCCTGGTATTCATAGCAATGCCTCTTCCATAATCCAACTCATGACTTCAACCGTATATTTTATTGCCATCTCTCTAAATCCCTTTATTTGTCTTTAGTCGTTACCTTCTGTACACCATCGTTAGGCTAAATGGTTTTCTTCCTTCCCTACCGTTCGGCACCAGCCTATGGTTTGGAAGAAGACTATCCAGTAAACATAATAGGTGTACCCTCCTAAACTAAGGAGTACTCGTATCTCGAGAGAAGGTGACGATAAAAGACAACTGAATAATACCTTATTCTTTTAAAGGTGAAATAGGAGTGGCGATGAAGTACGCGGTTTTGGTCGTGAATGATATCAGTCGCAATTTACTTTGCCCTCTTTCTAATCCCTTTATTTTGTCTTTACATATTACCTTCTGCACACCCTACTTAGGCTAATTGGTTTTCTTCATTCCCTACCTTTCGGCACCAGCCTATGGTTTGGAATAAGACTATCCAATAGGCGTAACAGGTGTACTCTCCTAAACCAAGGAGCTCTCGCAACCTGAGAGAAGGTGATAATAAAAGACAACTGAATAAACCAATTCTATTTCTCCTGAACCTGGATCCATCCCCGAAGAAGTCCCTTCGAGTTCGTATATAACCATACGATGGATCTATCCAATGGAAGTGGATATCCATAGTTATACGGGTGTTCTGAGAAATGCAAAGGGTAAAAGAAGGAGTGGCAATGACTTATGCAACTCAGACAATCCAAAAGCCAGTATTTTTAAGAAGGTTCGGTCAACCTGGTCACTGAGTCATAGTCTAGGGTCAGTCAAAGGTCGCTGCCAAAGAGAGAGAGAGAAAAGAAACACTCTGCGTGCACTCTAACCTAGATCAGAATGGTCATCATTTTATCTAATCCGGAAACCTCCCACTGTCCTGTCAAATTCTCCTCCAAACCTAAAGAAGAATTAATCGGGATCACCCGAAGAGTAAACCAACTCATCAGTGGGAATCAGGATCCAACTCTCATCGCATGATAACGTGATGGAATGCATCCACGTTACTCATACTCCAGAAGGTATGCGCATACTTGGCAAGTTTCAGTTTCTTTAGAAACTCCCGATATAGTTTTTGCCCCATGCTCTTATGATCGTGACTAAGGGCCAGCCCACCATAAGTCACATGTCAAGTTCTTCCCATCATTATCTTGTTAATTTGAACCCACCCGTACTCGCCCTTGACTAAGGGCCAACAAGGCTGTACGACTGTCCCAAACCAACTCATCTATCTATGCAACATGTGAACACCCCAGCAGCTACCAATCACTATGTCCTAGCTAAGGGCTAGACCAACATAGCTTGAATACTACTGACCATCCATATGAAATGACGGAGGGCTACGGCTGGTTTTTGGCGAAAAACCTTTAGCGTAGTGAACTTGATATCGCTGAAGGAACCTGATAGCTTTTTAAAATATAGTGGCGAAAACCTTTTGCTAAAGAGGTCACTCCCGGTAAAGGGATCTCGGCTCTTTCCTCGTGGAATGAGGTGCAGGATATTCCACTGAATACCGCTATGCAAAGCAACTTGTAATCGACTATAGTGAAGTTATTACCCTGACGCAAACTTCTGTCCAAGGGGTCTTTCCTGGTGAAGGGATATCAGCCCTTGCCTCGTCGAATGAGGTGCTGGATATTCACACCGAATACCTCTATGCATAACAAAAGGAAACGTCTTTGCAATAACACTTTTTAAATTGTTCCAACAACTGTATACAGGTTTGTTTTACTTTGCGTTGATCAGAATCAACGCAGTCCCATCAATTATCACACCAGAAAAGAACGAAAATAAAATGTACGTATATGCCATCCGCATTCGTCACTGGGTCCCGTCATCACCCGTTAGGTTACTTAACTAACGACAGAGCGGGGGCTGGACTAGCGCGGGTGTAAAACATATACAACATCTAATAGTATATAAACCAATATACAATAATCGCTCCAGGCGTGATAGTATGCAACATTACAGAAAAGTAATAAGCATCACAGAACAATACAGATATCTGGGATCCCCGAGTTTCACAGAGCCGCTGCTGAAACCCGACGTTCCCCTGTCGTGTGGATAGCCTGTGCAATGAAACCTAGACCCCTACGGGTGCGGCAAGTTACCCGCCAAAACCTGAAGCGAGGTAGTCCCCACAGCATAGTGAATGGAACACCCGGCACTTCACGGAATCCGGTAAATTGAGCACCCCTCCTTGGGTCAACCTGTACCCCCTACGAGTGCGGCGAATAGTCTGCCAATTCTAGAGTGGGGCCCCTCTGCCTCCCAAAGCCATGAGATGCGGACCCGTTGCCCTCCCGAACCCGCCTATCCGTGCACTCCGTCTCGGGGTAAAACCTAGTACAGTAATGAAAAATAGTACAATAGGTACATCGACCGCAACCTGGTCGTGCCCCAAAAAGAATATTATACAAAAGGCAGTGACGGCAGTCCACATGTTGGACGCTCGCCCCGCAATATCAAATGTACAAATAAACTCAAAACTGTACTACCATTGCACACTGCTATCCACCACGACAAATCCGCAACATCACAGCACAACACAGAACATCAACGCGAATGTCACGTTCGCAAACCCGTCTAAAAGAACTATAGCAATTAAACGCGGTTTACCGATCAAATGACATTCCCGGTCGGAGATATAATGTAAGCACTGTAAACTAACGTGTTTAAATTTCGATCGACCAAAGACCAAATATCAAAAAGTGGGCCCCACTGCTTACTGGTGAACAGTAACAAAACCTGGGCGCAAATGATATATACCAAAAATCACAAAATCCAACACTGAACACACTGACAAAATTTGGGAGCACGTGCTCCCCACGTGGCCGCGGTTGCGCGGCCAAACCATGGGTTTGGCCGCCCTTCCGCGGCGGCTTGGAGGGATCACGACCCCAAATTTCGTCGTAGTTCTTAGAAAACCCTGCTCTGATTTTTAAGACATCCAGAAATAAATTTTGAGACCGTTTAAAATTAACATAAACTGTCGGGTAGGAATTTTGCAATTTTTGTTTTCCGGTCGGATCGAAGTTTTAAACGCGTTAGCATAAGTTAGCATAGCAAAATGGTGAGGCTCTGATACCACTGTAAGTCAACGCTAGCGCCCCGGCAGTCTACAGACGCCAAATGCGGAACAAAAACTTTTAAACTTGGCGCTATCGTATACTTTAACCCGGATCTGCCATTATTGCCAAACTAACAAACTGTAAAGAGTGTAGGAAGGTTATACCGAACGATCCGAGTCCTTCGTTCTTCAACCATCATCCCACGCTCCGTTGCGGCTGCTCCGATATCGTCGATCTCCGATCTCCTCGTCGAGGTGGCATCACATGATCGGTTCTTTAAACGGGCTCCCGCCTCTGACTCGAGGCAACTCGATCGTCAAGTTTGCTAAAAGAGACGACAAAGATTGATGTAGAGAATGAGTAGATGACTTTGTCTCACTTCGTCCAAATCCGTGGACGATCGGTTAATGAAGTTGCCGTGGAATCGGGTGATGGAATGAAATGGACTGTGAAATTCCATACACCGATAAAACCTATCATAATCTTTTCTAGCAAAATGAAAACTCAAGTGAGAGTGAGAATGAGGAGAGAGAGAGGGGTGTGCACTAATATAGAAGAGGGAGGTGACCGTAGGAGCAAGTGGTGACCATAAGGTATGAAGCTTCTCACTCAAAATATCTTAAGCAAAACAAGAAGCTTTAATAACAAAGCATGAGTCACTAAACACAATAATGCATAAATGATGACTATTAAACCTAGTCACCATTACAATAAATGCATCCAATTAGAACACAACACCAATTAGCCTAGTCACCTCATCTAGAAACTTCTAGAACACTGACTCATCATATCTGAAGAAAAGATAAATCCGTCTTTAACCGAATGTTAAAAGACGGCTGATAGAAAACTGGAAACTGGCAACTTCCAAAAGTGATCCTGAAACGACTTTCAGGATAACCCCGAAACTGTATAAATATACCCGCATTTGTATTACGACCGAATACAAATGCAACTGAGACAAAGATATTATACCTACTCAATATAATACTCGGATCCGGCTTAAACCAAAGCCGACCAGTATTATCTGCCCGAAAAATAACACGTGCGTAAACGCACGTGCATTTTCCGAACCCTGCCATAAAACCATACGGCCTCTACAACGTTTCGCCCGAACTTGGGAAACTGTCTGTGGGGGACTCTAATGACTCGTCAGCACCCTGGCAGTGGGTTTAACCACAAACCGTCAGCGGCACTAGCTATGCGTAACGGCTGCCCATGGACTGACCTCAAGGTTGGCCGAGGAGCGAACTCAAGGGAAACCGATGAGCGAACTCCTCCGAAAAACCCTACTGAGCCTAATAGTGACAATGTATATACAGTCCGGTCCGTTCGTCAATGAGTATCGCATATCTGCCTAGGGGGCTAGTAACGTCAGACCCCCAATAGCAGTATAAGTCATGTCGGAGTGAAGCCTCAATACACCCTGAGATACTACTGGAGTACCTACCAGTAAATCTCCTACCATGGCCATGGATTTGTGTAATGGCTCTCCTAGACACAGCACGACCTTGCCCCCAATACCGGGAGAGACGAATCCCCTGCCGATCCGCTCACGTGCCTCCATATGGCTCGGGACTGTACCCAAAAGCTACCTGTTTGCACGACTCCTTTGAGCCGTGGTAGGGTAGAAATCAAAGCACAGTGGGAACTCACACGAGACAAATGACGACCTCAGGTCGATGAACTAACCTGTACACATGTCACCAGGGAACTGCTATCTGACGGTAGATATAATACTAACTAGCAGATTCCCGGCGAGTCCTGTCCGGTGTACTCATAACCCAATGAGCACCTGTATACATCTTAGGTGATCCAACTGACACCAGTGGCTTGTGAGACCGGCCACCGCCCCTCGTCGGGGTCTCGACTGTACACACTAGTCTACTCCGGAGTATCGATGCCCTGTCTCGAAACTCCCACGACTAGGGACCACAATTAAGGATATGCATATAAACTACCCAACTCTCACGTATATGATCGCCATCATACTGTTGGTAGTAAAGCAAGATCCTAAGGGCTCTATCAAAGTGTAACATGCAATCAGTCACCTGAACATGTACACGACTGATAAAGGCAAACCAGATAGCATACTATCATCTTGAGTAAGACTGTCCTACCGGTATAGGTCCTCCGTAATCATTGCAATCACGTACCTGCGATCCAATAATTGACTATGAGGGCACTATCTCCAACAGTAATCACAAAGAATAGAACTAAGGTTTTTCACGATAAAAACATTTTGAGGAAAACATTTTCACCTGGTCAACAAGTCCTTCTTTATGATTCACGATTACACCTTCACGTGGGTAAGCTCCGATCTCGATGGAAGGGACCTTTTGTTGTGCGGTCTGTATACCCGCACGGGGCAGTAGAGATTGAAAATGTTAAAAACGGCACCTTTTTCAAAGTGAATGGACATAGACTAAAACCGTATTTTTCCACTGACCCCACGGAGGAGCTCTTGTTCTTACAAGAGCCAGTTTATTTAGATTAAAATTCCTCCGTCTCACCTTCATATCCTGTATATTACTGCATCATCTTTTGAATGAAGGTGAGTGAAAAGAGTAAGTTTGGGGGAAGTTCTTCACTTATATATTTTGCCCCCACTAATAATTCCTCCCAGATTTACAGGTTTTATAGGTATAGCATTGGCAACAGTGAGGACACTGTTGAAAACAAGTTTGGGGGAGGTTTGTGCTTATTTTTGCATCATTTGCATATCATTTGCATAAGCACAAAACATTTCTTTAAAAATCTATAAAAATTTAAAAATTTTCAAAACCCATAAAAATCTAAAAAAATTTCAAGTAGAAAAATAATTTTAATATTTACACTTTTATGTACATAAATAAGATAATAAAAGTTTAGATAGTGAAAAATTACATCCATCAGATTAGAAAAATTTAAGAAAACCAAGAAAATTAGAAGTTTTCTTATACGAACTAGTAATAAGTAGTTATGAGCCGTTGTCCCAAGGGTTAGTAAGATGAAAGACGTCACTAATCTGAGGATAAAAATAAGTCTGAAAAATAGTTTCTATTTTGGAAGCCAAACATTTTGAACGTTGCTACCCTGCTATTCGCACTTACACACGTCTTGAAGTCTGGGATAGTAGAACATACCTTGAAATGCTCTTGTCTTAAAGCCGATGTATGAAGGAAATAAAAAGGAAAAAATGAATAAAAAATATATATATAAAGTGGTGAGAAAAATGGACACTGGTTTTGTTATCACCAAGGGCAATAAAAAATGTATAGCGATGGTGCCTTTTCACCTAGTGCCCTAAGGCCAACTGGTTTGGGAGTCACTGTTATGCCTGAGGTGGTACAAGACGAGGAAAATACACTAAGTAAGCAAGCACAGGAGTACTCGGTCGGTTAGTACCTCAAGAAGTATTAACGGTCGCATGAAAGTGTGTGAGCAATCTCTTCTAAATATTCATTAATTAAAAAGTACTGAGGCTGATGGGCAAGAGTATGATAGCTTGAATTGAATTCTCCGGGTGTAGGGATGTCTTTTACACACACGCAGGGTTATATGATCGATATTTGGAAGAAATATAGGAAGGAAAAATAAGACGATGTTTTATTGAGGGAGGACGTGATTTCTAACATTTTTTCATGACCATTAAGATAGGGCTCATGACAACCGAAAAGCTAGCTTAGTTGGAAACGCTAATTTTCAAAGTCTTTCTTTTACAATTCTTGTCTTTAAATGTAATATTGATGATCTTTCTTTTATTATTGGATTTTGTGGGTGCAATCCGCTGAAAACCCTCAGGAGACAACACTCCTCCTACTAGGGACACCTAGAGGTTTAAAGGCTTGTTGCACGTGCTCAGTGCAATCGTGTTGCCTACGAAAGTGTGCTAGTTAGTTTTTCTCTTTCTTTATTTTCTCCTTATCTTTTTAATAAAAAGTTCGCTCGAGACGATCGAAATTAAGTTTGGGGGAATTTGATTAGTCGAAAATATTGTATTTTTAACACGGCAATTTCCCTATCATTTGCACTCATTTAGAAGTGTACGGTATTCATATCTCACATATTAGCAAAACTGTCGCAAAATATCAGATTGCATGTGTTAGACTCTAAAACCGGCATTTATAAGGAAATTGACAGCATTCCATAGCATGGCATCATTTCTATATATTGCAACCCGTGTTTCGAAGTCCTTGCAGGAAAATCAGAAGCTTGCTCCAATTTACACTGCTAAAAGATACGCCAACTCATGGATTTGGAATCTGGTATTGTTCTAAGAAGCATTCAGAGATTTAACATGTCAGAAAATACATCAAAATACATAAGAAGACAACACATGAAGTTTGAAGCCATGAAGCCACAACTTGGCCGCGGAACCGCGGCGCAAGCCGGCTTAGGCCGCGGTTCCGTGGCTACCTTGCCACATCGGCCCTCCAATTTCAGTGCACAATGCTTCCCACATCTTCCACACTTCAGAAAACCTATGCAAATTCCAGAAGACTCCAGAGACTTCTGCCAGATCAGCAAGCTTTGGGATCAATACTAAACTAGCATTGTATTCTAGAAACTTCTCCCTAAACCCTAGCTTAAACCCTAAGCTAAGCCTAACTAACTACTTCTAGAAGTCTTTCAACAAACTTTTGGAGGGAACTTCACAAAGGCTTAGCGTTTGGGTGATCTATAAATAAGACCCTAGGCTCACTTGTAAAAGGGACTTGATCCTTGACTAGTTCATTTTAGTAGCCAATCTAGATCCATTCACTCTCTTTCTTCATCTTCTTCTTTCACAAGTCTAGTGAGAAGGCTTGTGTGAAACCCTAACCCTAATTCCAATCAAAAGCCAAGATCCTGAGTACCCCATCAAGCAAGAAGCCTTGCAACCTTTTAGGAGCCGAGCCGTTCTTCAACAGAGCACGTGGTCCAAGCCGACCCGCGACTCACGGAGCCGGGCGAAGCCAAGTCGACAATTTAGTTCTTCCTCTTGTAGTTCTTGAGCGACTGTAATCAAATTGTTGATATAAATAAAAGGTGATATTCTTTTATCTTGTTTTCTTTAAATTCTTGCATCATGATTCAATCTAAATTTCTAGTTGTAATTCTTGTTGTGATGTTTGAGTAATACTCCGTTCGTCGAGGAGTCGAGACGATCAATAGAATGATGATGTAATATATCTTAAATCGATTCTTGAGTCCTACGAGTTTTGTAAACCCTAGCAAGTTCAAGAATCGACAACCCAATTCGTTGCAATGCTTTCTTGATTGATATCGCTCGAGATTGGGGAGTTACGATCGTTTCTTGAAATTGCTAGAGGCTAGAATGTGAATGATATCTACGAAAGAACAAGGGTTAAATGATGAAAGCCTAGTTTCATCAAGAAAGCCCTAACTCTCGTCGATCATCATCGATCTAGTATCAATCCTTCGAAGGACAAGAACACGAAATCTTAAGATTACATCACGTCTATAGATCCGATCGATTCATACGAGCCTCATTTAGATTCTTGACATTTGGTTGGAAATATCATCGAAACCCAATTCTTGATTTGTTTATCAGTTTCTTGATTCTTGATTAAACTAGTAACACCTGAATCAATCGATAAAATCTTGAATCATGTTTTCTTTTCTTTTCGATTAACTTTTCAATTCAAACAAATTAAATATAAAAAACGAATCGCACAATCCCTGTGGACGATCCGCACTCGCTTACGATCTACAATCGACACCGTAATTGATTGCGGTCAAATATAATTCTTTGATTGTGAATTTTATTCAATATTACCGACACATAGAAACTTATTCGCTTTATTCGATTTACACAAACAAGAAAATATTACAATCAAATGAAACCGTTATCAGGGATCATTTGAGTTGATTTACTTACACAGTCTCGAATTTTACGATCAATCAAATGGCACCGTTGCCGGGGACTATTTGATTTGATACACACAATCCGAAATCTATAAACAATCAATACACATGGTACGTCACTCTACTTAAGTCACCTACTCCATCAACCACGGTCAACCTACGCGAAGAAAGTTCGGGTCTAATACCCACTCGACCAAGTCTTAGTTCCATAAGGTCAAGCCTAGGTTCCGAATATATATACGCCCTAGACTCCGCATAGTCAAACCTACACTCGAACCAAGGTTAAACCTAGCGCTCTGATACCAAATTTGTCACGACCCGAAGATACGAAATGCGACTGGCACTTAAATAAAGAAACGTCTATAGGCGTAACATATTCTAAGTAAGCCAAAGCCCAGAAATCTATACCATTTTTAATGAAAAGAGTGAAGGAAAATTTGTTTTAAAGCAATATCAGATTTTCCCGAAAATTTCGGCAGAATCTCCTTTGTAAATACTGGCCCCCAAACGGGTATAAAAAATGAAATAAATAAATAATGAATAAAGGCATCCCTAAGTGGGAGCTATCTCTTTGCCAATTGGCGGAAACAACCACGGAAGCAATATAATATACAACGCCGAAGGGTGAGGATCAAAACTCAAAAAGAAAACCAGCATCCTCAAGAAAACCAGAGAAGAACCCCAAATATACAAGTGCGCGACTCTAAGGTCGAAATAATGCACAACTGGTTTTCTAAGTCTATCAAAATATACTAGTCTGGTTGATGGAGTTTACTAGATACAACTGAAATAAATAAAAATACTACGGTGGTCACGATGCAAGTGAACCCACCTACTAAAGCAATCACCCGGAAGGAAGCAGTATACCAGCAAGCCGCAATGAAACCTGTACGGCCAAACCTGCAAGAAACTATGGCACAACGGGGTGAGTTGCCAACTCGTGAGTAGAAAACATCACCGAGAAGAAATCTCATGTATGACTCTCTCTTATGTCATACACTAAAAATATACAATACTATAACAAGGGAGACAGCATATCATAAGTGATATCAAAGTACTCGTGTCTGTGCTAAGAATAATAACATATCGATACGTGACATGTACTAATGCACCATCCAACGTGTGTCCAGCAACGACACACAAATCATGATAAAACCCGAATGCCCAGCATCGGCACTCAAAACATCATGAAGTCCGTGTCCAACAACGACACATAATACTCAAATCTCGGGCTCCGCGTAATCAGGATCGGCCCAAATCCGAATGGTATCCTCCGGATATCCGTCGAGTTTTTATACTATCACCGGTCGGTAGTGCTCCCCTGCCGGGCTCAACACCATCATCTGCGATCTTCTTGTCCCGAGGTACCGCACCGGGTCCACCATATACCCGCAGACGGTGCATCCCCTTCTCGAATCGGGTATATGATACCGCTCAAGAACCGAGAAAACACATGGTGGATGCCTCTCACATCATATCACTAGAAAACCGCAAATTTCTATCTTTAGAAATGAAAATGAGTTTATAAAATCCTTGCGGTTTCTCCAAATCCAAAAATCTCATGGAATATCCGATATCCAAAAATCTCAGAGTAAGTAAACAGTGAATTATCGGCATAAAGCCCCATAATATTGCATGACCATAATTATACACATGCAAGGGTATCTAAGTAAGGAATGCAATATCTAAACTAGCATAGTAATCATATATTGGAACTATCAGCTAGCAAGTTATATTAATGAAGTAATATTCTCTAAAGCGTACATGACATGGCAATTACCGATGATGATGTGTGTGAGCCGGCGAGCAAGTGTACGTGGAGTATACGCATCATCGGTAATGGTGTTGATGTCCTAACAACAGGGGTTCATAATAACTAAAGAAAACACATGTATAAGCATGTAATGCGATGAGAACAGTATGAAAATACAGAAAAGATGTAGTAACCGCAACATTTAAAAATATACCTTTCTAAATACGAGTCACACAGTTCTTGGTGTTTGAAATGGCACGAATCGTGGTTTTAGAAAAATAGGGGTTACGGGGTCTTTGAGAAAATATACGTCTTTTGAAAAAATCCATAGTATCCCTCGGCCTGTCTTTAAAATAATCACGATTCGTTAGTTTTGAAAATAAGTATGACACGAGCCCAGTCTAAAGAGTAAAGAAAATCCGCCTAAAGTCCGAGTCGATATATCTAGTAGTCGGTGATCCCGCCTCAATGGCGTCACGTACGGTAAAATACATAGTACGACATTCTCGAGTTAAGAGTGCGGATCAATCATCATATCTATATCCCGTACGGTAAACTCCATCGTACGGCATCCCAAAATCGGGGTACGGGTCAAATATCACATATACCTCATTATCCATATAGTATCATTATCGATAAATCAAGAATTAGGGGTACCGTTCTAAAACCTAGTATATTCCAATATCATCAAACATATATGCTCATATGTATGAAAACACATCGTCCAGCGATCCGCTATAATATCATGCCGTATCATATCATGACCCAATCACATATCACAACTCATGGCATCATGCCCGATCATATCGGCTCATCTCCAAGTATCATATACGGGCTCATCATCCGTGTATACGTATGTGTGTGTGTGTGTAGACGCACACACACTAACGCATCTACATATATATACATATAAACATATACACCAAAATCAAACCTCGTGTGTACATGTGTGTGCGTGTCAACCTCTACTCTAGGGTTTCGCGACTAAGAAACTAACTAAAAGCACTTTCTTCCAATTACACAAAATCCAACCCATGGTCTCCTAAGGCCTTTCTTGCTAAATATTCACGTCTCATAATAACATATATGTACAAATATATCATAACACATCATATCATACAAAATTGCAGGGGTGCTATACGCCATCCACCCGACTTCCCCCGTAGATATACAACTACTCACCTGGACGCTTCGGCTAATCTGATCGATTTCAGCTCTGTCATTTCCGCGCCACATCCGACGCCTCTGTGTTAGTTATATGTATGCCCTAGAGGCCATTACTGTACATTGGATGTATATTGTAGTGGATGCTGGGACATATATAGGGAGGACTTTCTTGCTCGACATGATAGTATGCTATCTGGTTACTACTTTACCTTAACGTGTATACTGATTGTCTCTCTGTTACATGTTGGTAAAGCCCTTAGGATGAGTACTTGACTACCTGGACTATGATGTGGATCATACTAGTGGAGACATGGTAGTCCATAAGTACATCCTTGAAAGTCCCTAGTCGTGGGTGTATCGAGACGGGGCATCGATATACCAGAGTAGACTAGCGTATACCTTCTCGACCCATACAGATGGGCGATGGATGATCCCATATCCATTGGTGTTTGACATCAGAGATTATATACGGGTGCTCAGTAGAGACTGGGTACACTGGACGGACTCGCCGAGAACTCCCAGATGGTATTATACCTCACGTCAGATGGCAGTTCTCTTGTGACACTGGTACAGAGTAGTCTGTTGACCCGAGATCGTCATAGAGTCTTGTGTGGTTCCCACTGTGCTTTGATTTCCACCTTACCACGTCCAAGAGGGCGTGCAAAACGGTGGCTTTTGGGTACAGTCCCGAATCACATGGAGGCAATGAGCGATAGGAGGGGATTCGTCTCTCCCGGTATAGGGAGTTGATGTTGCACTGTGTTCGATTGGCTATAACCGGAAATCCCTGGCCAGGGTTGCTGAGATTTACTGGTAAGTGTTACCAGTAGTTTCTCGAACTGTTATAGACCTCATATCGACACGACTTATCGAGCTATTGGGGTCTGACGTTTACCACCCCTAGGCAAGATATGCGACATATCAGACGACGAGACCGGACTGTACGGTAGTGTTACTGGTTGGATTCACTGGAGTGTGAGCGGGCTTGCTCGTCGATCTTCTGATCGCTCAATACCCGGGTGGCCGTTACGTTTAGCAGACCGCTTGCGGCTTGTGGGTGCTTGATATGATCATCATCTGCTACCGGCGTATTGACGAGTCTTTAGAGTCGTACACAGAGGTTTCCTGGCTCAAGCGAAACGAAATAGGAGCGCATATGAGATATGTGCGGGACCGAGAATGATACCAGTATGTGATACTGTATTCGATTCTCACGATTTGTGACATTGATCGGTTATATACGATATAGCCGGGTTATCGGATCAAGTGTTGATACTAGCCGGTTATATACGATATGACCGGATCGTTAAATCAAGTGTTGATTTAATGATTTAATGTATAATTATATATTTGATATATTACTTTGCATTAACTATTATCGGTTCACTTTAAGATGGATTTTCTCACTCGGATGTGCGCATTACATATGCGATATGATTTTGTGCACTTGTTTGTATCATGTTTGATGACGCATGTCTTTTTGGTTAAGTGTAAAGATTTAAACCATGGTTAAGTGGATAATTAGGGTTTTACATATTCATTTATTAATCTTTTTCTTTTTGGAAAATAAAATGCATAAAGAGAAAATGGTGGCTTTCATTTGTTTCTTTCATGAAGATTCATGAAGGTTTGACTAAGTCACCATTTTGTCTCATGCTTAACCCTAACCATTCCACTAAACCATGATTCACTCTCTACACCTAACCATGGTTCTATTATGATAAGAATTGATTATTCTTTTCATTTTGGAATTAACTTATCATAACATTTCTTCTTCTTCTTCCTTGAACTCAAGAAGAAAACCTTGCATCCATCAATGGTGATTGATGAATTAGAGTGAGAAATCCAATTCTAAAGTCTACCCACTTCCTATTTCTTCATCCTCTACCTCTTGCCAAGTAGTAGAGTGTGTTTCCTTCACAAGTTTTCATGACTTGGTGAAGGTGGAGCTTGATTTAGCGATGCCTCGACGTAGATCATCTTCGGCATGGACATCGACGACCTAGCTCGCCATTTCTCCGACGAAGCCGACGCTAGAGCCCGGGATCCGTCTTGGACAGCGAGGAGACTTCATTGCGGAGCCGTGGAGGTGGAGCACCGGATCTACAAAGGTTGTATTTCCGTATTCTCATAGTTAAGTTGTTAACTAGTTTCATTTTCGCCTAGAAATCTAGCCAACGATCTTGTTAGGGTTTCCCGGCACAGTTACAATTTGAAATTGGCATGGTTGATGCCTTGTGAGACCTCAATAGTGTGCCTAGGAACCCTACAGTGGTATCAGAGCCTAGCTAGAGCCTTAGGCGAAGTCTAGACGGATTTTGAAGTCCGATCGACCCGTAACCCATTTTCCAAAATGCTCCCTGTCCAATTTTTAAAAATCTGGATTTTTCAATATTAAAAATATGCAGAAAATTAAGCAGGGATTTTTATGAGTTACTGTGAAAAACGGAGACCTAACTCCGTCATAGCGCCGCGGAACCGCGGCCTAAGCCCACGTGGCGCGGCGGTTCCGCGGCCATATTGTTGACTCGTTGACTCCTATTTGCACAGTAATTCCTATTTTAATATTCTGAGTTTTCTGGGAATTTTTAATATGCAGTAAACAGTTGAGTATTTTGGGGTTGTATTGGGAATCAAAGATTCGATCGGATTATCAAATTTTGTCAGTGTGGCTTTCCGGATAAATTTTAGAATATGTTAAAAACTTCGACCGGATATAAATACCCAATTTTTCCCCTGTCGGGAAATTTCCAAGTGTTGGATTTTTCCGTAGTTTAACGACGTTCTAAGTAGTGCAAGTAACGCGATGGACCCTCTAGAAGACAACAAACCTTAACTCGATTATGTGACCGTCTTGAACTGCCCTTTGAACCTTCGGGTTTGGGGCAGTACGGCGTGCCACATGTGAGGCGTTGGCTTGACCCTTCTACGGCTGGACCGTTGGTACTGAGGCACGAACTGAATGTTGTTAGACTTATTTCATGTGTTGAGCTGTATCGGGAAACCTTGGGTGTTCGATTGTTCGATCGAAAAGTTTAGCATTTTCTATTTATCCGGAATGGGATACAATAATTGGAATTCACAAGACGTTATGAGATAACTGAATGAATGTTATAAACGTAGCACTTTAGTCTCACTTGATCGGTTGCCACGGAATTTTGATGTGATCAAAAGTCCGTCGCAATCACGTAGCGTACGCGGATACTCGCCGATAAACTTAATAGACAGCCTCACTCCATAGCCCCGACCAAGTGACTGTAGGAGAACCCCGTCACCGAAAGCATCCGTTCGGGTGCTCGCAGTAGCGGTGTTCCGCCTTGGTGCACTTCGTCGACGGCGTCGGGGGTGCGGCCGCCTACTGAAGTTTGCGACGAGCATTCGATCAGGATGTCGGGAATCTTGTTGAATTGCCCGACTTGATGTTGAAAAGAGTTTTCGATAAATGAGACTAAAATGTGGGGTTTATAATTGTTAGGCATGCGATGTCTAAGTAATTCATTTGGTCAGGCATGGGATGTCTGAGGTGGTTGCGGATTCCAACTGTTGTAGTTTTACACTTTCTTTTCTGTGACCGTAAGTGTAATATGTGTTATCGCCGGTTTCGTTGCTATATGTCAACGACAATTGGGATGGACATATTTACTTACGTTGATGACATGTGATGTTATGTGTTGCTGGATATGTTATATTGGATCGTCGTGTTCGAATAGCCGGGGGTTTTTATGTGAGATGAGTGTTTTTCATTTTCATTCATGTAAAAACTTGTATGTAATATTCTTTTATTGGGGCGCTTCCAGGTTGCGGAAGTTGTCACCTGATGTATATTATTTACTTTTCCGCACTAGGATAGACCCAAGGAGGAGGGCACAAGTAACCGGGTTCTGGAGTCCAGAGGGAGACCTACTCGAGGAGTCGAGTCCGGGTCTCCTAACTCTAGAATTGGTAGGGTTGCTTGCCGCTCTCGTAGGGGTCTAGGGGTGTGGGTTTGGCTATTCATCACGACCGTGGAATCCTTGTTTTATACTGGCTCGTATTGAAAACACGGACGTCCTAGTATATCCAATATTTCATATGTTTCTTCTGCTGCGATATCTGTGATGTGATCATGTGATGTTCTGTGATAGATACAGTATATAGTATATATGATATATTATATAGACGTTACGTATGTTTTACACCCGTGCTAGCCCTGCCCCGCTCTGCCGTTAGTTACCTAACCTAACGGTGCACGAGGGGACATCGAGGCGAATGCGGATGGCATAAGTGTACGTCGTATTTATCTGTGATGTTTAGGTACTTAAATGATGGGACTTCATTAATGTGATTAATGAAATAAAAGAAACCTAAGATGTTGTAGAATCGAATTTCAAAATAAAACAGGTAGCTACAGTTCTTGCTTTGCACAGCGGTATATGTGATATATCTTGCACCTTATTCGATAAGGAAAGGACCAAGATCCCTTCACCGGGAGTGACTCCTTTAGCAATAACTGGCAGATGCTACACACTCGGTTTGTCTTTTGATAGCTTTTAAGTGTTTTTGCTTTGCACAGTGATATATATGATATATCCCGCACCTCATTCGACGAGGAAAGGACCGACGATCCCTTCACCGGGAGTGACTCCTTTAGCAAAACTAGAAAAGCCTCAAAAACACTCCATTTCAAAATTCATTCGATCCTACAACGATATCAAGTTCATTACGCAATAGGTTTTCAGAAAAACCTGCCGTAGCCCTCCGTCATTTCAGATAAGTACTAGTTAGTATTCGTGCTACGGTAGTTTGGCATTCGTCAAGGCGTAGTGTGCGGTAGCTAACTAGTATTTATCTGCTTATGCATATGATGCAGATTGGATTAGGGTATTCGTACGGCGTTGTTTGGCATTCGTCAAGGGTCGTGCGGGTGGGTTTAACTCGATCAAGAAATGTACGGGTTGAACTTGACTAAGTGGACTATGGGTTGTTTGGCATTCGTCAAGGTCATAGAACACTAGGGGCAAAATATTATCGGGAATTTCAAGTGTTGAAATTTGCAATGAGATTGCATACCTTCTATGAGATAGTTGGATCCCGATACCCGCTGCGAGTAAGAGTTACTCCTGGGAGAGTTTTATACATTACAATTAGCCGATCAAGTAGGTGTCTAGAAAGGTGTTAACGAGGTTACGCCTCTGGGAAAACGAGGTTTACATTAATTAGGTCCGTGCGAAAGCACGGGGCACCTTCCTCAAAGTACCGACACTGGCCTGGCTGAAAGATTGGCGAATTTGTAGTGTGTAATTAATCCCGGCTAGTCTTTCCTTTTAGGGTTTGAAGGAAGATTTGATAAAAAGCAGTGGGAGCCATCCTGATCAGATAAAATAAAACCAATCTATTCTTGCAAGAGCACACGCTGAGTGTTTTCTTCTCTCTCTCTCCAGGTAGCGACCATATCACGCCTTAATCAAGATAATAATACGGATTATTGACCGAACCCGCTTGTTATACTGAGCTGGGGAACGTTGGTCCCGCTCCAACTTATAATTGTTATAAGACAGAGCAGGAAATAGGGGAATACCAGATTTCCCATGCCGCCCAAACGAAGAAAGTGCATGATGATGCATCTCCTTCGGGTGTATTCATTACAAAAAAAAAACTGTTTTTCAGTATCCTCTAAATCCTGGGTATATGATATCGGATCAGGATCCCAGATAGGTAATCTGTTACATAGGGCTACAAAAGGGTAGAAAAACTGAGAACGGGTGATAAGTTTCATGAGGCAGAAAACGGGGCAAGTGTTGCAGCCAAGTCTGTTGGTCACTGTCACCCTGTATTGTAATACATTGATTCTGAACGAATGTTATTAGATACCGAACCTGATATACAAAATCATATCTGTCTCTTTATTAGTAAAGAAACGATAAAATTTTGTATTGATGGATAATGTTTTGAACATTTCCTATATCAAAAGTTGATCAGTTCAGGCACGTTATCTAAAAGCATTAATGTTCTAAATCAAACTACAGTTCTTCGTATACAGAACACACACAAGAGGAAGAGTTCAGAAATGAACGAATTTTTCTTGAGGTATTGTAGACTAGGTCAGATCAATGTAACCCGACTAGCTAGAGTTACATATAGATGCATATTTAAATCAGTTTGAATTTACATCTTGTGAAACTCTCCAGTCATGTCACAAAGATAAGATGACCATAGCTCCGTTTACAGGAAACAGAGAAAGAGTTAGTGAACTTTTGGGATGATACATGTTGATGTATGTAGGTCCCCTGTCTACACATACCCAGACCGGTTCTTTGTACTTCATTACATTCTCTGATAATCTCTCAAGATTCAGACATATGTTCCTGTTGAAACACAAGTCCGAACCTTTTGAGATATTCACAGAATATAAGTTAGAAGTAGAGAACCAAAATACGGGTATAAGTATTATGTCCTATGATGAGATCAGGGAGGAGAATACTTGTGCATGGAATTCCTGGACTGTTCTAAAGGAGAATGAGATTCTCTCTCAGAATTACTCCTCCGTATACACCATAGCACGATGGTATGTCGGGGCGGAGCAGATACACCCTATTTGATATGGTGTGCTCTATGATGAGTACTACTGAGTTACCTTTTTTCCTATTGGGTGTTATGCACTTGAGAAGTTGCATACCTATTGAATTAGGTTCAAATCAAATCTGTTGCCTACCACTTCATATTTGATATGGTATGGGAAGAGCCCATATCTTAAGTTAGTTAAGATTTGGGGTTGTCCGGCCTATGTCTAAAAGCAAAATCCGGACAAGCTCGAGGCAAGGTCTGTAATGTAGAACTGGAAAGGTTCCAGCTATACAAACTGCAGCTGATGATTTGGTACAACCAAAGGATTCAGTAGATACCAACGAACCTCAGCCTCTCCGCCGATCTAGTAGGGTTCCTCACCCACCTGAGAGATACTTTGGTTTCTCTATGACAGTGGGAGCGAGGATTGCATCATGAGATGATGACCCAACTAGTTTCGAGCTGGCCATCAGGAGTGAGACTCTGTAAGAATGGCTGGATGCTTAGTGATCTGAGATGGAATCCATGTACACCAACAAAGTATGGACTTTGGTTGCTATATCTTAAGGGTTAAATCCCCATCAGGAGCAAGTATATCTTGAGAAGATTACTTGGTGTAGATGGAAAAGTTAAAACTTTCAAAGCTAGACTTGTTAAAAGTTTGCATCATTTACCAGGCGTGGATAATGATGAAACCTTTTCAAGTAGCTATGCTTAAGTCCATCCAGATCCTACTTGTCACGGCTACATACCATGACTACGATATCTGGTGGTTGGGTGTCATGACTGCTTTTCTAAATGATGTTTTAGAAGAGTGCGTCTATAAGTACATAGCCAGAGGGCTTCGTAGACAGTGGGAGCAACGGAAACGTGTGCAAGATGTTTTATGTGATGAAGCAGGCATCGCGGAATTGGAACATCTGTTTCGATGAGTTAGTCAAACAGTTTGACATCATCGAAATGGTAGATGAACCTTGTATATACAAAAAGGTAGTAGGGAGTATGGTGGTGATCCTCGTAGAGTACGTGGACGACATACTCTTGATAGGGAAGGAGTTTACTATGCTACGCTCGATCAATCTCCGCTTATCACAATGATTCTCCATATAGGATCAAAGTGATACCTCCTAAATCCTGAGTTTTGGATCTATGAGATAGATTTAATTGGATGTTAGGATTCTCACTAGCTGTAGTGAGATGGTATCAATCGATCCTGGGGAGAATCACTGGAAGGGTTCCAGAGTGATAAAGACGACTGAGTGTCAGTCACAGGCATTGTCTTTACCCTCAGTGAAGGGACGGTATGTTGGAAGAGTTCCAAGCTAGATACCGTGGCATACTAGACGATAAAGGCAGGATATATCGCTACTTAAGATGCTACCAAAGAGGCTGTTTGGGTGTATATTGGTTCATGAGATGAACTACGTGTAAGTCCACGTTGCGACCCCCGGTTCTTACGGGGAGGCGGAAACGGTATAAAATCAAAATTTTAACGCAAGAGGCAACATGGACTATGCTAGGTCGGGATCTTTACCTAAACTAAAACTAGCATACTAAGCTAAAGAGATTTAGCTACTCGGATGAAGATGGTTATACCTTGCTTTTCTTGAACTCCTTCTCTTCAAGCTCCGGTGGTGGTCCGATGGCTCCTTCTCGTCGTCTCCGTACGCCGAAGATAGATCCACTTGAAAGCTCCAACCTTTAGCTCCTTCTTCGTTCTTTGAAGAAACTAGTTCACTTGGTTTGCTAAACCTAGTGAACTAGAATGAGTAGAGATGATTTAGAATGGGATTTTATCTATGGTTCTTGATTCTCAACTCATGAGACAAGAGAACCATAGATCAAGAGAGGGAGCAAGAGGTTGAGGGTGAGAGCAAGAGGAGAGCTCAAGAACAAGAGAGAGAATGAGCAAGGAAAAAAAATGAGCAACTCTTTTGTCTCTCACCCTCTCATAATCCAAAAGAAATGATAACTCATCATATCAAAAAGTCTTATGTGATGGTAGGAAGCAACCATAACCTTATCATGTCATGCACTCATTTTACTCAAATGAATAAGCAAGAAAAAGTCTTTGGCATGAAATGATAACCATGGTTATCATGATGGTCAACTAGTCAAGCCTAGTCAACCGGTCAACAAGTCAACAAAAGTCAACAAGTCAACAAAGTCAACAAGTCAACAAGTCAACAACCATATCACCATAATACTTAATTAATATAATAGTTAATCACATATCATATTCTCATTAGGGTTGAGCAAAAAGTCAAAAAGTCAACGGTCAACTGTCAACAACCCTAATGAGAATCCGCTGTCTGTGCCTCCCTGTCAACTGTGCATACACACCCGCATCCGCGTTCCGAGGAACACGAATGCAAACTGGATAAATCCAATCCCATAAAGTACACTAGGATCTGGCTTAAACCAAAGCCCGCTAGTGTAAACTGTCCGGACACTGTACGTGCACAAGTGCACGGATGTGACCGAACCCTGTCGCAAAACCATGCGACCTGTCGCAATACCATGCGACCTCTACTCTTTTGCCTAAAGGCGAAAAGCTTTCTGTGTGGGACTCTAAAGACTCGACACTACGCTGGCAGTGGGTTTAACCACAGACCGCAAGCGGCACTAGCTGTGCGTAACGGTCCCCAGGTAATGCCGACAAGAAGACCGACGAGGCGAAACCCATCTGAACTCCTACTGAGCCTGAATGTGACATTCTCCGTACAGTCCGGTCTGTTCGTCTGATACATCGCATGGCGGGCCTAGGGGGCGGTAAACGTCAGTCCCCCAATAGCGGTACAAGTCGTGCCGGAGCGAAGCCCAAAACACCCTGAGATAACACTGGAAACCTACCAGTATATCTCGTTTGCCCTGGCCAGGGACTACTCGTGTAATGGCTCTCCTAGACACAGCGCGATGTCAACCCCCAATACCGGGAGAGACGAATCCTGTCTAACCGTCACTGCCTCCAAGTGCTTCGGGACTGCACCCAACCACCACCTGTTTGCACGACTCCTTTGAGCCGTGGTAGGGTAGTGATCAAAGTACAGTGGGAACACACCCGAGGCGAAGTGACAGTGTCAAGTCAGCGGACTAAGCTGTACTCATGTCACCTGGGAACTGATAACTGACGATAGGTATAATACCAACTGGTCAGTTCCCGACGAGTCCTGTCCAGTGTACCCGTAACCTAACGGGCACCCGCATACTATCTCAAGTACGACGTACTGACGGCTGTGGGACAGACCGTCTCCCGCACTGGGATGAGAAGCGCATGCGCTGGTCTACTCCGGAGTATCGATGCCCTGTCTCGATAGTCCTGCGACCAGGGACCTGCATAAGGATGTGCTTCTAGATTACCCAGCCCCACTAGTGTGACGGCCATCACATCGCTGGTAATCAAGCAAAGATCCTAAGGGCTCCACTAATGTGTATAAGCAATATACAAAGATAAACACATGTACACATTGAAGTAGAAATAAACCAAGTAGCATACTACCATTTTGAGCAAGATTGTATATACAAGGTGAATATCCCAAGCTTCCATTAAGTAATATACATACTAGTATGATACAGTAATGGCCTCTAGGGCATATACACTAACAATCTCCCACTTGCACTAAGGCCATGTACTGGCGTATCGAAGACCTATCATCTCGATCAGCCGCTCGAACTGAGTCTGGGTTAGGGCCTTGGTGAATGGATCTGCAGTGTTGTCTTCCGAAGCGACTCTCCGAACCTCGATCTCCTGGCGATCCACGATCTCCCTGATCAGGTGATACCGCCTCAAGATGTGCCTGGATCTCTGATGGGACCTGGGTTCCTTCGCTAAAGCTATAGCCCCGTTGTTGTCGCAATACAGAGGTTTTGGATCAACAATGGACGGAACCACCTGAAGTTCTTTCAAGAACTTCCTCATCCAGACAGCTTCTTTTGCGGCATCTGATGCAGCGATGTATTCCGCTTCCATCGTCGAGTCTGCAACGGTTTCTTGTTTGGAACTCTTCCAACACACCGCCCCTCCATTGAGGGTGAAGACAAAACCCGACATGGACTTGGAATCATCCTTGTCACTCTGGAAGCTGGAGTCAGCAAAGGCCTCGATCTGGAGGTCCTTTCCGCCATACACCAAGAACATCTCCTTAGTCCTTCTCAGGTACTTGAGAATGTTCTTTACTGCTATCCAATGTTTCTCCCCAGGGTTTGACTGATACCGGCTTACCACACTCAGTGCATAAGCTACATCCGGTCTAGTACACAACATCGCATACATTATAGAGCCTACCGCAGAAGCGTAGGGTATAATAGACATGCGATCCCTCTCCAAATCAGTCTTGGGAGACATCTCTTTAGAGAGGGTGATCCCGTGACAAGCCGGTAGGTTACCACGCTTGGAATCTTCCATACTGAATCTCTTCAGTATAGTGTCGATGTACCTAGACTGTGAAAGTCCTAATATCCTCTTGGATCTGTCACGGTAGATCCGGATACCCAGAATGTATGAGGCATCACCCAGGTCTTTCATGGAGAACCTGTGTGACAAGAACCCCTTGACAGATTGTAGCATAGGAATGTCATTTCCTATTAAGAGAATGTCATCCACGTATAAAACGAGGAATACTGCAGTTCTCGCTACAAATCTACTATAGATGCATGGCTCATCTGGATTTTTGATAAAGCCAAATTCTTTGACCGTCTCATCAAAGCAGATGTTCCAACTCCGCGATGCCTGCTTTAGTCCATAGATGGACTTAAGCAACTTGCACACCTTTCCGCTGCTCCCACTCTGAATGAAACCCTCTGGCTGGTCCATATAGACACACTCCTCTAAATTTCCATTTAGAAAAGCTGTCTTTACGTCCATTTGCCAAATCTCATAATCGTGGAAGGCAGCAATGGCAAGAAGGATCCGAATGGATTTCAGCATGGCTACTGGAGAAAAGGTTTCGTCATAGTCCAAGCCTGGTCTTTGACGAAAACCCTTTGCTACCAGCCTAGCTTTATAGGTCTCAACCTGTCCATCTACACCAATCTTCCTTTTGAAGATCCACTTGCATCCTACGGGTTTTACCCCGTCTGGAGCAATGTCCAACGTCCATACCTTGTTGGTGTACATGGACTCCATTTCGGTCCGCATTGCATCCAGCTATTTCACTGAGTCAACGCTCTGAACGGCCTGCTGGAAGCTAGTAGGCTCATCATAATCTATGATGCAATCCTCTCTATCCCCGTCTATGAGAAAACCGAAGTATCTCTCGGGCGGATGAGACTGCCTACTACTTCTGCGGAGCGGCGTAGGAATGTCCTGTTCTGTTGAACCCTCTGGTTCCACTAACCTTTCAGTAACAGTCTGTGGTTCTGGAATTTCTTCCAGTTCTACTGTGCTCCCACTTATCTGGTTTTCCAAAAACTCAGTTTCCAAGAAGTAGGCATGACGAGAAACAAGAACTTTTTGTTCCTCTTCACAGTAGAAGAAATATCCTTTTGAGTTCTTTGGGTACCCCACAAACTTGCACTGTACTGAGCGTGCCTCGAGCTTGTCCGCATACTGCTTTTTGACAAAAGCCGGACATCCCCATGTCTTAATGTGCTTAAGATAGGGTCTCTTCCCACACCACATTTCATATGGTGTAGAAGGCACAGTCTTAGTCGGAACTCGGTTCAAAAGGTACGCAGCTGATTCTAGCGCATACCCCCAGAATGATCGCGGTAACTCAGCGTTACCCATCATGGACCGCACCATATCCAATAGGGTGCGGTTCCGTCTCTCCAATACACCGTTATGTTGCGGGGTGTAAGGAGGAGTAAGCTGAGAGAGAATTCCGTTCTCTTTTAAATAGTCCAGGAATTCGGCACTTAAGTATTCTCCACCTCGATCCGATCTTAGAATTTTAATACTTTTGCCGGTCTGTTTCTCTACTTCATTCTTATACTCCTGGAATTTTCCAAAAGCCTCGGACTTATGTTTCATTAAGAAGACATAACCGTACCTCGAGAAGTCATCCGTAAAAGTAATGAAGTAAGAATGTCCGCTTCGGGCATGTGTAGACATTGGACCGCACACGTCACTGTGTACGAGTCCCAAGAGCTCGCTCGCTCTTACTCCATGTCCAGTAAACGGAGTCTTTGTCATCTTTCCTTTGAGACAGGATTGACAAGTGGCATATGACTGATATTCGAACGCATTCAAATACCCTTCTGTATGTAACTTCGTCAACCTTCTCTCATTGATGTGACCCAATCTACAATGCCATAAGAAAGTCTGATTTATTTCTGGAGACTTTCTTTTGTGTGTATTCTGGACATTAAAAATCTGTGGTTGGTTCAATACGTATATACCATTACTCAATGTACCTGACCCAATCATAACTTGATTAAGGTGAATGTTTACAACATTACTTACAAACGCAAATTCATAACCTTCTTTAGAAACTAAAGATACAGAAATGATATTACAAGTTGCGTTGGGTACAAAAAAGCAATTACGCAAAACCAAAAGATGTCCATCTGACATTCCCAGGTGATAGTCCCCCACGGCTTTAGCATCCATGCTAGCTCCGTTCGCAACTCTGAGGGTCATGTCACCTTCCTTCAAAACCCTACGGTTTCTCAACGCCTGCAAAGAATTACAGATATGAGATCCTGATCCGGTATCCAATACCCAGGAAGTAGAGTTTATTGAAAGACAGTTTTCAATAACATACACACCTGAAGCTGAAGCTGCAACCTGCTTCAATTCCTGTGTTCTGGCCTTCCAGGCCCTGCAATCATTCTTCCAGTGTCCTTTCTTATGACAATAGAAGCATTCTTCCTTATCCACAAGCTTCCCCGCTATTTTCGTTGCTTTTCCTTTTTCCTTCGTATCCATCTTACTAACACCGCCCCTTGGTTTGGCGGGGGCCTTCTTCTTCTTTCCCTTGGCTTTCGCCTTGGACCTAGAAGAAGATGATCCTCCTACAAACAAAGTGGATGTATCCCTACCTTTCTGTAGGGTGCCCTCTGCGCTCCTCAGCATGTTGAGGAGCTCTGATAGTTCAACCTCTTTTTCTTGTAGGTTGAAGTTCAGTATAAACTGGGCGTAAGTGGAAGGAAGGGACTGGAGAACTATATCTGTATATAGCTCACTCTCCAATGTGATCCCTAGGTCAGCGAGCTCCTCAATGTAGCCGATCATCTTTAGCACGTGCTCGGCTACTGATGATCCGACGGCCATTCTTGTCGAAAATAACTTTCTCGACGCTTCGTATCTTGCGATACGAGATTGCTCTCCATACAGTTCTTTTGTATGGAGCAATATGGATTCCATGTCCATATTCTCATGCCTCCTCTGATGTTCGTTGTCCATCGAGGCAAGCAAGAGGCACTTGGCCTTCGCGCTATCAATCTCCCAAGTCTTGCGGATTTCCTTATCCGCGACACTGGAAGTTGGACCAGGGACAGGGGGAGCTTTGGTGGTAAGAAGATACCCCAGCTTGTCATAAGTGATTGCTATCTTGACATTCCTGAGCCAATCTTTGTAGTTTGGCCCTGTCAGTTTGTTTTTATCTAGGAGTAACTTAAGTCCAGTCATGTTGATTGGTCGCTGCAATTTAGAGAGAAGAAGAAACACTCAGCATGATGCTCTTGCAAGTTTAGAGTGGTTTTTAGTTTGTCTAAACAGGATGGCTCCCACTGTTTCTCGAATCCCTCCTCAAACCATAAAGGAAGAATTAGTCAGGATCAATCCCACCGTACAATACTTGCTTAACCGTTCGGCCAGGCTGGTGTCGGTACTTCGAGGGAGGTTTTCCAACGCTTTCGCGAAGTTCCTTAATTAGAGAACCTCTTTTCCCTGGGGGCGTAGCCCCGCTAACACCTTTCTAGGCACCTACTAGGTTTATAGCATTGATCGTTAAGCGAGAATTTTCCCGAGGAGTAGCATATACTCACAGTAGGATCGGGATCCAAATATCATCGCGTGACGAAACTGAAGGAATCCTACCAGAATCATCACACTCCAAATGGTATGCAAATCTAGCAAGTTTCAGTACTTGTGAAACTCCCGATGTGGATTTTTGCCCCATGCTCTTATGACCTTGACTTTGGCCAACAAATCATAAGTCACATGTCAAGTTCTACCCGTCGTTCTCCAGGTTAATTTGAATCCACCCGCACATACCCTTGACTTTGGCCAACAAGGCAGTACGACTGTTCCAAACCAACGCATCTATCTATGCTGCACATGAATACCCAATAGCTACCAATCACTATGCCTTGACTTTGGCCAACAAACACAGCTTGAATACTATTGACTATTCATGTGAAACGACGGAGGGCTACGAATGGTTTTGGCAAAACCGTGAACGTAGTGAACTTGATTTAGTCGATGGAACGAGATAGCTTTTAAATGGAGTGGCTCAAACTCCGTATTTTAAAAGTTGTTTTGAAAAGAACCGAGTGGTTTTTCGAAAGTGTTCCAACGACTTTAACTTGGTTTATTATCTTGCATTAGTTCTTTTAATGCGTGATATTCTTGCATTAGTTCTTTTAATGCGTCCCATCATTTAATCCTACCATTGCAGAAAACAACCAAAATATGACGTACGTTTATGCCATTCGCATTCGCCACTGGGCCCCGTCATTACCCGTTAGGTTACTTAACTAACGACAGAGCGGGGGCTGGGCTAGCGCGTCTGTAAAACATAAGCAACGCCTAAATAGAAAGCAATGATAGACATTTCAGATCACAGATAAATACATTGGATATACTAGGAATCTGTAATTTGTACGAGCCTGTAACAAAAAACAGATTACACGGTCACGGTGAATAGCCAATACCCCACCCAAGACCCCTACGGGTGCGGCAAACTACCCGCCAAGTACCCGAAGCGTAGCAACCTCCCTCATCACCATGAGTAGGCCACTCGACACTTCGGCATACCCGGTAGTTTGTGCACCCCTCCATGGGTCTAACCTAGGAGCAAAAACAGTAAAAAGAAATTATACAATGACGGCTACAACCCCGACCCGGTTGTGCGGCCATACAAATAATTATTACATCAATTTACAAATTTACATGAATTGCAAGAAAAGAAAACTCTCGTCTCACAACCCCCGGCTATTCACCCGCGACAATCCAACATATTTATATACACATTCCAGCACATTACAGATCATGTATAACCCCGACTAATCGACTTATAGCGATTAGCCGACGTTTAATACATGCAAACAACACAGATATAACCATCATAGTCAAAATGCAGTGAAGTTCGGAAAAAATACGGAATTATAGGACCCCAAAAGGAAATTTCTTTTCTGGAAAATCTGGGCACATATAATATATCTCAAAAATCCCAAAACCAACACAGACACACACTGCACGAAAAATGACGCACAGAAGACGACAAACGGCGGCGGTTCCGCGGCACATGCCTACCTCGTGCCGCGGAACCGCGGCGGTTTGAACGAAACAGTGGACCGTTTTTCATGGGTGTTCTAACAAAACCCTGAGCCGAATTTAGGTGTGTAACAAAACTTGTTTTGACCAGAAAAAATTTCAACAGAAACTAGGATTTTGAAAAAGTTTGGTTTTTGGATTTTTCCGGTTCCGAACTTCGTTACACTTCACTACCAAGCTAGTTTAAGTTTAGTTAGGCTCTGATACCACTGTAAGTCCACGTTGCGACCCCCGGTTCTTACGGGGAGGCGGAAACGGTATAAAATCAAAATTTTAACGCAAGAGGCAACATGGACTATGCTAGGTCGGGATCTTTACCTAAACTAAAACTAGCATACTAAGCTAAAGAGATTTAGCTACTCGGATGAAGATGGTTATACCTAGCTTTTCTTGAACTCCTTCTCTTCAAGCTCCGGTGGTGGTCCGATGGCTCCTTCTCGTCGTCTCCGTACGCCGAAGATAGATCCACTTGAAAGCTCCAACCTTTAGCTCCTTCTTCGTTCTTTGAAGAAACTAGTTCACTTGGTTTGCTAAACCTAGTGAACTAGAATGAGTAGAGATGATTTAGAATGGGATTTTATCTATGGTTCTTGATTCTCAACTTATGAGACAAGAGAACCATAGATCAAGAGAGGGAGCAAGAGGTTGAGGGTGAGAGCAAGAGGAGAGCTCAAGAACAAGAGAGAGAATGAGCAAGGAAAAAAAATGAGCAACTCTTTTGTCTCTCACCCTCTCATAATCCAAAAGAAATGATAACTCATCATATCAAAAAGTCTTATGTGATGGTAGGAAGCAACCATAACCTTATCATGTTATGCACTCATTTTACTCAAATGAATAAGCAAGAAAAAGTCTTTGGCATGAAATGATAACCATGGTTATCATGATGGTCAACTAGTCAAGCCTAGTCAACCGGTCAACAAGTCAACAAAAGTCAACAAGTCAACAAAGTCAACAAATCAACAAGTCAACAACCATATCACCATAATACTTAATTAATATAATAGTTAATCACATATCATATTCTCATTAGGGTTGAGCAAAAAGTCAAAAAGTCAACGGTCAACTGTCAACAACCCTAATGAGAATCCGCTGTCTGTGCCTCCCTGTCAACTGTGCATACACACCCGCATCCGCGTTCCGAGGAACACGAATGCAAACTGGATAAATCCAATCCCATAAAGTACACTAGGATCTGGCTTAAACCAAAGCCCGCTAGTGTAAACTGTCCGGACACTGTACGTGCACAAGTGCACGGATGTGACCGAACCCTGTCGCAAAACCATGCGACCTGTCGCAATACCATGCGACCTCTACTCTTTTGCCTAAAGGCGAAAAGCTTTCTGTGTGGGACTCTAAAGACTCGACACTACGCTGGCAGTGGGTTTAACCACAGACCGCAAGCGGCACTAGCTGTGCGTAACGGTCCCCAGGTAATGCCGACAAGAAGACCGACGAGGCGAAACCCATCTGAACTCCTACTGAGCCTGAATGTGACATTCTCCGTACAGTCCGGTCTGTTCGTCTGATACATCGCATGGCGGGCCTAGGGGGCGGTAAACGTCAGTCCCCCAATAGCGGTACAAGTCGTGCCGGAGCGAAGCCCAAAACACCCTGAGATAACACTGGAAACCTACCAGTATATCTCGTTTGCCCTGGCCAGGGACTACTCGTGTAATGGCTCTCCTAGACACAGCGCGATGTCAACCCCCAATACCGGGAGAGACGAATCCTGTCTAACCGTCACTGCCTCCAAGTGCTTCGGGACTGCACCCAACCACCACCTGTTTGCACGACTCCTTTGAGCCGTGGTAGGGTAGTGATCAAAGTACAGTGGGAACACACCCGAGGCGAAGTGACAGTGTCAAGTCAGCGGACTAAGCTGTACTCATGTCACCTGGGAACTGATAACTGACGATAGGTATAATACCAACTGGTCAGTTCCCGACGAGTCCTGTCCAGTGTACCCGTAACCTAACGGGCACCCGCATACTATCTCAAGTACGACGTACTGACGGCTGTGGGACAGACCGTCTCCCGCACTGGGATGAGAAGCGCATGCGCTGGTCTACTCCGGAGTATCGATGCCCTGTCTCGATAGTCCTGCGACCAGGGACCTGCATAAGGATGTGCTTCTAGATTACCCAGCCCCACTAGTGTGACGGCCATCACATCGCTGGTAATCAAGCAAAGATCCTAAGGGCTCCACTAATGTGTATAAGCAATATACAAAGATAAACACATGTACACATTGAAGTAGAAATAAACCAAGTAGCATACTACCATTTTGAGCAAGATTGTATATACAAGGTGAATATCCCAAGCTTCCATTAAGTAATATACATACTAGTATGATACAGTAATGGCCTCTAGGGCATATACACTAACACTACGTTCCTCCCATTGTGTGACAATGGAGTTGTGGCTTATGCCAAGGAACGCACGTCCCATCAGTGATCCAGACATAATCTATGGCAGTATCACCTGATCATGGAGATGATTGATCTTCAGGGTGATCGAGGTTAGGAGAGTAGACTCAGAGGACAACACGGCGGATCCACTCACAAAGGCCGTTTCCCAGAGAGAGACTTTTATGGGATGGTTGAGTATGAGATACTACAACCACTGCTATCAGATGGCCCTAGTGCAAATGGGAGATTGTTAGTTATATGTATGCCCTAGAGGCCATTACTGTACATTGGATGTATATTCTAGTGGATGCTGGGACATATATAGGGAGGACTTTCTTGCTCGACATGATAGTATGCTATCTGGTTACTACTTTACCTTAACGTGTATACTGATTGTCTCTCTGTTACATGTTGGTAAAGCCCTTAGGATGAGTACTTGACTACCTGGACTATGATGTGGATCATACTAGTGGAGACATGGTAGTCCATAAGTACATCCTTGAAAGTCCCTAGTCATGGGTGTATCGAGACGGGGCATCGATATACCAGAGTAGACTAGCGTATACCTTCTCGACCCATACAGATGGGCGATGGATGATCCCATATCCATTGGTGTTTGACATCAGAGATTATATACGGGTGCTCAGTAGAGACTGGGTACACTGGACGGACTCGCCGAGAACTCCCAGATGGTATTATACCTCACGTCAGATGGCAGTTCTCTTGTGACACTGGTACAGAGTAGTCTGTTGACCCGAGATCGTCATAGAGTCTTGTGTGGTTCCCACTGTGCTTTGATTTCCACCTTACCACGTCCAAGAGGGCGTGCAAAACGGTGGCTTTTGGGTACAGTCCCGAATCACATGGAGGCAATGAGCGATAGGAGGGGATTCGTCTCTCCCGGTATAGGGAGTTGATGTTGCACTGTGTTCGATTGGCTATAACCGGAAATCCCTGGCCAGGGTTGCTGAGATTTACTGGTAAGTGTTACCAGTAGTTTCTCGAACTGTTATAGACCTCATATCGACACGACTTATCGAGCTATTGGGGTCTGACGTTTACCACCCCTAGGCAAGATATGCGACATATCAGACGACGAGACCGGACTGTACGGTAGTGTTACTGGTTGGATTCACTGGAGTGTGAGCGGGCTTGCTCGTCGATCTTCTGATCGCTCAATACCCGGGTGGCCGTTACGTTTAGCAGACCGCTTGCGGCTTGTGGGTGCTTGATATGATCATCATCTGCTACCGACGTATTGACGAGTCTTTAGAGTCCTACACAGAGATTTCCTGGCTCAAGCGAAACGAAATAGGAGCGCATATGAGATATGTGCGGGACCGAGAATGATACCAGTATGTGATACTGTATTCGATTCTCGCGATTTGTGACATTGATCGGTTATATACGATATAGCCGGGTTATCGGATCAAGTGTTGATTCGATAAGTTGTTACTGTTGATACTAGCCGGTTATATGCGATATGACCGGATCGTTAAATCAAGTGTTGATTTAATGATTTAATGTATAATTATATATTTGATATATTACTTTGCATTAACTAGTATCGGTTCACTTTAAGATGGATTTTCTCACTCGGATGTGCGCATTACATATGCGATATGATTTTGTGCACTTGTTTGTATCATGTTTGATGATGCATGTCTTTTTGGTTAAGTGTAAAGATTTAAACCATGGTTAAGTGGATAATTAGGGTTTTACATATTCATTTATTAATCTTTTTCTTTTTGGAAAATAAAATGCATAAAGAGAAAATGGTGGCTTTCATTTGTTTCTTTCATGAAGATTCATGAAGGTTTGACTAAGTCACCATTTTGTCTCATGCTTAACCCTAACCATTCCACTAAACCATGATTCACTCTCTACACCTAACCATGGTTCTATTATGATAAGAATTGATTATTCTTTTCATTTTGGAATTAACTTATCATAACATTTCTTCTTCTTCTTCCTTGAACTCAAGAAGAAAACCTTGCATCCATCAATGGTGATTGATGAATTAGAGTGAGAAATCCAATTCTAAAGTCTACCCACTTCTTATTTCTTCATCCTCTACCTCTTGCCAAGTAGTAGAGTGTGTTTCCTTCACAAGTTTTCATGACTTGGTGAAGGTGGAGCTTGATTTAGCGATGCCTCGACGTAGATCATCTTCGGCATGGACATCGACGACCTAGCTCGCCATTTCTCCGACGAAGCCGACGCTAGAGCCCGGGATCCGTCTTGGACAGCGAGGAGACTTCATTGCGGAGCCGTGGAGGTGGAGCACCGGATCTACAAAGGTTGTATTTCCGTATTCTCATAGTTAAGTTGTTAACTAGTTTCATTTTCGCCTAGAAATCTAGCCAACGATCTTGTTAGGGTTTCCCGGCACAATTACACTTTGAAATTGGCATGGTTGATGCCTTGTGAGACCTCAATAGTGTGCTTAGGAACCCTACACTCTGCACCCGATCCTAGAAACGTACACAAGTAAAAAGAGAATAAATATATAATTAGTCACGGACACAACCAATACAAGTCAACCACGCGCCCTAACTAGACGCGCACGCACTTGGTGCACAAAACGCTCTCGCGACAACGTCACAGACCACAACTAGGGTCGCAATACGTGGCAACTACCAAACCAAAAACCCAATCTCACTAATCGCGCATCCACGACACATCAAATATTATATGAAATAGGTTATAATTCACCAAAACCTCAAACTTAAATAAAATCGATTTAACCCAAAAAACCTAGTAAGCATCTTTTAACCGTTTTAGTACAAACTTGATGTTTTAACAATTTTTTTGGCCACAATGCTCACTAAATAACATAATTAGGTCACACAAACCCTAACTAGATTTTAATTTCACCTAATTTCCCATTAATTAAAAACTTAGTTTGCTAAATTATGTAACTTGGACAATTTTAAAGCAACAATTAGCAAACTAACTACTAGCTTAAATTCTTCAAATCCTAATATGTTAAGCTACCCATTATAACCATAAAAAAGTGATAAAACCCTCACTTGAATTTCTTAAACTTGAAATTTAAACCATATTACTAACTAAAAATGTTTGATTTAAAGTATTTAAACAACAATTTAACTATAGGGTTTATATTTATACCTCACAAATTTTGAGATCTAGCATGAATCTTAGCCTCTCAAATTGCCATATTTCTCCTTGATTCATGCTAGCTTGGGACAAGGGAAAAAATGGGTAGAGATTTAATTGAAGAATTAGTGAGGTTTTAGATTGATTTTTAAGGTAAAATTGATGATTTTTTTGAAGAGAAATGAGAGGAGAAAATGGGGGGGGCTGCTATCCAAGGGGGCTCGGCCAAGGATGGGGAGAGGGGAGAGAGGGTGAGGTGAAGGTGTTGAAGTCAACAAAAGTCCATACCACAAATATCTAATTCAGACTTCTTTCTTTACTCTTTTCTTTTTTAATTTCTTTTCTTTTGTTTTCTTTTCTTAATTTGGATGGGAGAATTGGGAGGGGCTGCTGCCTATAGGCTCGGCCAAGTGGGGGGATAGGGGGTGTGAGTGTGGGTGTGGGTGTAGCAAGTTCCAAGTGAAGAAAATACCCCCATACCTCAATTACCCCTGCTCGGTCATCCCCGGTTGGTAGCCCCTACCCACGATGCCAGGGATCCAAGCCCTCGCAAGAGGCAACCGGATCCGCCCTCGTTCGGTCATCTCTGGCGGGTAGCTCCCTACCCACGACGCCAGGGATCAAAGCCCTCGCCAAGAGGCAGCCGAGCGGCTATCCTGCTCAGTCATCCTCGGCTGGTAGCTCCTTACCCATGACAACAGGGATCAAAGCCCTCGCCAAGAGGCATCTGAAGCCCTCAGAGTGAGGACACCGAGCTCTCTTCGGCTCGGCACCCATCAAACACCGCGGATCTGAAGCACTCTCTAAGAGACACCATGTCTATATAAGCCTGAGCGATCCCCCTCGACTTCGGGGCCATGGAGATACCTTCTTTCCAATAAAATCAACTCGACGCGCGATCGCCAGACGAAGAACTGACCTGACATGGAAGCTCAACAGTGCAAGTCCGAATATTCTACGAGTATTCTTCACAAACAAAGGATAATATGAAAGCAATGAAACAGCAAAAGTTTATTCGCACAAACAAAATTCTTTACAAGGGTATTGGGGGCTCCCCAGCCCTACAAAATTCCCGATGAGACAAAATAAAAGAAGCAGGAAGACAAGGGGCTTCAGGCCTCAGGGCCAGGCGCAACCCCGGGAACCTCAATACCTGCCATGGCTCGGGCAGGGTCCTCGGCCACTTCCTCGTCAGGGACCTCTTCTTCTCCGAGGTCGTCCCCCTGCTCGTCGGCACCCGTGAGGGGGTATTCGGCCCGGAGCTCTTCATCAGCGAACTCCGGCATCTGGGCCTTGACGGCGTCGAGGGCCTCGTTCCAGATGTTCGTAGTTGCCACGGATAGGTCAGAGTAGTAGTCTTTCGACTTCTTATAGTCCTCCACCTCCTTAGCCGCCCCGAGATTAGCCCGCTTCACCTCCTCGGCCGCCACCTCCAACTCCTTCCAGAGGGTCTCCATCGTCTTCTTCATGGTGCCGACAAGCACCCTGGCGTCCTGGAGCTTGGCCTTGGTGGCCTCATGGTGCCGGGCAGCCTCCTTCTTCGAGGTCGCCGCCGCCCGCACCGCAGCGGCCACCTCTTGCTTCCCGGCCGCCACCTCGCCCTCCAGAGCGGTGACCCTCGCTATCGCCGCCTCCAGCTCCCGCTTGGAGCTCTCCTCCAGTGAGTTAAGCTGGCCCGCGGCCTTCATCGCCGGGGTTATCACCTCTTCCTCCATGCGGACGGCAAGGGCGACATGTTGGAGGACCTGAGATAATCAAAGAGAGGTCAGAAAGACAAAGGAGGCACTAAATCTCACGAATAGCCGAGCGCTCACCTGCACGGCCTCCTGGGCAATGTACGCCATCTTGCCACTGAGGGTCCCCCCGGGGACCCTGCCCCCTGCCGACTTCTCGATATCGAACAGCAGGCTGTCGGCGACGGAGAGCCCCGAGGGCACCACAAAGCAGAGGTCCTCCTCCTCTACCATGATCGGGGAGGCCGGGGTACGAGGAACCCTTCGGTGGACCCTCTTGAGGGGGGCTGATGGAGAGCCGGTCTCCTCCTCCGAGGTTGGGCCCTCCTGTTCATGCACCCGCTTCCGGCTCGGTGCTTTGCTGGACTCCGGGATGGGACCCTCCCCCGAACGCTGAAAAGGTACGGCCACCGAAGGCATCGGGACGGCGGCCGAAGAAACTGGGACAGGCTTCGAGCGGGAAGAGATGGTGCCTCCAGCCTTCAGGACCTTCTTTGGCTGCCGCATGGAGGCTTGGAGTTCGTTCATATCCATGGGTTCTGCACAAAACAAGATGCAGTGGAGTCAGCGCCGCATACAAAAATAAAGCAAAACACAAGCCTAACTCACCGACGAACTCGACGGGGTTGAGCCCGGCCCAACTCAAGGCCCGCTCAGATAGCAGCACGCCAGGTCTTGGAATGGGCTCCCACGACGCCACTCTCACCGTGGCGGGGTCATTGGACTGATTTCCCGGGAAGCACTTATCCCTTGACCATTGGGTCGGCACGGGCCAGTCCTCACCCTCGGGCGGTGCAACAAAGAAGAACTTCTTCTTCCAGTCATGGATAAAAGAAGGCAGGACTACAACTCCTGACCCGGCGGCACCCTCCTGTCGCTTCCTAAATGAGAGGTAGATCCACCTCGGGTCGCCCGCTCAACCCCCAGGATGATTTTTGAAGAGGAGAGAGGAATCAAGGATGGAGAGACTGAAGGGGACCGCTTGTAGCTTCAGGCGGACCAGAAACCCGAGGAGGATCCTCCATGAGTTCGGCACTAACTGGCCCGGAGCTAACCCGAAGAAGTTCAGCGCTTCGACGACCTCCGGAGGGAAGGGCAGGCGCATTCCGCCCCAAAGGGCTTCCAGGTACAGGGCGATCTCCCTACCCCGTACTTGGTCCACCCTCTCTCCTTCCTTGGCCAAGCGAAGCGTATAGCCAGAAGGGATATGGAAGCGAGCCCGAGCGTTGGTGAGCTCATCCTCGTGGCTCATCAAAGACAGCGCGCCAGGAGCGGCGTCCGCCTCCTCCTCCCTGGGGACTGCCCCAGTCACATGATCCCGGGAAGAGGATCCGACCCCTGCTCCCCGGGAAGAATCGGGCTCGACTGGAGGGTCCCTAGAGCCTACTCCCACCACATCTACAGACTCTACAAAGGAAGACATCTAACCTGGAGAATAGGGATCCTCGGGAGGCAAAAGCAGAAGAAAGAAGAAGAGTGCCGAGCTATCAGGACTTAAAGCGAGGAAAGTATGAAGAGATAGGGGCCTTGGAGTGGACCTCATCCCTATTTATTGCTACCATCGCCCTCATCCAACGACGCCCTTCATCCCCCGCCAAAACGACTCCTTACGTCCGACGACCCCGATTGCTCCACCTGTCGCTCCAGCATTGGGCCGCATCCCATCAGACGCCACAGGTCTGCAACACGTCGCGTCGCCCAACCGACGCTCGACACATGGACCGTCGCTTCAGTGAAGGAACGCACGAACCGGCGCACCTTCCTTAAATGCAGAGATCTCGCCCATGATTCACTGGCAGAAAAGACAACAGATTGCCCGGGGACATGTCCCAACGATATCTTCGAAGGGAGCTCACCCCGGGTGGCCCGGCAGTCCACTCTCGACCCGACCTGTCAGCTGGTCGGGACGAGAGTGAGGGGTTAATGATGATGCTCGATATCGGCGATCTCCCAGATCGTGACACATGGCAGATGACGTGTCCCATAGCTCAGAAGAAAAGGCCCCCAGGGGCTGACCAGGCCACCCCTGTGCCCGACTCGTAAGCACAAGCTGGCTCTCCTCAGAGCCCCCATGCACAAATTGGCTTCCTCGGCCTCCCAGCTCGCCTCCGAGCTATCACAGGACCAAGATGTCTCGGCTCTCCCGCTCGCCCCCGAGCTCTCCCGCCGAGGCCATTTTCCTCGGTCTCATCGACCGACCAACGGTACCACTTGCAGGGGTAACCGCCGCTCCATGAATCTCGCCATGCGCGAGATCTCCGCCGGCCACATTCTACGTTCCACGCCATTACGATCCCCATTAACGAGCTTGTCTCGCCATTAATGGGAAATCCGCTTATCACGCGAGCGTGACGTCGGGAGCGTAACGGCCGGTGTGATTCTCGTGCCTGCCCCTGCATGCTGCCGCTGCTATATAAACCCCTCTCCCAAAGAGATCAAGTAAGCCATTTTTACTCCACTAAGCCGTTACTCTGCTCGGATCTTGTTACTGACTTGATCGTCGGAGGGTCTTCGGTGGTACCAAACCACCTCTGGACTTCCTTGCAGGTACTCGGCGCAAATCTCCTCCAACCCATTGAGATCCATACATCGCAGGAGATCATGCTCCAGATCAAATCCAAGCCGTCAATGGCAGCCATCGGCAGATCAACGAGAGATAACATCTGAAGGAGACCGAAAAGGCCCCTCCATCAGTTAGATCTGGCGGTTATCCGGAGGATACCGATCGGAGTCGAGAGATGGATATGGGCCGACCCGTACTGCCGGAGCCCGAAGGCCGATCCGGACAGACGGAGCCCGAGGGCTGATCCGGACTGACGGAGCCAGATATATATGGATTTGCGTGTCGATGATGGACACGAGTATTTCATGATATTTTCGAGTGCCGATGTTGGGCACTCAGGTCCCATGAGATTTACAGGATATGAGGGCCAATTAGAGTGACGGCGCCTGAGTTATTAGGATTTGGGGTGTCGTTGATGGACACCGGGTTTTTCCATGATGATGATTCGTGATGATGATATGTTTTATCCCATACTCAGCATTCATTGATATGCATTGCTTCATGTATTTGTAGTACATGATAGAGTACCTTTTATGATTGTTACATATCCATGTTAGTATATTGATACTTTCAAATTGTATGTGATAAAGTATCGCAGTACGTACATACCTGCGATTACCTGTATGATCTTACTTACTATTCACGAGTTGGCAACTCACCCCCGTTGTGCCACAGTGTTTTGCAGGTTGACCCTCAGAGTAGTCACGGCAGGCTGCTTATTGTATCGTTTTGCAGCGGATACCGCTACGATTGGCTGTGAGCCGTTTTGCTGTAGGTGAGTTGCGGTTATCCGATTTTACATTCCATTGTATATCTCATTGTATCTAGTACTCTCCATCTACCATTTCATGTATTGACTTAGAGACGAGTTGTGAGGACGATATTGTATATTATTTTGTGACTTTGGATGTCGTACTCGTGTGAACCGGCTTTTATTATGCAGTTTTATCTTTTTTGCTGTTTTTCACTTATATTGTCCATTTCTTCGCTACGGCGTCGTATATATGCTTGTGGTGGTTGTTTCCGCTTTTGGGCATGATTTACTCCCGTTCGGGGATGCCTTACTTATATCATATGTTGCTTTACTTATATTTTATGTTTGTACCCGTTTCGGGGCTAGTTTTTACAAAGGAGGTGTTGCCGAAATTTTTAAGAAAATAAAATTTAAACTTTAAGGATTTTTACTTGAGATTTTCAAATGTTTTTAACAACGTTTTCATCACTTACTACTTTTTATGGTTTAGATTTCTGGGTTTTGGCTTACTTAAATTGCGTTGCGCCTGTAGACGTTTCGTGGTTTAAGTGCCGGTCACATGCCAAATTTCGGGTCATGACAGTTTCGGCCTAAAATATCTTCGACCTGCGGGGGCATGTTAGAATATAAAATATATTCTCTCAACTCTCATCATAATCTCGGAGTTTTTGTGCAGTGGCGGGGACATTTTACATGGTTCAAACGAGTGGAGTGAGTGTTTGCCTTTCCTTTTCACCCAAGGCTTCAATGCCTTTCATGGGGGAGGGGTTACAGTACTCATCTTCTCCACCAGTCGATATAAGATAATTCTAAGAATAGAGCAGGAGAAAATGCTTCAAAAAATCCAAAAAAACATTCTTCACTTTCTTTATAAAAAGATGCCACTTCCCGATTCAAAATTTTCAACTAGATTTTAGTTTAGGATTTCTTTCTTTGTAAAACAACTTCACTTCCTGTTGCATAGTTTTCAAATAGATCTTAGTTTGGGAAATGGCTTCCTTCTACCTGCCGACATGATACGATCCACTACTAGACAATTATGCTTGACTGTCCGCACGAGGCAGTGATTGTTACTGATTTCCGTTCAATAATTGGTTTTCTGAAGCCATTTTTCAGGATGCATAAACAACCTAGCAGGGCTCCCGTCTGTCCATAAATAAGGCCCGACTCTGACAAGCAGGCAGGGATATTCAACTTCCAGTCATTTTTTCATCTCCCATCATTTATACCTCTGCTCAGCATGTGAGCTTTATAGATTGAGATATTCTATTCCTTTTATCGAAGCCCTTGATCAAGTTTTAGGTGTTCATGATGATCTATAACTCATACGAGAAATAATGTCAGGAGCTCACAACTCTTAAGCTTGATCTCTTTAGGATATGAATTATTAATGTTACCAGTGAAGATATGACACAAAATACCTCGTAGGAGTACTGATGTCACCACTAAACATTAACTGATGTATACATGACAGAGAATAATTCATCCAATTTATTATTAAAAAACTTCTGTTATCACCAATATTATTCATACATCAGCATGCAAATTGTAGCCAGTTGCAAGGTTGAACCAATAATGTTCCATCAACTAACTCACAGGCTTAATAGAAGCTTTCATGATCTCCTTCCTACTTTGGAAAAATGCAACCATTTTTTCTCTCTCTGGCAAGCATTTCTCGCCAACACTAGAGTTTACAAACTCTTGAGACCATTTCCACAATACGGGGTGCTCTTCTTTGTTGAAAATATTCACTTGAGCCACTTCTTGGATAACTCCGAGCCACAGAGCAATGTGATTCGCAGCAATGTCGAGAAATCCAATAGTATCCCCTCCAAAGAATCTTTGCCCTTTAAGCTCTCTTTCAAGAATGGTCAGATATTCTTTTGATTGTTCCATGGTTGCCTCCTTCGTATCGCCTTCGCTCCAATATGCCAATCGGAATGTCGGAATACACTGATCAGTGAGAAGACAGATTTAGATTTTTTAGTTAATAAAACATGATGGTTCTGAATGTAAATTTTTTATTGAAACAAAACATATCTCATTACCAAAATTTCCTGTAATTTACATAGATACTTTTCTTATTTATTTTTTAGCAATTAACAATTCTGCTGGTTTTATTATGCATGTACATTCAATTATTACAAGCAAGATGCCCCACGCACATGCGTGAGGTGAACAATTTTTTTTCAAAAATGTAGGGCACTGAGCAAAGTTTCCGCAGAATTTAGAGAGGTGAAGAAAGGGCCAAAAGCAAATTTACATGGAAAGAGAGCGGAGTCAAAATCACCTTAGATTCCGGGGGGCTGAGAATAATTTTCCCGCTAAAATCCAAAAATTCGGCTGAAGAATTGTTGCGCCCAGCCTTAGTAATTATATAAAGATAAAGATAGGTATTCCAATTGTAGTTCTCCTTTTCAATTCTGTTTAATTTTCAGTTTCTATATCGTTACTTCTTTTTTCCTTTTATCTTCTAGTGAGGTAGAGTTTAGAGAATTGTTTAGTTCAGGATATTCTCTACGAAGGTTTTCTAGGTAAAGTTGGAATATATACCAAGAAAACAGCTATCGTATGAGAATATTTATGGGCTATATCGTATGAGAATATTTATGGGCTATATCGTACCAAGAAAACAGCTATCGTACCGTAAATATTTTCATTTTTCAGTTTTTGATTGATGATCGGCACCACCCATATAAATGTTTGTAGGCTAAAATCTAGTACGGCATAACATATCCACACACACAGATATGAATTAGCTTCCTGCAAAATTTCTATCTTCTAATGCCACTATATACCGAAATAAGTGTCAGAATGTAGAATTGTAGTGGTGAGCTGCAATGCATCATTTTAATCTCTCTCTCTCTCTCTCTCACACACACACACACATAATATATATATATATATATATATATATATATATATATATATATATATATATATAATGGAGTAAAGAGGCTTTAAGAGGCTTTTTGCGTTGGGTGGCGGTACAAATCATGTCCTTCATCATTTTATTCGACGATTGGCACCGGCCATCTTGATCTTCATCATCTAAAATGTCGATACACCAAATTTCAAATGATTCCAACACCTTTTCACCGTTGATTTAGTGGGTGCAAAATTAACGGTTTACCGACAATAGAACTTTTTACATTGCTAAATCAACGGTGAAATAGTGTTATAATCATATGAAATTTGGTGTATCGACAAATTCGAGAATGGGGATTAAGTTGGAAGGTGTCGATTGTCGAATAAAATGGTGGATGACGTGATTTGTGCCGCCGCCTAACGCAAAAGGCCTCCTAAGGCCCCTTATATATATATATATATATATATATATATATGAGTGCTCCATTGCAAACCGGTCCTCGTTTTTTTAAAAACGGAAACTCTCGGTCTACGGCATATTTTAACGATCCGAGCCGTTCAAGTTGCTCACCCTACCTTCAAATGTATGTGTATGAAAAATTAAAGGATTTGAAGAGCTCCAACATATGCATCGGAATAATGAAAAAAAGGTGCTGTAGGAGTGATTCTCCTCTTATGGCGTCGAAAAAATACACTCTCCACCATTTTTTCCGACGATCGTCATCCAGCTTCATTTTTATTATTTAAGATGTGGATGCACCAAATTTCATGTGATTCTACCATTTTTGCACCGTTGAATTGGTAATGTAAAAAGTTTTATTGCAGTAAACCGTTAATTTTGCACGCATTAAATCAACGGTGAAAAAATGGTAGAATCATATGAAATTGGGTGTATCCACATCTTAGATCATAAAGATGAAGATGATGGGTGCTGATTGTTGGAAAAAATGGAGGGTGTATTTTATTCGACACCATAGGAGAAAATTCCCTCCTATGACCCCTTTTCTACATTATTCTCATATAGGGGAGTGATCCATTGCAAACGGGACCGCGTTTTCTCAAAACGGGAACTCTCGGTTTACGACATATTTGAACGATCCGATCCATTCAAGTTGATCACCTTCACTACTACAAATAAGGGTTGCCCCTACGGATTTATCGGTAGGGGCAACGCACTACCCCTACGGATATATACGTAGGGGCGAAAAAACACCCCGTAGGTGCAAAGGCCGCAGGTGCAAGTTACGGCCCTGAACTTGCCCCTACGGACAAATTCAAGCCCCTACGGATATATCGGTAGGTGTTATAGCCCCTACGGAGTACCCCGTAGGGGTAATAAAATCATATATGTAATTTTTTTTTTTGAATATATTGTATATACCTACGGATATATCCGTAGGTCCTTTTTCTATCCCTACGGATACCTCTGTAGGGGATATAAATTAGCCCCTACGGATAAGTCCGTAGGGGCCACTCCCAACACCCTGCACTGAGATCGGGGGGAAAAATATCAGGAAACCTGATATTTTTCCCCTTAAATTTATCCGTAGGGGATAAACAGTGGCCCCTACGGACATATCCGTAGGGGCACCCCCAACACCCTGCACTGATATCAGGTGGGAAAATATCAGGTTTCCTGATAGTTTGCCCCTACAGATAACGCCGTAGAGGCAACGTATGTACCTACGGCTTAATCCGTAGGTACATATTGTCTGTTTTTTTTTTTAAAAATGGGCTGCTAGATTTTTTCCCGCCCTGTGCACAATACTATATACATCAATCAAATCATATATTGCAGTATTCATAATCACATCTCACGCATATATATAATATACAAAAGAAACCCAAAAACTGAATATGATATAAATACAAACCAATATCAATATCGTTTCAAAATGTAGTACAATGTGATATAAATACATGTTTCAAAAAATAAGAACCAAAAAGCTACCCTAGTTCGGTCCAGCTCCACCTCCGAATAACGTTAGAATAACGCGCGCCTGCTCCTCGGTCAATACACTCTGCAATGCTACATATAAGGGAGTCTGAGCGGCATGTGGAGCTGGCGATGTGGTCTGCGCAGCCGCCGTCAAGGTAGTCGCTTGCGGAGCCGCGGCTGCGGGAGTCTGAGTGGGCGGTGGAGCTACAGGAGCTGTCTGCGGAACCGCAGCCGATGTAGTAGCTTGCGGAGCCGCAGCCGAAGGAGATGCATGTGGAGGCTCGGCCGATCTACCATGTCGCGTCTGGACATAACGTGTGTAAGAAGCGTGTAAGAACTGTGTATTATTCGAATTCGTTTCATTATTAAGTTATTTCGAAACCCTGTTTGGATATCTAGTTTGGAAAAGCGTTGTTTATTTTAATTACATTGTATGTATGATTAATCAAACTTAAGTCTAAAACCAAATAAGCTCAAGCTACGTACTAATTATGGATATGTTGATATGTATATAATATGAAATGATATTTTACTATAAAGTAGTATACATACCAGCATCTCCTTCAACTCCTGAACGGTGGCCCTCAAGCTATCCAGTTCCTGATGGACATGCCGGTCACTGGAGACGGAGGAAGTAACCGCCGGGGTGGAGTCCAACCTCATATGGGCCCTGCTAGGGCCCAATCCCCGGCCTCTCTCCCAACCTCCGTGGTGCCCTCCGTGTGCGGCGTCCAGAACTGGGGTCAGCAGCCTCGGATCGTTCTGTCCGGTAAAATCGATCCCCGAGGCCTGGGCCTGCTCAACCACCCGCTCCTACACCCACATTAAGCAGTAAAGTATAAGTATAAAATTTAAACTTGAACCTTCCAAAACTAAAATTTCAAATTTGGGTAGAAAAAATATTTACACTTACGCAGTACTCCTGGGTAGCGACGTCGGGACATCGAAGCTCGCCCGTGGCGGGATCTGTCGAGGTGCCGTGGACGGCAAGATATGCGGACAGCACGCTCGGTGTACCACCTGACGCCACGGTCCGAGATGTCTGCAATATTAGAAAGTAACTCTTAATATTAGAAATATTAGAGAATAACTCTTAATATTGCAGAATATTAGAGAATAACTCTTAATTTACCGATAACTCCATGGCTCGAGTAATGTTCCTCGAGCCACCTGTGTAAGTGGGGCAACCCCTCTTCGCCGACTTCCTGTTCTCCGTATTCTGAGCGGCCTGTTTCTGCACAACGCATTAACATTTAGTTTTCTAATTAAGAAATACAAAGAAATAAATTATATCATAAATAATGAATTAAATTTAAAATACATACTTGTTTGCGTTCGGAGTCGAAATAAGCGCACAATATAGGCCATGTCTCTACGTCGACTCTCGCAAACGCCGGAGTAGATAGGAGGGCCGCTCTCTCTGCCTCGGGGGTCGCTATCCACAGGGAGTAGCAGTCGGCCTTCAGCTCATTCCTGTTGTATCGGACCTTGGCCTGCATGTTCTTCATCAGGCCATTGTACAGAGCATGAAGGTCGAGCACCCTCCCCGGGTGATCAGGGTCGGCTACATGCTGAAAATCGTAATCCAACTGAAAATACAAAAAAAACATTGTTATTAGATTGCAAGTGTTAATAATAAATATATTGGATAGATCAAATGAAAATATATATTAATACATACCCGAGCCTGTTCAAAGAAGAGGGCGAATGAGCGCTGGTGCTGCTCGCCCCACTCAACGTGAAGTGGATAGTTCTTCACGATCCGGCTCTCGTCCCCCAAATACCGGCCGAACCTCTCGGCATGAGGACCGGTATAGCGATAGTCAAGGATAAAAAATAGGGGGGATGCTGCCTCCCCCCTAGCTCTATCAGGCCTCAGCCTATGGGACTGATTCGGGCCTCGAGTCCCCCTCTGGGGATGGAGAGGCCCTACGTCTGCACGAAATATCAAGACAATCAATAATAAGACAAAGTTGTATTAAGAAATCAAGGTTAAACAAAAATTCAAGTGTGATATATACCTCCGGTGAATAGCGCACGAGCCTGGGCCCGAGCAGTAGCACGAGCGGGACGATAGTTCCTCCGGTGAGGAACAACCGGGGTCCCGGACCCGGACGCATCCCCTCCAACTATAAAATAAACATCGACGCTAAATCCCCATGAAGTTCATATTTATTCTATAGAGCATATGTAAAATAAATAAATATTTTAAATTTATTCATACTAACCTGCAGACGATGCGGAGGGTATGGAAGCGGCAGGAGTGGCCCCTGTGGAAGGTGTGGACGCACCACCTATAATTAGACAATTAAAAATAGATTTTATAAGTAATTGCAAAAGGAATGTGTAGATCAATAATATAACGTTCTAAATCAATATGCATGCACTATAGGACATATAAACATACCCGCAGGTGCGGTGGTGTCACCACCTACAGCTAGACAATAATAAAAATTGCTAATTAAGAGCAAAAGGAATGTGTATATTTATGATATAGCATTCTAAATCAATATACATACACTATATGATATATAAACATACCTGGAGGAGCGGGGGTGGCCTCTGTCCCAGATGTGGACGCAGGACCAACAACTAGACAATTAAAAATAGATTTTATAAGTAATTGCAAAAAGAATGTGTAGATCAATAATATAACGTTCTAAATCAATATGCATGCACTATAGGACATATAAACATACCCGCAGGTGCGGTGGTGTCACCACCTACAGCTAGACAATAATAAAAATTGCTAAGTAAGAGCAAACGGAATGTGTATATTTATGATATAGCATTCTAAATCAATATACATACACTATATGATATATAAACATACCTGGAGGAGCGGGGGTGGCCTCTGTCCCAGATGTGGACGCATCACCAACAACTAGACAATCAAACATTGACAATATAAGTAATTTTGACATAAACATGCATGAATATCTGTAATATTACATTCAAAATGGATATGCGTGCAGTATACCTGGAGGTGTGGCCAAATCAACACTGAAGGAGGCATCTGAAGGGGTCTCCGATCTGGGTGCAAGACCGGCCCTCTGAAGCTCCCTACGGAGCTCTCCGGGCGGCAGAACCGCTCTGCCTCTGCCTCTGCCTCTGCCGCGGCTGGAGCTCCTGCCGCCCCTCGCTGCTCTCGACATCGTCATCAAATCTAGATAAACGATTCGTGGACGCATTAGACAATCATTAAAAGTATTGACTATATATGATCTAGAGCGTAAAATGTGAAGTAATAATATAACATTACTGATAACCTTTTTCGTTTCGTGGGCGCATCATACATATCTACTTGGATTTCATCGTCGATGTCATTTCTAACCCACGTAACTTCATGATCGGTCGAAGACAACCCGTCCTTCGAAACAGACGGTCGGAGCACTTTAAGCCTTCTCTCTTCTTCATCCTCATCGCTGTCCTCGTATTCTGGGACATCGTAGACATCTCTAGGTTTCCATCGGCATACAACACTCCATCCCGGATGCTTCAAACACTGTGAGTAGTATACTTGAAACGCTTGGTTCGGAAAGATAAACGGATCGTCCTGACCGTAAAATCGAAGTGTGTTCACACTGGTCAATCCATATTCATCTTTCCAAGTCCCAAGACTGCTTCTCCACCTGTCTGTATCGGTTCGCGGATCGTACCAAGTACAGTGGAATATATAAAAGGGTTCTGATCGTCCGGGATAGTGGATGCCGAGTATACAATTTAAGTACCCATAGTAAATCACACCGTCCGATCCTACCGTCGCAATCCCACTATTCTGAGTGATTCTAGATATTTTTATGTCCTTAACTTCGAATTTGTATCCAAGGACACCAAATCCTTTGCAATATGCAACCTCCATACTAGGAAATTGAGCTAAACATCTTGAATCACTCTCAAATGATGCAGACAAGTTCGGATCGTGGATCTAACAAAACAAATTTTACGATAAATACATAACGATACAAGTTTAGATTAAAACTGATAGCAATAAAATGTAATTCGAATAACTTACATGCTCTGTGACCCAATCACAAAAATTATCCTGATGGTATTTTTCCAAACGCTCTTCGTTCCAATCAGGATGCCCCTCACGTACCTCGTTAAAATGAGTTCTGTTTTCGACAAATAATTGTGACATTAATATTATGTCATTTCATACACACACAAACACAGATATAACAATTAATCCAAAAGAACTTACTCTCTAATTTGTTCAAGACATGCGCAATTAAGCAAGATAAACCGGTATATCTTGTTGATAAACATAGTGTCTACCCTCTTATACTCGGCTTTACCATATGGCCCGTCTTGAATTCTTCGTGGCCGGTTAAGTCTTGTCTCAATGTTCTCGTCCAGATAGCGGGAACAAAATGTGGTTGCTTCATCAAGAAGATAACCTTGCATGATAGAACCCTCTGGTCGATTTTTATTGCGTATATACTTCTTAAGAGTGTAAAGGTACCTAATGAGAATATGTTGAATAAATAAACACGGGCATACAGGACAAAAATAAATTTATAAATTGCGCGAAACGAAAAATTACACATACCTCTCGACGGGATACATCCATCGATATTGTACCGGTCCGGCTAACTTCGCCTCAGTTGCAAGATGAACCGTCAAGTGTATTATGATATCGAAGAATGACGGTGGGAAAATACGCTCAAACTTGCAAAGTATCAACGCAATAGAATTTTCTAGTTTATCCAGCGTCGCAACCTCCAGTGTTTTAGCACACAACTCCCTGAAAAAACAACATAGGTCATTGATTACTACACCAACCGAGTCGGGGAGAGAAGTCCTGAGGGCTAATGGAAGAAGGTGCTCCACGATAACATGGTGATCATGACTTTTCAGCCCATCGATCTTGCCCTTCACAATTTTTATTTTCTTGCTGAATGATCCTGAGAAACCTGTGGGGACTTTCAAATCATGCAACACCTGCAGGAATCTTTTCTTCTCCGGTTGTGACATATGATAAGCGGCATTGGGAAGTACAAACTTGCCCGGTTTACCCGCTACCGGTTTAGGGTGCAGTTCACTTCTTATTCCCCACTCTTGTAGATCCATCCGGGCATTCATGTTGTCTTTCGATTTCCCGTCTTTACACAGAAGCAAGTTAAGTATGTGCTCTGATACTCCCTTCTCTATATGCATGACGTCCAGACAATGACGTACTGAATTTGTAGATCAGTACGGAAGCTCGAAGAAAATGCTTAACTTGTTCCAATATTGTGGTTTGACCTGTCTCGTCGGATCCATCCCGAAGATCACGTTATTGTAACCATCCCATTTAGCAGTCGCGTCCTCTCCGGACAATGGGGATGGAGGCCCAAGAAGCTCCTGATGACCATCAAAGTGAACCGTGTCTAACCTATAGGGGTGGTCTGGAGGCAGAAAACGTCGATGGCCGCAATAACAAACCTTCCTGCTAAAATTCAAAAATTTTGATGTTGTGTGTTCATGGCAATGAGGACATGCATTGTGACCATGTATGGACCAACCTGAAAGCATTCCATACGCAGGAAAGTCATTAATTGTCCACATTAAAGCCGCACGCAGTATGAAGGTTGTATTTGTGTTTGAATCATATGTCTCTACACCATCAATGAACAAAGTTTTCAGCTCCTCAATCAGAGGTCGGAGATAGACGTCGATATTGTTCCCCGGTGAGTTTGGTCCGTCGATAAGAAGAGGCATCATAAAGTATGATTGGTCCATAGCCAACCAAGGCGACAGATTATAAATTATCATTACAACGGGCCATGTACTGTGACTTCCAGCCATATAGTTGAATGGGCAGAAGCCATCGGCAGCCAGTCCGAGCCGGACATTGCGAGGATCGCTACTGAATATTGCGTGCCTCCTATCGAAATCCTTCCATGCCGGTGAATCTCTTGGATGACTCATTTTTCCATTTTCGCTTGGAGGAGCACGGTGATGCCAAATCATTGCCTCGGCTGTTTTCTTGCACCTGAATAGCCTCTGTAGCCTCTGTGTTATGGGAAAATATCGTGCTATCTTCACAGGTATATCAGGCTTCTTATCAGAATCTTTCGGCTTATACCTGGCCTCTCCGCATGTTGGACACTCTTTCAAATCTGAATTCTCTTTCCGGTACAACACGCAATTTTTAGGATATGCTTGAATCTTCTCGCACTTTAGACCCAAATCAGACATCATTTTCTGGGCTTCGTACCAGCTTTCGGGCACATTATTTCCCGGAGGCATAGAATCTTTCAAGAACGAAAGAAGCATTGTGAATGACTTGTTGCTCCATCCATTTAGGCACTTAATTTGGAAAAGTTGGACGAACCATGAGAGGGTGGAATACTTCGCATTCTCATAAATTGGTTTCCTAGCATCATTCATGAAATTTTCATATTTATCCGCACGCGGTCCTTGACCGGAAGGAATGTCATCTTCGGTACGAATAGATTCACCTAGGGCAGCCTCTACCATATCCTCCATTTCTTCTGTTGGAAATAAATTTCCGTATCCTGCCGTATTACCGAATTCTTCTTCTTCTCCTGCCGCATTATCGTGTTCTCCTTCTTCTACCGCAGTACTGCATTCTTCTCCTTCCCCGTGATATTTCCAAGTTGAATAAAGTCTAGTAAACCCATATTTTACAATATGAAGCTCTGCCAATTCTACCTTCTGCCAGTACTTATTGCCACATCTATCGCACGGACAGAGAATCTTCTCTATTATGATCTTATTATGTGCTCGTGCAAATTCAAGGAAAGCAACAACTCCTGCGACAAACTTAGGTTGCATACGTTGTTTCCAATCCACATACATCCACTCCTTAACTCTGACGTACTCATGGGCCATGTTAGACTGAATAACATATAAATTGTAGGTTATGCTGACTATATTGAGAAATATAAGAACGGGATAGTTACTGACAAAGGAGAAAATCCATGTATATGCTTTGTGTGTGCGTTTGTCGTTGAAAAGAATAAATTATCGCACGTTATGTTGACCGATAGACGGGGACTAAGTGGCGCTTTTAGTTTCATATATGGGTATCGATGGGAATATGAAGGTTTCATATTATCATATATTGGTTTTAACCCGAACATCTCGAATCGCTCTCTGATTATGCGTTTGTATGTATGTGTTCCGGCTGTCGGGGGTAGGCTTCTATCCCATTAAGAATGTATAGAGCGAACGCCCATCACTTGTGCTTTCAACTGTTTCGAGTAAATTTCGGCAGCACCTCCCCGCTGTTCTCCGAGTACACTGTAATAGAATAGATAATCATTTCAAAGCTGTGAAACAACGTTGAAATGAACATCTAATCTATCTTTGTACACGGAGAACCAGCGGAAAGGTACCGACGAAATATCTCGAAACGGATGAAAACACAAGTGAATGAAGGCGTTTGCTTTATACATTCTTAACTTGTCCACACGGGACAAATCTATGGGTTACCATACGATTGAATTTTCTCGTCGCGTAGACTATACGACGGTTGTTAGTATCGAGCTATACTGTCCGATATTTAACAACCTTCGTATAGTTCTAGGTCACGATGAGCATCGTACGTATGTTAACCGATAGACGGAGACTAAGTGGCGCTTTTAGTTTCATATATGGGTATCGATGGGAATATGAAGGTTTCATATTATCATCGAGTATCATATATTGGTTTTAACCCGAACATCTCGAATCGCTCTCTGATTATGCGTTTGTATGTATGTGTTCCGGCTGTCGGGGGTAGGCTTCTATCCCATTAAGAATGTATAGAGCGAACGCCCATCACTTGTGCTTTCAACTGTTTCGAGTAAATTTCGGCAGCACCTCCCCGCTGTTCTCCGAGTACACTGTAATAGAATAGATAATCATTTCAAAGCTGTGAAACAACGTTGAAATGAACATCTAATCTATCTTTGTACACGGAGAACCAGCGGAAAGGTACCGACGAAATATCTCGAAACGGATGAAAACACAAGTGAATGAAGGCGTTTGCTTTATACATTCTTAACTTGTCCACACGGGACAAATCTATGGGTTACCATACGATTGAATTTTCTCGTCGCGTAGACTATACGACGGTTGTTAGTATCGAGCTATACTGTCCGATATTTAACAACCTTCGTATAGTTCTAGGTCACGATGAGCATCGTACGTATGTTAACCGATAGACGGAGACTAAGTGGCGCTTTTAGTTTCATATATGGGTATCGATGGGAATATGAAGGTTTCATATTATCATCGAGTATCATATATTGGTTTTAACCCGAACATCTCGAATCGCTCTCTAATTATGCGTTTGTATGTATGTGTTCCGGCTGTCGGGGGTAGGCTTATATCCCATTAAGAATGTATAGAGCGAACGCCCATCACTTGTGCTTTCAACCGTTTCGAGTAAATTTCGGCAGCACCTCCCCACTGTTCTCCGAGTACACTGTAATAAAATAGATAATCATTTCAAAGCTGTGAAACAACGTTGAAATGAACATCTAATCTATCTTTGTACACGGAGAACCAGCGGAAAGATACCGACGAAATATCTCGAAACGGATGAAAACACAAGTGAATGAAGGCGTTTGCTTTATACATTCTTAACTTGTCCACACGGGACAAATCTATGGGTTACCATACGATTGAATTTTCTCGTCGCGTAGACTATACGACGGTTGTTAGTATCGAGCTATACTGTCCGATATTTAACAACCTTCGTATAGTTCTAGGTCACGACGAGCATCGCACGTATGTTAACCGATAGACGGGAACTAAGTGGCGCTTTTAGTTTCATATATGGGTATCGATGGGAATATGAAGGTTTCATATTATCATCGAGTATCATATATTGGTTTTAACCTGAATATCTCGAGTCGCTCTCTAATTATGCGTTTGTTGTGCATTCGTGTTGTATGTGTAACATGATTTTAAACCATTGAGATCAAGATTGATAGAACTGATCATCCTACATTACAATAGCATTCATCAACCAAAAACTATTATTGAAATGGTATACATCTATAACAATCAACAATTAAAACTACAAATATAGGATACTGATATCATAAAGCGTTATGAGACACGTCATCTGCCACGTGTCGTGATCATGGAAATCGCTAATATTGAGCATCATCAAGATTAGATTATGGTTTTGAAGCAAGTTATTGAGCATCTTGGATTGATTGTGAAGTGTTGATTTTTATTTCAACACTTGACAGAATGAAAATCATAAATACAGTTGCAAAATGTGTTCCTCACCCCCATAAAGTGGATCTTAACAATCCAGACAAGACCATCATTGTTCAAATTGCCAAGGTAGACATAATCTCAGCAGTTATTTACGGTTGCTAGCTTGTATTGCTTGTTGCTATTCTTTTTTTTCCTTGTCCTTTCTTTCTTTCTTTTTTTGGGGGGGTGGGGGTTGTGTTTGAAAAGTTTTAACCAACTCACTGCTATTTCTAGGCAATGCAGGAATATAACTAGTTTTATCCCCCAAAAGAAAGAGCTTCAGGCTTCATGAGTCAAGCGATGTGTACGTATAATTATAGGATTTTCTTGCTAGCGGTTCATTTACAACTATTCTTTAGTCTATATACCTAGCATCTGCTACTAGATATTACATCTTGCATCAACACCCTGCATGTTAAAATCAAAATCGATTATTTTTTTCTTGATCTTTTTCTGATTTTCTACCATCTGTGTCGAGTAAATTATGATTAACATTGTATTTGTCAACTAATCAGAAGAGCCATTCAACCAGCCCCACCGTAACCCTAACCCCAGCCCCACTACCGTAACCCTAACCCCAGCCCCATCCCAGCAGCAGCCGAACCCCAACCCTAACCCTACCCCGACCCCGACCCCGACCGCCACCGCGACCCCTGCCCAACCCTAACCCCAGCCCCACCCCAGCAGCAGCCGAACCCTAACCCTAACCCTACCCCGACCCCGACCCCGACCGCCACCGCGACCCCTGCCCAACCCCAACTCTCACGCGCGCAACCCAGACCCAGCCATGAACCCTAAGCCCAAAATAATCCAAAAATGCTTTAATTTACCTCGAGATTTATACCTGAACGGCTGCTGGTGGGCTGGAGCGACGACGGTGGCGATTTGGCGACGAAACCGGCGGTGGCGACGACGGTGGCGACGAAACAGGCGCTGGCGACGACGGTGGCGACGAAACCGGCGGTGGCGACGACGGAGGCGACGGTGGCGACGACGGAGGCGATTTGGGGTTTTTTCTCGCGCGCGATTGAGAGAGAGAGAGAGAAAGTGAGCGTAGGCGATCGATCTGGGGTATTGGTAAATAGATATTTACTTGCCCCTACGGATATAACCGTAGGTCCTTTGTTTGCGGCTCCGTAGGGGCAAACACCAAATTAAGAATTAATATTTTTATTCTTGGAGGTCGGTGCCCGTAGGGGCAACCTTTTAGCCCTACGGATTAATCCGTAGGGCCAAGTAAAATCTGCCCCTACGGATATTTTCATCCGTAGGGGCAACCCTCTATTTTACTAGTGCTTACTCTCAAATATACGTATATGAAAAATCAAAGGATTTGAAGACCTTTAACTAATGCATTGATGGGTGCAAAAATGAACGTCTTTCGATAATGCAACATAAACTTAATCTGTTACATATGTTAGAGTGATCCATTGCAAACCGGTCCGTATTTTTTAAAAACGGGAATTCTCGGTCTACGAGATATTTGAACGATCCAATCCGTTCGAGTTGATCACCCTACCCTCAATGCATATGTATGAAAAATCAAAGAATTTGAAGACCTCTAACATATGCATAAGAATAATGGAGAAAAGAGGCCGTCGGAGGGATTCTCTTTTTATGACGTCGAAAAATTACACCCTCCACCATTTTTTCCGACGATCGGCATCCATCTTCATCTTTATTATCTAAGATATGGATACACCTAATTTACCATTTTTTCACCGTTGAATTAGCAATGTAAAAAGTTCCATTGTCGGTAAACCGTTAATTTTGCACCCACTAAATCAACGGTAAAAAAGTTGTAGAATCATATGAAATTGGGTGTATCCACATTTTAGATCATAAAGATGAAGATGATGGATACTGATTGTCGGAAAAAATGGAGGGTGTATTTTTTCGATGCCATAGGAAGAAATTCCCTCATATGACCTCTTTTCTATATTATTCTCATATAGGGGAGTGATCCAATACAAACCGGTCTGCGTTTTTTCAAAACAGGAACTCTCGGTTTACGATATATTTGAACGATCCGATCCATTCAAGTTGATCATCCTATTCTCAAATGTACGTGTATGAAAAATCAAAGGATTTGAAGACCTCTAACCAATACATTGATGGGTGCAAAAATGAACATCTTTCGACAATGCAACATAAACTTAATCCGTTGCATATGTTAGAGTGATCCATTGCAAACCGGTCCGTGTTTTTGAAAAACGGAAACTCTCGGTCTACGATATATTTGAACGATCCAATCCGTTCAAGTTGATCACCCTACTTTCAAATGTATGTGTATGAAAAATCAAAAGATTTGAAGGCCTTTGACAGATGCATCAGAATAATGGAGAAAAGGTGCCGTAGGAGGGATTCTCCTCCTATGGCGTCGAAAAAATACACGCTCCACCATTTTTTCCAACGATCGGTATCCATCTTCATCTTTATTATCTAAAATGTGGATGCACTAAATTTCATATGATTCTACAATTTTTCACCGTTGAATTGGCAATGTAAAAAGTTTTATTGTCGGTAAACTGTTAATTTTGCACCCACTAAATCAATGGTGAAAAGTGGCAGAATCATATAAAATTGGGTGTATCCACATCTTAGATCATAAAGATGAGGATGATGGGTGCCGATTGTCGGAAAAAATGAGGTAGTGTAATTTTTCGACGCCATAGGAGGAAATTCCCTCATATGACCTCTTTTCTATATTATTCTCATATAGGGGAGTGATCCATTGCAAACCGGTCCGCGTTTTCTCAAAACGAGAACTCTCGGTTTACGATATATTTAAACGATCTGATCCGTTCAAATTGATCATCTTATCCTCAAATATACGTCTATGAAAAATCAAAGGATTTGAAGGCCTCTAACCAATGCATTGATAGGTGCAAAAATGAACGTCTTTCGACAATGCAACATAAACTTAATCCGTTGCATATGTTAGAGTGATCAATTGCGAACCGGTCCGCGTTTTTTAAAGACGGGAACTCTCGGTCTACGATATATTTGAACGATCCAATCCGTTTAAGTTGATCACCCTAACCTCAAATGTACGTGTATGAAAAATCAAAGGATTTAAAGACTTCTAATACATGCATCGATGGGTGCAAAATTGAATGTCTTTCGATGATACAACATAAACTTCATTCGATGCATATGTTAGAGGTCTTTAATTCCATTGATTTTTTATACACGTATATTTGAGGGTAGGGCGAATGGATCGGATCTTTCAAATATGTCGTAGACCGAGAGCTCCCGTTTCTAAAAAACGCGGACCGGTTTGCAATGGATCACTCCCATATATATATATATATATATATATATATATATATATATATATATAAAATTAGTAATGTTATATTACCTTCTCATCAATGAAGTTGGCCATAAAGCGCACGCGAGCTCTTTCATGCGGATCCTTGGGCATCAAAGGATACTCACCCCATGTATTATCTATATATTCGAGTATAATGAGCGACTCGACTATGTATTTCCCTTTGTGTACAAGCACGGGGATTTTCTTGTATATGGGATTGTACTTGAGAAACAAAGCATTTTTGTCTGGAACATCCTCGAGATTAATGCAATTGGAGGGAACTCCCTTGAGCTCCAGAGCAAGCTCTACTCTGCGACTGAAAGGGCTTGTGATATATCTCAATAGCTTTACTTCATTAGCCATTTTGCTTGTTTCTCATGTATGCATACCCTCATTCATTGATATAGAGCCTTGTGTACTAATTTTAATAGGTAGGAAATAAGATGAAACCACAAACTTTATTCTTTTTATTGCATAAATGTATTTAAAAATAAAACTGACAAAATTCCAACCTCTATAAGGTACCTATTAATATAAATACCACATAGAATTTTCATTATGACAAACTACTAAACCTTTTTTGCCCGGAAAAAGCTAAAGGAAAATGAACTCCTAACTTTTCAAGGAAATAATTTACCATCCCATTTAGTATGCTTTTGGATCATACTACTAAATCACACACAGATTCCTGACATCGACTTTAGTTTGTTCAGGGATGAAGTTTTTCTACAAGAGAAATAATGCTATATATGTGATACATACAGGCTCTGCTATTTTCAGCGTTGCAATATTTCAATTTTAAGTTTTTGACAACTATATCTTATATAAAGGGTCGAATCTGAGTTTCTGGAATGATACAGTTTAGCTTCCCTTTTGTTTTATAATCACCCACAGTCCTCCAAAGCCATATATATCTACTCAACTTTCTATATTTATACATGTCTCTTGGTTAGTTCTTTTTACCATATTTAGTATTGAGTATTCGACTGGTACCACACAAAGAAATTTTCCTACATGGCACTTGATATACCAATTTATTAGAGTAAACGGCCCCTAGAGTGTCCATGTTGGGTGCATCCTACAGAGGAGCATATGTGATATATTTGCATAGAACTATATATGGTACTTTTGCACTTAAGTCCTTCCAACTTTTCATTGGTTGTTGCACTTAAAGTTATCTGAAAAGAAATAAAAACAACTAAATGAATTTGTATATTCTCTAAATCAAGGCAGAGACAACTTAAGAATCCTTGTCTAGGTCGTAGAGATGACTCGAAAAAATACATGGAAGAGCTGTTGACAAGAATAAAGAATGAAGCATTTCTCACACAGCCTTAACCCACATGATCCATCGCTCTTCAAAACCAAAGTTTTGCAACACCTTAGGAAATCCCACTTCACCCATCGTAAGCCCTTTCCATACTCAGCTTTGCATGATTTCTTGAGCTAGTAAAATGTTGTCGGATATCAATCATCCTAGAGAAAAGACAACTTGTACCGGAGAGATAAGGCCAGAGGATAACGGGTTTAACCGATCCACTGATATTCTGGCAATTACTTTGTATAATGAGAAGAGTTTTTGTATAAGTTTGTAGAAACATAGAATCGTGTCAGAATACTTCCAAGCGCCTATATATACTTGTCAAAATATAAAAAATATACCTCATTCCTCATTACAGTTTTTGATTTATGATGCAGTGCCAAGGACATTTAAGATGGTAACGGAGCAACCCATGTTCAAATCCTACCGAATGCTTATTTAGACGGATAAGTCAAATAGAATTCAGTGTACAAAAGCCCAGGTTTCGGCCCTTAAAAAAAGCGCATGATCTAAGGGGGTATGTTTGAATATAAAAATATATCCCTTAACCTCATCGTAAGTACAGATTATTGGTGCAATGGCAGGGTTATTTAAAAAGGTTTCAAAGCAAGAATAAGCAATAAAGTGTACATGTTTTAACTCCTATACAAATCTGAATTTCCCATCTTTCTATCCTCTTACTATAATAGTGAATTGATTAATATCCTTGCCCATCAAAACAGCTACTTCATATTGTGCTAGAAATGTATCCACTGACTATCATGTTGGTTTTTAATAACAAAAATCGAACTAGAACAAATACTTGACATTGGCATAGTTTGTTCATGAAGAACTTTTCCAAAAATAGTTTGCTATGTTGTAGATAGAGGTTACTTATCATTAGTGGTGTAATGGTTCATTTTAAGTCATTTTGTGTAATGGTTCATTTTAAGTCATTTTGACAATGATATCTTATATATATACTTGAAATATACAAGCTACTTTCCTTTTGTTTCTTAATTATCCAATGTCCTCCAAAGCCAGGTCTATTTGACTTTCTATATTTGTAATTGTTTCTTTCTTACCACTTTTTACCATTTTTAGTTATGAGTTTTTGACCAGCACCGAAAGAAATTTCCTGCCATGGCACTTAATAGTATATACCCATATCGAATAGCTAATATGCTCTTATGGGAGCTCATTTACTCGTGATTTATTGTCTTTGTTTTATGCCGCCATGTTGTTTGGTGATTATAATTTCTACTAGAAACTGTATAGCTGCTTGCGTTTTGTCCGAATCCTATCTTCAAAACAATGTTTACTACTCAGAGTTGCTAAGATACTCCTGCAGGAGTAATTTGGGCAACTGATAGAACTGTAGCGACACTCAAAGCAGTCACCATGTACACAGGGCTACTAAGAGAATCCTGTAGTAGAATCAAGGGCAACATTACTTTGATGATGTTCAACGCAACATCATTTACGCATACCCTGCCTTCATGTAAGGCCACTTGAAGGATCCGATAAATAAAAACTTATTACTGTTGGTGATATCCGGAATAAACAAAATGGTCAAAATTGAGGTATCCACTTGAAGAATTTGTTCTGCCCAAAATAGCACTAGCGACACTATACATGACAATATGTGGATTTATTAAAATCTCATCTTCCGATGTAAGGGCCTGTATAGTCTTATTCGAGAGGAAATGGTAGGATCATGACTATCTCATTTTTCTAGGGCAGATAAATGCACACAAAGACACCGATGACTTTAAAGTAACAGATGAAGGTTTTGTTTCGTCCAACCGAAAATAAAAGAGGTGAAATGCATATGTTATTCCATTCATATTTTATCTTCAAGCAATCATCAAATTCTTTCAGATAAGTTACTTTTGCGACTTTATCTGCATAAATAAATCAGGATGATTCAAAAAATATTTGAGCTGGACTCATAAGAGCCCGTCTAATTATCATTGAAATACTGTAGCGAAATTTACAAGATTGGATACAACTTCATTTACATATTTGTTACTATTCTTTATATTCTAAGCAATTTTTTCTCTCTGAGGTTCTGAATAATATTTTTTTTTTGTTTTTAGGGAAACGGTGGGGCTATCTGAAGGCTTTGTCAAGTTTGAACCTAATTGTAACGATCTAGAAATCGTTTTGTGTTTGTTTCTGTTTTTGGGTGAAATTCGTCGGTATTGTCAGTTTTATACCGATTGCGATCAAACGGCCATATCGAGTTATCGGCACCTAGTTTTGAGAAAATAAAGCTTGTGCGCACACTTTGAGAGTATATGGGACGTTTTGGTGCAATTTGAATTTTTCCCATTTTTAATGTTATTTTAGTCCGGTTTGCATTTTCTGGAAATCTTCTCTTTGCTTCTTTTTCTTAAAATTTTCCTATGTGATCAAAACCACAAGTATTATGAATGTGTGGCCTAGGATTAAAGGAAGAAAAGAAAAGAAAAGAATTGAAAAGAAAAGAAAAGAAGATGCATGAATGTGTGGACTTTTGTGTGTGCATTGACTTTGCATTAAATTGTGGGAATTGCAAGGAAATTGCCACTCTCTCTCTCTCCCTCACACATGGCCGAGCTCCCCTCTCCCTCTACTGCACTTAGCCCATTTCTTTCTCATTTCTTCATGAAATCCATCACAAATACTCAAATTCTTCACTAGTTATCATAAAAATCAAATATTTGTGCATGTTTTCTCACTTTCTTCACTTGGAGTGTTCTTGAGCTTGGATCTTTGGCTTCCTTTGTGTAGGTAATTCCTCTACTGTTATTTATGTGTTTTTAGTGTATCCTTGCTAGATAATTTCAGTTTAGAATGGTTAATTAGGGTTTTGATGCGAAATATCGTATTTTGATGTCGGATTGTGGTTTCTAGGACCTGCTTTGATCTGGGTTTGTTACTGATGAATTCAACATAGTGAGTGTGTTGTACTAGGGGACCTGGAGCACCACCTGAAGCACGAGACCCATGCCACCGGCCAGGGCCGGCGAGGGCTTAAGGAGGGGCCGGCGACGCCGGCCACCCTGTTGAGTTTGGGTGTGGGGTTTTGCCTGTAGGTGTCTGCTATGTTTAGGGTTCCTCTGGTCTTGTTGAAATTGTTTAGTTTTCACAGTAGGAAAATCTGGGATCAATTGTGCAGTTTCTAGTGTTTCGTGTTCGTGCGATACGTGTTACGACACGCGTCGTGCCGTTTTCGTGGTTTCGCTCTTAAGTTGTTTTCGTCGTGTCGCTACTCTCGTTAGCCACGATACGAACACTTAAGAGGTGGTTGTGTGTTGTTGTGTCGGTTAGATATAGCTAGTTCGTATTTCGTAGCTATTATTGATATATGTATATTGTTGTTGTTTATATGTTGCAGGTTCGCAGACGAGGACTACGGACACTGCCACAGGGGGATTCAGGTGGTAGATTCATCTAGCTTGGAGTGTGGGTGAGTAGATTTAACATCTACAGGGGAATCGCCCGCATGGCGTTATGCGTCTGGGCTAGAAACCTTTACCTTTGTCGCATATTCTATATCATGTTTAGAATTGCGCATATACCTGACTGCTTAGTGATAGTTGTGATTGGACTAGTATCCTTAGGACACTGCACTATTATTGACGGCTCAGATTGCGAGAGCACTGATTGGATGCCACACACACCGTCAATAATTGCCATGTCATACAATGCTATTGTATGGTTAGGGACATTGTGACTTTGATACATATTTCTTATTGTTATATTTAGACTTGACATGCTAGTTACTGTTTACCTATAGGATGCTGTACCTTTAGTGCTAGGTACATATACACCTAGGGACATGGATACAGGTGTACTTACATTCCATACTTTACCTATACTTGATAGGTATATTACATCATGACATTGATATTTCCATACATATTTATACCTGATAGGTATATCACATCAGCATACAGGCAGGTTTACATGTATTGCATACCTATACCTGATAGGTATACTACATCATCATATAGGTAGATACCTATATTTCTGCTTTACGTTTCATATATTCAATTATATCTGGTGAATGCTATGCTTTTCCTTTATACGCTTTCATTACAGATTCATATTGCGTATATTTATTCATGGATTATCGCATTGTTACATGGATTTTTCATGATGTTTTCTGGATTTGGGACCCGTGGTAGTTCATGAAATTATGCATACATGAAGACCCGGTTTCCTTGAGATGATATTATAGCATCCACCATGAGATTAATCGGTGCAGATATATATACCCTATGCGAGGAGGCGTCGAGAGCCGCATGAGGATACATGGTGGGGCCCGGAGGTACCCCGAAGCTAGAATGTTGTCGGAGTGAGCCGATGTCGCATTGAGGCGATGAGGCCTAGGGGAGCCATACTTTCCGGTGACATTACCAGAGACTCGGCGGATATCAGGGGGTTTTTGTGGTTATCTGAGAGATGTATTGTATATTCGTTGTATATTGTACTCTCCATCTATTACCAGCAGTTGTTGTGACTTAGAGACTTGGTGAGGACGGTTTTGTATATATATTGTGGATTTGTGGATTTTATACAGTTTCCTTCTTTTGTCTCTTATTTCTTCGCTACGGCGTCGTATATCTGTTGTGGTGTTGTTTTCCGCCGTTGGGCGTGGATTTTGCTCCCGTTTGGGATGCTTTACTTTATATCTATGTTGTACCCTTTTTAGGGGCTTGTTTTATAAAGGAGGTGCTGCCAAAATTTTACAGAAAATGTGGACTATTTTAAAGAATTTGGGTTGTGATTTCAAATATTTCTAAAACTTTATATTATCTTTTCCGTATTTTTATGGTTTAGATTTCTGGGTTTTGGCTTTCTTTTACCGCGTTACGTCTGGAGGCGTTGCGTAGTATTAGGGCCATCACGTACCTTTTTGGGTCGTGACAAAGTTGGTATCAGAGCGTGATTTTACCTTTCGGAGTGTAGGATGACCTGGTATGATGGAGTAGGTAACCTAAGCGGAGTAACATACTGTGGGTATGTCTGCAGCATACTTACGATGCAGTATTTCGCCTAAAGTGCCTAAGTACAATTTCTTGAGATTCCTTCCTTGATGATTCATATCCTTGTGATTCGATTTCCTTGTTCTTATCGAATCCTATCTCTATTTATAGCCTTGCCATTGATGACTACGGGGACTCAGAGTGATGCAGCGAGAGCCGAGGTCAGGGTTAGCTCGGGTGAGACGAGCACTGACCAGCAGGGCACTCGTGTTGCACAGTTGCAGATGGATCAGCCTTCGACTGATCAGCTAGCTAGACTTGTGACAGAGATGCAGGATTTGCGCCAGACGATGAGATCATTGGTTGATGCCATTAGAGTGCAGCGACAGGAGGTTGTCACCCCAGTTGGACAGTTGTTCCTTGGGATCAGCGTGCAGCAGTCTGTTACTTACGTAGCACCAGTGGATGTAGCTCCAGTCGACGAGACACGTGTTCCAGAGACTTTACGAGTTCCAGGACAGTGGAGGACCCGTACAGGTGTGCCAGTCCAGGGACAGAGGTTCAGTCGTCGTGATAGGTTTCGTGCACGGCATAGGAGTACAAGAGGTATGAGACGAGGACAGTCGTCTAGCTCTTATTCCCAGGATGGTCAGCAGTTTTCTTCCGGATGTTATCGGTGCGGGAGTTTGGATCATCGGGTTAGAGTTTGTACTGAGCCACGTTGTTGCGAGACAGCTATACCGCAGAGTGGAGGATTTCAGCCAGTTGTGGGTAGGAGGCAGACACGAGGGTTTGTTTCTACTCAACCGGACGCCCGGACGTCCAGTGCAGATGTGTCAGGTATCCTTGTTCTTGTTCTTTGATGTACTTGTTGGTTTTTCGCATTTTGTGCCGCGGTTGGGACGAGGATCGTGTTAGTTAGATCAGCCGTTTTGTTGTGTTAAGTTCTGTCAGCGATTCTTTTGTTGCGCGACACGTATTTCAGTCGTATGCCAATTGGTGAGGAGATTTTGCCGTCATTGGATCCTTCTAGAGATGTTGGATTTGACGTTCTCCTGGGCATAGATTGGTTAGCTACGTGTTAGGCGTCTGTGGACTACCGTGTGGAAACAGTCAGGATTTGTTTTCCCGGCAAGTCAGTTCTTGTTGTGCAGGTGGATAGTTGTGCCGCCTTTCACAGCTTGAATTCAGCCTTTTCGCTAGTCAGCTTTGGAGGAGATGTCGTGGATTCTTGGCATTCATTCGAGATACCGGAGCCACATTGGGATTGTTGGGCTGGGTAGTTATCGTGCAAGAGTTTTCTGACGACATTCCAGGAAAGCTAGCGAAATTCTGGGAGCTTAAGGATCTGCTGCAGAGTTGTTTGTTGGGAGGTTTGTGTGTCCGTGTGTTTCGCTTTTGGGAGTTCCTAATTCTGTTCGTTCTGGAGGAAGACGACAGTTTGTGGTTGTGGATTGATGGATCGTCAATTGAACCAGCTTGTGGTGCGGTTAGGTATCTGTTACCTCGCTTGGACGATTTCTTCGATCAGCTCCAGAGTGCGAGACTTTTTTTAAGTTTGTTTGGGGTCAGGTCATCATTGTTGCGGGTTTGGAGTGGTGGCATTCCGAATTTTGCTTTTGTGCGTGCTACGGGCAGTTGTGTTTTGGTAGTGTCGTTGGACTTGCCAATGCCCTAGCAGCATTTGTGGGATATGATGTACCAGATTTCTTCAGGCCGTTCCTCGACCAGTTGCTGTTGTGTTTTGACGACATTCTGGTCAATTCTTTGTGTTTTGAGGAACAGGAGCAGCATTTGAGAATTGTTGTGCAGACATTGGTAGAGCCCAGTGGTTTGCTAGATTCTCGGAGTGTTCCTTCAGGCTTGTTTGTGTTGACTCCTAGGTCTTGTAGTTACGGGAGACGGTTTCGTATGGTTCCGAGGGAGATCGTGACCGTACAGCTTATGCCCAGACTTGTGTACGGACATAGGTCCTTTGATTTTGGGTTTAGCAGGTTTTTACCGCCGTTTCGTGCAGGATTACTAGAGTATTGTTGCACCGTTTGACTGTAAAGACCAAGTATGGAGGGTTCTTTTCTTTGAACTGAGGTATGTGTGCAGAGTTCTCAGCAGTTGAAGATTCGGTTAGCAATTGCATCAGTTCTTGCTTTTGATTCGGAGACCTTGATTGTGACAAGGTTGTGCTAAGTTAGGGATGCGTTTGTGTACCTGATGTTATCGGGTAGAGACGTGAAATCCTAGAGAAAGCACATCAGTCAATTCTCTATGTTCATTCAAGTTCCACCAGCTTTGACGTGACTTGTGAGATAGTTACAGGTGGACAGGAATGTGAAGAGAAATTTCAGGTTTCGTTTCAAGGTGTTTGTTTGGTTTGTTGTTTGCGGCAGTTGGGATCGTCACTCGCCATTGTAGGATACTTCTGGATAGCTGTTATCAGGAGACATTTCAATTGGCAACCTTTAGGTTTAGTCAGGTAGTGTCGATCACCAGTCTGTTTTTCTGACTCAGCTTAGTAGGATTTTTGGACTTCAGCTTGTCTAGAGACTTCGGAGATGTTCAAGTTGGTCTTTTGAGATCCTTTATGTGAGTTAGTTTTCGTTGCTTTAATTTGGCACTTCCGCCCAGATTATAGATTATTCACCCCGTTTTCATGGTGTTGATTTTTGGCAAATACCTTCATGACTTTTTCACATGATTCGGCACAGACCATTAGTGTGGACTCGATCTTTTCGTTCACCGGCAGCCATTGGTGTAATGGTTCGGCAGGTGAAGAATACTTCGGTCAAAGGTCTTGCCATCTGTGAAGAGTTTTCTTGGACGTAGCTGTATAGTGAGGGGATCACTTGGGAAGCTGCGAGTGAGATTTGGGAGTTTTGTACTCTTTTCTTTGAAGGTATGCTTGGTGAAAATTTTAAATTCGGGGACGAATTTTTATAAGGGGGGGAGATTGTAACGATCTAGAAATCGTTTTGTGTTTGTTTCTGTTTTTGGGTGAAATTCGTCGGTATTGTCAGTTTTATACCGATTGCGATCAAACGGCCATATCGAGTTATCGGCACCTAGTTTTGAGAAAATAAAGCTTGTGCGCACACTTTGAGAGTATATGGGACGTTTTGGTGCAATTTGAATTTTTCCCATTTTTAATGTTATTTTAGTCCGGTTTGCATTTTCTGGAAATCTTCTCTTTGCTTCTTTTTCTTAAAATTTTCCTATGTGATCAAAACCACAAGTATTATGAATGTGTGGCCTAGGATTAAAGGAAGAAAAGAAAAGAAAAGAATTGAAAAGAAAAGAAAAGAAGATGCATGAATGTGTGGACTTTTGTGTGTGCATTGACTTTGCATTAAATTGTGGGAATTGCAAGGAAATTGCCACTCTCTCTCTCTCCCTCACACATGGCCGAGCTCCCCTCTCCCTCTACTGCACTTAGCCCATTTCTTTCTCATTTCTTCATGAAATCCATCACAAATACTCAAATTCTTCACTAGTTATCATAAAAATCAAATATTTGTGCATGTTTTCTCACTTTCTTCACTTGGAGTGTTCTTGAGCTTGGATCTTTGGCTTCCTTTGTGTAGGTAATTCCTCTACTGTTATTTATGTGTTTTTAGTGTATCCTTGCTAGATAATTTCAGTTTAGAATGGTTAATTAGGGTTTTGATGCGAAATATCGTATTTTGATGTCGGATTGTGGTTTCTAGGACCTGCTTTGATCTGGGTTTGTTACTGATGAATTCAACATAGTGAGTGTGTTGTACTAGGGGACCTGGAGCACCACCTGAAGCACGAGACCCATGCCACCGGCCAGGGCCGGCGAGGGCTTAAGGAGGGGCCGGCGACGCCGGCCACCCTGTTGAGTTTGGGTGTGGGGTTTTGCCTGTAGGTGTCTGCTATGTTTAGGGTTCCTCTGGTCTTGTTGAAATTGTTTAGTTTTCACAGTAGGAAAATCTGGGATCAATTGTGCAGTTTCTAGTGTTTCGTGTTCGTGCGATACGTGTTACGACACGCGTCGTGCCGTTTTCGTGGTTTCGCTCTTAAGTTGTTTTCGTCGTGTCGCTACTCTCGTTAGCCACGATACGAACACTTAAGAGGTGGTTGTGTGTTGTTGTGTCGGTTAGATATAGCTAGTTCGTATTTCGTAGCTATTATTGATATATGTATATTGTTGTTGTTTATATGTTGCAGGTTCGCAGACGAGGACTACGGACACTGCCACAGGGGGATTCAGGTGGTAGATTCATCTAGCTTGGAGTGTGGGTGAGTAGATTTAACATCTACAGGGGAATCGCCCGCATGGCGTTATGCGTCTGGGCTAGAAACCTTTACCTTTGTCGCATATTCTATATCATGTTTAGAATTGCGCATATACCTGACTGCTTAGTGATAGTTGTGATTGGACTAGTATCCTTAGGACACTGCACTATTATTGACGGCTCAGATTGCGAGAGCACTGATTGGATGCCACACACACCGTCAATAATTGCCATGTCATACAATGCTATTGTATGGTTAGGGACATTGTGACTTTGATACATATTTCTTATTGTTATATTTAGACTTGACATGCTAGTTACTGTTTACCTATAGGATGCTGTACCTTTAGTGCTAGGTACATATACACCTAGGGACATGGATACAGGTGTACTTACATTCCATACTTTACCTATACTTGATAGGTATATTACATCATGACATTGATATTTCCATACATATTTATACCTGATAGGTATATCACATCAGCATACAGGCAGGTTTACATGTATTGCATACCTATACCTGATAGGTATACTACATCATCATATAGGTAGATACCTATATTTCTGCTTTACGTTTCATATATTCAATTATATCTGGTGAATGCTATGCTTTTCCTTTATACGCTTTCATTACAGATTCATATTGCGTATATTTATTCATGGATTATCGCATTGTTACATGGATTTTTCATGATGTTTTCTGGATTTGGGACCCGTGGTAGTTCATGAAATTATGCATACATGAAGACCCGGTTTCCTTGAGATGATATTATAGCATCCACCATGAGATTTATCGGTGCAGATATATATATCCTATGCGAGGAGGCGTCGAGAGCCGCATGAGGATACATGGTGGGGCCCGGAGGTACCCCGAAGCTAGAATGTTGTCGGAGTGAGCCGATGTCGCATTGAGACGATGAGGCCTAGGGGAGCCATACTTTCCGGTGACATTACCAGAGACTCGGCGGATATCAGGGGGATACCGTTGGAAGTCATGTGCGTATCGATACATCGAGAGGCGAGGGGCAGACAGAGGCACTCGAGCTCTCGTGATAGCGTATGATACGTACTTATCAGTATTTCAGTGTCGATGCTTGACACATTGGTTTTTATGATATTCCTAAATACTCTTGTATATATAACAGGGGATTGAGCCGCTGTTATATATGCCTTTACACCAATATTAGTGGAATGGGACGCTAATATATGTGTACTGCCCTCATCATATTATATATGTCATTATATTTAGGATGTTAGAACTGTGCTGGAGATTTGACTTGGGATTCATGAGATTCTTTGGGATTGGATGATGATATCGTACACACTAGAGATGTGAGATCCACTTAGTGTGGTACATATGATATATTGTGAGATATACTGAGATTGTACAGACGAGATATGTGGGATCCACTAGCTGTTGTACATGAGATATATGGGAGATATACAGATATTGTACATACGAGAGATGTGGGATTCACTTACTATTGTACATGAGATATAGGTGAGATATACCTGATACTGTACATACGAGAGATGTGAGATCCACCTACTGTTGTACATTGAGATATGGGAGATATACTGTTAGTATACATATTAGATATGTGAGATATACTTGATGTGTACATTCGATACTTATGCGAGATACATTTGATATTGTGTAGTTTGAGGAGATGTGACACTTAGATGATATGAGAGCCATTTGGTGACTGATTGAGGCATTGGGATTTGACTTGTCTTATTGGATTATGATCCTACCACGATGTTAGGATTTCGTGGAAATGACATATTTCACTCCATACCTCATCATTATATACTTGTGCACTGTTTCATGTATTAGGAGTACCTGTGAGAGTACCTTCATGTGAGTTGCACATTTACTTTCTCATATCCCCAGAGCATGATTATTGCATACTGTTGTCACATTATTATTGCAGGATATATTGGTGGTACTTGAGAGTGTACTTTCCATTATTACGTACTCATAACATGCTATTATCATTGAAATGGACATATATATTAGATTCATGCTGTACGTTCATTCTCGCGATTACCTGCATATGTTAATTACTATTCACGAGTTGGCAACTCACCCCCGTTGTGCCACAGGTTTTGCTGGAGTTTCCCCAAAGTAGTCAAGGCAAGCTATTCAGCTTTTCAGCTTCACACTCATCTATCATCTTTTGGTTGCGGATACCACTTCGCCTGTTAGTGTGCAGTTTTGCCAGGTGGGTTTTTGTGGTTATCTGAGAGATGTATTGTATATTCGTTGTATATTGTACTTTCCATCTATTACCAGCAGTTGTTGTGACTTAGAGACTTGGTGAGGACGGTTTTGTATATATATTGTGGATTTGTGGATTTTATACAGTTTCCTTCTTTTGTCTCTTATTTCTTCGCTACGGCGTCGTATATCTGTTGTGGTGTTGTTTTCCGCCGTTGGGCGTGGATTTTGCTCCCGTTTGGGATGCTTTACTTTATATCTATGTTGTACCCTTTTTAGGGGCTTGTTTTATAAAGGAGGTGCTGCCAAAATTTTACAGAAAATGTGGACTATTTTAAAGAATTTGGGTTGTGATTTCAAATATTTCTAAAACTTTATATTATCTTTTCCGTATTTTTATGGTTTAGATTTCTGGGTTTTGGCTTTCTTTTACCGCGTTACGTCTGGAGGCGTTGCGTAGTATTAGGGCCATCACGTACCTTTTTGGGTCGTGACACTAATACAGGCTTGGATGCATATGCATCGAGCTACTTAGTTGTTGATTCTTCTTTCTTTATTTTTTTTCACCCTATTTTCTTTTCTTATCTGCTTTAGTAGCTTTTGTAAGCGAATTTACATACAACAAAAACAACAACAACAACAAGAAGTTTTCATCCTAAATTTTTGGGATCGACTCCTTCTCTTCCATTCTGCTCTCTTAAGGACCATCGACTAGATAAATTTTTGGGATCGTCTTCCCATAGTCACAACTAAGGTTCGAGCTAAACATGTACGATAATATCCCAAGATATAATACTAATATCATGCTGCAAGAATAACAAGTAATATCAAAAAATGGAATCACAAGATTCTGATAGATCTAATAAAATATCCATGAAAAATAAAAGATCTGAATAAACGAAATATATGATCCAAAATAAAGATACATCACTCCTAACGTCCCGCGAAGACGCATATTCTAATAGCAACTGAAATAAAATAAAAATAACCTACAAATACTACCGATCATCGGCAAACTCATGATAGACATTCTGATCCTGCTCTGCTTGTGAATCGGTCTCTAAATCTGAGATGACAAGTCTCAGGGATGTCAGAACATCCCAATAAGTACTCAATCGTAATAGTGTGTATGTGTGTGATAGCATGAATATGTGAGTGTAGTGAAGCCTGCGTGCATATGTTAATATAAATATGGCAGTATTATGATGTAAGCATGTAAACAGGTCAAATCGGTCAAGTCATATCCTAGTTGGTCACTAAAAGGGTAATCTATCCTATCGTGAGTTCGAGTGTATACGTCAAGCTCTGCAGGAGTATTTCCAACCCAAGGGTAGGGCCTCAGGAGCAAGAAAACACGGGCCCAACTGTAAAATGAAGTGACCGTATAAAGCCCGGTACTGACAATAGTAACATATGGCCGTTTAAAGCCTAGTACCAGCTAATGAACATGTGATCGATATATCCCGGTATGAGCTTCAATGACCGATATAACCCGGTACGAGCTGTAAACAGGAATAAATGGTGTTATGGTTTGTAATTCAGCATTCTAATTAGTGATCTTGTTTTAGGTAAACAATCGGTAATGATGAACCGGTATGTCATGTCAAACAGGGTATTGTATGTAAAGTGACATAAATCTCGAATATATATAAAGCATGAAAAGAGTTCTCATGCATAGCAATATTAACAGGTAATATTGTGGTCTCGCCAATAACGATAAACAAGTAATTATCATCAAACTCATAATTAATTTAAACATGGTTCTTTAAGATGTTGAATAATGGGCGCACTATACTAGGGTTTTCATCACATGCACGATAAACATAAGGTTTCGTTTAATTAAGATATGGTTTGATTATTAATCTCATTTTGATCACGACATTTTCACACAAGTAGATCTAAGTATGTAATTACAGTCAATCAATAGTGCAACAAGATCTGTGTGCAGTATGATTCGTTAATGTATACTATGTATATGTCCAATATGATATATAGTGTTTATAATGTGTACAAGTATCTACATGGTGGTTCAAGCATCTCCATTTTAATATCTGGAATTATCATTGAATCTGAACATGGTTTAACGGGTTAATTTTATTAAAAGGTGTTCTAGGATCCTAGGGTCCTCATTATGAATACAAGAATTGTATGGTATTTTAACGAAATTACCTATTATTAATATTTCCATTTAAGCATTATGAGAGGTTGATTGCTCAGCTAAAGATGGATCTCGGCTAGGGTCGGCTGCGATGAATTCTTGGCGATGCTAGGGTTTGAAGGGAGGAATAATACGGCGGCTGCCAGATGAAAGCGAGGTGACACGGTGAAGCTTCTGGGTCGGCGGCTGATGGTGGCGGGTGCTTTCGGTGATGGTGGTTGTAGTCGGCGTCGGGGGTCTCAGCCCTGGTGCTAGAGAGAGGCGAAGTTTGTCTAGGCTTCTTGGGTGCTCGGCTGATGGTGGCGGGTGCAGTCGAGGTTGGGTCGAGGATGCTCGGTTATGGGTGATGAAGTTCTCGCCGGTGAGAGGGTTGAGGAGGCTAGGGCTCGGTTGGGTTAAACGAAGAAGATGAGAGAAGCGATGATCATGGGAGAGGAATGTTATATATATATATATATATATATATATATATATATATATATGGGAAAAGTTAAAGAGAGAGGTTGAGAAAAATCTGAGAAAGAAAGATTTGTTAGGATTAAAATATTAATTAGAGAGAGCGGAAAGAATATATGGAGATAGAGAGATCTGCTGAGTAATTGAAACTGGAAAGAAATATTCTGGGGAAAAGAATCAGAGAGATAAGTGTGATTGGAGAGAGAGAGATTAGGAAAGAGAAATGTGCGTGTGTATATAGAATTATTAATGAGAGATATTATATGAATATTTTTGAGAGAGAAATATTTGTTTGGGGAAAGAGAATTGATTGGAGAGATAAAGAAAATAGTATTTGTTTTAATAATAATAATAAAAATAAATAAAAACCAATACATCCAAAAAGAAGGTTACACACATGCACACACGTGCGCACACACAACACCACACACACGTGCGCGCACACACAGAGAAGAATATGTTAGGAATACATATATTCTTATCCCCCCTCTCAAAGTAATGGTGAAAAGAACACCAAAAGTTTGGTTACAAAATACTTTAACAAGAAATTCTCATGAATTCTAGTGCAGGTATGGAACAGCATGCCAAAGCTTATATCAGATAGTAATTGTAACCTCTTACAAATGATAACATCTCGTTCATGATAACCGCACCTCGACCTAGTTCATACAAGTAATTGATCGACACACTTCGGCAAAACAGAGAAAAAGGCATAAATCATTTATTCCTCTCATCCTCAACGACCCCTTATTGATACAACATAACTATATAATCAAACCCCAGGCTTGACATATGCTATCTTCATGTAGGCTTTGCGAGGTTGGAAAAATGCGACAAGCCGTTCTCTTGTTGGCAAGCTTTTCTTTGCAGCATTGGTGTCTTCCACCTCTTGAGACCATTTCCATAATACGGGAAAATCAATTTTATTGAACACATTCACTTCTGCCACATCTTGGAATACCTGTACCCAGTGAGCAATGTAAATTGCAGCAATGTCTAATAAACCGATTGAATCTCCTCCGAAAAATTTCTTATCCTTGAGCTCTTTTTCAAGAATTGTCAAATACTCCTTCGCCTGCTCCATGTAATTCTTCTGCGCCTCGCCTTCACACCAGAACGAATTCCGCAGTGTAGGAATGCACTAGTTAGCAACACAATTATGAATTAGTAATAACTTTTGTGCTGACAATACATATTTTAAGGGTAAATTACATCAAACACCATTGAACTTTATCACTTTCTTATAGAGCACCATAGATCTTGAAATCACGAATACCATCACTGGCGGGTATGTACCGCAATTTTCAATGGTGTTTACGTAATTTTTAGCCCACTTTTTGAAAGTTTTCTGATGAATTTTTTTAAGGTTTACTGGTGTTCTCTAAAAGCTGAAGAAAGTGCAATGGCATTTACAACTTCCCTATTATTAGTCACAGTTATTTTCTTTTACGGGCTTTAAATAGTAAAGAAGATATCCGATTCTCTCGACAGTAGTCAAAATCTATCTCCCATATATTGGAGGCAAGCTAGGCTTACACCTAAACTCATCCCTAAAGTGATTGCACGAATCTAACCTTTTCATCGATGAATTGTGCCAAAAAGCGCACTCGGGCTTTCTCATAAGAATCCTTAGGCACTATAGAGTTCCCGCCCCATGTCTCATCAATGTACTCGACGATCGTCATCGATCCTATTACAGGCTTTCCGTTGTGAATGAGAACAGGAACTTCTTTGTAGATAGGACTAGACTCAAGAAGCAAGTTGCTTTTGTTTGGAAGATCTTCATCCAATACATCATAGGGAATTCCCTTCAACTCCAAAGCAAGCTCTACTCTGCCACTGAAAGGGCTTGTCCAAAACCTCAATACTTTAACTTCCTTATCCATTTTTCTTTGTATTTGATGCTCTAATCATTCATAATGCAGGGGTTTATATAGGCCTTTTGTGTGCTAATTTTGGGTGTCTTTTCCTTTTAGTAATTTTTTTTTTTGTTTTATGTGTATTTCTCATTGAGAAATGACATAAGAGGGAGAATCTATTTAATATGGAACAAAGTTGTAGTTCTTGACGTCATTCATCTTAAGGACCAAGGGACCATGCCTAAATTTAAACTGACTTTGAGATTTCTCCAAACATGGCATTGTTTTAGTGCACACTTGCAACATTATCTTCATCGTCTTTCTGCATCAATTTAACTTATTTGCTAGAAATCACCCGGACCACCAAAATGTTACACTGTTTTCAGGCATTCTCCCTGAAAAAACCAGCTAAATCCTTTTTTACTTCGTAATCGCGATTTATTCAAATTTCAAGCTGGTTATTTTACATTGTTGGTGGAGGTCCTTTTCGGGTCTCCGTCAGATGTTGTCTTCCGTCGATCTCCCGGTGGATCTGGGAGGTGATCTCCTATTGCGTGCGGGTCTCAATGGGTTTTGAGGAGATTGGTGGTTTTGAGGAATTTGCGCCGAGTACCTGCAAGGAAGTCCCGGGGTGGTTTGATACCACCGAGGATCCTCCGACAATCAAGTTAGTGCAAGATCCGAGCAGGGTAACGGCTAAGTAGGGTGAAAAAAGCTTACTTGACCCCTCTGTGATGGGGGTTTATATAGTGGTGGCAGCACGCAATAGCAGGCGCGAGAATCTTGCTTGCAGTTACGCTCCCGACGTCACGCCCGCATAATAAGCGGATCGCCCGTTAATGGGGATCGTGATGGCGTGGAATGTGGGATGTTGCCGGCGGAGAATCCATGCATGGCGAGATTTGTGGAGCGGCGGTTATGCCTGTGAGTGGTAGAGTTGGTCGGTCGGAGGGACCGAGGAAGATGACCTCGGCGGGAGAGTTCGGAAACGAGTGGGAGGGTCGAGACATCTTGGTCCTGTGGTCTCTCGAGGCGAGCTGAGAGGCCGAGAAGGCCAATTTGCAGGGGGCTCTGAGGAGAGCCAGTTTGCGCTTGCAGGTCGGATACAGAGGTGACCTGATCGGCCTCTGTGGGCCCTTTCTTCTGAACTTTGGGACACGTCATCTGCCACGTGTTCTGATCTGGGAGATCGCCAATATAGAGCGTCATCATTAGCCTCCCACTCTTGTCCCGACTAGCTGACGGGTCAAGTCAAGAGTGGACTGCCGGGCCACCCGGGATGAGCTCCCTCCTAAGATTTCGTCGGGACGCGTCCCCGGGTTGTCCGCTGTCTTCTCTGCCAGCGAATCAGGGCGAGATCTCTGCATTTAAGGAAGGTGCGCCGGTTCGTGCATCCTGTCACTGAAGCGACGGTCCGCGTGTCAAGCGTCGGTTGGCCGACGCGATTTGTGCAGACCCGCGACGTCTGATGGGATGCGGCCCAGTATGGGAACGACAAGTGGAGCGATCGTTCGTCGAGTTAATTTCGATCACTTGCCAAGTGTGCCAAGCGCTGCTGAGAAGGAGGCATCTCCATGGCCCCGAAGTCGAGGGGATCACTCAGACTTGGATAGACCTGATGTCTTTTGTTGGGGCTTCGGATCCGCTGCATGTGATGGGCAGAGAGATGTCCGTCGTAGTTGTGCCGAGCATAAAGGGGCTCAGTGGTCTCATTATGAGGGCTACAAACTCGCGGCGTCTGTTGGGCAGGAGGATGCCTGCTGGGATGACCGAACATGGGAGCTGCTCGGTTGATCTTGGCGAGGGCTTCAATCCCTGTCGGTTGTGGTAGGAAGCTACCAACCAGAGATAGCCGAGCAAGGGTCGGGCTCGACTGCCTCTGGGAGGACTTTGATCCTTAGCGTTGGAGGGGCCGTAGGAGGCCTGCTAAAGGTAACCGGGCAGTGAAGCTGCGCGGTTGCCTCTTGGCGAGGGCTTTGATCCCTGGCGTTGCGTGTAGGGAAGCTACTGGCCAGGGATAGCCGAGCAGGGTAGCCGCTCAGCGGCCTCTAGGGAGGACTTTGATCCTTAGCGTTGGAGGGGCCGTAGGAGGCCTGCTAAGGATAACCGGGCAGTGAAGCTGCGCGGTTGCCTCTTGGCGAGGCTTTGATATCTGGCGTTACGAGTAGGGAAGCTACCGGCCCGAGATAGCCGAGCAGGGAAGCCGCTCGGCTGCCTCTGATGAGGGCTTCGATCCTTAGCTCAGGATAGGCTGTAAGAAGCCTACTAAGGATAATCGGGCAGTGAAGCTGCACGGTTGCCTTTTGGCGAGGGCTTTGATCTTTGGTGTCGAGGGTAGGCAACTACCAGCCTGGGATGATCGAGCGGAGTAGCCGCTCAGATGCCTCTTGCGAGGGCTTTGATCCCTGGCATCATGGGTAGGGAGCTACCAACCGGAGATGACCGAGCAAGGGTCGGGCTTGGTTGCCTCTTGCGAAGGCTTTGATCCTTCAGGACGGGGACCGAGCAGGGTTACTGCCCAGTGTCTCTTGGCGAGGACTTTGATCCCTGTCGGTTGTGGTAGGAAGCTACCAGCCGGGGATAGCCGAGCAAGGGTCGGGCTCGACCGCCTCAAAGGAGGACTTTGGTCCTTAGCGCGGGAGGGGCTGTAAGAAGCCTACCAAGGACCCTTGGCCTGACAGGGTTACTGCCCGGTGCCTCTTAGCGAGGGCTTTTGTCCTGAAGGATAGCCGAGCGAAGGTCGGGCTCGATTGCCTCTGAGAGGGCTTTTGATCCCTTTCGGTTGTGGTAGGAAGCTACCAGCCGGGGATAGCCGAGCAAGAGTCGGGCTCGACTACCTCGGGGGGGACTTTTTGATCCCTGGCGTTGCGAGTAGGGAAGTTACCGGCCAGGGATAGCCGAGCAGGGTATCTGCTGAGCTGTCTCTAAGGAGGACTTTGATCCTTAGCATTGGAGGGGACGTAGGAGGCCTGCTAAGGATAACCGGGTAGTGAAGCTGCACTGTTGCCTCTTTGCGAGGGCTTTGATCCCTGGCGTTGCGAGGAGGAAAGCTACCGGCCGGGGATAGCCGAGCAGGGTAGCTTCTGAGCTTCCTATAAGGAGGACTTGGATTCTTAGCGTTGGAGGGGCCGTAGGAGGCCTGCTAAGGATAACCGGGCAGCGAAGCTGCACGGTTGCCTCTTGGCGAGGGCTTTAATCCCTGGCGTTGCGAGTAGGGAAGCTACCGGCCAGGGATAGCCGAGCAGGGAAGCCGCTCGGCTGCCTCTGGGAGGACTTTGATCCTTAGCGTTGGAGGGGCTGTAAGAAGCCTACTGCGGATAACCGGGCAGTGAAGCTGCGTGGTTGCCTCTTGGCGAGGGCTTTGATCCTTGGCGTTGCGAGTAGGGAAGCTACCAGCCAGAGATAGCCGAGCAGGGTAGCTGCCGAGCCGCCTCTAAGGAAGACTTTGATCCTTAACGTTGGAGGGGCCGTAGGAGGCCTGCTAAGGGTAACCGGGCAGTGAAGCTGTGCGGTTGCCTCTTGGCGAGGGCTTTGATCCCTGGCGCTGCGTGTAGGGAAGCTACTAGCCAGGGATAGCCGAGTAGGATAGCCACTCGGCGGCCTCTAGGGAGGACTTTAATCCTTAGCGTTGGAGGGGCTATGGAGGCCTGCTAAGCATAACCGGGCAGTGAAGCTGCGCGGTTTCCTCTTTGCGAGGGTTTTGATCCCTGGCGTTGCGAGTAGGGAAGCTACTGGCCCGGGATAGCCGAGCTGGGAAGCCGCTCGGCTGCCTCTGGGAGGACTTTGATCCCTAGCGTTGGAGGGGCTGTAAGAAGTCTACTAAGGATAACCGGGCAGTGAAGCTGCGCAGTTGCCTATTGGCGAGGGCTTTGATCTCTGGCGTCGTGGGTAGGCAACTACCAGCCTGGGATGGCCGAACGGGGTAGCCGCTCAGATGCCTCTTGCGAGGGCTTTGATCCCGGTATTATGGGTAGGGAGCTAACGGCCGGAGATGACCGAGCAAGGGTTGGGCTCGGTTGCCTCTTGCGAGGGCTTTGATCTTTAGCGTTGGAGGAGCCGTAGGAGGCCTGCTAAGGATAACCGGGCAGTGAAGCTGCGCGGTTGCCTCTTGGCGAAGGCTTTGATCCCTGGCGTTGCGAGTAGGGAAGCTACCGGCCAGGGATAGCCGAGCAGGGAAGCCGCTCGGCTGAATCTAAGGCGACTTTGATCCTTAGCGTTGGAGAGGCCATAGGAGGCCGGCTAAGGGTAACCGGGCAGTGAAGCTGCGCGGTTGCCTCTTGACGAGGGCTTTGATTTCTAGCGTTGCGAGTAAGGAAGCTACCGCCAGGGATAGCCGAGCAGGGAAGCCGTTCGGCTGCCTCTAAGGAGGACTTTGATCCTTAGCGTTGGAGGGGCCGTAGGAGGCCTGCTAAGGATAACCGGGCAGTGAAACTGCGCGGTTGCCTCTTGGCGAGGGCTTTGATCCCTGGCGTTGCGAGTAGGGAAGCTACTGGCCGGGGATAGCCGAGCAGGGAAGCCGCTCGGCTGCCTCTGGGAGGACTTTGATTCTTAGCGTTGGAGGGGCTGTAAGAAGCCTACTAAGGATAACCGGACAGTGAAGCTGCGCGGTTCCCTCTTGGCGAGAGCTTTGATCCCTGGCGTTGCGAGTAGGGAAGCTACCGGCTAGGGATAGCCGAGCATGGTAGATGCTTGGCCGATTCTTCATGAGGTTTTGCCCGACCATCCCGTTGCAGGTATGGGGAACAGGAACTGTCGCGGCGAGCGTGCGCGTAGCATGCGCATTGAATATGTGGGGAGGTGAAGCGCCAGAGTCGCGTCGTTTCGATTCCGCCAGAGAAGGCTCAATGATCGCCACGTGGTAGCGACTTTGTGGGCGAAAACGGGCGATTGTTGGGTTTCATTGCCGGCGTGGGGTGCTGAGTCTCATAGGTGCTCGACTGACCCCCTGTCGTCATGACCGTAGTTCTTGATGGGCCTTGGTTCTTTCCGGCGAGGTCCCTTAAGCCCCGTGGTGAGGTTGTCTTCGAGCTGTCTTGGCGGGCCTCGTGTGCATCACCCCTTCGAGGGAGGGGGTGCCGGTCATGCCTGGAAGCAGGCGAGCTGACCGCCACCGCCTTGGTAGGGACATAGGTGCGAAGAGGCTCGAGGCGAGGCTCTCCGACGTAGGACCTCGAGGTTGAATAGGACGGATCGAGGGACCTACGACCGCTGGAGTCGGCGAGGCGGTGGCCGGTGGAGGGTTGATGACATTCGGCGGAGGTTCATCTGCGTCTCCGTTGAGGGGAGACGGAAGCTGGTGCTTGGATCTTCAGAGTGATCGCTTGCCATGTGGATGGAGATCGGAAGACCAACTTTGTTTTTTGTGGAGTTTAGGTTTCCACAGACGGCGCCAGCTGATGGAGGTCCTTTTCGGGTCTCCGTCAGATGTTGTCTTCTGTCGATCTCCCGGTGGATCTGGCAGGTGATCTCCTGTTGCGTGCGGGTCTCAATGGGTTTTGAGGAGATTGGTGATTTTGAGGAATTTGCGCCGAGTACGTGCAAGGAAGTCCCGGGATGGTTTGGTACCACCGAGGACCCTCCGACGATCAAGTTAGTGCAAAATCCGAGCAGAGTAACGGCTAAGTGGGGTGAAAAAAGCTTACTTAACCCCTCTATGATGGGGGTTTATATAGTGGCGGCAGCACGCAGTAGCAAGCGTGAGAATCTCGCCGGCAGTTACGCTCCCGACGACATGCCCGCGTAATAAGCGGATCGCCCGTTAATAGGGATCGTGATGGCGTGGAATGTGGGATGTTGCCGGCGGAGAATCTGCGCATAGCGAGATTTGCGGAGCGGCGGTTACGCCTGTGAGTGGTGGAGTCGGTCGGTCGGAGGGACCGAGGAAGATGGCCTCGGAGGGAGAGCTCTGGAACGAGCGGGAGGGCCGATGCATCTTGGTCCTGTGGTAGCTCGGTACGAGCTGAGAGGCCGTGGAGGCCAATTTGCAGGGGCTCTGAGGTGAGCCAGCTTGCGCTTGCAGGTCGGGTACAGAGGTGGCCTGATCAGCCCCTGTGGGCCCTTTCTTCTGAATTTTGGGACACGTCATCTGTCACGTGTCCTGATATGGGAGATCGCCAATATAGAGCATCATGAATTGTAATTTACTAAAATTTACGGTCAAGGATTTGAGAGTACTGACATCATGTGCATAGTGACAGTAGCACACATACCCCAACAATGTGCATTGGCAATGAATTCGAAGAAACCGTGCGAATTTACGGTTGCAAATGCGTGTATCACCAATGCATACATTCCTGGCAGATTTTTGGCTGCTATCCATTGCTGGTAAGATTATTTTGTTATTAAAAGTCATATGCATATCAATTAAAAGTAAACAAAATCAACAACAGATTATCCATTTGGCAACGTTAGTGCCGACAAATATGTTGTGTGCATGTCTTCGTCTGGACAGATCTTTGCTGACGGATAATCCGTGAGCTGAAGTGGGATTTTTATGGAAATCAAAAGACTTTTTACGTCTCCTTGTTTAATTTTCCTATGAGGATCAAATATAAGACATGCAACATTACTAAAATTAATATATGAAGAAGAAACATGAACAAGAATATCTACCATAAAACATGCATAACACAATATCATGATACTTAAACAACATAGGCTTTAACCTATAGAGTAGTTTTTTGGAAAACACTGAAACCATAGGTGAGTTTTTTGAAAAATAAGCCAACAAGTTATTGTCACATAGGAAGCTCATCCCAACATGACTTAGAAAGAGATATTTGACCTGATTGCTGAAAAACTCAATGTGTAGTAATAACAAAAATGTAAGAGATACAATAGTTAATCTCAATTAATATGACTTGGAAAAGATTTCTTTGACTTACCAAGTAATCTTATGTGCTAATAAACTAACTAAGAAATGCTAAGTTTTGCATGAGGCACATATGAGTGGTGCTATTTACGGTTAACCCTTTTACTTATCTTGCTATCTATCCTTTTTAGAAGCGAAAGAAAGTTCATGGCAAGATCACTAAGATCTCATACATCAACTGCATGCATGCATTCTAGACAAAATATCAAACAATTAACTTGAGAAGAGCATGCTTTTATTTGGTTTTGTTGTTATAAAAGCCGTTGCTTTTCACTCTTTATTGATCATCTCCAAATCCGCAATTACAACTGAGATAATACAATTAGGAAAAGAAGATTGTGACCAACGTCCGACTTATCCACCATTTAAGACGGACTTAGCTAGAACATGAGCTATCTTGTTATAATCTCTAGGTCTATAAACCACTCTAGCATCTTGTGAACGAAATCAAAATTCTCCTGGGCAACAATCCACCCATCAAAGTGGTTTATAGACCTAGAGATTATAACAAGATAGCTCATGTTCTAGCTAAGTCCGCCACGTCGCCCTTGTTCTCTTCTTCTTGCCTTACAGACATTTTGAGGAAAAAGAGAGAAACATCCGTCGGCGAGCTAGGCTCGAGCAAGTCTCCCAAATCGGTGATAATAAAGAGGATATGATGTCTATAAATCAAATATCATCACAGTAAATAACCGGTAAAAATATAACAAGCTCATGTAAAAATATTGACACGTTTAATCTTTTAAAAACTGTTTTTTATGTTTACGAGTCGAGACAATAGAATAGGGTATGAAACATCGTGAATATTCCGTTCACCATGTCAGGACATCATATCAGGATTCTAGATGTAGCCCCCGCGGATTCAAGAGGTGACCCCCACCCTCATGACGTGACATTTTGGTCCACGTGGCACTTAGTTCCGCATACAATAACGTTACCGCCTTCCCGATATATTCGACTTTATTCATTTCCAAACTCCCCATTACTTCATGTCATAAAAACGGTTTGTTGTATCAAGCATGAATTTTCCAAAACAAGAACTGTGTATGTATCATGTGTATCAAGTATATCCATGTCGGTAATGAAAAAGCTAGGAAGCCGATACGGAAATAGTCCTAGAGGGGGATGAATAGGACTATGCAATTAATATGTCCAATTTGAAAATTCTAAATACTTGCTAGTCGAAATCACAATTGTAATGGTTATACAAACGATAGCTCAAGATGATATGATACAAAGCAAACTACAATTGTGAAATATACAACATATAGCAAGAAACAAAATCATGAGCAATAAGCATATAGGGCATAAAGAGATAAGCATACAATTTCTAAGCTAATAAGCAAAAGTAAGAGATAAGAAATTGTAAACGCAAACACAAGAGATTTATAATGGTTCAGCCTCCCGATAACGTCTCAGTCCATAGTCCACTTTCTTTAGGCCCTCTAGCCTATTCCCTTTATCTTCAACACGTCTTTTCTACGGACAACACGTTGCTTGACACACGAACAACACTTCTTTCTCAATACAAGCTCTTCTTTCTTACAAAGGCACCTTTGCACTCAAGAGTCCTCACATAAAGAAAGAAAAACTTTTCTCTCATTCTTCTTTCTTACAAAGACAATCTTACACTCAAGAGTTCTCACAAAAAGAAAAGAAGAGAATACAATTGAAGCATAATTACTCTCAAAGGATTTTCTCTGAAACCTCTCTCTAATATTCTAAGAAGTATGCATAATCAATTGAAGCTCTTGATTTTACGTGTGAGAGTGATTTGATAAGCAAATGGATAAACACTCTAAACTCTCACAAGGGATGAGATTTTTTTTTCGAAGATCACTTTAGAATATTGCAAACTGAAATGCTTGAGTGATTGGGGCAAAAATGAAAACATCCTTAGAGAGGGTGGTGAATAAGGTTTTATGGCAAACTCAGAACAATTGTGTGGAATTAAGAAATCTGTAGCAGAAAATAAATGAGTATAAGTATAAACAATTTCATAAACACAGAATGCACAGAAAGTAAATGGCACTGTAACGCTTTGAAAATCGTTTCGGTGAAATTTCGAAAAATCGGTAAAATAAAAGGGTTTTCTGTACAAAGTCAAAATGCAAATATCTTATTATAAAAATTAAATATATATATTCTAGCTATGTAATTGCTATTATTTGGTGTTTATTGAGCCGCTGGTGAAATTTCAAATTTTCTGAAAAAAATATTATTTTATTATTATTTTAAGCCGTCACTAATACATTTAATTAGGGAAAATTACAAATTGGAATGAGTTGAAACAAATTTTGTGCATCATAAAACATTAAATAAAATTTTGTTATGTGGTTTCTGAAATGAAATGGTTTGTCAAACAGTTTTAGAAAATATAAAAGAAAAGGCTTAATTTGGAAAGAAAAAATGGTTTAAGGTTAATGAAGTATGGGCTTTCTTTGATTTGGCCACAACATACACACCCATTCTTTTTCTCTCTCCCATATTGTGTGGCCGAAACCAGCCCCCCTCCTCTCTCCAATCATCTCACTATCTCATCTCAATTAAAAAGGAATTAATAAAGAGGTATGGGTTTATACTTGAGGCATGGGGTATTTATTGTATTGACTTGGTCTTTCTTCCAACAAACCCACACACTCCACACTCTTTCCCCCATCCTCACTGCTGAACCAAACTGCAGCAGCCCCTCCCCTATTTCCCCCACTTCATTTTCCATCAAAAAACCCCAAAATTCCATCAAAAATCCAAACTAACACCTCATAAACTCCTAATTAATCTTTACCCATTATTTCTTGGCCATTCAAGCTTGAATCATGGATCTAGAGAACCAATTTAGAGGCTATGTTAGCATGCTAGATCTACAAAATTGTGAGGTATAAATCTCAACCCATGTTTTCTTTGTTGCTAATTATCTAAATCTAGCCTAATTAGGTATTATTGTGGTTTAATTTCAAGTTTTGGGAATTCTAAGAGAAGAGTTTGAATATGAATTAGGGCTTGACCATCACTAGGTTAATCAAGTGTAAATTAATGTCCTAAGATGTGCACAATCTAGATTTGTTGTTAATATTGTAAAGAGTTACTTCAAAGTTGTTAAGATTTGATAATTTTATAACTAGATTTTTGTAATCTTTGGAAATAACTAAGAGAAAAACCCAATTAGGTTATTTATGACTTTATTAACATTTTAAATTGTAGTTTAATGCTTTAGATCTTCCAAATCAAAGCTAAATTGTCGTTTGTGTATTTTTGCTATAAAATGGTTGAAATTGGTTAATTTTGTTAACTATTTTTTTGGGTTAATGTAATTTATGGAGATTAAAATTATGGAAATGGTTTTATTGACTTATTTAAGTTATTTAATAAGTATTATGGCCGCTAGAATTGTTTAAACATCGAGTTTTGTACTAAAACGGGTAATTTTGCTTGCTAGTTTTTCGGAAAAACAGCTTTTAGAGTGAATTTGGGGTTTTCGTGAGTTTTAACCTATTTTATATTATAATTAGTGCTTGTAATTGTACAAATGAATGTGTTGGGAGCTTTCTCGATGGTTTGGCGTTTGTACGCCGACGTCGAGGGTTTTTAGGTCGATCTGTGAAAGCAACCTTAGGTTTTGACCTATGTGGGTTTCGTGCGTCGTTTTGGTCATGAGTCGGATTTTAATGCGATATGGTGCGTTATGATATGTAGGTACCCCATGTGGACTTCGAGACGACAAGCAAGCGCGTGGCGACGCGGCACCGGCGAGCGAAGACCAGGTGAGTAGATTTATATCTACGGGGAGAAGTCGGGTGAATGGCGTATAGCACCCCCGCAGTCCGTGGTGATGTATACGGATGCGTATACACACCAACAATTTATGATATGTTGTTAGGATTTATTATTGATGATTTTAGATGGATATTGGTGATGGATTGGTGCATGGTTACGAAACCTTAGATAGTGGGTGCACTACACTTACACATACACACATATACATACTTGCATACATTCCTTATTTCATATGTGCGTGTATGGGAATATATTTATATGTTCACATGGGTATGGGACTATGTGTTCACATACGGATTTGAGGAGGATACTTGGGATTGGGATGAGTCGATGAGATTTGTTTGTGGTTGTGATCTCGGTGATATGGCAGGATTCGTACTTAAGGTACGTCCTGGTGTTATAGCGGATCTTGCGGCGGCGATACGGGTGAATAGTGTTATAAATAAATGGTCGACATGTGATCGTGATATGAGGCATAATATGCTAGGATATTGATATTAGGCCGTATCGGGCGATGTATACCCCTTGATGATGATATGTGCTGACGATATCGGTTTGTATGAGATTGTCGATCAGTAGTCAGATCATGAGTATATTGAGGATATTAGTATTGTACTAGACATAGGTCAGTACCCTAGACTATGATCTTGGATTAAGAGGATACCAGAGGAATAGTGTGAGGAATATGATATTGACCCGTACCCAGACTTGGGGATGCCGTACGACGGATTTACGTACGAGCTATATCTTGATGATTGATCCGCACTCTTGACTTGAGATGTCTGATTATAGATATGGTATCGGATATGATATTATTGAGGCGGGATCACCGACTGATATATATACAGGTATGTATATGTATCGACTCAGATGTTAGGCGGTTTCCTTACCTGTAGTCTAGCTTATAGCGTAGCCTTTAGTTTAGTTAGTTGTTAGATTAGATTCGGTTCCTACCTATTTCAAAGCATACGAATCGTGCGTATTTTTAAAGACAGCCTAAGGGATCCTACGGATATTTCAAAAAAACGTATCTTTTCTTAAAAACACCGTAGCCCCTATTTTCAAAACCCCACGATTCGTGTTATTTCAAAAGGCACCATTATAGGACTTATTTTAGGTTAAAACAGATTAATTATCGTTGCGTCTAGTATTCAGCTCCCGCTCATTATTGTTGTTTGCTCCGCATCACATGCTTATATTAAGCTTCATATTCTACTGTTGATATCTTGTGGTTAGGACACCAGCACCATTACCGATGATGCGTATGTACCACGTACACTTACTTGCCGGCCCACACACATCTTCATCGGTAATTGCCATGTCACGTACACCTTAGAAAATATTATTGCTTGACATAGCCTGTTAGCTAATAGTTTAGACATGATATTAGTGTACTTGCCTTATATGTTAGTTTAGACATTATAGTTATTACCTGCTACCACATGCATACTGTTATTCATTGTTAGGCCGCATTCATGGATTCTCATGCATATATTCACTTTTTACGTGCTATTGAGGTTTTGGATTTGGATTTCCATGAGATTTTCTGGATTTGGGGAAAACCGCAAAACACATACAAACTTCTTCTTTTTCTTTTTAAATAAAAAGCGCGGTTTTTCCCATGATGTATGAGTCGTCCACCATGAGTTTGCTGATAGATTTGGAGACCCGATTCGAGGAGTTGGATGAACCGTTTCGGGTACATGGTGGACCCGGTAAGGTACCCCGGGGCAAGAAGCCCGTGGTGATGACGATGAGCCTGGCAGGGGGAGACTACCTACCGGTGATTTTACCCGAAGCGTCGGATATCCGGAGGATACCGTCGTGGTCTTGAGATGGATGGTAGGGGCCGGTCTGGACTGACGGCGCCCTAGACATTGAGATTTCGAGATATTGAGGTACTGAGATTTGATGATACAGGCCAGTCCGGATGGCCGGAGCCTGAGGTTTTGAGACATTGAGATTTATGTTTTGTGTCGATGCTAGACACTGTTGATGCTGATTTCATTTATGATACCTCATTTTTTAAATACAAAGAAAATCTCACTAATTTATGAAAACAGTTTCTTCATTTACATGTATTCTGTTTTCATGCATTCATACCTTATTCATATGATATATTGCTACCTGAGGCACTGACACGGGCACATGAGATCACACTCGGGTTAGATATTACCCTAGCCATTGTTATAGGCTGCATGTTATTCATATATTTGAGGATATATTATGATCATTGACCTAGGTTGCGTTATTCATGCGATTTTCTGTTCGTAGACCTTTTTCTACTCACGAGTTGGCAACTCACTCCCGTTGTGCCCCAGTTTCTTGCAGGTGTTGCCGTACGGATTTCATTACGGCTTTGCGGGCACGGTTTCTTTTCGGGTGACTTGCTAGTAGGTGGGTTTATTGTATCTTACCCATCATTATACCTTGTATATTATATTTCAGTTGTATCTAGAAGTTCCATCAACCAAACTTGTATTTTTGAGATAGAGACCAGTAATGTTATTCTTTCGACCATAGAGTAGCATGTTATATTTCTTGAGTTTCTTGCTGGTTGAGTTCCATTTCTGTTGTGATCCTCGCCTTTAGGCGTTGTATATTATGTTGCATACAGGTTGATTTGATATGGTTCTTCCTATTCTCTACTACTTCTCTTGGTTTGGATTTCTGGGTTTCGGCTTACTTAGCATACGTACTCCTTGAGACGTTCGTAGTCTAAGTGCCGGTCATGTTCCGTACTTTCGGGTCGTGACAAAGTTGGTATCAGAGCGTTAGGTTTTACCTTCGGAGCGTAGGATGACCCTTGGTTGATGGAATAGGTGACTAAAGTAGAGTGACGTACCGTTGGTATGTTCCGCGGCATATTTACGACACGCCACTCCACTTATGAAGCCTTAGGATGTACATTTCCTTGTTCAGTATTATATTCCTTCCTGATCTAGCCTCGTCGGTACCAGTTTGGTTCTGCTGCTACGGTTTCGGGCAGGGAGAGCTACGGCTAGAGTTGCGGTCAGCACAAGTTCGTCACGAACGAGGACGGACCAGGGCGAAATTCCGGCGACACACGATTGCAGAGATGTATCTTTTTACTGTGTTTCCGTGCCACGAGCATTTGGCGGATCACCTTTATGAGGTTACTCGGATGTGCTGATCGACACTAGAGGAGTGAGCCACTGACAGAGGCCAGCCAGATTTTGATGACCGTTGGTGTGTTGCTTACTCCTGATGATTGAGGCACGGTTCAGCGTGCAGACGAGCGAGCCAGTTGTTGCTGCGAGCGACGAGATATCGCCCCATATGTTGGAACTATGGCGGGGCGAGTTGTACGAATAGATGATAGAAGGTCGCTAGTCACCCGATGATGAATGACTAGGACAGGTGGTTCGTTCGCTTACCCCGATGCGAGGTCATCAGATAGATTGATTCCAGCTAGAGACGACTTCACGCGGAGGCGTTGGGAGTCGACAGAGACGATCGAATGTCAGAAACCTATTTATCCAAGTTAAAGTAGTCGGAAAGACATGCAGGCAATTCTATGGTCCCTCTAGAAGAATGAAACCCTAACTCGACTTAATGACCTTGTGAAAGCCTTTGAACCTTCGGGTTTGCGGCAGTTCTACGGCGCCATTAGTGAGGCTTGGGTTTGCCCTTCTACGGCTGGACCACCGATGCTGTGGTATGTACTCGATACTATTAAACTGTGCCCAAGATGTTGAGCTCTTGGGGGATTATGAGGTTTTGACGACTCGATCGGATGGTTCGACTTCAATCAGATGCTAGGTGGTGAGATGCATTCTTGGGAGACTCCAGGTACGAGGATAGTCGTTGGAGCTCAGTCCATGCAGCCGCGACGAGACGAGTCCAAAGCAGACGACATTAGAGAAAAGTGGAATAAGAGGTTCGCACCAGATCTAGATGAGATGACGTTCCACTCCGCCGACATCAGAGAGGCGATGCGCATGCCGAGGCATGGTACTTGGACTTACCTTCCAGAAGGAGTCGCGATGAGTATGCAGTCATTCCAGAGCAAGATGCAGATATAGGAAAGGACAATGACTTCCAGACAGTTGGCAGAGACGAGACATGGAAGAGACCGTGAGCAGGATTCCTTCCAGGATACTGCTGCGATGATACTTGCACCCAGGATCAGATGTGTCACGTGCATTCAGAGAGCCAGAGGCCGACGCCAGTTATATGCTGCCTTGACAGGGCCGATGAGCTGATGGATTGTGAGATTGGTAATCCACGGAGAAGATTTGGACCCAGGAGTGGTCATGTTACGCACACCAGCAGGCCAGAGTTCATGATCATCGACGAGACGTCCCACTAGTGACCGTGACAGTTGGCCGAGATTCTTAGAGGATGCGCTTGAGCAGTACTATTCCGCCATTATTGATTTCGATGTTTTGGGTGATTTATTCGTATGATTTGATTTTGATGATTGAGGATTTACGATCTTTGCACAGTGTTGCACTTGATATCGTTTCGTGCTTTAGTTTCACATGTTTGTGATTTTACGGTTTTAAATAGTTGAGTTGATTTTGTGCGTATGCACGCACGCGATTTGGTTCCTGCACTCTGTATAGTTTATATATGCTGGCAGTGCAGTGACATGTATTTTGTGCACTTGGATACACTGGATTTCGATTTCGAGGGTGATACTCGACATTTGTTTTGTGCATTTTATGCACCGGATTGGATTTTTAGCGCCTGTTGGGCGCCTGTTACGAGATGCGATTTGGTGCACACCAGATGCACTAATTCGAGATTTTTCGTGCATGTCAGATGCACCTGATTTTGCTGTCAGGCACACATGTTGCCTACGACAGATGTTTCGTGCACACCTGATGCACTTAGATGTTGTTTCTGTGCGCATGTATGGCACATTCATGGATTTTGATTTCCGTGCGCACCAGACGCACGTAGTATTCATGTGCATATTTTGGGATTGATTTCTTATAGAGCAGTACGTTTTTATGATATTGCTATGTGTTTCCGTACCAAGCAGGACTAGTCAGAGGACAGTACCTGAATACATTTTGCATGCATTGATAGTTATTGAAGGGATTTCCAAAAAGCGAGCTATAGCCTCAGTATTTACCTACGTGTCTGATATGACACGAAATGTTTAAAACAAGGAAACCCTTCTAAATTGTTTCCAAAACGGCGGAACGTACATTTCAAACAAAGGTATATATGTATATAGTTATTTTCTCATGATAGACGTCCGCCACTGTGCAGTGTTATACGCGTTGCACAGCGACTTAAAGAGATTTGACATGCATTTCCTTCAGATACTTACAGATATAGATTCGATATTTACATGTATAGTTTCGAGTTATGTCATATTGGTTTTGATTTGGTTTTGGCATTGATGTCTTCTGTCACGCCCCGCTTCCCAGAGTGCGCAAGATTTGGGCACGTGACACAGCCAACCATGCTACCTGTGGGTAGGAAGTATCCATCCACAGTCACATTACGGTTGTAAAGATATCAAGAACAGAAACATAAACTAAACTAATACATGTCCAAATCCATAATAACAAGAATCAATAAACAATAAGTGCGGAAGCTAAAGATCCAATACAATGAATAAACAGTATGTCCCATAATGCGGGCTCACATCTGGAAATGAAATGACATAAATAAACTAAATGCTAAGGACTCACAGTTCAGCCTGCTGGCTGAAGTACTCCTGCTCGGTCGACGTCAAGGGTACGGAATCTGGGCCATGCAAAACCCAGACGTCAGCGCGTCATGATATCAAGTATATAGCATAAACACGGTAATAAACAATGCAAGCATGAACATGAATAAAGCAGTAATAAGAAGTCATGAACCGGGTAATGTGCAGTAGTGACCAAACTGTCCTATCAGGTTTTCTACTCTATAGTCTTTGAAACCAATTGATGAATCGTCGATGTAACTCAATAGTATCCCGTGCGGGCCCGGGACCACGGTCATGATCCTCGGGGCTGAGTCCGAGACGTGCCGCTAAGCAGTAAAAGGTAGTAGGATAGACGAGTGATGTCAGCATCATCACTCCCGGACCGGCCAAGCCCGTAAGACTGATCAGAACAATGTATCGAACTGTTGAGTTACAAGTCGGTTTCACCTTTGATTTCCCCATACCCCCAAACTATGTATGTCAAGTCAGGTATTCAGTAGTCGAGGACTAATGCCGACGCAAGGTCAAGTAACCGTAGGTCTGTCTGGGTCGACAGCAGGAATGGTTAGGTTTGTCGGCATTAGGCATGAGATCAGGTAACAGGTCAGGTTACTTTCCACAGGTAGAGTCGATATGTACAGGGGGTTGTGTCCAGTGTGTCAGAACATGTGTCAGGTGCAATCAGGTATATGATCAATAGTGGACAGCATCATGAAACAATAATTAACCACAATATTCCGTATAACGACAGTGATGTTTGTATTCTCTTATTAACAGGTTCAATCGTCTTTAGGGTGCAACAATTTCCAGGGTAAAGCAGTATTATTAACACGAAGCAATGAAACCATTAAATTACAGCATAATAATAGTTACAAGAATGAGCTTGCAATTTAAGCAATGATGTGCCAATTGGTTAATTAGTTAAAGTGTGAAATTGATAGCATACCGATTAACTACAAGTAACCACTATAATGATTTATCGTTACGGATGATTATAATTATCATCAAGTCGTGCGATTATAACAGGTAACATGATTATTAAGTTTGTAGCATGTTAAGCAAGTATTCTGATACTTGCCTCGGCGGTTCCGTAAACCGAAACACGGATGCGATGTCGGTAGAAACCACGATACGGAAGCACGGGACACGGATCGAGTCCCAACGGAGGTCAACGGGATCACACGGACCAGGGGACTTCGCTAGAGCGTCAGGTTCGTCGGACGGCACGGTCGGATTCCGGCAAAAGTTAACGGCAACAAGTTAGAAATACGAAAAACATACAAGATCAACGGGGTTTGCATCGAAGGAATATAGAGTGATGCTTACAGAGGAGAAGCAGGGGTAACTAAGACGAGCCCGACGGCGATGGACCCACCGGCGGTGAACAGGAGGCGCGGCGAGGGTGTTGGAACTGCTGAACGGCTCGGGGTCGCTGGAAGGGGTGCTGCGGTGAGTGGGGAGGAGTGTGGTCGGCTCTGGTGGTCGTGGGAGAGAGGGAGGTGGTCGGAGGTGGTGTCGACGGGGTCTCCGGCGCGTTTTTCCGGCGAACAGGGAAGGTGCAGGCGTTGGGTGAAGGGTCGGGTGTGCTTTTCCGGCGAGGGAGGAGGGGGTGACGGCAAGGTCTCGACGAGGAGGGTGCAAGGGAGTCGCGGGAGGCCTCGGCGGTCGGAGTCGACGTCGACGGCGAGGTTGCGAGGGATGGAGAGGAGGTCGGGAATGGGTTGCAGTGCGGGAAGGAGCGGGAGTCGTCGGGAAACGGAAGGAGGCAAGTGCGGCGGTCTCGTGGTGGCGAGGGCGGCGACGGCGAGGTCGCGAGGCGGCCGGCGGTGAGATCTGCGTGAGCTAGGGTTAGGGTTTGCGTGGGGGTTCCTCGTGGTGGCGTCGGGAACGAAGACGGCTGCATGGGGATTTATATAGGAAGAGAGAGAGAGAGTGTTGAGATCGAGAGAGAGAGAGAGAGAGAGAGAGAGATTCGTGAGAGAGAGAGAGACTGAGGGAAAGAGAGAGATTGAGATAGATTGAGGAAGAGAGAGAAAGAGATAGGGAATGAAGAGGCGGGGCCCACGATCTCTAATGGTAGTTCGTGATTGGCTGAATAAGAGGTAAAGAAAATCTTGAGATGATTTGAAGGAATAATCTGTTAAGAAATAATCGTGAGAAATTTTATTTTAGTTTTAGTATATTAAATTAAATGGGCCCCTTTTTGGCGCGAAATGAAACATTTCCAAATCGCGCCCGGGTTGCGCCCAAATGTTCCAAATTCAAATTATAGGATTTTAAGCGGGTTCTAAATTTTGAGAATAGGTGTTTAGTGATTAAAATGCATGCCCCAAGTCGGACACTTGCACGCGCGCGTAGTCGCCCAAACTTGCCCGTTTAGCCAAACGGAACGGAATCTCGACACGCGGACGCTACCACGCGACTAGTGGCGACGAGTAGGCCAACATGGACATCTTAAATTTCATTTTCGGAGTTAAAATTTGTTATGTGCCAAAATGACTTAACCGGGTAAAATTTAGCAATAACCACCAGAAAATCAGGAAAATTGGAAAGAGCACCAAATAACCCTCAACTAGTAATATGCATGGTATTATTGGGCTCGGGTGTTACATCATACCCAACTACAAAAGAATTTCGTCCTCGAAATTCCAAGAATACAAGATAACTAACTACTGGAAAAGATAAGGGAATTTCTGCCGGATCTCGTCTTCTCGCTCCCAAGTAGATTCTCCATGCGATCGGTTACCCCAAGAAACTAGCACAAGAGGGATAACCTTGTTCTTAAGAACCTTTTCTCTTCGATCCTTGATCTCGACTGGTCGTTCCTCAAAAGTCAGGTCCTCACGAACGGTCAACTCCGAGTGATCCAAAACATGGGTCTCATCACGAACATACCTCCGTAGTTGAGACACATGAAACACATCGTGAACTCCTGCTAATGATGGTGGTAATGCCAACCGGTACGATACCTCTCCGACACGCTCCAATATCTCGAAAGGTCCAACGAATCGGGGACTAAGCTTTCCCCGACTTCCAAAGCGAATCACCCCTCTAGTCGGTGATATCTTCAGGAATACCAAATCGCCCACGGCGAACTCTAGAGGTCTTCTTGACGTGTCGGCCCAACTCTTCTGTCTGTCTTGAGCTGCCTTCATGTGCTTTCTGATTGTATTCACCTTCTCAACTGTCTGTACCACTAAATCTGGCCCTAGCAACCTTCGTTCACCCACATCATCCCAACATACAGGTGAACGGCACTTACGACCATACAATGCTTCGAACGGGGCCATCTGAATTGTCGCTTGGAAGCTATTGTTGTACGAAAACTCCACCAGGTGTAGATGATCTTCCCAAGAACCTTTAAAGTCTAACATGCAAGCCCTCAACATATCTTCAAGGGTCTGAATCGTTCTCTCTGACTGTCCATCAGTCTGGGGGTGATAAGCTGTGCTGAACTTCAATCGAGTCCCCAAACTATCTTGTAAACTCCTCCAAAAGTGTGACAAGAACCGAGTGTCCCGGTCGGACACGATGCTTACCGGTACTCCATGCAATCTGACAATCTCCTGCATGTACCGCTCTGCCAGAGTCTCTGTCGATTGACCAACCCGAAACGGAATAAAGTGAGCTGCCTTGGTCAACCGATCGACAATCACCCATACTGCATTGTTGCCCTTTGGGCTCCGCGGTAAAGCCGTCACGAAATCCATGGTTATATGTTCCCACTTCCATTGAGGAATCGGAAGTGGTTGCAACAAACCAGCAACCCTTTGGTGTTCAGCCTTGACTTGCTGACACACCAAGCATCTAGCCACGAAACGAGCAATTTCCCGTTTCATACCTTCCCACCAGAAATGCTGTCGAATATCTCGGTACATCTTGGTCCCTCCTGGATGTACAGAGTAAGCTGAACTGTGTGCCTCCTTCATAAGCTCTTCACGCACATCTCCTTTTGGCACACAAAGACGGCTACCATATCTCAACGAACCATCCTCATGGATCAGTAGATCGGTTCGTAGTCCGGCTCCAACCTGCTCTCGAAACCTTTGCAGTCTAGGATCCTGCGATTGCGCCGCTTTAATCTTCTCAACTAAGGACGATTGTACTTGTAACTGCATCAACTGTCCTGTAGCACGCGGTAGCACAACCTCCAAGTCAAATCTCCGAAACTCCTCAATGATCTCCCGCTGTGCAGTCAATAACTGAATTGCTGGTAACCGACTTAGCGCATCTGGCACGACGTTAACTTTCCCCGGATGGTACTTAAGATCAAGGTCGTAGTCGGCCATCAGCTCCAACCATCTGCGTTGCCTCATGTTCAACTCCTTCTGAGTGAACACATATTTCAAACTCTTGTGATCCGTAAAGACTTCAACTCTCTCGCCCAGAAGGTAGTGTCTCCAAATCTTCAGGGCGAAGATCACGGCTGCAAGCTCCAAGTCGTGAGTCGGGTAGTTCTGCTCATGAGTCTTCAGCTGTCTCGATGCGTAAGCGACGACTTTCCCATTCTGCATCAGAACACATCCCAATCCCTTTCCAGATGCGTCGCTGTGAATCACCAGTCCCCCCGAATCATCAGGTACGGTTAGGATAGGGGCGGTTATCAACTTCTGCTTCAACGTCTCGAAGGCCAATGCACATCCATCTGTCCAAACAAACGGTACCTCCTTACGCGTAAGCTTGGTTAACGGCTCAGCTACACGAGCGAAGTTCTCCACAAATCTTCTGTAGTAACCGGCGAGTCCAAGGAAACTTCTTATCTCTGCAACATTCTTTGGAACAGGCCAATCTCGAACTGCTGCAATCTTCTCGGGATCAACGGCGATTCCATCGCCCGACACGACATGCCCCAAAAACTTCACTTCCTCCAACCAGAATTCGCACTTACTCATCTTCGCAAATAATTTCTCCTGTCTCAGCGTTTGCAGTGCGATCCTTAAGTGTTCAGCATGCTCCTCCGGACTCTTCGAGTACACCAGAATATCGTCAATGAATACCACAATAAACTGGTCCAAGAACGGTGAAAAGATCCTGTTCATCAAGTCCATAAATATTGCCGGCGCATTAGTCACTCCGAATGGCATCACTAAATACTCGAAATGCCCATACCGAGTTCGAAACGCCGTCTTGCCAATGTCTTCTGCCTTCACTCGGACCTGATGATATCCTGATCGTAAGTCCAGTTTCGAGAATACCCTCGCGCCACTAAGCTGCTCAAAAAGTTCTCCAATGCGAGGGATCGGGTACTTGTTCTTAATAGTCACCCGGTTTAATTCTCGGTAATCGATGCACATTCTTCTCGTGCCATCCTTCTTCTTTACTAAAAGCACTGGAGCTCCCCAAGGTGAGTTGCTGCTTCGAATCCATCCCTTCTCGAGTAATTCACCCACTTGTTTCTTAACTTCTTCCAATTCCACCGGTGCCATAGGATAATAAGACTTTGATACTGGCGCTGCACCAGGAATGAGGTCAATCGCAAACTCCACATCTCGCTTCGGCGGTAGGCCTGAAATATCTTCAAACACATCCATAAAGTCGCGGACAACTGCCGGCTCTTCATTTCTATCCGCAACCACAGCCGCAAGAACATTGTTCGTCGGCCTAGCCCTGAACTCGACTGGCCCGACAGCACTGCTTCCTCCGATGAAAGTAAACTCAGGGTGTCCGGGAATCTGAAAAATTACTTTCCTTACCCTACAATCAATGTGTGCGTGGAAAGTGCCAAGAAAATCCATTCCCAAGACTACTTCATAACTGCCCGTATCAATCACCAAAAAATCCGCAAAAAGCTCCCGTCCACAAACAACAACAGTACAATCTCTACATTCCTTACTAGCTATGATTTTCCCATTCCCAGTGTGTATGTCCCAAAAACTAGACAGGGTCGTGCAGGTGATCGAGTGTGTAGTTATAAAATTTGATGACATAAAACAGTGGGATGCTCCGGAATCAAATAATGCCAAAGCGGGAAAACCACGAACGAGTACAGTACCTGAAACCACTTCTCCTGATGCCTTGGCTTCCTCAGCTGTCAAAGTGAAAGCTCGACCCTGGTTGGGTCCTTGTGTCAGCTGCTTCTGGCCCTGGAACGGTCTTTGCGGAGGCTTCTGTATATCATCTCTCGTGCGAAGCTTCGACGGACAAGCACTGACTGCATGATCGGCTGCTCCACAAACCAAGCAAAGTCCCAGTCTTCTTCTACACTCCTTATGCAAGTGCCCAGGTAAGTGGCAGTAGGCACAGGTCACGCTCTTCCTTCGATCAACGATCACAGGCTTCTTCATCGGCGCTACACCTCGACGGTCCACTGGAATACCTCTGCGCCCATGATCTCGGTTAGGTACAAATGCAGGCTTCCTGGCCGCAACTGCTGTCTGGTGAAGGTTCCCTTTCGATCCTGATAAACTCTGTTGCTCTCTGGCTGCCGTAAGAACCTGCGAGAAAGTGGTCAAACCCAGGGAGACAATCTGCCTCTGGATGTCCACATCCAAACTGCGCAAGAACCTTCGCGCCCTGTCTGCCTCCTTGGCGACTAAGGGTCCAGCGAAACGGCTAAGTCTCGTCCACTCCGCTGCATGCACATCCACAGCTGCTCCATTTTGTTTCAGCCCAATAAATCTCTCCTCCATTTCCTCCCGTGCAGTCCGCGGGAAGAACTTTTCCAAGAAGCTTTTGGAGAAATCCGCCCAACTGATTGGCTTGGACAGGCGGGTCTCCTCCACAAGCCACCACTCTCGGGCGTAATCCACCAGCTGAATGCGCACCACATCAACTCTCTTGTCTGTTGGGATCTGCGCCGCAATCAATAGATTCTCTGTGTCCACGAGCCACTGCTCGGCTGGCAACGGCTCCTCCAAGCGAGTGAAAGTAGTAGGACCCAATCGTCTGAAATCTGCCACGGTCCCTACTCGGTCGACTGGCTTCGCTACGGCGGTGTTTACAGACTGCTGCATAGCCTGCAAACCCTCCTGAAATGAATCGGCTTGCTGCTGGATCAGTTCAGTTTGCCTCTTCTGATTTTCCAACATCCCACGTATCACTCCTAACATGGCGGCTTCATCCACACGCCTCTGATACGTCTTGAAATTCTTATCTGCCATGATCCTGAAATCAAAACAAACAACATTAGCATGATGATAGATTCAATATATATAAATCAGGGCTAGAACTCCAAGATACTTAAATAGAGTGCTGCATTGTAGCTATGCCGCGGTATCATAGCCGCAATTACTTAACTCCACCCAAGTCGCCTAAGTCCTAGAGATAACAAGAAATTAGGCTTTCGAGTTGACAATGCAAAGTAAGTTTGCATGTCGACATGATCTGGAAGAATGATCCAAGAACGGTAAAACGGTCAAGGTGGCAGGACATGTTTCCTAATCACGGGTATTCTGATTCGTGTATCGGGTGCAATACCCAACTACAAAGAATCAACCCAATTAACCTATGGCTCTGATACCATAAAACCATGTCACGCCCCGCTTCCCAGAGTGCGCAAGATTTGGGCACGTGACACAGCCAACCATGCTACCTGTGGGTAGGAAGTATCCATCCACAGTCACATTACGGTTGTAAAGATATCAAGAACAGAAACATAAACTAAACTAATACATGTCCAAATCCATAATAACAAGAATCAATAAACAATAAGTGCGGAAGCTAAAGATCCAATACAATGAATAAACAGTATGTCCCATAATGCGGGCTCACATCTGGAAATGAAATGACATAAATAAACTAAATGCTAAGGACTCACAGTTCAGCCTGCTGGCTGAAGTACTCCTGCTCGGTCGACGTCAAGGGTACGGAATCTGGGCCATGCAAAACCCAGACGTCAGCGCGTCATGATATCAAGTATATAGCATAAACACGGTAATAAACAATGCAAGCATGAACATGAATAAAGCAGTAATAAGAAGTCATGAACCGGGTAATGTGCAGTAGTGACCAAACTGTCCTATCAGGTTTTCTACTCTATAGTCTTTGAAACCAATTGATGAATCGTCGATGTAACTCAATAGTATCCCGTGCGGGCCCGGGACCACGGTCATGATCCTCGGGGCTGAGTCCGAGACGTGCCGCTAAGCAGTAAAAGGTAGTAGGATAGACGAGTGATGTCAGCATCATCACTCCCGGACCGGCCAAGCCCGTAAGACTGATCAGAACAATGTATCGAACTGTTGAGTTACAAGTCGGTTTCACCTTTGATTTCCCCATACCCCCAAACTATGTATGTCAAGTCAGGTATTCAGTAGTCGAGGACTAATGCCGACGCAAGGTCAAGTAACCGTAGGTCTGTCTGGGTCGACAGCAGGAATGGTTAGGTTTGTCGGCATTAGGCATGAGATCAGGTAACAGGTCAGGTTACTTTCCACAGGTAGAGTCGATATGTACAGGGGGTTGTGTCCAGTGTGTCAGAACATGTGTCAGGTGCAATCAGGTATATGATCAATAGTGGACAGCATCATGAAACAATAATTAACCACAATATTCCGTATAACGACAGTGATGTTTGTATTCTCTTATTAACAGGTTCAATCGTCTTTAGGGTGCAACAATTTCCAGGGTAAAGCAGTATTATTAACACGAAGCAATGAAACCATTAAATTACAGCATAATAATAGTTACAAGAATGAGCTTGCAATTTAAGCAATGATGTGCCAATTGGTTAATTAGTTAAAGTGTGAAATTGATAGCATACCGATTAACTACAAGTAACCACTATAATGATTTATCGTTACGGATGATTATAATTATCATCAAGTCGTGCGATTATAACAGGTAACATGATTATTAAGTTTGTAGCATGTTAAGCAAGTATTCTGATACTTGCCTCGGCGGTTCCGTAAACCGAAACACGGATGCGATGTCGGTAGAAACCACGATACGGAAGCACGGGACACGGATCGAGTCCCAACGGAGGTCAACGGGATCACACGGACCAGGGGACTTCGCTGGAGCGTCAGGTTCGTCGGACGGCACGGTCGGATTCCGGCAAAAGTTAACGGCAACAAGTTAGAAATACGAAAAACATACAAGATCAACGGGGTTTGCATCGAAGGAATATAGAGTGATGCTTACAGAGGAGAAGCAGGGGTAACTAAGACGAGCCCGACGGCGATGGACCCACCGGCGGTGAACAGGAGGCGCGGCGAGGGTGTTGGAACTGCTGAACGGCTCGGGGTCGCTGGAAGGGGTGCTGCGGTGAGTGGGGAGGAGTGTGGTCGGCTCTGGTGGTCGTGGGAGAGAGGGAGGTGGTCGGAGGTGGTGTCGACGGGGTCTCCGGCGCGTTTTTCCGGCGAACAGGGAAGGTGCAGGCGTTGGGTGAAGGGTCGGGTGTGCTTTTCCGGCGAGGGAGGAGGGGGTGACGGCAAGGTCTCGACGAGGAGGGTGCAAGGGAGTCGCGGGAGGCCTCGGCGGTCGGAGTCGACGTCGACGGCGAGGTTGCGAGGGATGGAGAGGAGGTCGGGAATGGGTTGCAGTGCGGGAAGGAGCGGGAGTCGTCGGGAAACGGAAGGAGGCAAGTGCGGCGGTCTCGTGGTGGCGAGGGCGGCGACGGCGAGGTCGCGAGGCGGCCGGCGGTGAGATCTGCGTGAGCTAGGGTTAGGGTTTGCGTGGGGGTTCCTCGTGGTGGCGTCGGGAACGAAGACGGCTGCATGGGGATTTATATAGGAAGAGAGAGAGAGAGTGTTGAGATCGAGAGAGAGAGAGAGAGAGAGAGAGAGAGATTCGTGAGAGAGAGAGAGACTGAGGGAAAGAGAGAGATTGAGATAGATTGAGGAAGAGAGAGAAAGAGATAGGGAATGAAGAGGCGGGGCCCACGATCTCTAATGGTAGTTCGTGATTGGCTGAATAAGAGGTAAAGAAAATCTTGAGATGATTTGAAGGAATAATCTGTTAAGAAATAATCGTGAGAAATTTTATTTTAGTTTTAGTATATTAAATTAAATGGGCCCCTTTTTGGCGCGAAATGAAACATTTCCAAATCGCGCCCGGGTTGCGCCCAAATGTTCCAAATTCAAATTATAGGATTTTAAGCGGGTTCTAAATTTTGAGAATAGGTGTTTAGTGATTAAAATGCATGCCCCAAGTCGGACACTTGCACGCGCGCGTAGTCGCCCAAACTTGCCCGTTTAGCCAAACGGAACGGAATCTCGACACGCGGACGCTACCACGCGACTAGTGGCGACGAGTAGGCCAACATGGACATCTTAAATTTCATTTTCGGAGTTAAAATTTGTTATGTGCCAAAATGACTTAACCGGGTAAAATTTAGCAATAACCACCAGAAAATCAGGAAAATTGGAAAGAGCACCAAATAACCCTCAACTAGTAATATGCATGGTATTATTGGGCTCGGGTGTTACATCTTCTCCATGACTTCGATGATTGCGGGATACTTGACGGAGTTTTGATTTGAGTTATATCCTCATTTTCCAAGCGCATGCGCTGCGCTACGATTTGTTTTATGTATTTACAATTTCGGAGCCACGACGACTTGATGGGTTTTCTTAGATATTTTAGTATTTGGGGGAGTTTGAATTTAAATTCGGGGACCGAATTTTTTAAGGGGGGAAGATTGTAACGCTTTGAAAATCGTTTCGGTGAAATTTCGAAAAATCGGTAAAATAAAGGGGTTTTCTGTACAAAGTCAAAATGCAAATATCTTATTATAAAAATTAAATATACATATTCTAGCTATGTAATTGCTATTATTTGGTGTTTATTGAGCCGCTGGTGAAATTTCAAATTTTCTGAAAAAAATATTATTTTATTATTATTTTAAGCCGTCACTAATACATTTAATTAGGGAAAATTACAAATTGGAATGAGTTGAAACAAATTTTGTGCATCATAAAACATTAAATAAAATTTTGTCATGTGGTTTCTGAAATGAAATGGTTTGTCAAACAGTTTTAGAAAATATAAAAGAAAAGGCTTAATTTGGAAAGAAAAAATGGTTTAAGGTTAATGAAGTATGGGCTTTCTTTGATTTGGCCACAACATACACACCCATTCTTTTTCTCTCTCCCATATTGTGTGGCCGAAACCAGCCCCCCCTCCTCTCTCCAATCATCTCACTATCTCATCTCAATTAAAAAGGAATTAATAAAGAGGTATGGGTTTATACTTGAGGCATGGGGTATTTATTGTATTGACTTGGTCTTTCTTCCAACAAACCCACACACTACACACTCTTTCCCCCATCCTCACTGCTGAACCAAACTGCAGTAGCCCCTCCCCTATTTCCCCCACTTCATTTTCCATCAAAAAACCCCAAAATTCCATCAAAAATCCAAACTAACACCTCATAAACTCCTAATTAATCTTTACCCATTATTTCTTGGCCATTCAAGCTTGAATCATGGAGCTAGAGAACCAATTTAGAGGCTATGTTAGCATGCTAGATCTACAAAATTGTGAGGTATAAATCTCAACCCATGTTTTCTTTGTTGCTAATTATCTAAATCTAGCCTAATTAGGTATTATTGTGGTTTAATTTCAAGTTTTGGGAATTCTAAGAGAAGAGTTTGAATATGAATTAGGGCTTGACCATCACTAGGTTAATCAAGTATAAATTAATGTCCTAAGATGTGCACAATCTAGATTTGTTGTTAATATTGTAAAGAGTTACTTCAAAGTTGTTAAGATTTGATAATTTTATAACTAGGTTTTTGTAATCTTTGGAAATAACTAAGAGAAAAAACCCAATTAGGTTATTTATGACTTTATTAACATTTTAAATTATAGTTTAATGCTTTAGATCTTCCAAATCAAAGCTAAATTGTCGTTTGTGTATTTTTGCTATAAAATGGTTGAAATTGGTTAATTTTGTTAACTATATTTTTGGGTTAATGTAATTTATGGAGATTAAAATTATGGAAATGGTTTTATTGACTTATTTAAGTTATTTAATAAGTATTATGGCCGCTAGAATTGTTTAAACATCGAGTTTTGTACTAAAACGGGTAATTTTGCTTGCTAGTTTTTCGGAAAAACGGCTTTTAGAGTGAATTTGGGGTTTTCGTGAGTTTTAACCTATTTTATATTATAATTAGTGCTTGTAATTGTACAAATGAATGTGTTGGGAGCTTTCTCGATGGTTTGGCGTTTGTACGCCGACGTCGAGGGTTTTTAGGTCGATCTGTGAAAGCAACCTTAGGTTTTGACCTATGTGGGTTTCGTGCGTCGTTTTGGTCATGAGTCGGATTTTAATGCGATATGGTGCGTTATGATATGTAGGTACCCCATGTGGACTTCGAGACGACAAGCAAGCGCGTGACGACGCGGCACCGGCGAGCGAGGACCAGGTGAGTAGATTTATATCTACGGGGAGAAGTCGGGTGGATGGCGTATAGCACCCCCGCAGTCCGTGGTGATGTATACGGATGCGTATACACACCAACAATTTATGATATGTTGTTAGGATTTATTATTGATGATTTTAGATGGATATTGGTGATGGATTGGTGCATAGTTACGAAACCTTAGATAGTGGGTGCACTACACTTACACATACACACATATACATACTTGCATACATTCCTTATTTCATATGTGCGTGTATGGGAATATATTTATATGTTCACATGGGTATGGGACTATGTGTTCACATACGGATTTGAGGAGGATACTTGGGATTGGGATGAGTCGATGAGATTTGTTTGTGGTTGTGATCTCGGTGATATGGCAGGATTCGTACTTAAGGTACGTCCTGGTGTTATAGCGGATCTTGCGGCGGCGATACGGGTGAATAGTGTTATAAATAAATGGTCGACATGTGATCGTGATATGAGGCATAATATGCTAGGATATTGATATTAGGCCGTATCGGGCGATGTATACCCCTTGATGACGATATGTGCTGACGATATCGGTTTGTATGAGATTATCGATCAGTAGTCAGATCATGAGTATATTGAGGATATTAGTATTGTACTAGACATAGGTCAGTACCCTAGACTATGATCTTGGATAAAGAGGATACCAGAGGAATAGTGTGAGGAATATGATATTGACCCGTACCCAGACTTGGGGATGCCGTACGACGGATTTACGTACGAGCTATATCTTGATGATTGATCCGCACTCTTGACTTGGGATGTCTGATTATAGATATAGTATCGGATATGATATTATTGAGGCGGGATCACCGACTGATATATATACAGGTATGTATATGTATCGACTCAGATGTTAGGCGGTTTCCTTACCTGTAGTCTAGCTTATAGCGTAGCCTTTAGTTTAGTTAGTTGTTAGATTAGATTCGGTTCCTACCTATTTCAAAGCATACGAATCATGCGTATTTTTAAAGACAGCCTAAGGGATCCTACGGATATTTCAAAAAAACGTATCTTTTCTTAAAAACACTGTAGCCCCTATTTTCAAAACCCCACGATTCGTGTTATTTCAAAAGGCACCATTATAGGACTTATTTTAGGTTAAAACAGATTAATTATCGTTGCGTCTAGTATTCAGCTCCCGCTCATTATTGTTGTTTGCTCCGCATCACATGCTTATATTAAGCTTCATATTCTACTGTTGATATCTTGTGGTTAGGACACCAGCACCATTACCGATGATGCGTATGTACCACGTACACTTACTTGCCGGCTCACACACATCTTCATCGGTAATTGCCATGTCACGTACACCTTAGAAAATATTATTGCTTGACATAGCCTGTTAGCTAATAGTTTAGACATGATATTAGTGTACTTGCCTTATATGTTAGTTTAGACATTATAGTTATTACCTGCTACCTCATGCATACTGTTATTCATTGTTAGGCCGCATTCATGGATTCTCATCCATATATTCACTTTTTACGTGCTATTGAGGTTTTGGATTTGGATTTCCATGAGATTTTCTGGATTTGGGGAAAACCGCAAAACACATACAAACTTCTTCTTTCTTTTTTTAAATAAAAAGCGCGGTTTTTCCCATGATGTATGAGTCGTCCACCATGAGTTTGCTGATAGATTTGGAGACCCGATTCGAGGAGTTGGATGAACCGTTTCGGGTACATGGTGGACCCGGTAAGGTACCCCGGGGCAAGAAGCCCGTGGTGATGACGATGAGCCTGGCAGGGGGAGACTACCTACCGGTGATTTTACCCGACGCGTCGGATATCCGGAGGATACCGTCGTGGTCTTGAGATGGATGGTAGGGGCCGGTCTGGACTGACGGCGCCCTAGACATTGAGATTTCGAGATATTGAGGTACTGAGATTTGATGATACAGGCCAGTCCGGATGGCCGGAGCCTGAGGTTTTGAGACATTGAGATTTATGTTTTGTGTCGATGCTAGACACTGTTGATGCTGATTTCATTTATGATACCTCATTTTTTAAATACAAAGAAAATCTCATTAATTTATGAAAACAGTTTCTTCATTTACATGTATTCTGTTTTCATGCATTCATACCTCATTCATATGATATATTGCTACCTGAGGCACTGACACGGGCACATGAGATCACACTCGGGTTAGATATTACCCTAGCCATTGTTATAGGCTGCATGTTATTCATATATTTGAGGATATATTATGATCATTGACCTAGGTTGCGTTATTCATGCGATTTTCTGTTCGTAGACCTTTTTCTACTCACGAGTTGGCAACTCACCCCCGTTGTGCCCCAGTTTCTTGCAGGTGTTGCCGTACGGATTTCATTACGGCTTTGCGGGCACGGTTTCTTTTCGGGTGACTTGCTAGTAGGTGGGTTTATTGTATCTTACCCATCATTATACCTTGTATATTATATTTCAGTTGTATCTAGAAGTTCCATCAACCAAACTTGTATTTTTGAGATAGAGACCAGTAATGTTATTCTTTCGACCATAGAGTAGCATGTTATATTTCTTGAGTTTCTTGCTGGTTGAGTTCCATTTCTGTTGTGATCCTCGCCTTTAGGCGTTGTATATTATGTTGCATACATGTTGATTTGATATGGTTCTTCCTATTCTCTACTACTTCTCTTGGTTTGGATTTCTGGGTTTCGGCTTACTTAGCATACGTACTCCTTGAGACGTTCGTAGTCTAAGTGCCGGTCATGTTCCGTACTTTCGGGTCGTGACAGGCACATATGATTGTTAAAGAAATTCACCAACTCTGTGGATAATCCCTGCTTGAGAACTCCTGCTCAGAATTCAACTTCACTATCTAGTGACTCCTTACGGATGGAGAAATCCAGATCTTTTCCCAGGCTTAGATCTTAAAACCTTTATATTTGCAGGCAGTGAACACCTAAGCTTTTTCCTAAGGCTCAAGTCCAGAACCTCTTATAATATGAAGATTTTAGACCATTCTGCACTAGATCGTACAAACAAGATTTTCAATAAATCTTTACAAACCAACTATACAATCTTATTGATCTCAAAGGATAAATCAAGTTTCGATTCAAAAGAGATAATTGATTATGTTTTGAAAATTATGAAAGTTTTAAAACGATTCGAAGAATTTTTCAAAGGATTAAGAAACGGTTTTGAAACACAAACTTTTTCGACAAAATCAGAGACCTTTCAATTCTAATAACTAGAAAAATCTTAAGTCCTGAAAATCTCTTTTTCTCAAAAGATTAATAAAAACTTTAGAACGAGGGAATGATAGAGTTTTCACTAAAAATTAAAGAATGAGAAGAACTTGAAAACGTGAATGAGATTATCAAAAAATTTTGGTTAAAAATTCTTTTGAAATGAGTCCTTTTTATAGAATTTGAAAATAGGCAATTGGGTCAGTTAGAATAACTGCTCCTAGAAGTTAGGACAGTTATTGGCAGTTTATAGTCGTTGGTAGTTTGAAATTCAAACTAAAAATAGATTTTTGAAAAAGGCTATAACTGACATGAATATCTCGGGAGACGTGCATTGGGATGCCTGATATATCATACACAGACTCCCTTTGGATGTTTAAAAATAATTTTAAAACGCAAAAACGATTTGATTTGGTTTTGAAAAATCCTATAATCCGATCTCAAGTTGCCGGGTTTTAGGAAGCGTTGGGTGGCCCTCTCATGGCATTAAGACCAGGTTGCTTCGTTTCTCGGATTGGAGGTTGGCTTGCCATGCTCGTAGGGATCTTGAATCAATGTTGTATGGGCTATTCACATGACCGGGGAACGTCGTGTTTTGTTTGGGGCTCAAACGAAACGCGGGGCTCCTAATTTATTCGCTATTCTATTTTGCTTATTGATTACTGCATACCTGTAATGTGATTACCTGCCTGTGATGATGATATATATAAAATAAATACTTCTATATATTTTGCATTCACATTAGCGCTGCATCCGTCTTGCCGTAAGTTGAGTAATCTTACGGTGAAGATTCGATACCCCGTGATGAATGCAGATGGCATATAATTGCATTATATGTTTGGTTGTTTCTGGTGTGACTATGAACTTAAATGATGAGATTACATTAATAAGATTAATGTAAAGAAAATAAACCTAAAATGATGTTATTGGAACCAAATTTTAAAACCGCTCGGTTTATTTCAAAACTACTCGTTTTAAAACTGACCCTAAACCACTCGTTTTCAAAACCACTCGGTTTCTTCAACGATATCAAGTTCATTACGTTAATTGTTTTCATCAAAACCAGCAGTAGCCTTCCGTCATTTCAGATAAGTTAAGTACTTAGTATTCGTGCTGTGTTTGTTGGCCTCTGTTGAGGCATAGTGTACGGTAGCTAAGTGATGCTAATCTGCCGCCTTTGATGTAATTAGTTAGGACAGTCGCATAGCCTTGTTGGCCTCTGTCAAAGGTTTGTGCGGGTGGATCTAAATTAGTCATGAAATGACGGGTCAAACTTGACTAGCGACTTATGGTTTGTTGGTCTCTGTTAAGATCATAAGCCGTTAGGGGTAAAAACCATATTGGGAGTTTCAAGTGTTGAAACTTACAATTTGATTGCATATCTTCTATGTGATAGTTGGATCATGATTTCCACTGTGAGTAAGAGTTACTCTCGGGAGATTTTTCACTTCACAATTAGCTAACCCATTAGGAGTCTAGAAAGGTGTTAACGGGGTTATACCTATGCGTAAACATGGTTATTTAATTAGGTCTGTGCGAAAACACGGGGAGCCTCTCTCGGAGTACCAATACTGGCCTGGCTGAATGGGTAGCAAAATTGTAGGGCATATATAATCCCGGCTAGTTGTCCTTTTAAGATTTGAAGAAGAATTCAATGGAACAACGGGAGCCATCCTGATTAGCTAAATTAATAAACCAATCTAATCTTGTAAGAGCACACGTTGAGTATTTTTTTTTCTCTTTCTCTCCAGGTAGTGACCATTTCATGTATTAAATCAAAAGATAATAAAATGTATGAATTGACTGAACTAGTTTATATTGCTGGTCTGGGAAACGTTGTTTTCGCTCTAACTTGTGACAACTATCATAAGTATGGGCATGGAATAAAGGGATACTAGGATTTCTACGGAACCCTGATAAAGAAGAAGCATATTGATGCCTCATCTTCTGGTGTGTTGGTTATTGAGAATTGTTTCTCTGTTTGCTTTACGTTCTGGGTATTAGATACCGGATCAGGATCCCATATCTGTAATATGTTATAAGGGTTAAGGAGAAGTAGAGCACTGAGAAAGGGTGATATGATCTTTAGAGTAGGAAATGGAGCAAATGTTGATGCTGCTGCTGTTGGCGAATATTACCTGGTGTCGCCAAATAGCAATACATTGATTTTGAACAACTGTTACTATGTACCTTCTATACTTTGCAATATCATATGCGTTTTTTTATTAGATAAAGAAGGATATAATTTTGACTTAGAAAAAAATGTTATGAACATTTTCCTGAATCAAGTGTTGATTGTGTTTAATATATTATGTAATGGCATATATGTTCTCAATCAAAATACAGTTTTCAATATACATAACACATATAAGAGGAAGAGTTCAGAAATAAACGAAATCTTCTTGTGGTATTGTAGGCTTGGTCATATCAATGAAACCAGACTAGATAAGTTACATAAAGATGGATATTTGGATCCGTTCGAATTTACATCTTATGAAACTTGTCAGTCCTGTCTCAAAAGAAAGATGAACAAAACTCCGTTTACGAGACATAGAGCAAGATCTACAGAACTCTTGGGATTCATACATAGTGATGTATATGGTCCTATGTCTACACATGCAATGCGTAGGTACTCCTACTTCATTACATTCACTGATGATCTCTCTAGGTTCGGATATATATTCTTGTTGAAACACAAATCTGAAGATTTTTGAGAAATTCAAAGAATATAAAAATGAAGTAGAGAACCAAACAGAAAAAGTATCAAAATCCTATGATCTGATCGAGGAGGGAAATACTTGAGCATGGAATTCTAGGACTACCTAAAAGAGAATGAGATTCTCTCTCAGCTTACTCCTCCGTATACACCACATCACAACGGTGTATCGGAGTGGAGAAATTTCATCCTATTGGATATGGTGCGCTCTATGACGAGTAGCGCTGAGTTACCTTTATTATGGGGATATGCACTAGAGTCAGCTGTATATCTATTGAATTAAGTTCCATCCAAATTCGTGCTTAAACACCATATGAGATATGGTATGGAAGGAAACCATGTCTTAAACGAGTTAAGGTGTGGGGTTGTCCGGCTTATGTTAAATAGCAAAATCCGGACAAACTCGAGGCATGTCGAGGAAAAAAGGCGTTTGTTTCTCGATACACCACCTTTTTAGAAAATGAATTTCTGTTAGGATGCCTATCTTGTCTGGTAGGGTTAAAAATGCCCACCAGAATGAATAATTTTAAAAAATCTAGAGAGCTATTTATTCAAACCCTAGAATCATACCCAAAAGACTAAACTGAAAATAAGTAGAGAGTTAAACTAGTGGATTGGCATAATACAACCTTTGTAGCGCGTTGGCCACTATCTCTTGGACTCTGGCTAGACTCCACTTGATCCAGATCGAGCTTGCACTACGATCTTCTCATCAAAGATGATCCACCTTGAGTTCCCTCCAACACAAGCTCCACTTCGCAAACTAGAAAGCATGTGAAGCAACTATCTAAACTAATTTGCCAAAATAGTATAGATAGATGATGTAGGTTTTTCTTTACTAGTTTTTCTTCTTCTTTTTCTCACAAATGAAAGCTCAAGAGAGAGATATCAAGTAGAGAATGAGAAAGTATGAGACGATAATGAGAGAATCCAAAACCTAGTCATTCTTATTCTTTAGATAAATATCTAATAAAAATCTAAAGTAAACACCTCACCCTTTAAAAGAAATGACTCATTTCTTATTAAGCTAATAAGAAATGGTTGATATTATCTCTTATCTCATATGTGTGTCTCATACACACAATAATGGTGTATGTGTATCCTATACACAATATTTGTATGTATCAAAATACACACAAGTATTAATATTTGTATCATATACAAATATTAATATAAAGAGGGAAAATATAGTAATAATGATATTAATAAATACATACATACATACATACACACACACACACACATACATATATACATACAGACACACACACACATACATACATACATACATACACACACATATACTTACATACATACATATAATTATTATTTCAACACTTGATTTAATAATTCGGTCATATCACCATATGCCGGCTAATATCATTAACCGTCCGAAAAACGTGTATCAAATACACGTGCGTATTCGAACTCTCGCACATATCCCTATACATACTTTACATCGTTTTGCTTGTGCCAGGAAAACTCTGTATGGGACTCTAAAGACTCGTCAATATGTTGGCTGTAAATCAGGATCATATCCTTAACCCACAAGCGCGTCAGCAGTACTAACTGTATATAACGGTTACCCATGTCTTGAACGAAAAGAGGATCAACAAGAAAGCTCATCCAAATCCTGCAAAGTCTATCAGTGACAGTCATTGTACAGTCCGGTCTCTTCGTCTGAGAGTGTTGCATACCGGGTCTAGGAGATGGAAACCGTCAGACTTCCAATAACCCGATAAGTCGTGCTAATATCAAGCTTATAACCACATGAGAAACTACTGATAACATTTATCAGTAAATCTCGTTTTCCTTGGCCAAGGGCTTATGGTTATAGCCAATCACGCACAGTACGACATCAACTCCCTACCTGGAGAGATGAATCCCTTCGATCGCTCATTGCCTCCATGTGCTTCGGGACTGTACCCAACTAAAACATGTTTGCACGAATCATTAAAGTCGTGGTAGGGTAGTAATCAAAGTACAATGGGAACACACACAAGACACTATGGCGATCTTAGGACTACAGATTACCCTGCACTCATGTCACTAGAGAACTGCTATCTGACGATATGTATAATCCCATATAGGAGTTCTCTGGTGAGTCCGTCCAGTGAAACTCATTCTTTAATGAGCACCTGTATACAACTCAGGTGTCAAACAGTAATGGCTATGGGATCAACCATTGCCCTCTATAGGGCCAAGAAATGTATACACAGTCTACTCTGGAATATCGGTACCCAGTCTCGATACTCCTATGACTAGAGACATTTAAGGATGTGCTTATGGACTACCCATGCCCCACTAGTATGATCCCTATCATAATCCTGGTAGTTAAGAAAAGATCCTACTGGCTTTATCATTATGTATTAGAGATACATGATAACGAGTAAAACGTATACACATAAATGATAAAGACAAACCAGACAGTATACTATCATCTCGAGTAAGATCGTACTCCGTATAAGTCCTCCTACAATTATAATAATTGCCTTGGGGACAACTATATCCAACAATTTCTTGCAAAAGAAATTAATGGCAATGAAATAGAACTGGAAGAAATTCTAGAAACACAAACTACAACTGAAGATTTGGTGGAACCAGATGATTCAGTAGTCCCCAACGAACCTCAGCCACTCTGCAGATCTAGCAGGGTTCCTCATCCACCCGAATGATACTACGGTTTTCTCATAGATTATGATAGAGAGGATTGTATCATAGAAAGATGATTACCCTATAAGTGGGGACTCTATGAAATGACTGGATACTCATGCTCGGAAGGAAATGGAAAAGAAATTCATTAGTTTGAAGCAGAATGGCGGATCCGTTGATACTCATGCGGCTGAATGGACCCGACTCAGTCATTTTGCGGGGCCCTTGGTTGCCAACGAGGAAGATAGGACAAGGCGGTTTATGCGTAGCTTGAATGTGGAGATTCAGAGACACATCATATCGTTGGGATTGACCACCTTCTCCCAAGTTCTCAAGACGGCTAAGGAACAACAGAGTTTATCGGTAATGGTAAAGGGTAATCTACAACAAGAGGTTATAGTGCGGAAGACTGCATTTGCGCTAACCAAAGTTCCCGGACGCAGAGGCATTCCAGTAAACAAATGAGAGATTGTATCTATGAAGAAGCCTTTTGTATCAGACCAGAGAAAGGCTACGATTTGGGACTTCTACCGTCTACCCGGTCACACACAGAAAGTGTTAGTTATATGTATGCCCTAGAGGCCATTACTGTACATGTGATGTATATTGTAGTGGATGCTTGGACATATATAGGGAGGACTTTCTTGCTCGACATGATAATATGCTATATGGTTGCTCTTTATCTTAACATGTACACTTATTGTCTCTTTATTACATGTTGATAAAGCCCTTAGGATGAGTACTTGACTACCAGGACTATGATGCAGATCATACTAGTGGGGCAGAGATAGTCGATAAATACATCCTTCAAATGTTCCTAATCGTGGGAGTATCGAGACAGGGCATCGATACTCCAGAGTAGACAAGCGTAAACGCATTTTGACCCATATGATGGGCGATGGATGATCCCATATCCATTAGTGTTTGACATCAGAGAAGGTATACGGGTGCTCAGTAGTAGAGACTGGGTATACTGAACGGACTTGCCGAGAACTCCTAGATGGTATTATACCTATCGTCAGATAGCAGTTCTCTGGTGACACTGGTACAGGTTAGTCTGTTGATCTGAGATCGTCATAGAGTCTTGTGTGATTCCCACTGTGCTTTGATTTCCACTATACCACGGTCAAATGATCGTGCAAAAAGGTGGGTTTTGGGTACATTCCCGAGTCACATGGAGGCAATGAGCGATAGGAGGGGGTTCATCTCTCTCGGTATTGGGAGTTAATGTTGCGCTATGCTCGATTGGCTATAACAGGAAATCCCTGGCCAGTGTTGCTGAGATTTACTGGTAAGTGTTATCAGTAGTTTCTCGAACCGTTATGGACCTTGTATCAGCATGGCTTATCAGGGCTATTGGGGTCTGACGTTTACCACCCCCAGGCTGCGATATATCTGACGAAGAGACTGGACTGTACAATAGTGTTAATGATTGGATTCGCAAGAGTATGAGAAGGCTTGCTTATTGATCTTCTGATCGCTTAATACCCGGGTGGTCATTACGTTTAGCAGACCGCTTGTGGCTATTGGGTGTTTGATATGATCATCATCTACTGCCAGCGTATTGACGAGTCTTTAGAGTCCTACACAGAGGTTTCCTGGTTCATGCGAAACGAAGTAGGAACATATATATGATATGTGCGGGACCGAGATTAATACGCGTATGTGATACCGCATTCTATTCTCGCGATATATGATATCGGCCGGTTATATGTGATGTAGCCGGGTTATCGGATCAAGTGTTGATTCGATAGATTGTTACATTTAATATTAGTCGATTGTATGTGATAGCCGGATTATTAAATCAAGTGTTGATTTAATAATTTAATTTATAATTATATATTTGATATATTAACTTCTATTAACTAATATTAGCTCACTTAAACGTTTCTTTTTCTCACTAGTGTACACTTAGTATATATGTGGTATATATTAATGTACATCTTTTGTGTCATGCTAGATGCCACATGCTACATAGATGTCTGAGACTCACACCATGCTTATAATAATGTGAGGTTTTATTTATTTAAAGTAATTCAATATTAGTTGGAAATTGTCATGCTTGGAAGCTTGGAGAAGCTTGAAGCATTTTTGACTTAGTCTACTAGTTTTGTTTTACCTATAGATATTTATTAACCTAACCATTATTGTTAGTTATGGTTTATTCTTTACATGAGTTAGTGTATGACACTAACTTACCCAAGGTTGCTATTCTCACCTCACGAGTTCATTTCTCATCTTCTTCATCTTCTTCTTTATTTTAGAAAAAGCTTGTTAGCTTTTTTCTATGTGAGAAAATATTGTAAGAAAATTAAATATAAAGTGAGCCCATTTCCTACTTCATCATCCTCTACTATATTAGCCATTTAGTTTAGGGTGTTTGCTTCACTAATCTACCATTAGTGAAGAGGTAGTATGAGCTTGAGTCTTCTCGACGTAGATCATTTTCGGCCTCGAAGACTTCGAGCAAGCTTGTTCATTTTTTTATGTGAACCCTTACTAGAGTTTGGATGTTCACTACTTGGAGCGAAGGGACTACTGCACGAAACTTTAGAAGTGAAGGACCGATCTACAAAGGTTGTATTCCTCATTCACTTTATATGCAAAATTGTTTGCATGTTGTATTGTTTAAATATCTAGTTAAGATTCTAGGGTTAGGGTTGTTTAGAATGGCAAAATTTTGAAAACGGCATGGACGATGACTCCCGAAACCTTGTTGCCGCGCTACGTAACCCTACAGAAAGAGTGTCGAAGGAGGCTTAGACTTTGTTTAGCTTGTGGATCAGCTAACCCTACCATTAGTACATGCCCTTCGAAGCTACGAGCGAGAGACGATGTTCAAAAACCACCGCGGAAGCAGACTTATGGGTAGAAGCAGATTACTCAGATGCCTAATCAGGAAAATGCCTTCACTTTGATGACTGAGGAGGCTAAGGCGTCAGACGATGTTGTTTCAGGTATCTTACTTGTTTATAATTTTCCCGCATTGGCATTATTCGATTCAGGTGTATCCCATTGCTTTATGTCGTCTAAGTTTATTAGTGCACACTCTGTCCCACACACGACTTTATCTAGTTCTTAGTGTTAGTGTATATGCCCTAGAGGCCATTACTGTATCATACTAGTATGTATATTACTTGATGGAAGCTTGGGATATTCACAGTTGTATAGACAATCTTGCTCGAAATGGTAGTATGCTACTTGGTTTGTCTCTGCTTTAATGTGTACATGTGTTTCTTTTATTATATCACCTATATGCATTAGTGGAGCCGTTAGGATCTTTGCTTGATTACCAGCATTATAATGACAGTCACACTCGTGGGGGCTGGGTAATCTACAAGCACATCCTTATTTACACGTCCCTGGTCGTGGGATTATCGAGACAGGGCATCGATACTCCGCAGTAGACTAGCGTATGCGCTTCTCATCCCAGCGCGAGAGACGGCCTGTCCCACAGCCGTCAGTACGTCGTACTTGAGATAGTATGCGGGTGCTCGTTAGGTTACGAGTACACTGGACATGACTCGTCGGGAACTGTTGGTTGGTATTATACCTATCGTCAGTTATCAGTTCCCAGGTGACATGAGTACAGCTTAGTCCGCTGACTTGACACTGTCACTTCACCTCGAGTGTGTTCCCACTGTACTTTGATTACTACCCTACCACGGCTCAAAGGAGTCGTGCAAACAGGTAGTAGTTAGGTGCAGTCCCGAAGCATTTGGAAGCAGTGACGGTTAGACAGGATTCGTCTCTCCTGGTATTGGGGGTTGACATCGCGCTGTGTAGGGTTCCTAGGCACACTCAAGAGGTTCCACAAGGCATCAACCATGCCAATTTCAAATTTTCCATGTGCCGAGAAACCCTAACTAGATCGTTAACTAGAGATTAGGCGATAACAAATGCGAGCAAACAACTTTACTCTAAAGTGAACGGAAATACAACCTTTGTAGATCCGGTCCTCCACCTTCATAGCTCCGTGATGAAGTCCCTCCGCTGTGATCATCGGATCCCGGACTCTAGCGATGGTTACGTCGAAGAAATGATAGGGCCAGGTCGTCGACTTCGATGCCGAAGATGATCTACGTCGAGGCAACTCAAGATCAAGCTCCAACTTCACCAAGTCATGAAACTTGTGAAGAAAACACCCTATACTACATGGCAAGTGGTAGAGGATGAAGAAATAGGAAGTGGGTTCACTTTGGATTTGGATTTCTCACTTGGAATCATCACTTGACATTTTTGTATAAAGCTTTTCTTTCTTCATCTTGAAGAAGAAGAAGAAGAAGAATGAAAAAGAATAATAAATTAAAACAAAATCAAGTGATGGTTATCATTTTGTAACCATGGGTGAGTGTAGAGAATAAACTAGGGTTAAGTTGAATGGTTAGGTTAAAGGAAAGAAACAAAATGGTCAAGCTTTCAAACCTTCATGAAGTTTCAACAAAAGAACAAAACAAGCCACCATTTCATTTATCTTTCCAAAAGAATAAATAAATAAATAAATAAATAAGAAAAGAAGAAACCCTAACCATTTACTAAACATGGTTTAAGTCAAACATACACCCAAGTTTGCATGTATCATCAAACATGATACAATCTTGTGCACAAAAATATATCACATATACAATGTGCATAAACAAGTGAGAAAAACATCTTAAGTGAAACAATATTAGTTAACGTAAAGTGATATATAAAATATATAATTATACATTAAATCATTAAATCAACACTTGACTTAATGATCCGGTCATATCACATATAACCGACTAATATCAATAGTAACAACTTATCGAATCAACACTTGATCCGATAACCCGGCTATATCGCATATAACCGATCAATGTCACAAATCGCGAGAATCGAATACAGTATCACATACTGGTATTATTCTCGGTCCCGCACATATCTCATATGCGCTCCTATTTCGTTTCGCTTGAGCCAGGAAACCTCTGTGTAGGACTCTAAAGACTCGTCAATACGCCGGCAGCAGGTGATGATCATATCAAACACCCACAAGCCGCAAGCGGTCTGCTAAACGTAATGGCCACCCGGGTATTGAGCGATCAGAAGATCAACGAGCAAGCCCGCTCACACTCCTGTGAATCCAACCGGTAACACTTACCGTACAGTCCGGTATGTTCGTCTGATATGTTACATATCTTGCCTAGGGGTGGTAAGCGTCAGACCCCAGTAGCTCGATAAGTCGTGTCGATATGAGGTCTATAACAGTTCGAGAAACTACTGGTAACACTTACCAGTAAATCTCAGTAACCCTGGCCAGGGATTTCCGGTTATACCCAATCGAACACAGCGCAACATCAACTCCCTATACCGGAAGAGACGAATCCCCTCCTATCGCTCATTGCCTCCATGTGATTCGGGACTGTACCCAAAAACCACCGTTTTTCATGCCCTCTTGGACGTGGTAAGGTGGAAATCAAAGCACAGTGGGAATCACACAAGACTCTATGACGATCTTGGGTCTACAGACTAACCTGTACCAGTGTCACCAGAGAACTGCCATCTGACGTAAGGTATAATACCATCTGGGAGTTCTCGGCGAGTCCGTCCAGTGTACCCAGTCTCCACTGAGCACCCGTATATAATCTCTGATGTCAAACACCAATGGATATGGGATCATCCATCGCCCATCTGTATGGGTCGAGAAGGTATACGCTAGTCTACTCTGGTATATCGATGCCCCGTCTCGAAACACCCACGACTAGGGACCTTGAAGGATGTACTTATGGACTACCATGTCCCCACTAGTATGATCCGCATCATAGTCCAGGTAGTCAAGTACACATCCTAAGGGCTTTACCAACATGTAACAGAGAGACAATCAGTATACACGTTAAGGTAAAGAGTAACCAGATAGCATACTATCATGTCGAGCAAGAAAGTCCTCCCTATATATGTCCCAGCATCCACTACAATATACATCCTATGTACAGTAATGGCCTCTAGGGTAACTAACAATCTCCCACTTGCACTGGGGCCATCTGTAGCAGTGGTTGCAGTATCTCATACTCAACCATCCCATAAAAGTCTCTCTCTGGGAAAAGGCCTTTGTGAGTGGATCCGCCGTGTTGTCCTCTGAGTCTACTCTCCTAACCTCGATCACCTTGGAGATCTGCCATCTCCATGATCAGGTGATACTGTCTTAGAATACGTCTGGGTCACTGATAGGACCGGGGTTCCTGGGCCAAAGCCACGCTTCCATTGTCACACAATGGTAGGAACCTAGTTCATCTCATGAACCAATATACACCCAAACTGCCTCTTTGGTAGCATCTTAAGTAGCGATGTATCCAGCCTTTATCGTCTAGTATGCCGCGGTATCTAGCTTGGAACTCTTCCAACAAACCGTCCCTTTACTGAGGGTAAAGACAATGCCTGTGACTGACATTCAGTCGTCCTTATCACCCTGGAACCTTTCCAGTGATTCTCCCCAGGATCAATTGATATCAACTCACTACAACTAGTGAGTATCCTAACATCCAATTAGATCTATCTCATAGATCCAAAATTCAGGATTTAGTAGGTATCACTTTGATCCTATATGGAGAATCCTTGTGATAAGCGGAGATTGACCGAGCGTAGCATAGGAAACTCCTTCCCTATCAAGAGTATGTCATCCACGTACTCTATGAGGATCACCACCATACTCCTTACTACCTTTTTGTATATACAAGGTTCATCTACCATTTTGATGATGTCAAACTCTTTGACTAACTCATCAAAACAGATGTTCCAACTCCGCGATGCCTGCTTCATCACATAAAACATCTTGCACACGTTTCTGCTGCTCCCACTATTTACGAAGCCCTCTGGCTGTGTACTTATAGACGTTCTCTTCTAAAATATCATTTAGAAAAGCAGTCATGGCACCCAACCGCCAGATATCGTAGTCATGGTATGTAGCCGTGGCAAGTAGGATTTAGATGGACTTAAGCATAGCCATTGGAAAAATGTTTCATCATTATCCTGGTCAATGACGAAAACCTTTAACAAGTCTAGCTTTGAAAGTCTCAACTTTTCCATCTACAGTAAGTAATCTTCTCAAGATATACTTGCTCCTGATGGGGATTTAACCCTTCAGATAAAGCAACCAAAGTTTATACTTTGTTGGTGTATAAGGATTCCATCTCATATCGATAAACATCCAGCCATTCTTACAGAGTCCCACTCCCGATGGCCAGCTCGAAACTAGTTGGGTCATCATCTCATGATGCAATCCTCGCTCCCACTGTCATAGAGAAACCAAAGTATCTCTCAGGTGGGTGAGAAACCCTACTAGATCGGCGGAGAGGCTGAGGTTCGTTGGAAACAAATGAATCCTTTAGTTCTACCAAATCATCAGCTGCAGTTTGTATAGCTAGAACATTTCCAGTTCTACATAACAGACTTTGCCTCGAGCTTGTCCGGATTTTTCTTTTGACATAGGCCGGACAATCCCAAATCTTAACTTACTTAAGAGATAGGCTCTTCCCATACCATATCTTATATGGAGTGGTAGGCACTGATTTGATTCGAACCCTATTCAATAGGTATGCAGCTTCTCAAGCGAATATTTCCCAAAAAGAAATAGGAAACAAAGTAGTACTTATCATAGAGCACACCATATCACATATGGTGCGATTGCTCCGCCCCGATACACCATTGTGCTGTGGTATATTCAGAGGAGTAATACCGAGAGAGAATCTCATTCTCCTTTAGAATAAACTAGGAATTCCGTGCTCAAGTATTCTCCTCCTTGATTACATCAAAGGATATAATGCTTATACCCGTTTTTGGTTCTCTACTTCTATCTTATATTCTGTGAATATCTCAAAAGGTTCGGACCTATGTTTCAACAGGAACATATGACTGAATCTTGAGAGTTTATCAGAGAATGTAATGACGTACAAAGAACCAGTCTTGGCATGTGTAGACATGGGAGCTTACATACATCAACATGTATCAATCCCAAGAGTTCACTAACTCTTTCTCTGTTTCCAATAAACAGAACTATGGTCATCTAATCTTTGTGACATGACTGGCAAGTTTCACAAGATGTAAATTCAAACTGATTTAAATATGCATCTAAATGTAACTTTAGCTAGTCAGGTCACATTGATCTGACCTAGTCTACAATACCTCAAGAAGGAATCGTTCAATTCTGAACTCTTCCTCTTGTGTGTGTTCTGTATACTAAGAACTGTAGTTTGATTTAGAACATCAATGCTTTTAGATAACGTGCCTGAACCGATCAACTTTTGATATAGGAAATGTTCAAAACATTATCCAACAATACAAAATTTTATCATTTCTTTACTAATAAAGAGACTGATATGATTTTGTATATCAGGTTCGGTATCTAATAACATTCATTCAGAATCAATGTACTGGTCATACAGGGTGACAGTGACCAACAGACTTGGCTGCAACACTTGCACCGTTTTCTGTCTCATGAAACTTATCACCCATTCTCAGTTCTTTACCTATCTGTAGCCCATGTGACAAATTACATATGCGGGATTCTGATCCGGTATCACATACCCAGGACGTAAAGGATACTGAGAAACAGTTCTATGTAACGAACACACCCGAAGATGATGCATCATATGCACTTTCTTCGTTTGGGCGGCACGGGAAATCTGGTATTCCCCAATTTCCTGCTCTGTCTTATAACAATTATAAGTTGGAGCGGGACCAACGTTCCCCAGCTCAGTATAACAAGCGGGTTCGGTCAATACATTCGTATTATTATCTTGATTAAGACGTGATATGGTCGCTACCTGGAGAGAGAGAGAGAAGAAAACACTCTGCGTGCGCTCTTGCAAGATCATATTGGTTATTATTTTATCTAATCAGGATGGCTCCCACTGTTTTTATCAAATCTTCCTTCAAACCCTAAAAGGAAAGACTAGCCGGGATTAATTGCACGCTATAAGTTCGCCAATCTTTCAGCCAGGCCAGTGTCGGTACTTTGAGGGAGGTCCCCCGTGCTTTCGCACGAACCTAATTAATATAAACCTCGTTTTCCCAGAGGCGTAACCCCGTTGACACCTTTCTAGACACCTACTTGATCGGCTAATTGTAATGTGTAAAACTCTCCCAGGAGTAAAAATTACTCGCAGTGGGTATCGGGATCCAACTATCTCATAGAAGGTATGCAATCTCATTGCAAATTTCAACACTTGAAATTCCCGATAATATTTTGCCCCTAACCTCCTATGACCTTGACAAAGGCCAACAAACCATAGGATGCTAGTCAAGTTCAACCCGTCATTTCCTGATTGAATTAAACCCACCCGCACGACCCTTGACAAAGGCCAACAAGGTCGCACGACTACCCTAACCCAATCTGCATCATATGCATAAGCAGATAAGCACCAGTCAGCTACCGCACACTACGCTTTGACAAATGCCAACAAACGCAGCACGAATACTAACTACTACTTATCTGAAATGACGGAGGGCCACGACAGGTTTTTCTGAAAACCTATTGCGTAATGAACTTGATATCGTTGTAGAATCAAATGATTTTAAAATGGAGTGTTTTTTGAGGCTTTTCTAGTTTTGCTAAAGGGGTCACTCCCGGTGAAGGGATCGTCGGCCCTTTCCTCATCGAATAAGGTGCGGGATATATCATATATATCACTGTGCAAAGCAGAAACTATAGAAGCAATCAAAAGACAAATCGAGAGTTGTAGCATATGCCAGTTATTGCTAAAGGAGTCACTCCCGGTGAAGGGATCTCGGTCCTTTCCTTATCGAATAAGGTGCATGATGTTCTACAAGGAACACCACGATGCAAAGCAAGAACTGTAGCTACCTGGTTTTATAAATTCGATTCCACAACATCTTTAGGTTTCTTTTTCATTTCATTAATCATATTAATGAAGTCCCATCATTTAAGTCACCTAAACATCACAGATAAATACAACGTACGCTTATGCCATCCGCATTCGCCTCGATGTCCCGTCTGCACCGTTAGGTTAGGTAACTAACGGCAGAGCGGGGCAGGGCTAGCGTGGGTGTAAAACATAACCAACGTCTATATAATATATCATATATACTATATACAGTATTTATCACAGAACATATCAAATGATCACATCACAGATATCGCAGCAGAAAAAACATATGAAATATTGGATATACTAGGACGTCCGTGTTTTCAATACGAGCCAGTATAAAACACGGATTCCACGGTCGCGATGAATAGCCAAACCCACACCCCTAGACCCCTACGAGAGCGGCAAGAAACCCTACTAATTCTAGAGTTAGGAGACCCGGACTCGACTCCTCGAGTTGGTCTCCCACTGGACTCCAGAACCCGGTTACTTGTGCCCTCCTCCTTGGGTCTATCCTAGTGCGGAAAAGTAAATAATATACAAACGGTGACATCTTCCACAACCTGGAAGTGCCTCAATAAAAGAATATTACATACAAGATTTTACATGAATGAAAATGAAAAACACCCATCTCACATACCCCCCGGCTATTCAAACACGACGATCCAATATTACATATCCAGCAACACATAACATCACATGTCATCAACGTAAGTAAACATGCGTATCCCAATTGTCGTTGACATATAGCAACGAAACCGGCGATATCACATATTACACTTACGGTCGCAGAGAAGAAAGTGTAAAACTACAACAGTTGGAATCCGCAACCTTCTTAGACATCGCATGCCTAACCAAATGAATTCCTTAGACATCACATGCCTAACAATTATAAACCCCACATTTTAGTCTCGTTATCGAAAACACTTTTCAATATCAAGTCGGGCAATTCAACAAGATTCCCGAAAAACTGATCGAATGCTCGTCGCAAACTTTAGTAGACGGCCGCACCCCCGATACCGTCGATGAAGTGCACTAAGGCGGAACACCGCTGCCGAGAGTACCCGAACGGATGCTTTCGGCGACGTGGTTCTCCTACAGTCACTTGGTCGGGGCTATGGGGCATGGCTATTTATTAAGTTTACCGGCGAGTATTCGCGTACGCTACGAGATTGCGACGGACTTTTGATCACATCAAAATTCCGTGGCAACCGATCATTTGAGACTAAAGTGCTATGTTTATAACATTCATATCAGTTATCTCATAACTACTTGTGGATTCCAAGTATTGTATCCCATTCCAGATAAATAGAAAATGTTAAACTTTCCGATTGAACATTCAAACACCCACGTTTTCCCGATACAGATCAACACATGAAATAAGTTTAAAAACATTCACTTCATGCCTCAGTACCAACGGTCCAGCCGTAGAAGGGTCAAGCCAACGCCTCACATGTGGCACGCCGTACTCCCCAAACCCTAAGGTTCAAAGGGCAGTTCAAGACGGTCACATAATCGAGTTAAGGTTTGTTGGCTTCTAGAGGGACCATCGCGTTACTTGCACTACTTAGAACATTATCAAACTACGGAAAAATCTAACAATTGGAAATTTCCCGGCAGGGGAAAAAGTGGGTATTTATATCCGGTCGAACTTTTTAACATATTCAAAAGTTATCCGGAAAAACACATAGACGAAGTTAAATAAACCGATCGAATTATCGAATCCCCAAAACAACCCAGAAAATTCAACTGTTGAATATCAATTAAAAATTCCCATAAAATACAGCATCTTAAGAAAGAAATTACTGTGCAAAAATAAGTGAACAATCTCACTGAATTGCCGCGGAACCGCCGCCCAACCTAGGGTAAGGCCGCGGTTCCGCGGTGGTTTAATTGAATTAGGTCCACGAATTTCACAGTAATTCCTATAAAACCCTGCTGAATTTTTTGGCTATTTTTAATTCACAAAATTCCAAAATTCCAGAAAATTTCCAGAGAGTGGTTTGAGTTAGGGTTTCGGGGTTCGTTCGGATTTCTAACATCGTCTACGCATCGCCTAAGGCTCTAGCTAGGCTCTGATACCACTGTAGGGTTCTTAGACACACTCAAGAGGTTCCACAAGGCATCAACCATGCCACTTTCAAATTTTCCATGTGCCGAGAAACCCTAACTAGATCGTTAACTAGAGATTAGGCGATAACAAATGCGAGCAAACAACTTTACTCTAAAGTGAGCGGAAATACAACCTTTGTAGATCCGGTCCTCCACCTCCATAGCTCCGTGATGAAGTCCCTCCGCTGCGATCATCGGATCTCGGACTCTAGCTATAGCGTTTTGAAAATCGTTTCGGTGAAATTTCGGAAAATCGGTAAAATGAGGGGGTTTTCTGTAAAAAGTCAAAATACAAATATTTTATTATAAAAATTAAATATACATATTCTAGCTATGTAATTGCTATTATTTGGTGTTTATTGAGCCGCTGGTGAAATTTCAAATTTTCTGAAAAAAATATTATTTTATTATTATTTTAAGCCGTCACTAATACATTTAATTAGGGAAAATTACAAATTGGAATGAGTTGAAACAAATTTTGTGCATCATAAAACATTAAATAAAAATTTGTCATGTGGTTTTTGGAACGAAATCATTTGCCAAAACGGTTTAGAAATTATTGAAGAGAAAAGGCTTTTTTTTAGCGTAAATGGATGTTTGGGGTATTGTATTTATCATTTTTCATCACCCCACACCCGTACCCACACCCACACACACCCACTTACTCCTCCCCTTAGCCAAATTCAGCAGCCCTCACTTTTTCCCAACTTGGTTTGCAAAGGAAAAAGAAATGAAAAGAAATAAAAGAAAAGATTAGAAAATAGATAAAGTAGTTAGACTTTGACCTTACCTTGACCTTGACTTTCCTCCCTTGCATTTTCCTCACCTCCCTCTCTCTCCCCTCACCCACTTCTGGCCGAAATTCTCAGCCCCCAACAGCAGCCCCTCCCTCCCTCTTCTCCTCTCATTTTCCATCAAAAAATTCACCCATTTCCATCAAAAATCAAAGCTAAAATGCAAATCAAAGCCCTACCCATTTTCTCTTATCTCTTTAAGCATGGATCTTGGTGCAAAGATTTCAATTTGGAGGTCTAGTTTCATATTGATCTCAAGATGGTTTTAAGGTATAAATCCTAACCTATTGTTCAATTGTTGGGTTAAATTCCTTAATGTATCTTATTAGGTGCTTAAATATGGTTTAATTGCAAGTTTGGAAATCTAAAGAGAAGGAGTTTGAATTGAAAAGTTAGGGTTTTAAATTCAATAGGGTTGTTGTCACTTGTTTAAGGTTGCATGGTGTAGTTAGCATGTTAAGACATGTTAAACCTAATCTAGAAGATAATTTGTAAATTGTTGCATCTAAAAGTCCAAATTTAGTTATTTAAGCAAACTAGGTTTTAATTTTAGTTGCAAATGGGTGATTTAAAATCTAACTAAGAATTTTATGACTTTATTAACATTATAAAATGTAGTTTAATGCTTTAGATCATGCAAATCCAAACTAGATTGTTGTATGTGCATTTTGCTATAAAATGGTCGAAATTGGTTAAAATTGCAAACTAGTTTTTGTAAATATTGTGTTAAATCGAGAATTAAAATATGGTTAGGGTTTTTATCATATTATTAACTTTATTAAGTGTAGTTTAACACTTTAGTTCATGGAAATCCAACCTAAATTGTAGTTTGGACATTTTTGCCTTGAAATTGTTAAAAAGGGTATTTTTGTAAACTAGGATATTAGGATTTTTTGGAATTTAATGAGATTAAATTCCGGAAATTGTTTATACGACTTATTTAAGATATTTAATAAATATATTGGCCGCTACATTCATTTAAACATCGTGTTTTGTACAAAAACGGCGAATTGTGCTTGCTAGATTTTCGGAAAAATGACTTTTTAAGTGAAATTGGCGTTTTTGTGAGTTTTAACCTAGTTTATATTAAAATTAGTGTTCGTGAATGTGCAAATGAGTGTGATTGGATTTTCTCGATGGTTTGACGTTCGTACATCGACATCGAGGGTTGGTTTGACTATTCCTGCATGCGTGGGCGATAGGTTTGGACCTATGCGTGATACGCGTGCAGATTTGATTTTCGTATGCCGTTTCGATTTCGAATTTAGTTTTAATGCGATATGGTACGTTATGATATGTAGGTACCCCCATGTGGACTTCGAGACGACAAGCAAGCGCGTGGCGACGTCGGCACCGGCTAGCGAGGACCAGGTGAGTAGATTTATATCTACGGGGAGAAGTCGGGTGGATGGCGTATAGCACCCCCGCAGTCCGTGGTGGTGTATACGGATGCGTATACACACCAACAATTTTTATATGTTATTTGGGATTAATAACGATGCTTAGGATGGATATTGGTGTGTTGGATTACTTTAGTGTTGCGAACCCTAGGGTAGTGTTACACACACATACACACATACATACTTGCATACATTCCTATTGATATGTGCTCATGGGATTCTTTATAGTTATGTGTTCACATGGGTATGGGACTATGTGTTCACATACGGATTGAGGATGATACTTGGGATTGAGCTGAGTCGATGAGATTCGATTTGAGGCCGTGAGATCGGTGATATAGCAGGGTTCGTATCTTAGATACGACATGACGTTGTAGCGGGTCCTTGACGTAGTGTTTCATACACGTCCATGCATACGTAGGCGGTATCAGTATGGTACTAGACGTAGATCAGTATCCCGATCATGATATTTGATAAAGAGGATACCAGGTGAATAGTATGATGAATGTAATATTGACCCGTACCCAGATTGGGAAGCCGTACGACGGATTTACGTACGAGCTATATTGATGATTGATCCGCACTCTTGACTTGGGATGCCTGATTATAGATATGGTATCGGATATGATATTATTGAGGCGGGATCACCGACTATACATATACATGTATGTATATGTATCGACTCAGATGATAGGCGGTTTCCTTACCTGTAGTTCAGCTTGTTAGTTCAGCCGTATAGTTTAGTGTAGTTGTTAGATTAGATTAGACTTCTTACCTATTTCAAAAACTAACGAATCGTGGGCATTTTTAAAGACAGCTCAAGGGAATCTACGGATATTTCAAAAACGACGTATCTTTTCATAAAAACACCGTAGCCCCTATTTTCAAAACCCCATGATTCGTGTTATTTCAAAAGGCACCATTCGTAGGACTTATATTAGATTATTGCAGATTAGTTATCGTTGTGTCTAGTATTCAGCTCCCGCACATTATTGCTGTTCGCTCTGCCTCGCATATTCATTTTACTGCATATTCCATTATTGATATCATGCTGTTAGGACACCAGCACCATTACCGATGATGCGTATGTACCATGTACACCTACTTGCCGGCTCACACACATCTTCATCGGTAATTGCCATGTCACGTACACTTTAGAGAATATAATTGCTTGACTTAGATTGTTAGCTGGTAGTTTTGACATGATATTAGTGTACTTCCCTTATATGCCATATTAGGCATTGTAGTTATTACCTACCACTTCATGCATACTGTTATTCAGTTGTTCATGCCTAGTTCATTATCATTGACATATGCACTTGTGATGATTTCTTGAGATTTATGATATTTCTGGATTTCGGGGAAAGCCGCAAAATTTACAACTTATGATATTTTAAAATATAAAATGTTGCGGTTTTCTAGTGATGTAAAGTGTCGTCCACCATGAGTTTGCTGTGGTTTTGGAGATCCGTGTCGAGGAGTGGAGGAACCGTCACGGGTACATGGTGGGCCCGGTATGGTACCCCGGGGCAAGAGGAATGTGGTGTTGACGTTGAGCCTGGCTGGGGAGCACTACCTACCGGTGATATTACCCGACGCGTCGGATATCCGGAGGATACCGTCGTGGTCTTGAGATGGATGGTAGGGGCCGGTCCGGACTGACGGCGCCCTAGATATTGAGCTTGAGACATTGATATTTCGAGACAGTGAGATTTATGTTTTGTGTCAATGCTAGACACTGTTGATACTGATTTCATTATGATACCTCAGTTTAAAAATACGAAGGAAATCTCACTAATTTATGAAAACAGTTTCTTCATTTACATGTATTCTGTTTCATGCATTCATACCTCATTCATATGATATATTGCTACCTGAGGCACTGACACGGGCACATGAAATTATACTCGGGTTAGATATTACCCTAGTCATTGTTATAGGCTGCCTGTTATACTTATATTTGAGGATATATTATGATCATTGACCTAGGATTGCGTTATTTATGCGATTTCTGTGCGTAGATGTTTTTCTATTCACGAGTTGGCAACTCACCCCCGTTGTGCCCCAGTTTCTTGCAGATTTGCCGTACAGGTTTCATTACGGCTTGCGGGCTCAGTTTCATTCGGGTGATTTGCTAGTAGGTGGGTTTACTTGTATCATACCCCCATTATATATCTTGTATATCATTATTCTGTTGTATCTAGAAGTTCCATCAACCAAACATGTATCTATTGAGATAGAGACCACTGTTGTTTATTCTTTCGACCTTAGAGTCGCTCGTTATATTTCTGGTGGTTTTGAGTTCCCTTTTGAGTTTTTGATCCTCGCCGTTGGCGTTGTACATTATATTGCTTGTGTGGTTGTGACCGTCGATTGACGAAGAGCTAGCTCCCGCGTGGGGATGCCTTTTTTCTTGATTTCGTATACTATTCATGTTGTATCCCGTTTGGGGGCCAGTATTTACAAAGGAGACTCTACCGAAATTTTCAGTAAATTTTTAATGTTTTAAAAAAACCGCATAATTCGGCTTATGCTATTGAAATTACTTGTTTTAAGTTGGTTTTTCCTGCACTATACTACTTTTCTTGGTTTGGATTTCTGGGTTTTCGGTTTACTTAGATTACGTACGCCTCGAGACGTTCGTAGTTTAAGTGCCGGTCATGTTCCGTACTTTCGGGTCGTGACACTAGCGATGGTTTCGTCGAAGAAATGATCGGGCTAGGTCGTCGACTTCGATGCCAAAGATGATCTACGTCGAGGCAACTCAAGGTCAAGCTCCAACTTCACCAAGTCATGAAACTTGTGAAGAAAACACCCTATACTACATGGCAAGTGGTAGAGGATGAAGAAATAGGAAGTGGGTTCACTTTGGATTTGGATTTCTCACTTGGAATCATCACTTGACATTTTTGTAGAAAGCTTTTCTTTCTTCATCTTGAAGAAGAAGAAGAAGAAGAAGAATGAAAAAGAATAATAAATTAAAACAAAATCAAGTGATGGTTATCATTTTGTAACCATGGGTGAGTGTAGAGAATAAACTAGGGTTAAGTTGAATGGTTAGGTTAAAGGAAAGAAACAAAATGGTCAAGCTTTCAAACCTTCATGAAGTTTCAACAAAAGAACAAAACAAGCCACCATTTCATTTATCTTTCCAAAAGAATAAATAAATAAATAAATAAATAAGAAAAGAAGAAACCCTAACCATTTACTAAACATGGTTTAAGTCAAACATACACCCAAGTTTGCATGTATCATCAAACATGATACAATCTAGTACACAAAAATATATCACATATACAATGTGCACAAACAAGTGAGAAAAACATCTTAAGTGAACCAATATTAGTTAACGTAAAGTGATATATCAAATATATAATTATACATTAAATCATTAAATCAACACTTGACTTAATGATCAGGTCATATCACATATAACCGACTAATATCAATAGTAACAACTTATCGAATCAACACTTGATCCGATAACCCTGCTATATCGCATATAACCGATCAATGTCACAAATCGCGAGAATCGAATACAGTATCACATACTAGTATTATTCTCGGTCCCGCACATATCTCATATGCGCTCCTATTTCGTTTCGCTTGAGCCAGGAAACCTCTGTGTAGGGCTCTAAAGACTCGTCAATACGCCGGCAGCAGGTGATGATCATATCAAACATCCACAAGCCGTAAGCGGTCTGCTAAACGTAACGGCCACCCGGGTATTGAGCGATTAGAAGATCAACGAGCAAGCCCGCTCACACTCCTGTGAATCCAACCGGTAACACTTACCGTACAGTCCGGTCTGTTCGTCTGATATGTCGCATATCTTGTCTAGGGGTGGTAAACGTCAGACCCCAGTAGCTCGATAAGTCGTGTCGATATGAGGTCTATAACAGTTCGAGAAACTACTGGTAACACTTACCAGTAAATCTCAGCAACCCTGGCCAGGGATTTCCAGTTATAGCCAATCGAACACAGCGCAACATCAACTCCCTATACCGGGAGAGACGAATCCCCTCCTATCGCTCATTGCCTCCATGTGATTCGGGACTGTACCCAAAAACCACCGTTTTGCACGCCCTCTTGGACATGGTAAGGTGGAAATCAAAGCACAGTGGGAATCACACAAGACTCTATGACGATCTCGGGTCCACAGACTAACCTGTACCAGTGTCACCAGAGAACTGCCATCTGACGTAAGGTATAATACCATCTGGGAGTTCTCGGCGAGTCCGTCCAGTGTACCCAGTCTCCACTGAGCACCCGTATATAATCTCTGATGTCAAACACCAATGGATATGGGATCATCCATCGCCCATCTGTATGGGTCGAGAAGGTATACGCTAGTCTACTCTGGTATATCGATGCCCCGTCTCGATACACCCATGACTAGGGACCTTGAAGGATGTACTTATGGACTGCCATGTCCCCACTAGTATGATCCGCATCATAGTCCAGGTAGTTAAGTACACATCCTAAGGGCTTTACCAACATGTAACAGAGCGACAATCAGTATACACGTTAAGGTAAAGAGTAACCAGATAGCATACTATCATGTCGAGCAAGAAAGTCCTCCCTATATATGTCCCAGCATCCACTACAATATACATCCTATGTACAGTAATGGCCTCTAGGGCATACATATAACTAACACGCTGTGTCCAGGAGAGCCATTACACAAGTAGTCCCTGGCCAGGGCAAGCGAGATATACTGGTAGCTTTCCAGTGTTATCTCAGGGTGTTCTGGGCTACACTCCGACACGACTTGTACCGCTATTAGGGGAATGACGTTTACCGCCCCCCTAGGCCCGCCATGCGATGTATCAGACGAACAGACCGGACTGTACAGAGACTGTCACATTCAGGCTCAGTAGGAGTTCAGATGGGTTCACCTCGTCAGTCTTCTTATCGGCATCTACCTGGGGACCGTTACGTACAGCTAGTGCCACTTGCGGTCTGTGGTTAAACCCACTGCCAGCGTAGTGTCGAGTCTTTAGAGTCCCACACAGAGGGTTATTCGATTTTAGGCAAAATGAGTAGAGGTCGCATGGTTTTGCGACAGGGTTCATTCACATCCGCGCACTTGTGCACGTTTGCTGTCTGGACAGCTTATACTAGCGGGCTTTGGTTTAAGCCTGATCCTAGTATATGATTTGGGATTGGTTTTATCTCATTGTATTCGTGTTCCTCGGATCACGGATACGGGTGTGTATGCACAGTTGACTGAGACAGAGGCAGAGGACTTTGATTAGGGTTGATGATCATTGTCATTTTCTTAACCCTAATGCTTATGTGTGAATTATGATTAATTGATATTAGTTAATTATAATTGTGCATGGTTAGGGTTGTTGATCATTTGACTATACTTGACTTGTTGACCTAGGTTGACATGTTGACCATCATCATTCCATATGAAAGATGCTCTTTGATCCTTGCAAATGGCATTTAATGTGAAATGATAATGATCAAGTCTTGATTAACCATGACAATTATCTTAGCTAATTATCTAATTTCCATAATTCACATATATGAGAAGAATGGTTCATATTATTCTCATTCTATCATTTTTTTGGTTCTCTCTCCTCCTCCTCTCTCTCTCTCTAGCTCTCCCCTCTCATGAGTTGAGAATCTCTTAAGCTTGAGATAGATCCTTATAAAATACTCTCTACTCATTCTAAGGTTCTAGGATTAGCACTCCAAGCATCTTAGTTACTTCTAGCTTGAAGTTGAAGTTAAAGGTTGAGGCTCTCGGGTGGATCCTTCTTCGACTAGAGAAGGCGACAAGGAGATCACTTTCTTTCACTCCAAGGAGCAAGGAGAGAAGGACTAAAAGCCCTAGGTATAACCTCTTTTCCATGTAGCTAAACTCCTTTTAGCTTTGTAGTTAGTTTTTGTTTAGCAAAGATCCTCCTTTTGCTAGTCCATGTTGCCTAGTGTGTTAAAAATTCGTTTTTTATACCGTTTCCGCCTCCCCACAAGCACCGGGGTTGGCAACGTGGACTTACAGTGGTATCAGAGCCTAACTAAACATAAACTAGATGGTTAGTAAAGTGTATAGAAGTTCGATCGGTAAAAATCGCAAAACTAGTTTTCAAAACCCTAAGTTTCTGTTGATTTTTTTTCTGCTCTAAAAATAATAAATCATACTTCAAAAATCAGCTCAGGGTTTTGTTAAGAAACACACCAAAGACGATCCAGTGAACCGTTCAAAGCGCCGCGGTTCCGCGGCAAGAACATGCTTCTTGCCGCGGATCCGCGGCCGAGTTGACTCGGTCGTGGACCGAGTTTGGTGCAGTGTTCTTCTGTTAAGGTTTTGGGATTTTTAAGATATTTTATTTCTGCCCAGATTTTCCAGAAAAGAAATTTTCATTTGGGGTGGTTATAAATCCTTATTTTTTTGATCGAACTTCCCTATACTTTGACTAATGGGTCATATCTGTGATGTTTTATATGTATTGAACGTCTGCTAATCGCTATACGTCGATTAGTGGGGGTTATACATATCTGTGATCTGTAATGCTTGTTGGTTTGTGTATATGAACTCGGTGGATTGTCGCGGATGAATAGCCGGTGTGGATGTGAGATGAGAGTTTCTTTTTCTTTCATTCATGTAACATGTAATTTGATGTAATATTATTGGTATGGCCGCACAACCGGGTCGGGGTTGTAGCCGTCATTGTATATTTTCTTTTTACTGTTTTTGCTCCTAGGATGGACCCAAGGTGGGGTGCACAAACTACCGGGTATCTCGAAGTGCCGAGTGGCCTACTCACGTTGTTGAGGGAGGTTGCTTCACTTCGGGTACTTGGCGGGTAGTTTGCCGCACCCGTAGGGGTCTAGGGTGGGGTTTGGCTATTCATCGCGACCGTGTAATCCGCTTTTCGTTGCAGGCTCGAACGAATCGCGGATTCCTAGTATATCCAAAGTGTTCATCTGTGATCTGGATTGACTATCATTGCTATATATCTATATATGATATCTAGAAAGGTGTTGCTTATGTTTTGCATCCGCGCTAGTCCAGCCCCCGCTCTGTCGTTAATTAAGTAACCTAACGGGTGATGACGGGGCCCCGTGGCGAATGTGGATGGCATAAGCGTACACCATATTTTGGTTGTTTTCTGCAATGGTAGGATTAAATGATGAGACGCATTAAAATTAATGCAAGAAAATAAACCAAGTAAAAGTCGTTGGAACACTTTGAAAACCACTCGGTTCTTTTCAAAACTAAACTTTTAAATGCGGAGCTTGAACCACTCCTTTTAAAAGCTATCTCATTCCATCGATTATATCAAGTTCACTACGTTCACGGTTTCTCCAAAACCATTCATAGCCCTCCGTCATTCCACATGAATGGTCAAAAAGTATTCAAGCTATGTATGTTGTCCAAAGTCAAGGCATAGTGATTGGTAGCTATTGGGTATTCATGTGCAACATAGGTAGATGCGTTGGTTTGGGACAGTCGTACTGCCATTTTGGCCAAAGTCAAGGGTAGGTACGGGTGGGTCCAAATTAACCTGGAGAATGACGGGTAGAACTTGACATGTGACTTATGATATTTTGGCCAAAGTCAAGGTCATAAGAGCATGGGGCAAAAATCCACATCGGGATTTTCATAAGTACTGAAACTCGCTAGCGCTGCATACCATTTGGAGTGTGATGATTCTGGTAGGATTCCTTCAGTTTTATCACGCGATGATATTTGGATCCCGATCCTACTGTGAGTATATGCTACTCCTAGGGAAATTTCTCACTTAACGATCAATGCTATAAACCTAGTAGGTGTCTAGAAAGGTGTTAGCGGGGCTATGCCCACAGGAAAAAGAGGTTACTTAATTAAGGAACTTCGCGAAAGTGTTGGAAAACCTCCCTCGAAGTACCGACACTGGCCTGGCTGAACGGTTAAGCAAGTATTGTACGGTGAGATTGATCCCGACTAATTCTTCCTTTATGGTTTGAGGAGGGATTCGGGAGACAGTGGGAGCCATCCTGTTTAGACAAACTAAAAACTACTCTAAACTTGCAAGAGCATCATACTAAAGTGTTTCTTTTATCTCTCCTAATTGCAGCGACCAATCAAGATGACCGGACTTAAGTTATTACTAGATAAAAATATACTGACAGGGCCAAACTATAAAGATTGGCTCAGGAATGTCAAGATGGCAATCACTTACGACAAGTTGGGGTATATCCTTACCTCCAAAGCTCCCCCTGTCCCAGGTCCCACCTCCAGCGTCGCGTATATAGAAATCCGTAAGACATGGGAGATCGATTGCGCGAAGGCCAAATGCCTCGTGCTTGCCTCTATGGACAACGAACATCAGATGAGGCACGAGAATATGGACCTAGAATCCATATTTCTTCATACAAAAGAACTGTATGGAGAGCAATCTCGTATCGCAAGATACGAAGTGTCGAAGAAGCTGTTTTCGGCAAAATTGGCCGTCGGATCATCGGTAGCGGAACACGCGCTTAAGATGATTGGCTACATAGAGGAGCTCGCAGACCTTGGGACCACGTTGGAGAATGAACTCTACACTGACTTGATTCTCCATTCCCTTCCTTCCACTTACGCCCAGTTTATCCTAAACTTCAACATGCAAGGAAAGGAGGTTGAACTTTCCGAACTTCTGAACATGTTAAGGAGTGCTGAGGGCACCCTACAGAAAGGTAGGGAGACATCCAATTTGTTTGTAGGAGGATCTTCCTCTTCTAGGTCCAGGGCGAAAGCCAAGGGAAAGAAGAAGAAAGCCCCCGCCAAACTAAGGGGAGGTGTTAGTAAAGTGGATACGAAGGGAAAGGGAAAGACAACAAAAGTAGCGGGAAAGCTTGTGGGAAAGGAAGAATGCTTTTACTGTCACAAAAGTGGACACTGGAAATAGGATTGCAAGGCTTGGAAAGCCAGAACCCAGGATCTGAAGCGAGTTGCGTCTTCAGCTTCAGGTGTGTATGTTATTGAAAACTGTCTATCAATAAACTCTACTTCCTGGGTATTGGATACCGGATCAGGATCTCATATCTGTAATTCTTTGCAGGCGTTGAGAAAGCGTAGGGTTTTGAAGGCAGGTGATATGACCCTCAGAGTTGCAAACGGAGCTAGCATGGATGCTGAGGCCGTGGGGGACTATCACCTGGGATTGTCAGATGGACACTTTTTGGTTTTGCGTAGTTGTTATTTTGTACCAAATGCAACTTGTAATATCATTTCTGTATCTTTATTGTCTAAAGAAGGTTATGAATTTGCATTTGTAAGTAATGTTGTGAACATTCACCTTAATCAAGTTTTGATTGGGTCAGGTACATTAAACAATGGTATATACGTATTAAACCAACCACAGATTTTCAATGTCCATAATACACACAAAAGAACGTCTCCAGAAATCAATCAGACTTTCTTATGGCATTGTAGACTGGGTTACATCAATGAGAGAAGGTTGACTAAGTTACATACAGAAGGATATTTGGATCCGTTCGAATATCAATCATATGCAACTTGTCAATCCTGTCTCAAAGGAAAGATGACAAAGACTCCGTTCACTGGACACGGAGTAAGAGCGAGCGAGCTCTTGGGATTCGTATACAGCGACGTGTGCGGTCCAATGTCTACGCATGCACGAAGCGGTTATTCTTACCTCATTACTTTTACGGATGACTTTTCAAGGTACGGATATGTCTTCTTAATGAAACATAAATCCGAGGCCTTTGAAAAATTCCAGGAATATAAGAATGAAGTAGAAAAACAAACAGGCAAAAGTATCAAGGCACTGAGATCTGATCGAGGTGGTGAATACTTGAGTGCCGAATTCCTGGATTACTTAAAAGAGAATGGAATTCTCTCTCAGCTTACTCCTCCATACACTCCGCAACATAACGGTGTATCGGAGAGACGGAACCGAACCTTATTGGATATGGTACGGTCCATGAAGAGTAACGCTGAGTTACCGCGATCATTCTGGGGATATGCGCTAGAATCAACTGCATACCTTTTGAACCGAGTTCCAACTAAGACTGTGCCTACTACACCATATCAGATGTGGTGTGGGAAGAGACCCTATCTTAATCATATTAAGACATGGGGATGTTCAGTTTTTGTTAAAAAGCAGCATGCGGACAAGCTCGAGGCACGCTCAGTACAGTGCAAGTTTGTGGGATATCCAAAGAACTCCAAGGGATATTTCTTCTATTGCGAAGAGGAACAAAAGGTTTTTGTTTCTTGCCATGCCCACTTTCTAGAACACTAGTTCTTGGAAAAGGAAATTAGTGGGAGCGCAATAGAACTAGAAGAAATTCCAGAATCACGAGCTATCACTGAAAGCTTAGTAGAACCAGAGGGTTCGAAAGATCAGGACATTCCTACGCCGCTCCGCAGGAGTAGTAGGCAGTCTCATCCGCTCGAGAGATACTACGGTTTTCTCATAGACGGGGATAGAGAGGATTGCATCATTGATTGTGATGAGCCTACTAGCTTCCAGCAAGATATTCAGAGCATTGACTCGGTAAAATGGCTGGATGCAATGCGGACCGAAATGGAGTCCATGTACACCAACAAAGTATGGACGTTGGACATTGCTCTAGATGGGGTAAAACCCGTAGGATGCAAGTGGATCTTCAAAAGGAAGATTGGTGTAGATGGACAGGTTGAGACCTATAAAGCTAGACTTGTTGCAATGGGTTTTTATCAGAGACCTGGTTTGGACTATGACGAAAACCTTTCTCCAGTGGCTATGCTGAAATCCATTCGGATTCTTCTTGCCATTGCTGCCTTCCACGATTATGAGATTTGGCAGATGGACGTAAAGACCGCTTTTCTAAATGGAAATTTAGAGAAGTGTGTCTATATGGACCAGCCAGAGGGTTTCATTCAGAGTGGGAGCAGCGGAAAGGTGTGCAAGTTGCTAAAGTCCATTTATGGACTAAAGCAGGCATCGCGGAGTTGGAACATCTGTTTTGATGAGACGGTCAATGAATTTGGCTTTATCAAAAATCCAGATGAACCATGCATCTATAGTAGATTTGTAGCGAGAACTGTAGTATTCCTTGTTTTATAGGTGGATGACATTCTCTTAATAGGAAATGACATTCCTATGCTACAATCTGTCAAAGGGTTCTTGTCACACAGGTTCTCCATGAAAGACTTGGGTGATGCCTCATACATTCTGGGGATCCGGATCTACCGTGACAGATCCAAGAGGATATTAGGACTCTCACAGTCCAGGTACATCGACACCATACTGAAAAGATTCAGTATGGAAGATTCCAAGCGCGATAATCTACCGGCTTGTCACGGGATCACCCTCTCTAAAGAGATGTCTCCCAAAACTGATTTGGAAAGGGATCGCATGTCTATTATACCCTACGCTTCTGCGGTAGGCTCTATAATGTATGCGATGTTGTGTACCAGACCAGATGTGGCTTATGCACTAAGTGTGGTAAGCAGGTATCAGTCAAACCCTAGGGAGAAACACTGGATAGCGGTAAAGAACATTCTCAAGTACCTGAGAAGGACTATGTCACGACCCGAAATTGGCCCGTGACGGCCCAGTACTACGCAACGCCCTAAGACGTAACGTAGTAAAAGAAAGCCAAAACCCAGAAATCTAAACCATAAAAATACGGAAAAGATAATATAAGTTTTTGAAACATTTGAAATCGCAACCCAAATTCTTTAAAAGTCCTAGTTTATTTCTTTAAATTTTGGCAACACCCCTTTTTGTAAAAACTAACCCAAGATGAATACAACACAAAAATATGAAGCTATAGCGAAGAAATAAAGACAATAGAGAGAAAGCTGTATATAAAAGACAACAAACCCACAAATAATATACAGTAACGTCCTCACCAAGTCTCTAAGTCAACAACATAATAGTAGATGGAGAGTACAAGATACAACGAATGTACAATACAAAATACAGATGACCACCCAAACCCACATAAGCAAAATAGTACTGTGAGCTGATGCGGTATCTGTAGCAAAAGGTGATAACTGAAAAGCTGAATAGCCTGCTTCGACTACTCTGGGGAACAACCTGAAACACCTGTGGCACAACGGGGGTGAGTTGCCAACTCGTGAATAATAGATAACATATGCAGGTAATTGCAGGAATGCACGTACAGCATGAATCTAAGATATGCGATTACAGTAATAACATGTCATGCAAATGCTGAATAAAGGTAAGTACACTAGCAGGTACAATCAATATATGAAGCAACAATAACATGACAATAATATGCAATAACCATGCAATAGGGATATGAGAATGTAGATATGCAACTATCATAAGGGTACACTAACAGGTACTACCAATATATGAATCTGTGCATAAAATAGATAAGTGTGAGGTATAGGGTGGAATATGTCATTTCCACGAAAACCTGACATCGTGGTAGGATCACAATCCATCAAGACACTCGAATCCCAAATCCTCAAATCAGCCCCCAAATTGGGCTCTCACATCATATAAGTCTCACATCACCTCAATGTACAATATCGGGTAATCCTCTATATCTCGAATGTACAAATCAACAATCTCTTTCATATCCATTATTCAATCTCAATGAATCAAATATATCCCAAGTCGAATCTCAAGCAAGTTTCTAACATCCTAAAGGTATATATATTTGCAGAAATAAATATGATGGGGGCAATACACATATATTAGCGTCCCATTCCACTAATATTGGTGTAAGGGTATATATAACAACGGCTAATCCCCTGTTATATATACAAAGGTATTAAAAGAAATATCATGAAAACAATGTGCCAAGCATCGACACAGAAATCCTGATAGGTACGTATCATACGCTGTCCCGAAAGCACGAGTGCCTAGCTCTGACCCTCGTCTTTCGACGTATGCATATGTGCATGACTCCCAACGGTGTCTCCATGACCCCCGCCGAGTCATTAGTACTGTCACCGGTAGGTACTAGCCCGCCTCCAGGCTCAATCGGCAACATCCATCGATCTTCTTGCCGAGGGAAACCATATCGGGCCCTACCATGTACCCTCATACGGCAACCACACATCGTATGGAATATATAATCAGAACCAATAAATCTCATGGTGGCTGCGCAAATATCATATCAAGGAAACCGGGTTTTTCAATGTATGCATAATTTCATGAACTCCCGCGGTTCCCAAATCCAGAAATCATCATGTGAAATCCAAATAACAATGCGCAAATCCAAGAATAAATATATGCGATATATCTGAAATGCGAGCATATAAATGAGAATATGTAGCTAAAACCAGATGTATGCGAAACCAATGAGGTACAACTAAGTAACATCAGTAAAGGAAAATTTATGAATTGCAACTGAATATGTGTGTAACATACAGGTGTAGCAATGTATAGGTATCTACCTATAGGAACTGATGTCGTATACCCCCCTGGGTATAAGAAGAATATGAGTAAGATATCCCCCGGTATAAGTAAAATATGTAAAAGGTATACCTGTAGCTGTATCGCAAGGTGCATATGTACCTATCACTAAAGGTATGATACACTATAGGTATACCGGTAAGCTAGATGTCATGTGTGACAAGAAATAGTATCTATAAGGGGTTGTGTGTGACATGGCAATTATTGACGGTGTGTGTGTAGCACACAATCCGTGCTCGTGCAACATGAGCCGTCAATAATATGTGCAATGTCCTACGGCTGCTAGTCACCGTACAACTATATCAAGGAAATAAAGTAAAGGCACAATTCTAACAATGACGTAGAATATGCGACAGGTATTGAATCCTAGACCAGACGCATAACGCCATGCGGGCGATTCCCCTGTAGATGTTAAATCTACTCACCTACACTCCACGCTAGGCGAATCCTACCATCTACTCCCTCTGTAGTAGTGTCCGTAGTCCCTGGCTGCAAACTTGCAAATAAGACACGGAAATCATATATAAGCCAAATATTCCGCGAAACGCGATATCGAACCAAAACGAGAAACTCGCGTCGCGAACTAAACGCGCGTGTGCACGATACGCTGAAACGTGTGTGTACGCGTCTAAAACCATCGCGACACGCCGCGACACGCTGGATCACAGAACCCACTCACGTATCGCGCAAACAAACGGACACCAAATACGATATATAGTCCCAGATTTTCCTACAGGCCAAATCTTGCAAAACTAGACATGCCAAAGCACTAGACAACACTGCAGACAACCCTAGCCAAGACCCCAACACCCCTGCCCCCTACTTGGCCGCAAATTGCGGCCAAACCCATTAAATCTGCGGCCTGGAACAAGAATGAGGGGCTCGTGTTCTGGTGGTGGTATCTAGACCTAGTGAGCATGCTCCAGTTTTCCCAATTTTATTCTGGAGGGTCCGGGTCAAAAACAGATCACAGAATGTCCATATATCGTATAAAAACGACGATTTGCACTAAAAAGGAAACCCTATGGTATTTTAGTGTAATCCAGGTAAATTCTCAGTTAAAGTAACCTTAATAACACTAAAATAGGTAGGGTTTACCAACACAATCATCAATTATCCAAAAGTCCACACAAAACATCATAATTAGCACTAAACTAGCTAATTAACACTAATCGAAGCTAATCGATGCACAACTTAAGCAAACTAGGAAATTGGGTTCAGAAAATATACCCAAAGAACCCTAGAAAACCCTAAGAAGCAGGTGAAGAAGTGTGTGAGGGGTTGCTACTGCTGCTTGCTTCGACTGCTGTTGAAGTTGCCTGCTGCTGTTGCTGATGATGGTGATGCTGGAGCTGCTGCTTCTGGTATTGCTGCTGGTGCTGCTTCTGCTGATGAGTGTGTGTGTGTTGTGAGTGTGAGAGAATGAGAGATGGAAAATGAGAGGGAGAATGAGAAAAACATCAAGGACCCCTCCCCCTTCTCACTCTCTTTCTTCATTAATGAGGCATGGTTCACACCATGCCCCCATGCCCTCTCTCTCTCACACCAAGTCAACATTCAACCAAAATATTAAAACCTTTTTCCAAATTCATTTTCATTTTAAAACCATCATGAATAAATACAACCATAACTCTTAAACTAATCATAAAACTAACTTAAGACAAATGGTTAGTTAACCATGATTGCTAATCATGTTTAACTCCAAAAACAACCCTAGTTATCATGCACAAGTGTGTGCGTGCCTAACAAAATTCTAATAAAATACTCATTAAATAGGATAAAATATTTAAAACTTAATTTGGTAAACTTTTTATTAAAAACCATACATTAAAATATAATTAGCTACAAAACACATTCTAAGGTGTTACAATCTCCCCCCCTTAAAAGAAATTCGTCCCCGAATTTTAAAAATATATCGATACGCGTACCTTCAAAGAGAAGATTAAAATCCTCAAATCTCGCTCGCAGCCTCCCAAGTGACTATCTCACTATACGGCTACGTCCAAGGAAACCTTCCACAGATAGCAAGACCCTTGACCGATGTTCCTCCACCTGCCAAGCCATTAATACCATTGGCTGCTGGTGAACGAAAGATCGCGTCCAAGCCACATGGTCTGGTGCTAAATCATGTGAGAAAGGTCAAGAAGGTAATTGTAAAGCATCATCACAAGGAATACGGGGTGAAAACTCAATAATCTGGGTGGAAGTGCCAAATTAAAGGCAACGAAACTAACTCGCTTATAGGACCTCAGAAAGTCCTAAATCCTAGGACAAGCTTCCCAAAATCCAACACGTCATTCATCGGAAAGTCCATAGGAATACATGATCTGTCCCCGTGAGCTCGAGTCTATGACCAACACAGTCGGCATAAGACCTCAGTTCGCAATGGACAATTCCCATCCTGACCTAACACAGCTGGACTATCTCCGAAGTCTCAAGACTAGCTGGGGTCCAAAGTCCTACTTACACAGAGTCAGGAAAACAAAAGACCGGTGATCGACACGACCTAACCCCTAAACCTAAAGGTGGCCAATTGGAGTGTCTCCTGATAACAGCTATCGAAGGAGAACCCTAACGATGGCGAGTGACGATCCCAAACTGCTGACAACAATCCAAACAAACACTCAACTTAACAAAAACAACTGAGCACATTGAGTATAACCGGATGACAAGAATCCGAATGGAGTCACACCCTGATTAAACTTGGGTAGAAACCATAACGAAATTTATGGAGATCTGCTCCCACTCCTACTTCAGAACGGTTAAAGATTGCAACTCTCCAGCCGGCTTCAGATGCTCGACCCAAGCACACAACAAGACAGACACCTTGAAACGAAACCTGAACTTCTCCTTACATCCCTGTCCACCCGTAACTATCTCACAAGTCACGTTAAATGTTGGTGGAACTTGAATGCATATAGAGAGTTGACAGATGTGCATGTTCTAGGATTGCACGTCTCTACCCGACGGTGTCAGGTGCACAAACGTGTCCCTAACCTAGCACGTCATTGTCATAAATCAAGGTCTCCGAATCATTACCCAGCCGAATATGCTCAAGTATCTCTGACGTACGAGCATCGACGGGCAGTGTCTCGCGAAAACGATTTAAGGGAAGTGGTCGGGCGCGGACATGAGCAAGCTGTCCCCTCCGTAGAGACGAACTTAAGCTATACTCAACGATCACACAAAAACTGTAAATCTGCAGAAGACTAACACAACAATCAAAATCCGCTGCAGGAAGATATTCATTAAGCTCTAGTGGTCCGTGGAAAATCTGACACGACTCTCAAACAAGTAGTGTTCCCAAATCTCCAACGCAAAACCACCTCGGCCATCTCCAGATCATGAGTGGAATATCCTTCTCGTACTTCCTCCAAATGTAGGGAAGCAAAAGCGACGACTCTGTAGTGTCACATCAGTACACCCTCGAGCCCACTCAAGAAACATTACAGTTAAACAACAAAGTCGCCCGAGCCAAAGGCAAAGAAAGAACTGATGCAGTTGTTAACCGAATATTTAACTGCCGAAAACTCCGTACACATGCCTCAGTCCCAAGAAAAGAAACCTCCCTTCCGGTCAATTCAGTCGACGGTGCAGCACTACTCTAGCAATCCTGCATGAAACGGCGGTAAAAACCTGCTAAGCCCAACAATCTGCGGATCTCCGTCGTGCACACAAGTCTGGGCCTAAGCTGTACGGCCACGATCTTCTTCGGAACCATACAAAACCGTCTCTCGCGACTATAAGACCTAGGAGTCAACACAAAACAAGCCTGAAGAAACACTCTGAGAATTTAGCAAACTGCTGGTACTCTCCCAGTATCTGCATAACAAATCCTCAAGTGCTACTACTGTCCCTCAAGACACATTAGATAGACCGGAATGTCGTAAATAACACAACAGAAACTGGTCGAGGAACGGTCTGAAGAAATCTGGTTCATCACATCTACGAATGCTGCTAGGGCATCAGTGAATCCAACGACTCACAAAAACACTCAAAGCCCATAGCACGCATAAGGCAGTCCTCGGAATGCCATCATCCCGAATCCACAATAATGATGACCTGATCCCAAGCAAACTTAGAAATGTCTCGCACTGTGGAGCTGATCGAAGAAATCGTCACGGCGAGGTAAAGGATACCTATCCGCACCGTAAGCCGGTTCAATTAACGATCCGTCGATACGCAACCCTAAACTGCCGTCTTTCTTCTTGACGAACAGAAATATGAGCTTCCAAAAGCGAAACACTCAGACGCACAAAACTCCCCAAACCACAACTCTGCAGCTGATCCTTTAGCTTCCAAGCTTCACCGGCTCATCCGGAACAACGTCGGAAAAACTCTCGCACGAAAGGAACCCGGTCCAACAATCCCACTGTGGCTCCGATATCACGAATGAACGCCAAGAATCCATGACATCTCCTCAGTAGCCGACTAGCGAAAAAAGGCTGAATTCAAGCTGTGAGAGGCGACACAACTATCCGCCGGCACAACAAGAACTGACCTGCCGGGAGAACAAACTTGACTGTCTCCTCGCGGTAGTCCACAGATGCCTAGCACGTAGTTAACCAGTCCGTGCCCAGGAGAACGTCAAATCCAACATCTCTAGAAGGATCAAAATGACGGACGAATCTCTATCTCCTACCCGATTGGCACACAACTGAAGTACGTGTCGCGTAACAAAAGAATCGCTGACAGAAGTTAACACAACTACGACTAATCTACCCAACCACAGTACAAGCATGAAAAACAAACGAATACATCAAAAGAACATATAAATAAAAGATACCTGAAAACTCCACATTGGACGTCTGCGCGTCCCGATGAGTAGAAGCAAACTCCTGTGTCTGCCCTCTACTCGCAGCCGGATGAACTCCTCTGGTAACTGAACCCTCTGAGCATATCTTCCACGTCCATGGCCTCTCTGAGTACGATCCTGACGCCGTGCTGAGGAACAATCCCTGACTAAGTGCTGAAGGCTTCCGCATCAAAAACATCCACGTGCTGACTGCTGACCATCCTGGGGCTGAGAGCTGAACGACTGTCCTCGTCCTAAGCCTCTGCTACTCCCACGACGGCCACGAAATCTGTCTCGATGACCAAACCTCTGTCTCTGGGCCGGTACACTGGTACGAGTCCTCCACTGTCCTGGAACTCTCTGAGCTTCTGGAATATGTGCCTCGTCAACTGGAGCTGCAACCACTGGTGCTATGTAGGTGACGGACTGTTGCATGCTGACTGTAAGCGACAACTGAGTGACAGGGGTGACAACCTCCTGTCGTAGCTCCCGAACGATATCAACCAAAGAACTCATCGTCTGGCGGAAGTCCTGCATCTCTGCCACAAGCCTATCAATAGTATAAGTCGTAGGCTGATCCGTCTGCACCTGTGCAACTAGAGTGCCATCCTGGTCAGTACTCGTCTCACCCGAGCCAACTCTGACCTCGGCCCTCGCTGCATCACTCTGAGTCCCCATAGTCATCGATGGCAAGGCTATAAATAGATATAAGATAAGATTCGAGAAGAATAAGTAAATCGAATCTCAAGGATATGAATCATCAAGGAAGGAATTTCAAACAATTGTACTTAGGTCACTTAATGCAAAGTACCGCACCGTAGGTATGCTGCAGACATACACACACTACGTTACTCTGCTTAAGCTACCTACTCCATCATACTAAGGTCATCCTACACTCCGAAAGGTAAAACCTAGCGCTCTGATACCAACTTTGTCACGACCCGAAATTGGCCCGTGACGGCCCTAGTACTACGCAACGCCCTAAGACGTAACGTAGTAAAAGAAAGCCAAAACCCAGAAATCTAAACCATAAAAATATGGAAAAGATAATATAAGTTTTTGAAACATTTGAAATCGCAACCCAAATTCTTTAAAAGTCCTACTTTATTTCTGTAAATTTTGGCAACACCCCTTTTTGTAAAAACTAACCCAAGATGAATACAACACAAAAATATGAAACTATAGCGAAGAAATAAAGACAATAGAGAGAAAGCTGTATATAAAAGACAACAAGCCCACAAATAATATACAGTAACGTCCTCACCAAGTTCTAAGTCAACAACATAATAGTAGATGGAGAGTACAAGATACAACGAATGTACAATACAAAATACAGATGACCACCCAAACCCACCTAAGCAAAATAGTACTGTGAGCTGATGCGGTATCTGTAGCAAAAGGTGATAACTGAAAAGCTGAATAGCCTGCTTTGACTACTCTGGGGAACAACCTGAAACACCTGTGGCACAACGGGGGTGAGTTGCCAACTCGTGAATAGTAGATAACATATGTAGGTAATCGCAGGAATGCACGTACAGCATGAATCTAAGATATGCGATTACAGTAATAACATGTCATGCAAATGCTGAATAAAGGTAAGTACACTAGCAGGTACAATCAATATATGAAGCAACAGTAACATGACAATAATATGCAATAACCATGCAATAAGGATATGAGAATGTAGATATGCAACTATCATAAGGGTACACTAACAGGTACTACCAATATATGAATCTGTGCATAAAATAGATAAGTGTGAGGTATAGGGTGGAATATGTCATTTCCACGGAAACCTGACATCGTGGTAGGATCACAATCCATCAAGACACTCGAATCCCAAATCCTCAAATCAGCCCCCAAATTGGGCTCTCACATCATATAAGTCTCACATCACCTCAATGTACAATATCGGGTAATCCTCTATATCTCGAATGTACAAATCAACAATCTCTTTCATATCCATTATCCAATCTCAATGAATCACATATATCCCAAGTCGAATCTCAAGCAAGTTTCTAACATCCTAAAGGTATATATATTTGCAGAAATAAATATGATGGGGGCAATACACATATATTAGCGTCCCATTCCACTAATATTGGTGTAAGGGTATATATAACAACGGCTAATCCCCTGTTATATATACAAAGGTATTAAAAGAAATATCATGAAAACAATGTGCCAAGCATCGACACAGAAATCCTGATAGGTACGTATCATACGCTGTCCCGAAAGCACGAGTGCTTAGCTCTGGCCCTCGTCTTTCGACGTATGCATACGTGCATGACTCCCAACGGTGTCTCCATGACCCCCGCCGAGTCATTAGTATTGTCACCGGTAGGTACTAGCCCGTCTCCAGGCTCAATCGACAACATCCATCGATCTTCTTGCCGAGGGAAACCATACCGTGCCCCACCATGTACCCTCATACGGCAACCACATATCGTATGGAGTATATAATCAGAACCAATAAATCTCATGGTGGCTGTGCAAATATCATATCAAGGAAACCGGGTTTTTCAATGTATGCATAATTTCATGAACTCCCGCGGTTCCCAAATCCAGAAATCATCATGTGAAATCCAAATAACAATGCGCAAATCCAAGAATAAATATATGCGATATATCTGAAATGCGAGCATATAAATGAGAATATGTAGCTAAAACCAGATGTATGCGAAACCAATGAGGTACAACTAAGTAACATCAGTAAAGGAAAATTTATGATTTGCAACTGAATATGTGTGTAACATACAGGTGTAGCAATGTATAGGTATCTACCTATAGGAACTGATGTCGTATACCCCCCTGGGTATAAGAAGAATATGAGTAAGGTATTCCCCGGTATAAGTAAAATATGTAAAAGGTATACCTGTAGCTGTATCGCAAGGTGCATATGTACCTATCTGTAACACCTTAGAATGTGTTTTGTAGCTAATTATATTTTAAAATGTGGTTTTTAATAAAAAGTTTACCAAATTAAGTTTTAAATATTTTATCTTATTTATTGTGTATTTTATTAGAATTTTGTTAGGCACACACACACTTGTGCATGTTAACTAGGGTTAGATTTGGGGTTAAAGCCATGTTTAGCTAGCATGAAGGGTTAACCAATTTGTATTAAGCGTTTTGGGTTTTAATTGGGTTTTAATTATTTGTGTGTGTCATTATTGAAATTCTTTTTTTTTTATTGTTGTTTGGTTTGACTTTGTGTGAGAGAGAGGGCATGGGAGCATGGCTCATGCCATGCTCATTTAATGAGGAAAGAGAAGGTGAGAAAGGGGTCTTTGGGGGTGTGCTCTTTCTCTATCTCATTTCTTTTCTTCTCTCATTATCTCACTCACACACACACACACACACACTCACCTGACCCAGCAGCAGCAGCTCCAGCCTCTGAAGCAGCATCCTCACCATCATCAGCTTCACCATCATCATCATTAACAACAGACAACAACAACAACAGCAATAACAACAACAAGCAGCAGCAGCAAAGCAAGGCAACAGCAGCAGCAGCTGCCCCAGCAACATCAACAACTACAACAACATCATTATCATCATCATCCTCATCATCATCCACAGCACCAGAGGCAGCATCAGTAGCAGCAGCAAGTAGCAGAAGCAGCAGCAACAGGCAGCAGCTGTAGCAGCAGCAACCCCAGCACCTGCACACTTCTTCTCTTGCCTCCTTGGGTTCCCTAGGGTATAATTCAGAGCTCTTTCCCTAGTTTTGCTAGATTGTGTGTGGTTTTGTGTCGATTAGTGTTGAATTAGCTATTTGTGCTTAATTGTGGTGTTTAAGTGGAATTGTGGTAAATTGGTGTTTTTAAGAGATAATTGTGACATTTGTGATCTGCTATAGACCCGGACCTTGCAGAGTAAAATTGTGGAAACTGGGACATGATACCTAGGTCTAGGATACACCACCAGAGCACGAGCCCCTACCCCCATGTTCAGGCCGCCAATTTTGGCATTCTGGCCGCAATTTGCGGCCAGGAAGGGGAGAGGGATGTTGGGGTTTTGTTGTATGGTTCCCTTCTGTGTTTTCTAGGTCTTTGGTATGTCTAGTTTTCTAATATCTTACCTGTAGGAAAATCTGGGACTATATGTCGTTTTGATGTTATTTGTGTTTGCGCGATACGCGCGATACGTGAGTGGGTTCTGTGATCCAGCGTATCGCGGCGTGTCGCGGTGGGTTTTAGACGCGTGCACACACGATTCAGCGTATCGTGCACACGCGCGTTTAGTTCGCGACGCGTGTTTCTCGTTTCGTTTCGATATCGCGTTTCGCGGTATATTTGGCTTATATGTGATTTCCATGTCGTATTTGCAGGTTTGCAGACAGGGACTACGGACACGGCTACAGGGGGAGCAGATGATAGGACTCACCCAGCGTGGAGTTTAGGTGAGTAGATATAACATCTACAGGGGAATCGCCCGCATGGCGTTATGCTTCTGGGCTAGGATTCAATTACCTGTCGCACATTCTACGTCATTGTAGAATTGCGCCTTACTGCATTTCCTAGATATAGCTATATACTGTGACTAGCAGCCGTAGGACACTGCACACATTATTGACGGTTCATGTTGCACGAGCACGGATTGCATACTACACACACACCGTCAATAATTGCCATGTCACACACTACCCCTTATAGCTACTATTGCTTGCCACACTTGACATCTAGTTTATCGGTATACCTATAGTGTATCATACCTTTAGTGATAGGTATATTTTCACTTTGGGATACAGCTACAGGTATACCTCATACATATTTTACTTATACCGGGAGGGATTTCCTACATATGTTACTTATACCCAGGGGGGTATACGACATCAGTTCTTATAGGTAGATACCTATACTTTGCTACACCTGTATGTTAGATACATATTCAGTTGTTGTCGCATATTCACATTTACTGATGTTACTTAGCTGTACCTTATCATGATTTCGCATACATCTGGTTCAGCTATATATACTTGTGTTTACTTGCTCGCATTCAGATATATCGCATACATTATTCCTAGATTGCGCATTGTTTATCTGGATTTTTCATGATGTTTTCGGGATTTGGGAACCGCGGGAGTTCATGAAATTATGCATACATGTAACAACCCGGTTCCCTTGATATGATATTTCGAGCGTCCCCCATGAGTTTTATCGGTGCTGATTTTATGCTCCATACGATGTGTGGTTGCCGTATGAGAGTACATGGTGGGGCCCGGTATGGTTCCCCTCGGCAAGAAAATCGATGGGTTTGCCGATTGAGCCTGGAGGCGGGCGAGTACCTACTGGTGATTGTTTGGACCTGGCAGTTGTCTGGAGGCTACTGGCCAGAGTAGAGAGGTGGATGCGGGATGACCTGTACTGTCGAGGCCGAGGGCCGACACTGCAGACGGACCCCGTGGGCTGATCCAGACTGAAGGAGCCCCATATACGAGGATTTCTGTGTCGATGCTTGGCACACGGTTTCATGATATTTCTTTAACCCCTTTTTGTATATATAAGGGATTTAGCCGTTGTTATATATACCCTTACACCAATGTTAGTGGTATGGGACGCTAATATATGTGTATTGCCCCCATCATATTTATTTCTGTACATATATTTACCTTTAGGATGCTAGAAACTTACTTGAGATTGGACTTGGGATACTAGGTGATTCATCGGGATTGGACATTGGATATACCTATGTGATTGGTGATTTGTACATTCGAGATATAGGAGAGCTATTCGATATTGTACATTGAGGTGATGTGAGACTTTTATATTATGACAGCCCAATGTGGGGGACGGTTTGAGGATTGGGATTGGAGTATCTTGATGGATTGTGATCCTGCCACGACGTCAGGTTTCCGTGGAAAATGACATATTCCACCCTGTACCTCACCCTTACCTACCTTATGCACATATTCATATATATTGGTAGTACTTGTAGTGTACCCTTATGATAGTTGCATAATTGCTTTCTCATATCTCTACTGCATACTATTGTCATGTTACTATCGCTTCACTTATTGATTGTACCTGCTAGTGTACTCTCTTTATTCCAGCATTGCATGACATATTATTACTACTGTAATCGCATATCTTAGATTCATGCTGTACGTGCATTCCTGCGATTACCTGCATATGTTTTATACTATTCACGAGTTGGCAACTCACCCCCGTTGTGCCACAGGTGTTTCAGGTTTTTCCCCAGAGTAGTCGAGGCAGGCTATTCCTCTATTCAGCTATTCAGCTACCACCTTTTGCTACAGATACCGCATCAGCTCACAGTACTTTTTGCTTAGGTGGGTTAGACGGTTATCTGTATTTCATATTGTACCTTCGTTGTATATTGTACTCTCTCTCCATCTACTATCGTATATTTGACATAGAGACTTGGTGAGGACGTTAGTGTGTATTATTGTGGATTTGATGTCTTTTTATATACCTCTTTCTTTTGCTGGGTTTTACAAAAAGGGGTGTTGCTAAAATTTTAAAGAAAGAAAGTGAGACTTTTAAAGAATTTGGGTTGCGATTTCAAATGTTTCAAAACTTATATTATCTTTTCCGTATTTTTATGGTTTAGATTTCTGGGTTTGGGCTTTCTTTTACTACGTTGCGTCTTTAGGCGTTGCGTAGTATTAGGGCCGTCACGGGCCATTCTTGGGTCGTGACACTATCACTAAAGGTATGATACACTATAGGTATACCGGTAAGCTAGATGTCATGTGTGACAAGCAATAGTATCTATAAGGGGTTGTGTGTGACATGGCAATTATTGACGGTGTGTGTGTAGCATACAATCCGTGCTCGTGCAACATGAACCGTCAATAATATGTGCAGTGTCCTACGGCTGCTAGTCACCGTACAACTATATCAAGGAAATAAAGTAAAGGCGCAATTCTAACAATGACGTAGAATATGCGACAGGTATTGAATCCTAGCCCAGACGCATAACGCCATGCGGGCGATTCCCCTGTAGATGTTAAATCTACTCACCTACACTCCACGCTAGGTGAATCCTACCATCTGCTCCCTCTGTAGTAGTATCCGTAGTCCCTGGCTGCAAACCTGCAAATAAGACACGGAAATCATATATAAGTCAAATATTCCGCGAAACACGATATCGAACTAAAACGAGAAACTCGCGTCGCGAACTAAACGCGCGTGTGCACGATACGCTGAAACGTGTGTGTACGCGTCTAAAACCATCGCGACACGCTGGATCACAGAACCCACTCACGTATCGCGCAAACAAACGGACACCAAATACGATATATAGCCCCAGATTTTCCTACAGGCCAAATCTTGCAAAACTAGACATGCTAAAGCACTAGGAAACACTGCAGACAACCCTAGCCAAGACCCCAACACCCCTGCCCCCTACTTGGCCGCAAATTGCGGCCAAACCCATTAAATCTGCGGCATGGAACAAGAATGAGGGGCTCGTGTTCTGGTGGTGGTATCTAGACCTAGTGAGCATGCTCCAGTTTTCCCAATTTTATTCTGTAGGGTCCGGGTCAAAAGCAGATCACAGAATGTCCATATATCGTATAAAAACGACAATTTGCACTAAAAAGGAAACCCTATGGTATTTTAATGTAATCCAGGGAAATTCTCAGTTAAAGTAACCTTAATAACACTAAAATAGGTAGGGTTTACCAACACAATCATCAATTATCCAAAAGTCCACACAAAACATCATAATTAGCACTAAACTAGCTAATTAACACTAATCGAAGCTAATCGATGCACAACTTAAGCAAACTAGGAAATTGGGTTCAGAAAATATACCCAAAGAACCCTAGAAAACCCTAAGAAGCAGGTGAAGAAGTGTGTGAGGGGTTGCTACTGTTGGAGATAGTGCCCTCAGAGTCAATTATTGGATCACAGGCACGTGATTGCAATGATTGAGGGAGGACCTATCCCGGTAGGACAGTCTTACTCGAGATGATAGTATGCTATCTGGTTTATCTTTATCATCGTGTACTGCTTTAGGTGACCTGACATGTCGCTATTACACGTTGATAGAGCCCCTAGGATTCTTGCTTGACTACCAGCAGTATGATGGCGATCATATACGTGGGAGCTGGTAGTCTATAAGCACATCCTTAAAAGGTCCCTAGTCGTAGGAGTTTCGAGACAGGGCATCGATACTCCATTAGTAGACTAGTGTATACAGTCGAGACCCCGACGAGGGGCGGTGGCCGGTCTCACAAGCCACTGGTGTCAGTTGGTTCACCTAAGATGTATACAGGTGCTCATTGGGTTATGAGTACACCGGACAGGACTCGCCGGGAACCTGCTAGTTGGTCTTATACCTGACGTCAGATAGCAGTTCCCTGGTGACATGTGTACATGTTAGTTCATCGACCTGAGATCGTCATTTATCTCGTGTGAGTTCCCACTGTGCTTTGATTACTACCCTACCACGGCTCAAAGGAGTCGTGCAAACAGGTTTTAGTTGGGTACAGTCCCGAGCCACATGGAGGCAGTAAGCGGATCTGCAGGGGTTCGTCTCTCCCGGTATTGGGGGTGAGGTCGCGCTGTGTCTAGGAGAGCCATTACACAAAGCCCTCGGCCGAGGCAGGAGATTTACTGGTAGGTATTCCAGTAGTATCTCAGGGTGTTCTGGGCTACGCTCCGACACGACTTGTACCGCTTTTGGGGGTCTGACTTTTACCAACCCCCTAAGCCCGTCATGCGATACTCATAGACGAACGGACCGGACTGTACGGATATTGTCACTGACAGGCTCAGTAGGGTGTCAGGATGAGTTCGCTCATCGACGTCCCTTTTGGTCAATAGCTGGTGGCCCGTCACGTATTGGCTAATACCTCTGACGTGCTAGTGGTTAAATCCACAGCCATAGCATTGACGAGTCTTTAGAGTCCACCACACTCAGTTACTCAGGTTTCGGGCGAAACGCTGTAGAGGCCGTATGGAGATATGGCAGGGTTCGATCAGATGCGTGCGGTATTGCACGGATCGTGATCGGACGGTTTTTACTAGCCGGCTTTGGCTTAAGCCGGATTCTAGTATTTGATAGTGTAGTTTTGTCTCTTTGCATTTGTGTTCAGTGGGAATACAAATGCGGGCATGTATTTGCAGTAGCGGGGTTTTCCTGTAATTTATTACGGGATCAGTTTTCTGAAGTTGCCAGTTTGCATTCCGTTCCGGCCGGTTTTCTTTTATTCCTTCACGGCCGGACTTTTCGTTGGAGGGGGTTAATTGCAAGTTTGCAATTAACTTATTTGTTGAGGGGTTTCTTGCATTTATGTGGCCTCTTCATCATGAGATGCTTTTTGCATCACTTCATTATCTTTTCTTGTGATGGTTTGTGAATGGATTGAAAAGAGAAATGAGAGTGACTTTTTTCATTGTATTATCATTTCTTTTTCACAATATAATACAAGGAGTTGTTTTCTTTTTCTCTCTCCAATCTTCTTTTGTGAGAAGAGGGGCCGGCCATTCTAGTGGAGAGAGAGAGGTTCATTTGGTGAGTGACTTTGTTATCTCATTTCCTTAGAAAAATTGAGAGCACCATTCTTCTTTCTCCAAAGTCTTTTTCTCCTCCTACACATCAAAGGCAACTTCAAGAACCCCAAAAGAGACAAGCTTCTACACTATTCTATAGCAAGCCTTGGACGCGTCGGCTAGCCAACTTCGCGCCCGAGTTGCCTCGGTATTGAGGTGGGAGCCCGTAAAAGATGCAGACGATGTGGTGCCCTTCCGGCAAGGATGCGACGACCGGAGTTTCCGCGGGAGATCGGGACGACGACGAGAAGACCGGAGGACTCGGATCACTCGGTATATCTCTCACCCTTTCTCTTGTTAGCTAGTATCGGTTAATGGTTACGATCCGGGTATATTGTCCGCGGTAGCGCCAGTTTAAAAGATAAGAAAATTTTGATTCCGCATTTTGTACTCGGATAGACGGCCGGGGCGCTGCCGTGGCGCAACAGCTACTGCTGCTTGCTTCGACTGCTGCTGAAGTTGCCTGCTGCTGTTGCTGATGATGGTGATGCTGTTGCTGATGATGGTGATGCTGGAGCTGCTGCTTCTGGTATTGCTGCTGGTGCTGCTTCTGCTGATGAGTGTGTGTGTGTTATGAGTGTGAGAGAATGAGAGATGGAAAATGAGAGGGAGAATGAGAAAAACATCAAGGACCCCTCCCCCTTCTCACTCTCTTTCCTCATTAATGAGGCATGGTTCACACCATGCCCCCATGCCCTCTCTCTCTCACACCAAGTCAACATTCAACCAAAATATTAAAACCTTTTTCCAAATTCATTTTCATTTTAAAACCATCATGAATAAATACAACCATAACTCTTAAACTAATCATAAAACTAACTTAAGACAAATGGTTAGTTAACCATGATTGCTAATCATGTTTAACCCCAAAAACAACCCTAGTTATCATGCACAAGTGTGTGTGCGCCTAACAAAATTCTAATAAAATACTCATTAAATAGGATAAAATATTTAAAACTTAATTTGGTAAACTTTTTATTAAAAACCATAAATTAAAATATAATTAGCTACAAAATACATTCTAAGTTGTTACAGACTAAGGAGATGTTCTTGGTGTATGGCGGAAAAGACCTCCAGATTGAGGCCTTTGCTGACTCCAGTTTCCAGAGTGACAAGGATGATTCCAAGTCCATGTCAGGTTTTGTCTTTACCCTCAATGGAGGGGCGGTGTGTTGGAAGAGTTCTAAACAGGAAACCGTTGCTGACTCGACTATGGAAGCGGAATATATCGTTGCATCTGATGCCGCAAAAGAAGCTGTCTGGATGAGGAAGTTCTTGAAAGAACTTCAGGTGGTTCCGTCCATTGTTGATCCAATACCTCTGTATTGCGACAACAACGGGGCTATAGCTTTAGCGAAGGAACCCAGGTCCCATCAGAAATCCAGACACATCTTGAGGCGGTATCACCTGATCAGGGAGATTGTGGATCGCCAGGAGATCGAGGTTCGGAGGGTTGCCTTAGAAGATAACACTGCAGATCCATTCACGAAGGCCTTACCCCAGACTCAGTTCGAGCGGCTGATCGAGATGATAGGTCTTCGATACGCCAGTACATGGCCTTAGTGCAAGTGGGAGATTGTTAGTGTATATGCCCTAGAGGCCATTACTGTATCATACTAGTATGTATATTACTTGATGGAAGCTTGGGATATTCACAGTTGTATAGACAATCTTGCTCGAAATGATAGTATGCTACTTGGTTTGTCTCTGCTTTAATGTGTACATGTGTTTCTTTTATTATATCACCTATACGCATTAGTGGAGCCCTTAGGATCTTTGCTTGATTACCAGCGTTGTGATGGCAGTCACACTTGTGGGGGTTGGGTAATCTACAAGCACATCCTTATTTACACGTCCCTGGTCATGGGATTATCGAGACAGGGCATCGATACTCCGGAGTAGACTAGTGTATGCGCTTCTCATCCCAGCGCGGGAGACGGCCTGTCCCACAGCCGTCAGTACGTCGTACTTGAGATAGTATGCGGGTGCTCGTTAGGTTACTGCAGGGTTCCTAGGCATATTAATGAGGTCTCACAAGGCATCAACCATGCCAATTTTAAATTTTACAGTGCCGAGAAACCCTAGACAAGATCGTTAACTAGAATTTTAGGCGACAAATGAAACTAGTTTACAACTAAACTAAAAGAACGGAAATACAACCTTTGTAGATCCGTTTCTCCACCTCCATAGCTCCATGATGAAGTCCTCTCCGCTGTCCAAATCGAACCATGACTCTAGCGTCGGCTTCATCGGAGAAATGGACGGGCTAGGTCGTCGACTACGATGCCGAAGATGATCTACGTCGAGGCATCACAAGATCAAGCTCCCACTTCACCAAGTCATGAAACTTGTGAAGAAAACACACTCTACTACTTGGCAAGAGGTAGAGGATGAAGAAATAGGAGGTAGGTTCACTTTAGAATTGGATTTCTCACTTGATTTCTTCACTTGCCATTGATGAGGCAAGCTTTCTTCATGTGAAGAAGAAGAAGAAGATGATATTATGATAAGTGTTTCAAAAGAATAATAAAATCATTCTTATCATAATATTAACCATGGTAATGTGTAGAGAATTAACCAAGGTTAGTAGAATGGATAGGGTTATGAGAAGGAGACAAGAATGGTAGCTTTGGTCAAACCTTCATGAAGCTTCAACTAAACTACAAATAAAGCCACCATTCTTTTCTTATCATTTCCAAAATGAATAAACAAATAAATAAATAAATAAATAAATAAATGGATAAATGAATAAGAAAATCAAAACCCTAACCATTTAAATAACCATGGTTCAATCTTTACACAAACTCAAGTAAACATGTATCATCAAACATGATACATCCAAGTGCACAAAAGTATATCACATATACAACTTGTGAACTTCAAGTGAGAAAATCCATTTAAAGTGAACCAATACTAGTTAATGCAAAGTAATATATCAAATATATAATTATGCATTAAATCATTAAATCAACACTTGATTTAACGATCCGGTCATATCATATATGACCGACTAATATTCAATGTATCGGCTTATCGAATCAACGCTTGAATCGATAACTAGGTTATATCGCATACAACCAATCGATACATTCATCCCGAGAATAGAATACAGTATCACATACATGCATTATTCTCGGTCCCGCACAAATCTCATATGCGCTCCTATTTCGTTTCGCTTGAGCCAGGAAACCTCTGTGTAGGACTCTAAAGACTCGTCAATACGCCGGTAGCAGATGATGATCATATCAAGCACCCACAAGCCGCAAGCGGTCTGCTAAATGTAACGGCCACCCGGGTATTGAGCGATCAGAAGATCGACGAGCAAGCCCGCTCACACTCTAGTGAATCCAACCAGTAACACTACCGTACAGTCCGGTCTGATCGTCTGATATGTCGCATATCTTGCCTAGGGGTGGTAAACGTCAGACCCCAATAGCTCGATAAGTCGTATCGATATGAGGTCTATAACAGTTCGAGAAACTACTGGTAACACTTACCAGTATATCTCAGCAACCCTGGCCAGGGATTTCTGGTTATAGCCAATCGAACACAGCGCAACATCAACTCCCTATACCGGGAGAGACGAATCCCCTCCTATCGCTCATTGCCTCCATGTGATTCGGGACTGTACCCAAAAACCACCGTTTTGCACGCCCTCTTGGACGTGGTAAGGTGGAAATCAAAGCACAGTGGGAACCACACAAGACTCTATGACGATCTCGGGTGAACAGACTACTCTGTACCAGCGTCGCCAGAGAACTGCCATCTGACGTAAGGTATAATACCATCTGGGAGTTCTCGGCGAGTCCGTCCAGTGTACCCAGTCCCTACTGAGCACCCGTATATCATCTCTGATGTCAAACACCAATGGATATGGGATCATCCATCGCCCATCTGTATGGGTCGAGAAGGTATACGCTAGTCTACTCTGGTATATCGATGCCCCGTCTCGATATACCCACGACTAGGGACCTTGAAGGATGTACTTATGGACTACCATGTCCCCACTAGTATGATCCGCATCATAGTCCAGGTAGTCAAGTACACATCCTAAGGGCTTTACCAACATGTAACAGAGAGACAATCAGTATACACGTTAAGGTAAAGAGTAACCAGATAGCATACTATCATGTCGAGCAAGAAAGTCCTCCCTATATATGTCCCAGCATCCACTACAATATACATCCTATGTACAGTAATGGCCTCTAGGGCATACATATAACTAACAATCTCCCACTTGCACTAGGGCCATCTGTAGCAGTGGTTGTAGTATCTCATACTCAACCATCCCATAAAAGTCTCTCTCTGGGAAAATGCCTTTCGTGAGTGGATCCGCCGTGTTGTCCTCTGAGTCTACTCTCCTTACCTCGATCACCCTGGAGATCAACTATCTCCATGATCAGGTGATACTGCCTTAGAATATGTCTGGATCACTGATGGGACCAGGGTTCCTTGGCTAAAGCCACACTTCCATTGTCACACAATGGTAGGAACCTAGTTCATCTCATGAACCACGATACACCCAAACTTCCTCTTTGGTAGCATCTTAAGTAGCGATGTATCCAGCCTTTATCGTCTAGTATGCCACGGTATCTAGCTTGGAACTCTTCCAACATACTGTCCCTTTACTGAGGGTAAAGACAATGCCTGCGACTGACATTCAGTCATCTTTATCACCCTGGAACCCTTCCAGTGATTCTCCCCAGGATCAATTGATACCATCTTACTACTACTAGTGAGATTCCTAACATCCAATTAGATCTATCTCATAGATCCAAAACCCAGGATTTAGTAGGTATCACTTTGATCCTATCTGGAGAATCCTAGTGATAAGCGGAGATTGACCGAGCGTAGCATAGGAAACTCCTTCCCTATCAAGAGTATGTCATCCATGTACTCTACGAGGATCACCACTATACTCCCTACTACCTTTTTGTATATACAAGGTTCATCTACCATTTTGATGAAGTCAAACTCTTTGACTACCACATCAAAACAGATGTTCCATCTCCGCGATGCCTGCTTTATCCTATAAAACATCTTGCACACGTTTCCGCTGCTCCCACTGTCTACGAGGCCCTCTGGCTGTGTACTTATAGACTCCCTCTTCTAAAACATCATTTAGAAAAGCAGTCATGACACCCAACCACCAGATATCGTAGTCATGGTATGTAGCCGTGACAAGTAGGATCTGGATGGACTTAAGCATAGCTACTTGAAAAGGTTTCATCATTATCCTCACCTGGTCAATGATGCACACTTTTAACAAGTCTAGCTTTGAAAGTCTCAACTTTTCCATGTACACCAAGTAATCTTCTCAAGATATACTTGCTCTTGATGGGGATTTAACCCTTCAGATATAGCAACTAAAGTCCATACTTTGTTGGTGTATAAGGATTCCATCTCAGATCGCTAAACATCCAGCCATTCTTACAGAGTCCCTACTCTTGATGGCCAGCTTGAAACTAGTTGGGTCATCATCTCATGATGCAATCCTCGCTCCCACTGTCATAGAGAAACCGAAGTATCTCTCAGGTGGGTGAGGAACCCTGCTAGATCGGCGGAGAGGCTGAGGTTCGTTGGTTACTATTGAATCTTTTAGTTCTACCAAATCATCAGCTGCAGTTCGTATAGCTGGAACATTTCCAGTTCTACATAACAGATCTTGCCTCGAGCTTGTCCGGATTTTGCCTTTAGACATAGCCCGGACAACCCCAAATCTTAACCAACTTAAGACATGGGCTCTTCCCATACCATATCATATATGAAGTGGTAGGCAACTGATTTGATTTGAACCCTATTCAATAGACATGCAACTTCATAAGTGCATAACTCCCAAAAGGAAAAAGGTAACTCAGTAGTACTCATCATAGAGCACACCTTATCATATAGGGTGTGATTGCTCCGCCCCGATCTACCATCGTGCTATGGTGTATACAGAGGAGTAATTCTGAGAGAGAATCTCATTCTTTTTTAGAAGATTCCAGGATTTCCGTGCTCAAGTATTCTCCTCCTCGATCACATCAAAGGACATAATACTTATATCCGTGTTTTGGTTCTCTACTTCTAACTTATATTCTGTGAATATCTCAAAAGGTTCGGACTTGTGTTTCAACAGGAACATTGGTCTGAATCTCGAAAGATCATCAGAGAATGTAATGAAGTATAAAGAACCAGTCCTGGCATGTGTAGACAGGGGGCCTTACATACATCATCATGTATCAGTCCCAAGAGTTTACTAACTCTTTCTCTGTTTCCAATAAACAGAGCTATGGTCATCTTATCTTTGTGACATGACTGGCATGTTTCACAAGATGTAAATTCAAACTGATTTAAATATGCATCTACATGTAACTTCAGCTAGTCGGGTCGCATTGATATGACCTAGTCTACAATGCCACAAGAAGGATTCGTTCATTTCTGAACTCTTCCTCTTGTGTGTGTTCTATATACTAAGAAATGTAGTTTGATTTAGAACATCAATGCTTTTAGATAACGTGCCTGAACCGATCAACTTTTGATATAGGAAATGTTCAAATCATTATCCAACAATACAAAGTTTTATCGTTTCTTTACTAATAAAGAGACTGATATGATTTTGTATATCAGGTTCGGTATCTAATAACATTCGTTCAAAATCAATGTATTGAAAATACTGGGTGACAGTGACCGACAGACTTGGCTGCAACACTTGCCCCGTTTTCTGCCTCATGAAACTTATCACCCGTTCTCAGTTTTTCTACCCTTTTGTAGCCCTATGTAACAGATTACATATCTGGGATCCTGATCCGGTATCATATACCCAGGATGCAGAGGATACTGAGAAACAGTTCTTTGTAATGAACATACCCGAAGATAATACATCAGCATGCACTCTCTTCGTTTGGGCGGCATGGGAAATATGGTATTCCCCAATTTCCTGCTCTGTCTTATAACAATTATAAGTTGGAGCGGGAACAACGTTCCCCAGCTCAGTATAACAAGCGGGTTCGGTCAATAATCCGTATCATTATCTTGATTAAGGCGTGATATGGTCGCTACCTGGAGAGAGAGAGAAGAAGACACTCAGCGTGCGCCCTTGCAAGAATAAATTGGTTATTATTTTATCTAATCAGGATGGCTCCCACTGCTTTTTATCAAATCTTCCTTCAAACCCTAAAAAGAAAGACTAGCCGGGATTAATTACACGCTACAAGTTCGCCAATCTTTCAGCCAGGCCAATGTCGGTACTTTAAGGGAAGTCCCCCGTGCTTTCGCACGAACCTAATTAATGTAAACATCGTTTTTCCAGAGGCGTAACCCCGTTGACACCTTTCTAGACACCTACTTGATCGGCTAATTGTAATGTATAAAACTCTCCCAGGAGTAACAATTACTCGCAGCGGGTATCGGGATCCAACTATCTGATATAAGGTATGCAATCTCATTGCAAATTTCAACACTTGAAATTCCCGATAATTTTGCCCCTAACGTGCTATGACCTTGACGAAAGCCAACAAACCATAGCCCGCTAGTCAAGTTCAACCCGTCATTTCTTGATTGAATTAAACCCACCCGCACGACCCTTGACGAAAGCCAACAAAGCCGCACGACTACCCTAATCCAATCGCATCGTATGCAGCAGATAAGCAGCATATAGCTACCGCACACTGCACCTTGACGAAAGCCAACAAATGCAGCACGAATACTATATACAACTTATCTGAAATGACGGAGGGCTACGTCAGGTTTTTCTGAAAACCTATTGCGTAATGAACTTGATATCGTTGTAGAATCAAATGATTTTAAAATGGAGTGTTTTTTAGGCTTTTGTAGTTTTGCTAAAGGAGTCATTCCCGGTGAAGGGATCGTCGGTCCTTTCCTCGTCGAATGAGGTGCGGGATATATTATATATATCACTGTGCAAAGAAGAAACTATAGAAGCTATCAAAAGACAAACCGAGTGTGTAGCATCTGCCAGTTATTGCTAAAGGAGTCACTCCCGGTGAAGGGATCTCGGTCCTTTCCTCATCGAATAAGGTGCAGGATATATCACATATACCTCTGTGCAAAGCAAGAACTGTAGCTACCTGTTTTATTTTGAAATTCGATTCCACAACATCTTTAGGTTTCTTTTCTTTCATTAATCACATTAATGAAATCCCATCATTTAAATACCTAGACATCACAGATAAATACGACGTACACTTATGCCATCCGCATTCGCCTCGATGTCCACTCGTGCACCGTTAGGTTAGGTAACTAACGGCAGAGCGGGGCAGGGCTAGCGCGGGTGTAAAACATAAGTAACGTCTATATAATATATCATATATACTATATATAGTATCTATCACAGAACATCACATGATCACATCACAGATATCGCAGCAGAAGGAACATATGAAATATTGGATATACTAGGACGTCCGTGTTTTCAATACGAGCCAGTATAAAACACGGATTCCACGGTCGTGATGAATAGCCAATCCCACACCCTTAGACCCCTACGAGAGCGGCAAGCAACCCTACCAATTCTAGGGTTAGGAGACCCGGACTCGACTCCTCGAGATGGTCTCCCACTGGACCCTAGAACCCGGTTACTTGTGCTCCCCTCCTTGGGTCTATCCTAGTGCGGAAAAGTAAATAATATACAAACGGTGACATCTTCCGCAACCTGGAAGTGCCCCAATAAAAGAATATTACATACAAGTTTTTACATGAATGAAAATGAAAAACACTCATCTCACATAAAAACCCCCCGGCTATTCGAACATAACGATCCAATATAACATATCCAGCAACACATAACATTACATGTCATCAACGTAAGTAAATATGCGCATCCCAATTGTCGTTGACATATAGAAACGAAACCGGCGATATCACATATTACACTTACGGTCACAGAAAAGAAAGTGTAAAACTACAACAGTTGGAATCCGCAACCTCTTTAGACATCGCATACCTAGTCAAATGAAATACTTAGACATCGCATGCCTAACAATTATAAACCCCGCATTTTAGTCTCATTATCGAAAACTCTTTTCAATATCAAGTCGGGGAATTCAACATGATTCCCGACATTCTGATCGAATGCTCGTCGCAAACTTTAGTAGGCGGCTGCACCCCCGACGCCGTCGACGAAGTGCACCAAGGCGGAACACCGCTGCCGCGAGCACCCGAACGGATGCTTTCGGCGACGGGGTTCTCCTACAGTCACTTGGTCGGGGCTATGGGGTGAGGATGTCTATTAAGTTTACCCGGTGAGTATCCGCGTACGCTACGTGATTGCGACGGACTTTTGATCACATCAAAATTCCAAGGAAACCGATCAAGTGAGACTAAACCGCTAGATTTATAACATTCATTCAGTTATCTCATAACTATTTGTGAATTCCAATTATTGTATCCCATTCCAGATAAATAGAAAATGTTAAACTTTTCGATCGAACAATCAAACACCCAAGTTTTCCCAATACTGATCAACACATGAAATAAGTTCAAAGACATTCACTTCGTGCCTCAGTACCAACGGTCCAGCCGTAGAAGGGTCAAGCCAACGCCTCACATGTGGCACGCCGTACTGCCCCAAACCCGAAGGTTCAAAGGGCAGTTCAAGACGGTCACATAATCGAGTTAAGGTTTGTTGTCTTCTAGAGGGACCATCGCGTTACTTGCACTACTTAGAACGTCATTAAACTACGGAAAAATCCAACACTTGGAAATTTCCCGACAGGGGATAAGTTGGGTATTTATATCCGGTCGAACTTTTTAACATATTCAAAAATTATCCGGAAGCCACATAGACAAAATCTGATAATCCGATCGAATCATCGAACTCCCAAAACAACCCCAGAAAACTCAACTATTGAGTCAAATTAAAAATTCCCAGAAAATACAGCATAATAAAATAGGAGTTACTGTGTAAACAGTACTGGGAGAAGGGACAAACTTGCCGCGGAACCGCCGCATTAGCCATGCTAATGCCGCGGTTCCGCCGCACTGTAGTGGAATCATGGGTACGGGCTTCACAGTAATTCTTACAATTCCCTGCTGAATTTTCTGCATATTTTAAATGTGGAAAAATCCCCGAAATTAAAAAATGTACAGAGAGCATGTTTTGAATTAGGGTTTCGGTTCGATCGGACTTCAAACTCCGTCTGGACTTCGCCTAAGGCTCTAGCTAGGCTCTGATACCACTGCAGGGTTCCTAGGCACACTAATGAGGTCTCACAAGGCATCAACCATGCCAATTTCAAATTTTACGGTGCCGAGAAACCCTAGACAAGATCGTTAACTAGAATTTTAGGCGACAAATGAAACTAGTTTACAACTAAACTGAAAGAACGGAAATACAATCTTTGTAGATCCGTTTCTCCACCTCCATAGCTCCATGATGAAGTCCTCTCCGCTGTCCAAATCGAACCATGACTCTAGCGTCGGCTTCATCGGAGAAATGGACGAACTAGGTCGTCGACTACGATGCCGAAGATGATCTACGTCGAGGCATCACAAGATCAAGCTCCCACTTCACCAAGTCATGAAACTTGTGAAGAAAACACACTCTACTACTTGGCAAGAGGTAGAGGATGAATAAATAGGAGGTGGGTTCACTTTAGAATTGGATTTCTCACTTGATTTCTTCACTTGCCATTGATGAGGCAAGCTTTCTTCATGTGAAGAAGAAGAAGAAGATGATATTATGATAAGTGTTTCAAAAGAATAATAAAATCATTCTTATCATAATATTAACCATGGTAATGTGTAGAGAATTAACCAAGGTTAGTAGAATGGTTAGGGTTATGAGAAGGAGACAAGAATGGTAGCTTTGGTCAAACCTTCATGAAGCTTCAACTAAACTACAAATAAAGCCACCATTCTTTTCTTATCATTTCCAAAATGAATAAACAAATAAATAAATAAGTAAATGGATAAATGAATAAGAAAATCAAAACCCTAACCATTTAAATAACCATGGTTCAATCTTTACACAAACTCAAGTAAACATGTATCATCAAACATGATACATCCAAGTGCACAAAAGTATATCACATATACAACTTGTGAACTTCAAGTGAGAAAATCCATTTAAAGTGAACCAATACTAGTTAATGCAAAGTAATATATCAAATATATAATTATGCATTAAATCATTAAATCAACACTTGATTTAACGATCCGATCATATCAAATATGAACGACTAATATTCAATGTATCGGCTTATCGAATCAACGCTTGAATCGATAACTAGGTTATATCGCATACAACCAATCGATACATTCATCCCGAGAATAGAATACGGTATCACATACACGCATTATTCTCGGTCCCGCACATATCTCATATGCGCTCCTATTTTGTTTCGCTTGAGCCAGGAAACCTCTGTGTAGGACTCTAAAGACTCGTCAATACGCCGGTAGCAGATGATGATCATATCAAGCACCCACAAGCCGCAAGCGGTCTGCTAAACGTAACGGCCACTCGGGTATTGAGCGATTAGAAGATCGACGAGCAAGCCCGCTCACACTCCAGTGAATCCAACCAGTAACACTACCGTACAGTCCGGTCTGATCGTCTGATATGTCGCATATCTTGCCTAGGGGTGGTAAACGTCAGACCCCAATAGCTCGATAAGTCGTGTCGATATGAGGTCTATAACAGTTCGAGAAACTACTGGTAACACTTACCAGTATATCTCAGCAACCCTGGCCAGGGATTTCTGGTTATAGCCAATCGAGCACAGCGCAACATCAACTCCCTATACCGGGAGAGACGAATCCCCTCCTATCGCTCATTGCCTCCATGTGATTCGGGACTGTACCCAAAAACCACCGTTTTGCACGCCCTCTTGGACGTGGTAAGGTGGAAATCAAAGCACAGTGGGAACCACACAAGACTCTATGACGATCTCGGGTGAACAGACTACTCTGTACCAGCGTCACCAGAGAACTGCCATCTGACGTAAGGTATAATACCATCTGGGAGTTCTCGGCGAGTCCGTCCAGTGTACCCAGTCCCTACTGAGCACCCGTATATCATCTCTGATGTCAAACACCAATGGATATAGGATCATCCATCGCCCATCTGTATGGGTCGAGAAGATATACGCTAGTCTACTCTGGTATATCGATGCCCCGTCTCGATATACCCACGACTAGGGACCTTGAAGGATGTACTTATGGACTACCATGTCCCCACTAGTATGATCCGCATCATAGTCCAGGTAGTCAAGTACACATCCTAAGGGCTTTACCAACATGTAACAGAGAGACAATCAGTATACACGCTAAGGTAAAGAGTAACCAGATAGCATACTATCATGTCGAGCAAGAAAGTCCTCCCTATATATGTCCCAGCATCCACTACAATATACATCCTATGTACAGTAATGGCCTCTAGGGCATACATATAACTAACAGTTACGAGTACACTGGACAGGACTCGTCGGGAACTGTTGGTTGGTATTATACCTATCGTCAGTTATCAGTTCCCAGGTGACATGAGTACAGCTTAGTCCACTGACTTGACACTGTCACTTCTCTTCGAGTGTGTTCCCACTGTACTTTGATTACTACCCTACCACGGCTCAAAGGAGTCATGCAAACAGGTAGTAGTTGGGTGCAGTCCCGAAGCATTTAGAGGAAGTGACGGTTAGACAAGATTCATCTCTCCCGGTATTGAGGGTTGACATCGCGCTGTGTCTAGGAGAGCCATTACACAAGTAGTCCCTGGCCAGGGCAAGCGAGATATACTGGTAGGTTTCCAGTGTTATCTCAGGGTGTTCTGGGCTACACTCCGACACGACTTGTACCGCTATTAGGGGACTGACGTTTACCGCCCCCTAGGCCCGCCATGCGATGTATCAGACGAGCAGACCGGACTGTACGGAGACTGTCACATTCAGGCTCAGTAGAAGTTCAGATGGGTTTACCTCGTCAGTCTTCTTATTGGCATCTACCTGGGGACCGTTACGTACAGCTAGTGCCGCTTGCGGTCTGTAGTTAAACCCACTGCTAGCGTAGTGTCGAGTCTTTAGAGTCCCACACAGAGGGTTATTCGCCTTTAGGCAAAATGAGTAGAGGTCGCATGGTTTTGCGACAGGGTTCGTTCACATCCGCGCACTTGTGCACGTTTGCTGTCCGGACAGCTTATACTAGCGGGCTTTGGTTTAAGCCGGATCCTAGTATATGATTTAGGATTGGTTTTATCTCATTGTATTCGTGTTCCTCGGATCACGGATACGGGTGTGTATGCACAGTTGACTGAGACAGAGGCAGAGGACTTTGATTAGGGTTGATGACCATTGTCATTTTCTTAACCCTAATGCTTATGTGTGAATTATGATTAATTGATATTAGTTAATTATAATTGTGCATGGTTAGGGTTGTTGACCATTTGACTATACTTGACTTGTTGACCTAGGTTGACATGTTGACCATCATCATTCCATATGAAAGATGCTCTTTGATCCTTACAAATGGCATTTAATGTGAAATGATAATGGTCAAGTCTTGATTAACCATGACAATTATCTTAGCTAATTATCTAATTTCCATAATTCACATATATGAGAAGAATGGTTCATATTATTCTCATTCTATCTTTTTTTTGGTTCTCTCTCCTCCTCTTCCTCTCTCTCTAGCTCTCCCCTCTCATGAGCTGAGAATATCTTGAGCTTGAGATAAATCCTTCTAAAATACTCTCTACTCATTCTAAGGTTCTAGGATTAGCACTCCAAGCATCTTAGTTATTTCTAGCTTGAAGTTGAAGCCAAAAGTTGAGGCTCTCGGGTGGATCCTTCTTCGACTAGAGAAGGCGACAAGAAGATCACTTTCTTTCACTCCAAGGAGCAAGGAGAGAAGGACTAAAAGCCCTAGGTATAACCACTTTTCCATGTAGCTAAACTCCTTTTAGCTTTGTAGTTAGTTTTTGTTTAGCAAAGATCCTCCTTTTGCTAGTCCATGTTGCCTAGTGTGTTAAAAATCCGTTTTTTATACTGTTTCCGCCTCCCCGCAAGCACCGGGGTGGGCAACGTGGACTTACACTTAGGACATACACGCTGGGAATGGGAGAACTATATCTAGTAGTGAGTGCAAGGGTTTCTCAATTGTTATTTGCGGACGGGAGTTATTCGTGGATTTCTTGATGATTGACACTAGCAGCTACGATGTTGTCACAACCCACCCCCAAACACAGATGGTATTGTCCGCTTTGGCCGAAACCGCACAGTTTTGTCCCTTTGAATGAACCGGACTCAAGAATGCCCTTCGAAGCTACGAGCGAGAGACGATGTTCAAAAACCACCGCAGAAGCAGACTTATGGGTAGAAGAAGATTACTCAGAGGCCTAATCAGGCAAATGCCTTCACTTTGATGACTGAGGAGGCTAAGGCGTCAGACGATATTGTTTCAGGTATCCTACTTGTTTATAATTTTCCCGCATTGGCATTATTCGATTCAGGTGTATCCCATTGCTTTATGTCGTCCAAATTTATTAGTGCACACTCTGTCCCACAAACGGCTTTATCTAGTTCTTAGGACATACACACTGGGAATGGGAGAATTATATCTAGTAGCGAGTGCAAGGGTTGCTCAATTGTTATTTGCAGACGGGAGTTATTCGTGGATTTCTTGGTGATTGACACTAGAAGCTACAATGTTGTCACGACCCACCCCCAAACACAGATGGTGTTTTCCGCTCTGGCCGAAACCGCATGGTTTTGTCCGTTTGAATGAACCGGACTCAAGAAAGGGGCTACTTCCCAGTAGGTCACCCATCCCAAAATTTCCCTAGCTCAAGCACGCTTAACCACGGAGTTCATCAAACTACAGAGTTCCGTTTCATCCAAAAGGCACCTCTGTGTTATAGGAGTGGTATCATTCCATTTATAGTTCTGATCGTGCCCTCTTTCGGAATGGAATTCGATACTCAACATTGTTCTACAGTGGGTCCCTGTGTGCATCCGTATCGGTTACATCCCTACCTCGATACCGGATAACATCTTACTTCTCACGGGGTAGGTGGTATTCATCCCCAACTCCACCTGGGGTATTACATCCCCCCACTTAGAACAATGGTTTATTCTCGAACCACAGACCTACTTTTGAGGGACCGGATCTGATACCATATTTTTCATGACCGATCCCCAAACACAGATGGTATTGTCCACTCTGGCCGAAACCGCACGGTTTTGTCCCTTTGAATCAACCGGACTCCAGAAAGGGGCTACTTCCCAGTAGGTCACCCATCCCAGAATTTCCTTAGCTCAAGCATGCTTAACCACGGAGTTCTTCAAATTCCGGAGTTCCGATTCATCCAAAAGGCACCTCTGTGTTATAGGAGTGGTATCATTCCATTTATAGTTCTGATCGTACCCTCTTTCGGAATGGAATTAGATACTCCCCATTGTTCTACAGTGGGTCCAAGTGTGTATCCGTATCGGTTACATCCCCACCTCGATACCGGATAACATCTCACTTCTTACGGGGTATGTGGTATTCATCCCCAACTCTACCTTGGGTATTACAGATGTGGTCTTAGGAATGGATTTTCTTGGCATTTTCCATGCTCACATTGATTGTAGGGTGAAGAAAGTGATTTCCAGATTCTCGGATATCCGGAGTTCATATTCTTGGGAGGTAGAAGATCTGTCGGGCCAGTCTAATTTAAGGATAGGCCGACAAGTGACTCTTTTTTGTCGATGGAAGTAATCAAGCTAGAAGCACCAGTAGTAGTTCGGGATTTCATGGAAGTGTTTGAGGACATCTTGGGTTTGCCACAAAATGAGATGTGGAGTTTGTGATTGATATTATTCCAGGAGCATCGCCAATTTCAAAGTCCTATTATCTGATGGCACTAGTAGAACTGGAAGAGATAAAGAAATAAGTTACCGAATTACTAGAGAAGGGTTGAATTCGCAGTTGCGGTTCACCATGGGGAGCTCCAGTTCTTCTAGTCAAGAAGAAAGATTGCCCGCGGAGGATGTGCCTTGACTATCGAGAGTTAAATCGGGTGACTATTAAGAATAAATACCCAATCCCTCGCATCGGTGAATTATTCGATTAACTCAGTAGCGCGAGAGTATTCTCGAAGTTGGATTTGCGATCTGGGTATTATCAAGTTCGGGTGAAAGAAGAAGACATTTGCAAGACGGCGTTCCGAACTCGATATGGGCATTATGAGTACTTAGTAATGCCATTTGGAGTTGCTAACACACCGGCAATATTTATGGACTTGATGAACCGGATCTTTTCACCATATCTGGATCAGTTCGTAGTGATATTTATTGATGATATTCTGGCCTATTCGAGGTGCAAAGAAGAGCATGGAGAACACTTAAGGATCGCATTGCAAACATTGAGACAAGAAAAGTTATATGCTAAGATGAGCAAGTGCGAGTTTTGGCTCGAAGAAATGAAGTTCTTGGGTCATGTTGTATCTAGAGATGGAATTATAGTTGACACCGAAAAGATTGCAGCTGTTAATGATTGGACAATTCCAAAGAATGTAGGGGAGATCAGAAGTTTCCTTGGGATTTCTGGATACTATAGAAGGTTTGTGGAGAACTTCGCTCGAATAGCAGATCTCTTGACCAAGCTAACACGACAGAAGGTACCGTTTGTTTGGACCGAGAAGTGTGCGTCAGCTTTTGAAGTACTGAAGAAAAAATTGATTACCGCTCCTATTTTAACAGTGCTAGATGGTTTCGGAGGATTAGTTATTCACAACGACGCATCTGGGAAAGGATTGGGATGTGTTTTGATGCAGTATGGAAATGATGTAACTTATGCGTCGAGGCAGTTGAAGACTTATAAGAAGAACTACCTAACTCATGGCTTGGAACTAGTAGCAGTTATTTTTGCACTAAAGATTTGGAGACACTACTTATTAGACGAAAAGGTCGATATGTTTACTGATCACAAGAGCCTAAGGTATGTGTTCATACAGAAGGAGCTCAACATGAGGCAGCGTAGATGGTTGGAGCTGATGGCCGACTTTGATCTTGATCTAAAGTACCATATGGGAAAAGTTAATGTAGTGCTGGATGCTCTAAGTTGGTTTTCAGAAATACGAATGTTGACTGCACAGAAAGAGATTATAACATATGTTCAGAGATTCGAGTTAGAGCTTATACTACCATATTCTTCAAAACAGTTGATGTAGTTGTAAGTACAGTCATCCTTGATCGATAGTATTAAGGCAGCATAGTCGCATGACCCTAGATTACAGAATTTTCGAGGGCAAGTGGAAGTAGGTATCGAACATATTTATTGATTCATGAAGATGGCTCGTTGATACAGAGAACCTGCTTGTTGCCGCGCAGATTCCAGATGAGAAAAGGGTGGATATTATATGCATCCAATTGGTAGATTACGCTCATGAGTGGTGGCTTGTCGAGGAGACCCGTCTGACCAAGCCAATAAGCTGGGCTACCTTTTCGTGAAGTTTCTTGGAGAAGTTCTTTCCGTAATATGCTCGGGAGAAAATGGAAGAGAAGTTCATTAGCTTGAAGCAGAATGGAAGATCCGTTGATACTCATGCGGCTGAATGGACCCGACTCATTCGTTTTGCGGCGCCCTTGTTTGCCAACGAGGCAGATAGGGTAAGGCGGTTTATGTGTAGCTTGGATGTGGAGATTCAGAGACATATCATATCGTTGGGATTGACCACCTTCTCTTAAGTTCTCAAGGCATCTAGGGAGCAGCAGAATTTATCGGTAAAGGTAAAGGATAATCTACAACAAGAGGTTGTAGTGCGAAAGACCGCGTTTGCACCAACCAGAGTTTCTGGATGTAGATGTACTCCAGTAAACAAATGAGGGACAATACCGATGAAGAAGCCTTGTGTATCAAACCAGAGAAAGGTTGCGATTTGTGACTTTTGCCGTTTACCTGGTTACACGCAGAAAGAGCATCGAAGGAGGCTCGGACTTTGTTTAGTTTGTGGATCAGCTGACCATACCATTAGTACATTCCTTTCGAAGCTACGAGCGAGAGATGATGTTCAAAAACCACCGCAAAAGCAGACTTATGGGCAGAAGCAGAATACTCAGAGGCCTAATAAGACAAGGGCCTTCACTTTGATGATCGAGGAGGCCAAGGCATCAGACGATATTGTTTCAGGTATCCTACTAGTTTATAATTTTCCCGCATTAGCATTATTCGATCAGGTGCATCCCATTGCTTTATGTCGTCCAAGTTTATTAGTGTGCACTCTGTCCCACAAATGGCTTTATCTAGTTCTTGGGACATACATATTGGGAATGAGAGAATTATATCTAGTAGCAAGTGCAAGGGTTGCTCGATTTTTATTTGTGGACGGGAGTTGTTCGCGGATTTCTTGGTGATTGGCACTGGCAGCTACGATGTGGTCTTGGGAATGGATTTTCTTGGCATTTTCCACGCTCACATTGATTGTAGGGCGAAGAAAGTGATTTTCCAGATTCCCGGACATGCGGAGTTCATATTCTTGGGAGGTAGCAGATCTGTCGGGCCATTCGAATTTAAGAGTAGGCCGACAAGTGCCTCTTTTTCATCGATGGAAGTAATCAAGCAAGAAGCACCAGTAGTAGTTCGGGATTTCATGGATGTGTTCGAGGACATCTCGGGTTTACCGCCAAAATGAGATGTGGAGTTCGCGATTGATCTTATTCAAGGAGCATCGCCAATTTCAAAGGCCTATTGTCCGATGGCACCGGTAGAACTGGAAGAGATAAAGAAACAAGTTACCGAATTACTAGAGAAGGGTTGGATTCGCAGCAGCGGTTCACCGTGGGGAGCTCCAGTTTTTCTAGTCAAGAAGAAAGATGGCACGCGTAGGATGTGCATCGACTATCGAGTGTGAAATTGGGTGACTATTAAGAATAAGTACCCAAACCCTTGCATCGACGAATTATTCGATCAACTCAGTAGCATGAGAGTATTCTCGAAGTTGGATTTGCGATCAGGGTATCATCAAGTTCGGGTGGAAGCAGAAGACATTTGCAAGACGACGTTCCGAACTCGATATGGGCATTATGAGTACTTAGTAATGCCATTTGGAGTTACTAACGCACCGACAATATTTATGGACTTGATGAACCAGATCTTTTCACCATACTTAGATCAGTTCGTAGTGGTATGTATTGATGATTTTCTGTTCTATTCGAGGAGCAAAGAAGAGAATGAAGTGTAAGTCGATGTCGCTCACCCCACGTGTTCGCGGGGAGGAGAAAATTGCAAAAAATGATTTTTACGGGCTTCACAACACCGACGTAAACCAATGATCGATTATAAACCCTAACTAGCATACATTTGTGAGGTTAACTACAAGTACATAAGTTTATACCTCATGTTACATGCCCTTCGGGTCTTCTTTTCTCGCTGTCCTCCACCTCGTCATAGGCTCCATGGATCGTTTGGATCGGCGCTTCCTCGTCGGCCTCCTCAAATTGAAGACGATCCACCCGAGAGTATGTGTATCGAGCTCCTACCTCAGCTGAAGTAACTAGGGCACCAAGTTCGCTACACTTGATGTCATAGGCGATGTAGAGTATGAAGATGGAATGCTTTGTCTCTTTTTGCCCTAGGTTTCTCAACACATGAGAGGTTAAGGGTATGAGGAAGAAGAAGATGGCTTAAGGAAAAGGTAGTGAACTTAGCATGAGTGATGAGAATGAGCTCTTATTTTTCTAAACTGAACCATACCTATTATCCATAGAATAAATCATATGAATAATCAAAATAAGGTTCAACTATCAACCATATGATTCATGCCACCAAAACCCACCATGTGTCACATGAAGCCATGCTCAAATTCATGCATATTCTACCTCATTTCCTCAATTACATAATGCATTTTTCATTTAACCTAAAATGAATAATACAATTATGATATGTTATCTTCTAAAAGCATCTTTGAACAAATTACAAAAATGCCCCTCGTCCGTATATACATACATGTATCCGTATTCCGAAAAACATGGACACAAAAGAGATGAACACTATCCATCAGTACAATACTAGGATCGGGCTTAAACCAAAGCATACTAGTATTGTCCATCCGAATCATCATCCGTGCATAAGTACATGTACGAGATCGAACCCTGTCGTAAAAACCATACAACCTCTACATCTTTTGCTCGATGCAGGGAAACCCTCTGTGTGGGACTTAAAAACTCGACACTACGCTCGCAGTGGGTTTAACCACAGACCGCAAGCGGTACTAGCTGCATGTAACGGCACCCAGGTATATGTCGATGAGAAGGCCGATGAAAATAACTCATCCGAACTCCAACTGAGCCTATCTGTGACATTCTCCGTACAGTCCGGTCTGTTCATCTAAGAGTATTACATATCGGGCCTAGGGCGGCGGTAATCGTCAGACCCCTAATAACGTAATAAGTCGTGTCGGAGAGTAGCCCAAAACACCCTGACAAACTACTGGAATACCTACCAGTAAATCTCACTTGCCTTGGCCAAGGACTTTGTGTAATGGCCTTCCGAACACAGCGCGACTGATCAGTCGAAAATACTGCATTTCTAACACGGAAATTTCCCTACCTTTTGCATTCATGTATAGGTATCCGGTATTCATATCGCACATATTAGCAAAAACACATGTAAAATACTGGATTACTTGTACTGTATACTAAAACTGGCATTTATAGGGAAATTGTGTGTTTTTCGTTGCATCGCATCACCTTTGTATTGCGCAACTCTTGTCTTGTGGTCTAATGCAGGAAATTCCAGTAGCAAGGCCCAACAATTTAGAAAAGAGCTGATAAAAGATATGCCAACTCCAAGATACAAGATCTGGTAGTGATACAAAAGGCCAAATAAAATTCAACATATCAGAAACAGGCCCAAAACTCAGCCCAAGATTGTACCAGAAAAATAATTCCCCAAGGCCACTAAAGGGCCACGGATTCGCGGCCAAACCCCCTTGGCGTCGCGGATCCGCGGCCATATAATGTGATCACTGCGTCAAATTTTGGCACGTGCTTACCTCTAACGGCCAAAGCTTCCAGAAGACCCCAGAAGCTCCACGTGTCACATCTAGAAGGCTCGGCTTAACAAACTCTTGGAGGGAAATTCAAATTTTTGGGCTTAACTAACTTTTGGAGGGAAATTTAAATCTTTTGGCTAACAAACTTGTGGAGGGAATTCAAATTTCAATTCTAGATCTAGAATTTGGAGGTCTATATAAGAGAGCCTAGGGCTAGGGTAAAAGTTGTTCAATAATCACCATCTCCTTCCCTCCACAAGTTTAGTGACAAAACTTGTGCCAAATTCCAATTCAACCTCAAGATCAAGATCCCGAGATCAATTTAAGCAAGAGAGCCTTCAACCTTTAGAAGCGACGCCGGATTTTCAATGGAGCAAGAGATCCACGCCGATCCGCGACTCAAGGAGCCGAGCGAAGCCGAAATCAACGATCTAGTTCCTACCTTTTGTAAATTCAAGAGAGTTGTAACGAAATTTGTCGATAAATAAAGGTGAATTTTCTATATTCTTGCTTATCTTTTAATTCAAGCATAATTATTAGATCTCAATTTGTGATTGTGTTTGTGATCATGATGTTTGTGTAATCTCCGCTCGTGTAGGAGTTGTGACGATCTTTAGATGATGATGATTTAGATATTTTTACAATTCTTAAATCCTATAATGTTTGGAAATTCTAGTGAATCAAATGATTAATGACCTAGTTTCGAGATAATGCTTTCTTGATCGTGTTCACTCGAAACTAGGGAACAACTATTGACCATTTGATTAACTAGAACCTAGAATTTGAATGCAATCTATCTAAAGGATAAAGGATTAGTTGCGAAATCCCTAATTTCCTCGCAAAGATCTTTAAACCTCGATGAATTTGCATCGATCTAGTATCAATTCATTAATGGATAAGAATGAGTAATCATTAGATCTCATCACATCTATAGATCCGATCTACTCCTACGAGCCATACCTATAATCTTGAGTGTTGATTGGAAATTATCTCTTATCTCAATTCTTGTTTTTAATGTTTCTTGTAGATATAGATTTTTCTTACTCTTGATCTTCAATTACAAATCATGAATTGTTTTCTTTTCTTTGCCTTAAATTTTCGACTCATCTAATTCGGAAATTGAACGGATTACACTTTCCCTGTGGACGATCCGCACTCGCTAACGCGCTACATCCGACACCGTTATTGATTGCGGTCAAAATATTTTTTGGTTGTGATTTCTAAATACAATTTTCTAAAAACCAACACACATCGGAAATCAAATCCTTATTCAATCAAAATGGCGCCGTTGCCGGGGATCGTGTGCTATTTGTTCATTTTTTGAAATTTGAGTTGAAAAGTTTATTCCATCAATATTTTAGATCAAAACTTGCGCAAAACACTAAACAAGTTGTTGTGGTTAATTGCAAGGAAATCTGGAGCTTGCTGTGCAATTGGAAAAATATTTACAGATTTCCAGAGAGCTAGGGAAGTGATCAGGAGTGCTCTGGTAAAGTTTGGTGCAGAGAAGAGCTTGAGGCGCGGCGGAACCGCGGTATAAGACGACAATTGCGGCGGAATCGCGGCGGTTCAAGGGGTTCTCTGTAAAATTTTTAGCAGGTAACCTCTAACTTTCTTATCTCCTTCCTAAAATCTGCTCCAATTAACAATTTGTTGCAGGCTTCTTTGCAAAAATCGCAGCGCCGCAAAAAGCAAAATAAATTGTGCTTGTTTTTTATTTTTGTGGTTGTTTGCATAATTAATACGGACATTAAGGGGCACGGCCAAATCCAGATTAGGTGGGGAGTTCATTACCCTTCCTAATCCCCAAAAATCACAAACTTGCATCCGCATTACCCTCATTAATTAAAAAATATCTAGAGATGACTCTAAGGACCGTCGCGCTCACTTAGGACAGAAGAAGGCCGTGGGTAATTCATTGCTTATCCGCGTTTCTTTTTGTGGTGTCTAAGGCAAGTGTGTCAAAGGCTAGTGGTTACTTAATTAGGCCCACTACTTACGTAGTGGAGAACCTTCCACTTACCTGGCACTTACCTGGCCACAGGAGAAACAAAGAGGCAGTGGAGGATTTTATCCTGCGACTTGTCTTTTGGAAGTTAGGAGCGGTCTAGAGATTGGACCTAGGTAACCATAAATTTTAGGGTTGCTTGTTGCATTTGTTGTGATCGCATCATCTTTTCAAAATCCGTATCATTTTCAAAACAAACACCGCATTCACTTCATTCCCCTAATTATAAATCACGCTGCCACTTGTACTAACCCCTTTTAGTACAAGATAGGCTGGACACGGGATTCTAGTGCCCGACTTGTTCGCGTCCCCTCGATCGACTCCGAAGTCGGTATTTCTCCATATACCTTTCTTTTACCCCCCACCACACCCACACCGATGGATCAGTCTCCATCGAACCTCTTTACCGCTGCTCTGCCGCCGTCCGTTGGTGCGCAGAATTCTCCCCGCATCTCTCACCAAGAGAGGTGCTACCCTTTGCGAGGTCCTCTCTCAACCTGCTTATCCATTCCACCAGCCAACGGGGATAACTTTGAGATTAACCCCCGGTACATCAACCTTTTACCCAAATTCCACGGTCTCGAGACTGAAGACGCATATGTTTTTATTACCAAATTTGAAAACGTATGCGCAATGATGAGTACATCACAACTTTCTGTGGATGCCATGCGTCTACGACTTCTTCCATTTACTTTGTGCGATATAGCCAAGAAGTGGCTGTATAACACCACCGCACATTCCATCACGAATTGGGAAGAATTCGTTACGGCATTCCTTAAGAAATTCTACCCTATGCAAAAGACAGCTCGAATCCGTAGCGAACTATATCAATTCTCCCAGCTCCCAGCTGAACCATTCTCAAAATGCTTTGAACGATTCAAGGATCTTTTGGTTCAATGCCCACATCACGGCATCCCGAGATGGGATCTTTGCCGAATCATATATGAGGGCAGTAACCCTACCACTAAACAAAACCTTGAAAACATGTGTCAAGGCACCTTTATGACCAAGGATGATGGGGAAGCTTGGAGATATCTAGAAGAGTTCGCTGAAAAGTCATTACAGTGGGAGACTGGAACCCTGCCATCAAGTAGGGGTGGCGTACACCAAATAGACGTGTCCATAGGTGTTCGAGCTGAGATGGCAGCAATGCAAAAGAAGCTCGACGCTATGGAACACAAATTTTTAGCAGCCTCCCTGAACCCAATGTCGCTCCCCAAAACTGTTTGTGGGTGCTGTTCTGATCCTTCTCACTTGACGGAAGAATGTCCATTAAACTCTCAGTTTCGAGGTCTCGAGCATACCAATGCCGCATTTCAAAGACCTGGAAACGACCCTTTTTCTTCCACATACAATCAGGGTTGGAGGAATCACCCGAATTTTGCTTGGAACCAATCCCAAAACACGGTTCCAAACCCGAATCAATTCCAAAGGGTCCTTCCTCCACAACAGCAACCATTTAAACTCACCCAGCACCCCTACCAGTCACAAAATTTCCAAAACCAGGTCAACACTCCTGCACCTTCTAATCCTATGCAGTCGACCTGTTCTGACGAGTTCTCTCAAGTCGCTCAAACCATGAAATCACTCATGTCAAATTTCATGGAAGTGTCGGCCGAGGTTAGGTTTTCCATTGGTGAGATAAAGAAAAACTCAGCGTCCCAAGCTGAGAGTATCAAAACGATGGAAGCTGAGATTGCACGACTTAAGGCCGAAATGAGTGCAAGAGAGAAAGGGAAACTCCCAGCTCAACCTTTACCCAATCCTGGCTATTCACATCATGTGAATGCAATCACCACATTGAGATCTTGGAGAGTGCTGGATAACCATGTTGGGGAAGAAGTTGATGATATTGAAAATCTTATCAACACCCCGGCTGAGACCTTTCCTCACACACACACTTCTGCGTCTGATTCTTGTTCTTCTACCCCACCGCCTTCTCACGAGCCTATTCTCTATTTCCCTCTAGGCTCGACACCTCAGCCCACCTCTTCTACTCCTCCACAGATGATCCCCACTTCTATTTCGGGATCAGGTCCACACACACTTCCTTCTCCTATGATGGACCCAGCGCTCATTGCTAAAGCACCTTACCCGAACCGGTTAAGGGCTAACAAATCGAGTCCACATATGGAGAAAGTTATGGAAATGTTCAAACAGGTTAACATCAACATTCCTCTCCTAGATGCAATTCAACAAGTCCCTGCTTATGCGAAAATTCTTAAGGACTTATGCACTAGGAAGAGGAAGACTCAAGTGCCAAAGAAGGTCTTCATGTCCAATAGCATTAGCACTGCTTTTATCCCTCCGCTACCAAAAAAACGTAAGGACCCAGGATGTCCTACGATATCGATTTCTATTGGGGATAAACACATCAATCGTGCTCTTTTAGACCTTGGCACAAGTGTTAACCTGCTTCCTTTCTCAGTCTATGAGCAACTAGGGATCGGAGAGTTGAAACCAGCCCATTGCACTCTCCAGATGGCTGACCGATCAATCACCAAACCTAGGGGTGAACTGGAGGATGTGTTAATAAAAATCGGGGAATTCGTATTCCCTGTGGATTTTATTGTACATGATACACAGCCTGTAGCGAACCCACGGAATCAAATTCCGGTGATTTTAGGTCGCCCCTTTTTGGCCACTTCCAACGCTATCATCAACTGTCGTAATGGCTCTATGACCCTATCCTTCGGGATAGCTCAATAGAGCTGAACATTTACAAGTTAGGAAGTATACCCTACGAACCTACTGCTCATGTCTGTTCTGTCGACTTAATGGATGTCGACAGCAGCGAATTTGATGATCCTCCTGATATCGATCTTGACTCTCTTCATACGTTGTTGTTTGACCCAACTATGTATCATACACATACGGACTCTTCCACCGAGATGTCCGGGTCAACAACTAACACCGATTATGAACTGCTTTTAGAGTCTGAAGATCACCCCGCACTTTGTGATGACATTATTCTTCAGGGTATTGATGAAACTTTTGAGGAGATCTTCGCTGATGAACTCGCATTTCTGAATAACACGGGTGTTGAGATGAATCATGTCCCAATCATTGAAATTGAACCTCCACTCCTTCTTCTGAATTGTAAAAAGAATGCGAGTAATCCATCACATTCACTGCATCGTCTCTCCAAAATGAGACGCACACTCATTCTGTTCCACCACTTACCTATTCCCCACTTCTTCTTCCACCAACCCGAGCACTGCATTGATAAATTCTTCGAATGGTTGGTGTTGTTTGTCGGTCTTTGCAAAGCTTGGCATCGACCACTGATTTTTGACCCCCCTCATGTGATTTTCAAAAGATTAACATTGCATGACTCAAGTTTGGGGGGGGGGTATATTTTCTGGCTCTTGAAAAGAAAATTTTTACAAAAATTTTGAGCCAAGAATAAGTTTGGGGGAGGGTCTTCACTTATATATTTTGCCCCCACTAATAATTCCTCCCAGGCTTACAGGTTTTGTAGATATAGCAGTTGGCAACAGTGAGGACACTGTTGAAAACAAGTTTGGGGGAGGTTTGTGCTTAGTTTTGCATCATGTGCATATCATTTGCATAAGCACAAAACATTTCTTTAAAAAACCATAAAAATTCAAAAAATTTCAAAACCCATAAAATTTTTTGTGTAAATATTTTTCTTTTGGTTCATCATTTTTTGTAAATAATTTTTCAAAACCCATAAAAACCTATAAAAATTTAAAAATTTTCAAAATCCATAAAAATTCAAAAATTTTCAAAACTCATAAAAATTTCAAAATTTTCAAAATATAAAAATATTTAATATTTAAGATAATAAAAGATTAGATAGTGAACAATTACATCCATGAGATTAGAAAACTAAGAAAATTAGAAGTTTTCTTATACGAACTAGTAATAAGTAGTTATGAGCCGTTGTCCCAAGGGTTAATAAGATAGAGGAAGTCACTAATCTGAGGATAAAAATAAGTCTAAAAAATAGTTTCTATTCTGGAAAGCCAAACATTTTGAACATTCATACCCTGCTATTCGCAGTTACACACGTCTTAAAGCCCGTGATAGTAGAGGATACCTTGAAATGCTCTTGTCTTAAAGCCGATGTATGGAAAAAAAATGAAGAAAGTGGTGAGAAAAACGGACACTGGTTTTGTTATCACCAAGGGCAATAATAAAAAAATCTATAGCGAGGGTGCCTTTTCACCTAGTGCCCTAAGGCCAACTGGTCTGGGAGTCACTGCTATACCTGAGGTGGTGCAAGACTAGGAAAATACACCAAATAAGCAAGCACATGAGTAATCGGTCGGTTAGTACCTCAAGAAGTATTAACGATCGCATGTAAGTGTGTAAGCACATCTAATTAAAAAAAGTACTGAGGCTGATGGGCAAGAATATGATAGCTTGAATTGAATTCTCCGGGTGTAGGGATGTCTTTACACACACGCAGGGTGATATGATCGATATTTGGAATAAAGATAGGAATGAAGAATAAGACGATGTTTTATTGAGGACGTGATTTCTAACATTTTTTCATGACCATTAAGATAGGGCTCATGACAACTGAAAAGCTAGCGTAGTTGGAAACCCTAATTTTCAAGGCTTTTCTTTTACAATTCTTTTCTTTAAATGTAATATTCATGATCTTCCTTTTATTATTGGATTTTGTGGGTGCAATCCGCTGAAAACCCTCAGGAGACAACACTCCTCCTACTAGGGACACCTAGAGGTTTAAAGGCTTGTTGCACGTGCTCAGTGCAATCGTGTTGCCTACGAAAGTGTGCTTTTTCTCTTTCTTTATTTTCTCCTTCTCTTTTTAATAAAACAATTCGATCGAGACGATCGAAAATAAGTTTGGGGGAATTTGATCAGTCGAAAATACTGCATTTCTAACACGGCAATTTCCCTACCTTTTGCATTCATGTATAGGTATCCGGTATTCATATCGTACATATTAGCAAAAACACATGTAAAATACTGGATTACTTGTACTGTATACTAAAACTGGCATTTATAGGGAAATTGTGTGTTTATCGTAGCATCGCATCACCCTTGTATTGCGCAACTCTTGTCTTGTGGTCTAATGCAGGAAATTCCAGTAGCAAGGCCCAAAATTTTAGAAAAGAGCTAATAAAAGATATGCCAACTCCAAGATACAAGATCTGGTAGTGATACAAAAGGCCAAATAAAATTCAACATATCAGAAACAGGCCCAAAACTCAGCCCAAGATTGTACCAGAAAAATAATTCCCCAAGGCCACTAAAGGGCCGCGGATCCGCGGCCCAAACCCCCTTGGCGCCGCGGATCCGCGGCCATATAATGTGATCACTGCGTCAAATTTTGGCACGTGCTTACCTCTAACGGCCAAAGCTTCCAGAAGACCCCAGAAGCTCCACGTGGCACATCTAGAAGGCTCGGCTTAACAAACTCTTGGAGGGAAATTCAAATTTTTGGGCTTAACTAACTTTTGGAGGGAAATTTAAATCTTTTGGCTAACAAACTTGTGGAGGGAATTCAAATTTCAATCCTAGATCTAGAATTTAGAGGTCTATATAAGAGAGCCTAGAGCTAGGGTAAAAGTTGTTCAATAATCACCATCTCCTTCCCTCCACAAGTTTAGTGATAAAACTTGTGCCAAATTCCAATTCAACCTCAAGATCAAGATCCCGAGATCAATTCAAGCAAGAGAGCCTTCAACCTTTAGAAGCGACGCCGGATTTTCAACGGAGCAAGAGATCCACACCGATCCGCGACTCAAGGAGCCGAGCGAAGCCGAAATCGACGATCTAGTTCCTACCTTTTGTAAATTCAAGAGAGTTGTAACGAAATTTGTCGATAAATAAAGGTGAATTTTCTATATTCTTGCTTATCTTTTAATTCAAGCATAATGATTAGATCTCAATTTGTGATTGTGTTTGTGATCATGATGTTTGAGTAATCTCCGCTCGTGTAGGAGTTGTGACGATCTTTAGATGATGATGATTTAGATATTTTTACAATTCTTAAATCCTATAATGTTTGGAAATTCTAGTGAGTCAAATGATTAATGATCTAGTTTCGAGATAATGCTTTCTTGATCGTGTTCACTCGAAACTAGGGAACAACTATTGACCATTTGATTAACTAGAAGCTAGAATTTGAATGCAATCTATCGAAAGGACAAAGGATTAGTTGCGAAATCCCTAATTTCCTCGCAAAGATCCTTAAACCTCGATGAATTTGCATCGATCTAGTATCAATTCGTTAATGGATAAGAATGAGTAATCATTAGATCTCATCACATCTATAGATCCGATCTACTCCTACGAGCCATACCTATAATCTTGAGTGTTGATTGGAAATTATCTCTTATCTCAATTCTTGTTTTTAATGTTTCTTGTAGATCTAGATTTTTCTTACCCTTGATCTTCAATTAAAAATCATGAGTTGTTTTCTTTTCTTTGCCTTAAATTTTTGACTCATCTAATTCGGAAATTGATCGGATTACACTTTCCCTGTGGACGATCTGCACTCGCTAATGCGCTACATCCGACACCGTTATTGATTGTGGTCAAAATTTTTTTTGGTTGTGATTTCTAAATTCTATTTTCTAAAAACCAACTACACAATCGGGAATCAAATTCTTATCAATCTGCGACATCAACCCCCAATACCGGGAGAGATGATCCTATCTAACCGCCACTGCCTCCAAGTGCTTTGGGACTGCACCCAACTACTACCTATTTGCACGACTCCTTTGAGCCATGGTAGGGTAGTAATCAAAGTTCAGCGGGAACACAATCGAGGCGAAGTAGCAGTGTCAAGTAGACGGACTAAGCTGTACTCATGTCACCTGGGAACTGCTTGTTGGCTATAGTGCCCTCAAGTCAATTATCGTAGTCGCAGGTAGGTGATTATGATGATTGAGGGAGGACCTATACCGATAAAATAGTCTTACTCAAGAAGATAGTATGCTATCTGGTTTGTCTTTATCATCATGTATATGTTGATAGAGCCCATAGGATTCTTGCTTGACTACCAGCATTGTGATGGCAATCATATATGTAGGAGCTGGGGGTCTATAAGCACATCCTTAAATGTCCCTAGTCGTGGGAGTATCGAGACTGGGCATCGATACTCCAGTGTAGACTGGTGTATACATATCTAGACCCTGACGAGGGGCGGTGGCCGGTCTCACAAGCCATTGTGTTAGATGTTTACCTAAGATAGTATACAGGTGCTCATTGGGTTATGAGTACACTGGGCGGACTCGCCGGGAACATGCTAGATGGTATTATACCTATTGTTAGATAGCAGTTCCCTGGTGACATGTGTACAGGTTAGTCTGTCGACCTGAGATCGTCATTTGTCTCGTGTGAGTTCCCACTGTACTTTGATTACTACCCTACCACGGCTCAAAGGAGTCATGCAAACAGGTTTTAGTTGGGTACAGTCCCGAGCCACATGGAGTCAGTGAGCGGATCGTCAGGGATTCGTCTCTCCCGGTATTGGGGGTTGATGTCACGCAGTGCACGGGTGTCCATCACTAGAAATCCTCGGCCGGGGTATGTGAGAATTACCAATTCAGGATCGATAGTTTCTCAGGTAGTGATGGGTTTCATACTGACACGAATTATCGTGTTATTAGGGGTCTGACTTTATCCACCTCCTAGACCCGATATGCGATACTCTTAGACGAACAGACCGGACTGTACGGATATTGTCACTGACAGGCTCAGTAGGGGTTTGGATGAGTTTGCTCGTCGGCCTTCCTTTCGCTCAATACCTGGGTAGCCGTTACGTACAGCTAGTGCCGCTGACGTGCTTGTGGTTAAACCCACTGCCAGAGTATTGACGAGTTTTTAAAGTCCCACACAGAGGGTTTTCACGGTTCAGGCGATATGGTGTAGGTGACGTATGTTGATACATACAGGTGTCCGATTAAATATGTGCGCGGACTGCACAGACTTTAATTGGACGGTTGATAATACTGGAGGCTTAGGATTAAGCCAAATTGTTAAATCAAGTTTTGATTTAATAATTTACATATGTATTTGTATATATGTATTCTAGTATTATTTCTCACTATTTATTTTCCATCTTGGCTATTCGTATTTTCGTACGAATACGCGTATGTGTATTTCTATACATGTACCGGGAAGCATTCCGTATTTATACAGAATGGCTTCTAGAAGATTTGCCAACTCATTATTGATTTTCCTTTTTAGAAAAATCATTTGGTTTATAATGAGGTGGAAAGGTGACAAAGCATGGGGCTTGCATATGTAGTGATTGGTATGGGCTTGTTAATATTTTATTGCAAATTGGAAAAGGATTTTTGGCTCTCTCTGTTGCTCACTCTCATTACACTTACACCCAAAAAGACTTAACCATTTAGCTCATGCCATTCTTGCTTTCATCACCTCCACATCTTCCATGGTTGTTCTATGAGCATAATATTTTGAGAGAAAATTATGGTTGGACTATCTTATACCCCCCACTCTCCACTACTAGCGATCTTGGAGGGTCGGTTGGTCCATTTAACAAACCTGGAGCTTGCGCCGTTTCCCTCGGGTGGATCATCGGAGATGAAGGAAGACCGACGACCAAAGTAGATCCACATCACTAGGAGCTTGGAGATGGTTGAAGACCCGAAGGACTTGGTTCATTAGGTATAACCATTCCTATCTCTTTTCTTAGATTGCTAGTTTTACGGTTCAAAAATCCGAGCAGGCCGGTTTTTGGGTGAGTTCCGGGCTTCGTTTTTGGGGTGCTTTCTGGTATCTTGAATCTCTGTGCAGTGGTATTGTTTGTTTAACCAAATTTGGATATTGTTTTATCAGTTTGTTTCGGGCTATTCGGGGGTTATTTCAAAGTTGATAAGTTTTAATATTGTTTAAAATTAGCAGTACTTTACATTTCTATCTGTGACCGTGAATGTCATTTGATCGGTAAATCTTGTCTAATCGCTATAGTTCTTTTAGATGGATTTGTGAACGTGACGTTGATGTTCTGTATTGTGCTGTGATGTTACGGATTTGTCGTGGTGGATAGCTTGCGTGCAATGGTAGTAAAGTTTGGATTTATTTGTACATTTGATATTGCGGGGCGAGCGTCCGACATGTGGACTGCCGTCACTGCCTGTTTGTACATTATTCTTTTGGGGCACGACCGGGTTGAGGTCGATGTAACCCTTGTATATTATTTTCTTTTCTGTACTAGGATTACCCCATGGTGGAGTGCACGGATAGCCGGGTTCTTGAGGGCAACAGATCCGCATCTCATGGCGTTGAGACGGAGGGGACCTTACTCTAGAATTGGCGGGCTATTCGCCGCACTCATAGGGGGTATAGGTTGACCTAAGGAGGGGTGCCCAAGTTACCGGATTCCGTAAAGTGCTGGGTGGCCCATTCACGTTGCTGAAGGGGGCTGCCCCGCTTCTGGTTTTGCGGGTAACATGCCGCGCTCGTAGGGGTCTAGGATTTCATTGCACAGGCTATCCACACGACCAGGGGAACGTCAGGTTTTCAGTTGTGGCTCAAAGGAAACCCGGGGATCCCAGATTATCTGTATTGTTCTGTGATGCTTATTATTTTTCTGTGATGTTGCATTTATCATGCCTGGGACGATTGTTATATATATTTATATATACTAGTAGATGTTGTATATGTTTTGCACCCACGCTAGCCCAGTCCCCGCTCTGTCGTTAGTTAAGTAACCTAACGGGTGATGACGGGACCCAGCGGCGAATGCAGATGGCATATTCATACATTTTATTTTCGTTCTTTTCTGGTGTGATTAATTGATGGGACCGCGTTGATTCTTATCAATGCAAGAAAAACAAACCTATATATGATGTTGTTGGAACCAAGTTTTTTAAAACTGACATTACAGACGTACGCTTTTGCTTTACACAATGGTATTCGATTGGGAATATCCTGCACCTCATTCGACAAGGCAAGGGCCGAGATTGTCACGCCCCGCTTCCCGGTATACGGCGAAGGGGACGCGACGAAGCCGCTACGTATTTACTGTGAAGTAAATACGCTAAGCATATCTAAGCAATATAAAAGTAAATGCACAAGAGACAAGATATAATAAAACAACAAATTTATTTATTCACATTATTTCTGTACAATACATGGAAAGCAAATACAACTGAAATAAAGTAATACCTAAACAATGGCATAACAGAAATAAAAAGTACTGAATGGAAAGTGTACAATGAACTAGAGCTCGGGGTCTTCACTGAATTGGTCCAAGTCTTCAGCAGTAGGCTCGATCTCTGACGTGTCAAGATCACCCGACGACATTCAAAGAAGAAAGAAAGAGAATGTCGTCAGCGAATAGATCGCTCGGTAAGTCCCAAAGATAAGGGAGAAATAGAATAGACAGAATAAGAATGTAGTTTTTAAAGTTGTGTTATATGGTTATAATGTTCTGTTAACGCTGTTGTTTGTAGCTTGGTACAGAAGATGCCAGTGTATACGAGAGGAGTCCCACTTACACCGGATACTTTGGTAACCCGTAGTACAAGGCTCCGTCGATAATACCACGGAACAACGGCATGGATGTAATTACATCTTAAGTGACCACCTCGTGCCAGCTTTAACATATTCCGTACCAGTCTACCCCTTAAACCCCGTGTTATCTTGATTGTATTGTTGTATTGTATTGTAAACTGTATAGATTGTATAATTGGATGTCTGACCGAAACCATGATAGCAGTAAACAGATGTAACTGGAGAATCATGTATGTAACTGTAGAATCATGGATGTAACTGTATAATCATGTAAATGGAATGTATATCCATGGTTCGGTTCAGTCAAGTTGATAGATTGAATATATGGAATAATGGATTCATGGATTCATGTTGAATTGCAATATTGTAAATTGTAGATTGTAGATTGTACTTGAATCATATTCAAGTCAGATTATAATGAGACTCAAACTAAGTCAGACAATTAGAAAAGTAAATTGAAGTCCTGATTGTTTTGATGTTATCGGTAACCGCTGCACATGGGTGGCAGGATTTGTGTCTTTTTCAAAAACGATTACCGTATTGATAACACCATTGTTAAGTTGTCTTCCTTAGATAAACAAGCATCCATATCTCCGGCTCCCTGAGGCTCAAGAGACTGGTCCCGCTTAAACCTATGTTTACTAGGGTCCTTAGGGTAATTTATAGAACTTGAGGGGGTTTTATGTAAAAATACTTTATATACTTTCCAAAATACACCCAAAGTATTTATTAATCGTATTTAGAGTTGTAATGAATGTAGATTTTATATTTGATATTGTAAGTGCACGGCGGCGCCCCGGCCGTCAACCCGACGGCCAAACGCGGAAACGGTGGTAAACTTTAATTTTACGGACTTGGCAAAACCGCACCACCGCGCACTAAACCCGGATCGTGCCATTAAACTAAATCTAGCAAACAACAAGACGGGTTAGAGATGTACCGACTGATCCAAGTCCTCCGGTCTTCTCGCCATCGTCCGGATCTCCTGCGGAAAAGTCCCGTCTCCTCCTCGTCGCCGGAAGTGCACCACATCGCCTACTTTGTTTACGGGCTCCCACCTCAATGCCGAGGCAACTCGGGCACGAAGCCGGCTACTCGACGTGCCCAAGATATGCTGTAGGAAGTGTAGTGTAGAGGCTACTTGTCTCTTTGGGGTTTGTTGCCTTTGGATGGAGGAATGAGGATTGAACTTTGGAGGGAAATGAAGCTACCAATTTTTGCAAGGAAATGAGATGAAGAATGAAGCATCAAAAATGAACCTCTCATTTTTTCTCTCCTCACAATGTGTGGCCGGCCATAAGCTTTTGGAGAATGGTGGAGATGTATACAAATTGCAAGAGGGAGGTAAGTGTAGGAAAAACAAAAGAGGTGACCACAACATCAACCATACCCTTTCCTCCATACCCTTTCCTATTCAATCAAGTCTCCAAAAGCAAAAGCATGGTGGAAAAGATATGAAAGCTATCATATCAAACAATATGCAAAGAAACCCTCCACAAAATGTTATTTGCAAAACTGCAAATAACACCCTCCATCGGAAAAGTCCGGCCGGGAAAAAACAAAGGAAAACCGGCCGGAACGGAATGCAAACTGGCAACTCCAGAAAAATGGTCCCGTAATAAATTACAGGAAAAACCCCGATACTGTGCATACACACCCGCATCTGTATTCCGACCGGATACAAATGCAATGAGACAAAATCTACACTGTACTAAACTAGGACCGGCTTAAACCAAAGCCGGCTAGTATTATCCGTTCGATCCTGATCCGTGCAATACCGCACGTATCTGATCGAACCCTGCCATAATCCTATACGGCTACTAGTACAAACCGTCCGATCCTGATCCGTGCAATACCGCACGTATCTGATCGGACCCTGCCATATCTCCATACGGCCTCTACAGCGTTTCGCCTGAAAGCCTGAGTAACAGAAAGTGTGGTGGACTCTAAAGACTCGTCAATACTATGGCTGTGGATTTAACCACTAGCACGTCAGAGGTATAAGCCAATACGTGACGGGCCACCAGCTATTGACTAAAAAGGACGTCGATGAGGAAGCTCACCCCGACACCCAACTGAGCCTGTCAGTGACAATATCCGTACAGTCCGGTCCGTTCGTCTATGAGCATCGCATGGCGGGCCTAGGGGGTTGGTAAAAGTCAGACCCCCAAAAGCGGTACAAGTCGTGTCGGAGTGTAGCCCAGAACACCCTGAGATACAACTGGAATACCTACCAGTAAATCTCCTGCCTTGGCCAAGGTCTTCGTGTAATGGCTCTCCTAGACACAGCGCGACCTCACCCCCAATACCGGGAGAGACGAAACCCCCGAAGATCCGCTCACTGCCTCCATGTGGCTCGGGACTGTACCCAACTAAAACCTGTTTGCACGACTCCTTTGAGCCGTGGTAGGGTAGTAATCAAAGTACAGTGGGAACTCACACGAGACAAATGACGATCCTCAGGTCGATGAACTAACCTGCACACATGTCACCAGGGAACTGCCATCTGACGTCTGGTATATGACCAACTAGCATGTTCCCGGCGAGTCCTGTCCGGTGTACTCATAACCCAATGAGCACCTGTATACATCTTAGGTGAACCAACTGACACCAGTGGCTTGTGAGACCGGCCACCGCCCCTCGTCGGGGTCTCGACTGTATACACTAGTCTACTAATGGAGTATCGATGCCCAGTCTCGAAACTCCCACGACTAGGGACCTTTTAAGGAAAAGCTTATAGACCCCAGCTCTCACTTATATGATCGCCCTCATACTGCTGGTGGTCAAGCAAGAATCCTAGGGGCTCTATCAACGTGTAATAGCGACGTGTCATGTCACTTAAAACAGTACACGATGATAAAGGTAAACCAGATAGCATACTATCATCTCGAGTAAGACTGTCCTACCGGGATAGGTCCTCCCTCAATCATTACAATCACGTACCTGTGACCTAATAATTGACTCTGAGGGCACTATCTCCAACAATCTCCCACTTGCACTCAAGGCTAATTATTGCGATGCCGCATACTCACAGCACGTGTGATACCGAACACCCAACTCCTCTACTTGTCAGTCTCACAAAGATCGTTTGCGAAACTATTGCGTTCGAGGAATAGCCTCAGTGAGTGGATCCGCTCTGGTGTTTCTTTCTATGTCTCTCTATATCTCAAGTTCGCTGAGAAAGCCATCTCCCGAAATGAGCAATACCTGTCTTAGAATGTCTGGATGTCTGATGGGACTTAGCTCATAAATGAACTCCAAATCCAAACTTCTTAGACGGTATCGTCAACTGAACTCAATCAGTATCCTGCGCGATGCCACCCTCAGTATTCCCTTGGACCATCTGTCCAAAATACTGCCCCTCATTAGAGGGAAAAAGGTAACTCTGACAACCTCCTTGTCGTCCATGTCACCTTGGAAGCCTGGAATGATAACTGTCTCCCGAATAAGGCTGTCGTTATCATATCCCTAGAACATCCACTTATGTTCTAAAACTGCTTCCTACCGTTTCTCCAGGATTGGATTAATGTCAACTTATTGCATCTAGTGCAAGAACAACATCTGGTGTGGTACTTGACATCTCACGATTGACTCAATTGCCTGAGCAAGTGATCTGCCAATCATGCACGTCCCTCTCCCCTTTAGTCTGTAAGACACCTTTGGAGAGGGTGACTCCATTACCTGCAGGTGCAATACCGTGCCAGGAGTCGTCCATTCTAAATACTCTTAGAATGCTGTCTAAGTACCCAGATTAGGAAACCACCCAAATCTAGATCTAAAACCATAGATCTAGTAACCAGTATGTCTGATATAATGTCCAAGTCCTTTGTGGAGAAACCACTGTGTGACGACCAAAGTATAACCGATCGTAGTATAGGAATATCACTTCCTACTACCTTCTCAACAGATCCATCCCCTATTCTGATGACGTCAAAACTATGACTGTCACATCAGAAATAGATGATCTATCTCCGCTATATCTGCTTTAGTCTATAAATAGACATAAGCCTGATGTCCACCAATGCTTCCGCTGCTCCCACTGACTACGACAACCCTCTGGCAGAGTCATATATACGTACACTTCTGAAGCTAGTTCAGAACGACGCTATACTCATCCTCCTGCCGGGTCTCGCAGCCTGGAACAACAACAATGGCAAGTGTGGGTAAACAAGAACTTCCCTGTCACCGTCCTTGAGGCTACCGAAGTACCTCTCGGGTGCCTGAAGTTACCCACCTTATCTGCGGAGTGGCCAATGGAATGTCAAATCAGATTGAATCTTTAGGTTCCTTATCAAATCTTCAGTAATCGTTTGCGGTTCTGGAATCACTTCCAGTTCTACCATACTCCCACTGCTGTTTTTGAAAAAACCCATTTTTGATAAAACTGTGGCGAGTCTTGAACAATATTTCTATTGATCATCCAGATGGTAGAAAGTCAACCCGCGTCATAGCCTGGGTCAACCCACAAACAGCCATTACAGAAACGTGCCTTGAGTTGTCCAGTGTCTGGTTTTAAGCATAAGCCGGACAACTCCCCGTACCTTAACAACGTTAAGATATGAACTGTTCTACATCCAATATAGAACCAGAGGCACTGATTTAATTGAACCAGATTCAAATCATGCAGCTATCTCCAGTGCATGTCAACTAAATGGAAAAAGGCCGATCAGCGTTACTCAACTTAGGAATGCTTCCAATTATGAGTAACCTGAAAAAGAAGCAATTTCTCTTTATCATTACTATCAACTGAATATCATACACAAGTATCTACATCTTCGATCACTTTGAAGAATCCCGATACTTTCTATACCTGGTTCTCTACTCTATTCAAATACCTATAACTCCTCAAAACTTAGACCCTGTGTTTCTACGAAACACATGTCTAAGAACTAGAGAAGTTAAAAGTAAACAGAATATAGTATGAGGACCAACCCCTCTGTCCTAATGGACACTGGACAACATACAATACTCTGTATAAGTCCACTGAGTCTAATAACTCTTTCACTGTGTGTCGTAGGTTGAAAACTGTACTTATGGTTAAGAAGAATTACACCGCTGTTTAGTGCTCCTTACCTAACCATCCATTTATATAGGTAAATGTCATCGACATAATATCAAAAGGTATATCTCACTCTATGAAAATAGACGTACAGATATATCAATTTGAAATTGGTGCACAACAGCGGATATTCAAAACCAAATGTTTGCCGACCGGCAAACAGCCCAGATGATCTCCTCAAATATCACCGATTACAACGAATCCCGATATAATGAGGATGATCACCCAATTCCCAATAACTTACTCCCACTCATCATCTGTAAAACCATACAGATGTGAGAATCAAACCTGGTAAATACATACCCTGGAGCAAGTGTCTAATCAGGAAATCAGTTTTCTTTTAACAGTACACAGTAAAAATGAAACATTGAAATGTTTCGTTGGGGTATCCTGGTATTCCTAGTAATGCCTCTACCATTATCCAGATTCACAACTATAACCGTATAATTCTTTGCCACCTCTCCAAATCCCTTTATATGTCTTTAGTCATTACCTTCTGCACACCCCTTAGGCCAAATGGTTTTCTTCCTTCCCTACCGTTCGGCACCAGCCTATGGTTTGGAAGAAGACTATCCAATAAGCATAATGGGTGTACTGTCCTAATCCTAGGAGCACTCGCAACGCGAGAGAAGGTGAAGATAAAAGACGCCTGAATGTACTTTATTCCTATTTCTCCTGAACCAGGATCCATCCCCGAACTGGAACAAGTTCCTTTCGAGTTCGTATATAACCATACGATGGATTATCCAATAAAATGGGATCTTCGTAGTGATACGGAGTGTCCTGGAGAAATACAAAGGTGATTTAGGATTGGCGAAAGAATACATGGTTTGGTCGTGAATATCTGTTGCAATTTACTTTGCCCTCTTACTAATCCCTTGCTTTGTCTTAATCTTAATACCTTCTGTACACCGTTTAGGCTAAATGGTTTTCTTCATTCCCTACCGGTCGGCACCAGCCTATGGTTTGGAAGAAGACTATCCAATTTGCGTAATAGGTGTACTACTCCTAAACCAAGGAGTACTCGCAACATGAGAGAGGGTGAAAAGAAAAGACAACTGAATAATCCTATCCGTTTTCTCCAGAACCGGAAACCATCCTCGAATAAATTCCTTCGAGTTCGTATATAACCATACGATGGTTTTGTCCAATGGAAGTGGACGTTCGCAGTAATACGGGGTGTCCTGGAGAAAAGGGTAAAAGTAGGAGTGGCAATGAGGTCTGCAACTCTGACAATCCAAAAGCCAGTGTCAAGAAGGTTCGGTCAACTTGGTCACTGAGTCATAGTCTTAGGGTCGGGTCAATGGTTGCTGCCAAAGAGAGAGAGAAAAGAAACACTCAGCGTGCACTCTATCCTAGATCAGAATGGTTATCACTTTTTCTAATCAGGAAACCTCCCACTGTACCTCAAATTCTCCTCCAAACCTGAAAGAAGAATTAGTCGGGGTCACCCGAGGAGTAAACTAACTCATCAGTGGGAATCGGGATCCAACTCTCATCGCATGATAACGTGACGGAATCCGCTCACGTCATCACACTCCAGAAGGTATGCGCATATCTGGCAAGTTTCAGTACTTTTGAAACTCCCGATGTGATTTCTGCCCCATGCTCTTATGACCTTGACTTTGGCCAACAAATCATAAGTCACATGTCAAGTTCTACCCGTCATTCTCCAGGTTGATTCGAATCCACCCGCACAAGCCCTTGACTTTGGCCAACAAGGCTATACGACTGTTCCAAACCAACGCATCTATCTATGCTGCATATGAATAACCAACAGCTACCAAACACTGTGCCTTGACTTTGGCCAACAAACACAGCTTGAATACTATTGACTACCCATATGAAACGACGGAGGGCTACGAATGGTTTCTGGCGAAAACCTTTAACGTAGTGAACTTGATATCGTCGAAGGAACGGATAGCTTTTAGAAAATATAGTGACGAAAACCTTTACTAAAGAGGTCACTCCCGGTGAAGGGATCTCGGCTCTTTCCCCGTAGAATGGGGTGCAGGATATTCCAACTGAATACCACGGTGCAAAGCAAAAGTAATCGGCTATAGTGAAGTTAATGCCCTGACGCAAACTTCTGTCCAAGGGGTCACTCCCGGTGAAGGGATCTCGGCCCTTGCCTCATCGACTGAGGAGCAGGATATTCCAAATGAATACCACGATGCAAAACAAAAGTGAACGTCCTTGCAATAACAGCTTTTAGAAAAGTGTTCCAACAACATCAGAATAGGTTTGTTTAACTAGCATTGATCCGAATCAACGCAGTCCCATCAATTAATCACACCACAAAGAACGAAAATATACTGATGTACGTATATGCCATCCGCATTCGCCACTGGGTCCCGTCATTACCCGTTAGGTTAGCTTACTAACGACAGAGCAGGGACTGGACTAGCGCGGATGAAAAACATATACAACATCTACTAATATATATACCAATATATTATATTTCGCTCAAGGCGTGAATAAAATGCAACATCACAGAAATGTACAGCAACACAGAACAATACAGATATCTGGGATCCCCGGGTTTCACAGAGCCACTACTGAAACCCGACGTTCCCCTGGTCGTGTGGATAGCCTGTGCAATGAAATCCTAGACCCCTACGGGCGCAGCAAGTCACCCGCCAAAACCTGAAGCGAGGCAGCCCCCTTCAGCTCCGTGAATGGACCACCCAGCACTCCACGGAATCCGGCAACTTGGGCACCCCTCCTGGGTCAACCTGTACCCCCTACGAGTGCGGCGAATGGCCCGCCAATCCTAGAGTGAAGCCCCCTCCGTCCCAATGCCATGAGATGCGGGCTTGTTGCCCTCCAGGACCCGGCTATCCGTGCACCCCACCGCGGGGTAATCCTAGTACATAATGTAAAATATACATACACCGGGTACATCGACCGCAACCAGGTCGTGCCCCAAAAGAATAATACAAACAGGCAGTGACGGCAGTCCACATGTCGGACGCTCGCCCCGCAATATCAAATGTACATAATACCACCAAAACTGTACTAGCATTGCATCCAGGCTATCCCCCACGACCGATCCGCAACATCACAGCATAAACATAGAACATCAACGTGAAAGTCACGTTCGCAAATCCGTCTAACCGGGCTATAGCAGTTAGACCGGATTTACCGATCGAGTGACATTCACGGTCGCAGATATAATGTAAATACTGTGAAAAATGTGTTTAAAATTTTCCGATTGATTAAACATTAACAAGTGGGCCCCCAAACAAAACTGTAGCAACCACAGAAAACCTGGGCCCAATTTTAATATTCCAGAAAACACATTTTCAAATGAGGAAGATTATACAAAGTTTTGGGGGCATGAACAGTCAACACTGCCGCGGAAGCGCGGCCCAAGCAGGGGTTTGGCCGCGCTTCCGCGGTGGAACAGTGAGTTCATGGCACCAAATTTTTGCAGTATGCTTATATTTCCCTGCACATCACTCTGAGACAACCTGAAAAATTTTTGGACTTAAAAAAAATTCGACAGAAACTGATGTGCTTGAAATACGTGTTTTCGGGATTTTGTTCGATCGGAAACGTAAAACACATTACACAAAAGCTAGACGAAGTTAATGGCCTGGCTCTGATACCACTGTAAGTGCACGGCGGCGCCCCGGCCGTCAACCCGACGGCCAAACGCGGAAACGGTGGTAAACTTTAATTTTACGGACTTGGCAAAACCGCACCACCGCGCACTAAACCCGGATCGTGCCATTAAACTAAATCTAGCAAACAACAAGACGGGTTAGAGATGTACCGACTGATCCAAGTCCTCCGGTCTTCTCGCCATCGTCCGGATCTCCTGCGGAAAAGTCCCGTCTCCTCCTCGTCGCTGGAAGTGCACCACATCGCCTACTTTGTTTACGGGCTCCCACCTCAATGCCGAGGCAACTCGGGCACGAAGCCGGCTACTCGACGTGCCCAAGATATGCTGTAGGAAGTGTAGTGTAGAGGCTACTTGTCTCTTTGGGGTTTGTTGCCTTTGGATGGAGGAATGAGGATTGAACTTTGGAGGGAAATGAAGCTACCAATTTTTGCAAGGAAATGAGATGAAGAATGAAGCATCAAAAATGAACCTCTCATTTTTTCTCTCCTCACAATGTGTGGCCGGCCATAAGCTTTTGGAGAATGGTGGAGATGTATACAAATTGCAAGAGGGAGGTAAGTGTAGGAAAAACAAAAGAGGTGACCACAACATCAACCATACCCTTTCCTCCATACCCTTTCCTATTCAATCAAGTCTCCAAAAGCAAAAGCATGGTGGAAAAGATATGAAAGCTATCATATCAAACAATATGCAAAGAAACCCTCCACAAAATGTTATTTGCAAAACTGCAAATAACACCCTCCATCGGAAAAGTCCGGCCGGGAAAGAACAAAGGAAAACCGGCCGGAACGGAATGCAAACTGGCAACTCCAGAAAAATGGTCCCGTAATAAATTACAGGAAAAACCCCGATACTGTGCATACACACCCGCATCTGTATTCCGACCGGATACAAATGCAATGAGACAAAATCTACACTGTACTAAACTAGGACCGGCTTAAACCAAAGCCGGCTAGTATTATCCGTTCGATCCTGATCCGTGCAATACCGCACGTATCTGATCGAACCCTGCCATAATCCTATACGGCTACTAGTACAAACCGTCCGATCCTGATCCGTGCAATACCGCACGTATCTGATCGGACCCTGCCATATCTCCATACGGCCTCTAAAGCGTTTCGCCCGAAAGCCTGAGTAACAGAAAGTGTGGTGGACTCTAAAGACTCGTCAATACTATGGCTGTGGATTTAACCACTAGCACGTCAGAGGTATAAGCCAATACGTGACGGGCCACCAGCTATTGACTAAAAAGGACGTCGATGAGGAAGCTCACCCCGACACCCAACTGAGCCTGTCAGTGACAATATCCGTACAGTCCGGTCCGTTCGTCTATGAGCATCGCATGGCGGGCCTAGGGGGTTGGTAAAAGTCAGACCCCCAAAAGCGGTACAAGTCGTGTCGGAGTGTAGCCCAGAACACCCTGAGATACTACTGGAATACCTACCAGTAAATCTCCTGCCTTGGCCAAGGTCTTCGTGTAATGGCTCTCCTAGACACAGCGCGACCTCACCCCCAATACCGGGAGAGACGAAACCCCCGAAGATCCGCTCACTGCCTCCATGTGGCTCGGGACTGTACCCAACTAAAACCTGTTTGCACGACTCCTTTGAGCCGTGGTAGGGTAGTAATCAAAGTACAGTGGGAACTCACACGAGACAAATGACGATCCTCAGGTCGATGAACTAACCTGCACACATGTCACCAGGGAACTGCCATCTGACGTCTGGTATATGACCAACTAGCATGTTCCCGGCGAGTCCTGTCCGGTGTACTCATAACCCAATGAGCACCTGTATACATCTTAGGTGAACCAACTGACACCAGTGGCTTGTGAGACCGGCCACCGCCCCTCGTCGGGGTCTCGACTGTATACACTAGTCTACTAATGGAGTATCGATGCCCAGTCTCGAAACTCCCACGACTAGGGACCTTTTAAGGAAAAGCTTATAGACCCCAGCTCTCACTTATATGATCGCCCTCATACTGCTGGTGGTCAAGCAAGAATCCTAGGGGCTCTATCAACGTGTAATAGCGACGTGTCATGTCACTTAAAACAGTACACGATGATAAAGGTAAACCAGATAGCATACTATCATCTCGAGTAAGACTGTCCTACCGGGATAGGTCCTCCCTCAATCATTACAATCACGTACCTGTGACCTAATAATTGACTCTGAGGGCACTATCTCCAACAGATATTTCTAGTGAAAATATCCTATTTTCATAATAAATGGTATTTATTTGTAATATTGGTTTTGTATGGAATTCATGGTATTTTAATGGAAAGTGATTCTTGTGATTTTTGAAAAGAGTTGGAATATTTATAATATTTCAAAATAGATATTTTAATGTTACATATATATATAATCATATAAAAATAATTTATATATATATATTTTATATTTCTAAAAATCTTATTTTCTTAAGATGTCGTATTTTAAATCTTTCGAGACCGATGCTCCTTGCGGAGGTCTACATCTCGCACTACTAAGCCCGAGGATGTGCGATAATCTGCACCATCCCGAACGGGTTCCCTAAACGGGTTGTAGCGGCGCTTTGCAAAGATTTGTATAAATACTAAATCGTTTAGAAAATGGTTTTAGTAATTATGGTATTTATTTGTAAAGATGTCGATTTCCCGTATTCTATGTTCCCGATGGTATTGTGCTATGTTGCATATGAGTGTGTGAGAAGGCAGGTTATTACCTCGTGATCTACTTAAAGTTATAGCAAGTTTAATGGCTTAAATGTCGATAAAGAAACTATATGGTATTTTATTGAAAAAGTACCGTAAAAGTTAGAAATTAAATTGGATTGTCATGAAACTTGTTCAACTTGTTTAGTAGTGATTAATAGTCAACATGTAATGGTTTAAGCATAATTTTATTAAAGAAAAGTGAGGTTTTATAAAGAAACCGAATCGGAAATCAGATTTGTTCCGATTCCGTCGGGTTTTGTAATTCCGTATTTTTAGAAAAGAATAGAGAAGATAGAATTGTGACTTATGGGTTGCGAACCAGACAAGAGGAAAGATGGAATGAACGAAGCTTCCGGTGCGTCGTTTCGTCGCCGGGAGCTCCTACGGTTGTCGCCGGAAAAATCCGCCGGAGCTTCGCCTTTCGCTCACTTCGATTGCACACTATGGTTTATAAATATTTCTTGAGAGTTGGCTCAGGGTTTTAGGGTGAGGGGGTAGAGTGTAGGAATGGTATTTATAGGGTTAGGCTACATGAAGAGTTTAAATTGAAAAAAATGTAAAATGTATTAAAATTCTTTAAAAAATGGAGTAAATGAGGATTTCAAAGGTCTCTGGAACCGATCTGGGAAAATGAAGTGTGCAGGGGGGGTTAAGAATAGGAAAAGACACAACATTGATGATGGGGACTCGGCGGTCCGGCCGAGTCCGGCCGGTGGTGCCGGCCCGAGTCGGCCGGTCCGCCGGCCAACTCGGCCGATCCCGGCCGAGTCGAGGGGTCAGGAGGTGGCTGGTCGGTTGGGGTGCTCACTGGTATATTTAGTTTTGTGGGTGTAGTGGGGTTTTTGTGAGAAATGCACGTGTAAACCTTTGGTATTCTAAAAATACAAAATAAAACAATATTAAAAATAATGTGGGGTATGGGATTTGAACTCTGGTGGCTTGGTTCAGCAGTGCAAGGTATTACCAATGAGTCACAAGCTCCTTCTTGTAATTAAATTGCTACTTAATTACTTATCTTGTGCTCAGGCAATAAATATCCCTTTATGGATTTTGAAATTTTTTTTTGTAAAGAAAGTTGTATAAAATAATTAGGGTTGTTACAGAGATCCCTTCATCGGGAGTGACCCCTTGGGCAAAAGTTTGCGTCAACGTAATAACTTCACTATAGTCGATTACTTTTTTCTTTGCATCGTGGTATTTAGTTTGGAATATCCTGCACTTCATTCGACGAGGAAAGAGCCGAGATCCCTTCACCGGGAGTGACCTCTTTAGCAAAAGTTTTCGCCACTATATATTTATAAAACCACTTGGATTCCTTCAACGATATCAAGTTCATTACGTTAAAGGTTTTTCGCCAAAAACCAGCCGTATCCCTCCGCCATTTCAGAAAAGCAACGCCTAGTATTCGTGCTATGTTTTTTGGCTTCCGTCAAGGCACAGTGTGCGGTAGCTATGTGTTACTTTTCTGTAGCATGGATATGCATTAATCTAGGACAGTCGTGCAGCCTTGTTGGCATTCGTCAAGGGCGAGTACGGGTGGGTCTAGATTAATCAGGACAATGACGGGTAGAACTTGACTTGCAACTTATGATTTGTTGGCATTCGTCAAGGTCATAAGCTGCTTGGGGTAAAATCATATCGAGAGTTTCAAACATACAGGAAACTTTCCAGGCATGCGCATACCTTCTGGAGTGTGGTGACTTGAGTGGCTTCCATCAAGTTATCATGCGATGATAGTTGGATCCTGATTCCCACTGATGAGTAGGATTACTCTTCGGGTGATTCTGACTAATTCTCTTTTTAGGTTTGGAGGAGAATTCGAGGAAACAGTGGGAGCCATCCAGATTAGATAAAGTGATTATCCATTTTGATCTAGGTTAGAGTGCACGCTGAGTGTTTCTTTTCTCTCTCTTTGACAGTGACCATGGTCCGACCATAGACTATAACTCAGTGACCAAGTTAACCAAACTTTCTTATAAACACTAGTTTTTGGATTGTCCAAGTTGCATACATCATTGCCACTCCTTCTTTTACCCTTTGCCTTTCTCCAGAACACCCCATATCACTACGAATATCCGCTTCCATTGGATAAAACCATCATATGGTTATATACAAACTCGAAGGAACTTTTTCGAGGATGGTTTCTGGTTCTGGAGAAAATGAATAGGATTATTCAGCTGTCTTTTCCTTTTACCTTCTCTCAGGTTGCGAGGGCTCCTAGGATTAGGAGACGGTACATCTATTATGCTCATTAGATAGTCTTCTTCCAAACCATAGGCAGGTGCCGAAAGGTAGGGAATGAAGAAAACCAATTAGCTTAAAAGTGGTGTACTGAAGGTAATAAGTAAAGACAAAATAAAAGGATTAGAAAGAGGGCAAAGTAAATTGCGACTGTTATTCACGACCAAACCAAATTTTTCATCGCCACTCCTACTTCACTTTTGTATTTCTCCATAACACCCCGTATCACTACGAACATCCAATTCCATTGGATAAATCCATCGTATGGTTATTGATTGGTCGAGGTTCTGCGTATTCAAGTTTTAGTTTAAATACCGCAATCAAGACGGTTTCGCTTGTAGCTAGCCGGTTGAGTACGGGTCGTCCGCAGGGAGATGGGAATCTTTTTCTATGTGCTTTAACGAGTTAAGTCCGATTTTTCAGATTTTGTTTGTGATTATCTAAGTGTTAAGTTGATATTTAAAGAGAGCTTGTTAGGGTTAGGATTATGTTAGTTTGAGTTAGGAGTCTCCACATCTTTCGTTGCCCCTCTTAATATCGGTGTTACGGTAATCGGCAACAACGGGGATTAGCACGACTAGGAAGGAACTTACGAGTATAAGCTAGGCTTTCCAAAGCATAAGTTCTTCCTTTTGGTGCTTGTCCGTCCGTTCTTGGCTCTTAGCCATAACCTCCGGTTAATTCAACCACAACCGGTCTCACTACGGAATCACCGCTATCATGTAGGATAGGATGCCGTAAGGAGCGGATTGTGGTTCAATTAACGGGAGTCGAATTAAGCTGTTGGGCAAGGAAAGAGTGAGAGAGATTTCCTTCTCTCAAACTTCCCTTATCCTACCCTAACAAGTATGAACTACTCACACATCATGATACGGAAAAATAAAACAAAACAAAAGAGGAAGATAGAAAGAAAGAGATTAGAAAAATACGACCAGCTATTTGCGACCTCACCTTGGCGAGGATCGAGCGTAAGCATCATTGTCGTATTAAGGATAAAGAAAAAGAGAGAAGAAAGAAACAACAAGAAAATAACAACAACTACTTAACGAATTAAAATTACAACAATTATAGAAAAAGAAAGACAAGCATGATAATAAAATGATCTTCTTTATTCACCAATCTTCACTCACAAAGCTCACTACAAGTTTAATGGAGAAGAGATGAGAAGAAGAAGAACATGTAATCTAAAACCTAGCAAAAAGAATACAAGATTATGGACCCTTTCCTTCTCAAAGTTCTGGGCTATTTATAGGCTGGAGAATGGAAATCTAGGGCAACCACCAGAACACATATACAAAGACAAAAATACCCCTAAAAAATGGTCAACTACCGCCACCATATGGCCGCGGATCCGCGGCCTAGACCCCCTATTGGCCGTGGATCCGCGGCCCTTTGGAGGAGTTGGGCTCTCGTCTTTCTTGGGCTTTCCTGGTTTGATGTCCCCTTTATTCTGATATATGTATTTTCTGGAAATACTTCCATATTTCTGTTGAGGGAAAGGTGGACTTTTGTCAAGATTTTCTTGAGCTCCGCGTAGATTTCTTGGAACTTGTTGTGCCATTGAGCCTTGTGCATGAAGGTGACAATGATTTGACATTTTGTCTTCTTAAACTGGTATCTGGCAACATACGGATGAAGAGCGGAGACCGTGTTTTCTCAGTGGTTGGCAGGAACTCGGATTTTGTCGTGTTTTCCATGAATTTCACCGTTTTAGAACCGAGAACCTGTATCCTGCAATTTACTAGCAAACACGGCTCAAGAGTATCTACCGATAAGCAATGTGATAGAAATTGGGCGGTATAAAAATGCAAAAATCCGATATGAACAAATACCCCCAAACTTATCATTTGCTCGTCCCGAGCAAAGCCAATTTATTCACAAAAAAATTTCCTAACCTCACTTTCGCAGGGAACGCGATTGCACTGAGCATGTGCAACAAGCCGTTAAACCTCTAGGTGTCCCTAGTAGGAGGAGTGTTGTCTCCTGAGGGTTTTCAGCGGATACTACCCACAAAATCCGGTCAAGCTAGTTTTGTAAAATAACTAAGATTCAAACCCTAAAGTTTTGTTTCAGAAAATAACAATTCTATTATCCTAGGTCTAGACTATCGAACCTTTATTTTTCACATCTCACTTCTTTTTTAACTACAGCTTTTATATGTCTTCACGTGCAGTGCAAATAGTGTCGTTAAGTTCCCGAAAGGTCGAATAAAGTCATCATATCACACAATTAAGCCCGGATAAAATTTTTAAAAGGATCACATAAGTTTTATAAAGAGTTAAGCAATTTTTCAAGCTTCGTTTTCCAGTAAAAAGTTTCAACTTCAGAATTTCTATCTTCCTTAACAGGAAACTAGGTCTTATTTTTCACTCCACCCTTTCCTTGTTTTCATTTCATACACACCTCTGTGAACGTGCAATAGTCTTTATCATAGAATAAAACCTTCATATCTCCGCTAAATTTTTTATAAAAGCCTGTCTTTTATCAAGATTATTCTCACACGAAGAACCGTTAGGAATTTTAACTCGGAGAGAACACTTGCTTGATTTTTTTTTAAACTGGACTTTCTAGGCTTCTTAGCGAGCTTTGGGCCAATGCACCCAAACCAGTTGGTTTTAGGGCATTAGGTGTAGAAACACCCCAGCAGACTTAATTACTCAAGTTACCTAGGTCCAAAAACAAAAGACAGTTTGGCGTGAAAATCAGATGATTTAATACGAACGGAGATATAACCGGCAGTTCCATTATTTTTTTGGATAAAAGACGTGTTTAGTGGGTTTGGTGTGTAATCATTCCAATCAAGTTCCAGATGGGTTATTTTTCAGACTTAGTTCCAATTACGGCATCAATAACATTCCTTCATATTCGCTTTACTTCATAAACTATTCTTGACATTACTTATTTCAGAACAAACCTATTTGATCCTCAGAAAATCATTTATCTGTTTAAAAGTTTTTAAACATAAAAGACTTGTCATTTAATTTCCAAAAACTCACGACACGTGTAGTGTGATGTAAAGACGTATATCAGCTATAGTTAACTTCAAAGGAGAGTTATCTTTCAGGTTTTCAAAATCTAAACATAAGATTTAGTTATTCTTATTTTATCAAACAAAACCGTCGAAATGTTGAATCAGAGTCCTCCCACTAGCTAACTTGACAAAAAAGTTTTTATGTTTTTAGAAAATTTTCAGATTTTTATGGATTTTATGGGTTTTAATATGCAGATGCAAAATATACATATGAATGCGAAGGTAAGAAATGCGTACCGAGCGTACCCCCAAACTTAAACTGGACAGTGTCCTCACTGTTATTGCATGAAGAGATCATTTGAAGGGTCAAAATTGTCGGTTAGCGATACACAATTTTTTTTTTGTTTTTAAAGAAAAGAAAAAGAAAAAGAATATACACAAATATATACAAAATGGTTTATACATACCCCCAAACTTATTTGGAACAGTGTCCACTGTTCTTGGCTGGATAACCGAAGTTTGGAGGTAGGCAGAGGAAGATCAGACAGGGTAAACCGGCTCCTGTAAGAACAGGAGCTCCTCTGTTAGTTCGGCGCTAAGGTACGGTTTGAGTCGATTGTTTAACGAACGCCTCCAGACTTCGCTCGAGCGAGGAAACCTTATCGTTGTTTGACGGAACAAAGTTGTTTGGTGGAAAAGAATTGTTGGGTGCAAAGTTGTTCGTCTGATTTTGGAAAGGTTGGGGTTGGAAGGGCTGCTGATATTGATGTTGAGTTTGTGGTTGCGCTTGTTGTTGCGGTGGAGGGGCCCTTTGGAAATTGTTGCCTTGGAATTGATTCTGATTCTGATTCCAGGCGAAATTGGGATGGTTCCTTCAACCGGGATTGTAGGTGGAAGATTATGGATCATTCCTCGGTCTTTGCTGAAATGCAGCATTGACCTGATCCTGTCCTTGCGAGGGTGGATTGTAAGGACACTCTTCGGTCAAGTGAGAAGGATCGGAACAACAAGCGCAAATGGTACGAAGGGGGAGAACAGGGGCAGGAGCAGGAGCAGAAAATTTGCTCTCTATCGCTTCAAGCTTTCTTGTTATTGCAGCCATTTCAGCTTTCATCGCAATAGAGACATCAAGTTGGTGGATTCCTACCCTAGACTGACCGGTAGAAGTGGAGGTAGAAGAAGAAGAAGTCGGTCTGGTGCTCTCCCATTGTAGCGTTTGCTCCGCAAGGTCGTCAAAGAATTGCCACGCTTCCTCGTCAGATTTCGATAGGAAGTGGCCCTGACAGATGGTCTCCAACAACTGCTTCGTTGCTGGGTTCAGGCCCTCGTATAAGGTTTGGCAGAGCTGCCATTTCTCTATACCGTGGTGAGGACACTGAACAAGAAGGTCTTTGTATCGGTCAAAGCACTTCCAGAAGGGTTCAGAAGGAAGCTGGGAGAATTGGTTGATTTCATTTCGAATCCTTGCGGTTTTATGATTCGGATAAAATTTCTTTAGAAACGCTTTAACAAACTCGTCCCAGCTGGTGATTGAGTGGGAAGCGGTGCTATACAGCCATTTTTCAGCAAGATCGCATAAAGTGAACGGAATGACCCGTAGACGTATAGCATCGTCCGACAGCTGGGTGGTTTTCATCATGGCACAGACGTTTTGAAATTTATTGATGAAGATATAGGCATCTTCAGATTCAAGCCCATGAAAACGTGGAAGCATGTTGATGAAATGGGGCTTAATTTCAAAGTTGTCCCCATTGGCAGGAGGAAGAGAAAGGCAGGTGGGAAGTGCAGAACGGGTGGGGTAGAAACGATCCTGGAGCGCGATTCGCTGCGGCGCTACAACAGGCGGAGGTGGTGGGATATTGGTCTCCGTAGGAGGTGGAGCCAATCCAGCGGAAGTCAAAGAGATGTTCGGATTAAATCCTGACATCGCGGAAGAAGAGGTTGGTGAAGGTGAAGGTGAAGATGTATGAACAGAATTCCGGTCAACGTCGGAGTTGGCCGGCAAAGGAAGGGGTGAAAGAGGAGTGGACGGAGTTTCGACTTCGGAGTCGATCGCGTAGTCGGTAGCGACTAACGTAACGCGGACTAGACGGGCGCTAGTGTCCCGAGTCCAAGCGGACATACACTAAACGAGTTTAGTATAGTCAAAGCGGAGAAGGTGAGGGTAAGAAAACGTCAATGGAGAAAATGATGGGTGGAGGGTGAAAAATAGATTTGGCGACAAAAGGGCAGGATTTTATAAAAGTTTTTGATTATTTTTTTGATTTTTTTTTAGAAAGAGATTTACAGAAATATGTACGGACTTACGGCTTTAAGTAATCACAAACAAGATATGCACAATCTCACCTAGATCTACGGTCGCCTAGGTCAACTAGACCTGCTCTTAACTGTTCCAGAGGGCTAGAAAAAGGACCTCAAACCGCCTCTTCTCCGTCTAATGCGGCCAGATAAGTGCCAGGTAAGTGGGAGGTTGTCCAATGCTTTCGCGAAGTTCCTTAATTAAATAACCACTTGCCTTCATCACACTTGCCTAGGCACCGCAAAAGTCAGATAGGATAAACGGCCGATGCCTGTAACTAGTCCTCTGTCTTAATGAGCGCGAAGTCCTTAGGGCTGAAGTCTAGTATTTTTTAATTTTTAACAGTGGTCAATGCATATGCTTTTTGTGATTTTTGGGGTCCGGGGAAGGGTGATGAAATCCCCACCCAATCTGAATTGGTTTCAAGCCCCTTAAGTCCGTATTAAGAAATGCAAAGCAGTAACAAATTAACTGCAAACAATTTTTATTTTTTTAGCGCGGCGCAAAGAATCCTGCACAAGAACAGTTTATTGGAAGGAGGAGAAGAGTTTGCGCAAAGAAATCTGCAGAAAACACAGTTTATTGGAGTCCAGAGGAGTGGGAGAGAGGAGAGAGACTTACAGAGAGATTTTGGGGCTCTGAAGCCACCAAGTGGCCGCGGATCCGCGGCCAAACACCACCTTAGGCCGCGGTTCCGCGGCTATATGGAGGAATTGGAGCTTCAAATTTCTGGGGTGTGCTGGTATGCCTCTCCTCTGCTTGTATGGAGTTGAGGAATCTGTGTTTGCTCACTGTATATGCTCCAGATTTTTACAGTAGACCGTTTGCTTCGTTTTGATCCATCGCGGTGTAGCCGCGAAATGTGGGTCTATCTTCCCACGTCTTTGGCACTGAACTTGAACTCCGTATTTTCCTGCACACTTGCACAAAAACTAATCAAAAATAACAAGATGATTTTTTTACAAAGTATATTTTTTTGTTTTGGTTTTCGGTTGTATTCACAAGTTAACCCGAAATTACACAAAGAAATAAACTACCGTCTCCCCGGCAACGGCGCCATTTGATTGGTCGAGGTTCTGCGTGTTCAAGTTTTAGTTTAAATACCGCAATCAAGACGGTTTCGCTTGTAGCTAGCCGGTTGAGTACGGGTCGTCCGCAGGGAGATGGGAATCTTTTTCTATGTGCTTTAACGAGTTAAGTCCGATTTTTCAGATTTTGTTTGTGATTATCTAAGTGTTAATTTGATATTTAAAGAGAGCTTGTTAGGGTTAGGATTATGTTAGTTTGAGTTAGGAGTCTCCACATCTTTCGTTGCCCCTCTTAATATCGGTATTACGGTAATCGGCAACAACGGGGATTAGCACGACTAGGAAGGAACTTGCGAGTATAAGCTAGGCTTTCCAACGCATAAGTTCTTCCTTTTGGTGCTTGTCCGTCCGTTCTTGGCTCTTAGCCATAACCTCCGGTTAATTCAACCACAACAGGTCTCACTACGGAATCACCGCTATCATGTAGGATATGGTGCCGTAAGGAGCGGAATGTGGTTCAATTAACGGGAGTCGAATTAAGCTGTTGGGCAAGTAAAGAGTGAGAGAGATTTCCTTCTCTCAAACTTCCCTTATCCTACCCTAACAAGTATGAACTACTCACACATCATGATACGGAAAAATAAAACAAAACAAAAGAGGAAGATAGAAAGAAAGAGATTAGAAAAATACGACTAGCTATTTGCGACCTCACCTTGGCGAGGATCGAGCGTAAGCATCATTGTCGTATTAAGGATAAAGAAAAAGAGAGAAGAAAGAAACAACAAGAAAATAACAACAACTACTTAACGAATTAAAATTACAACAATTATAGAAAAAGAAAGACAAGCATGATAATAAAATGATCTTCTTTATTCACCATTCTTCACTCACAAAGCTCACTACAAGTTTAATGGAGAAGAGATGAGAAGAAGAAGAACATGTAATCTAAAACCTAGCAAAAAGAATACAAGATTATGGACCCCTTCCTTCTCAAAGTTCTGGGCTATTTATAGGCTGGAGAATGGAAATCTAGGCCAACCACCAGAACACATATACAAAGACAAAAATACCCCTAAAAAATGGTCAACTACCGCCACCATATGGCCGCGGATCCGCGGCCTAGACCCCCTATTGGCCGCGGATCCGCGGCCCTTTGGAGGAGTTGGGCTCTTGTCTTTCTTAGGCTTTCCTGGTTTGATGTCCCCTTTATTCTGATATATGTATTTTCTGGAAATACTTCCACATTTCTTCCAGAATTTTTGTTGAGGGAAAGGTGGACTTTTGTCAAGATTTTCTTGAGCTCCGCGTAGATTTCTTGGAACTTGTTGTTGCCATTGAGCCTTATGCATGAAGGTGACAATGATTTGACATTTTGTCTTCTTAAACTGGTATCTGGCAACATACGGATGAAGAGCGGAGACCGTGTTTTCTCAGTGGTTGGCAGGAACCCGGATTTTGTCGTGTTTTCCATGAATTTCACCATTTTAGAACTGAGAACCTGTATCCTGCAATTTACTAGCAAACACGGCTCAAGAGTATCTACCGATAAGAAATGTGATAGAAATTGGGCGGTATAAAAATGCAAAAATCCGATATGAACAGTTATATACGAACTCGAAGGAACTTTTTCGAGGATGGGTTCAGGTTCAGGATAAATAGGAATAAGGTTTATTCAGTTGTCTTTATCTTTACCTTCTCTCAGGTTGCGAGTACTCCTAGGATTAGGAGAGTACACCTATTACGCTTATTGGATAGTCTTCTTCCAAACCATAGGCTGGTGTCGAATGGTAGGGAAGGAAGAAAACAATTTAAGTCTAACAAAGGTGTATAAAAGGTAACGACTAAAGGCAAATAAAGGGATTTGGAGAGATGGTAAGGAAATATATGGTTTCAGTCAAGAATCTGGATAATGGAAGAGGCATTACTATGAATACTAGGATACCCCTACAAAATATTTTAATGTTTCAGTTTCACCGTGCGTTGTTAATTGAAAACTAATTTCCCAATTAGGTCCTTACTCCAGGGTATGTATTTACCAGGTTTGATTCTCACGTCTATATGGTTTTACAGATGATGAGTGAGAGTAAGTTATTGGGAATTAGGTGATCATCCTCATTATATTGGAATTCGTTATAATTGGTGATATTTAAGGAAATCGCCTGGGTTATTTTCCAGACGACAAATATTTGATTTTGAATATCCGATGTTATGCACCAATTTCAAACTGATATATTTGTACGTTTATTTTTATAAAGTGAGATATAACTTTTTGAAATTATGTCGATGACATTTACCTATATCAGTTGATAGTTAGGTAAGGAGCATTCGACAGCGGTGTAATTCTTCATAACCATAATACAGTTTTCAACCTACGACGGATAGGGTTTGAGTTATTAAACTCAGGGGACTTATACAATGTATTGTATGTTGTCCAGTGTCCATTAGGACAGAGGGGTTGATACTCACACTATATTCTGTTTACTTGTGACTTCTCCAATTTTAGATACGTGTTTCGTAGAAATACAAAGTCTAAGTTTTGAGAAGTTATAGGTACAAGAATAAAGTAGAGAACCATGTGTTGCAAGTATCAGGATTCGTCAGGGTGATCGAAGATGTAGATACTTGTGTATGGTATTCAGTTGATAGTAATGGTTTTGAGAAACTAGTTTCTTTTTCAGGTTACTCATAATTGGATGCACTCCTAAGTTGAGTAATGCCGATCGGCCTCTCTCCATTTGATTGACATGCACTGGAGACAGCTGCATGATTTGAATCTGGTTCCAATTAAATCAGTGCCTCTATTTTTATATTGTATATAGAATGGTTCATATCTTAACGATGTTAAGGTACGAGGAGTTGTCCAGCTTATGCTTAAAATCAGACTCTGGATAACTCAAGGCACGTTTCTATAATGGCAGTTTGTGGGTTAACCCGGGCTTTGACGAGGGTTAATTTTCTACCATCTGGAAGATCAATAGTGATATTATTCTTGACTCGCCACAGTTTTAGTAAAATGGACTTTTTCAGAAAACAATAGTGGGAGTATGCAAGAACTGGAAGTGATTCCAGAACCACAAACGATTACTAAAGATTTAATAAGAACTTAAAGATTCAATCAGGTTTGACATTCCATTGGCCACTCCGCATATATGAAGGGTAACCTCAGGCACCCGAGAGGCACTTCGGTAGCCTCAAGGACGGTGACATGGAGGTTCTTGTTTATCCAGACTTAACACTACTGTTGTTCCAGACTATGAGACCCGGCAGGAAGATAAGTATAGTGTCAATCTAAAATGGCTTTAGAAGTGCACGTGTATATGGTTCTGCCAGAGGGTTGTCGTAATCAGTGGGAGCAGCGGAAGCGTAGTGGACAAGTGGCTTGTGTCTATTTATAGACCAAAGAGGATATAGCGGAGATAGATCATCTATTTATGATATGACAGTCATGGGTTTTGACTTCATCAGAATAGAGGATGGATCTATTAAGAAGGTAGTAGGGTGTGATGTCCTGGTATTTGGATAACATACACAGAGTAGGAAGTGAAATTCCTATACTATGATCGGTTATACTTTGGTTTTCACACAGTAGTTTCTCCACAAAGGTTATGGATATTATATCAGACATTCTGGTTACTAGATCTATGGTTTTAGATCTAGATTTGGGAAGTGTTCCAATCTGGGTACTTAGACAATATTCTAAAAGTATTTTAGAATGGACGACTCCTGGCATGGTGGTGAACCTGCAGGTGAAGGAGTCACCCTCTCTAAAGGTGTCTTACAGACTAAAAGGAGAGGGATGTGCATGATTGACATATCACTTGCTTAGGCAATTGAGTCAATCGTAACATGTCAAGTACCACACCAGATGTTGTTTTGGCACTAGATGCAATAATTTGATATATTAATCGAATCCTGGAGAAAATGATTGGAAGCAGTTTATGAACATAAGCGGATGTTCTAGGGATTTGATAACGGAAGCCTTCTTCTGGAGACGGTTATCATTTCAGGCTTCCAAGGTGACCTGGATGACAGAGTGACTGTCAGAGTTATAGTTTTCCCTCTGACGAGGGGCAGTAGTTTGGACAGATGGTCCAAGCGGATACTGAGGAAGGTATGGCGCAGTATACTGATTGAGTTCAGTAGACGATACAGTCTAAGAAGTTTGCTGGATTTGGAGTTCTTTTGTGAACTGGTCCCCATCAGATATCCAGACATATTCTAAGACAGGTATTGCTCATTTCGGGAGATAGTTTTCTCCGTGAAGTTGAGATATCGAGAGATACAGAAAGAAACACTGGAGCGGATCCACTGAGGCTATTTCCCGAATGCAATAGTTTTATAAACGAGGTTTGTAAAACTGATTAGTAGAGGAGTTGGGTGTTCGGTATCATACGGGCTGTGAGTATGCGACATCGCAATAATTAGCCTTAAGTGCAAGTGGAAGATTGTTGGCTATAGTGCCCTCAAGTCAATTATCGTAGTCACAGGTAGATGATTATGATGATTGAGGGAGAACCTATACCGATAAAACAGTGTTACTCAAGATGATAATATGCTATTTGGTTTGTTTTTATCATCATGTATATATTGATAGAACCCATAGGATTCTTGCTTGACTACCAGCATTGTGATGGCGATCACATATGTGGGAGCTGGGGTTCTATAAGCACATCCTTAAATGTCCCTAGTCATGGGAGTATCGAGACTGGGCATCGATACTCCAGTGTAGACTGATGTATACTTATCTAGACCCTGACGAGGGACGGTGGCCGGTCTCACAAGCCATTGGTGTTAGATGTTCACCTAAGATAGTATACAGGTGCTCATTGGGTTATGAGTACACTGGACGGACTCGCCGGGAACATGCTAGATGGTATTATACCTATTGTCAGATAGCAGTTCCCTGGTGACATGTGTACAGGTTAGTCTGTCGAACTGAGATCGTCATTTGTCTCGTGTGAGTTCCCACTGTACTTTGATTACTATCCTACCACGGCTCAAAGGAGTCATGCAAACAGGTTTTAGTTGGGTAAGTCCCGAGCCATATGGAGGCAGTGAGCGGATCGTCAAGGATTCGTCTCTCCCGGTATTGGGGGTTGATGTCGTGCAGTGCACGGGTGGCCATCACTAGAAATCCTCGGCCGGGGTATGTGAGAATTACCGATCCAGGATCGATAGTTTCTCAGGTAGTGATGGGTTTCATACCGACACGAATTATCGCGTTATTAGGGGTCTGACTTTATCCACCCCCTAGACCCGATATGGGATACTCTTAGACGAACAGACCGGACTGTACGGATATTGTTACTGACAGGCTCAGTAGGGGTTTGGATGAGTTTTCTCGTCGGCCTTCCTTTTGCTCAATACCTGGGCAGCCGTTACGTACAGCTAGTGCCGCTGACGTGCTTGTGGTTAAACTCACTGCCAGAGTATTGACGAGTCTTTAGAGTCCCACACAGAGGGTTTTCACGGTTCAGGCGATATGATGTAGGTGACGTATGTTGATACATATAGGTGTCCGATTAAATATGTGCGCGGACTGCACAGACTTTAATCGGACGGTTGATAATACTAGCGGCTTAGGATTAAGCCAGATTGTTAAATCAAGTTTTGATTTAATAATTTACATATGTATTTGTATATATGTATTCTAGTATTATTGCTCACTATTTATTTTCTCTCTTGGCTATTCGTATTTTCGTACGAATACGCGTATGTGTATTTCGATACATGTACCGGGAAGCATTCCGTATTTATACAGAATGGCTTCTAGAAGATTTGCCACCTCATTATTGATTTTCCATTTTAGAAAAATCATTTGGTTTATAATGAGGTGGAAATGTGACAAAGCATGGGTCTTGCATATGTAGTGATTGGTATGGGCTTGTTAATATTTTATTGCAAATTGGAAAAGGATTTTTGGCTCTCTCTCTTGCTCACTTTCATTACATTCACACCCAAAAAGACTTAACCATTTAGCTCATGACATTCTTGCTTTCATCACCTCCACATCTTCCATGGTTGTTCTATGAGCATAATATTTTGAGAGAAAATTATGGTGAGACTATCCTACACCCCCACTCTCCACTGCTAGCGATCTTGGAGGGTTGGTTGGTCCGTTTAACGAACCTGGAACTTGCACCATTTCCCTCGGGTGGAAATGGTTGAAGACCCGAAGGACTTGGTTCATTAGGTATAACCATTCCTATCTCTTTTCTTAGATTGCTAGTTTTACGGTTAATGGTTTCGATCTTGTTAATCGGGTAATGGTAGCGCCGGGATTTAGAAAATTTTTGTTCTGCATTTGGCCACGGTTTGATGGTCGGGGCGCTCCCGTAACCCTTCACTGCTACCCGATGACAGGTATAATACCTACCAGCAGTTCCCGATGAGTCCTGTCCAGTGTACTCATAACCTAATGGTCACCTGCATACTATCTCCAGTACGACGTACTAATGACTGTGGGACAGACCATCTCCCCTGCTGGGATGAGAAGCGTATACACTAGTCTACTCTGGAGTATTGATGCCCTGTCTCGATAATCCTACGACTAGGGACCTGTATAAGGATGTGCTTATAGACTACCCATCCCCCACTAGTGTGACTGCCATCACAACGCTGGTAATCAAGCAAAGATCCTAAGGGCTCTACCAATATGTATAAGCGATATGCTAAAAGAAACACAGGCACATATTAAGGTAGAAACAAACCAGGTAGCATACTACCATTTTGAGCAAGACTGTTACTATATCCGTGTATATCCCAAGCCTCCATTAAGTAATATACAAACCAGTATGATACAATAATAGCCTTTAGGGCATATATCACTAACAATCTCGCACTTGCACTAAGGTTATATATTGGCGTATCGCAGACCAATGATCTCGAATAGCCTCTCGAACAGTGTCTGAGAGATTGCTTGTTGTGAGTAGATCTATAGTGTTGATTTCCAAATCTACTCTCCTCATCTCGATCTCCCAGAGATCAACTATCTCCCTAATCAGGTGGTACCGCCTCATGATTCGTCTGGATCTCTGATGGTACCTGGGTTCCTTCCCTAAAACTATAGCACCGTTTGTTGTCAATACTAAAGTATAGGACCAACAATGGAAGGAACCACCTGATGTTCAGTTAAGAACTTCCTCATCCATACTGCCTCTTTTGCGGTGTCTTATGCAGCGAAATACTCTGTTTCCATCTGTCGAGTCAGCAACGGTACCCTGTTTGGAGCTCTTCCAATAGACCGCTCCTCCATTGAGGTTAAAGTATAACCCGATATGGACTTGGAGTCATCCTTATCACTCTGGAAGATGGAGTCAGCAAAGGCCTCGATGTGGAGGTCTTTTCTGCCATACGCCAAGAACGCCTCCTTAGCCCTTCTCAGGTACTTGAGGATGTTCATTACCGCTTTCCAGTGCTTCTCTGTCACGACCCGAAATATTAGCCCGTGACCAGCTCTTGAATCACGCAACGTCCAAAGGCGTAACGGAATTCAAGTAAGCTGAAACCCAGAAATCTAAACCTTTTTAAGAAAATAAAGGAGGTGAAGTTATTGAAATAAGGTATATTGAAATCAAGTGTGCTTAAATGCATAGAAAGGAAACATTAATGATGCAAGTGAAAGTTACTAGTTTGAAAACATGTTTCGTCTTTTAAAAATTTTGGCAGCATCTCCTTTGTATATTTTGATCCAAAACCACAGATACATAATAATGATAATGGCATCCCCAAGCGGGAGCTAGCTCTTCGCCAAATGGCGGATCACAACCACACAATACAGTAAATACGAGTATACGACACCCAACGGCGAAGATCACCCCAAAAGAATAAAGAGTAAAGCGAGAAATCAAAACCACAAGAAGTTAAATACCCCTCGCTCTAAGTCTCACAACCACAATCCCACTAAGTCTCATTACTTATACAAATTTCTAATTTTTATTGATTGATGGAGTTAACTAGATACAATATGAAATATAATACAAGAGTGGGTACGATACAAATGTCCCACCTACCACTGCAAAACACTCAAATGAAGCTGTGTGCCAGCGATGCCGCTGCTAATCCAAGCGGTCAATCTGCAAGAACTGTGGCACAACGGGGGTGAGTTGCCAACTCGTGAATATAAAAATATCTACAAGTAGAAATCGAATAAACAACGACTCCTAGGTCAACTATATCAAAAGGTAATACTATGATATCTAGGGTTACCGGGTCGTATATGTGCCAACAAGGTAGTCAAACCTATATGCATGCGGATAACATCCAACAGTAATAATCAATGCATGTATATGGATCTCGTCCAACCATAATCAAGGTATGCATGCATGTGGATCTCGTCCACCCATGTAATCAATGTATGTATGCATGTGGATCTCGTCCACCCATATAATCAATGTCTATAAGCATGTGTATAACCTCCAACAGTAAAATCAATGTATGTATGAATGTATGTGGATCTAGTCCACGCGTCAACCACTGACGCAACAACATCATGCATGTAAATATCATAAAAGAGTGTGCATGAAAGTATGAGGATATATATATCAACGGTGTCTCTCACGACACATCAAAATCATGGAACCTGAGTGCCTAACATCGACACTCGAAAACATCATTAAAACCGTGCTTAGCATCGGCACGTAAATCCTCATATATCGGGCTCCGTCGGTCCGGATCGGCCCACGGGCTCCATCAGTCCGGATCGACCCATATCATCTCTCGACTCCGGTCGGTATCCTCCGGATATGCTCCGAGCCCAAATACTATCACCGGTAGGTAGTGCTCCTCTGCCGGGCTCACCGTCTAACATATACGAGTCTTCTTGCCCCGGGGTACCTCACTGGGTCCACCATGTACCCGTAGACGATGCCTACCGCTCCTCGAATCGGATTTTACATGCCACTCTCAGAACCGAGAAAACACATGGTGGACGCACTGAAATATCATATCAAGAGAAACCGGGTTTTTAAAACAGTACATGCTTTCTTTTAAAATAGCCACGGTTCTCAAATCCAGAAATCTCATGAAAACAACATATCTCAATGCGTAAAAGCGTAAAGCATGATGTATGCGACATATAACAGAAATGTAAGCATAACAATATATCATGCAACATGGAACAGTGATATGGCATATTTAGGGGAAACCGCTCTTTTAAAATGATTCCAGTTTTTAAAATATAACATGCGGTTCCCAATCTCCCAATAAAACCAGTGATCTATGTAGGTACAATATGTATATGCGCAAGTATAGATGTACCAATGTATTTGTGCACAAATATGGATGTACAAGTGTGTATATCCGCAAGTATCAATGTATCAATGTATATGTGCACGAATATGGATATACAAATGTGTATATCCGCAAGTATGAATTTATCAATGTATATGTGCACGAATATGGATATACAAATGTGTATGTGCGCAAATAAGGATGTATCGATGTATATGAGCAAGCAGGTTATGCGAAGAGTCACATCATTATGCAGCAATCCTATTGTGTAGTGATATGGCAATTGTCGATGATGAAGTGTGTGAGCCTACAATCTGTGTACGTGTAACATACGCATCATCGATAATGGTGTAGGTGTACTATCACAAGTATAAGTAATGCAATGCGAAAAGCATGAATGCATCATGAGGTAAATCGTCAGCTAGAAGCTATAAGGTATACATATCTAATATGGTCGAGTCGGTGAATCTATCAATCGGCATCCAGCCTAACAACATTCGTACGGTATAATCCATCGTACGACAACCTCTAGTCAATGGTATGGATCAATCATTAAGTCAAACTCATCACGCACGGAAAATCATCGTACGGTGGCATTAAGCTAATAGGGATCCTATCATCCTATACGACAAATGAGGGTACGACCTAATATCACATACGGCCTATCATCCGTGATTCACAACATTCTATATATATATATAACCCTATATACCTATGTCCCAGGTCACATCTGCAATAATCTCATATCAGGGACCGGCAGGGTATAAATCATCTCGATCGACTCGCATACGTATACCAACATATCATCATATCAGCATATCATCATATCATCATATCCATCTTATATTCTTTTCATCGCATTAATAACTCATATCAAGCCGAGTTTACCTAAACATTCTATCTCTACTATAAGTATAAGTGTCTAATCTAATAAACACACCCGAACCATACAATCAGATTTTTAAAGAAGTGAATCATAGTTTTGAAAATAGGGGTTACCGTGTTTTTAAGGAAAAGCTATCATTTGAAAATCCGTAACATCCCTCAAGGTATATGTTTAAAAGATACATAAAATTTTTCGATTTAGAAAAAGGTATGGTTCGGATGACATATCTACATCGACTATCTAGTCCTACAGTACCCTAAACGGCAATATCGCTAAACGTCATCCTATGATAGTAGTAACATATCAATTCTAAATATCCTCTAGTTTCTAATATGGTTTCGTAGCTATCCTCATTCTAACCCTAGTTTCCTAATCTAGGTTTCCTAACCATATTCTATAATCAGTCTTCCATCAAAACTTTGCGGGGGTGCTATACGCCATCCACCCGACTTCCCCGGTAGATATAGATCTACTCACCGTAGTCTTCGCCCGCCGAATTCGATGACGCCACGCTCCGTCACCTCGGAATCCATGCGAGGGTACCTACAATAATAACAATCGCAATGCGTATTAAAATCAAGGCGAAAAACCAAAACGGCACGCGCATTGCTCATATGTTAGAACCTATAGCTTATGCGTACAAAATCAACCAAACAACCCTTGTTGTTGATGTATGAACATCCAACAAACAAAAACGAATCCAAATATCAAAACCCATTATTTAAAATACTGAAAACATATCCTAAATCACACACAAGTGTTCTCAGATTTTGACTCAGGTCAAATAAAGCCAAGCAAACAAGAATAGGGTGATGTATATAGTATAAGTGAGCTACTGAACCAACCTAGGCCCCTACCCTCACCAAGTGGCCGGCCCCTTTACCAAAAATTCCGAGCTCGCCAGCCAGGTGGTCTCTGAATGGGTCCATTCTGTCATTGTGGTCTTCTGGTAGTGTGTCTTGGTTCCTGGTATTGTTTAGTTGTCTCAGATATTCCCCCGGTCATCCCAAATTCAAGTAGGCACATTAAAAGTCACAAGACCAATACGGAACAAATCCTAAGTTCGTGTATCAGGTTCAGGTCTATGGCTCAGGTCAGGAATCGTGTCACTATGTCATGTAAACACTCCTAACTGCTCCCAGATTTTACCTATGGTCCTTACATAAAAATCCAGTAGGACCAAACATCACAAAACCACTTCAAACAGCTACCCTAGCAATTACAGCCCCCCGGTCCCCTACAGGGCCGAGGTCACCGGATTTTTCCCCTTACTCGCCGGCCCGAACCGCCCAGATAGGTCTCGTTCTTCGGGTGGTCACTTAGGTTTACCAGTACAACACTATGACACTGTTTGTTTTCCCAGTGAATGCTCGGGGTCACAGCAGATCAGCAACATCATAAAACGACATCCAAAACACGATATCACACAAAACTAATCTAAAGGGAAGAAATTATACCTCATCTAGTCCACTCAAGGTAGCACTAACTTCCCAACGTCGTCAAAATCCCACTTTGCTCGGTTCATCATTTAGAGGAAGAGATGGGGATTAAGTTTTGGGAAGGGAGTGTAGGGTTTTAGGGATTGTTTGGAGATAGATCTAGGGTTCTTTGAGGAGGGTTGTAGGGTTGAGGAGATGAGAAGGGAGATGAAAATAGTGGGGGATAGAAATGAGGCAGCAGCTGTTGGAGATAGTGCCCTCAGAGTCAATTATTGGATCACAGGCACGTGATTGCAATGATTGAGGGATGACCTATCCCGGTAGGACAGTCTTACTCGAGATGATAGTTTGCTATCTGGTTTACCTTTATCATCGTGTACTGCTTTAGGTGACCTGACACGTCGCTATTACACGTTGATAGAGCCCCTAGGATTCTTGCTTGACCACCAGCAGTATGAGGGCGATCATATAAGTGGGAGCTGGGGGTCTATAAGCTTATCCTTAAAAGGTCCCTAGTCGTGGGAGTGTTCATATCAGATTTTTGCATTTTCATACCGCCCAATTTTTATCACTTTGCATATCGGTAGATACTCTTGAGCCGTGTTTGCTAGTCAATTGCAGGTTACAGGTTCTCGGTTCTAAAAACGGTGAAATTCATGAAAAACACGAAAAAAGTCCGGGTTCTTGCCGACCACAGATAAAACACGGTCTCCGTCCCTCATCCGTATGTTGCCAGACACCAGTAGGAAGACAAAATGTCAAATCTATGCACAAGGCTCAATGGTGGCACAAGATCCAAGAGATCTACGCGGAGCTCGAGGCAATCATGACAAAATCTTGACAAAAAGTCCACCTTTCCCTCAACAGAAATTCTGGAAAAATCGGGGATCCAAATTGAGAAAATACATATGCCAAAATGATGTACACAGAAAAACAGGAAAACCCAAAAAAGCCCAAAGCCCAATTCAACAACAAGGCCACGGTACCGCGGCCAAAGGTGGGTCCAGGCCGCGGATCCGCGGCCGTTATGGCGCCAGAGAGGAGGATTTTTGGGGGGTATTTTGGTATTTTAGTGTGTGGTCTGGTGGTTGCCCTAGGGTTTCATTTTATGGCCTATAAATAGCCCAGAAGTTTGTAAAGGGAAGGGTCCAATTTCTTGTATCTCTTTTGCTAGGTTGTAGTTTACATGTTCTTCTTCCTCTTCTCACCTCTTCTCCATTAAACTTGTAAGTGAGCTTTTGAGTGAAGAGTGATGAATAAAGAAGACCATTTTTATTATCATGCTTGTCTCTTTCTTTACTTGTTATAATTGTTGCAATTTTATTGTTAAGTAGTTGTTGTTATTTGTTTGATTGTTTCTTTCTTCTCTCTTTTCCTTTATCCTTCATATGACAATGATACTTACGCTTGATCCTCGCCAAGGTGAGGTCGCAAATAGTTAGTCGTATTCTTCTAATCTCCTTCTTTCTATCTTCCTCTTTGTTTTGTTTTGTTTTTCCTTATCATGAAGTGTGAGTAGTTTTATACTTGTTAGGGTAGGATAAGGGAAGTTTGAGAGAAGGAAATCTCTCTCACTCTTTCCTTGCCCAACAACTTAAATCAACTCCCGTTAATTGAACCATAATCCGCTCCTTACGGCACCCTATCCTACATGATAGCGGTGATTCCGTAGTGAGACCGGTTGTGGTTGAATTAACCGGAGGTTATGGATAAGAGCCAAGAACGGACGGACATGCACCAAAAGGAAGGACTATGCGTTGGAAAGCCTAGCTTATACTCGCAAGTTCCTTCCTAGTCGTGCTAATCCCCGTTGTTGCCGATTACCGTAACACCGATATTAAGTAGGGCAACGAAAGATGTGGAGACTCCTAACTCAAACTAACCTAATCCTAACCCTAACAAGCTCTCTTTAAATATCAACTTAACACTTAGATAACCACAACAAAATCTGAACAACCGGACTTAACTCGTTAAAACACTTTGAAAAAGACTCCCATCTCCCTGCGGACGACCCGTACTCAACCGGCTAGCTACAAGCGAAACCGTCTTGATTGCGGTATTTTAAACTAAACTTGAACACGCACGTATCCTAACAATCAAATGGCGCCGTTGCCGGAGAGACGGTAGTTTATTTCCTTGTGTAATTTCGGGTTAATTTGTAAGTAAAAAAAAAAACGAAAAAAAATACATACTTTGTAAAAAACCATCTTGTTATTCTTGATTAGTTTTTGTGCAAATGAGCAGGAAAATACGAAGTTCAAGATCGGTGCCAAAAACGTCGGATAATACGGAGTTCAAGTACAGTGCCAAAGACGTGGGAAGATAGACCCACATTTCACGGCTACACCGCGACGGACAAAACGAAGCATACGGTCTACTGTCAAGATCTGGAGCTAGTACAGTAAGCAACTAAAGATTCAGCAAATCTTGGCAAGCAGGGAACAAGTACAGAAGCCCACACAAAAAGTTTAAGGCTCCAATCCCACCATCTAGCCGCGGAAACGCGGCACAAGGAAGCTTAGGCCGCGGATCCGCGGCCACTTGGTGGCTTCAGAGCCCCAAAATCTCTCTGTAAGTCCCTCTGTTTCTCTCCACTCCTCTGAACTCCACTGAACTGTGTTTTCTGCAGGCTTCTTTGCGCAAATTCTTCTCCCCCTTCCAATAAACTGTTCTTGTGCAGGATTCTTTGCGCCGCAAATAAAAATTGTTTGCTGTTGATTTGTTACTGTTTTGCATTCTTTAATACGGACTTAAGGGGCTTGAAACCAATCCAGATTGGGTGGGGATTTCATCACCCTTCCCAGGACCCCAAAAATCACTAAAGCATATGCATTGTCCATTGTAAATTAAAAAATACTAGACTTCAGCCCTAAGGACTTCGCGCTCATTAGGAGAAGATAAACCGTGTTTAGAACCTCGCTTAACCGTACATTGTTTACGGGGTGTCTAGGAAAGTGTTAAAGGCGCAACCGCCGAAAGAGAAAGGGTTATTTAATTAAGGAACTTCGCGAAAGCGTTGGACAACCTCCCCTTATCTCTGCACTTACCTGGCCCCGTGATCGGTGTATTTTTAAGCCTGTTTCTCGACACTGTTTAACTTCGAAAATCAAGTTCAGGAGCAGGTCTAGTAGACCTAGGCGACCGTAGATCTAGGTGTGATTGTGCATATCTTGTTTGTGATTGCTTAAGCCGTATTTCCGTACATACTTCTGTAAAAATCTTTCTGAAAAAAAAAAAAGAAAAAAAAAAATCAAAAACTTTTATAAAAACTTGCCCTTTTGTCGCCAAATCCATTTTCACCCAACACCCATCGCCTTTCTCCATTGACGTTTTCTTACCCTCACCTTCTCCGCTTTGACTATACTAAACTCGTTTAGTGTATGTCCGCTTGGACTCGGGACACTAGCGCCCGTTTAGTCCGCGTTACGTTAGTCGCGACCGACTACGCGATCGACTCCGAAGTCGATACTCCGTCCACTCCTCTTTCACCCCTTCCTTTGCCGGCCAACTCCGACGTTGACCGGAATTCTGTTCACACATCTTCACCTTCACCTTCGCCTTCACCAACCTCTTCTTCCGCGATGTCGGGATTTAATCCGAACATCTCTTTGACCACCGCTGGAATGGCTCCACCTCCTACGGAGACCAATCTTCCACCACCTCCGCCTGTTGTAGCGCCGCAGCGAATTGCGCTCCAGGATCGTTTCTACCCCACCCGTTCTGCACTTCCCACCTGCCTTTCTCTTCCTCCGGCCAATGGGGACAACTTTGAAATTAAGCCTCATTTCATCAACATGCTTCCACGTTTTCATGGGCTCGAAACTGAAGATGCCTATATCTTCATCAACAAATTTCAAAATGTCTGTGCCATGATGAAAACCACCCAGCTGTCAGACGATGCTATACGTCTACGGGTCATTCCGTTCACTTTATGCGATCTCGCAGAAAAATGGCTGTATAGCACCGCTTCCCACTCAATCACCAGCTGGGACGAGTTTGTTAAAGCGTTTCTGAAAAAATTCTATCCAAATCATAAGACCGCAAGAATTCGAAATGAAATCAACCAATTCTCCCAGCTTCCTTCTGAACCCTTCTGGAAGTGCTTTGACCGGTACAAAGACCTTCTTGTTCAGTGTCCTCACCACGGTATAGAGAAATAGCAACTCTGCCAAACCTTATACGAGGGACTGAACCCAGCAACGAAGCAGTTGCTGGAAACAATCTGTCAGGGCCACTTCCTATCGAAATCTGACGATGAAGCGTGGCAGTTCTTTGACGATCTTGCGGAGCAAACGCTACAGTGGGAGAGCACAAGACCGACTTCTTCTTCTTCTACCTCCACTTCAACCGGTCAGTCTAGGGTAGGAATCCACCAACTCGATGTCTCTATCGCGATGAAAGCTGAAATGGCTGCGATAACACGAAAGCTTGAAGCGATAGAGAGCAAATTTTCTGCTCCTTCTTCTGCCCCTGTTCTCCCCCTTCGTACCATCTGCGCTTGTTGTTCCGATCCTTCCCACTTAACCGAAGAGTGTCCTTACAATCCACCATCGCAAGGACAGGATCAGGTTAATGCATTCCAGCAAAGACCGAGGAATGATCCATACTCTTCCACCTACAATCCCGGTTGGAGGAACCACCCCAATTTCGCCTGGAATCAGAATCAGAATCAATTCCAAGGCAACAATTTCCAAAGGGCCCCTCCACCGCAACAACAAGCGCAACAACAAACTCAGTATCAGCAGCCCTTCCAACCCCAACCTTACCAAAACCAGACGAACAATTTTGCACCAAACAATTCTTTTCCACCAAATAACAACTTTGTTCCGTCAAACACTGATAAGGTTTCCTCGCTCGAGCGAAGTCTGGAGGCGTTTGTTAAACAATCGACTCAATCCACCGCCAACATCCAGTCTTCGATCCAATCTTTAGTGCAACACACCGCCGCACACGGGCAGAGCATCAAAACCATCGAGGCCCAGATTGCACAGCTAAACGCGGCCTTGAGCGAGCGAGAGAAGGGGAAGCTTCCATCCCAGCCACTGCCAAATCCCGGTCACCCACATAATGCACATGTTGCTCTTGAACAACAAAACCATAATGTGAGTGCCGTGACTACGCTGAGATCAGGAAGGATGCTGCAAAACAACATTGGCAAGCAAATCAACGATGACACCCCGGCCGCCGCTTCTTCTTCTTCTTCTCCTTCTTCTTCTTCGTCTTCTGAGCCTATTCTCCATTCTTCAAAAGGCTCTCCTTCTTCTTCTTCTTCTGCTGCTCTGAACGGACCCGCTTCTCACTCCACGAAAACACCTATTCTGGGATCTGTTCCTACTCCACAATCTCCTCCACCAACATTAGACTCAACCAATTTTAAAAATGTCCCATTTCCAAACCGGTTGAGGTCTAATAAACAAAATCCACATATGGAGAAGATTCTGGAGTTGTTCAAGCAAGTTAACATTAATATTCCTCTTTTAGATGCTGTCCAACAAGTCCCGTCCTATGCAAAAATCTTAAAGGACTTGTGCACGAAAAAGAGGAAGTCTCAGGTACCCAAGAAAGTTTTCTTGGCTAGTGCTGTGAGTGATGCCCTTACCCAATCTTTACCACAAAAACGGAAGGACCCTGGCTGTCCTACGATTTCTATTACTATTGGGGATAAGAACATCAACCGCGCACTATTAGATCTTGGTGCCAGTGTTAACTTGCTTCCTTACTCTGTATATGAGCAATTAGGGGTCGGAGAGCTGAAACCCACACACTGCACTCTCCAAATGGCCGACCGATCGATCACCCATCCTAGGGGTGAGCTAGAGGATGTGTTAATCAGAGTCGGGGACTTCATATTCCCCGTCGACTTCATTGTATTAGATACACAGCCTGTAGCTAACCCCCGGAATCAAATTCCGGTGATACTCGGTCGCCCATTTCTCGCAACCTCAAATGCTGTGATCAATTGTCGCAACGGTTCGATGAACCTCTCTTTTGGAAATATGACAATTGAACTCAACATTTTTAGGTTGGGGAATCAGCCCACCGAACCTAATGCTCATATATTAGATGTTTGCTCGATCCAGGGGATCACCCCTGAAGAATGTGAGTTCGAGGAGTTTCTATTTCACGACGATAACCTTGACGCCACTAGTGCGTTTCTCTTCGAACCTGCTGATGCTTCCGCGCCCAACTACGACTATGAGTGTTTTACGTTTTCACACGATCTTAGCCGCTCTCCACCCGAGTTTGAATCGTTTGACTTTTCGGATGAGTTACCTGAACCATCCAACTCAGTGGCTTACACTCGTTTCGAACCTTTGTTGGAATCCTTTGAGTTCGAGACCTTTTCTCCAATCCTTCCTTCTATCATTTCACCTCCAATTCTCGAACTCAAGCCTTTGCCGTCTCACCTTAAGTACGCTTACTTAGGTGAGAACGAGACCCTCCCAGTTATCATTTCGGCTTCTCTAGCTCCTGAGCAAGAGAAAGCCCTTCTTTCGGTCTTGCACGGCAATAGGCAAGCTTTTGGCTGGTCCATGGCGGACATTAAGGGGATTAGTCCCCTGATCGTAGAGCATCATATACATCTGATGGATGATGCCAAACCAGCCCGGGATCCACAAAGACGTCTCAATCCAGTCATGAAGGAGGCTGTGAAGAAGGAGATCGTCAAATATCTAGATAGTGGTATCATTTACCCTATCTCTGATAGCCAGTGGGTTAGCCCCATTCATGTTGTCCCCAAGAAGTCGGGCGTTACGGTCATCACCAATGAGGCAAACGAGTTAATCCCTACTCGCACCCAAACTGGGTGGCGAGTATGCATTGATTACCGAAAACTCAACGCCGCAACGCGGAAAGACCACTTTCCGCTACCTTTTATTGACCAGATGCTCGAACGATTGGCCGGACACGAGTACTATTGTTTTCTAGATGGCTACTCTGGCTATAATCAAATTCCCATCGCCGAAAAAGACCAGGACAAGACCACTTTCACTTGTCCTTTCGGCACGTTTGCATATCGTCGCATGCCCTTTGGGTTATGCAATGCGCCCGCTACCTTCCAGCGGTGTATGATGGGAATTTTCTCAGACATGGTGGAGAAATTTCTGGAGATCTTCATGGACGACTTCTCCATTTTTGGCGATTCTTTTGACGAGTGTCTGCTGCATCTCGACGCTGTCCTTACCAGATGTAAGGACAAGAATCTCACTTTGAACTGGGAGAAATGCCACTTCATGGTGCGCGAAGGTATTGTCTTAGGACATATCATCTCGCAGAAAGGCATTGAGGTAGACAAAGCTAAGATTGAGGTCATTTCCAATCTTCCTCCTCCCCGATGCGTCCGAGATATCCGAGCCTTCCTTGGCCACGCCGGTTTTTATAGACGGTTTATCAAGGACTTTAGCAAGATTGCTAGGCCCTTGACTCTTCTCCTGGCCAAGGACACGCCATTCGACTTCAGCTCAAGCTGTGCGGCTGCTTTTGAATCATTGAAACACTCACTCACTTCTGCTCCCGTTCTCTCTTCCCCTGACTGGACGCACCCATTCGAGATTATGTGCGATGCATCCGACTTTGCCATCGGTGCTGTCCTTGGACAACACATCAACAAGATGCCGCACGTGATCTACTACGCTAGCCGAACCCTGAACGACGCCCAACTTAACTATACAACAACTGAGAAGGAATTCTTAGCTGTTGTATTTGCTTTAGAAAAGTTCAGGCCCTACCTCATCGGCTCTCCAGTCATCGTCTACACGGACCATTCAGCTCTGCGCCATCTTTTTGCGAAGAAAGATGCCAAGTCTCGGTTAATCCGTTGGATCCTCTTGCTTCAAGAGTTTGACCTTGTCATTAAGGACAAACGAGGATGTGAAAACGTGGTTGCCGACCATCTCTCGCGACTTCCTTCTTCGCCTTCGCTTCCACTTCCGATAAACGACGTTTTTCCGGACGAACAACTCTTGACAGTATCATGCGAACCCTGGTTCGCAGATATTGTGAACTATTTGGCCACGGGATTGCTACCGACCGAATGGTCGAGTCAGGACAGACTTCGTTTCTTATCCCAAGTAAAACACTTCTACTGGGACGAACCCTACTTGTTCAAGTATTGTCCCGACCAGATCATTCGTCGGTGTGTCCCTAATGAGGAATTCAGGAGTGTGCTGTCATTTTGCCACGATCAAGCTTGTGGCGGGCATTTTGGGCCCAGAAAGACAGCTGAGAAGATCTTGCAATGTGGTTTCTACTGGCCACAACTTTTCAAGGACGCTCACGAATATTGCAAGACTTGCTCCCGGTGCCAACACATGGGCCGGATATCCCGGAGAAACGAGATGCCGCTCCAACCGATCTTGGTTGTGGAGATTTTCGATGTTTGGGGGATAGACTTCATGGGGCCGTTTCCCAGCTCTTTTGGGAACTTGTACATACTTCTAGCTGTTGATTACGTCTCTAAATGGGTCGAGGCTGTGCCCAGCCGGACTAACGACAACAAGGTTGTCGTTAAGTTCCTTAAAGAAAACATTTTCTCCCGGTTTGGGCACCCCCGAGCGATCATTAGCGACAATGGAAGTCATTTCTGCAATAGGACTTTCGAGGCCTTGATGCGGAAATACTCCATTAATCATAAGCTCTCTACGCCCTACCACCCCCAAACCTGCGGGCAGGCCGAAGTTTCAAATCGGCAAATCAAGCAGATATTGGAGAAGACGGTTTCCAAGAACCGTAAGGATTGGTCTCTGAAACTGACTGATGCCCTTTGGGCATTTAGAACTGCTTATAAGACCGACCTTGGCATGTCTCCTTATCGGCTTGTGTACGGAAAGGCCTGCCACCTTCCTGTCGAAATCGAGCATCGCGCATTTTGGGCGATTAAGGAGCTGAATCTATCTCTTGAGGACGCAGGCAGCCATCGGAAGCTGCAGCTGAACGAACTGAGCGAGCTTAGGGATGAGGCTTACGACAATGCGGTTGTCGTTAAGAATCGAACGAAGGTGTTTCACGACAAACACCTTTTGCGCAAAACCTTCGTACCTGGTCAACAGGTACTTCTTTACGACACCCGACTTCATTTCCATCCTGGAAAGCTCCGATCTCGCTGGAAAGGGCCATATTTTGTGCGGAATGTGTATCCGCAGGGCGCTGTGGATTTGGAAAATCCAAAGGACGGTTCACTCTTCAAGGTAAATGGACACCGATGCAAACCGTACCTTAGCGCCGAACCAACAGAGGAGCTCCTGTTCCTACAGGAGCCGGTTTACCTTGAATGATCTTCCTCTGCCTACCTCCAAACTTCGCTTATCCAGCCAAGAACAGTAGACACTGTTCCAAATAAGTTTGGGGGTATGTACAAACCATTTTGTTTATATTTGTGTATATTCTTTTTCTTTTCTTCAAAAAAAAAAAAAAAATAAAATAAAATAAAATTTAAAAAAAAAAAAAAAATTTTGTATTACTAACCGACAATTTTGAACCTTCTAACTGCTCTCTTCATGCTATGACAGTGAGGACACTGTCCAGTTTAAGTTTGGGGGTACGCTCGGTACGCATTTCTTCCCTTCGCATTCATATGTATATCTTTGCATCTGCATATTAAAATCCATAAAATCCATAAAAATTTGAAAATTTTCTAAAAAATATAAAAACTTTTTCGTCAAGTTAACTTGTGGAAGAACTCTGATTCAACATTCGACGGTTTTAGTTTGAAAAAATAGGAATAACTAGATCTTATGTGTGGATTTTGAAAACCTGAAAGATAACTCTCCTTTGAAGTTAACTATAGTTGATATACGTCTTTACATCACACTACACGTGTCGTGAGATTTTGGGAATTAGATGACAAGTCTTTCATGTTTAAACTTTTAAACAGATAAATAATTTTCTGAGGATCAAATAGGTTTGTTCTGAAATAAGTAAATGTCAAGAATAGTTTATGAAGTAAAGCGAATATGAAGGAATGTTATTGATGCCGTAATTGGAGCTAAGTCTGAAAAATAACCCATCTAAAACTTGATTGGAATGATTACACACGAAACCCACTAGACACGTCTTTTATCCAAAAAAATATTTGAACTGCCGGTTATATCTCCGTTCGTATTAAATCATCTGATTTTCACGCCAATCTGTCTTTTGTTTTTGGACCTAGGTAACTTGAGTAATTAAGTCCGCTGGGGTGTTTTTACACCTAATGCCCTAAAACCAACTGGTTTGGGTGCATTGGCCCAAAGCTCGCTAAGAAGCCTAGAAAGTCCAGTTTAAAACAAAGTCAAGCAAGTGTTCTCTCCGAGTTAAAATTCCTAACGGTTCTTTGTGTGAGAATAATCTTGATAAAAGACAGGCTTTTAAAAAGAATTTTAACGGAGATATGAAGGTTTTACTCTTTGATAAAGACTATTGCACGTTCACAGAGGTGTGTATGAAATGAAAACAAGAAAAAGGTGGAGTGAAAAATACGACTTAGTTTCCTGTTAAGGAAGATAGAAATTCTGAAGTTGAAACCTTACTGGAAAACGAAACTTGAAAAATGCTTAACTCGTTATAAAACTTATGTGATCCTTTTAAAATTGTTATCTGGGCTTTATTGTGCGACATGATGACTTTAATCAACCTTTCGGGAACTTAACGACACTATTTGCACTGCACGTAAAGACATGTAAAATCTGTAGTTAAATAAGAAGCGAGGTGTGAAAAATAAAGGTTCGATAGTCTAGACTTAGGATTATAGAATTGTTATTTTCTAAAACAAAACTTTAGGGTTTGAAGCTTAGTTATTTTACACAACCAACTTGACCGGATTTTGTGGGTAGTATCCGCTGAAAACCCTCAGGAGACAACACTCCTCCTACTAGGGACACCTAGAGGTTTAACGGCTTGTTGCACATGCTCAGTGCAATCGCGTTCCCTGCGAAAGTGAGGTTAGGAAATTTTTTGTGAATAAATGGACTTTGCTCGGGACGAGCAAATGATAAGTTTGGGGGTATTTGTTCATATCAGATTTTTGCATTTTCATACCGCCCAATTTTTATCACTTTGCATATCGGTAGATACTCTTGAGCCGTGTTTGCTAGTCAATTGCAGGTTACAGGTTCTCGGTTCTAAAAACGGTGAAATTCATGAAAAACACGAAAAAAGTCCGGGTTCTTGCCGACCACAGATAAAACACGGTCTCCGTCCCTCATCCGTATGTTGCCAGACACCAGTAGGAAGACAAAATGTCAAATCTATGCACAAGGCTCAATGGTGGCACAAGATCCAAGAGATCTACGCGGAGCTCGAGGCAATCATGACAAAATCTTGACAAAAAGTCCACCTTTCCCTCAACAGAAATTCTGGAAAAATCGGGGATCCAAATTAAGAAAATACATATGCCAAAATGATGTACACAGAAAAACAGGAAAACCCAAAAAAGCCCAAAGCCCAATTCAACAACAAGGCCGCGGTACCGCGGCCAAAGGTGGGTCCAGGCCGCGGATCCGCGGCCGTTATGGCGCCAGAGAGGAGGAATTTTGGGGGGTATTTTGGTATTTTAGTGTGTGGTCTGGTGGTTGCCCTAGGGTTTCATTTTATGGCCTATAAATAGCCCAGAAGTTTGTAAAGGGAAGGGTCCAATTTCTTGTATCTCTTTTGCTAGGTTGTAGTTTACATGTTCTTCTTCCTCTTCTCACCTCTTCTCCATTAAACTTGTAAGTGAGCTTTTGAGTGAAGAGTGATGAATAAAGAAGACCATTTTTATTATCATGCTTGTCTCTTTCTTTACTTGTTATAATTGTTGCAATTTTAATTGTTAAGTAGTTGTTGTTATTTGTTTGATTGTTTCTTTCTTCTCTCTTTTCCTTTATCCTTCATATGACAATGATACTTACGCTTGATCCTCGCCAAGGTGAGGTCGCAAATAGTTAGTCGTATTCTTCTAATCTCCTTCTTTCTATCTTCCTCTTTGTTTTGTTTTGTTTTTCCTTATCATGAAGTGTGAGTAGTTTTATACTTGTTAGGGTAGGATAAGGGAAGTTTGAGAGAAGGAAATCTCTCTCACTCTTTCCTTGCCCAACAACTTAAATCAACTCCCGTTAATTGAACCATAATCCGCTCCTTACGGCACCCTATCCTACATGATAGCGGTGATTCCGTAGTGAGACCGGTTGTGGTTGAATTAACCGGAGGTTATGGATAAGAGCCAAGAACGGACGGACAGGCACCAAAAGGAAGGACTATGCGTTGGAAAGCCTAGCTTATACTCGCAAGTTCCTTCCTAGTCGTGCTAATCCCCGTTGTTGCCGATTACCGTAACACCGATATTAAGTAGGGCAACGAAAGATGTGGAGACTCCTAACTCAAACTAACCTAATCCTAACCCTAACAAGCTCTCTTTAAATATCAACTTAACACTTAGATAACCACAACAAAATCTGAACAACCGGACTTAACTCGTTAAAACACTTTGAAAAAGACTCCCATCTCCCTGCGGACGACCCGTACTCAACCGGCTAGCTACAAGAGAAACCGTCTTGATTGCGGTATTTTAAACTAAACTTGAACACGCACGTATCCTAACAATCAGGGAGTTTCGAGACTGGGCATCGATACTCCATTAGTAGACTAGTGTATACAGTCGAGACCCCGACGAGGGGCGGTGGCCGGTCTCACAAGCCACTGGTGTCAGTTGGATCACCTAAGATGTATACAGGTGCTCATTGGGTTATGAGTACACCGGACAGGACTCGCCGGGAACATGCTAGTTGGTCATATACCAGACGTCAGATGGCAGTTTCCTGGTGACATGTGTGCAGGTTAGTTCATCGACCTGGGGATCGTCATTTGTCTCGTGTGAGTTCCCACTGTACTTTGATTACTACCCTACCACGGCTCAAAGGAGTCGTGCAAACAGGTTTTAGTTGGGTACAGTCCCGAGCCACATGGAGGCAGTGAGCGTATCTTCAGGGGTTCGTCTCTCCCGGTATTGGGGGTGAGGTCGTGCTGTGTCTAGGAGAGCCATTACACGAAGACCTTGGCCAAGGCAAGGAGATTTACTGGTAGGTATTCCAGTAGTATCTCAGGGTGTTCTGGGCTACACTCCGACACGACTTGTACCGCTTTTGGGGGTCTGACTTTTACCAACCCCCTAGGCCCGCCATGCGATACTCATAGACGAACGGACCGGACTGTACGGATATTGTCACTGACAGGCTCAGTTGGGTGTCGGGGTGAGCTTCCTCATCGACGTCCCTTTTGGTCAATAGCTGGTGGCCCGTCACGTATTGGCTTATACCTCTGACGTGCTAGTGGTTAAATCCACAGCCATAATATTGACGAGTCTTTAGAGTCCACCACACTTCCAGTTACTCAAGCTTTCGGGCGAAACGCTGTAGAGGCCGTATGGAGATATGGCAGGGTCCGATCAGATACGTGCGGTATTGCACGGATCAGGATCGGACGGTTTTGTACTTGTGGCCGTATAGTTATATGGCAGCGTTCGATCAGATACGTGCGGTATTGCACGGATCAGGATCGGACGGATTTTACTAGCCGGCTTTGGTTTAAGCCAGTCCTAGTTTAGTACAGTGTAGATTTTGTCTCTTTGCATTTGTATCCGGACGGAATACAGATGCGGGTGTGTATGCACAGCATTGGGGTTTTCCTGTAATTTATTACGGGACCAGTTTTCTGGAGTTGCCAGTTTGTTTTCCGTTCCGGCCGGTTTTCCTTGTTCTTTCCCGGCCGGACTTTTCTGATGGAGGGGGTTATTTGCAGTTTCGCAAATAACACTTTGTGGAGGACTTATTTGCATAAGGGTTGATATGATAAGCATCTTTGCTTTTCATGATTTGATGAGATTAGATATGATTTGAGGTTGATGTAAGTTTTGTGATGATAATGTTTTTGGATGTGGTCACCCTCCTCCTTTTACTACACTCACCTCCCTTCTTGCTTCATATTGTTTTTCCTCCACCATTTCAAAGAGAGAGAGATTATTATGATGGTTGAGAAAAAGAAAGAGAGAAGAAGAAAAGAGAAGAAAATGAGAGAGCTTCATCTTCATCTTTGAGAGAGTAGCATTCTAACATCTCATTTTTGATTCAAGGAAAAATGAAAGCACCATTTTTCATACCTTCATTCCTCCATCTTCAAAAGGCAACCAATACCCCAAAGTGAGACATACACTCTACACTACACTTCCTACAGCATATCTTGAGCATGTCGAGTTGCCGGCTTCATGCCCGAGTTGCCTCGGTATTGAGGTGGGAGCCCGTAAAAGTACCCGGCTTCGTGGTGTCCTTTCCGACGAGGAGGAGACGGACGGAGATCCCGCGAGGAGATCGGAGTGGAGATGAAGACCGGAGGACTTGGATCGTCGGTATATCTCTTCCCCTTTCTCGTTAGTAGCTTAGACTAGTTTAATGGCACGATCCGGGGTTTAGTGCGCGGTGGTGCCGGTTTTGCTAAGTCCGCAAAAATCAAAGTTTATCACCGTTTCCGCGTTTGGCCGTCGGATTGACGGCCGGGGCGCCGCCGTGCACTTACAGTGGTATCAGAGCCTCGCCATTAACTTCGTCTAGCTTCGTTTGATGTGTTTTTCAGTTCCGATCGACCAAAATTCCAAAAACCGTATTTTTCCTTCACATCAGTTTCTGTTGAAATTTTTTGAAGTCTAAAAATTTTTCAGGTTGTAAAATATTGATGTACTGGAAAATCTAAGAACTCTGTAAAAATTCGACGAAGCAACTCCACAGTGGGAGCGCGGAACCGCCGCGAAAACCCCCTTCCCGCCGCCCTTCCGCCGCACACTGTAGAGATCACTTCACCAATTTTTTTACAGAGGCCTTCTGGGCTTAAAATATGGGTTTTGGAATATTAAATTTGGGCCCAGTATTTCTGTGTGTGCTGCAGTTTTGTTTGGGGGCCCACTTGTTAATTTTTGGTCAATCGGAAAATTTGAAACACATTTTTCACAGTATTTACATTATATCTGCGACCGTGAATGTCACTCGATCGGTAAATCCGGTCTAACTGCTATAGCCCGGTTAGACGGATTTGCGAACGTGACTTTCATGTTGATGTTTTGTGTTTATGCTGTGATGTTGCGGATCGGTCGTGGGGGATAGCCTGGATGCAATGCTAGTACTGTATTGTTGTATTATGTACATTTGATATTGCGGGGCGAGCGTCCGACATGTAGACTACCGTCACTGCCTGTTTGTATTATTATTTTGGGGCACGACCTGGTTGCGGTCGATGTACCCGTTGTATGTATATTTTACTTTCTGTACTAGGATTACCCCAAGGTGGGGTGCACGGATAGCCGGGTTCTAGAGGGCAACGGGCCCGCATCTCATGGCATTGAGACGGAGGGGGCTTCACTCTAGGATTGGCAGGGCTATTCGTCGCACTCGTAGGGGGTACAGGTTGACCCAGGAGGGGTGCCCAAGTTACCGGATTCCGTGAAGTGCTGGGTGGTCCATTCACGGCGATGAAGGGGGCTGCCTCGCTTCAGGTTTTGGCGGGTAACTTGCCGCGCCCGTAGGGGTCTAGGATTTCATTGCACAGGCTATCCACACGACCAGGGGAACGTCGGGTTTCAGTAGTGGCTCTGTGAAACCCGGGGATCCCAGATATCTGTATTGTTCTGTGATGCTGTACATTTCTGTGATGTTGCATTTCTTTTCACGCCTTGAGCGAAATATAATATATTGGTATATATATTAGTAGATGTTGTATATGTTTTACATCCGCGCTAGTCCAGTCCCTGCTCTGCCGTTAGTTAGCTAACCTAACGGGTGATGACGGGACCCAGTGGCGAATGCGGATGGCATATACGTACGTCAGTATATTTTCGTTCTTTGTGGTGTGATCAATTGATGGGACTGCATTGATTCGGATCAATGCAAGTTTAAAAACAAACCTAATCTGATGTTGTTGGAACACCTTTCAAAAAGCTGTTATTGCAAGGACGTTCACTTTTGTTTTGCATCGTGGTATTCAGTTGGAATATCCTGCTCCTCAGTCGACGAGGCAAGGGCCGAGATCCCTTCACCGGGAGTGACCCCTTGGACAAACAGTTTGCGTCAGGGCATTAACTTCACTATAGCCGATTACTTTTTCTTTGCATCGCGGTATTCAGTTGGAATATCCTGCACCTCATTCTACGGGGAAAGAGCCGAGATCCCTTCACCGGGAGTGACCTCTTTAGCAACGGTTTTCGTTACTATATTTTTTCTAAAAAGCTATCCGTTCCTTCAACGATATCAAGTTCATTACGTTAAAGGTTTTCGCCAGAAACCATTCGTAGCCCTCCATCATTTCGGTTAAATATTCGGTAGTATTCAAGCTATGTATTTTGACCTCACGCCAAGGCATAGTGATTGGTAGCTGCCGGATATTTATCTGTAGCATAGATAGATGCGTTGGTTTGGGACAGTCGTACTACTATTTTGGCCTACGTCAAGGGTATGTACGGGTGGATTCAAATTAACCTGGATAATGATGGGAAGAACTTGACATGTGACTTATGATATTTTGACCTCACGCCAAGGTCATAAGAGCATGGGGCAGAAATCACATCGGGAGTTTCAAAAGAACTGAAACTTGCCAGATATGCGCATACCTTCTGGAGTGTGATACCGTGAACGAATTCCGTCACGTTATCATGCAATGATAGTTGGATCCCGATTCCCACTGATGAGTTAGTTTACTCCTCGGGTGACCCCGACTAATTCTTCTTTCAGGTTTGGAGGAGAGTTTGAGGTACAGTGGGAGGTTTCCAGATTAGATAAAAGGATAACCATTCTGATCTAGGATAGAGTGCACGCTGAGTGTTTCTTTTCTCTCTCTCTCTGGCAGCGACCATTGACCCGACCCTAAGACTATGACTCAGTGACCAAGTTGACCGAACCTTCTTAACACTGGCTTTTGGATTGTCAGAGTTGCAGACCTCATTGCCACTCCTACTTTTACCCTTTTCTCCAGGACACCCCGTGTTACTGCGAACGTCCACTTCCATTGGACAAAACCATCGTATGGTTAGATACGAACTCGAAGGGATATATTCGAGGATGGTTTCCGGTTCTGGAGAAAACGGATAGGATTATTCAGTTGTCTTTTCTTTTCACCCTCTCTCAAGTTGCGAGTACTCCTTGGTTTAGGAGTAGTACACCTATTACGCAAATTGGATAGTCTTCTTCCAAACCATAGGCTGGTGCCGACCGGTAGGGAATGAAGAAAACCAGTTAGCCTAAACGGTGTACAGAAGGTATTAAGTTCAGACAAAGTAAGGGATTAGTAAGAGGGCAAAGTAAATTGCGACTGCTATTCACGACCAAACCAAGTATTTCTTCGCCAATCCTAAATCACCTTTGTATTTCTCCAGGACACTCCGTATCACTACGAAGATCCCATTTTATTGGATAATCCATCGTATGGTTATATATAAACTCGAAAGGAACTCGTTCCAGTTCGGGGATGGATCCTGGTTCAGGAGAAATAGGAATAAAGTACATTCAGGTGTCTTTTATCTTCACCTTCTCTCGCGATGCGAGTGCTCCTAGGATTAGGACAGTACACCCTTTATGCTTTTTGGATAGTCTTCTTCCAAACCATAGGCTGGTGCCGAACGGTAGGGAAGGAAGAAAACCAATTGGCCTAAAGGGGTGTGCAGAAGGTAATGACTAAAGACATATAAAGGGATTTGGAGAGGTGGCAAAGAATTATACGGTTATAGTTGTGAATCTGGATAATGGTAGAGGCATTGCTAGGAATACTAGGATACCCCATCGAAACATTTCAATGTTTCAGTTCAACTGTGTACTGTTAAAAGAAAACTGATTTCCCGATTAGACACTTGCTCCAGGGTATGTATTTACCAGGTTTGATTCTCACATCTGTATGGTTTTACAGATGATGAGTGGGAGTAAGTTATTGGGAATTGGGTGATCATCCTCATTATATCGGGATTCGTTGTAATCAGTGATATTTGAGGAGATCATCTGGGCTGTTTGCCGGTCGGCAAATATTTGGTTTTGAATATCCGCTGTTGTGCACCAGTTTCAAATTGATATATCTGTACGTCTATTTTCATACAGTGAGATATACCTTTTGATATTATGTCGATGACATTTACCTATATCAGTGGATGGTTAGGTAAGGAGCATTAAACAGCGGTGTAATTCTTCTTAACCATAAGTACAGTTTTCAACCTACGACACACAGTGAAAGAGTTGTTAGACTCGGCGGACTTATACAGAGTATTGTATGTTGTCCAGTGTCCATTAGGACAGAGGGGTTGGTCCTCATACTATATTCTGTTTACTCTAAACTTCTCTAGTTCTTAGACATGTGTTTCGTAGAAACACAGGGTCTAAGTTTTGAGGAGTTATAGGTATTTGAATAGAGTAGAGAACCAGGTGTAGCAAGTATCGGGATTCTTCAAAGTGATCGAAGATGTAGATGCTTGTGTATGGTATTCAGTTGATAGTAATTGCTTCTCTTTCAGGTTACTCATAATTGGAAGCATTCCTAAGTTGAGTAACGCTGATCGACCTCCTTCCATTTAGTTGACATGCACTGGAGATAGCTGCATGATTTGAATCTGGTTCAATTAAATCAGTGCCTCTGGTTCTATATTGGATATAGAACAGTTCATATCTTAACGTTGTTAAGGTACGGGGAGTTGTCTGGCTTATGATTAAAACCAGACTCCGGATAACTCATAGGCACGTTTCTGTAATGGCTGTTTGTGGGTTGACCCAGGCTATGACGAGGGTTGACTTTCTACCATCTGGGAGATCAATAGAAATATTGTTCAAGACTCGCCGCAGTTTTATTAAAAATGGATTTTTTCAGAAAACAGAAGTGGGAGTATGGTAGAACTGGAAGTGATTCCAGAACCGCAAACGATTACTGAAGATTTGATAAGGAACCTAAAGATTCAATCTGATTTGACATTCCATTGGCCACTCCGCAGATAAGGTGGGTAACTTCAGGCACCCGAGAGGTACTTCGGTAGCCTCAAGGACGGTGACAGGGAAGTTCTTGTTTACCCACACTTGCCATTGTTGTTGTTCCAGGCTGCGAGACCCGGCAGGAGGATGAGTATAGCGTCGTTCTAAACTTGCTTTAGAAGTGCACGTCTATATGACTCTGCCAGAGGGTTGTCGTAGTCAGTGGGAGCAGCGGAAGCATTGGTGGACATCAGGCTTATGTCTATTTATAGACTAAAGCAGATGTAGCGGAGATAGATCATCTATTTCTGATGTGACAGTCATACGTTTGACGTCATCAGAATAGGGGATGGATCTGTTGAGAAGGTAGTAGGAAGTGATATTCCTTTACTACGATCGGTTATACTTTGGTCGTCACACAGTGTTTTCTCCATAAAGGACTTGGACATTATATCAGACATACTGGTTACTAGATCTATGGTTTTAGATCTAGATTTGGGTGGTTTCCTAATCTGGGTACCTTGACAGCATTCTATGAGTATTTAGAATGTACGACTCCTGGCATGGTGGTGTACCTGCAGGTAATGGAGTCGCCCTCTCTAAAGGTGTCTTTTAGACTAAAGTAGAGAGGGATGTGCATGATTGGCAGATCACTTGCTTAGGCAATTGAGTAAATCATGAGATGTCAAGTACCACACCAGATGTTGTTCTTGCACTAGATGCAATAAGTTGATATTGATCCAATCCTGGAGAAACAGTCGGAAGCAGTTTTAGAACATAAGTGGATGTTCTAAGGATATGATAGCGACAGCCTCATTCGGGAGGCAGTTATCATTCCAGGCTTCCAAGGTGACATGGACGACAAGGAGGTTGTCAGAGTTATATTTTTTCCTTCTGATGAGGGGCAGCATTTTGGACAGGTGGTCCGAGGCAATACTGAGGGTGGCATGGCGCAGGATACTGATTAAGTTCAGTTGACGATACAGTCTAAGAAGTTTGGATTTGAAGTTCTTTTATGAGCTAGGTCCCATCAGACATCCAGACATTCTAAGACAGGTATTACTCATTTCGGGAGATGGCTTTCTCCGCGAACTTGAGATATAGAGAGACATAGATAGAAACATCTAGGCGGATCCACTCACTGAGGCTATTCCTCGAAAGCAATAGTTTCGCAAACGGATTTTGTGAGACTGACTAGTAGAGGAGTTGGGTGTTCGGTATCACACGGGCTGTGAGTATGCGACATCGCAATAATTAGCCTTGAGTGCAAGTGGGAGATTGTTGGAGATAGTGCCCTCAGAGTCAATTATTGGATCACAGGCACGTGATTGCAATGATTGAGGGAGGACCTATCCCGGTAGGACAGTCTTACTCGAGATGATAGTTTTCTATCTGGTTTACCTTTATCATCGTGTACTGCTTTAGGTGACCTGACACGTCGCTATTACACGTTGATAGAGCCCCTAGGATTCTTGCTTGACCACCAGCAGTATGAGGGCGATCATATAAGTGGGAGCTGGGGGTCTATAAGCTTATCCTTAAAAGGTCCCTAGTCGTGGGAGTTTCGAGACTGGGCATCGATACTCCATTAGTAGACTAGTGTATACAGTCGAGACCCCGACGAGGGGCGGTGGCCGGTCTCACAAGCCACTGGTGTCAGTTGGATCACCTAAGATGTATACAGGTGCTCATTGGGTTATGAGTACACCGGACAGGACTCGCCGGGAACATGCTAGTTGGTCATATACCAGACGTCAGATGGCAGTTTCCTGGTGACATGTGTGCAGGTTAGTTCATCGACCTGGGGATCGTCATTTGTCTCGTGTGAGTTCCCACTGTACTTTGATTACTACCCTACCACGGCTCAAAGGAGTCGTGCAAACAGGTTTTAGTTGGGTACAGTCCCGAGCCACATGGAGGCAGTGAGCGTATCTTCAGGGGTTCGTCTCTCCCGGTATTCGGGGTGAGGTCGTGCTGTGTCTAGGAGAGCCATTACACGAAGACCTTGGCCAAGGCAAGGAGATTTACTGGTAGGTATTCCAGTAGTATCTCAGGGTGTTCTGGGCTACACTCCGACACGACTTGTACCGCTTTTGGGGGTCTGACTTTTACCAACCCCCTAGGCCCGCCATGCGATACTCATAGACGAACGGACCGGACTGTACGGATATTGTCACTGACAGGCTCAGTTGGGTGTCGGGGTGAGCTTCCTCATCGACGTCCCTTTTGGTCAATAGCTGGTGGCCCGTCACGTATTGGCTTATACCTCTGACGTGCTAGTGGTTAAATCCACAGCCATAATATTGACGAGTCTTTAGAGTCCACCACACTTCCAGTTACTCAAGCTTTCGGGCGAAACGCTGTAGAGGCCGTATGGAGATATGGCAGGGTCCGATCAGATACGTGCGGTATTGCACGGATCAGGATCGGACGGTTTTGTACTTGTGGCCGTATAGTTATATGGCAGCGTTCGATCAGATACGTGCGGTATTGCACGGATCAGGATCGGACGGATTTTACTAGCCGGCTTTGGTTTAAGCCAGTCCTAGTTTAGTACAGTGTAGATTTTGTCTCTTTGCATTTGTATCCGGACGGAATACAGATGCGGGTGTGTATGCACAGCATTGGGGTTTTCCTGTAATTTATTACGGGACCAGTTTTCTGGAGTTGCCAGTTTGTTTTCCGTTCCGGCCGGTTTTCCTTGTTCTTTCCCGGCCGGACTTTTCTGATGGAGGGGGTTATTTGCAGTTTCGCAAATAACACTTTGTGGAGGACTTATTTGCATAAGGGTTGATATGATAAGCATCTTTGCTTTTCATGATTTGATGAGATTAGATATGATTTGAGGTTGATGTAAGTTTTGTGATGATAATGTTTTTGGATGTGGTCACCCTCCTCCTTTTACTACACTCACCTCCCTTCTTGCTTCATATTGTTTTTCCTCCACCATTTCAAAGAGAGAGAGATTATTATGATGGTTGAGAAAAAGAAAGAGAGAAGAAGAAAAGAGAAGAAAATGAGAGAGCTTCATCTTCATCTTTGAGAGAGTAGCATTCTAACATCTCATTTTTGATTCAAGGAAAAATGAAAGCACCATTTTTCATACCTTCATTCCTCCATCTTCAAAAGGCAACCAATACCCCAAAGTGAGACATACACTCTACACTACACTTCCTACAGCATATCTTGAGCATGTCGAGTTGCCGGCTTCATGCCCGAGTTGCCTCGGTATTGAGGTGGGAGCCCGTAAAAGTACCCGGCTTCGTGGTGTCCTTTCCGACGAGGAGGAGACGGACGGAGATCCCGCGAGGAGATCGGAGTGGAGATGAAGACCGGAGGACTTGGATCGTCGGTATATCTCTTCCCCTTTCTCGTTAGTAGCTTAGACTAGTTTAATGGCACGATCCGGGGTTTAGTGCGCGGTGGTGCCGGTTTTGCTAAGTCCGCAAAAATCAAAGTTTATCACCGTTTCCGCGTTTGGCCGTCGGATTGACGGCCGGGGCGCCGCCGTGTACTTACAGCAGCCCCCTCCCTCTCTCTCACTAATCACACACAAACTCTCTCTCCCAAAAGCCCACCTAACCTAATCATTTTGTCCCCTTTGACTTTTCCTTTTTTCCTATTTCTTTTTCTCACCAAAAAAAAACACATACACCCATATAAAACCATAAATGAAATAACATGTAACCAAATGAAACATGTCATGGTGCACTAACCATGAAAACTGTAGAAACACGGATTTGGCTTAATCGCGATTAGCAGTGCACTAATTGGGGTTTTATCAAAACTGCATATAATAAATTTTTAAAATGCCAAATCCTTAAATATATTATTAAATGAGTAAATCATTTTAATTTTCAATTATTTCACAATTATTGGTATATATATATACCCTTTTTCGAAAACCCCAATTTCGCAAATCGGGCAGTTTTCGGGAAATATATTATTTTAATATTAAATTCCAAAAATAATATTTTATATTTTCTGAAATGTTACATTCTCCCTTGGGTTTGACTAATACCGGCTTACTACGCAGAGTGCGTAAGCAACATCTGGTCTGGTACACAATATCGCATATGTTATAGAGCCTATCACAGAAGCGCATGGTATAATCGATATGCGAGCCCTTTCCAAATCAGTCTTGAGAGACATCACTTTGGAGAGGGTGATTCCGTGGCAAGCCAGTAGACTACTGCGCTTAGAATCATCCATACTAAATATTTTCAGTTTGGTGTTGATGTACCTTGACTGTGAAAGTCCTACTATCCTCTTTGATCTATCACGATAGATCTGAATCCCCAGAATGTTGTTAGTATCACCCAAGTATTTCATGGAGAACCTTAGTGACAAGAATCCTTTGATTGATTGTAGTATAGGAGTGTCATTTCTTATCAAGAGAATGTCATCCACGTACAAGACGAGGAATCCCACAGTTCTCCCTACAATCTTACTATAGGTGTATGGTTCATCTGGATCTTTGATAAAGTCAAATTCTTTGACTGTTTCATAAAAATAGATGTTCCAACTCCGTGATGCCTTCTTTAGTCCATAAATGGACTTAAGTATCTTGCACACTATCCTGTTGCTCCCACTCTTATTGAAACCTTCTGGCTGATCTATATAGACGCACTCTTCCAAATATCCATTTAGGAAAGCGGTCCATACGTCCATCTGCCAAAAACTCACAATCGTGGAAGGTGGCAATGGCAAGTAGGATCCAAATGGATTTGAGCATATCCACTGGAGAAAATGTTTCATCATAGTCCAAAACCAGGTCTTTGATGAAGAATCCTTTGCAACAAGTCTAGCCGTATAGGTTTCAACCTATCCATCTACACCAATCTTCTTTCTGAAGATCCATTTGCAGCCTACGGGTTTTACCCCTTCTGGAGAAATGTTCAAAGTGCATACTTTGTTGGTGTAAGATGGACTCCATTTCGGTCCGTACTGCATCCAGCCATTTTACCGAGTCTCTGCTCTAAATGGCTAGCTGGAAGCTAGTGGCTCATCATATACCATGATGAAATCCTCTCTATCCCCGTCTATGAGAAAACCGTAGTATCTCTCGGGCGGATGAGACTGCCTACTAGTCCTGTGGAGAGGCTTGGGGATGTCCGGTTCTTCTGAAAACCTCTGTTTCTACCATGCTTTCAGTAATAGTTTGTGGTTCTGGAATTTCTTCCAGTTCTATTGCGCTCCCACTATCCTTTTTCTAAAAAAATGATTTTCTAAAAAGTGGGCATGACGAGAAAAAAAACCCTTTTGTTACTCTGCGTAATGGAAAAGATACCCCCTGGAGTTCTTTGGGTATCCCACAAACCTACACAATACTGAGCGTGCTTCGAACTTGTCCTCATACTGCTTTTTCACAAATGCTGAACATCCCTATATCTTCAAGTACTGAAGATAGGGTTTTTTCCTACTCCACATCTGATATGGTGTGGTAGGCACAGTCTTGGTAGGAACCTTATTCAAAAGATATGCAGCTGATCCCAGTGCATAATCTTAGAGGATCGCGATAACTCAGCTTTTACTCATCATGGAACGAACCATAACCAATAGAGTTCTGTTCCACCTTTCCGATACACCGTTGTGTTGTAGTGTGTATGAAGGAGTAAGATGAGAGAGATTTCCATTCTCTTTTATGCAATCCAGGAACTCGACATTTAAGTATTCACCACGTCGATCAGATCTCAGTGCTCTGATACTTATGCCTGTTTATTTTTCCACTTCATTCTTATATTCTCAGAATTTCTCAAAGGCCTCAGATCTATGTTTCAATAAGAAGACATGTCCATACCTATAGAAAACATCCGTAAAAGTAATGAAATAGGAATAACCACTTCATGCATATGTAGACATTGGACCACACACCTCGCTGTGTATGAGTCCCAAGAGCTCGCTCGCTCTTATTCTGTGCCAAGTAAACGGAGACTTTGTCATCTTTCGTATGAGACAAGATTGACAAGTTGCATAAGACTGATATTTAGAACGGATCCAAATATCCCTCTCTATGTAACTTCGTCAACCGTATTTCATTGTTGTGACCCTGTCTATAATGCCATAAGAAAGCCATATATAATTATGGAGACTTTCTTTTAAGTGTGTTCTGGACGTTAAAAACCTGAGCTTGATCTAATACGTATATACCGTCCTCTAGTGTACCTAACCCAATCAAACTTTGATTTAGGTGGATGTGGATCACATCGCTTACAAACTAGACTAGGTATACACAAACAGTTACGTAAAATTAATATCTTCCCACCTGTCAATCTTAGGTGATATACCCTTACGGATACAGTGTCCACGCTCATTTCGTTAGTAACCCAGAGAGTCATATCACCTGCCCTGATAACTCTACGGTTTCTCAAAGCCTATAATACAGAAAAGAGATCCCGATTCGGTATCTTGTACCTAGGAAGTAGAGTTAATTGACAGACTGTTTTCAACCACAAACACACCCGAAGTCGAAGCCACAACATGCTTTGGATCCTTGATTCTGGCTTTCCAAGCCCTGCATTCCTTCTGCCAATGCCCTTTCCTGTGACAATAGGAACAACCCTCCTCCCTACTTTTAGCCCGAAACTTTTGCCCTTCCCTTTCCTCTACCTTACTGCCTATCGGCTTTGTAAGGGTATTCTTCTTCTCATCCTTGGCTTTCGCCTTGGATCCAGAAGAGGAAGATTCCTTAATAAGCAGAGCAGGTGTCTCCCTGGTTTCCTTCAGGGTGCCCTCAACTGGAAGTATTACTTTCTTCCCCTGGGCGTAAGTAGAAGTTAGGGACAATATAATTAAGTCAGCATATGACCCATTCTCCAACATGGTCTCCAGGTCCTTGAGCTGTTTAATACAGCTGGTCATTGTAGGGACGTGGTCCCCTACAGATGACCCGACAGCCAATCTTGCTTGAAGCAATTCCTTTGAGGTCTCATATCTTGCGATACGAGATTGCTCTCCATATAAATCTTGTTATGGAGGAAGATGGAAGCAAAGTCCATCTTCTCGTGTTCCCTCTGGTATACACCATCAACTGAGACTAACACGAGGCACTTGACATTCACACAGTCTTTTTTCCTTGTCTTACGGATATCATCCACGATGGTGGAATCTGAACCTGGGACGACAGGGGCTTTAGTAGTAAGAAGGTGGTCCAGCTTGTCATAGGTAATGGACATCTGGACAAACCTTTGCCTGTCAATATAGTAAAACTCAGTCATCGATATTATCCAACTGTAACCTAAGTCTGGTCACATGGTCGCTGCAAGTAGGAGAGAGAGAGAAGAAAACACCCAGCATCATACTCTTGCAAGTTTAGATTGGTTTTCAGTTTATCTAAACAGAATGGCTCCCACTGTTTCTCGAATCCTTCCTCAAACCATAAAAGAAGAATTAGTCAGGATTAATCTCACCCTACAATACTTGCTTAACCTTTCAGCCAGGCTGGTGTTGGTACTTCGAGGGAGGTTTTCCAACGTTTTCGTGAAGTTCCTTAATTATATAACCTCTTTTCCCTGGAGGTGTAGCCCTGCTAACACCGTTCTAGACACATACTTGGTTTTTAGCATTGATTGTGTTAGTGAAAAATCTCCCGAGGAGTAGCGAATACTCACAGTAGGACCGGGATCGAAATATCATTGTGTGATAAAGCTGAAGGAATCCTACCAAAATTATCACACTCCAAATGGTATGCATCACTAGCAAGTTTCAGTTTCTATACAAACTCCCGATGTGGATTTTTGCCCCATACTCTTATGACCTTGACGAAGGCTAACAAATCATAAGTCACATGTCAAGTTCTACCCATCATTGTCCAGGTTAATTTGAACCCACCCGTATATACCCTTGACGAAGGCCGACAAAGTAATACGACTGTCCCAAACCAACGCATCTATCTATGCTACATATGAATACCCAGTAGCTACCAATCATTATGCCTTGACGAAGGCCAACAAACATAGCTTGAATACTATTGAATATTCATATGAAATGACGGAGGGCTACGAATGGTTTTGGCGAAACTGTGAACATAGTGAACTTGATATAATCGAAGGAACCTGATAGCTTTTAAAAGGAGTGGTTTAAGCTCCGTATTTTAAAAGTTTGCTGTTTTTTGAAAAACCGAGTGGTTTTAAAATTTGTTCCTACGATTCAGCTTTGGTTTATTTGCTTTGCATTAATCTAATGCAGTCCCATCATTTACACCTATCATTACAGAGAGAAACAAAAATATGACGTATGCTTATGCCATCTGCATTCACCACAGGGCCCCGTCTAACACCGTTAGGTTACTTAACTAACGCCAAAGCGGGGGCATGACTAGCGCGGATGTAAAACATAAGCAACGTCTAATATATAGCATATATATATAATCATTCGTCTCATACAATAATAGGCATTCTAGATCATAGATGAACATATTATATATACTAGGAATTCCGCGTTTTGTTTAAGCCTGTAACGAAAGACGGATTTCACGGTCGTGATGAATAGCCAAATCCCAACCCAGACCCCTATGGGTGCGACAAACTACCCGCCAAATACCCGAAGTGAAGAAACCTCCCTCTTCAAAGTGAGTAGGCCACTCGACACTTCAAAGTACCCGGTTGTTTGTGCACCCTACCTTGGGTCTATTCTAGGAGCAGAAAACAGTAAAAAGAAATAATACAACGGTGGAAACAACCTCAATCCGGATATGCCCCGCAAAATAATATTACATCAAATTAAAATTTACATCGAATGAAAGATATAACACTCATCTCACATCCTCGACTATTCATCCATGATGATCCAACAAGTTCATATACACAAACCAACATAACATCATCACAGATATGTGCAACCCCTACTAATCGACGTATAGCAATTAGTCGACATTTCCAAACACATATACACATCATAAATCTTGTAAAGTAACCGTGACATTAGAATTCCGTATGCAATTAGTAAACTAAACCAATTTTTCCAAAACTTGAAAAATCCAGTGAGCTAAAGTTCCAAAAACGATCGTTTTAAGCCAATCCGGGAGTCGAAACGAACTCGAAACCCACCTGAATATTCACGGAGGAAAAGATACCAAAATTAAATTTCGAATGGGGGGACTCAGAAGGGTTCCCACCCTCGGGAGCCACCATGAAGTGGCCCCTAGGGGAAGGCAGACCCGAGAGCACCATTCTTGGGTGCTCTCGGGTCACCCCCCTAGGGCTACCTTGTGGTGGTCTTGGAGGGTGGGCCTAGCCTTTGGTCCCCCTCGGAGTGTCCCCAGGTTGTGCATGCTCCCCCCCGTGGCTTCTCTGCCCAAACCGTGAGCCCGCGGGGTATGCAAATAACTCAAAACATCATTTTTGGAAACTGTTTTTGTCGGCAGTTTTTGCGCGACAAAAACGGCGCATTTCTAACATCGCTACAAGATATGTAAGGTTTATGAGAGGCTATGATACCACTGTAAGTCAATTTCGCGCACCCCACGTGTTCACGGGGAGGCGGAAATTGCAAAAAATGAATTTTACGGGCTTCGCAACACTGACTTTAACCAAGGATCGATCATAAACCCTAACTAGCATACATTTGTGAGGTTAACTACAAGTACAGAAGTTTATACCTCACGTTACATGTCCTTTGGGTCTTCTTTTATTGCTGTCCTCCACCTCGTCATAGGCTCCATGGATTGTTTGGATCGGCGCTTCCTCGTCGGCCTCCTCAAATCGAAGAAGATCCACCCGAGAGTATGTGTATCGAGCTCCTACCTCAGCTGAAGTAACTAGGGCACCAAGTTTGCTACACTTGATGTCGTAGATGATGTAGAGTATGAAAATGGAACGCTTTGTCTCTTTTTGCCCTAGGTTTCTCAACACATGAGAGGTTAAAGGTATGAGGAAGAAGAAGATGGCTTAAGGAAAAGCTAGTGAACTTAGGCATGAGAGATGAGAATGAATAAGCTCTTATTTTTCTAAACTGAACCATACCTATTATCCATAGAATAAATCATATGAATAATTAAAATAAGGTTCAACTATCAACCATATGAGTCATGGCTCCAAAACCCACCATATGTCATATGAAGCCATGCTCAAATTCTTGCATATTCCACCTCATTTCCTCAATTACATAATGCATTTTTCATTTAACCTAAAATGAATAATACAATTATGATATGTCATCTTCTAAAAGAATCTTTGAACAAATTACAAAAATGCCCATCGTCAGTATATACATACTTGTATCCATATTCCGAAAAATACGGACACAAAAGAGACGAACACTATCCATCAGTACAATACTAGGATCCGGCTTAAACCAAAGCCCAGTAGTATTGTCCGTCCGACTCATCATCCATGCACAAGTATACGTACGCGATCGAACCCTGTCGTAAAAACCATACGACCTCTACATCTTTTGCTCGATGCAGGAAAACCCTCTGTGTGGGACTCTAAAGACTCGATACTATGCTGGCAGTTGGTTTAACCACAGGCCGCAAGCGGTACTAGCTGCACGTAACGTGTTGGATGTATATGCCCTAGAGGCCAGTATTGTATATGTATACATATGGATACTAGGGATATCTATGTACAGAACAATCTTGCTCAGTTTTATAGTATATTATTCGACTTGTCTTTGTCAGGATATGCTTATTTATTTGTATTGTTATTATATCTGGTTTGCACATATTGATAAAGACTCGATACGGTAGTATACTATTGTGGTTTGTCTTTATCTTAACATAGCATATGTTATACTCGTTATTACATATTGCGGTTATATGTGGATAAATCCCCTAGGATCTTGCTTGACTACCTGCGTTGTGATGGCGATCATACTTGTGGGAGCAGGATAGTCCACAAGCACATCCTTAAATGGTCCCTAGTCGCGTGAGTATCGAGACTGGGCATTGATACTCCAGAGTAGACTGGTGTATACGTTTCTACCCCGTCAGGGGATGGTTGGTCCCGCAGCCATTGGTCTGATGTACCCAAGATCGTATACAGGTGCTCACTGAGGTGAGTACACTGGACTGACTCGCCAAGAACTTCCATGTGGTACTATACCTATCGTCAGATGGAAGTTCTCAGGTAACATGTGTACAGGTTAGTCCTTGGACCCGAGATCGGCATTTGTCTCATGTGAGTTCCCACTGAACTTTGATCACTACCCTACCACGGCTCTACTGAGTCGTGCAAACAGGTTTTGGTTGGGTTCAGTCCCGAGCTATATGGAGGCAGTGAGCGATTGTCGGGGATTCGTCTCTCCCGGTATAGGGAGTTGATATCGCACTGTGATTCGATTGGTCAGGACCATAAGACCTTGGCCAAGGCAGATGGAATTTACTGATAGATTGATCAGTAGTTTCCCGGATTGGTCCTGAGCCACATCGGCACGACTTATCAGGTTGTTAGGGTCTGACGTTCACCATCCCCTAGACCCGGTATGCGATACTCTTTGACGAAGAGACCGGACTGTACGGATATTGTCACGGATAGGCTCAGTAGGAGATCCGGATGAGTTTGCTCGTCGGCCTTCCTTTTCGACAGGTACCTGGGCAGCCGTTACGTACAGCTAGTGCCGCTGACGTGCTTGTGGTTAAACCCACTGCCAGAGTATTGTCGAGTCTTTAGAGTCCCACACAGAGGGTTTCCCTGATCCAGGCAAAACGATGTAGTAGCCGTATTGGATACGTGCAGGGTTCGATCGATTGATGTACTTAGTACTCGGATTTTCGATCGGACAGTTTGTAATACTAGCGGCTCGGTTTTGAGCCGGATTATTAAATCAGGTATTGATTTAATAATTTACATATATGTATTTCGATATATATATTCTAGTATTACGTTCTTCGTGTTATTCTATCTCTTTTGGGTGTTCGGATTTTTATCTGATTGCCGGTATATTTGTACAGTAGACTGAAATCCGTATTTACTACAGATTTCCTTCTAGAAGGTGGCCACCTCATTATGTATTTTCCTTTTATTTGATAATTGGAAATGAGGTGTAAAGTAAAAGGTATGGGAGGAATGGTGATGACCATGTTTTAATAATTCACAAATGAATTTATAATTCATTTGGAGTTACTATTGAAGCATGGTTGTTAATTGTTTATTGAAAGAATTCACACACAAAACCAAGGTGTGTGATTTTCTCTCACTTGATGCTTCATTTCTCTTTGAGCTCTCATATTTTCTTGAGTTCCTCCCTCCTCTTGCTTCCTTCCATCTTCATCTTCTTCCTCTTCACTAACATTCTCATGTGTTGAGAAACAAGTGAAGAGGTTAGAAAAGAGATAGCAAACACTTAAACACCCTCCACTATATCCTAGATTACTTGGACTAGCATCCCAAGTTCTCTAGTTGCTCTTTTGACACTTAGCAAAGAGCTAGAGCCATGGATCATATTCCCCGGGTGGATCATCGAGGACCAAGGAAGGCCGGAGAACAAGCTCGATCCCGGAGGACCGACGGAGCAACGAAAGAAGATCAAGCAAGTTCAAGGTGGCTAGTAGGAGCTAAGGATGAAGAACGAAGACCGAAGGACTTGGTTCTTTTGGTAAGAATTCCACATCATACTAGATAGCTCTCCTTGTGTAGCTAGTTAGTTTTATGGAAAGAACCAGTTTTAGAGTTTAGTCTAGCGCCAAGTTTTTGTTTGCAAGAAAATTTTTGTTCCGCATTTGGCCACGTGAGTTGGCTGGGGCGCTAGGGTAACCCTTCATGGTATCAGAGCCACCCATAAAACTTACACTAGCTAGTTCAAACGTGTTTAGAATAACGATCGACCAAAAATTCCAAAAACCGCATTTCATTTCATGCAGTTTTTGTCGATTTTTAAACGTGCTCGAAAAATCAATTTTATGGTCTCAGAAAATCATGCAGGCTTTTTAAGACCCCTGAAGAAATTTGGTCACGTGATCCTTCCAAACCGCCGCGGAACCACCGCGTAAACCCCCTATTGGCGGCGGTTCCGCGGCCATTTTGGGGCCCACGTGTACCAAATTTCTTCTGGGCCTCTTATATTTGAAATTGTGTTTTCTGGAATAATTTTTTTTGGGCCCAGATTTGTTACAGTGTTGGTTTAAATTCTTGGGGCCTATTTGGAAAGTTTAGTCAATAATTTTAAGATACATGTTTTATTATCAGTACATTCACTTTTATCTGCGACCGGGAATGTCACTCGATCGGTAAAACTCATCTGATTGCTATATGTTCTTTTAGACGGGTTTTGCGAATGTGACATTCGCGTTGATGTTGTGTGCTTATGCTGTGATTGTGGTTGGATTTTCGTGGTGGATAGCATGTGGTGCAATGTTAGAATACAGTTTATAATTCATTTGTACATTTGTTATTGCGGGGCGAGCGTCCGACATGTGGACTGCCGTCTTTGCTGTTTGTATATTATTTTTTGGCACGACCGGGCTGAGGTCGATGTCACCAGTTGTATATATTTTTTTAATATTCTGTACTAGGCTTACCCTACGGCGGAGTGCACGGATAGCCGGGTTCTAGAAGGCAACAAGCCTGCATCTCATGGCATCGAGACGGAGGAGGCTTCATTCTCATGGCGCTGAGACGGAGGGGGCTTCATTCTAGAACTGGCGGGCTATTCGCCGCACTCGTAGGGGGTACAGATTTTCATTGCACATGCTATCCATACGACCGGAACGCCGGGTTTTATTTGCGGCTCAAATGAAACCCAGGGCTCCAAGATTATCCACCATTCTGTAATGTTATCTGTAATGTTGTTTATTATCATGCCTGGGACGAATGTTATATATACTTATATATATACCAGTAGATGTTGTATATGTTTTGCACCCGCGCTAGTCCATCCCTCGCTCTGTCGTTAGTTAAGTAACCTAACGGGTGATGACGGGGCCTCGTGGCGAATGCGGATGGTTTATACGTACATTTTATTTTCGTTCTTTTCTGGTGTGATAGGATACAAATTGATGGGACCGCATTAATTTTAATTAATGCAAGATAATAAACCTAAAAGATGTTGTTGGAACCAAGCTTTAAAAACTGACATTACAGACACTCTCTTTTGCTTTGCATAGTGGTATTCAGTTTGGAATATCCTGCACCTTATTCGATAAGGCAAGGGCCGAGATCCCTTCACCGGGAGTGACCCCTTGAGTAAAAGTTTGCTTCAGGGTAATAATTTTAATATTGTCGACTATTTTTGCTTTGCATCGAGGTATTCGGTTTGGAATATCCTGCACCTCATTCGACGAGGAAAGAGCCGATATCCCTTCACAGAGAGTGACCTCTTTAGCAAAAGTATTCGCCACTTTATATTTATAAAACTACTTAGGTTCCTTCAACGATATCAAGTTCATTACGTTAACGGGTTTTTCGCCAAAAGCCCAGCCGTAGCCCTCCGTCGTTTCAGATAATTACTACTTATTATTCGTGCTGTGTTTGTTGATTATTCATCAAGGCACAGTGAACGGTAGCTGAGTAATAGTTCTCTGTTGCACAGATAGATGCGATTGGTTAGGACGGTCGCATGATTTTTTTGATTATTCTTCAAGGATCATGCGGGTGGGTCTAATGCAATCCAGGATAATGACGGGTTGAACTTGACTAGGACCTTTTGATTTGTTGATTATTCGTCCAGGTCACTTGGGTCCTAGGGGTAAAAACCACATCGGGAGTTTCAAATATACAGGAAACTTGCAGATTTAGCATACCTTCTGGAGTGTGGTGACTAGAGTGGATTCCATCTAGTGCATCACACAATGATAGTTGGATCCCGATCCCACTGATGAGTAGGATTACTCTTGGGAGATTTTTTCACTTAACAATCAATGCTATAAACCAAGTAGGTGTCTAGAACGGTGTTAGCGGGGCTACGCCTCCAGGGAAAAGAGATTATGTAATTAAGGAACTTTGCGAAAGCGTTGGAAAACTTCTCTCGAAGTACCAACACCAGCATGGCCGAAAGGTTAAGCAAGTATTGTGACGTGCGATTAATCCTGACTAGTTCTTCTTTTAGGGTTTGAAGAAGAATTTTGAGGAAATAGTGGGAGCCATCCTGGTTAGATAAATTAATAACCAATCTAATTTTGCAAGAGCGCACGTTGAGTGTTTTCCCTCTCTCTCTCCAGGTAGCAACCATTTCACACCCTAATCAAGATAATAAAATGTATCGCTTGACCGATCCGAATTCTTATTCGGGGCTGGGGAACGTCGGTTCGGCTCTAACTTATGACAACGGTCATGAGTATGAGCATGGGAAAGAGGTTTGTTTGAATTCCTTGATGACCCCATCGAAGAAGAAACATATTGTTGCATCTTCTTCAGGTGTTCTTGTAGTTGAGAACTGCTTTTTAGTCAGTCTACCTCCTGGGTACTAGATACCGGATCAGGATCTCATATCTGTAATTTATTGCAGGGACTGAGAAAAAGTAGGATAGTTGGACCTGGTGATATGTCCCTCAGAGTAGGGAACGGAGCATAAGTTAATGCTGCGGCCGTCGGTGAATATCACCTAGTGTTGCCAAACGGCAATGCTATGATTTTGAACAATTGCTACTATGTACCTTCTATGCTTTGCAACATCATATCAGTTTCTTTACTTAATAAAGATGGATATAACTTTGTTCTTGATAGAAATATCATGAACATTTACCTTGATAAGGTCCTAGTTGCAGAAGGTACACTGTGTAATGGTATCTATGTTCTAAATCAGAATACAGTTCTCAATGTACAAAACACACGCAAGAGGAAGAGTTCAGATACAAACGAATCCTACTTGTGGCATTGTAGACTTGGTCATATCAGAGAGAAAAGAATGAGTAAGTTATATAAAGATGGATTCTTGAATACGTTCGAATTTTCATCTTATGAAACTTGTCAGTCTTGTCTCAAAGGAAAAATGACCAAATCTCCGTTCACCGGACATGGAGAAAGAGCAGCAGAGCTCTTAGGACTCATATACAGTGATGTGTGTGGTCCTATGTCTATACATGCAAGGGGAGGGTTCTCGTACTTCATCACATTCACTGACGATCTCTCTAGATTCGGATATGTGTATCTTATGAAACACAAATCTGAAGCTTTTGAGAAATTCAAAGAATTCAGGAATGAAGTAGAGAACCAGATTGGCAAAAGTATTAAGATCCCCCGGTCTGATACGGGAGGGGAATACTTAAGCACGGAATTCCTAGATTACTTAAAAGAGAATGGAATTCTCTCTCAGTTTACTCCTCCTTACACACCACAGCACAACAGTGTATCGGAGCGGAGGAATCATACCCTATTGGATATGGTTCGCTCCATGATGAGTAATGCTGAGTTGCCTCTTTCATTCTGAAGATAGGCACTTCAGACAGCAGCATACCTTTTGAATCAAGTTCCGTCCAAATCTGTGCCCAACACTCCATATGAAATATGGAGTAGCAAGAAACCATGTCTTAAATTTATTAAGATATGGGGTTGTCCGGCCTATGTGAAAACACAGAAACCGTACAAACTAGAGGCACGGTCAGTTCTATGTAAATTTGTGGGATATCCTAAGGATTCACTAGGATATCTATTCTACCACACTGAGGAACAGAAGGTGTTTGTATCTCGCCATGGTACCTTCTTAGAAAGGGAGTTTCTTGCAAAAGAAACTAGTGGGAGTACGGTAGAACTGGGAGAAATCCATGAACCACAAAATGTAACTGAAGATTTGGAGGAACCACTAGATTCAGTAATCCCAGACGAACCTCAGCCACTCCGCAGATCTAGTAGGATTTCTCATCCGCCCGAGAGATACTACGGTTTTCTCATAGATGGGGATCGAGAGGATTGCATCTTGGAAGAAGATGATCCTACTAGTTTCAGGCAGGCCATTATCAGTAGGGACTCTGATAAGTGGCTGGATGCTATGCAATCTGAAATGGAGTCCATGTACACCAATAAAGTGCGGACCCTGGAAGTTGCTCCACCTGGGGTAAAACCCGTTGGATGCAAATGGATCTACAAGAAGAAACTTGGTGTAGATGGGCGGGTGGAAACCTATAAGGCTAGACTCATTGCAAAAGGTTTTCGTCAAAGACCCCGAGTGGACTATGACGAAACCTTTTCTCCAGTGGCTATGATCAAATCCATTAGGATCCTGCTTGCCATTGCTGCCTTCCATGACTATGAGATCTGGAAGATGGACTTAAAAATGGCTTTTCTAAACGGAAGTTTAGAAGAGTGCGTTTATATGGATCAGCCGGAAGGTTTTGTAGACAGTGGGAGCAGCAGGAAGGTGTGCAAGCAGCTCAAATCCATTTATGGATTGAAGAAAGCATCGCGGAGCTGGAACATCTGTTTTGATGAGACAGTCAGGGACTTTGACTTCATCAAAAACGAAGATGAGCCATGTATTTATAAGAAGATTATAGGACGAACTATCGTATTCCTAGTCTTGTACGTGGATGACATTATTTTGATAGGAAATGACATTCCTATGCTACAATCGGTCAAGCTATTCTTATCACAAAGGTTCTCTATGAAAGACCTAGGTGATGCCTCGTACATTCTGGGGATCAAGATCTACAGAGATAGATCCAAGAGACTACTGGGACTTTCACAGTCCAGGTACATAGAGACCGTACTAAAGAGATTTAGTATGGAAGATTCCAAGCACGGTAACATACCCACATTGCACGGAATCACCCTCTCCAAGGAGATGTCTCCCAAGACTGACGAGGAAAGGGTTCGCATGAGCACTATACCCTACACTTCGGCGGTAGGATCTATAATGTATGCGATGCTATGTACAAGACCAGATGTAGCTTACGCGCTAAGCGTGGTGAGCCGGTATCAGTCAGACCCAGGTGAGAACCACTGGACAGCAGTAAAGAACATTCTCAAGTACCTAAGAAGGACTAAGGAGATGTTCCTGATTTACGGTAATGGAGACCTCAGGGTCGAGTCCTTTACCGACTCAAGCTTCCAGAGTGACAAGAATGACAGCAAGTCTGTCTCGGGTTTTGTGTTTACCCTCAACGGAGGGGCGGTATGCTGGAAGAGTTCCAAACATGATACCATCGCAGACTCGACGATGGAGGCTGAATACATTGCTGCAAGCGATGCCGCAAAAGAAGCGGTCTGAATGAAGAAGTTCATAGCTGAACTTCAGGTAGTTCCGTCCATTGTTGATCCGATACCAGTGTATTGCGATAACAATGGGGCTATAGCTTTAGCGAAGGAAGCATGGACCAATCAGAAATCCAGGCACATCTTAAGGCGGTATCACCTGATCAGGGAGATCGTAGATCGCCAGGAGATCGAGGTCCGGAGAGTGGATAAGAAAGACAACACGGCGGATCCATTTACAAAGGCCCTCCCTCAAGCACAGTTCGAGCGACTTTTTGGGATGTTTGGTATGTGGTACGCCAGCAGCTGGCCTTAGTGAAGACGTTGGGTATTCGGTACGCCAATTACTGGCCTTTAGTGCAAGTGGGAGATTGTTGGATGTATATGCCCTAGAGGCCAGTATTGTATATGTATACATATGGATACTAGGGATATGTATGTACAGAACAATCTTACTCAGTTTTATAGTATATTATTCGACTTGTCTTTGTCAGGATATGTGTATTTATTTGTATTGTTATTATATCTGGTTTGCACATATTGATAAAGACTCGATACAGCAGTATAATATTGTGGTTTTTCTTTATCTTAACATAGCATATGTTATACTCGTTATTACATATTGTGGTTATATGTAGATAAAGCCCTTAGGATCTTGCTTGACTACCTGCATTGTGATGGCGATCATACTTGTGGGAGCAGGATAGTCCATAAGCACATCCTTAAATGGTCCCTAGTCGTGTGAGTATTGAGACTGGGCATTGATACTCCAGAGTAGACTGGTGTATACGTTTCTACCCCGTCGGGGGATGGTTGGTCCCGCAGCCATTGGTCTGATGTACCCAAGATTGTATACAGGTGCTCACTGAGGTGAGTACACTGGACGGACTCGCCGAGAACTTCTATGTGGTACTATACCTATCGTCAGATGGAAGTTCTCGAGTGACATGTGTACAGGTTAGTCCTTGGACCTGAGATCGGCATTTGTCTCGTGTGAGTTCCCACTGAACTTTGATCACTACCCTACCACGGCTCTACTGAGTCGTGCAAACAGGTTTTGGTTGGGTTCAGTCCCGAGCCACATGGAGGCAGTGAGCGATTATCGGGGATTCGTCTCTCCCGGTATAGGGAGTTGATATCGCACTGTGATTCGATTGGTCAGGACCATAAGACCTTGGCCAAGGCAGATGGAATTTACTGATAGGTTGATCAGTAGTTTCCCGGATTGGTCCTGAGCCACATCGGCACGACTTATCAGGTTGTTAGGGTCTGACGTTCACCATCCCCTAGACCCGGTATGCGATACTCTTTGACAAAGAGACCGGACTGTACGGATAGACTCAGTAGGAGATCCGGATGAGTTTGCTCATCGGCCTTCCTTTTCGACAGGTACCTGGACAGCCGTTACGTACAGCTAGTGCCGCTGACGTGCTTGTGGTTAAACCTACTGCCAGAGTATTTTCGAGTCTTTAGAGTCCCACACAGAGGGTTTCCCTGATCCAGGCAAAACGATGTAGTAGCCGTATTGGATACGTGAAGGGTTCGATCGATTGATGTACTTAGTACTCGGATTTTCGATCGGACAGTTTGTAATACTAGCCGGCTCGGGTTTTGAGCCGGATTATTAAATCAGGTATTGATTTAAAAATTTACATATATGTATTTCGATATATATATTCTAGTATTACGTTCTTCGTGTTATTCTTTCTCTTTTGGGCGTTCGGATTTTTATTTGATTGCCGGTATATTTGTACAGTAGACTGAAATCCGTATTTACTACAGATTTCCTTCTAGAAGGTGGCCAGCTCATTATGTATTTTCCTTTTATTTGATAATTTGAAATGAGGTGTAAAGTAAAAGGTATGGGAGGGATGGTGATGACCATGCTTTAATAATTCACAAATGAATTTATAATTCATTTGGAGTTAATATTGAAGCATGGTTGTTAATTGTTTATTTAAAGAATTCACACACAAAACCAAGGTGTGTGATTTTCTCTCACTTGATGCTTCATTTCTCTTTGAGCTCTCATATTCTCTTGAGTTCCTCCCTCCTCTTGCTTCCTTCCATCTTTATCTTCTTCCTCTTCACTAACATTCTCATATGTTGAGAAACAAGTGAAGATGTTAGAAAAGAGATAGCAAACACTTAGACACCCTCCACTACATCCTAGATTACTTGGACTAGCATCCCAAGTTCTCTAGTTGCTCTTTTGACATTTAGCAAAGAGCTAGAGCCATGGATCATATTCCTCGGGTGGATCATCGAGGACCAAGGAAGGCCGGAGAACAAGCTTGATCCCGGAGGACCGACGGAGCAAAGAAAGAAGATCAAGCAAGTTCAAGGTGGCTAGTAGGAGCTAAGGATGAAGAACGAAGACCGAAGGACTTAGTTCGTTTGGTAATAATTCCTCATCATAGTAGATAGCTCTCCTTGTGTAGCTAGTTAGTTTTATGGAAAGATCCGGTTTTAGGGTTTATTCTAGCGCCAAGTTTTTGTTTGCAAGAAAATTTTTGTTCCGCATTTGGCCACTTGAGTTGGCCGGGGCGCTAGGGTAACCCTTCATAACGGCCCCCAGGTATATGTCGATGAGAAGGCTGATGAGAATAACTCATTCGAACTTAAACTGAGCCTATCTGTGACAATCTCCGTACAGTCCGGTCTGTTCGTCTAAGAGTATCGTATATCGGGCCTAGGGGGTGGTAATCGTCAGACCCCTAATAAAGCAATAAGTCGTGTCGGAGAGTAGCCCAAAACACCCTGAGAAACTGCTGGAATACCTAACAGTAAATCTCACTTGCCTTGGCCAAGGACTTTGTGTAATGGCCTTCCGAACACAGCGCGACATCTACCCCCAATACTAGGAGAGACGAATCCTATCTAACCGCCACTACCTTTAAGTGCTTCGTAACTGCACCCAACTACTACCTGTTTGTATGACTCCTTTGAGCCATGGTTGGGTAGTAATCAAAGTACAGTAGGAACACACTCGAGGCGAAGTAGCAGCGTCAAGTCGATGGACTAAGCTGTACTCATGTCACCTGGGAACTGCTACCCGATGATAGGTATAATACCTACTAGCAGTTCCCGACGAGTCTTGTCCAGTGTACTCATAACCTAATGATCACATGCATACTATCTCCAGTACGACGTACTAATGGCTGTGGAAAATAACATCTCCCCTGCTGGGATGAGAAGCGTATATACTAGTCCACTCTGGAGTATCGATGCCCTGCCTCGATAATCCTACGACTAGGGACCTGTATAAGGATGTGCTTATAGACAAACCAGCCCCTACTAGTGTGACTTCCATCACAACGCTGGTAATCAAGCAAAGATCTTAAGGGCTCTACCAATTTGTATAAGCGATATGCTAAAAGAAACACATGCACATATTGAGGTAGAAACAAACCAGGTAGCATACTACCATTTTGAGCAAGACTGTTACTATATTCGTATATATCCCAAGCTTCCATTAAGTAATATACAAATCAGTATGATACAATAATGGCCTCTAGGGCATATATCACTAACATGAACAACATTTGAGGATTGCATTGCAAACATTGAGACAGGAAAAGTTATATGATAAGATGATCAAGTGCGAGTTTTGGCTGAAGAAGTGAAGTTCTTGGGTCATGTTGTATCCAGAGATGAAATTTTGTTTACCCCGAAAAAATTGCAGCTGATCTGTGTAACGTTTTGAAAAACCGTTTAGGTGAAGTTTCCGATTATCGGTAAAATAACCGGTGTTTTCCGTAAAAACCAAGATATAATTATTTTTTTCAACATAGACTTAAATATACATATTCTAGCTATGTAATTGCTAGTATTTGGTATTTAATTGGTCACTTGTAAATTTCTAGTTTACTCAAATATTTTCCGTAATTAATTATTTTAATTATTATTTTAAGCCTTCACTAATACATTTAATTAGTGATAATTACAAATTAGAATGAGTTAATACAAGTTTAGTGCATCATGACACATTAAACCAAAATGTAACATGTTGTTTTTGAAATGAAAAGAAATTTTCAAGATGGTTTTAGAAAATATAAAGGAAAAAGGCTTATATTGTGAAAATAAATTAAAATCCGCTCGGTGCCTCTTGGCGAAGGCTTGGATCCCTGGCGTCGTGGGTAGGGAGCTACCAGCCGGGGATGACCGAGCAGGGTAGCCGCTCGGTGCCTCTTAGCAAGGGCTTTGATCCTTGGCGTCGTGGGTAGGGAGCTACCAGCAGGGGATAACCGAGCAGGGTAGCCGCTCGGTGCCTCTTGGCGAGGTCTTGGATCCATGGCGTCGTGGGTAAGGAGCTACCAGCCGGGGATGACCGAGCAGGGTAGCCGCTCGGTGCCTCTTGGCGAAAGCTTGGATCCCTGGCATCGTGGGTAGGGAGCCATCAGTCGGGGATGACCGAGCAGGGTAGCCGCTCGGTGCCTCTTGGCAAGGGCTTTGATCCTTGGCATCATGGGTAGGGAGCTACCAGCCGGGGATGATCAAGCAGGGTAGCTGCTCGGTGCCTCTTGGCGAGGGTTTTGATCCCTGGCGTCATGGGTAGGTAGCTACCAGCCGGGGATGACCGAGCATGGTAGTTGCTCGGTGCCTCTTGGCGAGGGCTTTGATCCCTGGCGTCGTGGGTAGGGAACTACCAGCCGGGGATAGCCGAGCAAGGGTCGGGCTCGGCCGCCTTTAGGGAGGGCTTTGATCCTTTAGGACAGGGGCCGAGCAGGGTTACTGTCCGATGCCTCTTGGCGAGGGCTTTGATCCCTGTCGGTTGTGGTAGGAAGCTACCAGCCGGGGATAGCCGAGCAAGGGTCGGGCTCGGCCGCCTATTGGGAGGACTTTGATCCTTAGCGCGGGAGGGGTTGTAAGAAGCCTACTAAGGATGGGGTCCGGGCAGGGTTACTGCCCGGTGCCTCTTGGCGAGGGCTTTTGTCCTTTAGGATGGGGCCGAGCAAGGTTACTGCCGGTGCCTCTTGGAGAGAGCTTTGATCCCTGGCGTCATGGGTGGGAGCTACCAGCCGGGGATAGCCGAGCAGGGTAGCTGTGCGGCTACCTCTAGACGAGGGGTTTGATCCTTAGCGCTGGAGGGGCCACAGGAGGCCTGCTAAGGATAACCGGGAAATGAAGCTGCGCGGTTGCCTCTTGGTGAGGGCTTTGATCCCTGGAGTTATGTGTAGGAAAGTTACCGGCCAGGGATAGCCTGGCAGGGTAGCTGCGCAGCTGCCTCTAGACGAGGGCTTTGATCCTTAGCGCTGGAAAGGCCGTAGGAGGCCTGCTAAGGATAACCGGGCAGTGGAGCTGCGCGGTTGCCTCTTGGCGAGGGCTTTGATCCCTGGCGTTGTGTGTAGGGAAGCTACCGGCCAGGGATAGCTGGGCAGGGTAGCTGCGCAGCTGTCTCTAGACGAAGGCTTTGATCCTTAGCGCTGGAAAAGCCGTAGGAGGCCTGCTATGGATAACCGGGCAGTGAAGCTGCGCGGTTGACTCTTCATGATGTTCTGTCTGACCTTCCCGGTGTTGGTATGGGGAATAGGAACAGTCGCGGTGAATACGCGTAACATGCGCATTGAATGCGTGGGGGAGGTGAAGCGCCAGAGCCGCGTCGTTTCGATTTCGACAGAAAATGCTCAATGTTTGCCGCGTGGCGGTACCTTTGTGGGCGAAAATGGGCGGCTGTTGGGTCCTTTGGGAGCGCAACGGGCTATAAAGCGGAGGGAGTGTTGGTCCTTCCTCTCTTCATAAGCAAATCGTAAAGATGGAAGACTTCCCCTTCACCATCCCCAACATCATTCATTTCAAAGACGTGTACCTCTACGACCGGAACTGCACCGAGACACGGTGCAGTTGGCTTTTGGCAGCATCGAGGATCACTTCGGCTGGCTTCTCCCACGGCGCTCGCCCCTGCTGCAGCTGCTGATGTACTCCATTTGGAGGGCGTCACCGTGGCTCTACAGCCCCCTGTCCGAGCAGCTCCAAGACGAGGCCGTGGGCAAGCTACGGTCTCTGAGGCGTTTCGGCCTGATCTCTGCGGGTCGGCTGAACCGCTCGGTGGCGCTCCTCCGTGAGTGCTACCAATTGAGGCTCGATGCCAACGCGCGCGGAGGGAATCGAGGGCAGAGGCTGGATTCCGCGAGGCCTCGGCTGGCGAAAATCTTCTCGGAGTACCACGAGCAGTGCTCTCTGCACCCCCTTCCCCCGCTGTTGTAATTTTAAATTTTTTTTCGATGTATGGCCGAGGAGCCCCTAGTACCCTTTTTTTTGAATAAATAAGACTGTTTTCTTCTTTTTCGTAATGTTCCATTGATCTTTTTTATTACATAAGCAGCAGATTCTAGGAAGAGTTTACATTGCCTTTGAAAAAGAAGTACATGCTAGTAGATGACCTTATCTGCACAGTCCGAGCCCTTTGGATGTTTGTTGGTCTCCGTGCTCGGCAGAGGGTACTGGGCTTCGCGGTGCTGGACGTATTATCTGTTGATACGAGCATGATTTGGCTGATGGTCAGCTCGGCGGGAGATGGACGATGCTCCTGCTCGCGGTCAGCTTGCCGCTTATCCCTCAGGTAGGCGGTGAGGTGCCCTGATCGGATGAGCTCCTCGATATAGTCCCGGAGCTGCTTGCAACTCTCCGTGGAGTGGCTGAGCGACCTGTGGAAACAGTAGTAGGGGCCCCGGGTTCGCTTCGAGGCCTGACGCGGGATCAGAGGGAACTTGAAGAACCCCTCGCCCTTAGCCTCCTCCAGTAGCACTGCTTGGGAGACATTGAGTGGGGTGTACTCCTGGAACTTCGGATGGTAGGGCTGTTGATGCTCTGGTCTCCCTTCCCTTGCCCTCTTCTTCTGGTCGGGTCGGTCTGCTCGGGGAAGGTTCACATTCACCTCGGACTCGAGCTGGACTTCACACTCGGTCCAAGCCTTCACTTCAGCCATGGTCTTAGGTTGCGCCAGTGCGAAGGAGCGTAGCCACTCCTTGTGCCTAAGACCCGACCTAAGTGCCGTGATGACCGTTTCGTCCCGGTGCCCGGGGACCTCAAGAAGGGCGTTGTAGAAGTAGGTGACGTAAGCTTTGAATGTCTCCTTATCCCCGCTCTTGATTGTGAAAAGGTAGTCGACCGTGCACTTTTGCTGACGGTTCCCGACGAAGTGGCCGAGGAACTGAGTGGCCAGCTCGTCGAAGGTTGAAATCGAGCGAGGCTCGAGTCCTCGGAACCAGTCCCGCCCGGAGCGGATGAGGGTGGCTGGGAAAGCTCGGCACTGGGCGGCGGCGGAATGGTCTTGGAAGCTCATCCCCGCGGTGAAAGCATCCAAATGGTCCTTCGGGTCGGTTTTCCTTTCAAAGAGAGAGACCTTTGGGGGCTTGTTGCGCGAGGAGACATAGACGGCGAGCAGCTCCTCAGTGAATGGCTTGGTGAGTGAGTCGGCGGCGTACTTAGCCCCGTCACCCGAGAGGTGACCTTCCTGACGTATGCCTTTGATCTTTTTCTCGAGGACGTCGAATCAGCCGTGGTACCCTAAGGATTCAGCATCCTGTTCCCCTCCGAAAACCGGGAAGACAAACGTCTACCTGAATTTCGGGGTAGATGCTAATTGGTGCTATCTGTCCACCTCTCCGAAGATGCCAAGTTGATTTATGACACCATGTATCGAAGGTTTAAACGGATCCGGCTGATGTAGCAGACTTCGTCAGATTCCCCCTCATTTGAGGGGTTTTTGATTGTGGGGATGCTCTTCCCTGCAGGCGCAAGCCTCTGCAGTTAATTACGCTACCGCATCGCGGTAACCACTTTCTCCTTCTACAGATGGTCACTTCGTGTCGTGGGTGTTTGCTTTGTTTTTGGTTGCCCGTGGATTGTATACGGAGACTAATGTATGTCGTCGTCCGTAGGGCATGGATTAGTCCAAATCCGTATTTTCTTAGATTTGGGTTTGGGGGTTTTGTTTAAGGATACGTTAGTCTCATTTGAGACTAAAATCAACTTAAACGTTTGTTAAGGATACGTTAGTCCAATTTTAGACTAAGATCAACTTAACAGGATCATTTAGATCCAACAAGAGAGCATTTGGGCTATATCGTTTAGTTTAGGGATATTGCGGTCGATTAGTTTAAGGACATTACGGTCCAATGTTAGTTTAAGGACATCTCGGTCCAAGGTTAAGGACATCATAGTCTATGGGTTTTGAAGGACCCCACAGTCCGAGGTTAAGGACATCATAGTCCATGAAATGTATGGTTGTGGGGACCCATCGCCTCTCTGAAGATTTTGAAGGATTACAACGACATATATCAGAGGGGTTCAGAGATGTACCCTTAAACCAATTTTGGTTGATGGATCTATAGTCCAATTTGGAACTAAGATCTGTTAAAAGATTTATGAGCATGTGGGCTCAATTAATCTGAATTGAGGACTTATGGCCAATCTTGGGCTAAGTCCAATCGAGTTAAAAATGTTTTAACATTGATTTTGGGCTGTTGAAGCCTTTATTTGGGCTTGGCCCTTTTAACAATACTGAGCATTGAATTGCATTTTGACAATATTTTGTCTTTTATTGAATGCTGAGCATTCATCATAGCTCTGGGATTTATTAGAGAACAATTTATGTTCTGTCAGCGCAACACATGGTGCGCTTGGCGCTTTGCGCCAGTCAAAGAGCGCAGTACGCTTCTGCCAAGTAGCACACATGTAAGGGACACGTGTCGCGCTCGGTGCTAGGCCCCAGATGATGAGCGCATGATGCCAATTTATAAGCGCAGAGCACTAATTCATGAGCGCATTGCGCTTTCAATTTAGTGGCGCACACGTGAGTGACACGTGGTGCGCTTGGCGTTGAGCGCCAGCCCATGAGCGCAGTGCGCTATTTCAGAAGCACAAGGCGCTTGTTGTTAAGCAGTACATGCGCGATTGACACGTGGCGTATTTGGCGCTGAGCGCCAGTCCAGAGAGCGCAGAAGCGCAGTTCAAGAGCGCAAAGAGCATCTGATCAATTTTATGATCTGAGAAATAATTTATGTTCTTTTAAAAGAGACTTTGTCTCAGGATCTAAGAACAACCGTTCTTATTTTGTTTCAATCTCTTATATTGATGAAAGGCTTTGCCTTTATGGATCTATGATCCTTAAGAGAATTGAATTATTCTCCCCTCCTTTTTATAATGAGATGTTCATGATCTTTTTGAGAAAGACTTTAGTCTTATAGATCTATGATTTGTGAGAAGTAAGTTCTTCTTTTATTTTATGACGAGATCTTTTGATCTCTTTGTGAAAGACTTTTTGTCTCTGTAGATCTATGATCTTTTTAAAGAAATGAATTCTTCTTTCTTAATCATGAGATTATTTCATCTTTGTATTCATCATCATTCATTCTTACCTTGAAGAAAAATCTTCTTGAAAGAGCTTGCTCTTTTGAATTTCTCTAAGTTTTTTGGGGAGGTTTTTCTCTCTCTTTCTGTATATTTGAGACTTGAAGTCTAGGGGCCTTTTTATAGGGTAGGCTGATTTGTTGAATCAGTTAAAGAGATCTTTCTCTGATTGATTTAGGGATGTTTCCCCACCATTGGATCTTTGATCCTAGAGCTTCTGTTTTACAGAAAGCAATTTTCTTGTTTTTAACAAGATAGATAAATCTTTCCATACATAATTTATTCTGTCTTTTGGTAATTTTTATTTACCATTAGATCATTGATCCAACGGTGCTCTGATTTACAGAGCACAATCTTGTTGTTTGGAAAGATTTTGAGGAATCTTTTCTTAACAGAATTAAATTCTGATTAATTAATGATTTATCATTATTATTAGATCTTTGATCTAACGGTAGGGAGCTTTTAGTTCCAGCGCTAGCGCACCCGTGCTTTACACATGGTGCGCTGCTGATTGAAAAGAATTCTTGATGTGTAGTAATTGAAAAGATGTATAGAATCACAACCAAAAATTATTTGACCGCAATCAACTACGGTGTCGGATGTAGATTGTTAGTGAATGCGGATCGTCCACAGGGATAGTGTAATCGTTCGTCTTTTGAATTAGATGAATTGAAACTTTAAAGAAAAGAAAACAAAACAATTCAAGATTTATAGTTGAAGTTCAAGAATTAGAAAACAAAGATCTAATAACAAGAAAATGATAGAATCAAGAATTGATAGTTTGATGATTTTTCCAAACCAAATATCAAGAATCGAAATGAGGCTCGTAGGAATCGATCGGATCTATAGATGTGATGTAATCTTACAATTACGTATTCTTATCCTTCGATGAATTGATACTAGATTGATGATGATCGACAAGAATTAGGGATTTCTAGTGAAACTAGGGTTTCATCTTATCCCTTGTTCTTTTGTCGATATCATTCACATCCTAGCCTCTAGTAAATTCAAGAAACGATCGTAGATCCCTAATTTCGAGCGATAATAATCAAGAAAGTATCGCAACGAAACTAGGTCATCGATTCCTGAACTTGCTAGAGTTTACACAACCCGTAGGACTCAAGAATCGTATTAAGATTTATTACATCATCATTCTATTGATCGTCTCGACTCCTTAACGAGCGGAGTTTTACTCAAACATCACCACAAGAACAACAATTACGAATTGAGATTTAATCATGATGCAAGAATTAAAAGAAAGCAAGATTAAAGAATTTCACCTTTTATTTATATCAACAATTTCATTACATTCGCTCAAGAACTACAAGAGGAAGAACTCGATCGTCGATTTGGCTTTGCTCGGCTCCGTGAGTCGTGGATCGGCTTGGATCACTTGCTCGGTTGGAGATCGGCTCCGCTCCTAAAAGGTTGAAGGCTTCTCGCTTGATTGGTACTCAAGATCTTGAATTTGGAGTGGAATTAGGGTTAGGGTTTCGCACAAGCCTTATCACCAGACTTGTGGAAGAAAATGGTGTAGAATGAACAACTAAAGATTAACTAATGATGAACTGATTACCTAAAAATTGATTAGCCTTAACCCTAGGTCTAGGCTTCTATTTATAGATATCCAAACCCTAGATCTAGGATTTCAAATTTTAAGTTTCCCTCCAAAAGCTTGTTGAGGAAATTTAAATTTCCCTCCAAAAGTTAGTTAGAAGAGAAGCTTCTAGATGTGATTAGTTAGGAGGGAGCTTCTAGAAGAGATTAGTTAGGAGCTTAATTAGGATTAGCCTTGCTTAATGATCTTTGCTGATCTGGCAGTAGCTTCGAGATCCTTCTGGAATTTGACATATCAGAAAGGAATGTGGGCCCAGAGATAATAATTTTGCACTGAAATTGGACGGATGACGTAGCCAAACCGCCGCGGAACCACGGCTCAAGCCGGTTCCCGCCGCGGTTCCGCGGCTCTTTTGGAGCCTTAGGGCTTGGGCTCTCTGGTGGTTGCTTGGGCTGATACTTGGGCTATTTTCTGATATGTTGAATTGTAAATTTCCTTCTGAATTGCTACCAGATCTGAAAACATGGAGTTGGTGTATTTTTGATCAGCTTCTTTTGACTTCGCTCCTACAATTTCCTGCACAAATCTCGACACAAGTGTTGCGCAAATACAGAGATGATGCGATGCCATGAAATGCTGTCAATTTCCCTTAAAGTGCCGGTTTAAAGGTCTAACACATGCAATCTGATATTTTGTGACAGATTTGCTAATATGTAGAATATGAATGCCGAACACTTCTATATGAATGCAAATGATGAGGAAATTGCCGGTAAAAATATACAATATTTTCGACTAATCAAATTCCCCCAAATTTAATTTCGATCGTCTCGAGCGAACTGTTTTATTAAAAAGAGAAGGAGAAAATAAAGAAAGAGAAAAAACTAACTAGCACACTTTCGTAGGCAACACGATTGCACTGAGCACGTGCAACAAGCCTTTAAACCTCTAGGTGTCCCTAGTAGGAGGAGTGTTGTCTCCTGAGGGTTTTCAGCGGATTGCACCCACAAAATCCAATAATAAAAGGAAGATCATGAATATTACATTTAAAGACAAGAATTGTAAAAGAAAAGCCTTGAAAATCAGGGTTTCCAACTAAGCTAGCTTTTCGGTTGTCATGAGCCCTATCTTAATGGTCATGAAAAGATGTTAGAAATCACGTCCTCCCTCAATAAAACATCGTCTTATTCTTCATTCCCGTCTTTCTTCCAAACATCGATCATATAACCCTGCGTGTGTGTAAAGACATCCCTACACCCGGAGAATTCAATTCAAGCTATCATACTCTTGCCCATCAGCCTCAGTACTTTTTAATTAATGAATATTTAGATAAGATTGCTCACACACTTTCATGCGACCGTTAATACTTCTTGAGGTACTAACCGACCGATTACTCATGTGCTTGCTTACTTTGGTGTATTTTCCTCGTCTTGCACCACCTTAGGCATAGCAGTGACTCCCAGACCAGTTGGCCTTAGGGCACTAGGTGAAGAAGCACCCTCGCTATATATTTTTTATTGCCCTCGGTGATAACAAAACCAGTGTCCATTTTTCTCACCACTTTATATATTTTTTATTCATTTTTTTATTTCCTTCATACTTTTGGCTTTAAGACAAGAGCATTTCAAGGTATCCTCTACTATCCCGGGCTTTAAGACGTGTGTTAGTGCGAATAGCAGGGTATCAACGTTCAAAATGTTTGGCTTCCAGAATAGAAACTATTTTTCAGACTTATTTTTATCCTCAGATTAGTGACGTCCTTCATCTTACTAACCCTTGGGACAACGGCTCATAACTACTTATTACTAGTTCGTATAAGAAAACTTCTAATTTTCTTAGTTTTCTTAAATATTCTAATCTTATGGATGTAATTGTTCACTATCTAAACTTTCATTATCTTATTTATGTACAAAAATATTTTTATAGTTTTGAAAATTTTAAATTTTTATAGGTTTTTAAAAAAAATGTTTTATGCTTATGCAATGTATGATATGCAAATGATACGAAAAATAAGCACAAACCTCCCCCAAACTTGTTTTCAACAGTGTCCTCACTGTTGCCTTCCGCTAAATCTCGAAAAACCTGTAAGCTTGGGAGGAATTTATTAGTGGGGGCAAAATATTTAAGTGAAGAACCTCCCCCAAACTTATTTTTGGCTCATCATTTTGTAAAAATTTTCTTTTCAAGAGCCAGAAAAAATGCCCCCCCAAACTTAAGCAATGTTAATCTTTGAAAATCACATGAGGGGGTCAAAAATCATTGGTCGATGCCAAACTTTGCAAAGACCGAAGGTCAATACCAACCATTCAAAATTTTTATCAATGCAGTGCTCTGGTTGGTGGAAGAAAAATTGGGGAAAGGTTAAGTGGTGGAATAGAAAGTGTGTGCGTCTCATTTTGGAGAGACGATGCAGTGAATGTGATGGATTACTCGCATTCTTTTTACAGTTCAGATGAAGGGGTGGAGGTTCAATTTCATTGAGTGGGACATGATTCATCTCAACACCCGTGCTTTTTAGAAATGCAAGTTCATCAGCGAAGATCTCCTCAAAAGTTTCATCTATACCCCGAAGAATAATGTCATCACAAGGTGCGGGGTAATCTTCAGACTCTAAAAGCAGTTCATAATCAGTGTTCATTGTTGACCCGGACATCTCGGTGGAAGAGTCCGTATGTGTAAGATACATCGTTGGGTCAAACAATAACGTATGAAAAGAGTCAAGATCAGTATCAGGAGGATCATCAAATTCGCTGCTGTCGACATCCATTAAGTCGACAGAACAGACCTGAGCAGTAGGTTCGGAGGGTACACTTCCTAACTTGTAAATGTTCATCTCAATTGTCCTGTTCCCGAAGGATAGGGTCATAGAACCATTACGACAGTTGATGATAGCATTGGAAGTGGCCAAAAAGGGGCGACCTAAAATCACCGGAATTTGATTCCGTGAGTTCGCTACAGGCTGTGTATCAATTACAATAAAGTCCACAGGGAAGATAAATTCCCCTATTTTTATTAACACATCCTCTAGTTCACCCTTAGGTCTGGTGATTGATCGGTCAGCCATCTGGAGAGTGCAAGAAGATGGTTTCAACTCTCCGATCCCTAACTGCTCATAAACTGAGAAAGGAAGCAGGTTAACACTTGCCCCAAGATCTAGTAGAGCACGGTTAATTTGTTTCTCCCCGATAGAGATGGAAATCATAGGATATCCAGGATCCTTACGTTTCCTCGGTAATTGTTGGGGGAAAGCCGTGTCTACTGTTTTTGCCATGAATATCTTCCTGGGCATTTGTTTCTTCCTCTTTCTAGTGCACAAGTCTTTAAGAACTTTCGCATATGCGGGGACTTGTTGGATAGCATCTCGAAGAGGGATATTTATGTTAACCTGTTTAAACATCTCAGTAATCTTCTCCATATGTGGACTTGGTGTGTTAGCCCTTAACCGATTAGGATAAGGTGCTTTAGCAATAAGCGCTGGGTCCATCATAGGAGAAGGAAGTGTGTGTGGAACCGATCCCAAAATAGAAGTGGGGATCGTCCGTGGAGGAGAAAAAGAGGTGGGCTGTAGTGGCGAGCCTTTTGGGAAACGAAGAATAGACTCGGAAGAATGTGGTGGGGTAGAAGAACAAGGATCAGAACTAGAAGTGTGTGTGTGAGGAAAGGTCTCAGCCGGGGTGTTATTGATTGATTTTTCTGTATCATCCAACTCTTCCCCAACATGATTGTCAAGCACTCTTCCAGATCTCAACGTGATTGCATCCACATGATGTGAATAGCCAGGATTGGGTAAAGGTTGAGCTGGAAGTTTCCCTTTCTCTCTTGCACGCATTTCGGCTTTTAGTTGTGCAATTTGTTCTTCCATCGATTTGATATTCTCATTTTGAGAGACAATGATCTTTATCACATTCTCGACGGAAGATTGCAAACTTGCCGTCCCTTGGATGGATTGTTTCATGAAAGTATCCAAGGTTTATGCTAGTGCAGAGGTATTATCTGTACCGGTCAATTACAAAGGACTAGACGGTGCAAAAATGTTGGCCGGATTTTGAAAGTTTCGTGCTTGAAAGGGATACTGACTCAATTGAAGTGGTGGCTGCTGTTGTGGTGGAGGGACCCTTTGGAAATTATGTTGAGTTGGAACCGTGTTTTGAAATTGGGATTGGTTCCAAGCAAAGTTAGGGTGATTCCTCCAACCCTGATCATATGTGGAGGAAGATGGATCGTTTTTAGGTCTTTGAAATGTGGCATTGGTATGCTCATGACCTTGAAACGAACATTCTTCCGTCAAGTGAGACGGATCAGAACAACAGCCACATACAGTTTTGGAGAGTGACATTTGATTTAGGGTGGCGGCTAAAAATTTATTTTCCATAGTCTCGAGTTTCTTGTCTATAGCTGCAATGTCAGCTCTAACTCCTATGGAAATATCATTGCCATCCCTAGACGATTGACTCACACCCTCCCACTGTAAAGATTTTTCAGCGAAATTTTCTAGAAATTTCCAGGCTTCCCCATCATCTTTGGTCATAAAATTGCCTTGACACATGGATTCAAGGGTCTGTCTTGTGTAAGGAGTAATGCCCTCATAAATGATTCGGCACAGTTCCCATCTCGGGATGCCGTGATGTGGACATTGGACTAACAGATCCTTGAAACGTTCAAGACATTTTGAAAATGTTTCATTTGGAAGCTGGGTGAATTGATAGATTTCACTGCGGACTCGAGCTGTCTTTTGATGTGGGTAGAATTTCTTAAGGAATGCTTTGACGAATTCGTCCCAATTTGAAATGGAATGTGCGGTAGTGTTATATAGCCACTTCTCGGCTAAATCGCACAAGGTGAATGGGAGAAGACGAAGACGGAAAGCATCCACAGAAAGCTGTGAAGTACCCATCATTGCGCATACATTTTCAAATTTCGTGATAAACACGTATGCGTCTTCAGACTCGAGACCGTGAAATTTTGGTAGAAGGTTGATGTATTGGGGTTTTATTTGAAAATTTTCCCCGTTGGCTGGTGGAATGGAAAGACAGGTGGAAAGTGGACCTCGTGTAGGATAGCACCTTTCTATGAGAGAGATGCGAGGTGGATTCTGCGCACCAACGGACGGCGGCAGGGTAGTGGAAAAGAAGTTTGATGGAGGTGGATCCATCGATGTGGGTGTGGTGGTAGGTGAAAGAAAAGGGTAAATGTAGAAATACCGACTTTTGGGTCGATTGGGGGAAACGCGGACTTAATGGGCACTAGAAACCCGTTGTCCAGCCTATCTTGCACTAAAAAGGGTTAGTACAAGTGGCAGCGTGAATTTATAATTAGGGGAAATGATGAATGTGGTGTTTGTTTTGAAAAATGATACGGACTTTTGAAAAAAAAAATGATGCAACACAACAAATGCAACACACAAAACCCTAAAATCTAGTGGTCACCTAGGTCAAAGTTCTAGACCGCTCCTAACTGCTAAAAGACAAGTCGCAGGATAGAATCCTCCACTGCCTCTTTATCACCCTGTGGCCGGATAAGTGCCAGGTAAGTGGGAAGGTACTCCACTACGTAAATAGTGGGCCTAATTAAAAACCACTAGCCTTAGACACACTCGCATTAGGCACCACAAGAAAACGCGGATAAGCAATGAATTATCCACAGCCTTCTTCTGTCCTAATTGAGCGCGACGGTCCTTAGAGTCATCTCTAGATATTTTTTTAATTAATGAGGGTCAATGCGGATGCAAGTTTTGCGATTTTCGGGGCTTAGGAAGGGTAATGAACTCCCCACCTAATCTGAATTTGGTCATGCCCCTTAAATTCCGTATTAATTATGCAAACAACCAAAAATCAAAAACACGCACAAATTTTAATTTTGCTTTTGCGGCGCTGCGATTATTTGCAAAGAAACCTGCAGCAAATTGTTAATTGGGGTAGATGAGGTAAGAGATAAGAAAGTTAGAGACTCACAGAGAAAAAATGGTACAGTGAAGAGCTAGGAAAGCCGCGGAACCGCCGCGAAACTGGACTTATGCCGCGGAAGCGCCGCAAGTTGAAAAGATCACTGCTTAAAATTTTTTGGTACTGTTCCTCTTGAACTTCTCAGCTCTCTGGTATTTTCTGAAAAAAATTTCTCCAGCTCCAATGATCCCAGATTTCCTCGCAATCAAATCACAAGACACGTATTAGGGTTTGTGCGAGTTTAGATCTAAAAATTTAGATGGAATAAAATTTTCAACTCAAATTTCAAAATACGAACAATTAGCGCACTATCCCCGGCAACGGCGCCATTTGATTGAAAAGAATTCTTGATGTGTAGTAATTGAGAAGATGTATAGAATCACAACCAAAAATTATTTGACCGCAATCAACTACGGTGTCGGATGTAGATTGTTAGTGAATGCGGATCGTCCACAGGGACAGTATAATCGTTCGTCTTTTGAATTAGATGAATTGAAACTTTAAAGAAAAAAAACAAAACAATTCAAGATTTATAGTTGAAGTTCAAGAATTAGAAAACAAAGATCTAATAACAAGAAAATGATAGAATCAAGAATTGATGGTTTGATGATTTTTCCAAACCAAATATCAAGAATCGAAATGAGGCTTGTAGGAATCGATCGGATCTATAGATGTGATGTAATCTTACAATTACGTATTCTTATCCTTCGATGAATTGATACTAGATTGATGATGATCGACAAGAATTAGGGATTTCTAGTGAAACTAGGGTTTCATCTTATCCCTTGTTCTTTTGTCGATATCATTCACATCCTAGCCTCTAGTAAATTCAAGAAACGATCGTAGATCCATAATTTCGAGCGATAATAATCAAGAAAGCATCGCAACGAAACTAGGTCATCGATTCTTGAACTTGCTAGGGTTTACACAACCCGTAGGACTCAAGAATCGTATTAAGATTTGTCACATCATCATTCTATTGATCGTCTCGACTCCTTAACGAGCGGAGTTTTACTCAAACATCACCACAAGAACAACAATTACAAATTGAGATCTAATCATGATGCAAGAATTAAAAGAAAGCAAGATTAAAGAATTTGACCTTTTATTTATATCAACAATTTCATTACATTCGCTCAAGAACTACAAGAGAAAGAACTCGATCGTCGATTTGGCTTTGCTCGGCTCCGTGAGTTATGGATCGGCTTGGATCACTTGCTCGGTTGGAGATCGGCTCCGCTCCTAAAAGGTTGAAGGCTTCTCGCTTGATTGGTACTCAAGATCTTGAATTTGGAGTGGAATTAGGGTTAGGGTTTCGCACAAGCCTTGTCACTAGACTTGTGGAAGAAAATGGTGTAGAATGAACAACTAAAGATTAACTAATGATGAACTGATTACCTAAAAATTGATTTGCCTTTAACCCTAGGTCTAGGCTTCTATTTATAGATATCCAAACCCTAGATCTAGGATTTCAAATTTTAAGTTTCCCTCCAAAAGTCTGTTGAGGAAATTTGAATTTCCCTCCAAAAGTTAGTTAGAGGAGAAGCTTCTAGATGTGATTAGTTAGGAGGGAGCTTCTAGAAGAGATTAGTTAGGAGCTTAATTAGGATTAGCCTTGCTTAATGATCTTTGCTGATCTGGCAGTAGCTTCGAGATCCTTCTGGAATTTGACATATCAGAAAGGAATGTGGGCCCAGAGATAATAATTTTGCACTGAAATTGGACGGATGACGTGGCCAAACCGCCGTGGAACCGCGGCTCAAGCCGGCTCCCGCCGCGGTTCCGCGGCTCTTTTGGAGCCTTAGGGCTTGGGCTCTCTGGTGGTTGCTTGGGCTGATACTTGGGCTATTTTCTGATATGTTGAATTGTAAATTTCCTTCTGAATTGCTACCAGATCTGAAAACATGGAGTTGGTGTATTTTTGATCAGCTTCTTTTGACTTCGCTCCTACAATTTCCTGCACAAATCTCGACACAAGTGTTGCGCAAATACAGAGATGATGCGATGCCATGAAATGCTGTCAATTTCCCTTAAAGTGCCGGTTTAAAGGTCTAACACATGCAATCTGATATTTTGTGACAGTTTTGCTAATATGTAGAATATGAATGCCGAACACTTCTATATGAATGCAAATGATGAGGAAATTGCCGGTAAAAATATACAATATTTTAGACTAATCAGCTGCTTAAAGGGCAGCGCACATTGCGCTAGCGCACCCGTGCTTGACACGTGGTGCGCTGCTTGGAGCGCAGCGCACCTAGCGCTAGCGCACATATGGTGTGCTACTTAGAGCGCAACGCATCCAACGCTAGCGCCCACGTGCTTTGCACGTGATGCGCTGCTTAGGGCGCAGCGCACTTGGCGCTGCATCTGAAGCGTTGCTTCATTTCTAAATTTGAATTTTAAACAGAGCTTTGCTCTGATTGGGGGAAACACACCCCCCGATCCCTGGCCTCTGCTGTGTGAGACCCGCGTCTGGGCGCGGCCCCGGTTCCTCTCGATGAGGTTCCTCAGATTCCAGGGCGACGTTGCCCTCGAGCCGCCGTGGCGAGCCCCGTCCTCACGACCCCGTCGAGGGAGAGGGTGTTGGTCATGCCTGGGAACAGGCGAGCTGACCGACATCTCCCCAGGAGGGTAAGGGTCGCGAGGAGGCTCGAGGCAAGGCGCTCTGGCAGCGGATCTTGGTGTGGAGTTATGGGGCGCCCAGCGGGCTGCAGAGAGTACCGGTCTGGGAGATCTGTGGCCATGGTAGGTAGCTTGCCGGTGGTCGGCTGTGCCGACGCGGGCGGAGTCTTCTCAAGGTGGAGGAGCGACGATCTGGGGTTCAGACCCTGCCGTTTGGACGCGGATGAGCGCCTCCACAATGGACGCTAGTCGGTCTATTCGGCCGGCAAGAACGTTGATGACAATCGCCGGGGGAGGTTCATCCGCGCCTCCGTTGAGGGGAAGGCGGTAGTTGGTGCTTGGATCTTCAGGGTGATCGCTCACCATGTGGTTGGAGATCGGGAGACGAACCTTAGTTTTCGTGGGTTCGATTCCCACAGACGGCGCCAGGTGATGGAAGGGCCTTTCCGGTCTCCTTCAGATGTTGTCTCCCGTTGATCTGCCGATGGCTGCGATTGACGGCTGGGATTTGATCTGGAGCATGATCTCCTGCGATGTGTGGATTTCAATGGGTTGGAGGAGATTTGCGCCAAGTACCTGCAAGGAAGTCCCGGGGTGGTGTTTACCCAATCAAAGCAAAGCTCTGTTTTGAATTTCAAAATTCAAAAATTGAAGCAACACTTCAGATCTTGCGCGCTGTGCGCTGCACGCCACGTGTCAAAAGCAGACACGCCGGCGCCAGGAGCGTTGAGGCCCAGGCAGCGCACCCCAATCAGAGCAAAGCTCTGTTTTCAAAATTCAAAAATTAAAAAGTTGAAGCAATGCTTCAGATCCAGCGCTCTGTGCTGCGTGCCACGTGTCTAACACAGGTGCGCTAGCGTAGTTGTGCTGCGCTCTGCGTTGTGCGCCACGTATCTAACACAGGTGCGCTAGCGCAGTTGCGCTGCGCGCCATGTGTCAAGCACGAATGCGCTAGCGCAGTTGTGCTGCGCTCTGCGCTGCACGCCACGTGTCAAGCACGAATGCGCTAGCGCTTCCAACGTAGGTGCGCCAGCGCTGGAATTAAAATTCCCACCGATATTTCAAAGAATCTAATAATAATGATAAATCATTTATTAACCAGAATTAAATTCTTTTAAGAAAAGATTTCTCAAAATCTTTCCAAACAATAAGATTGTGCTTTAAGCACCGCTAGATCAATAATCCAATGGTAAATAATGAATTACCAAAAACAGAACAAATTCTGCATGAAAAGATTTTTCGATCTTATTAAAACAAGAAGATTATCTTCTGTCAAACTTGAGCCTTAGGATCAAAGATCCAACGGTGGGAAATATTCCCCAATCAATCAAGAGAAAGATCTCTTAAACCGATTTAACAAATCGATTGGCCCTATATAAAGGCCCCAAGACTTCAAGTCTCAGATAGAAAAAGAAAAAGAAAAATCTCTCTGCAAACTTTGAGAAGAACTCAAAGGAAAAGAAAGGTAAAGAATTGATTCTTGAAAAACAGAGATGAAAACATCTCGTAAAAAGAAGAAACGTCTTCTAAAAAGATCTTAGATCTATAAAAAGACCAAGGTCTTTGATTAAAAAGAAAAGATCAAAAGACCTAATCATAAAAAAATATATAAAAAGAAGTATTTTTACTTCACAGATCTTCTGATCTATAAAGGCAGAGCCTTTTAATAAAAACAAGAACTGTTGTTCTTGGATCTTGAGGCAAGGCCTCCTTTGAAGAACATAAGTTTGTTCTTTGATCTTAAAATTAATCCAAATGCGCTTTGCGCTATTAGACAGTGCTTTGCACTCATGAACTGCGCCCTTGTGCTCCTTGGACTGGCGCTCAGCGCCATAACATGCCACGTGTCAACCATAGACACGATCTGCGCTTTGTGCTCTTGAAAACAGCGCACTGCGCTCTTGGATTGGCGCTCAGCGTTAAGCGCGCCACGTGTCACTCACTGGCGCACCCATAAATTAAAAGCGCAGCGCGCTCATAAATTAAAAGCGCAGCGCGCTCATAAATTAAAAGCGCAGCGCGGTCATAAATTAAAAGCACAGTGCGCTAACAAATTAGCGCTTAGCGCTAAGCGACACGTGTCCTCCTCGTGTACGCTAAGCGACACATTGTGATCGGTACAGGTGTATGCTTAACCTAGGTGTCCGATGCGAATCTTATGCGAAAACGAAGTCTAAAATGGCGGAACTTATAATATTTAGACCCCTAATGCTATTAACAAACACGCTGTAGAAATTTGGTGGCAAATTGATATCGTTTTAACCACAAAATGACGTCCTACTTATTGATACGAAATCTGAACTTTCCCATATAAGTTGTCCCGTAAAATCTATATTTAATTCCATAAAAATCGGATCGTGGCATGATTTGGCTCATTACGAAGATGAACATTTGATATTTGAATCTGTGGAAATAGTTTCTGGTTATCATGTCATTTAGATAGCGGCAACTGAGGAGTTTCTTGGCTCTGGATTGAAGTACGGAGCAGAATCTTCTACTTTTATCTGTTTCAAAACACCCGTGTCATCTTGTTTAAATGTACAAGAGTGCGGAACCATATATAGAAGTGTAGATAATTGAATTATCTTTTAAATAGTACTATTCTCATTGCACTCCAGTGTCATTTGATATTTATAACACATTTTAAACTATTAGTGTGTATGGCAGATTTCTGCAAATTCAGTTTACACCCTTCATCAGTAAACTGATCATAACTCCTAAACTAAAACGACTATTGTTGATCCGTCTTCTACGCTATATATTTAACTAATAAACCTATAAATAGTTGAACTATAATTATGATCCCAACAGAGAGAGTAAAACGTGTTACGAAACGGACCTTCAGTTCAGAAACTGAATTTCTTACAGTGAACATTTAAAATGGAATGACCGTAACTCGCAAACCTGAAATCCGTTTGACCTAAAACAAATATTGTTGGATTTCTGTTCAAGTTTATTTTCTAACCCTTTTGTATCATTTTGCCTAATTACGATCGTACGATTTAATATGATTTTTTCTGAACTCATAATGCACATTGTGATTCGTATTGTACATGACTTGATTAGCGGCATAATTCACATATTTACCTGACCGTGACACCTTTAGTGATATCGAACGCTCTTATTGCTTCCTAGAGATTATTGCATTGTTGAACGTGAGTGGTATCGGATTAGTTGTGTCAAGTACGCCGGTGATAAGTGAATGATTCGTGAAAGTGAACAGTGCAGTGAAAAGTGAATAAAACCGTGTTATTGGTGCGTACTTGTACACAACTAGCCACATACATATAGTTATTGAAATCTGGGGAAAAAGGGGAAATCGAAATGGAATGGAACTTGTATTTAGCGAGGTTTAACGATTTAGAGGATGATCATTTGAACAACAACTCTTATATATAATTTAGGTTATGGATTTAGCGGTTTGGCTGACAGGGTTATATCCCGGGCAACAATTGGCCGTAGTCTCGGGTACGCACGAGACCCTCATTAAACATAATCACTCTTTTCTACAGTTCGATTCCAAATTGATCTAGAGACCAATAGGAACATAGATCATATACTGTATTGATTATTAATACACTGATTACCTAAATTCACTGTCTCCACTGTTATTACCTTTCATTTCATGCTTTGTTATATTACTGCTATTGTGTCGCCCTGACGATCTGAGTATGCATGCTCAGAGTTTGGAGAGATCGCAGTTCAGGAGTCAGATCTACTATTCGAGTTTGCAGAGATCCACACGGTTTACTTTCAGCACTTTTACCGCTTTCCTAAAATAACCTTGTATTCGCACTTACTTAGTAGTTTCCTTTTCAGTTGAACTATTGTAAATTGTGAACAATGAAAGTTAATATAATAAACTAGTGATATATTTCCTTTACTGTGCTGTGTTGATAAGATTACCATGAATTGCTAGAAGCCGCAGTGCGACTACGGCAGGATTCTTCCTTGGCTGTAGGAATATGGTCGGTCTAGTCACCCTCGTATTCCGTATCTTGAGAAGCGGGGCATTACAGAATTTAAAATAATTTCCCATCAATTAAACTACATTCTCCTCCAAACCCTAAGAAGTAAGAAATTACTCGGGTTCCCTTCCGAAAGACGCGACGATAGACGCGATAAACGTCTTGCTTGAATTTCGGGGCAGATGCTAATTAGTGCTATCCGTCCACCTCTCTGAAGATGCCAAGTTGATTTATGTCACCATATATCGAAGTTTTAAACGTATGCGGCCGATGTAGCAGACTTCGTCAGATTCCCCCTCACGGTGAGGGTTTTTTTGATTGTGGGGACGCTCTTTCCTGCAGGCGCAAGCCCCTGCAGTTAATTACGCTACCGCATCGCGGTAACAACTTTCTCCTTCTCCATGTGGTCACTTCGTGTTGTGGGTGTTTGTTTTTGTGTTTGGTTGCCCGTAGATTGTATACGGAGACTAAGTTATATTGTCGCCCGTAGGGCGTAGACTAGTCCAAATCCGCATCTTTCTTAGATTTGGGATTGGGGGGTTTAGGTTTAAGGATGCGTTAGCCTCATTTGAGACTAAGATCAACTTAAACATTTGTTAAGGATACGTTAGTCTAATTTTAGACTATGATCAACTTAACGGGATCGTTTAGATCCGACAAGAGAGCAATTGGGTTCTATTGTTTAGTTTAGTGACATTGCGGTCGATAATTAGTTTAAGGACATCTCGGTCCAATGTTAGTTTAAAGACATCACGGTCGAGGTTAAGGACATCATAGTCTGTGAGTTTAAGGACCTCACAGTCCGATGTTAGTTTTAAGACATCACTGTCGAGGTTAAGGACATCATAGTCTATGAGTTTAAGGACCTCACAGTCCGATGTTAGTTTTAAGACATCACGGTCGAGGTTAAAGACATCATCGTCCATGAGTTTAAGGACCTCACAGTCCGATGTTAGTTTAAATACATCACTGTCGAGGTTAAGGACATCATAGTCCATGAGTTTAAGGACCTCACAGCCCGATGTTAGTTTTAAGACATCACGGTCGAGGTTAAGGACATCATGGTCCATGAGTTTAAGGACCTCACAGTCCGATGTTAGTTTAAAGACATCACGGTCGAGATTAAGGACATCATAGTCCATGAGTTTAAGGACCCCACAGTCCGTTAAATGTATGGTTGTCGGGACCCGTCACCTCTTTGAAGACGTTGAGGAATTACAACGACAAATATCAAAGGAGTGAAGAGATGTACCCTTGAACCGAGGTGAGTTGGTTGAAAGAGCAGATGTGCTCAATTCAAAATAAGTTGAGGACTTATGGCCAGAATTGGGCTAAGTCCAATTAAAATGTTTTAACATTTTATTTTTGTTCTGGCTATTAAGCCTTTATTTGGGCTTGGCCCTTTTTAATAATGCTAAGTATTGGGCTCTGTCATTTTTGTTTTTATCAGAACAGAGCATGTTCTGACAGTGCACCACGTGGCGCGTCAGGCGCTTTGCGCCAATTGAAGAGCGCATTGCGCTAGCGCACCTGAAGGTGACACGTGTCGCGCTTAGCGCCGGTTCATTAGAGCATTTGCGCTTTCCATTTATGAGCACTTTGCGCTAGTCTGTTTGCGCACCAGTGAGTGACATGTGGCGCGCTGAGCGCCAGTCTATGAGCGCAGCGCTCAGTTTTAAAAGCGCAAGGCGCAAGTGGTGTCTATGGTTGAAACGTGGCAAGTTATGGCGCTTTGCGTCGATCCAAGGAGCGCAAAGGCGCAGTTCATGAGTGCAAGACACTTTCCAATAGCGCAAAGCGCATCTGATCAATTTTAAGATCACAGAACAACTTTTATGTTCTTCTAAGGAGGCTTTGCCTCAAGATCCAAGAACAAAAGTTCTTGTTTATGATAAAAGGCTCTGCCTTTATAGATCAAAGATCTGTGGACGAAGTACAAATACTTCTTTTATTTTTTTATAATTAGATCTTTTGATCTTTTTTCTTATCATCAAAGACCTTGGTCTTTTTTCAGATCTATGATCTCTTTAGAAGAGGGTTCTTCTTTTTATGAGATGATTTCATCTCTGTTTTTCAAGAACATAATTCTTTTTTTACCTTCAATATGAAGAAAAAATCTTCTTTTCTTAAGAGCTTGCTCTTTTTTTTTTTGCAGAGGGTTTTTCTATCTCTTTCTGTTTATTCTCTATCTTGTATCCTCTGTATTCTGCATATCTTTTAGACTTGAAGTCTAGGGTCTTTCATATAGGGCCAAATGATTTGTTAAATCAGTTTTAAGAGATCTTTCTCTGATTGATTTGGGAATATTTCCCACCGTTGGATCTTTGATCCTAAGGCTTCTGTTTTACAGAAGATAATTTTCTTGTTTTAATAAGATTGAAAAATCTTTCCATAACAGAACTTTAGTTCTAATTAATTAATAATTTATTATTAGTAGATCTTTTGATCTGTCGGTGGGAGAATTTTTAATTCCAGCGCTGGCGCACCTTACGCGAGCGCACCTACGTTCGACAACTGCGCTAGCGCATAGCGCAGCGCAACTGCGCTAGCGCATAGCGCAGCGCAACTGCGCTAGCGCACTCTTATTTAACACGTGGCGCGCAGAGCGCAGCGCAACTGCGCTAGCGCACCTATGTTGGACACGTGGCGTGCAGCGCAGAGCGCAGCGCAACTATGCTAGCGCACCTGTGTTTGACACGTGGCGCGCAGCGCAGAGCGCTGGATCTGAAGCGTTGCTTCAACTTTTAAATTTTGAATTTTGAAACAGAGCTTTGCTCTGATTGGGGTAAGGAAGCGTCGCTTCATTCTAAATCTTGGAATTTGAACAGAACTTTGCTCTGATTGGGAGAAGCAGAAGCGTCGCTTCATTCATTTTTTAAAACAGAGCTTTACTCTGATTGGGGGAAACAAATGCCCCCCCACCGTTGCGCTTACATGGCCCAAACGTGAGCACAGCGGTGGCAACATCTCAGTCGTTGGATCAACTTTTGGAAGTTGAAACGGCTGTCAATGCCTATAAATAGGACATTTGGTCCCTTTGATGATTTTCATCTCCTCCTTGAGAATTATCTCTTCGTCAGAGCATTGCTCTCCTGTTAAAAAAACTTTTAAGAGTCAGAACTCTGTTAAAGTTTAGGTCAAGTTTAAAATTTTCACTAGATTAGGGTTTTACCCATTAACAGAGCTTTGCTCTTCATAGATCTTTGATCTAAAGAAAACCCCTTTTAGGGTTTCATTAATAGAGCTTTGCTCTCTTGAACCCATAGATCTAAAGAGATCTTTTCTTGGGGTTCCTTAACCTATGAATCAGAGTTCTGCTTTTTAGATTTCTTAATCTTCGATGAAGAACTCCTAAGAGTTTTTTTATGGACCTTGAAGATTAAAAATGGAATTTTATTTTTGATGAATTATATCATCTTCTCAGAGCAAGGCTCTCAATGTCCTCGGGGAATTCCCTTCATAATTAATTTTGACAGGTGTCACTCCTGTCTGCAGAGCATTGCTCTCAAGGAGTTTAACTCCCTGTGCGTGCCTATTTTTTAATAAGAATTCGCTTAATCAGTCCGTCCGCTAATTTTTGTTGGTTTTCTTTTTCAGGAGTAATGGACGCTCACATGTATGGTCTCGACGAGATTATCTCTTACAGAGACATTCGCTCACTCGGCCGTTCTCAGAATCGAGAATTCACCAACGCCGAGTGTGCCGAAATTATGAGTCGCTTTAACGCATACAACAGTCAACTGCTTCCTCGACGCTCCTCTCTCCTGAAGCTTATTGTGGGAGCGATCTGGGAAGCGCTTCCTCTATTCTGTACTTGCGTGCCGCTCAGGGCATTGGATGCCGCCGAAGATAAGGTACATTCGGTGTATCTGATGAGCCTAATCTCGAAGAGAAGGCGAGACAATCTTATCGATCTCCTGCATCAGGCTTTTCAACAGTCGGCCATACTTGCTGCCTATCGGAGGGTGGAGGACATCCGTGAGGATCCCGACGCTTGTGATCGTGAAAAAAAGCATACTAGGATGGTTCGGAATGCCTGGAAGATTCTGGACAAAGTCACTTTTGAGTTCCTCAATCCATGCCCTGGATCTGAGCTTTTGCCATTGTAATTGTTTTGATAATGTTTTTGTTTACTGCTTTCATAATTGTAAGAACTTTTTCGCAGTATGAATGGCAAGTTTCTCATTTCAGTTTGCTTTATTTTACACATTAGATCTTTTGGGTATGCTTAAGTAAATGCGAATCAAATGTTCTCCTTGTTATGTTGTTGTCATGTGATTTTAGCAAGTGCGGTCCGTAGACAGTATATAACTGTCATTCTCGCGCTTTTTGTAAGGTAGTGATGGCTTAGAAAACAGGGTTAGGATCTGTCACCTAAGACTTTTCAACTTTATGAGCCGTGAGGGTCTCATAAAGAATTTTCTCCCTACCAGTCGAGAGGATCCCGTAGGTGTAATTTCTCCTTAAGAATCGTGAAGATTCCTAAGTGTGTTTTCTCTTGAAAGTCGTAAGATCTCACAAGAGAATTTACTCCCTTACGAGTCGTGAGGACCCGCAAGTGATGGGTGAAGTTGTCCTTATCTGTATTTCACGGAGTCAGGGGTTGCTCTGGATGCTTCCCACGGGTTCACTGCCGTATTCCGCGAGGACCAGGCTTCGCTCTGGACGTTTTCCAGGATACCGTAGTTTAAAGACATCGCGGTCGAGGTTAAGGACACCATAGTCCGTGGATTTAAAGACTCCACAGTTCGTTGTTTAGTTTTAAGACATCACGGTCGAGATTAAGGACATCATAGTCCATGAGTTTTAAGGACCTCACAGTCCAATGTTAGTTTTAAGACATCACGGTCGAGGTTAAGGACATCATAGTCCATGGGTTTAAGGACCCTACAGTCCGATGTTAGTTTAAAGACCTCACGGTCGAGGTTAAGGACATCGTAGTCCATGTGTTTAAGGACCTCACAGTCCAATGTTTGCTCTGGATGCTTCCCACGGGTTCACTGCCGTGTATGGCGAGGACCAGGCTCCGCTCTGGATGCTTCACACGGGTTCACTGCCGTGCTCTGCGAGGACCAGGATCCGCTCTGGACGTTTTCCATGGGGTCAGAAGTGACATAATCCGCGTTCCACGTAGCCAGGAATTTTGCTCTGAATGCTTCCTACGGGTTCACTGCCGTGTTCGGCGAGGACCAGGCTCCGCTCTGGATGCTTCATACGGGTTCACTGCCGTGCTCTGCGAGGAACGGGATCCGCTCTGGACGTTTTCCACGGGGTCAGAAGTGACATAATCCGCGTTCCACGTAGCCAGGAATTTTGGTCTAGATGCTTCCTACGGGTTCACTGCCGTGTTCGGCGAGGACTAGGCTCCGCTCTGGATGCTTCACACGGGTTCATTGCCATGCTCTGCGAGGATCCGCTCTAGACATTTTCCACGGGGTCAGAAGTGACATAATCTGCGTTCCTCGTGATCAGGAATTTTGCTCTAGATGCTTCTCACGGGTTCACTGCTGTGTTCGGCGAGGACTAGGCTCCGCTCTGGATGCTTCACATGGGTTCATTGCCGTGCTCTGCGAGGACCAGGATCCGCTCTGGACATTTTCCACGGGGTCAGAAGTGACATAATCCGCATTCCACATGACCATGAATTTTGCTCTAGATGCTTCCCACGGGTTCACTTCCATGTTCGGCGAGGATTAGGCTCCGCTCTGGATGCTTCACACGGGTTCATTGCCATGCTCTGCGAGGACCAGGATCCGCTTTGGACGTTTTCCACGGGTCAGAAGTGACATAATCCGCGTTCCATGTAGCAAGGAATTTTGCTCTAGATGCTTCCCACGGGTTCACTGCCGTGTTCGGCGAGGACTAGGCTCCGCTCTGGATGCTTCACACGGGTTTATTGTCGTGCTCTGTAAGGACCAGGATCCGCTCTGGATGTTTCCCCTGGGGTCAGGAGTGACATAATCCGCGTTCCACGTAGCTAGGAAGGGTTGACTTTATCCGCATTTCACGGAGTCGAGGTTTGACTCTCGGTTATCTGTGTACCGCTGAGTCATGGAACTGGGGGTTGCCGCTGTTCCACTTTGCTTGATGTTGTGTCTGTTGTAATAAGACGAATGTTGAGATGATCTCTAGGCAGTCTATGAACCATTGAAATTTGGCCTCTCCTTCTGATGAAGCTTGGGGAGGAAGGGTGTGATTCCCTCTTTGTTTGTGCCCCTGGATTGTATACAGGGATTGACATGATATCACCTGTAGGGCAAAAATTTCATTCATTTTTTTATTTCTTTCCCCGATGCTCTATCATTTCAGCTTTTATATCATGAAGGTCGCGATTGTCCAATCATTTCGGCTATTTTTCGCGGTGCCCAATCATTTCGGCTATTTATTTTATTTTTACTCGCTATTTTTTATTGCGAGTTGCTCAATCATTTCGGCTATTTTGCATGCATATATTTTTACTTGCTGATTTTGTCTGCAAGTTGCCCAATCATTTCGGCTATTTCGTATGCATGTGTGGCTTGCTGGCTTTTCGCTGCAAGCTTGGGATTAGACACCGATTTTGGCATCAGCACCGCTACAACTGTGATATTGCCAGGAGCGAATCATCATTTGCCTCTGTCGATGTTGAACAAAGGTGTCTTAGTAAACAGGGTTAGGATCCTGTTGACTAAGGCTTTTGACTTCATGAGCTGTAAGGGTCTCATGAAGGTATTTCTCCCTACAAGTCGTGAGGATCTCGTAGGTGCGTTTTCTCCGTAGGAATCGTGAGGACTCCTAAGTGTATGTTCTCTTATAAGTCGTAAGGATCTTACAAGAGTGTTTTCTCCTTATAAGTCGAGAGGAATCACAAGGGTTGCTCACCGTTCGAACATATCCCTAGTCACGGGTGGGACTTTGTTAGGGAAATGTTTATTCGCCCCCGTGGATTGTATACAAGGGTCAGCACTGAGCCGCTTGTAGGGAAGTATTGGAGGTTGTGGGGGCTGCTTAAGAACAGGTTCAGATCCCTGTAGCTTAAGACTTTTGAATCATATGAGTCGTGAGGGTCCCATAAGAGGATTCTCCTTACGAGTCGTGATGATCTCGTAAGTGTAATTTCTCCTTAATCGTGAGGATTCCTAAGTGTGTTGCTCCCTTGTGAGTCGTAAGGATCTCACGCAGGTGGTTTCTCTTTACAAAGTCGAGAGGACCTTGAAAGTGTCTTTTAACGAGGTTGCGTCCTTTCAGGTTCTCACAAACACTCGCTGGTAGCCCTGCTGTTTTTACTCACGGAGCCCTTTCAGGTTTTCATCTGTGCCCATTTTGCTTATGGACATACCATTTTCTTTTTTCTATTTTTTTTATTCTTACGAGGTTGCACCCTTTCGGGTTTTCACAAGACTCGCCAGTAGCCCTGCTGTTTTTACTCACGGCGCCCTTTCGGGTTTTCATCCGTGCCCATTTTGCTTATGGACATACCGTTTTCTTTTTCTTTTCTCTCTTTTTTTATTCTTTTTTTTGTATCAGTTTTGGGACGCTGCAATCCATCGTAGCTTATCGACGTCTCGGTCAACGGCTAGTTTTAAGACATAGTGGTCCATCGTTAGTTTAAGGACGTTTCGGTCCGTCGTTAGATTAAGGACGTTTTGGTCCGTTGTAAAGGAAGCCGGTTACTACTTACAGAGTTTCGGCTTAGGATGATAGCGAGCGGACATAGTCGTCATCATCTATCATTGACCTAGGCCGTGACTCGTCAAGCGTAGTATTTCTTCAGGAAGCGACCATTTATCGGCCTGAAGGACCTTTCGCCATGCATGTCCATGAGTAGGTAGGCTCCACCTTGGTAGACCTTGTCTATGATATACGGGCCTTCATAATTCGGCTCGAATTTCCCTCGTTTAGCACGATTGGGGATCATAGGTCTTTTGACCACTAGCACGAGTTCACCTTGGCGGAATCTCCTCAGCCTAGTCAATCTTTCATATGAGCGCGTCATCTGGGCTTTATAAGCCTCCAGATTTTGTTGCGCTATGAGCCGGGTTTCATCAAAGGCATCGAGCTCCTCAAGCCGAAGGTGAACGTTCTCTTCGTCCGTCAGATCGTAATGAACTGCCACTCGTAAAGAGGGTAACTCTATCTCGAGGGGGAGTACCGCTTCTGTACCGAATACCAACACGTACGGCGTTGTGTTCGTGGCCGTCTTGAACGTAGTTCGATATGCCCAGAGAGCTTCATGCAGTCTCTCGTGCCAGTCCTTCTTATTTCGGGACACCGTTTTTTTCACGGTCTTTGTCAAGGTCTTGTTGAAAGCCTCAGCTAGACCGTTAGCTCGGGGATTATAGACTGAGGAGTATATCCAGTCTATATTGTGCTGTTGTGCGAAGCGGCTGATTTTGTGGCTTCTGTAGGCTGGCCCGTTATCGGATATGATCCGTCTCGGAGTTCCAAACCGATAAATGACGTGTGTCTTGAAGAAATAGAGGATATTCTCCGCCTTCACTTCCCTCAGCGGTACTGCTTCTGCCCATTTAGAGAAGTAATCAGTTGTCACCAAAATGAATCGATGTCCTCTGGACGATGCTGGTTCGATGGGGCCGATTATGTCAGTCCCCCACATTTCGAATGGCCAGCTAGCCACCGTTGGATGTAGTGGATTTGGATGCTGGTGGATAAAGTCCCCGTGGATCTGGCATGAGTGGCATTGCTTCGCATACTCAAGGCAGCCCTGGATCATCGTGGGCCAATAATAACCCATCCGTTTGATCTTCGACTTCATTTTCGGCCCGGCTTGGTGAGAACCGCAGAGTCCGTCATGAGTTTCTTGGACGACTCTTCTTGCTTCTTCAGGTCCTAGGCATCTCAACCACAGAGAATCAAACGACCTCTTGTACAGAGTATCATTGACGAAGGTGAAAGATAGAGCTCGTTTCATAAGCTGATGTCATGAGGACGCAACTTCGGGTGTTCGACGGGATTTGAAGTAGTCTATAAAGACTTCTCTCCACTCTTTGACCTTTTCTCGGTCTTTCACTTGTAAAGCCATTTGCTCGGTCGCTCCCTTTTCTTCGGACGACTCCGGAGATATTTCTGCCGGTGCAAGAACCCGACGGCTTTGTACCACGATTCTTACGCCATCGAGGTTCTCATCGGCCAACTCTTTAGCAAGCTTAGCTAATGCATCTGCTTTGCTATTTTCCGCACGCGGTATGCTTTCCAAGGTGTAGGAAGGAATTTGGGTCAGCGGTTGCTGCACTCTCTCGCCGTATCTCACCAACTCTGGCTTGCACGTTTGGTAGTCGCCATTTACTTGATTAACGACCAGTTGGGAATCTCCGTATATGAAGAGGTTTGCAATTCCCATGTCGATAGCGATCTCGAGACCCTCTATCAAGGCTTCATACTCGGCTTCATTGTTTGTCCTTGGCTTTGTTAAGGAGAAGGCAAAGCGTATTATCCCTCCTTGTGGAGTTATGAAGATGAGGCCTATCCCTGATTTGATTATGGGCATGCTTTGTTTGCGCTTCTTCATCGAAGATGCTCCATCGAAGTAAAGTTCCCACCGGGTACCACTTCCGTCAATCGTGTCAAACGCGTGTTCGTTTGGCAGTTCGCAATTCAGAGGAGAATCGGCAGGTATCGGATGATCAGCGAGGAAGTCGGCGATGGCCTGGCCTTTCACTGCCTTAAGGGGCTGATAAGTTATTGAGAACTCCATCAAAAGCAAGGCCCATTTAGCGAGCCGTCCCGTCATTATGGATTTTGACATCAAATACTTGAGAGGATCCACCTTCGATATGCGACGGACTTCATGCGCCAACGCATAGTGTTTGAGCTTTGTTATCGCGAAGATCAATGCCAGGCAGTGTTTTTCGATAGGAGAGTAATTACTTTCTGCCCCCAGTAGAACTCGAATCAAATAGTAGAGAGCTATCTTCTTCCCTTGATCGTTCTCTTATGCCCATAATGCGCCTAAGGAACCTTCGAGGGCTGTTGTATAGAGAATGAGAGGTTTTCCTTTAACGGGAGCGGCCAGTACTGGCGGATTCTGCAGGTATTGCTTGATTTCGTCCAGCGCGCTTTGACATTTGTGATCCCAAATGAAAGGGGTTCCCTTCTTCATCAGGTGGCTGTAAGGACGGCATTTGCCTGAAAGATTGGCTATAAATCGCCGGATATACGCGAGCTTCCCTTGGAGAGACCGCAATTGCTTAAGAGTCCTTGGCAGAGGCATTTCCATGATCACCTTAATCTTCGACGGGTCTATCTCGATGCCCCGGTGTCTGACGACGAATCCCAGGAATTTGCCCGAGGAAACTCCGAACGCGCATTTGAGAGGGTTCATCTTCAAGTTGTATTGCCGGAGGCGTTGAAACACGATCTTCAGATGCTCTAAATGTTCCTCGTATGATTTGCTTTTCACCACAAGATCGTCGATATAGAATTCGACGATTTCATGTATGAGGTCATCAAAGATCTTCGTCATGGCCCTCTGATAGGTGGCACCAGCGTTCTTTAAACCGAAAGGCATCACCTTGTAGCAGAATATACCCAAAGGGGTCCGGAAAGCGGTATGTTTATGGTCCTCGGGATGCATCTTTATCTGATTGTATCCCGACGATCCGTCCATGAAGGAGAAGACTTTGTGAGTGGACGTATTGTCTATCATCAGCTCGGTAACCAGTACTGGGAAGTCGTCTTTCGGGCAGGCTTTATTGAGATCCCGAAAGTCCACACAGATGCGCACCGTCCCATTTTTCTTCACTACTGGGACAATGTTAGTGATCCAGTCAGGATACTGAACCTCTTGGATGAAACCAGAGTCGATCAGCTTCTTGACCTCGGCGTTGATGCTCATCTCAAGCTCGAGCCGCATTCTTCTCGGTGCTTGTTTGATTGGCTTGACGTTTGGGGATATGGCCAGTTTGTGAACAACAATCTCTGGATCTAGTCCTGGCATCTCGGAATAGTTCCATGCGAAGCAATCTTTATGCTGTATAAGCACATCTTTTAGTGTAGCCACCCTTTCTTCAGACAGCGACCCACTGACGAATGTCGGCCGTGGATCACTTGCCGTCCCCAAATCAATTTTCTTGAGATCATTTGCATTGGTATGTATTCTATCTTCCAGCTCTTTCGGCGCTGGTGGAAACTCTGAGATCACTTCGTTATCATTGTTTTCGAAGCACCACGGGAGGTCATCCATATTCTCGGGCTCTTCTTTTGATAGTGTTATCATATGACAGGTATGAGCTCGCTTCCAAGATTATTGTTTATTCGGTTCTGTAAGTCCACGTTACCCGTCCCCGGTTCTTTGGGGTTGCGGAAATGGTGAAAAACGATTTTTTCGGTGGAGGTAACATGGACTCAAAAATGGATCTTTGTTAAACAAACTATCTAACAACCTAACTAAGAGTTTAGCTACTAGGTTAAGGGTTATACCTAAACTTGAACTCCTTCTCTTCAACTCCTTGTGGTGGTCGGATCGGCCTCAATTCGTCGTCTCTTTGTGCCGAAGATGGATCCACCCGAAAGCTTCTACCTTTGGCTCCAACCTCAATCTAGAGGAAACTAGAACACTTGTTTTGCTAGACCTTGTATACTAGGATGAGTAGAGAAGTGTTTTGGGTTTTATCTCCAAGGCAAATGGTTCTCAACACATGAGAGGTTTTTTCCTTGAACTAGAGAAAGAGGGAGAGCAAGAGGAAGAGGAGAGCTTTTGCATGAGAGAGAATGCAAAAAATAGAATGAGCAAGACTTTTACAACCATCCTCTTCATAATCCAAAATAATCATAACAATAATAGTAATTGAGTATTATGTGATGGTTCAAGTCAAATGGCAATATCATTTCATGCACTCATTTTGTAAAGAATAACAAGCAAGCAAAAGTCTTTGCCATGAAATGATAGCCATTGTAATTATGATGGTCAACAAGTTCAACCTAGTCAACCGTTCAACAAAGTCAACAAGTCAACAAAGTCAACCTTTCAACCCAACCATGGCACAATAATACTTAATCAATATTATCATTAATCATATTTCTTATTCTCATTAGGGTTTAGCAAAAGTCAACAGTCAACAACCCTAATGAGAATCCTCTGCCTCTGTCTCGGTCAACCGTGCATACACACCCGCATCCACGTTCCGGGGAATATGAATACAAACGAGATAAAACCAATCTCAAAACGTATACTAGGAACTGGCTTAACCCAAAGCCCGCTAGTAATAACTGCCCGGACACTAAACGTGCACAAGTGCACGGATGTGACCGAACCCTGTCGCAAAACTATGCGACCTCTACTCTTTTTGCCCAAAGGATAACAGCTCTCTGTGTGGGACTCTAAAGACTCGACACTATGCTGGCAGTGGGTTTAACCACAGACCGCAAGCGGTACTAGCTGTGCGTAACGGCCCCCAGGTAGATGCCGATAAGAAGACTGACGAGGTGAACTCATCCGAACTCCTACTGAGCCTGAATGTGACAGTCTCTGTACAGTCCGGTCTGTTCGTCTGAGAATATTGCATGGTGGGCCTAGGGGCGGTAAACGTCAGTCCCCTAATAGCGGTACAAGTCGTGTAGGAGTGTAGCCTAGAACACCCTGAGATAACACTGGAAATCTTCCAGTATATCTCGCTTGCCCTGGACAGGGACGACTATGTGTAATGGCTCTCCTTGACACAGCGCGATATCAACTCCCAATACCGGGAGAGACGAATCCTGTCTAACCGTCACTTCCTCCAAGTGCTTCGGGACTGCACCCAACTACTACCTGTTTGCACGACTCCTTTGAGCCATGGTAAGGTAGTAATCAAAGTATAGTGGGAACACACTCGAGACGAAGTGACAGTGTCAAGTCAGCGGACTAAGCTGTACTCATGTCACCTGGGAACTGATAACTGACGATAGGTATAATACCAACCAACAGTTCCCGACGAGTCCTGTCCAGTGTACTCGTAACCTAACGAGCACCCGCATACTATCTCAAGTACGACGTACTGACGGCTGTGGGACAGACCGTCTCCCCTGCTGGGATGAGAAGCACATACGCTAGTCTACTCTGGAGTATCGATGCCCTGTCTCGATAGTCCTACGACTAGGGACCTGTATAAGGATGTGCTTGTAGATTACCCAGCCCTCACTAGTGTGACTGCCATCACAATGCTGGTAATCAAGCAAAGATCCTAAGGGCTCTACTAATGTGTATAGGCGATATGCAAAAAGAAACATATATACACATTAAAGTAGAAACAAACCAAGTAGCATACTACCATTTCGAGCAAGATTGTCTATACAACTGTGAATATCCCAAGCTTCCATCAAGTAATATACAAACTAGTATGATACAGTAATGGCCTCTAGAGCATATACAGTAACAATCTCCCACTTGCACTATGGCCATGTACTGGCGTATCGAAGACCTATCATCTCGATCAGCCGCTCGAACTGAGCCTGGGGTAAGGCCTTCGTGAATGGATCAGCAGTGTTATATTCCGTAGCAACCCTTCGAACCTCGATCTCCTGGCGATCCACGATCTCCCTGATCTGGTGATACCGCCTCAAGATGTGTCTGGACTTCTTATGGGACCTGGGTTCCTTCGCTAAAGCTATAGCCCCGTTGTTGTTGCAATACAGAGGTATTGGATCAACAATGGATGGATCCACCTGAAGTTCTGTCAAGAACTTCCTCATCCAGACGGCTTCTTTTGCGGCATCAGCAGCAGCGATGTATTCCGCTTCTATCGTCGAGTCATCAACGGTTTCCTGTTTGGAACTCTTCCAACACACCGCCCCTCCATTGAGGGTAAAGATAAAACCCGACATGGACTTGGAATCATCCTTGTCACTCTGGAAGCTGGAGTCAGCAAAGGCCTCGATGTGGAGGTCTTTTCCGCCATACACCAAGAACATCTCCTTAGTCCTTCTCAGGTACTTGAGAATGTTCTTTACCGCTATCCAGTGTTTCTCCCTAGGATTTGATTGATACCGGCTTACCACACTCAGTGCATAAGCTACATCTGGTCTGGTACATAACATCGCATACATTATAGAGCTTACCGCAGAAGCGTAGGGTATAATAGACATGCGATCCCTTTCCAAATCAGTCTTGGGAGACATCTCTTTGGAGAGGGTGATCCCGTGACAAGCCGGTAGATTACCGCGCTTGGAATCTTCCATACTGAATCTTTTCAGTATGGTGTCGATGTACTTGGACTGCGAAAGTCCTAACATCCTCTTGGATCTATCACGATGGATCCGGATCCCCAGAATGTAAGTGGCATCACCCAGGTCTTTCATGGAGAACCTGTGTGACAAGAACCCTTTGACAGATTGTAGCATAGGAATGTCATTTCTTATCAAGAGAATGTCATCCATGTATAAAACGAGGAACACGACAGTTCTTGCTACAAATCTACTATAGATGCATGGTTCATCTCGATTTTTGATAAAGCCAAATTCTTTGACTGTCTCATCAAAGCAGATGTTCCAACTCCACGATGTCTGCTTTAGTCCATAGATGGACTTAAGCAACTTGCACACCTTTCCGCTGCTCCCACTCTGAATGAAACCCTCTGGCTGGTCCATATAGACACACTCCTCTAAATTTCCATTTAGAAAAGCGGTCTTTACGTCCATCTGCCAAATCTCATAATCGTGGAAGGCAGCGATGGCAAGAAGGATCTGAATGGATTTCAGCATAGCCACTGGAGAAAAGGTTTCGTCATAGTCCAAACCAGGTTTTTGACGAAAACCCTTTGCAACAAGTTTAGCTTTATAGGTCTCAACCGTCCATCTACACCAATCTTCTTCTTGAAGATCCACTTGCATCCTACGGGTTTTACCCCATCTGGAGCAATATCCAAAGTCCATACTTTGTTGGTGTACATGGACTCCATTTCGGTCTGCATTGCATCCAGCCATTTTACTGAGTCAATGCTCTGAATGGCATGCTGGAAGCTAGTAGGCTCATCACTATCAATGATGCAATCCTCTCTATCCCCATCTATGAGAAAACCGTAGTATCTCTCGGGTGGATGAGACTGCCTAGTACTCCTGCGGAGCGGCGTTGGAATGTCCTGTTCTTTTGAACCCTCTGGTTCTACTAAGCTTTCAGTAATAGCTCGTGGTTCTGGAATTTCTTCCAGTTCTACTGCGCTCCCACTTATCTGATTTTCCAAAAACTCAGTTTCCAAGAAGCAGGCATGACGAGAAACAAAAACCTTTTGTTCCTCTTCGCAATAGAAGAAATATCCCTTGGAGTTCTTTGGATATCCCACAAACTTGCACTGTACTGAGCGTGCCTCGAGTTTGTCCGCATGCTGCTTTTTGACAAAAGATGGACATCCCCATGTCTTAATGTGCTTAAGATAGGGTTTCTTCCCACACCACATCTGATATGGTGTGGTAGGCACAGTCTTAGTTGGAACTCGGTTCAAAAGATATGTGTTCCCACCAAAAATTTCTGCGCAGAAGAGTCCAATGTATCAAATGGCAGCGATACGCTTAAGAAAATGCGAACCAATATCTTCCGACCTGTATTTTGATAAATTCCCGAAGGAGGAACAGCTAAATTCTGATGATATTGGAAGCATCTCGAAAAACCCTTCGATTTGATATATTATAGGCCTCATAATTCATCCGGGATCAAAAGTTATGAGGCATCACGTGTCCACACGTGATGGACCTTTAAGAACCCGCTGGAGGAGTTAAAAGATATAATAAAAACTCAGAAAAGACCCCAATGGGGCGTCACGTGCTCACACGTGACCATGGGTCACATGTAGACACGTGATGGGCTCTTAAGGCCTCTAAAATAATGAATAGAATTAAAATTCTAAAATCTGTTCCCTGATTAAAAATCAGAAGTTACCTCAATGAGGTATCACGTGCTCGCACGTGACCAATGGTCACGTGTTGACACGTGATGGTTAAAACAACAACATAAACAAGCGGCCGTTAGAGAACTCGATTGGGGGTCACGTGCTCACACATGACCAAGGGTCACGTGTCAGCACATGATTGGCTTCGAAAGCCTTACAGTTAATAGAATTAAATTCTAAAAGCTTCCAAATCTTTCCAAATAGAAAAGGATTATGGGGACCGTTGGATTAAAAAACCAAGGGTGATTAAAAATCACCAATTTATGGAAAGATCTTAGACAAGGAAAGATTTCCCCCAAAATCTCACCGGAAATAACAAACAGAATATCTTTGGATTTAAAATCCAACGGTGAATAAAATTCACTGAATGATCTAAAGGATCATATTAATGTTGAAAAAAAACCAAATCTTTCAATGAAAGATCTACTAAACAAATTGATTCTTTTCCTTCTCCTATAAATAGGAGCCAATAGAAGGGAGGAAGGGAGAGAGAATTCTGGGATCTTGAAATTGCAGAGAGAAAAGAAAGGAGAATTTAATTATCAACAAAGAAACCCTAGGTGAGAAAAGGGAAAAAGATCAACTTCAAAAAGAGAATTTAATTCTAAAAATCTAAGAGTTTAACTCTTCTACAAATAAAGAACTTAGTTCTTTCTCTGGTTGAAGATCTGCAAAGTGCACATCTCCCTATAAATTGAGAATTTAATTCCATTGGGTCGAGAACCTACCATGCAGATCTAAAACATAGAGGAGGAATTGAATTTTGAGAATTTAATTCCCACAAAGCTATAGGAATTTAATTCCTCTGAGATAAAGTTAGGGTTTAACCCTATATGAGAATTTAATTCTCCTAAAACTCACAGGAATTTAATTCCTTCAAGATGGACAGAACTAGGGTTTAACCCTAATCAAGAATTTAATTCTTTTACATATATAGGAATTTAATTCCTCCAAAATAAAATTAGGGTTCAACCCTATAGAGAATTTAATTTTTAAAATGAAGAGACTTGAAAGATCTCCATGCACATAAAGAACATTGGTTACGTGATGACACGTGACCCCAATCCGTAGTGATCAGAAAAAAAAGGAATAAAACTAGCTCACGTGTCCCCACGTGACCCTTGAAAAGATCCCCAAAAATAAAAAGGAAACAGCTTTGAGGCAATGCCTCACGTGCTCCCACGTGACTCCCAAAACGCAGAAAGAAAAAGCAAAGGAAATATAAGCTTTGGGCGCTCTCACATGTCCCCATGTGACCCCTTAGCAGATGCGTTAACAATCAGTGCATAAATGTCCATCACGTGCCAACACGTGATACTCAAAATAAAAGTAAAAAGTGTTTAACGCTTAATTGCTGAACGAAGAAAAGGGATCTGGTCCCACCTTTGGGCGATCTCACGTGTCTACTGTAAGTCTACGCTAGCGCCCCGGCAGTCTACAGACGCCAAATGCGGAATAAAAACTTTTTAACTGGCGCTATCGTATACTTTAACCCGGATCTGCCATTATTGCTAAACTAACAAACTGTAAAGAGTGTAGAAAGATTGTACCGAACGATCCGAGTCCTTCGTTCTTCAACCATCATCCCACGCTCCGTTGCGGCTGCTCCGATCTCGTCGATCTCCGATCTCCTCGTCGAGGTGGCACCACATGATCGGTTCTTTAAACGGGCTCCCGCCTCTGACTCGAGGCAACTCGATCGTCAAGTTTGCTAAAAGAGACGACCAAGAATGATGTAGAGAATGAGTAGATGACTTTGTCTCACTTCGTCCAAAACCGTGGACGATCGGTTAATGAAGTTGCCGAAGAAATCGGGTGATGGAATGAAATGAACTGTAAAATTCCATACTCCCCGAATACTATCATAATCTTTTCTAATCAAAATCAAACATCAAGTGAGAGAGAGTGAATGAGAGAGGAGGCCATCCATTCATATATGAAGGAGGAGGGTGAGTGTAGGAGCAAGTGGTGAGCTTAAGAAAGCTTCTCACTTCAAAAGATCAAGAAGAAAATATCCTTAACTAAACAAAAAGCTTTAATGATAATGCATGATTCACAAACCTAGTCATCATGCATTAATGAACCATTAAATGTAACCAATGAAAACTCAACACTAATTAATCCTAGTCACCACTTCTAGAACCTTCTAGAAGCTTCCACACTCATCCCAAGAAAAGATAAATCCGTCTTTAACCGAATGTTAAAAGACGGCTGATAGAAAACTGGAAACTGGCAACTTCCAAAAGTGATCCTGAAACAACTTTCAGGATAACCCCGAAACTGTATAAATATACCCGCATTTGTATTACGACCGAATACAAATGCAACTGAGACAAAGATATTATACCTACTCAATATAATACTCGGATCCGGCTTAAACCAAAGCCGACCAGTATTATCTGCCCGAAAAATAACACGTGCGTAAACGCACGTGCATTTTCCGAACCCTGCCATAAAACCATACGGCCTCTACAACGTTTCGCCCGAACTTGGGAAACTGTCTGTGGGGGACTCTAATGACTCGTCAGCACCCTGGCAGTGGGTTTAACCACAAACCGTCAGCGGCACTAGCTATGCGTAACGGCTGCCCACGGACTGACCTCAAGGGTGGCCGAGGAGCGAACTCAAGGGAGACCGATGAGCGAACTCCTCCGAAAACCCTACTGAGCCTAACAGTGACAATGTATATACAGTCCGGTCCGTTCGTCAATGAGTATCGCATATCTGCCTAGGGGGCTAGCAACGTCAGACCCCCAATAGCAGTATAAGTCGTGTCGGAGTGAAGCCCAAATACACCCTGAGATACTACTGGAGCACCTACCAGTAAATCTCCTACCATGGCCATGGATTTTTGTAATGGCTCTCCTAGACACAGCACGATCTCGCCCCCAATACCGGGAGAGACGAATCCCCTGCCGATCCGCTCACGTGCCTCCATATGGCTCGGGACTGTACCCAAAAGCTACCTGTTTGCACGACTCCTTTGAGCCGTGGTAGGGTAGAAATCAAAGCACAGTGGGAACTCACACGAGACAAATGACGACCTCAGGTCGATGAACTAACCTGTACACATGTCACCAGGGAACTGCTATCTGACGGTAGATATAATACTAACTAGCAGATTCCCGGCGAGTCCTGTCCGGTGTACTCATAACCCAATGAGCACCTGTATACATCTTAGGTGATCCAACTGACACCAGTGGCTTGTGAGACCGGCCACCGCCCCTCGTCGGGGTCTCGACTGTACACACTAGTCTACTCCGGAGTATCGATGCCCTGTCTCGAAACTCCCACGACTAGGGACCACAATTAAGGATATGCATATAAACTACCCAACTCTCACGTATATGATCGCCATCATACTGTTGGTAGTAAAGCAAGATCCTAAGGGCTCTATCAAAGTGTAACATGCAATCAGTCACCTGAACATGTACACGACTGATAAAGGCAAACCAGATAGCATACTATCATCTCGAGTAAGACTGTGCTACCGGGATAGGTCCTCCGCAATCATTGCAATCACGTACCTGCGATCCAATAATTGACTATGAGGGCACTATCTCCAACAATCTCCCACAATCTCCCATTTACACTCAAGGCTAATATTGCGATGTCGACTACTCACAGCCCGTGTGAAACCGAACATCCAACTCCTCTACTAATCAGTTTCACAAAACCCGTTTGTAAAACTATTGTGTTCGAGAAATAGCCTCGGTGAGTGGATCCGCCTAGAAGTTTCTTTCTGTATCTCTCTTAATCTCAAGTTCGCGGAGAAAGCCATCTCCCGAATTGAGTAGTACCTGTCTTAGAATATGTCTGGATATCTGATGGGACCTTAGTTCATAAATGAACTCCATATCCAAACTTCTTAGACTGTATGGATCACTGAACCTAATCAGTATCCGGCACCATGCCACCCACAGTATCCTCTGGAACCACCTGTCCATAATACTGTCCCTCGTCAGAGGGAAAACTAAAACTCTAACAATCACTCTGTCATCCATGTCACCTTTGAAGCCTGGAATGATTACCGTCTCCCGAAGGAGGCTCCCGTCATCAAATCCGTAGAACATGTACTTATGTTCTAAAACTGCTTCCTTATGTTTCTCCAGGATTGGATTAATACAAACTCATTGCATCTAGTGCAAAAACAACATTTGGTGTGGTACTTGACATCTCATGATTGACTCAATTGCCTAAGCAAGAGATCTGCCAATCATGCACATCCCTCTCCCCTTTAGTCTGTAAGACACCTTTAGAGAGGGTGACTCCATCACCTGCAGGTACACCACCATGCTAGGAGTCAACTATTCCAAAAACCATTAGAATATCTGTCAAAGTACCCACATTGGGAAACTACCCAAATCTAGATCTAAAACCATAGATCCAGAAACCAGAATGTCTAATATTATATCCATGTCCTGTCTGGAGAAACAACTGTGTGACGACCATAGTACAACCGATCGTAGTATAGGAATTTTACTTCCTACTCTGTGTATGTCATCCTGATACCATGACATAACACCCTACTACCTTTTTAACTGATCCATCCCCTATTCTGATTGAAGTCAAACCCATGACTGTCACATCAAAATTAGATGATCTATCTCCGCTATAACTGCTCAAGTCTATAAATAGACATAAGCTACTTGCCCACCATGCTTCCGTTGCTCCCACTGACTACGACAACCCTCCTACCGGGTCTCATAGCCTGGAACAACAGTAGTGTCAAGTCTGGGTAGATAAGAACCTCCCTGTCACCGTCCTTGAGCCTACCGAAGTACCTCTCGGGTGTCTGAGGTTACCTACCATATCTGCGGAGTGGCTATTGGAATGTCAAACCTGATTGAATGTATAGGTCCTATTAAATTTTCCGTAATCGTTCGCGGTTCTGGAATCACTTCCAGTTCTACCATACTCCCACTACTGTTTTCTGAAAAAGATCCATTTTTACTAAAACTGTGGCGAGTCAAGAACAATATCACTATTGATCTTCCAAATGGTAGAATATCAACCCTCGTCATAGCCAGGGTCAACCCACAAACAGCCATTACAGAAATGTGCCCTGAGTTATCCAGTGTCTGGTTTTAATCATAAGCTGGACAACTCCCCGTACCTTAATTTCTTTTAAGGTACGATCCATTCTATATCCAATACAGAAACTTTGGCACTAATTTAATTGGAACCATATTCAAACCATGCAGCTGTCTCCAGTGCATATCAACTTAATGGAAAGAGGCTAATCAGCATTACTCAACTTAGGAATCCATCCAATTATGAGTAACCTGAAAGAGAAACACGTTTCTCAAAACCATCACTATCATCTGAATACCAATCACAAGAATCTACATCTTCGATCTCTTTGAAGAATCCCGATACTTGTGATATCTGGTTCTCTACTTTATTCTTATACCCACAACTTCTCAAAACTTAGACCTTGTATTTCTACGAAACACTCGTCTAAATACTAGAGAAGTTATAAGTAAACAGAACATAGTACGAGGACCTACCCCTTTGTCCTGATGGACACTGGACAACATACAATACTCTGTATAAGTCCGCTGAGTTTAAACAACTCAAAACCTGTGCGTTGTAGGTGGAAAACTGTACCCTGGCGATTTCCTCAAATATCACCAATTACAACGAATTCCGATATAATGAGGATAATCACCTAATTCCCAATGTCTTACTCCCACTCATCATCTGTAAAACCATACAGATATGAGAATGAAACCTGGTAAATACATACCCTTGGAGTAAGTGTCTAATCGGGAAAAACAGTTTTTCTTTAACAATGCACTGAAACATGAAAATGTTTCGTAGGGGTATCCTGGTATTCATAGTAATGCCTCTTCCATAATCCAATTCATGACTTCAACCGTATATTTTATTGCCATCTCTCCAAATCCCCTTTATTTGTCTTTAGTCGTTACCTTCTGTACACCATCGTTAGGCTAACTGGTTTTCTTCCTTCCCTACCGTTCGGCACCAGCCTATGGTTTGGAAGAAGACTATCCAGTAAGCATAATAGGTGTACCCTCCAAAACCAAGGAGTACTCGCATCTCGAGAGAAGGTGACGATAAAAGACAACTGAATAATACCTTATTCTTTTTAAAGGTGAAATAGGAGTGGCGATGAAGTACGCGGTTTTGGTCGTGAATGATATCAGTCGCAATTTACTTTGCCCTCTTTCTAATCCCTTTATTTTGTCTTTACATATTACCTTCTGCACACCCTACTTAGGCTAATTGGTTTTCTTCATTCCCTACCTTTCGGCACCAGCCTATGGTTTGGAATAAGACTATCCAATAGGCGTAATAGGTGTACTCTCCTAAACCAAGGAGCTCTCGCAACCTGAGAGAAGGTGATAATAAAAGACAACTGAATAAACCAATTCTATTTCTCCTGAACCTGGATCCATCCCCGAAGAAGTCCCTTCGAGTTCGTATATAACCATACGATGGATCTATCCAATGGAAGTGGATATCCGTAGTAATACGGGTGTTCTGAGAAATCCAAAGGGTAAAAGAAGGAGTGGCAATGACTTTATGCAACACAGACAATCCAAAAGCCAGTATTTTAAGAAGGTTCGGTCAACTTGGTCACTGAGTCATAGTCTAGGGTCGGTCAAAGGTCGCTGCCAAAGAGAGAGAGAGAAAAGAAACACTCTGCGTGCACTCTATGCTAGATCAGAATGGTCATCATTTTATCTAATCCGGAAACCTCCCACTGTCCTGTCAAATTCTCCTCCAAACCTAAAGAAGAATCAATCGGGATCACCCGAAGAGTAAACCAACTCATCAGTGGGAATCAGGATCCAACTCTCATCGCATGATAACGTGATGGAATGCATCCACGTTACTCATACTCCAGAAGGTATGCGCATACTCGGCAAGTTTCAGTTTCTTTAGAAACTCTTGATATTGTTTTTGCCCCATGCTCTTATAACCTTGGCGTTGGTCAAAATGTCATAAGTCACATGCCAAGTTCTACCCATCACTATCTTGTCAATTTGAACCCACCCGCACATGCCCCTGACGTTGGCCAATCGGCAGAACGACTGTCCCAAACTAACTCATCTATCTATGCAACAATTGAATACCCAGCAGCTACCAAACACTATGCCTTGGCGTTGGTCAAAATGCATAGCTTGAATACTACTGAATACCCAAAAGAAGTGACGGAGGGCTACGGTTGGTTTTTTGGCGAAAAACCTTTAGCGTAGTGAACTTGATATCGCTGAAGGAACCTGATAGCTTTTTTAAAATATAGTGGCGAAAACCTTTTGCTAAAGAGGTCACTCCCGGTAAAGGGATCTCGGCTCTTTCCTCGTGGAATGAGGTGCCGGATATTCCACTGAATACCGCTATGCAAAGCAACATGTAATCGACTATAGTAAAGTTATTACCCTGACGCAAACTTCTGTCCAAGGGGTCTTTCCCGGTGAAGGGATATCAGCCCTTGCCTCGTCGAATGAGGTGCTGGATATTCACACCGAATACCGCTATGCATAACAAAAAGAAACGTCTTTGTAATAACATCTTTTTTTAAAATTGTTCCAACAATTTGTTTTACTTTGCGTTGATCAGAATCAACGCAGTCCCATCATTCAATCACACCAGAAAAGAACGAAAATAAAATGTACGTATATGCCATCCGCATTCGTCACTGGGTCTCGTCATCACCCGTTAGGTTACTTAACTAACGACAGAGCGGGGACTGGACTAGCGCGGGTGTAAAACATATACAACATCTAATAGTATATAAACCAATATACAATAATCGCTCCAGGCGTGATAATATGCAACATTACAGAAAAGTAATAAGCATCACAGAACAATACAGATAATCTGGGATCCCCGAGTTTCACAGAGCCGCTGCTGAAACTCGACGTTCCCCTGTCGTGTGGATAGCCTGTGCAATGAAACCTAGACCCCTACGGGTGCGGCAAGTTACCCGCCAAAACCTGAAGCGAGGTAGTCCCCACAGCATAGTGAATGGAACACCCGGTACTTCACGGAATCCGGTAAATTGAGCACCCCTCCTTGGGTCAACCTGTACCCCCTACGAGTGCGGCGAATAGTCTGCCAATTCTGAAGTGGGGCCCCTCTGCCTCTCAAAGCCATGAGATGCGGACCCGTTGCTTTCCCGAACCCGGCTATCTGTGCACTCCGTCGCGGGGTAAAACCTAGTACAGTAATGAAAAAGAGTACAATAGGTACATCGACCGCAACCTGGTCGTGCCCCAAAAGAATATTATACAAAAGGCAGTGACGGCAGTCCACATGTTGGACGCTCGCCCCGCAATATCAAATGTACAAATAAACTCAACCTGTACTACCATTGCACACTGCTATCCACCACGACAAATCCGCAACATCACAGCACAACACAGAACATCAACGCGAATGTCACGTTCGCAAACCAGTCTAAAAGAACTATAGCAATCAGACGCGGTTTACCGATCAAATGACATTCCCGGTCGGAGATATAATGTAAGCACTGTAAACTAACGTGTTTAAATTTCGATCGACCAAAGACCAAATATCAAAAAGTGGGCCCCACTGCTTACTGGTGAACAGTAACAAAACCTGGGCGCAAATGATATATACCAAAAACCCCAAAATCCTACACAGAACCCACTGACCAAATTTGGGAGCACGTGCTCCCCACGTGGCCGCGGAAGCGCGGCCAAACCATGGGTTTGGCCGCCTTTCCGCGGCAGCTTGGAGGAGTTACGACCCCAAATTTTGTCGTGGCTCTTAGAAACGCCTGCACAGATTTTTAAGACATCCAGAAATAAATTTTGAGACCGTTTAAAATTAACAGAAACTGTCGGGCTAGGATTTTGCCGTTTTTGTTTTTCGGTTCGATCGATGTTTTGAACGCGTTAGCACAAGTTAGTATAGCAAAATGGTTAGGCTCTGATACCACTGTAAGTCTACGCTAGCGCCCCGGCAGTCTACAGACGCCAAATGCGGAATAAAAACTTTTTAACTGGCGCTATCGTATACTTTAACCCGGATCTGCCATTATTGCTAAACTAACAAACTGTAAAGAGTGTAGAAAGATTGTACCGAACGATCCGAGTCCTTCGTTCTTCAACCATCATCCCACGCTCCGTTGCGGCTGCTCCGATCTCGTCGATCTCCGATCTCCTCATCGAGGTGGCACCACATGATCGGTTCTTTAAACGGGCTCCCGCCTCTGACTCGAGGCAACTCGATCGTCAAGTTTGCTAAAAGAGACGACCAAGAATGATGTAGAGAATGAGTAGATGACTTTGTCTCACTTCGTCCAAAACCGTGGACGATCGGTTAATGAAGTTGCCGAAGAAATCGGGTGATGGAATGAAATGAACTGTAAAATTCCATACACTCCGAATACTATCATAATCTTTTCTAATCAAAATCAAACATCAAGTGAGAGAGAGTGAATGAGAGAGGAGGCCATCCATTCATATATGAAGGAGGAGGGTGAGTGTAGGAGCAAGTGGTGACCTTAAGAAAGCTTCTCACTTCAAAAGATCAAGAAGAAAATATCCTTAAGTAAACAAAAAGCTTTAATGATAATGCATGATTCACAAACCTAGTCATCATGCATTAATGAACCATTAAATGTAACCAATGAAAACTCAACACTAATTAATCCTAGTCACCACTTCTAGAACCTTCTAGAAGCTTCCACACTCATCCCAAGAAAAGATAAATCCGTCTTTAACCGAATGTTAAAAGACGGCTGATAGAAAAATGGAAACTGGCAACTTCCAAAAGTGATCCTGAAACAACTTTCAGGATAACCCCGAAACTGTATAAATATACCCGCATTTGTATTACGACCGAATACAAATGCAACTGAGACAAAGATATTATACCTACTCAATATAATACTCGGATCCGGCTTAAACCAAAGCCGACCAGTATTATCTGCCCGAAAAATAACGCGTGCGTAAACGCACGTGCATTTTCCGAACCCTGCCATAAAACCATACGACCTCTACAACGTTTCGCCCGAACTTGGGAAACTGTCTGTGGGGGACTCTAATGACTCGTCAGCACCCTGGCAGTGGGTTTAACCACAAACCGTCAGCGGCACTAGCTATGCGTAACGGCTGCCCACGGACTGACCTCAAGGGTGGCCGAGGAGCGAACTCAAGGGAGACCGATGAGCGAACTCCTCCGAAAACCCTACTGAGCCTAACAGTGACAATGTATATACAGTCCGGTCCGTTCGTCAATAAGTATCGCATATATGCCTAGGGGGCTAGCAACGTCAGACCCCCAATAGCAGTATAAGTCGTGTCGGAGTGAAGCCCAAATACACCCTGAGATACTACTGGAGCACCTACCAGTAAATCTCCTACCATGGCCATGGATTTGTGTAATGGCTCTCCTAGAAACAGCACGATCTCGCCCCCAATACCGGGAGAGACGAATCCCCTGCCGATCCGCTCACGTGCCTCCATATGGCTCGGGACTGTACCCAAAAGCTACCTGTTTGCACGACTCCTTTGAGCCGTGGTAGGGTAGAAATCAAAGCACAGTGGGAACTCACACGAGACAAATGACGACCTCAGGTCGATGAACTAACCTGTACACATGTCACCAGGGAACTGCTATCTGACGGTAGATATAATACTAACTAGCAGATTCCCGGCGAGTCCTGTCCGGTGTACTCATAACCCAATGAGCACCTGTATACATCTTAGGTGATCCAACTGACACCAGTGGCTTGTGAGACCGGCCACCGCCCCTCGTCGGGGTCTCGACTGTACACACTAGTCTACTCCGGAGTATCGATGCCCTGTCTCGAAACTCCCACGACTAGGGACCACAATTAAGGATATGCATATAAACTACCCAACTCTCACGTATATGATCGCCATCATACTGTTGGTAGTAAAGCAAGATCCTAAGGGCTCTATCAAAGTGTAACATGCAATCAGTCACCTGAACATGTACACGACTGATAAAGGCAAACCAGATAGCATACTATCATCTCGAGTAAGACTGTGCTACCGGGATAGGTCCTCCGCAATCATTGCAATCACGTACCTGCGATCCAATAATTGACTATGAGGGCACTATCTCCAACATCCACACGTGGCACCTCTTTCTTTTAGTGTTTAACACTAATTTGAAAATCATATTTCCAGTGTTTAACACTGATTGTTTCTAGTGTTTAACACTAAATTGAAGATTATATCTCCAGTGTTTAACACTGATTGTTTTTTAGTGTTTAACACTAATTTGAGAGTTCTACCTCCAGTGTTTAACACTGTTGTTCTCTAGTGTTTAACACTACTTTTAGCCAAATTAGCTAATTTTCCAGAGGTAAAAGTCCCTCCTCCAAATGAATCTCAAAATTGAGGAAATCAAAGACAAAATGTTGTCGGAGCCCCCAAACCTCTGTTTAGCACTGCTGAATGATGAGGAGCTGAATCCAGACAAATGTCTAATGGCCCAAAGGGCCAATATTTCAAACATAATTGGACTTAGCCCAAACTGGCCATAAGTCCTCAAATCATCTTGAACTGAGCACATCTGCTCTTTCAACCAACTTTGGTTCAAGGGTACATCTCTGAACTCCTCTGATATTTGTCGTTGTAATCCTTCAACGTCGTCAGAGAGGTGACGGGTTCCGACAAACATATATTGCTACGGACTTTAGCGTCCTTAAACTCACGGACATAAGCGTCCTTAAACTCATGGACTTAAGCGTCCTTAAACCGATATGCGGACTTAAGCGTCCTTAAACTAATGGACCACAATGTCCCTAAATTGGCAATGGACCACCATGTCCCTAAACTGGAACAATAGAGCCACCAAATGCTCTTTTGTCGGATCTAAACGATCCCGTTTAAGTTGATCTTAGCCTCGAATATGGCTAACGTATCCTCAAACCTTTCAAACAGACTTTAGTCCCAAATTGGACTATAGATCCCCCAATCAACTTTGGTTCAAGGGTACATCTCTGAACTCTTCTGACATCTGTCGTTGTAATCCCTCAACGTCGTCAGAGAGGTGATGGGTCCTGACGGCCATATATGCAATGGACCACTATGTCCCTAAACTGGAACAATAGAGCCCCTAAATGCTCTTTGTCGGATCTAAACGATCCCGTTAAGTTGATCTTAGTCTCAAACTGGACTAACGTATCCTTAACAAACGTTTGAGTTGATCTTAGCCCCAAATACGGCTAATGTATCCTCAAACCAAAACCCCAAAACCAAATCTAAGAAAATACGGATTTGGACTAGTCCACGCCCTACGGGCGACAACATAATTCAGTCTCCGTATACAATCCACGGGCAACCACAAACAAAACAAACACCCATGATACGAAGTGACCATCTGGAGAAGGAGAAAGTTATTACCGTGATGCGGTAGCGTTATTAACTACAGGGGCTTGCGCCTGCAGGGAAGAGCGTCCCCACAATCAAAAACCCCTCAAGAGAGGGGGAATCTGACGAAGTCTGCTACATCGGACGCATCTGTCTAAACCTCCGATACACGGTGCCATAAATCAACTTGGCATCTTCGGAGAGGTAGACGGATAGCACCAATTAGCATCTGCCCCGAATTTCAGGCAATACGTCCGTCTTGCGCCGTCTTTCGGAGGGGAACAGATTCCGGCATGCCCGGTGGGACCTTTTCCTCTTTCCACTCCACACTTCGTGTGTCGTCTTCGCGAACGAATCACGGTTTGTTAATGGTTGCCTTTGGGTTTCAAGTTACTAAGATTTGGTCTTTTGCCTGGCGCAGAAATCAAGCATCAATGGCATCCAACTGCTCGAGCTGCTCCAAATGCAAGTGCACCCGATGCTCCACCTCACCTGGAGGTGTAGCCTACGGGCCTCAAGCGGCCTCCATCCTTACCATGCCAGTGGAACAGGTGACTCAGGCCGCCACCGGTCTGTTCTTCGGGACCATGCTCCTGCATGCAAGCTTCACCATTCCAGTGCCCGCACCGGAAGCGCAAAAGAAGTCGGTCTTCGATCGGCTCACTGCTACAACGGCCCCTCTCAACGGGTCGTCCAATGTCAAGCCGGTAGCCTCGGTATTTACCAGGCTGAACCTGAACTCTAATGGGCCTGCCAAGAAGCCCATGACCCCTGAAGTGGCCACCCCGAGGAAAACAGCCATCTCTGCTCATGAAGTCGTTAAGACGGCTTCTCCTGCTAAAGAGTCGGTCTTTACAAGGCTGACTATTCTGGCTCCCATTCCTGCTCGAAGGTCTTTCTTTGACAGATTGGATGCCGCTACCCAAAAGACATCAGTCTTCACGAGGCTGGCACCAGCGGCACTTCATATGGACATGGGGCAAGACAAAGCTATCCCCATCGCCGAACCAGCCCCAACAGCTCGACACGCTCGACGTTGCCACTGGCGCCGAGTAAGGAAGGCCGGGGGAAACTCCCCCTCTGGGCTGACTCCACCGGCTCCAATGGTGGAAATTAATGCTGCTGTTCCAACTGGGAACAACTTTGAACTGCTCAACAAGGTGTGCAGAAACTCTCTGACTGCCGTGCTGAAAAGATCTCCTCCACCCGCGGAGAATGTTACAAAAACAAAGCCAGAGCAGCCTCCTCAACGGCTGTCCTCCAGAATTTACAAGGTCTGGCGATGGGTTCAGGACTCAATAATCATTCAAGATCACTTTCACCGGTAGAAGAGGGTGATAGTTCAAGAAGAAAAGAACCGTCCTGTCAATCCGCAAAGGACGACAACCACTCGGGTGCCCGCTACAACGCCCCCTCCACGTCGACTACTCACAAGAGAAGAAGGCCGGAGAAAGTCCCCACGCCGGCGGCAAAGGTCAAAAGCGGTGAACCAAAACGCCCTAAGTCCGAGGGCATTATGGTCCATACCGTCTATATGGCGTCCGGGAAAGAGGACAGCCGTACATCTGCAGGTCATCGACCGCTTAGGCGATCGGTGACTAAAGCTCAGGAGCAGCAGCAGAAGCTCCAAGAAATGATGAATGCGATGGCCGCACTCACTGGGCCAAAAGGAAGCCTCGAAGCGTCCTCAGATCAACGCCAGGAGCAAGAAACTGAAGCTGAATTCCTTCGCAGGATACTGGAAAAGAAGGATAAAGAGGCTGCGGAACAAGCAACCAACATAAAACGAATGGCCCTTCTGTTCCAGGATATGGTGGGTATGATGATCCAGCAGGATCCTCCTGCTGAAGATCCTCCGATCGTCCTTGAAGATGACAGGGGAGAAACGTCAAATCCTCCACCGGCTCTGTCAACAGCCAAGGAGGAGACAATTTCCAAAGCTGACCTGGACGAATATATAGCTCATCAGATACGGGCTCATCAGGCGAATGAAGTAGTTGTGCAAATTGTTAGAACCGGACGACCCTATCCAAGCTGGTATGACCAAATCAGTTACCCGCCGGGATATACGATCCCTAAATTCCATGTGTACAAGGGGACAGGGAATCCACATCAGCCTGTCGCTCAATTCAGGGCCTTATGCGGCAACACTGGAGGCGATGACAAACTGTAGCTTCGCCAATTCGTCAGCAGCCTAGCAGAAACGGCCTTTGAATGGTATTCAGAGCTACCTAATGACTCTGTCAAAACATTTGCAGAGATGGAGCTATTGTTTACCCAAAGATTCGCGAGTGCTAGTGAACGCACCCCGATCACCGCACTAATCAACGCCAGGAGAACGCCAGGCAAAACGTGGGTCCAGTACGCCGTCCGATGGCGGAATCTGTGGTCGAAATGCGAACAACGCATCGAAGAAGCACCCGCGGTAGGCATGTTCGTGGGCACTCTTGATCCGCAAGCAACCATCTCGCAATTCATGATGTTCTTCAAGCCAACTACTTTCCAGGCCTTGATCGAGAAGTTGGCCCAAATGGATCAGATGGGACATAAACCGTCTCCTCCAAAGCCAGACTCTCGAACTGAGAAAGGGAAAGCGATTGTTGTTGCCAATACTCAACAACAGCCGAGCAACTTAAAGCCGGTTGTGTTAGTATATGCCCTAGAGGCCATTACTGTATCATACTAGTTTGTATATTACTTGATGGAAGCTTGGGATATTCACAGTTGTATATACAATCTTGCTCGAAATGGTAGTATGCTACTTGGTTTGTCTCTGCTTTAATATGTGCATGTGTTTCTTTTAGCATATTGCTGATATACATATTAGTAGAGCCCTTAGGATCTTTGCTTGATTACCAGCGTTGTGATGGCGCTCACACTCGTGGGAGCTGGGTGATCCACAAGCACATCCTTATACAGGTCCTTAGTCGTTGGACTATCGAGACAGGGCATCGATACTCCGGAGTAGACTAGCGTATGCGCTTCTCATCCCAGTGTGGGAGACGGTCTGTCCCACAGCCGTCAGTACGTCGTACTTGAGATAGTATGCGGGTGCTCGTTAGGTTACGAGTACACCGGACAGGACTCGTCTGGAACTGTTGGTTGGTATTATACCTATCGTCAGTTATCAGTTCCCAGGTGACATGAGTACAGCTTAGTCCGCTGACTTGACACTGTCACTTCGCCTCGAGTGTATTCCCACTGCACTTTGATTACTACTCTACCACGGCTCAAAGGAGTCATGCAAACAGGTAGTTTTTGGGTGCAGTCCCAAAGCACTTGGAGGCAGTGACGGTTAGACAAGATTCGTCTCTCCCGGTATTGGGGGTTGACATCGCGCTGTGTCCAGGAGAGCCATTACACGAGTAGTCCCTGGCCAGGGCAAGCGAGATATACTGGTGGGTTTCCAGTGTTATCTCAGGGTGTTCTGGGCTACACTCCGACACGACTTGTACCGCTATTAGGGGACTGACGTTCACCGCCCCCTAGGCCCACCATGCGATGTATCAGACGAACAGACCGGACTGTACGGAGATTGTCACATACAGGCTCAGTAGGAGTTCAGATGGGGTTCACATCGTCAGTCTTCTTATCGACATCTACCTGGGGACCGTTACGTACAGCTAGTGCCGCTTGCGGTCTGTGGTTAAACCCACTGCCAGCGTAGTGTCGAGTCTTTAGAGTCCCACACAGAGAGCTATTCGCCTTTAGGCAAAATGAGTAGAGGTCGCATGGTTTTACGACAGGGTTCGTTCACATCCGCGCACTTGTGCACGTTTGCTGTCCGGACAGTTTATACTAGCGGGCTTTGGTTTAAGCCGGATCCTAGTATATGATTTAGGATTGGTTTTTCTCATTGTATTCGTGTTCCTCGGATCACGAATACGGGTGCTTATGCACAGTTGCTTGAGACAGAAGGAGAGGACTTTGATTAGGGTTAATAACCATTGTCATTTTATTAACCCTAATGCTTATGTGTGTATTATGGTTAATTGATATTAGCTTAATATAATTGTGCATGGTTATGGTTGTTGACCTTTTGACTATCTTGACTTGTTGACCCTAATTGACATATTGACCATCATCATTCCATATAAAAGATGCTTTTTGATCCTTGCAATTAGCATTAAATATGAAATGATAATGGTCATGTCATGATTAACCATGACAATTATCTAGCTAATTATCTAATTAAAATAATATACACATATAAGTGAGAATGGTTCATATTATTCCCATTCTATCATTTACTTTCCTCTCTTGTTCTTCCTCTCCCTCAAGCTCTCCCCTCTCATGTCTTGAGAAACACTTGAGCTTGAAAAAAACCCTCTCTTGATAATCTCTACTCTCATCTAGGGTTCAAGGATTAGCACTTCTTGCACCCTAGTTACTTCTAGCTTGGAGTTGAAGCCAAAGGTTGAGGCTTTCGGGTGGATCTTTCTTCGACGTGAGAAGACGACCAAGGTGACCTCCTTCCACCACTCCAAGGAGCAAGGAGAGAAGGACATAAAGCCCAAGGTATAACCTTTCTAGCACTTAGCTAGTTTCTAGTTAGCTTTAGCTTGTTTTTGTTTAGCAAAGATCCTTCATAGTCTAGTCCATGTTGCCTAAGCTCATAAAAATTCGATTTTTATTCTGTTTTCCGCCTCCCCGTAAGCACCGGGGTGGGCAATGTGGACTTACAGGTTGTCCTTCGAAACAATATGCGTCCACGCCCATCCCTTGAGGAAAGACTAGGACGTCCTTACTCGTTTCCTCAGAATAAAAAAAGAAGACTGTTCGAGCTGGCCGTGCGCAACAGACTCATCAATCTGCCGAGTCCAAAACGTCCGTTACAGCCAGGCGATGTCAACGATCCCAATTATTGCCCTTACCACCAAATGGTAAGTCACCCGATCGAGGATTGCTTCGTCTTTAAAGGATGTGTTAAAGACCAATACCAACAAGGCAAGTTTGCATTATCCGAAAATTAGAAGGTGAACCCGCCACAACCTCATGCCCCTAAAAAAGAGGACATGCCGGGGGCATCGTGCTCTTTTATAGAAAAAGCTCCATGGGAGGTCGCTCTTTCAACCAAGATGAAAAGAATGCTGAAAGATCTTCACACATGCCCAGCCGTCAGGTGGAAAAGTCCGCCAGAGCCCGAGGTTATTGATGGGATACTGAAACCACGCCCAACACCGAGAATTGATAGCAGCGGGAAAAACACCCAGACGCAGCCGTCAAAGTCTTCGAATAACAAGGAGAATACCCAAAAGCCCGCGAAGTTAGATGACAAGTGCACGGATCTGCAAAAACATGTTGACGCACTGGAAGAATATAATCAGAAGGCGCGGACCCCTGTCACACTCTGAGAATTCCTCAGCCACGTCCATGAGGACGGAGATGATAATAAAGACTCGTCGGATGAACCTGAGGATTATGTGGCAAGCTGCCATGTGATCTCTCACTCGTCGATAGAAGATAAAGAAGCTCTTTGCACCGAGAGACGGGGGGCATGTCCTGAACCAGAACTTCTATGGCCGTCAGACGAAATGATCGACGCCTTCCTGAGTGAAATTCATCTGAAAAGTAAAGCCGATCGGGAGCGTGAGATGGCCATATTTGAAAAGGACAAACGCCGACGACTGGACAAAAGGGTCGAAACACTCCTACCAGATCAAAGTACATCCGCCGCAAATGAAAGCAGGATCAAGACAAGGAAACGATTCGCCAAAGCCATATCGATGGGAATGAAGCTTCCACCCTCTGAAGGAAACACTCCTGATGAAGCGGATGTACATCCTAGCTACTGCTTATATCATCGAAAGATTGCGCACCCGACCAAAGAGTGCAATGGCTTTAAAAACTGGTGGCAGGGATACGTTGCTCACCGGCAGCACGTTCAGCGATTGAAGCGCAAAGCTCGTCGGAAACAGAGAAGCACGACAAATGAGCATATGAAAACTGCCGGCAACGGTCACATGGTTGACGGCAGAAGATCGCAAGCTCTCACATTCGGGAGCAATTCTGAAGAAGAAATGACTCTTAGCCCTCTCTTCAAAGAATCCACCTAAGGAAAAGAGGAAGAAAAGAAGAGCTGCGAGAACGTTCAGCTGCGCAATCTCACGCTACCCGAAAAGAATCTCGGACCCGCAAACAAGGGATCGACCAAAAGGGATAAGGGGAATGGAAAAGCGACCTTCGTCGCCAACGCTCAACAACAGCCGAGTAACCCGAAACCGTTTGATCGTCAAAACAACAAGCCGCGATACCTCAATGAGAAGTTGAAACGTCTTTACTCATTTCCTAGAGATAAAACAAAGAGACTGTTCGAGCTAGCGGTGCGCAGCGGGCTAATCACTCTGCTGGATCTAAAACGCCTGTTGCAGCCAGGTGACGTTGACAATCCTAACTATTGTCCCTACCACAGAGTAATGGGTCACCCACTCGAAAATTGCTATGTCTTCAAAGACTGGGTTGAAGACCAATACCAATAGGGCAAGTTCGCGTTGTCCGAAAACTGGAAGGCGAGCCCGCCACAACTACATGCTCCGAGAAAGATGGATATACCGGGGGCATCATGGTCATTCATAGGGAAAGTCCCATAGACCGAAAAGTCAGTAAACTAGATATTCGTCTCAAATACGGCGACGGTGGACCGCAATGTCCTAAAACTTGCAAATGACCGAAACGTCGTTAAACTACTACTACCAACCTGCGGCATCTCCAGGCTGATGTAAAAAAAAACGTATGTCCATAAGCAAAATGGGCATGGATGAAAACCTGAAAGGGATCCGTGAGTAAAAACAGCAGGGCTACCGGCATGTGTTTGTGAAAACCCGAAAGGGCGCAACCTCGTTAGAAAAAAAAAGAGAGAATAAAAAAAATAAAATAAAATAAAAAGAGACGGTATGTCCATAAGCAAAATGGGTACGGATGAAAACCCAAAATGTCTCCGTGAGTAAAAATAGCAGGGCTACCGGCGAGTGTTTGTGAAAACCCGAAAGGGCGCAACCTCGTTAAAGGACACTTGCAAGGTCCTCTCGACCTTGTGAGGAGAAACCACCCGCGTGAGATCCTTACGACTCACAAAGGAAGCAACGCACTTAGGAATCCCCATGACTCCTAAGGAGAAATTACACTTGCGAGATCCTCACGACTCGTAAGGAGAACTCTCTTATGGGACCCTTACGGCTCATAAGATTTGAAAGTCTTAAGTTACAGAGACCTGAACCTGTTCTTAAGCAGCCCCCACAACCTTCGATATTGCCCTACAAGCGGCTCAATACTGACCCTTGTATACAATCCACGGGTGCAAATAAACATTTCCCTAACCAAGTCCTACCCGTGGCTAGGGATATGTCCATATGGTGAACAACTCTTATAAGTCCTCTCGACTTATAAGGAGAAAACCCTTTTGTAAGATCCTTACGACTTACAGGGGAACATACACTTAGGAATCCTCACGACCCCTAAGGAGAAAACACACCTACGAGATCCTCACGACTTGTAGGGAGAAATACCTTTGTGAGACCCTTACAGCTCATGAAGTCAAAAGCCTTAGTCAACGGGATCCTAACCCTGTTTACTAAGCCACCTTTGTTCAACATCGACAGAGGCAAATGATGATTCGCTCCTGGCAATATCCCAGTTGTAGCGATGCTGATGCCTGAAACGGTATCAAATTCCAAGTCCTTTCATGGCAAATAATGATTCGCTCCTGGCAATATTCCAGTTGTAGCGATGCTGATGCTGAGATTGGCACCAGACTCCAAGTTCTACACTCGCGATAAAAATCAGCGAGCTAAAAGTGCATATGAAATAGCCGAAATGATGGGGCAACTCGCAATAAAAAGCAGCGAGTAAAATTAAAAAAAACAGCCGAAATGATTGGCCAACTCGTAATAAAGAGCAGCGAGTAAAAAAACAAAAAAAAAACAGCTGAAATGATTGGGCACCGCGAAAAACAGCCGAAATGATTGGGCAATCGCGATCTTCGCGATATAAAAAGCTGAAATGATAGAGCGTCGTGGAAATAATAAAAAAAATGAAAATGAATGATGAAAGAATAAAACTTTTTGCCCTACAGGTGAGATCACATCGATCCCTGTATACAATCCAGGGGCACAAAGAAAGAGGGAACCATACCTTCCCGACAGGCTCCATCAGAAAGTGAAGCTAAATCTTGACTGTTCATAGACAACCTAGAGACAACCTCGACATTTGTCGTAATATTGCAGACACAATGTCAACAAATGAAGCAAAGGAAGATCCCTAGCTTCAGGGTCTCGGCGTCGATATCGACAATTTAGAGATCACCAACGGCGTTTCTCCTCGCTCCAACCAGATGCAGACGTGACGTCAACAACCGACCTCAGAGTCGTAATGAAACGGAACCATGACAAAGTCCCTAGTTCCAAATCTCAATGGCCACATCTACAGCCTGGAGACCCACAACGATGTGCCTCCTCATTCCAGCAGGACACAGATGTTACACCATCAAGCGGAGTGACGGCAAAATCCCAGCTCCACCTCAGCATTCGTCTCGATACAACAGACGCAATGTCAACAACAGTGTCCTTCCTTCGACAGGATTCAGACACACTAAAGCAAACGAAGCGAAGGCCAAGTTCCTAGCTTCAACGTCTTGACGGTAACTCATAAAACCGGAAAAACAATTAGAGATCATCTCACACCAGCATAGAGTGATCACCACCTCGACGTTCGTCTCGATACAAAAGATGAAATGTCACCCCAGCGTTTTCCCCCAGCAGGATTCGGACGCGCCAAAGCAAATGAAGCAAAAGGCCAAATTCCTAGCTTCAGGGTCTTGACGACAACTCATATAAAGCCTGAAAGACAATCGGAGATCATCTCACACCAGCGCAGAGTGGTCACCAACTCGACGTTTGTCTCGACACAGCAGACGCAACGCCAAAGCAAATGAAGCAAAGGCCAAATTCCTAGCTTCAGGGTCTTGACGGCAAGTCATCTAAAGCCTGAAAGATATTCGGAGATCATCTCGCACCAGCGCGGAGTGGTCACCACCTCGACGATCGTCTCGATACAGCAGATGAAATGTCATCCCAGCGTTCTTCCCCCTGCAGGATTCGGACGTGCCAAAGCAAATGAAGCAAAAGGCCAAATTCCTAGCTTCAGGGTCTTGACGGCAACTCATATAAAGCCTGAAAGACAATCGAAGATCATCTCGCACCAGCGCGGAGTGGTCACCACCTCGACATTCGTCTCGATACAGCAGACGCGATGCCAGCAAATGAAGCGAAGGCCAAATTCCTAGCTTCAAGGTCTTGACGGTAACTCATATAAAACCTGAAAGACTACCGGAGATCATCCCGCATGGAGTGGTCACCACCTCGACGTTCGTCTTGATACAGCAGATGAGATTTCACCCCAGCGTTCTTCCTCCAGCAGGGTTCAGACGTGACAATCAAACAAACGGAGCCACGGAAAAATTCCCTGTTCCAAGCCTCGACGGTTCACCAACAACCTAGAGACAACCGTGACATTCGTCTTGATACAGCAGACGCAGTGCCAGCAAACGAAGCAAAGGCCAAATTCCTAGCTTCAGGGTCTTGACGGCAACTCATATAAAGCCTGAAAGACTATCGAAGATCACCCCATACCAGCGCGGAGTGGTTATGACTCATCGGGGCTCTCCAAAATGAGCCTAACCTCAAGTAAAAAGCGGCATGGCAAATTCCTAACGCTTGCTCTTCCGACGGTCAAACTGCCAAGGAGGATTGCTTGAAGACGTCTTGTCTAGCCCCCGAAGGGATCAGAGACACGGCAGTCGCAAGGTTACTCGAACAGCACGATTGCATATCGAGGAATATATCAGCTGATGCGACGGTACGGCGGCCAAAACCCTAAGTACCATAGACCCTAACGGACTTCTGTCGTAAAGAGCAGAGGTTAACTATGACGTTAGGATATTCTTGCGAGAAACGCTCGATTCGTCTCGACTCGTGAGGAAATTGATGTCTTTACGAGAACTGCTCGATTCGTCTCGACTCGTGAGGTAAAGCCTTAGGCAGCAGGGATTAAAAAAAACTTGTTTCCTAAGCACTGGGATCCTGCAAGTTGGCCCAAAACAGCCTCTTGCATACTATCCACGGGTCTTACTCTCCGAAGTCAAATCCCGACAAGGAGGGAAACAACTGCTTACGGGTCCTTTCGACTCATAAGAGGGAAAAATTCTCTTATAAGATCTTTACGACTTATAAGAGAAAACACACTTAGGAGTCCTCACGACCCCTAAGGAGAAAATACACCTACGAGATCCTCTCGATCCGTAGGAAGAAAAGTCTTTGTGAGACCCTCACGGCTCATAAAGTTGAAAAGTCTTAGGCTACAAGGACCCTAAACTTATCTCCTAAGCCCTCAATTCCATGGCTACTCATAACTTGGCACTACTTCACTCACGTATATACTTACGTGGGCAAAGTAGTGGGGGGCATTTGTTCCCGCCAAAAATTTCTGCGCAGAAGAGTCCAAGGTATCAAATGGCAGCGATACGCTTAAGAAAATGCGAACCAATATCTTCCGACCTGTATTTTAATAAATTCCCGAAGGAGGAATAGCTAAATTATGATGATATTGGAAGCATCTCGAAAAACCCTTCGATTTGATATATTATGGGCCTCATAATTCATCTGGGATCAAAAGTTATGAGGCATCACGTGTCCACACGTGATGGACCTTTAAGAACCCGCTGGAGGAGTTAAAAGATATAATAAAAACTCAGAAAAGACCCCAATGGGGTATCACGTGCTCATACGTGACCATGGGTCACGTGCAGACACGTGATGGGCTCTTAAGGCCTCTAAAATAATGAATAGAATTAAAATTCTAAAATCTGTTCCCTGATTAAAAATCAGAATTTACCTCAATGAGGTATCAAGTGCTCACACGTGACCAATGGTCACGTGTTGACACGTAATGGTTAAAACAACAACATAAACAAGCGGCCGTTAGAGAACTCGATTGGGGGTCACGTGCTCACACGTGACCAAGGGTCACGTGTCCGCACGTGACTGGCTTCAAAAGCCTTACAGTTAATAGAATTAAATTCTAAAAGCTTCCAAATCTTTCCAAATGGAAAAGGATTATGGGGACCGTTGGATTAAAGATCCAAGGGTGATTAAAAATCACTAATTTATGGAAAGATCTTAGACAAGGAAAGATTTCCCCTAAAATCTCACCGGAAATAACAAACAGAATATCTTTGGATTTAAAATCCAACGGTGAATAAAATTCACTGAATGATCTAAAGGATCATATTAATGATGAAAACAAATCAAATCTTTCAATGAAAGATCTACTAAACAAATTGATTCTTTTCCTTCTCCTATAAATAGGAGCCAAGAGAAGGGAGGAAGGGAGAGAGAATTCTGGGATCTTGAAATTGCAGAGAGAAAAGAAAGGAGAATTTAATTCTCAACAAAGAAAACCCTAGGTGAGAAAAGGGAAAAAGATCAACTTCAAAAAGAGAATTTAATTCTCAAAATTTAAGAGTTTAACTCTTCTACAAATAAAGAACATAGTTCTTTCTCTGGTTGAAGATCTGCAAAGTGCACATCTCCCTATAAATTGAGAATTTAATTCTCATTGGGTCGAGATCCTGCCATGCAGATCTAAAACATAGAGGAGGAATTGAATTTTGAGAATTTAATTCTCCCAAAGCTATAGGAATTTAATTCCTCTGAGATAAAGTTAGGGTTTAACCCTATATGAGAATTTAATTCTCCCAAAACTCACAGGAATTTAATTCCTTCAAGATGGACAGAACTAGGGTTTAACCCTAATCAAGAATTTAATTCCTCCAAAATAAAATTAGGGTTCAACCCTACAGAGAATTTAATTCATAAAATGAAGAGACTTAAAAGATCTCCATGCACATAAAGAACATTGGTCACGTGATGACACGTGACCCCAATCCGCAGTGATCAGAAAAGAAGGAATAAAACTAGCTCACGTGTCCCCACGTGACCCTTGAAAAGATCCCCAAAAATAAAAAGGAAACAGCTTTGAGGCAATGCCTCACGTGCTCCCACGTGACTCCCAAAACGCAGAAAGAAAAAGCAAAGGAAATATAAGCTTTGGGCGCTCTCACGTGTCCCCACGTGACCCCTTAGCAGATGCGTTAACAATCAGTGCATAAATGTCCATCACGTGCCAACACGTGATACTCAAAATAAAAGTAAAAAGTGTTTAACACTTAATTACAGAACGAAGAAAAGGGATCTAGTCCCACCTTTGGGCACTCTCACGTGTCCACACGTGACCCCTCTTTCTTTTAGTGTTTAACACTAATTTGAAAATCATATTTCCAGTGTTTAACACTGATTGTTTCTAGTGTTTAACACTAAATTGAAGATTATATCTCCAGTGTTTAACACTGATTGTCTTTTTGTGTTTAACACCAATTTGAGAGTTCTACCTCCAGTGTTTAACACTGTTGTTCTCTAGTGTTTAACACCACTATTAGCCAAATTAGCTAATTTTCCAGAGGTAAAAGTCCCTCCTCCAAATGAATCTCAAAATTGAGGAAATCAAAGACAAAATGTTGTTAGAGCCCTCAAACCTCTGTTTAGCACTGCTGAATGATGAAGAGCTGAATCCAGACAAATGTCTAATGGCCCAAAGGGCCAATATTTCAAACATAATTGGACTTAGCCCAAACTGGCCATAAGTCCTCAAATCATCTTGAACTGAGCACATCTGCTCTTTCAACCAACTTTGGTTCAAGGGTACATCTCTGAACTCCTCTGATATTTATCGTTGTAATCCTTCAACGTCGTCAAAGAGGTGACGGGTCCCGACAACCATATATTGCTACGGACTTAAGCGTCCTTAAACTCACGGACTTAAGCGTCCTTAAACTCATGGACTTAAGCGTCCTTAAACCGATATGCGGACTTAAGCGTCCTTAAACTAATGGACCACCATGTCCCTAAACTAGAACAATAGAGCCACCAAATGCTCTTTTGTCGGATCTAAACGATCCCGTTTAAGTTGATCTTAGCCTCGAATATGGCTAACGTATCCTTAAACCTTTTAAACAGACTTTAGTCCCAAATTGGACTATAGATCCCCCAATCAACTTTGGTTCAAGGGTACATCTCTGAACTCCTCTGACATCTGTCGTTGTAATCCCTCAACGTCGTCAGAGAGGTGATGGGTCCCGACGGCCATACATGCAATGGACCACTATGTCCCTAAACTGGAACAATAGAGCCCCAAATGCTCTTTGTCGGATCTAAACGATCCCGTTATGTTGATCTTAGTCTCAAACTGGACTAACGTATGCTTAACAAACGTTTGAGTTGATCTTAGCCCCAAATACGGCTAACGTATCCTCAAACCAAAACCCCAAAACCAAATCTAAGAAAATACGGATTTGGACTAGTCCACGCCCTACGGGCGACGACATAATTCAGTCTCCGTATATAATCCACGGGCAACCACAAACAAAACAAACACCCATGATACGAAGTGACCATCTGGAGAAGGAGAAAGTTGTTACCGCGATGCGGTAGCGTAATTAACTGCAGGGGCTTGCGCCTGCAGGGAAGAGCGTCCCCACAATCAAAAACCCCTCAAGCGAGGGGGAATCTGACGAAGTCTGCTACATCGGACGCATCCGTCTAAACCTCCGATACACAGTGCCATAAATCAACTTGGCATCTTCGGAGAGGTAGACGGATAGCACCAATTAGCATCTTCCCCGAATTTCAGGCAAGACGCCCGTCTTGCGCCGTCTTTCGGAGGGGAACAATATGCAGCTGATTCTCATGCATATCCTTAGAATGATCGCGGTAACTCAGCGTTACTCATCATGGAACGTACCATATCCAATAGGGTCCGGTTCCGTCTCTCTGATACACCGTTATGTTGCGGAGTGTATGGAGGAGTAAGCTGAGAGAGAATTCCATTCTCTTTTAGGTAATCCAGGAACTCGGCACTCAAGTATTCACCACCTCGATCAGATCTCAGTGTCTTGATACTTTTGCCGGTTTGTTTTTCTACTTCATTCTTATATTCCTGGAATTTTCCAAAGACTTCGGATTTATGTTTCATTAAGAAGACATATTCGTACCTTGAAAAATCATCCGTAAAATTAATGAAGTAAGAATAACCGCTTCGCGCATGTGTAGAAATTGGACCGCACACGTCGCTGTGTACGAGTCCCAAGAGCTCGCTCGCTCTTACTCCGTATCCAGTGAACGGAGTCTTTGTCATCTTTCCTTTGAGACAGGATTGACAAGTTGCATATGATTGATATTCGAACGGATCCAAATATCCTTCTGTATGTAACTTCGTCAACCTTCTCTCATTGATGTGACCCAGTCTACAATGCCATAAGAAAGCCTGATTTGTTTCCGGAGACATTCTTTTGTGTGTATTCTGGACATTGAAAATCTGTGGTTGGTTTAATACGTATATACCATTGCTTAATGTACCTGACCCAATCAAAACTTGATTAAGGTGAATGTTTACAACATTGCTTACAAATGCAAATTCATAACCTTCTTTAGATAATAAAGATACAGATATGATATTACAAGTTGCATTGGGTACAAAATAACAATCACGCAAAACCAAAACATGTCCATCTGACATTCCCAAGTGATAGTCCCCCACGGACTCAGCATCCATGCCAGCTTCGATTGCAACTCTAAGGGTCATATCACCTGCCTTCAAAACCCTATGCTTTCTCAGTGCCTGCATGGAATTACAGATATGAGATCCTGATCTGGTATCCAATACCCAGGAAGTAGAGTTTATTGATAGACAATTTTCAATAACATACACACCTAAAGCAGAAGCCGCAACTTGCTTCGGGTCCTGGTTTCTGGCCTTCCAAGCCCTGCAATCCTTTTTCCAGTGTCCACTCTTGTGACAGTAAAAGCACTCTTCCTTTCCCACAAGTTTTCCCGCTACCTTTGTTGCTTTTGCTTTTCCCTTCGTTTCCACTTTACTAACACCGCCCCTTGGTTTGGCGGGGGCTTTCTTCTTCTTTCCCTTGGCTTTCGCCTTGGACTTAGAAGAGGAAGATCCTCCTACAAACAAAGTGGATGTTTCCCTACCTTTCTGTAGGGTGCCCTCTGCACTCCTCAGCATATTGAGGAGTTCTGAAAGTTCAACTTCTTTTCCTTGCTTGTTGAAGTTCAGGATAAACTGGGCGTAAATGGAAGGAAGGGACTGGAGAATCAAGTCCGTATAGAGCTTGTTCTCTAACATGGTCCCAAGGTCCGTGAGCTCTTCAATGAAGCCAAACATCTTAAGCACGTGTTCCGCTACCGATGATTCGATGGCCAATCTCGCCGAAAACAACTTTTTCGAGACTTCGTATCTGGCGATACGGGATTGCTCCCCATACAGATGCTTAGTATGGAGAAATATGGATTCGAGGTCCATATTCTCGTGCCTCCTCTGATGTTCATTGTCCATAGAGGCAAGCACGAGGCACTTGTCCTTCGCGTAGTCGATCTCCCAGGTCTTACGAATTTCCTTATCCGCGACGCTAGTTTTGGGACCTGGGACAGGGGGAGCTTTGGTGGTAAGGAGATAACCCAACTTGTCATAAGTGATTGCCATTTTGATATTCCTGAGCCAATTTTTGTAGTTTAGCCCTGTCAGTATGTTTTTATCTAGTAGTAACTTAAGTCCGGTCATGATGTTTGGTCGCTGCAATTAGGAGAGAGAGAAGAAACACTTTAGCATGATGCTCTTGCAAGTTTAGAGTGGTTTTTAGTTTGTCTAAACAGTATGGCTCCCACTGTTTCTCAAATCCCTCCTAAAACCAAAAGGAAGAATTAGTCAGGATCAATCTCACCGTACAATACTTGTTTAACCGTTCAGCCAGGCCGGTGTTGGTATTTCGAGGGGGGGTTTTCAACGCTTTCGCGAAGTTCCATAATTAAATAACCTCTTTTCCCTGTGGGCGTAGCCCCGCTAACACTTTTCTAGGCACCTACTTGGTTTATAGCATTGGTCGTTAAGTGATAAAGTTCCCGAGGGGTAGCATATACTCACAGTAGGATCGGGATCCAAATATCACCGCGTGACAAAACTGAAGAAATCCTACCAGAATCATCACACTCCAAATGGTATGCAGCGCTAGCAAGTTTCTGGTTCTTTAGAAACTCCCGATGTGGATTTTTGCCCCATGCTCTTATGACCTTGACTTTGGCCAACAAATCATAAGTCACATGTCAAGTTCTACCCGTCATTCTCCAGGTTAATTTGAACCCACCCATACCTACCCTTGACTTTGGCCAACAAGGCAGTACGACTGTCCCAAACCAACGCATCTATCTATGCTGCATATGAATACCCAACAGCTACCAAACACTGTGCCTTGACTTTGGCCAACAAACACAGCTTGAATACTATTGACTATCCATATGAAATGACGGAGGGCTACGAATGGTTTTGGTGAAACCGTGAACGTAGTGAACTTGATATAATCGATAGAACATGATAGCTTTTAAAAGGAGTGGCTTAAGCTCCGCATTTAAAAGTTGCTTTTGAAAAAAAACCGAGTGGTTTTGAAATTGTTCCAACGACTTTACTTTGGTTTATTTTCTTGCATTAATTTAATGCGTCCCATCATTTAATCCTACCGTTGCAGAAAACAACGAAAATATGACGTACGCTTATGCCATCCGCATTCGCCACGGGGCCCCATCATTACCCGTTAGGTTACTTAACTAACGACAGAGCGGGAGATGAACTAGCGCGGATGCAAAACATAAGCAACGCCTAAATAGATATCATATATAGATATATACATTCGTCAGATGCAATGATAGCCATTCCAGATCACAGATGAACACATTGGATATACTAGGAATCCGCATTCCGTACGAGCCTGTAACGAAGAGCGGATTACACGGTCGCGATGAATAGCCAAGACCCTACCCTAGACCCCTACGGGTGCGGCAAACTACCCGCCAAGTACCCGAAGCGAAGCAACCTCCCTCAACACCGTGAGTAAGCCACTCGGCACTTCGAGGTACCCGGTAGTTTATGCACCCCACCTTGGGTCTATCCTAGGAGCAAAAACAGTAAAAGAAATTATACAATGACGGCTACAACCTCATCCCGGTTGTGCGGCTATATAAATAATATTACATCAATTACAAATTACATGAATTGAAAGAAAAAGAAAACTCTCATCTCACAACCCCCCGGCTATTCATCCGCGACAATCCAATGAATTCATATACACATACCATCAACATTACAGATCACAGATATGTATAACCCCCATTAATCGACATATAGCAATTAGCAGACGTTCAATACATATATCACATCACAGATATAACCCGTTAGCTAAAGTCTTTAGAAGTTCGATCAAAATACGGATTTTTTAACCACCCCAAAAACAAATTTTGCTTTCTGGAAAATCTGGGCAGAAAATACATATTGTAAAAATCCCAAAACACCCTCAGAAAAACACTGCAGGAAAACCGATCCACGGCCGAGTCAACTCGGCCGCGGATCCGCGGCAAGAAGCTGTTCTTGCCGTGGTTCCGCAGTGAGTTGGTCGGTTCACTGGATAGTTTTTCTGCTGTGTTTACTAAAAATCCTGAGTCGATTTTTGGTATATGTCAAATAATTTTTACAGCGGTTTAAAAATCGACAGAAAGTTTGAATCTCGGGCGTGTTTTGTGTTTTTTTTCACCGATCGAACTTCTAGCTACTTTGCTAACATGTTAGATAGTGTTTAACCGGGCTCTGATACCACTGTAAGTCCACGTTACCCGTCCCCAGTTCTTTGGGGTTGCGGAAATGGTGAAAAACGATTTTTTCGGTGGAGGTAACATGGACTCAAAAACGGATCTTTGTTAAACAAACTATCTAACAACCTAACTAAGAGTTTAGCTACTAGGTTAAGGGTTATACCTAAACTTGAACTCCTTCTCTTCAACTTCTTGTGGTGGTCGGATCGGCCTCACATCGTCGTCTCCTTGTGCCGAAGATGGATCCACCCGAAAGCTTCTACCTTTGGCTCCAACCTCAATCTAGAGGAAACTAGAACACTTGGTTTACTAGACCTTGTATACTAGGATGAGTAGAGAAGTGTTTTGGGTTTTATCTCCAAGGCAAATGGTTCTCAACACATGAGAGGTTTTTGCCTTGAACTAGAGAAAGAGGGAGAGCAAGAGGAAGAGGAGAGCTTTTGCATGAGAGAGAATGCAAAAAATAGAATGAGCAAGACTTTTACAACCATCCTCTTCATAATCCAAAATAATCATAACAATAATAGTAATTGAGTATTATGTGATGGTTCAAGTCAAATGGCAATATCATTTCATGCACTCATTTTGTAAAGAATAACAAGCAAGCAAAAGTCTTTGCCATGAAATGATAGCCATTGTAATGATGATGGTCAACAAGTCCAACCTAGTCAACCGGTCAACAAGTCAACAAAGTCAACCTTTCAACCCAACCATGGCACAATAATACTTAATTAATATTATCATTAATCATATTTCTTATTCTCATTAGGGTTTAGCAAAAGTCAACAGTCAACAACCCTAATGAGAATCCTCTGCCTCTGTCTCGGTCAACCGTGCATACACACCCGCATCCGCGTTCCGGGGAACACGAATATAAACGAGATAAAATCAATCCCAAAACGTATACTAGGATCTCTGGCTTAACCCAAAGCCCGCTAGTAATAACTGCTCGGACACTAAACGTGCACAAGTGCACGGATGTGACCGAACCCTATCGCAAAACCATGCGACCTCTACTCTTTTTGCCCAAAGGCGAACAGCTCTCTGTGTGGGACTCTAAAGACTCGACACTACGCTGGCAGTGGGTTTAACCACAGACCGCAAGCGGCACTAGCTGTGCGTAACGGCCCCCAGGTAGATGCCGATAAGAAGACTGACGAGGTGAACTCATCCGAACTCCTACTGAGCCTGAATGTGACAGTCTCCGTACAGTCCGGTCTGTTCGTCTGAGAATATCGCATGGCGGGCCTAGGGGGGCAGTAAATGTCAGTCCCCTAATAGCGGTACAAGTCGTATCGGAGTGTAGCCCAGAACACCCTGAGATAACACTGGAAACCTACCAGTATATCTCGCTTGCCCTGGCCAGGGACGACTATGTGTAATGGCTCTCCTTGACACATCGCGATATCAACTCCCAATACCGGGAGAGACGAATCCTATCTAACCGTCACTGCCTCCAAGTGCTTCGAGACTGCACCCAACTAATACCTGTTTGCACGACTCCTTTGAGCCGTGGTAGGGTAGTAATCAAAGTACAGTGGGAACACACTCAAGGCGAAGTGATAGTGTCAAGTCAGCGGACTAAGCTGTACTCATGTCACCTGGGAACTGATAACTGACGATAGGTATAATACCAACCAACAGTTCCCGACGAGTCCTGTCCAGTGTACTCATAACCTAGCGAACACCTGCATACTATCTCAAGTATGACGTACCGACGGCTGTGGGACAGACCGTCTCCCCTGCTGGGATGAGAAGCGAATACGCTAGTCTACTCCGGAGTATCGATGCCCTGTCTCGATAGTCCTACGGCTAGGGACCTGTATAAGGATGTGCTTGTAGATTACCCATCCCCCACTAGTGTGAGTGCCATCACAACGCTGGTAATCAAGCAAAGATCCTAAGGGCTCTACTAATGTGTATAGGCGATATGCAAAAAGAAACACATGTACACATTAAAGTAGAAACAAACCAAGTAGCATACTACGATTTCGAGCAAGATTGTCTGTACAACTGTGAATATCCCCAGCTTCCATTAAGTAATATGCAAACTAGTATGATACAGTAATGGCCTCTAGGGCATATACACTAACAGGTTCTACTCTCGCTGTATGCGCGGCTTTTGGTTCGTGCCTCTGCGGCAGCGATATCCTCCAACTGCTGGATAAAGTGAACTTTCCGAGCTGATATTGGTCTTCAACCCAGTTCTTGAAGGTGAAGCAGTATTCGAGAGGATGTCCTATCGCTTGGTGATAAGAACAATAGTCTGGGTGAGAGACCTCGTTGGCTTGCTCGGGGTGTTTAGACTCCGGAAGTGTAATCATTTGATGTCTTATAGCAAGTTCAAGTATCTTCTTTGTCTTGTCTTAAGGAAAAGAGTATTCTCGACCCATCTTCATCATAAGGGACAAATCCGGACCGCTCGATTCTCGATCGCGTGACTTCTTGGTCCCGCTTTGTCACCGTTGAATGCCTTTTCCGCTCTCTGGTTTGTTTCTGCCTCTGCGTCGGGCCTTTTGCACAACAGGTTGATAGGGAGGGGCACTTTCATCTTTCGCAGCTTGTTGAAGAAGGCGTTGCGTCCTGGCTTTCTCGTAGATGGCCATTTTGCGATTATGGTCATCTCGTACCTTTTGACCAGCTTCCCTAATAAGCTTGTCCATTTGTTCTTCGAACGACGGACTGGGCATTTTCACGTCTGGGGCTTTTTCTGGTTCAGGGTTAGCATTCTCCCATTGAGCATCTCCTTCTTCATCAAAGTCATGTACGACGTAGCAGTCGCGGGATTGCTCTCGTTTCTTGGACCGAACATATCCAAGCCCGATCGTTTCCATTCTCCCATTGGGCAACTTGCGCTGAGTTCCGGGAACGTTCCAGATCCTATTATAGAATCGTGCTTGTCGCGCAGTTTGCTTAAAGGGTACGCTTTAGTGTCTTAACAGTCTTTTTAGTCCGTTCGTGTAATATCAGGGCAAAAGGATAGGCTGGAGCCTATCAAGTGTAGAATCCGCGCCGTGCCAGATTTCTTTCTCCACTTTGGTTTCTCCGGATCAGTAGAATAGGATCGCCTTTTCATCTTCTCGCCTGGGAGGGACATAGAACGTCTACAGCTCTTCCACATTGTAAGTATCAAGCGTGTCTAGTTCTTTATGATGCTTGGACGGAACCATGGCAACTTGCAAACTTCGCTCTTCATCAGCGAATGTTTAAATCGAAGGCCGAGCAGAGAATATGGCGTTGACCTCATCTTCTGAGTCGCTGTCGAAGATAAGCATAGGAGCGGACGGTCCCGGCTTGTTGTACTGGGACGGACCCGAATAAACCATCTCTTCCTCTTCCTCGGTATCACTCCCGAAGATCGGAATGGTGGTGATAGCTTTGCTCTTCGGTTTGTGACATCTTTCTGTGTCCTCAAAATCTGGTAGGAAGTATTTTGCATCTTCGTACTTTCGTACTTCGTTCATGAAGAATGGGTTCAACTCTCCCGTCACAGTGTACTCGAGGCCATCTTTAAAATAATTCATACACTAGTGCTGTGTAGAAGGAATAATGTTGTACTCGTGTAACCAAGGCCGGCCGAGTAAAGCGTTATAGCATGTCTTGGCGTCAATGACATGAAATTTAATATCCGTGACAAGTAGCCCGAATCGTAATGTCAATATCACAGACCCGAGAGTCCGCGATGACTGGGAGTCAAAACTGGAGATGGTGATTTTATCACGAGTGAGATGCTGGACGCTGATGCAGATTTCCTTCAACACTCGCACGTTGAGGAGATTGACGGAAGACCCATTGTCGACTAGGATTTTGCCTATCTTTATATCGTGGTAGTACCCTGAGACATAGAGGGGACAGTTATGCTCGCACGTTCTAAGGAGGAGGTCTTCGTCGCCGAAGGTGATATCGGCTGTATGTACTTCCTCCAGCTCGTCCTTCATCTTTTCTTCGGCGAGAAAAGATTGGAATTGCTCTGGCTCTTGTAGCGTCTTGATCAATGAATCTCTCGCTTCTTTGGATAGTAAAAGGGCGTCGAGAATGCTGAGCTGCGAGGGTACCTTCCTCAAGGACGCCAGAACGTTGTAGTCCACGTTACTTTTCTTTGGCGGGTCCTTGGCGGTCAGCTCTTTCATTTCTTGGTCATCTAGGGCGATATCCTCAGAGACCTTTTCTTTTCCCTTATCTTTTCTATTCGTGGGTCCGAGATTCTTTTCCGGAAGCGTACGGTTGCGCAGTTGAATATTTTCACAGGCCTTCGATTCTTCCTCTTTCCCCAGGATGGGTTCCTTAAAGAGAGGGCCAAGAGCCATTTCTTCGTCAGAGTCGCTTCCGAAGGTGAGAACCTGCGATCCCCCGGTATTGACCATGCAACAGTTACCGGTAGTTCTTTTATGCTCTTCGGTCGCACTTCTTTGCTCCCGACGAGTCTTGCGTTTCATCCGCTTGAAATGTTGCCGGTGAGAAACATACCCTTGCCACCATCTTTTAAAAGCGTCGCATTCTTCGGTGGGGTGCGAAATCTTTCGATGATATGAGCAGTAGCTAGGATACATTTTTGCTTCACCGACAGTGTTTCCTTCGAAGGGTGGTAGCTTCATTCCTATCGATATAGCTTTAGCAAACCTTTTCCTCGTCTTGGACTTGTTTTTGTTCGTGACGGATGTACTTTGATCTGGCAGGAGTGTTTCAACTCTTTTGTCCAGTCGCCGGCGTTTGGCCTTTTCAAGTATAGCCATCTCACGTTCCCGATCAGCTTTACTTTTCAGAAGAGCTTCGTTCAGGAATACGTCGATCATTTCGTCTGACGGCCATAGAAGTTCCAACTCAGGACCTGCCTCCAGTCTCTTGGTGCAAGGAGCCTCTTCATCGTCTATCAATGAGTGAGAGATCACATAACAACTTGTTTCGTAATCCTCATATCCATCTGATGAGTTTCTCCATCATCTCCGTCTTCAAGGACGTGGCCTATGAATTCTTGGAGCATGATCGGAGTTCACACCTTCTGGTTATACTCTTCCAGCGCGTCAATTTGTTTCTGCAGGTCCGTGCACTTATCAACAGGCTTCACAGGCTTTTTGGATTTCTTCTTCTTTTTCGAAGATTTCGACGACTGGGTGTGAGTGCTTTAGCTATCACCGCAAATCTTTGGAGTTGGGCACGGTTTCAGCATTCCTTCAATGATCTGGGGTTCCAGCGGATTCTTCCATCTGATCGCCGGGCATGTCCGGAGATCATTCAGCATCCTTTTGGTTTTGGCCAAAAGAACGACCTCCCATAGAGCTTCTTCAACAAAAGAGCACGTTGCCCCCGGCGTGTCTGTCTTCTTAAGAGTGTGCGGTTGTGGTGGGTTTACTTTCCACTTCTCAGACAGCGCAAACTTGCCTTGTAGGTACTGATCCTCGATCCATCCCTTAAAGATGAAGCAATCTTCGATTGGATGGCTTACAGTTTGGTGGTAAGGGCAATAATTGGGATTATTCGCTTCGCCGGGTTGCGATGGTCGCCTTGGATTCGGCAAATTGATAAGCTTGTTGCGCATCGCTAGTTCGAACAGCCTCTTCGTTTTATCTCGTGGGAATGAGTAAGGGCGCTTCATTTTCTCTTTATAATAGCGCCGTCTTTCTTCCAATTGATCCGCTAGGTTTGGGGCACTGGGCTGCTGTTGGGTATTCGCAACGAAGCTCGCCTTCCCTTTACCCCTTTTGTTCCGCGGCTCCGGCTTCGGAGGAGACGGTCTATGACCTATCTGGTCCATCTAGGCTAGCTTGTCAATTAAAACCTGGAACGTAATTGGTTTGAATAACATCATGAACTGTGAAATAGTTGCATGAGGGTCTAGGGTGCCCATGAACATGCCCACCGCTGGTGCTTCTTCGATGCGTTGTTCGCATTTCGACCACAGATTCCGCCATCGGATTGCGTACTGAACCCATGTCTCGCCCGGATTCACCCTGGTATTGATCAATGCCGTTATTGGGGTGCGTTCGCTGGCACTTGCGAATCGCTGGGTGAACAACAACTCCATCTGTGCGAAGGTTTTGATGGAGTCATTTGGAAGTTCGGAGTACCACTCAAATGCCGTCTCCGATAAGCTGCCGACGAATTGGCGAAGCAAGAGCTTATCATCGCCGCCGGTGTTTCCACAAAGAGCCCTGAACTGGGCGACATGCTGATGGGGATTACCTGTCCCCTTGTACACATGGAATTTCGGGATCGTGTAGCCCGGTGAGTACTTTATCTGATCATACCAGCCTGGATACGGTCGCCCAGTTCTAACAACTTGGCCGGCCGCTTCATTTGCCTGGTGAACTCTTATTTGCTGAGCAATATAGTCATCCAGTGCAGCTTTGGAGATTGTCTCCTCTTTGGCTGTCGACAGAGCCGACAGAGGATTCGATGTTTCTCCTCTGTCATTTTCAATTATTACCGGAGGATCTTCGGCTGGAGGGTCCGGCTTGATCCTCATGTCCACCATATCCTGGAATAGAAGGGCCATTTGCTTTATATTGGTTGCTTGTTTCGCAGCTTCCTTGTCCTTCTTTTCAAGCATTCTTCGAAGGAATTCGGCATCAGTTTCCTGCTCATGGCGTTGCTCCGAGGATGCCTCTGGGCTTGCTTTCGGTCTGGTGAGCGCGGCCATCGCAGTCATCATCTCCTGAAGCTTCTGCTGCTGCTCTTGGGCTTTTGTCACGGATCGCGTAAGCGGTCGATGACCTGTGGAGATACGGCTATCCTCTTTTCCGGATGCCATATAGACGGTATGCACCACCTGCCCCCAGACTTAGGGCGTTTAGGCTCAGTGCCCTTGACATTTGTCGCGGACATAGGGATTTTCTCCGGCCTTCTCCTCTTATGGGTGGTCGAAGTTGAGGGGCCGTTGCAGTGGGCACCCAAGTAGCCGTTGCCTTCCGTGGCTTAACAGGACGGTTTTCTTCCTGTCGGACTTTCAGCTTCTTCTGCTGGCGGGGATAGTCTTGATCAACCACCGACTTTCGGACCTATCGCCAGATTTTGTAAACTTTGGAAGACAGCCGTTGAGGGGACTGCTCCAGCTTTATTTCTGTGACAGTATCCACTGGTGGCGGAGATCTTTTCAGTACGGCGGTAGGCGAGTTCCTGTGCACCTTATTCAGCAGCTCAAAGCTGTTCTCGGTTGGAACAGCAGTATTAATTTCCACCGTTGAAGCTGGTGGAGTTAGCCCAGAGGGGGAGTTGCCCTTAGCCTTCCTTACTCGGCGCCAGTGGCGATGTCGAGCGTGTCGAGCTGTTGGGGTTGGTTCGGCGATGGGGATGGCTTTGTATTGCCCCCTGTCCAGGTGAGGCGCCGCTGATGCCAGCCTCTTAAAATCTGACGTCTTTTGAGTAACGGTATCCAATCTGTCAAAGACAGACCTTCGAGCAGGAACGGGAGCCGGAATAGCCAGTCTTGTAAAGACCGACTCTTTAGCAGGAGAAGCCTCCTTGACGACTTCAGGAGCAGGGATGGCTATTTTCTTTAGGATGGCCACTTCAGGTATCATGGGCTTCTTGGCAGGCCCATCGGAGTTCAGGCTCAGTCTGGTGAAGACCGAGGAGTTGGAGCTGGACGACCCGTTGAGAGGGGCCGTGGTAGTAGTAAGACGATCAAAGACCGACTTCTTGGGAGCTTCCGGTGTTGGCATGGAAGTGCTGAAGCTCATCGGGGGAAGCATAGTCCCAAAAAACAATCCAGTAGTAGCCTGGGTGACCTGTTCCACCAGCATCGTGAATAGGGAAGCCGCCTAGGGCCCGTAAGCTATGCCCCCAGTTGAGGCAGAACGTGGGTTGCAGTTGCATGTGGAACACTTCGAGCAGGTGAACGCCATTGATCTTTGCTTTCTGCACCAAGAAAAACGCCAAATCTTAGTACCTCGAAACCCAAGGGCAACCATTAGCAAACCGCTATTGGTTCACGAACACGACACACGAAGTGTGGAGTGGAAAGAGGAAAAGGTCCCACCGGGCGTGCTAGAATCTGTTCCTCTCTGAAAGACGAGGCGAGAGATGCGATAAACGTCTTGCCTGAATTTCGGGGCAGATGCTAATTGGTGCTATCCGTCCACCTCTCCGAAGATGCCAAGTTGATTTATGGCACCATATATCGAAGGTTTAAATGGATGCGGCCGATGTAGCAGACTTCGTCAGATTCCTCCTCACGGTGAGTGGTTTTTTGATTGTGGGGACGCTCTTCCCTGCAGGCGCAAGCCGCTGCAGTTAATTACGCTACTGCATCGCGGTAACAACTTTCTCCTTCTCCATATGGTCACTTCGTGTCGTGGGTGTTTGTTTTTGTGTTTGGTTGCCCGTTGATTGTATTTGGAGACTAAGTTATGTTGTCGCCCTTAGGGCGTGGACTAGTCCAAATCCGTATCTTTCTTAGATTTGGGTTTGGGGGGTTTGGGTTTAAGGATACGTTAGCCTCATTTGAGACTAAGATCTACTTAAACGTTTGTTAAGGATACGTTAGTCTAATTTTAGACGAAGATCAACTTAACGGGATCGTTTAGATCCGACAAGAGAGCAATTGGGCTCTATTGTTTAGTTTAGTGACATCGCGGTCGATAATTAGTTTAAGGACATCTCGGTCCAATGTTAGTTTAAAGACATCACGGTCGAGGTTAAGGACATCATAGTCCGTGAGTTTAAGGACCTCACAGTCCGATGTTAGTTTTAAGACATCACGGTCGAGGTTAAGGATACATAGGCCGTGAGTTTAAGGACCTCACAGTCCAATGTTAGTTTTAAGACATCACAGTCGAGGTTAAGGACATCATACTCCATGAGTTTAAGGACATCATAGTCCGATGTTAGTTTAAAGACATCACGGTCGAGGTTAAGGACATCACGGTCGAGGTTAAGGACATCATAGTCCATGAGTTTAAGGACCTCACGGTCCGATGTTAGTTTTAAGACATCACGGTCGAGATTAAGGACAGCATAGTCCATGAGTTTAAGGACCTCACAGTCCAATGTTAGTTTAAATACATCACGGTCGAGGTTAAGGACATCATAGTCCATGAGTTTAAGGACCCCACAGTTCGTTGAATGTATGGTTGTCGGGACCCGTCACCTCTTTGAAGACGTTGAGGAATTACAACGACAAATATCAAAGGAGTGAAGAGATGTACCCTTGAACCGAGGTGAGTTGGTTGAAAGAGCAGATGTGCTCAATTCAAAATAAGTTGAGGACTTATGGACAGAATTGGGCTAAGTCCAATTAAAATGTTTTAACATTTTATTTTTGTTCTGGCTATTAAGCCTTTATTTAGGCTCGGCCCTTTTTAATAATGCTAAGCATTGGGCTCTGTCATTTTTGTTTTTATCAGAACAGAGCATGATCTGACAGTGCGCCACGTGGCGCGTCAGGTGCTTTGCGCCAATTGAAGAGCGCATTGCGCTAGCGCACCTGAAGGTGACACGTGTCGCGCTTAGCGCTAAGCGCAGGTTCATTAGCGCATTTGCGCTTTCCATTTATGAGCGCTTTGCGCTAGTCTGTTGGCGCACCAGTGAGTGACACGTGGCGCGTTGAGCGCCAGTCCATGAGCGCAGCGCTCAGTTTCAAAAGCGCAAGGCCCAAGTGGCGTCTATGGTTGATACGTGGCAAGTTATGGCACAGTGCGCCAATCCAAGGAGTGCAAAGGCGCAGTTCATGAGTGCAAGGCTCTTTCCAATATCGCAAAACGCATCTGATCAATTTTAAGATCACAGAACAACTTTTATGTTTTTCTAAGGAGGCTTTGCCTCAAGATCCAAGAACAAAAGTTCTTGTTTATGATAAAAGGCTCTGCCTTTATAGATCAAAGATCTGTGGACGAAGTACAAATACTTCTTTTATATTTTTATAATTAGATCTTTTTTTTATCATCAAAGACCTTGGTCTTTTTTCAGATCTATGATCTCTTTAGAAGAGGGTTCTTCTTTTTATGAGATGATTTCATCTCTGTTTTTCAAGAACATAATTCTTTTTTTAACCTCAATATGAAGAAAAAATCTTCTTTTCTTAAGAGCATGCTCTTTTTTTTGCAGAGGGTTTTTCTCTCTCTTTCTGTGTATTCTCTATCTTGTATCCTCTGTATTCTGTATATCTTTTAGACTTGAAGTCTAGGGTCCTTTATATAGGGTCAAATGATTTGTTAAATCAGTTTTAAGAGATTTTTCTCTGATTGATTTGGGAATATTTCCCACCGTTGGATCTTTGATCCTAAGGCTTCTGTTTTACAGAAGATAATCTTCTTGTTTTAATAAGATTGAAAAATCTTTCCATAACAGAACTTTAGTTCTAATTAATTAATAATTTATTATTAGTAGATCTTTTGATCTGTCTGTGGGGGAATTTTTAATTCCAGCGCTGGCGCACCTTGAGCTAGCGCACCTACGTTCGACACGTGGCGCGCTGCGCATAGCACAGCGCAACTGCGCTAGCGCATCTGTGTTTGACACGTGGCGCGCAGCGCAGAGTGCTGGATCTGAAGCGTTGCTTCAACTTTTAAATTTTGAATTTTGAAACAGCGCTTTGCTCTGATTGGGGTAAGGAAGCGTCGCTTCATTCAAAATCTTGGAATTTGAACAGAGCTTTGCTCTGATTAGGAGAAGCAGAAGCGTCGCTTCATTCATTTTTTAAAACAGAGCTTTGCTCTGATTGGGAGAAACAACTCGCTTATTGGGTTAGAAACAAAACAACGAAGAAGAGGAGAAAGATTGAATAAGAACATGTATGCTAACTACTAGAGCCCTCTTGAAAGTAAGTAGTAACCTTTTAGTATCATCACGTAAAGATTAAGAAAAATAGAAATAAGGATGAAGAAAATCAAAAGAAAAACAAAATCTAACTAATTAAAAGTAAAAGCAAGAAAGTAAATTGTGGAAAGTAGATGCAATAAGTAAGAGACAAAAATTAAAAAGAACTATTACCTTTTATTAAAAACTAGAAATTTCATCACAAAAAATTAAATGGCTAAAACCCCAGATGATCTTCCTTTAAATTGCAATGAGAGAGATACCTCTACCCTAAGAATTACGTCTCTTTATATAGGGTTAGGAAGTTTGGAGATCAAGTAATAAAAGATACAAGAGAATACAATTTTTTCAATCAATTTTCAATCCTAATTTTAATAGATTTCCACTAAATCTTTTGAAATTGATTTTCTAGGTTTTCTCTGCTTTCTTGTCTTAATTTTTGGAGATTTCTTAGATGATAATTTCTTGCAAATATTCTTGTATCCCTGTAGTTGCATGAATCTCTAGTTTGCTCCTAAACTTGGCATCTTGATTTGTTGAATCTGATTTGATTTAATCGCTTGAATCTTATTTGCAGTCTTGAACTGATTTGCCACCATTAAAACTACACAATATCTCAAATCAAATTATTAGTAGCATTTATTTCATTTGGGAAAATATTCCAACAATTTAATCACAATCATATGACTTAATATTTAAGAAACTCAAGGATATTTGTTTAAATATAATATGCACATTTTATTAATAATAATAATACTTATAATTTAAGAAACACATGAATATATCTTTTTACATATAACTCCGCATATATTCTCAAATTACAAATAACATCATTAATTAATTAATAGAAATGATAGTAAAAATGTGCAATAAATATAACCGATCAACCCTTATAAACCTACACACAAAAAACTAGCCGTTATAACATTTAATGCACATTTGACAGTGACACCAGACGTCTGAAGTACATCGGGACAAACGTCTGCTGTCTAAAAAATGTAGTCGTTGTGATCATTTAATGCACTGTAACGGTCAATTTTTTTTGAAGAAATATTAACCTTAGACGTCATCAATTCAAAATAGGCAGACGTCTGAAGAAGGGATGTCACAGCTGAAAATACATTATAGACGTCTGTCATGATGAACTACAGACGTCTGACTATTGGTCTCAAAATAACAGAGCGCATACCAGACATTTAAAGTTCAATTTGGCAGATGTCTGAAGTTCAAAAACGCCATTTTTAAAAACTTTATTTTAGGCCTTCAGACGTCTATGTAGCATGAAATTTTTTGACATGTTTGATATTTTGAAAAAGAACAGTAGGCAGATGTCTGCAATTGTTTTAGGCAGACCTCAGATGAAAAAATGTCAGAAAACTTGCCTTTGAAAATAAAAATGGTTTTGAACAAAAATACCATGCAAGACATAAACCAAATGTTTCATGCAAAAGATTGTGTGTGTGCTTGAGCTCTTATCGGTTAATCTCATAGTCCATGAAGTACTTACATCGATATCCTAGAGATTACAATATCAGCTCGTACTCTTGAATTCTTTAATCTTCGAGTCCTTGAGTAATCTTCTCTTGGACTTTGATTCCTTAGCTTTCTGAAGCTTGAAATTGTCCTTTTAAGGAATATATTTGGAATTTTAGCTCAATAGCCTCCAATCTCCAATAGATTTCAATTTTAGCTCAATAGCCTATATCATCCATTATATGATTGAATCATGAGAATTTCCTGAAAAACCAATCCCAAACACGACCAAGCACATATACAGTGTTATTAAATATGCAATATAGAAACACATGTATATAACAATTAATATTTTGCAATATCTGTCAGTAATATATGCCCTATGGGCCATTATTGTATCATACTGGATTGTATATTACTTAATGGAAGCTTGCGATATACAGAGATATAGTAACAGTCTTTCTTAAAATGGTAGTATGCTACCTGGTTTATTTCTACCTCAATATGTGGATGTGTTTTCATAGCATATCGTTTATACATATTGTTAGAGCCCTTAGGATCTTTGCTTGATTACCAGCGTTGTGATGGCAGTCACACTAGTGGGGGCTGGATAGTCTATAAGCACATCCTATACAGGTCCCTAGTCATAGGATTATCGAGACGGGGCATCGATACTCCACGGTAGACTAGTGTATACGCTTCTCATCCCGGCAGGGGAGATGGTCTGTCCCACAACCATCAGTATGCCGTACTGGAGATAGTATGCAGGTGCTCATTAGGTTATGAGTACACTAGATAGGACTCGTCGGGAACTGTTGGTGGGTATTATACCTATCGTTGGGTATCAGTTCCCAGGTGACATGAGTACAGCTTAGTCCGTCAACTTGACACTGCTGCTTCGCCTCAAGTGTGTTCCCACTGTACTTTGATTACTACCCTACCACAGCTCAAAGGAGTCGTGCAAACAGGTAGTAGTTGGGTGCAGTCCCGAAGCACTTGGAGGCAGTGGTGGTTAGATAGGATTCGTCTCTCCCGGTATTGGGGGTTGATATCGCTCTGTGTTCGGAAGGCCATTATACAAAGTCCTTGGCCAAGGCAAGCGAGATTTACTGGTAGGTATTCCAGTAGTTTCTTAGGGTGTATTGGGCTACTCTCCGTTATGACTTATTGCGCTATTAGGGGTCTGACGATTACCGCTCCCATAGGCCCGATATGCGATACTCTTAGACGAACAAACTGGACTATACAGAGATTGTCACATTCAGGCTCAGTAGGAGTTCGGATGGGTTTTCCTCATCGACCTTCTTATCGACATCTACCTGGGAACCGTTACGTGCAGCTAGTACCGCTTGCAACTTGTGGTTAAACCCACTGCCAGCGTACTGTCGAGTCTTTAGAGTCCTACACAGAGAGTTTCCATGTATTTGGCGAAAAGATGTAGAGACCGTATGGTTTTACGGCAGGGCTTTGATCCCGTACGTGCACTTGTGCGCGTATGATGTTCGGGCGGATAATACTAGTAGGCTTTGGTTTAAGCCAGATCCTAGTATTATATTGATTGATCAGTTTCGTCTCTTTGTATTCGTGTTTCTCGGAACACGGATGCGGGTATGTATATACGGATGAGAGGGGCACAGAAGGAGACACCTCATTAGGGTTTTGACCATTGACTTGATTAAAACAATTATGAGGTGGAGGAAAGTATTTGTTATATTTGTAAATGATATTTGTGGCATGGCTACTTGTTTTGACAACTTGACTTGGTTTGACCATTTGACTTGGTTTGACCACTTGACTTGGTTTGACTCTTTGGCTAGATATTTCTTGTGAGATATTTTGTGGCACTTGTTTACCCCAATCAGAGCAAAGCTCTGTTCAAATTCCAAAACGGGAAACGAGGCAACGCTTCTGTTTCCCCCAATCAGAGAAAGGCTCTGTTCTGAAAATTAAAATTAAAAAATTAAAGAAGCAGCGCTTCAGCTGACTTACGCTCTGCGCTGCGCGCCACGTGGCAGCGCAGTTGCGCTGCGCGACACGTGGCAGCGCAGTTGCGCTGTGCTCTGCGCTGCGCGACACGTGGCAGCGCAGTTGCGCTGTGCTCTGCGCTGCGCGACACGTGTCAAGCACAGGTGCGTTTGCGCCAAACAGAATTGAAATTCAAGTAAGATCTTTCTGTTCTTGTTAAAATAAGAAGATTGTCTTCTGTAAAACAAAATCCCTTGGATCAAAGATCCAACGGTGGGAAAAATCCCCAAATCACTCAGAGAATGATCTCATTAACTAATTTAACAAATTAATGGGCACTATTTAAAGGCCCCTAGACCCCAATTCTAAAGGAGATGAAGAGAGAAAGAAAAAACAGAGAGAGAATTCACAGAGCTCTTAAAGAAAAGTTTGAAGAACTCAGAAAGAAAAAAAAGGTAAACCTTTAAAAAGAAGGGTTTCTTATGAACCACTGGTTTTGGAATCTTCAGTAAAAAATAAAAAAAAATAATAACAAAGGCATTGTCTTGCCTTTTTTATGAACGACTGGTTTTGGAATCTTAAAAGATTCTTTTCTTGAATCCAAAATTGGATCAAGATATTAAAACAGTGCCTTGCACTTGAAAAATCTGCACTGTTGCGCTCTTGGGTTGGCGCAAGCCACCAGAGAGCGCCACGTGTCAGCTCCAGAATGATTTGCGCTATGCGTTGTTAAAATAGAGCACTGCTCTCATGAATTGGCGCAACTCACCAGAGCGCGCCACGTGTCAGCAGTGCAACAGCGCAGCGCACTGCGCTTGCGCTCACCAGAGTGTGACACGTGTCACCTCCACATGGACTTGCGCCTTGCGCTCCTCAATTGGCGCAAAGCACCTGACAAGCCACGTGGCACTCTGTCAGACTAATTAATGCAATGCATTATCAAGGGCAGAGCCCAAACAAAGGTCTATCAGACCAAACAATAGTGCTATGCACTATTAAAAGGGACAGAGCCCAAATCAGAAAGGCCTAATAGGCCAGAATAAAATGCAGTGCATTATTAAACAGGGGCAAAGCCCTAGCATAGGCCTAATAGGAAAAAAATAAATAAAATGTTAAACATCTTCAACTGGACTTAGCCCAATCATGGCCGTAAGTCCTCAAATTAAATTGACTGAGTACGACTGCTCTCATAAATCAATTCACATCCGGTTCAAGGGTACATCTCCGAACTCCTCTGACACTTATCGTTGTAATCATTCAACGATGTCAGAGAGGTGACGGGTCCTGACAACCACACATTAACATGGACCCCCATGACACTAAACTGGAACATGGAACACTATGTCCTTAAACTGGTATTGAACCACCATGTCCCTAAACTGGCAATGGACCCCTATGTCCCTAAACTGGAACAATAGAGCCCCCAAATGCTCTTTTGTCGGATCTAAACGATCCCGTTAAGTCGATCTTAGTCTCAAATTGGACTAACGTATCCTTAACAACCGTTTAAGTTGATCTTAGCCTCAAATACGGCTAACGTATCCTTAAACCTTCAAACAGACTTTAGTCCCAAATTGGACTATAGAACTCCAAAACAACTTTGGTTCAACGGTACATCCCTGAACCCCTCTGACATCTGTCGTTGTAATCCTTCAACGTCGTCAGAGAGGTGATGGGTCCCGACGGCCATACATGCAACGGACCACTATGTCCCTAAACTAGAACAATAGAGCCCAAATGCTCTTTTGTCGGATCTAAATGATCCTGTTAAGTTGATCTTACTCTCAAACTGGACTAACGTATTCTTAACAAACGTTTAAGTTGATCTTAGCCTCAAATACGGCTAACGTATTCTTAAACCAAAACCTCAAACCCAAATCTAAGAAAATACGGATTTGGACTAATCCACGTCCTATGGGCGGCGACATAAATTAGTCTCCGTATACAATCCATGAGCAACCACAAACAAAACAAACACACATGACACGAAGTGAAATTCTGGAGAAGAAGAAAGTTGTTACCGCGAAGCGGTAGCGTAATTAACTGCAGGGGCTTGCGCCTGCAGGGAAGAGCGTCCCCACAATCAAAACCCCCTCAAGGCGAGGGGAAATCTGACGAAGTCTGCTACATCGGCCGCATCCGTCTAAACCTCCGATACATGGTGCCATAAATCAACTTGGCATCTTCGGAGAGGTAGATGGATAAAACCAAATAGCATCTGTCCCGAATCTCAGTGCCAAGATCTTGCAGTCTTGTGCGCCGCCATTCGGAGGGGAACAGCACTAGATATTTTAGGTGAGATATTTTCTTGACATGCTTGCAGTCAAGTCAAGGGAGCCATCTCATTTTATCATTATCATTATCAAAAACCATTTCTCTTTTCTCAAGCTAGCTCTCTTCTTCTTCCTCACATCAAAAACCCTTAAGGTCTCATGAGTTGAGTAAACTAGGGTTCCAAGAGACAAATAAATCCATCTTCATTCTATACAACACTTGGCCATCTAGTTTAGCAAGCTAGTTGCCCTAGTTTTCTCAGATTTGAGGTTGGAGCTCGAACTATAGACTCTCGGGTGAATCGTCTTTGACTCGAAGAAGCCGTCGAGGAAGCTATGATCCGAATCGATCCTTGGAGCCTACGATGAGGAGGAGGACAGCGGAGAGGACCCGAAGGACTTGTATCATAAGGTATAACATTCTTTCCTAGTAGTTAAATCTCATGTTGTTTGCTAGCTAGGGTTTATGGACGATCCTTGGTTCTAGTCGGTGTTGCGAAGACCGTAAAAATCATTTTTTGCAAATTCCGCCTCCCTGAGAACATGTGGGGTGTGCGACATTGACTTACAGTGGTATCAGAGCCTCTCATAAATCTTAGATAGCTTGTAGCGATGTTAGAATTCCGCCGTTTCTGTCGCGCAAAAACTGTCGACAAAAACAGTTTTTAAAAATGAAGTTTTGAGTTGTTTGCACACCCCGCAGGCTCACGGTTTGAACCGAGAAGCTATGCGGTGGAGAGTGCACACCCCGGGGACCCTCTCAGGGGGTAAAATGCTAGGCCCGCTCCCCAAGACCACCATAAGGTGGTCTTGGCGGTGGGGATCCGAAACTACCCCACCTTGGGCAGTTTCGGGTCAGCCTCACCCCCTGGCCACCTCGTGGTGGCCTCGGGGGTAGGGTATCCCCTTTAGGACCTCCGACTTGAAGTTAATTTCGTTCTATAACTTCCCGCGAATGTTTGGGCGGGTTTCGAGTTCGTTTCGATTCCCGGATAGGCTTAAAATGATCGTTTTTGGAACTTTAGCTCACTGGATTTTCGAGTTTTGGAAAATTGGTTTAGTTTGCTAATTGCTTGCGGAATTCTAATGTCGTAGTTACTTTACAAGTTTTTTGATGTATATATGTATTTGGAAATGTCTACTAAGTTCTATACGTCGATTAGTCGGGGTTGCACATATCTGTAATGTTGTTATGTTGGTTTGTGTATATGAACTTGTTGGATTGTCGTGGATGAATAGCCGAGGATGTGAGATAAGGATTTTCATTCTTTCATTTGATGTAAATTTATAAAGTGATGTAATATTATTTTTGCAGGGTACATCCGGGTCAAGGTTGTAGCCACCGTTGTATTATTTCTTTTACTATTTTTGCTTCTAGGATAGACCCAAGGTGGGGTGCAAAAACTACCGGATACTTTGAAGTGCCGATTGACCTACTCACTTTGTTGAGAGAGGTTGCTTCACTTCGGGTATTTTGCGGGTAGTTTGCCGCACCCATAGGGGTCTAGGGTGGGGTTTGGCTATTCATCACGACTGTGAAATCCGTCTTTCGTTACAGGCTCAAACGAAACGTGGAATTCCTAGTATATCCAATGTGTTCATCTGTGATCTGGAATGCCTATCATTGTGTCTGACGAATGAATATTTGTTAGTTATGTATATGCCCTAGAGGCCATTGTTGTACATATGATGTATATTATGATGGATGCTTGGATATATACGGAGAGGACTTTCTTGCTCGTCATGATATTATGCTATTTGGTTTCACTTTATCTTAACATGTTGACTTGTATTGGATTACTGTCTTTCTCTCACATGTTGATAAAGCCCTTAGGATCTGTACTCGACTACTGGGATTATGATGAGATCATACTAGTTGGGCCACGGTAGTCGATGAGTACATCCTATAAATGTTCCTAGTCGGGGGTATATCGAGACAGGGCATCGATACACCAGAGTAGACTAGCGTATACGCATCTTGACCCATATGATGGGCGATGGATGATCCCATATCCATCGGTGTTTGACATCAAGGATGGTGTACGGGTGCTCAGTGGAGACTGGGTACACTGGACGGACTCGTCGAGAACTCCCAGATGGTGATATACCACACGTCAGATGGCAATTCTCCGGTGACACTGGTACAGGGTAGTCTGTAGACCCGAGATCGTCATAGAGTCTTGTGTGATTCCCACTGTGCTTTGATTTCCACCTTACCACGTCCACGAGGGCATGCAAAACGGTGGCTTTTGGGTACAGTCCCGAATCACATGGAGGCAATGAGCGATAGGAGGGGATTCGTCTCTCCCGGTATAGGGAGTTGATGTTGTGCTGTGTTCGATTGGCTATAACTGGAAGTCCCTTGCCAGGGCTGATATAGAGATATACTGGTAAGTGTTACCAGTAGTATCTCGACCTGTTATGAGCCTCACATCGACACGACTTATCGGTTACTGGGGTCTGACGTATACCACCCCTAGACTTGATATGCGACATATCAGATGAACAGACCAGACTGTACGGGAGTGTTACTGATTGGATTCACAGGAGAACGGACAGGCTAGCTTGTTGATCTTCTGATCGCTCAATACCTGGGTGGCTGTTACGTTTAGCTGACCGCTTGCAGCTTGTGGGTGTTTGATATGATCATCACCTGCTACCGGCGTATTGACGATTCTTTAGAGTCCTACACAGAGGTTTCTTGGCTCAGGCGAAACGGAGTAGAGGCACATATGTGATATGTGCAGGACCGAGAATAATACGATATGAGATACCGTATTATATTCTCGCGATATTTAGATATGAACCGGGTCATCGGATCAAGTGTTGATTCGATGAATCGGTACATGATATATTAGTCGGTAATATTCGATATAGCCAGATCGTCGGATCAAGTGTTGATTCGATAATTTAATGTATAATAATATATATGATATATTGTATTACATTATCTAATATTGGCTCGCTTTATTATTTCATTTTCTCACTGGATGATACATTGATATGTATGCGATATATGTTAATTGTATTATTTTCTTTTGTTGCAAATATATAATATATATGTGATATATATTATTGTGACATGATATGATTTATTATTAAACATGTTTAAGGATGATTAAATGGGATTAGGGTTTGATTAGGGTTAGCTTCTTCTTGTTCATTCTAGAAGCTTTGCTTTTGTCTTGGTTAAGATATTATGGTTGATATTTTTCCATGACTCATAACTTAACCTAACCAAACCCTAACTCTAGTTTATTCTCTACAAATTCTTAGCCTATCATCCTTGACCATGGTTCTATAATCAATCATATACATTTCTTTTCTATTCATCACAAAAGGAATTATCTTTTCATTATCATCTTCTTCTCTCTTGATTTTAAGCTCACTAGAAATTCCATTTGTGATGATAAATTGTGAGAAAGTGAAATAAAAAGAAAGCATAAATACTACTCCATCATCCTCATCTAATCTAGCCCATTAGATTAGGGTGTTCATCTCTTTAGAGTGAGAAAGCTTGAGTTATAGCAACTTCGACGTAGATCATCGGAGAATCGGAACACTTTAAGCTAGTATGGATCGTTCGAGTCGTGGAGCCTCTCTTGAGTCCGGGAGATCGTGGATCGCGGCGAAGGGACTTCTACTCGGAGCTTGTGAAGCGAAGGAGCGGACTACAAAGATTGTAATCCCTCACACTTAGCTTTAAAGATATCATCTTGCATGCTAAACCCTAATAATCTAGCAAAGATCCCGTCTTTGGGTTGTTCGGCACATGTAAAATTTTATTCGGGCATGTTTGATGTTTTATGAACCTTCACTAGTGTGCCTAGGAACCCTACAGTGGTATCAGAGCCTAGCTAGAGCATTAGGCGATGTGTTTACGAAGTTAAAACTCCGATCGAACCCGAACCGACAAATTTAACCCCCTCTCTAGAAATTTTTCAAAATCTGGGATTTTTCTGAATTAAAAATACCTGAAAAATACATCAGGGAAAAATAAGAAATTCGGTGAAAAAATAATCCCCTGATCCGTACAAACCACCGCGGAACCGCGGCCGTACCTCGATTGGGCCGCGGAACCGCGGCAGTATAAAGAGATCAGGGCCTCATTTTTGCACAGTAATTAATATTTCTCTGGTATATATTTTATGGGTATTTTTATTCTGACTCAAGTGTTGAGTTTTATGGGGTTTGCTTTGTAATCGTAGATTCGATCGGAATATTTAATTTCGTTATTATTTCCGGATATTTAGAAACTGTTAAACTATTTGAACGGATATCATTAACTCACTGTTTCCCGGCACGGCAAACTTTCAAGTGTTGAAGTTTTATCGGGTTTAAATCTTTCGGAAAAATTATACAAGTTAAGCGGTGGACCCTCTAGAAGAAAACAAACCTTAACTCGATTATGTGACCGTCTTGAACTGCCTTTTGAACCTTCGGGTTTGGGGCAGTACGGCGTGCCACATGTGAGGCGTTGGCTTGACCCTTCTACGGCTGGATCACTGGTACTGTGACATATTCTGGGATTATTTGAACTCCGCTCAAGTGTTGAGCACTTTGGGAAATTTTGGGTATTTGATTATCTGTTCGAAAAGTTTAATACTGTCTATTTATCTGGAATGTGATACAATATGTAGAATTCATTGTGTTAGGCATGAAATGTGAAGTATGTGATATTTCGGATTTACGATGTCTAAAGTGTTTGTGGATTACAAATATTTTAGTTTTACAATTTCTTTTCTTTGACCGTAAGTGTAGTATGTAGTTGTATTGCCGGTTTTCGTTGCTATACATCGACGACGATCGGTGTATGCATACTTACTTACGTTGATGATATGAGATATTATGTGTTGCTGAGATATGATGTGCAGGATTGTCGCGATTGAATAGCCGGGGGGTTTTATGTGAGATGAGAGTTTTATATTTTCATTCATGTAAATTCAATTGTAATGTAATATTCTTTTATTTGGGGCACTTTCGGGTTGAGGTTGATGTCACCAGTGTTGTATATTATTTACTTTTCCGCATTAGGTAGGACCCAAGGTGGGGAGCACAGGCGACCGGGTTTTGGGGTTTAGTGGGAGGCCATCTCGAGGAGTCAAGACCGGGTCTCCTAAACTACAGAATTGGTAGGGTCGCTTGCCGCTCTCGTAGGGGCCCAGGGTGTGGGCTTGGCTATTCATCGCGACTGTGGAATCCGTATTTTCTATAATTGGCTAAGTACTAAATACGGACGTCCTAGTATATCCCACATTATATCTATATTTCTGCTGCGATATCTGTGATGTGATCATTTGATATGTTGTGATGGATACATTATATAGTATATATGATATATTATATAGACGTTACTTACACCCGCACTAGCCCTGCCCTGCTCTGTCGTTAGTTACCTAACTTAACGTTGCACGAGGGGACATCGAGGCGAATGCGGATGACATAAGTGTACGTCGTATTTATCTGTGATGCTTAGGAAGCATAAGCTGATGGTATTTTTATTAATGAGATTAATAAAAAGAAAAAGAAACCTAAAAGATGTTGTAGAATCAAAACTTTATAAAAAAGGGTAGCTACAGTTTTGCTTTTTATAGTGGTATATATGATATATCCTGCACCTTATTCGATGAGGAAAGAGCCGAGATCCCTTCACCGGGAGTGACCTCTTTAGCGAAACTGGCAGATGCTACGAAACTCGGTTTGTCTTTTGACTGCTTTTTAGAGTTTTGCTTTGCACAGTGATATATATGATATGTCCTGCACCTTATTCGATGAGGAAAGAGCCGAGATCCCTTCACCGGGAGTGACCTCTTTAGCAAAACTAATGAAAGCCTCAAAAACACTCCATTTCAAAACTTCACTTGATTCTACGACGATATCAAGTTCATTACGCTCAGAGTTTTCTGAAAAACCTGCGTAGCCCTCCGCCATTTCAGATAGATATTATTTAGTATTCGTGCTATGTTTGTTGACTTAGTCAAGGCGTAGTGTACGGTAGCTAAGTAGTGTTTATCTGCTAAAACATGAGATGTGATTGGATTAGGATATTCGCACGGCCTTGTTGACTCAGTCAAGGGTTGTACGGGTGGGTTTAATTCAATCGAGAAATGTACGGGTTGAACTTGACTTGCGATTTATGGTTTGTTGACTTAGTCAAGGTCATAGATCGCTAGGGGCAAAATATTATCGGGAATTTCAAGTGTTGAAATTTGCAATGAGATTGCATACCTTCTATGAGATAGTTGGATCCCGATACCCACTGCGAGTAAGAGTTACTATTGGGAGAGTTTTACACAGGACAATTAGTCGATCAAGTAGGTGTCTAGAAAAGTGTTAACGGGGTTACGTCTCTGGGAAAACGAGGTTTACTTTAATTAGGTCCGTGCGAAAGCACGGGGAACCTCCCTCAAAGTACCGACACTGGTCTGGCTGAAAGATTGACGAAATTGTAGGGTGTAATTAATCCCGGCTAATCTTACCTTTTAGGGTTTGAAGGTAGATTTGATAAAAACGGTGGGAGACATCCTGATTAGATAAGATAATAACCAATCTAATCTTGCAAGAGCATACGCTAAAGTGTTTTCTTCTCTCTCTCTCCAGGTAGCGACCATGTCAGGCCATAATCAAGATAATAATATGGATGTATTGACTGAACCCGCTTATTATACTGAGCAGGGGAACGCTGGACCCGTTCTTTCTTATAAGAGTTATAAGACTGAACAGGGAATAGAAGAATATCTAGATTCTCAAGCCGCCCAAAAGAACATGCATGTTGATGCATCTTCTTCAGGTGTGTTAGTTATTGAGAACTGTTTCTCAGTTCACCCTACGTCCTGGGTATTTGATACCGGATCAGGATCCCACATATGTAAATTGTTACATGGGCTACGTAAAGGTAGAGAACTGGGAAAAGGTGATCATTCCGTTCAAGTAGGGAACGGTGAAAATATTGCAGCCAAAGCAGTTGGCGAATATCACCTTGTATTGCCAAGTCGTAATACACTGATTCTAAATGAGTGCTATTATATACCGAACATGATGTGCAACATTATATCAGTCTCTTTATTAAGTAAAGAAGGATATAATTTTCTAGTAAAGGATAATGTTATGAACATATTCCTAGATCAAAAGTTGATTGCATCAGGCTCATTACATAATGGCATATTCATTCTAAATCAGAATACAATCCTCAATATACAAAACACACACAAGAGGAAAAGTTCAGAAATGAATGAATCCTTCTTATGGCATTGTAGACTTGGCCATATCAATGAGACACGGCTAGCTAAGTTACATAAAAATGGATGTTTGAATTCATTCGAATTTTCATCTTATAATACTTGCCATTCATGTCTCAAAGGAAAAATGACCAAAGCTCCATTTAGTGGACACGGAGAAAGAGTTACCAAACTCTTAGGATTGGTACATAGTGATGTATACGGTCCCATGCCTACGCATGCCAGGAACGGTTCTTCCTACTTCATTACATTCACTGACGATCTCTCTAGATACGGGCATGTGTTCCTGTTGAAACACAAGTCTGAAGCTTTTGAGAAATTCAGAGAATATAAGCACGAAGTAGAAAAACAAACGGGCAAAAGTATTAAGATCCTTCGATCTGATCGAGGAGGAGAATACTTAAGAATTGAGTTCCTAGATTATCTAAAAGAGAATGGGATTCTCTCTCAGCTTACTCCTCCTTATACACCACAGCACAACGGTGTATCGGAACGAAGGAATCGGACCGTATTAGATATGGTGCGATCTATGATGAGCGATGCTGAGTTATCTATTTCCTTTTGGGGGTATGCGCTTGAGACAGCCATATACATATTGAATCTAGTTCCGTCTAAATCTGTACCTACCACACCATATGAGATATGGAGTGGGAAGAGACCATATTTTAAACGAGTTAAGATATGGGGTTGTCCGGCCTATGTCAAAAGACAAAATCCGGACAAACTCGAGGCATAATCAGTTCTTTGCAAATTTGTGGGATATCCAAAGAATTCTCAAGGATATTTTTTCTACCACGCTGAGGAACAAAAGGTGTTTGTTGCTCAACATGCCACCTTTTTAGAAAAGGAATTTCTTGCAAAAGAAATTAGTGGCAAACAGGTAGAGCTGGAAGAGGTTCCAGAAACACAAATTGCAACTGAAGATTTAGTAAAACCAGAAGATTCAGTAATACCCGACGAACCCCAGTCTCTCCGCCGATCTAGTAGGGTTTCTCGTCCACCTGAGAGATACTACGGTTTTCTCATTGATGGTGGAAGCGCGGATTGCATCATGGGAGATGATGACCCAACTAGTTTCGAGCAGGCCATCACGAGTGGTGACTCTGTGAAATGGATGGATGCAATGCGATCTGAGATGGAATCCATGTACACCAATAAAGTATGGATTTTGGAAAATACTCCTGAAGGGGTAAAACCCATTGGGAGCAAGTGGATTTTTAAAAAGAAATTTGGTGTAGATGGAAAAGTTGAGACTTTCAAAGCTAGACTTGTAACAAAGGAATTTCGTCAACGACCAGGTGTGGATTATGACGAAACCTTTTCTCCAGTGGCTATGCTTAAGTCCATCCGGATCTTGCAATTGCTGCATACCATGACTACGAAATCTGGAAAATGTATGTTAAGACCGCCTTTCTAAACGGTGATTTAGAAGAGTGCGTGTACATGACTCAGCCAGAGGGCTTCGTAGATAGTGGGAGCAGCGGAAAGGTATGCAAACTGCTTAAATCCATTTATTGGTTAAAGCAAGTATCGCGGAGTTGGAACATCTGTTTTGATGTTGTAGTTAAAGAGTTTGACTTAATCAAAAACATAGATGAACCTTGCATCTATAAGAAGGTAGCAGAGAGTAAGGTTGGCTTCCTTGTATTATACGTAGATGACATACTCTTGATAGGAAATGGTATTCCTATGCTGCAATCAGTCAAGCTCTTCTTATCACAAAGATTCTCAATGAAAGATCTAGGTGATGCCTCATGCATATTGGGGATAAGGATCTATAGAGGTAGATCCAAACGGATACTGGGATTGTCCCAATCCAGGTACATTGACACCATACTAAAGAGGTTTAGTATGGAAGAATCCAAGCATGGGAACCAACCCATGATCTATGGACTCACTCTCTCCAAAGAGATGTCTCCCAAGACTGATTTGGAGAGAGCTCGCATGCAAGGGATACCCTATGCTTCGGCAGTAGGTTCTATCATGTATGCGATGCTATGTACCAGACCCGATGTAGCATACTCACTAAGTGTAGTGAGTCGGTATCAAGAAGATCCTAGAGAGAGTCACTGGACAGCTGTGAAGAACATTCTCAAGTACTTGCGAAGGGCTAGAGACATGTTCTTGGTGTATGGTAACGGAGAACTCCGGGTGGAGTCCTTTACCGATTCCAGCTTCCAAAGTGATAAGGACGACTCTAAGTCGAACTCGGGATTTGTATTTACCCTCAATTGAGGGGCGGTATGTTGGAAGAGTTCCAAACAGGATACCGTTGCAGACTCGACGATGGAGGCTGAATACATCGCTGGCAACGATGCTGCCAAAGAAGCTGTCTGGATGAAGAAGTTCATCACTGAACTTGGTGTGGTTCCATCCATTGAACATCCAATACCTTTGTATTGCGATAACAATAGAGCTGTGGCTTTGGCCAAGGAACCCAGATCCCATCAGAAATCCAGACATATTCTGAGGCGGTATCACCTGATCAGGGAGATAGTTGATCGCTGGGAGATCGAGGTCAGGAGAGTAGATACGAAGGACAACACTGTGGATCCACTCACGAAGGCCATTCCGCAGATACAGTTTGAGAGATTATTCGGGATGCTAGGTATGAGATACTACAGCAGCTGGCCTTAGTGCAAGTGGGAGATTGTTAGTTATGTATATTCCCTAGAGGCCATTGTTGTACATATGATGTATATTATGATGGATGCTTGGATATATACGGAGAGGACTTTCTTGCTCGTCATGATAGTATGCTATTTGGTTTCACTTTATCTTAACATGTTGACTTGTATTGGTTTACTGTCTTTCTCTCACATGTTGATAAAGCCCTTAGGATCTGTACTCGACTACTGGGATTATGATGAGATCATACTAGTGGGGCCACGGTAGTCGATGAGTACATCCTATAAATGTTCCTAGTCGAGGGTATATCGAGAAAGAGCATCGATACACCAGAGTAGACTAGCGTATACGCATCTTGACCCATATGATGGGCGATGGATGATCCCATATCCATCGGTGTTTGACATCAAGGATGGTGTACAGGTGCCCAGTGGAGACTGGGTACCCTGGATGGACTCGCCGAGAACTCCCAGATGGTGATATACTACACGTCAGATGGCAGTTCTCCGGTGACACTGGTACAGGGTAGTCTGTAGACCCGAGATCGTCATAGAGTCTTGTGTGATTCTCACTGTGCTTTGATTTCCACCTTACCACGTCCACGAGGGCATGCAAAATGGTAGCTTTTGGTTACAGTCCCGAATCACATAGAGGCAATGATCGATAGGAGGGGATTCGTCTCTCCCGATATAGGGAGTTGATGTTGTGCTGTGTTCGATTGGCTATAACTGGAAGTCCCTGGCCAGGGCTGATATAGAGATATACTGGTAAGTGTTACCAGTAGTATCTTGACCTGTTATGAGCCTCACATCGACACGACTTATCGGTTATTGGGGTCTGACGTCTACCACCCCTAGACTTGATATGCGACATATCAGACGATCAGACCAGACTGTACGGGAGTGTTACTGATTGGATTCACAGGAGAACGGACAGGCTAGCTTGTTGATCTTCTGATCGCTCAATACCTGGGTGGCTGTTACGTTTAGCTGACCGCTTGCATCTTGTGGGTGTTTGATATGATCATCACCTGCTACCGGCGTATTGACGATACTTTAGAGTCCTACACAGAGGTTTCTTGGCTCAGGCGAAATGGAGTAGAGGCACATATGTGATATGTGCAGGACCGAGAATAATACGATTTGAGATACCGTATTATATTCTCGCGATATTTAGATATGAACCGGTTCATCGGATAAAGTGTTGATTCGATGAATCGGTACATGATATATTAGTCGGTAATATTCGATATAGCCGGATCGTCGGATCAAGTGTTGATTCGATGATTTAAGGTATAATAATATATATGATATATTGTATTACATTATCTAATATTGGCTCGCTTTATTATTTCATTTTCTCACTGGATGATACATTGATATATATGCGATATATGTTAATTGTATTATTTTCTTTTGTTGCAAATATATAATATATATGTGATATATATTATTGTGACATGATATGATTTATTATTAAACATGTTTAAGGATGATTAAATGGGATTAGGGTTTGATTAGGGTTAGCTTCTTCTTGTTCATTCTAGAAGCTTTGCTTTTGTCTTGGTTAAGATATTATGGTTGATATTTTTCCATGACTCATAACTTAACCTAACCAAACCCTAACTCTAGTTTATTCTCTACAAACTCTTAGCCTATCATCCTTGACCATAATTCTATAATCAATCTTATACATTTCTTTTCTATTCATCACAAAAGGAATTATCTTTTCATTATCATCTTCTTCTCTCTTGATTTTGAGCTCACTAGAAATTCCATTTGTGATGATAAATTGTGAGAAAGTGAAATAAAAAGAAAGCATAAATACTACTCCATCATCCTCATCTAATCTAGCCCATTAGATTAGGGTGTTCATCTCTTTAGAGTGAGAAAGCTTGAGTTATAGCAATTTCGACTTAGATCATCGGAGAATCAGAACACTTCAAGCTAGTATGGATCGTTCGAGTCGTGGAGCCTCTCTTGAGTCCGGGAAATCGTGGATCGCGGCGAAGAGACTTCTACTCGGAGCTTGTGAAGCGAAGGAGCGGACTACAAAGATTGTAATCCCTTACACTTAGCTTTAAAGATATCATCTTGCATGCTAAACCCTAATAATCTAGCAAAGATCCCGTCTTTGGGTTGTTCGGCACATGTAAAATTTTATTCGGGCATGTTTGATGCTTTATGAACCTTCACTAGTGTGCCTAGGAACCCTACAATATTATTATATATGTATTATATAATAGATGTTGCTTATGTTTTGCATCTGCGCTAGTCCTGCCCCCGCTCCGTCGTTAGTTAAGTAATCTAACGGGTGATGACGGGGCCCCGTGGCCAATGCGGATGGCATAAGCGTATGTTGTATTTTTGTTGTTTTCTGCAATGATAGGTTAATTGATGGGACAGCATTACATTAATGCAAAAGCAAACAAACCAAAGCTGAATCGTTGGAACAAATTTTAAAACCACTCGGTTATTTTAAAACAGGAGACTTTTAAATGCGGAGCTTAAACCACTCCTTTTAAAAGCTAACAGGTTCCTTCGATTATATCAAGTTCACTGCGTTCATGGTTTCGCCAAAACCATTCGTAGCCCTCCGTCATTTCAGTTGAATATTCAGTAGTATTCAAGTTATGTATTTTGACCTTCGCAAAGGCATAGTGTTTGGTAGCTGCTGGATATTCATTTGTAGCATAGATAGATATGTTGGTTTGGGACAGTCATACTACTATTTTGGCCTTCGTCAGGGGTATGTGCGGGTGGGTTCAAACTAAGCTGGATAATGATGGGTAGAACTTGACATGTGACTTATGATATGTTGGCCTTCGTCAAGGTCATAAAAGCATGGGGCAAAAATCCACATCGGGAGTTTCTAAAGAAACTAAAACTTGCTAGTGCTGCATACCATTTAGAGTGTGATAATGTTGGTAGGATTCCTTCAGGATTATCACACAATGATATTTGGATCCTGATCCTACTATGAGTATCCGCTACACCTCGGGAGATTCTTCCATGATCAATGATATAAACCAAGTAGGTGTCTATAACAGTGTTAGCGGGGCTACGCCTGCAGGGAAAAGAGGTTATTTAAAGAACTTCGCGAAAGCGTCGTAAAATCTCTCTCGAAGTATCGACACTAGCTTGGCCAAATGGTTAAGCAAGAATTGTACGGTAAGATTAATCCTGACTAATTCTTCTTTTATGATTTGAGGAAGGATTCAAGAAATAGTGGGAGCCATCCTGTTTAGATAAATTAAAAACTAATCTATACTTGCAAGAGCATCATGCTGAGTGTATTCTTCTCTCTCTCCTAATTGCAGCGACAAGGTGACCAGATTAGGTTACAGATAGATAATAAAATGACTGATTTATACTATTGTGACTGGCAAAGGTTTTTCCAGATGTCCATTACCTATGACAAGCTGGACCACCTCATTACTAATCAAGCCCCCGCCGTCCCAGGTCCAGTTTCCACCGTCATGGATGTTGATATCCATAAGTTAAGGGAAAAAGACTGTGTGAATGCCAAGTGCCTCGTGTTGACCTCAGTTGATAGTGTATACCAGAGGCAGCACGAGAAGATGGACTTAGTTTCTATCTTCCTCCATAACAAAGTTTTATATGGAGAGCAATCTCGTATTGCATGATATGATACCCCGAAAGAATTGCTTCAAGCGAGATTGGTTGTCGGATCATCTGTAGGGGAACACGTCCCTACAATAATTAGTTATATTAAAAAAGCTCACGGACCTGGAGACCACGTTGGAGGCCGAGTCATATGCTGACTTGATTCTACAGTCCCTACCTTCTACTTACGCCTAGGGGAAGAAAATTATACTTCCAGTTGAGGGCACCCTGAAGGAAATCCGGGAGACACCCGCTCTGCTTATTAGAGAATCGTCCTCTTCTGGATCTAAGGCGGATGCCAAGGGTGAGAAGAAGAAGTCCTCCACAAAGCCGATAGGCGGTGTCGATAAGGTAGAAGAAAAGGGAAGGGCAAAAGTTTCAGGGTTAACAGTTGGGAAGGAGGGATGTTCCTATTGTTACTGGAAAGGACATTGGCTGAAGGGATGCAGGGCTTAGAAAGCCAGAATCCAGGATCTGAAACATGTTGTTGCTTTGACTTCGGGTGTGTTTGTAATTGAAAACAGTCTGTCAATTAACTCTACTTCCTGGGTACAAAATACCAGATTAGGATCTCATATCTGTAATTCATTACAGGCCTTGAGAAACTTTAGAGTTATCAGGGCAGGTGATATGACTCTCAGGGTTGCTAACGGAATAAACATGAACGCTATATCCGTAGGGTATATCACATAGAATTGATAAGTGGGCAGATATTGATTCTATAACCTTTTGCAGCAAGTCTAACATTATAGGTTTCAACCTATCCATCTACACCAATCTTCTTTCTGAAGATCCATTTGCATCCTAAGGGTTTCTCCCATTCTGGAGCAATGTTCAAAGTGCATACTTTGTTGGTGTAGATGGACTCCATTTCGGTCCGTATTGCATCCAGCTATTTTACCGAGTCGCCGCTCTGAATGGCTTACTGGAAGCTAGTTGGCTCATCATTGTTAATGATGCAATCCTCTCAATCCCCGTCTATGAGAAAACCGTAGTATCTCTCGGGCGAATGAGACTGCCTACTAGTCCTGCGGATTAGCGTAGGGATGTCCGGTTCTTTTGAAATCTCTGGTTCTACCATACTTTCAGTAATAGTTTGTGGTTCTGGAATTTCTTTTAGTTCTATTGCGCTCCCACTATTTCCTTTTACAAAAAATTGATTTTCCAAAAAAATGAGCATGACGAGGAACAAAAACCTTTTGTCCCTCTATGTAATAGGAAAGATACCCCCTGGAGTTCTTTGGGTGTCCCAAAAACTTACACAGTACTGAGCGTGCCTCGAGCTTGTCCGCATACTGCTTTTCAACAAAAGCCGGACATCCCTATATCTTCAGATTCTGAAGATAGGGTTTCTTTCCACTCCATATCTGATATGGTGTGGTAGGCACAGTCTTGGTAGGAAACTTATTCAGAAGATATGTAGCTTATTCTAGTGCATAACTTTAGAAGGATCGCGGCAACTCAGCGTTACTCATCATGGAACGAACAATATCCAATAGGGTTCTGTTCCACCTTTCCTATACACCGTTGTGTTGTGGTGTGTATGGAGGAGTAAGCTGAGAGAGAATTCTATTCTCTTTTAGGTAATCCAGGAACTCAGCACTTAAGTATTCACCACCTCGAACAGATTTCAGTGTCTTGATACTTTTGCCTGTTTGTTTTTCTACTTCATTCTTATATTCCCGGAATTTTTCAAAGGGTTCGGATTTATGCTTTCATAAGAAAACATGTCCTAACCTAAAGAAATTATCCGTAAAAGTAATGAAATAGGAATAACCACTTCGTGCATCTGTAGATTTTGGACTACACACGTCGCTGTGTATGAGTCCCAAGAGCTCGCTCGCTCTTACTTCATGTCCAGTGAACGGAGTCTTTGCCATCTTTCCTATGAGACAAGATTGACAAGTTGCATAAGACTGATATTCGAACAGATCCAAATATCCCTCTCTAGGTAACTTTGTCAACCGTGTTTTATTAATGTGACCCAGTCTACAATACCTTAAGAGAGCCATATTTAATTCTGGAGACTTTTATTTAAGTGTGTTCTGGATATTTGAAAACCTGAGCTTGATTCAATATATATTGTCCTCCAGTGTACCCGACCCAATCAAAGTTTGATTTAGGTGGATGTGAACCATATTGCTTATATACTAGACTTGGTACACACAAACAGTTACGTAGAATCAATATCTACGCACTTGTCAATTCTAGGTGATATACCCTACGGATACAGAGTCCACGCTCATTCCGTTAGTAACCCTGAGAGTCATATCACCTGCCCTGATAACTCTACGGTTTCACAAAGCCTGTAATGAATTACAGATATGAGATCCTGATCTAGTATTTTTTACCCAGAAAGTAGAGTTAATTGACAGACTGTTTTCAATTACAAACACACCGGAAGTCGAAGCCACAACATGTTTCGGATCCTGGATTCTGGCTTTCTAAGCCCTGCATCCCTTCAGCCAATGCCCTTCCCGTAACAATAGGAACATCCCTCATTCCCTACTATTAACCCCGAAACTTTTGCCCTTCCTTTTTCTTCTACCTTATCAACACCGCCTATCGGCTTTGTGGAGGTCTTCTTCTTCTCACCCTTAACATCCGCCTTAGATACAGAAGATGAAGATTCCCTAATAAGCAGAGCGGGTGTCTCCCTGGTTTCCTTTAGGGTGCCCTCAACTGGAAGTATAACTTTCTTCCCTGAGCGTAAGTAGGAGGTAGGGACTGTAGAATCAAGTCAGCATATGACTCGTTCTCCAACGTGGTCTCCAGGTCCGTGAGCATTTTTAATATAGCTAATTATTGTAGGGACGTGGTCCCCTACAGATGATCCGACAGCCAACCTCGCTTGAAGCAATTCTTTCGAGGTATCATATCTTGCGATACGAGATTGCTCTCCATATAAAACTTTGTTATGGAGGAAGATTGAAAATAATTCCATCTTCTCATGATGTCTCTGGTATACACTATCAACTGAGGCCAACACGAGGCACTTTGCATTCGCATAGTCTTTTTCCTTTGTCTTACAGATATCAACATCTGTGGCGGTGGAAACTGGACCTGGGACGGCGGGGCTTGAGTAGTAATGAGGTGGTCCAGCTTGTCATAGGTAATGGACACTGGACAAACCTTTGCCAATCACAATAATATAACTCAGTCATTTTATTATCTATCTGTAACCTAATCTGGTCACCTGGTCGCTGCAATTAGGAGAGAGAGAAGAATACATTCAGCATGATGCTCTTGCAAGTTTAGATTGGTTTTTAATTTATCTAAACATGATGGCTCCCACGGTTTCTCGAATCCTTTCTCAAACCATAAAAGAAGAATTAGTCAGGATTAATCTTACCGTACAATTCTTGCTTAACCGTTCGGTCAGGCTAGTGTCGGTATTTCGGGGGGGTTTACGATACTTTCGCAAAGTTCCTTAATTAAATAACCTCTTTTCCCTAGAGGCGTATCCCCGCTAACACTGTTATAGACACCTACTTGGTTTATAGCATTGATCGTTAAGTGAAGAATCTCCCGAGGAGTAGCGGATACTCACAGTAGGATCGGGATCCAAATATCATTGTGTGATAATCCTGAAGGAATCCTACCAACATTATCACACTCTAAATGGTATGAAGCACTAGCAAGTTTTAGTTTCTTTAAAAACTCCCGATGTGGATTTTTGCCCCATGATCTTATGACCTTGACGAAGGCCAACATATCATAAGTCACATATCAAGTTCTACCCATCATTATCAAGGTTAATTTGAACCCACCCGCAGATACCCTTGACGAAGGCCAAAATAGTAGTACGACTGTCCCAAACAAACTCATCTATCTATGCTACAGATGAATATCCAGCAGCTACCAAACACTATGCCTTGGCGAAGGTCAAAATACATAGCTTGAATACTACTTAATATTCAACTGAAATGACGGAGGGCTACAAATGGTTTTGGCGAAACCGTGAACGTAGTGAACTTGATATAATCGAAGGAACCTGTTAGCTTTTAAAAGGAGTGGTTCAAGCTCCGCATTTAAAAGTCTCCTGTTTTAAAATAACCAAGTGGTTTTTAAAATTTGTTCCAACGATTCAGCTTTGGTTTGTTTGCTTTTGCATTAATTTAATGCAGGCCCATCAATTAACCTACCATTGCAGAAAACAACGAAAATACAACATACGCTTATGCCATCCGCATTTGCCACGGGGCCCTGTCATCACCCGTTAGGTTACTTAACTAACGAAAGAGCGGGGGCTGGACTAGTGTGGATGCAAAACATAAGCAACGTCTATTATATAATACATATATAATAATATCCATTCTTCAGACGCAATGATAGGCATTCCAGATCACAGATGAACACATTGGATATACTAGGAATTCCGCGTTTCGTTTGAGCCTGTAATGAAAGACGGATTCCACGATCATGATGAATAGCTAAACCCCACCCTAGACCCCTATGGGTGCGGCAAACTACCCGCAAAATACTCGAAGTGAAGCAACCTCTCTCAACAAAGTGAGTAGGCCAATCGGCACTTCAAAGTACCCGGTAGTTTGTGCTCCCCACCTTGGGTCTATCCTAGGAGCAAAAATAGTAAAAGAAATAATACAACCGTGGCTACAACCTCTACCCGGATGTACCCCGCAAAAATAATATTACATCACTTTACAAATTTACATCAAATGAAAGAATGAAAACCCTCATCTCACATCCGCGGCTATTCATCCACGACGATCCAACTAGTTCATATACACAAACCACCATAATATCATTACAGATATGTGCAACCCCGACTAATCGACGTATAGCAATTAGTCGACGTATCCATAACACATATATACATCAAAAATCTTGCAAAGTAACTACGACATTAAAATTCCGCACGCAATTAACAAACTTTACCAATTTTCCAACACTTGAAAATCCAGTGAGCTAAAGTTCTAAAACTGATAGTTTTAAGCCAATCCGGGAGTCGAAACGAACCCTAAAACCGCTCGAATCTTCGCGAAGGAGAAGACACATGAATTATTGTCGAATGGGGGGCCTCAGGTGGTACCCACCCCTAGGGTCCACCACGAGGTGGCCCCCAAAGGAAGGCAGACCCGAGAGCACCAGTTCCTGGAGCTCTCGGGTCACCAGCCCCCAAGGCCACCAAGTGTTGGTCTTGGGGGGATCCCGTCTGTTGGTCCCCCTTAGGGTGTCCCCGAGGTGCACACGCTTCACCCCGCGGCTTCTTGGTTCAAGTCATGAGCCCACGGGGTGTGCAAACAACTCAGAACCTCACTTTTGAAATGTAACGTTTTAAAAATAAATAAATAAATAAAATCCTTTAAGTGAATTTTCTAATAATCGGTAAAATAAACCGTATTTTCCGTAAAACTCAACTACAGTTATTTTTCAATATAAATTTAAATACGCCAAGTTTAACTATGTAATTACTAGTAAATGATGTTTATTTAGTCACTTATAAATTATTAGTTTACCTAAATATTTTTCCTTAAGTAATTATTTTTAATATTAACATAAGCTTTTAATTATACATTAAATTAGTGCAAATTGCAAATTAAAAAAGGGTTAATTTTACAAAGTGAGCCATGACATATTGGAATCTAGTTAGTTGCATGCTCTTCTCTTCTTGATTTGTCTCCAAATTTCTAGACTTTTCTAGGTCAAATAAAATTAGAAAATGAATAAAATTAATTAATTCATGAAAAGACTTAAGTGAGTTAATAATTTGAGAACTCTTCTACACATTTCTACACTCTTTTCTCACTCTCCCCTCATTCCTCTCTCCTTGGCCGAAATTTTCATGAGGTAGCCCAAAAATAATTTCCCCACTTCACCTTGGTTCAAAAATCATCAAAAATTCAACAAAAATCCAAAATAAAACCTCGAAATCAATATCCAATCTCTACCCATTATTTTTTGGCCTATCTAGCATGGAACTTGGAGCAAAGTTAGCACTTTGGAGGCTATGATTTTCATGTTTGATCTCATGTTTAGTGAGATATAATTCTAACCTTAGTGTTAATTGTAAATTAATTACTTAAATTGAATGGATTTCGGTATTTAATTTGGGTTCTAGTTGCTAAATTAAAAATTCAAGAAAAGGTTTTTAAATCAAATTAGGGTTTTTATCATTGGGTATTGATCTTAATGTGTAGTTTAACATGTTAGGTAATGCTAAACCTAATCTAGAAGCTAAATTGTAAATTGTTACAATTAATTTGTCCAAATTGCTTAAATTGTTGCAAACTAGGTTTTTGTAATATATATATATATATATAGGTGATATAACATTCTAGTGAGAATTTTTATCAATTATTCATGATTTTAATGAGGAGATTACCATGTTAATGGAATGCAAAACCTAATCTAGTTACTAGTTGCTAATTGTTAGTTTAAAAATTGTGATAATTATGCTATTTTGCTAACTAGGTTTTTAGAAATTGATTAAATAATTGAGAGAAAAATCTAATTAGGGTATTCATGACATTATTAACATTATAAGTTATAGTTTAATGTTTTAGATCATGCAAAACCAAGCTTAATTCTTGTTTGTGCATTTTTACTTTGAAATTGTTAAAATTGGATAAATTTGCAAACTAGAATTTTGGGTTTAATACAAATTGATGAGATTAAATTATGGTGATGCTTTGTATGACTTAGTTATGATATTTAGTGAATATTATGGTCATTAGTTTTGTTAAAACATCAAGTTTCGATTTAAAACGATAATTAAGTGCTTTCTAGGTTTTCGGAAATAAATCGATTTGATTTATTTTGAGGTTTTAATGAATTGCAATTTATTTCATATTATAATTAGTGATTTTTGAAACCACGATTGGTGTGTTTGGGTTTTTCTCGATCAATCGGCGTTTGTACGCCGATGTCGAGGGTTATTTGGTTATTTTGCATGAGCAGGTCATAGGTTTTAACCTATGCGCGTTTCGTGCGTCATTTTGGTTTTTTTCGCGATTTCGGTTTACGATATTATATAAGTTTGCGTATAAGTACCCCTCACGTGGACTTCAGACGATGAAGAAGAGGATGACGACATCGATTTCGGCAGATAAAGACCAGGTGAGTAGATGTATATCTACGGAGGAAGTCGGGTGGATGGAGTATACACCCTTGCAAACGTAGAGTTAGGATATTACGTACTGTTATTAGGAAGTCAGACGTGACCTTAGATTCTTGGCGAGTAGGGTCCTATTGAAGACTTTAGGTTGGACTAGACTGATTTAGAAAGACTTAACCAGAGGATGACTGCCTTGTAGGGAATTCGTAGGTTTCATAAAGACACACACACACGCACACACACATACACTTGACTTGGTGTATATGTGTATATATGTGTGTGTGTGTGTGTGTGTGTGTATACACACACACCAATGTGTGTAGGTTTCTATATGTATGTGTGTGTGTGTGTGTGTATAACTATAACATATACACGTGATATGAGGATGTTATATGATACCTGGGGATGAGTCGGTATGACTGGGCATGATGCCGTGAGATATTGGATATACGATCGAGTTATGATATGAGATGTATTATGATATTAACGGATCGTTGGGAAATGAGAAAATGTATATTTATATATAAACGATAATAGGTGATGATGACATTGAAATGTATGAGACTCTAGAATAGAACCCGGATTGTAATATGTGACTTAATCACGATATACTATATGACATGATATTTTAGTGGATCATTTGAAGATGTATATTTACACCGACAGTGATATATGTTTGATGATATTGGGATGTATGCGATTATAGTACAGTACCCTTGATCATGATATTGTTTGATGATGATACTATACGAACGATGATGTATATATGTGATAGTTAACCCGTAGCCCGATTTTGGGATGTCGTACGATGGATTTTACCGTACGAGGCATAGATGTGATGATCGATCCGTACTCTTGACTCGAGGAAGTCGTACTACGTACGTGACGCTATTGAGACTGGATCGCCGACTACTTGAGATGTCGACCCAGACTTTAGGAGGATTGTTCTTACCTTTCGACTAGTGTCTTTAGTTAGTTCCTTAGTTGGTGAGGTAGATCTTAGTTTAGGCTCGAGTCATATTTATTTTCAAAACTAACGAATCGTGCGCATTTTTAAAGACAGCCTGAGGGATACTACGGATTTTTTTTAAAGGACATATCTTTCTTAAAAAAAACCCTGTAACCCCTAATTTTCTAAAAACCATGATTCGTGCTTTTTCAAACAACAAACTGTATGGCTCGTAATTAGTATGTATTCTCTAGTTGTGCGTTTACTACACATTCACTGTTATATTCATGTTGTATTCATCGCATTGCATGTTCACACATATGTTTCTTTAGCTAATATGAAACTCTGCCTGTTAGGATACCAGCACCATTACCGATGATGCGCATGTTCCACGTACACTTATTTGCTGGCTCACACACATCATCATCGGTAATTGCCATGTCACGTACACTTTAGAACATATTATCTTTTATTGATATAATCAGCTAAATGCTAGTCTAATATAATATTGTGTGATTACTCTCATGTGCTAGTTTAGACATTGCATTTATTACTTAGACACTTCATGCATTCACATATTCATATTATCATGAAGTATTGTGGGGCTTATGCCGACACTCATTATTTACTTACTCATGATTTTGGGATTTTGGATTTCTATGAGATTTCTGGATTTTAGGGAAAACCGCAAGAATATATATAAAAACTTCTCTCTCTCTCCCTCTCATTTTAAAATACAAGTTGCGGTTTTCTCGTGATGTATGTGTCGTCCACCATGAGATTTCATGTTTTCTGTTAGATTTCGAGACCCGATTCGAGGAGTGGATGAACCGTCTCGGGTACATGGTGGGCCCGGTATGGTACCCCCGGGCAAGAAGATCGAGTTGTAGACGATGAGCCTGGTAGGAAAAGACTACCTACCGGTGATGTCGGGCGCGGCGGATATCCGGAGGATACCGACCGTTGTCGTGAGATTTGATGATATGGGCCGATCCAGACTGACGAAGCCCGAGATATTGAGTCTATGAGGTATTGAGACTATGAGGTATTGAGACTTTGAGATTTACATGTTTTGTGTCGATGCTTGACACGGATTTCCATGGATTTCATTGATGATGTTTCGGATTACCATACAAATTTTACCATGACAAAAGTTACAAATTTCTTATACAGATATATCCAGATTTCATGGTTGATTGTTTTACATTCATGGTGCATGCATACTCACACACATGACATGTTACTACTTGAGGCACTGACACGAGCACTGAGCATTGCACTTACGCATAGATTATTACCATGCCACTACTAGATGACTAGTGTTATATTAAATATATTATTATGACCTAGAAGAGCGTCGTGCATGCGATTTTTACTCGCAGATGTCTTCTACTCACGAGTTGGCAACTTCATTTCTAGTACCTTCGTTTTTAGTGAGGTATAATTCTAACCATAGTGTTAATTGTAAGTTAATTACTTAAATTGAATGGATTTCGGTATTTAATTAGGGTTCTAGTTGCTAAATTAAAAATTCAAGAAAGGATTTTTAAATAAAATTAGGGTTTTTATCATTGGGTATTGATCTTAATGTGTAGTTTAACAAGTTAGGTAATGCTAAATCTAATCTAGAAGCTAAATTGTAAATTGTTACAATTAATTTTTCCAAATTGCTTAAATTGCTGCAAACTAGGTTTTTGTAAAATATATATATAGGTGATATAAAATTCTAGTGAGAATTTTTATCAATTATTCATGGTTTTAATGAGGAGATTAACATGTTATTGGAATGCAAAACCTAATCTAGTTACTAGTTGCTAATTGTTAGTTTAAAAATTGTGATAATTATGCTATTTTGCTAACTAGGTTTTTAGAAATTGATTAAATAATTGAGAGAAAAAACTAATTAGGGTATTCATGACATTATTAACATTATAAGTTATAGTTTAATAGTTTAGATCATGCAAAACTGTAACACCTTGGGCTGTGTTTAGTGGTTAATTATATTTTAATATATAGTTTTGGTAAAAAATTTACCTAATTAAGTTTCAAATATTTTATCTTAATTAGTGAGTATTTTATTAGGATTTTTCTAGGCGCGCACACACACTTGTGCATGTAACTAAGGTTTAGATTTGGGGTTAAATCATGATTAGCTAGCATGAAGGATTAACCCATTCTCTTTGAGTTAATTGATTTTTATTAGGTGTCATTGGATTTTATTTATTTGTGTGTTGTTTTGTTTATTTAAATTTCTTTTTTTTTCTTCTTTTGTTGACCTTGGTGTGAGAGAGGGGGTATGGGCATGGCATGAGCCATGCTCATTAAATAAAGAGAGAGGGAGAGAGGGAGGGGGATGTTTGACTTGTGTTCTCTCACTCTCACTTCTCACTCTCACTTCTAACTCCTCTCACTCTCAACACACACACACACCCCCTCACAACAACAAGCAGCAGCAGAAGAAGCACCAGCAGCAGCCACTAGCAACAGCAGCAGCAGCAGAAGAGGCAACAGCAAGCAGCAGCATCAGCAACAGCATGGGGCAGCAGCAGTAACAGCAGCAGCAGCATCTCCAGCAGCCCCAACAGAAGCTCTAGATCTTCTCCTTTCTCTCCTTCCTGCACTCTAAGATCTTTAAGTGAGTTATATGATCTGAGCCTACTTCCTTGCTTGCTAAACTAGTGATTTTAAGTTCGATTTGTGTTAAAAGTGAGAATTAGTGCTTGATTTGATGAATTAGTGTGAACTTTGGTTAAGTGCTGTTAGTATGGGTTAACCTAGTCTAATTAAGCATTATTAGGACCACTTAAACCTAATTAGACCCCAGATTACACCAAAATACCATAGGGTTTCAAATTGTGCAAAATTTAGCATTTTAAAGTGAAATTTTAGCTCTCTGTGATCTGCTATAGGCCCGAGTAGTTCAGGTTAAAATTGAGTTAACTGGAGCACACTTGATATACCCTGACCACACCACCAGAGCCCGAGACCCCCACCCCAATGTGAGGCCGCTGGTTTATTCATTCTGGGCGCAATTTGCGGCCAGATGAGGGAATTTTTAGGTGTAGTTTGTGTGGGTAGGAGTCTGCTACATTTCTAGGACCATTGGTATGTATAATTTTGTAAGTTGTTAGCCTGGGTAGAATCTGGGACGTTATATCGTATTTCTAGTACGTTTGGTTCGCGCGATACGCGAGAGAGTTCTGTGATCCAGCGCGTCGCGACGTGTCGGGTTAGCTTTAGACGCGTACACACATTTTAGCGTATCGTTCACACGCGCGTTTAGTTCGCGACGCGAGCGTATCGTTAGGCTTAGATATCGCATCTTACGAGTTAGTTGCTTATATATGGATTCTTGTGTAAATTCCAGGTTCGCAGGCGGGTACGTCGTACGAAGCTAAGAAAGGGAAGCAGGTGGTCGGCTACGAGTAGCGCACGACTAGGTGAGTAGATTTAACATCTACGGGGTATTTAGTATAGATGTTCATATGGACTGTAGTAGCATACCTTATTGTTGCATATAGAAATGATAGCATAGGACACTGCACTGTCACTAACGGTTCAAGTTGCACGAGCACGATTTGTATGCTACACTCACACCGTTAGTGATTACCATGACACTCACATTATAGGATTGCTATAAATCATATATCATACTGATTCCGCCTTATTGATGTTGTCGTGATTTTCCGCATAACATCATATGTTATATTCATACTTGGACACATATACATCACATACCCATACTTCTACCACATACATGATATATTCAAACTTAGGCACATATACATCACATACCCATACTTGTACCACATACATGATATATTCATACTTGGGCACATATACATCACATACCCATACTAGTGCACACCTATATTGATATCCTCATACCTGCGCACATGCACACTGTATACTCATACCAGTGCACATATATATTGATATTTTCATACCTGCGCACATGCACACTGTATACTCATACCAGTGCATACATACATTGATATCTTCATACTTTCTTAGATTACGCATTGAGATATGTTGTTTCCATGTTAATTCTTGATTTGGGGAACCATGGATACTTCAAAATCGAATAGTTAATTATTTAAAAACCCGGTTTCCCTCGATATGATATTTCGGTGCATCCACCATGTGTTTTCTCGGTTCTAGAGTGATATATGTGAACCCAAATTGAGGAGTTGGATGTGGCCGATTACGGGTACATGGTGGACCCGGTATGGTACCCCGGGGCGAGAACGGTTTCGCTGTGTAGTAGACGGTGAGCCTGGCAGAGGGACTACTACCTACCGGTGATTGGTTGGACCTGGCGGTTATCCGGAGGATACTGACCAGAGTCGATTGATGGATACGGGACGACTCGTACTGCCGGGGCCGAGGGCCGTTACCGCAGACAGAGTCCGTGGGCTGACCCGTACTGACGGATGCCCGATATGTAAGGATTTGCATGACGATGCTTGGCACGAGTATTTCTTGATATTTTGGGTGCTGATGTTGGGCACTCACGATTACATGAGATTTACAGGATTTGAGGACCGAGGAGGATGACGACGCCTGAGTAGTATTAGGGGTTTGGGTTCATTGATGGGTACCGATTATACTTTCCACGATGACATTCCGTGTAGATATTATATTTCCCATGCTCAGTATTTAGTATTTGATATCTCATCCTGTATCTATTGTACCTGATATAGTACACATGCTTGCACGATCATTGCATACCCTGTTCATTCTATATAGGGTGGTTAGATTGCATTGCCATACCCGATTATCACATATCTTGCTCATCACCTGGAGATGTTATTAGATCGCACTTGTTGCATGATTTGAGCATCCAGTTCATCATATAGATGTTATCTGCTGGCATAGGTTAGAGTATCGTTGCACGTGCATACTCGCGATTACCTTTATATGTTATCTTCTATTCACGAGTTGGCAACTCGCCCCCGTTGTGCCACAGTGTTTGCAGGTTGCCCTTTGGAGTAGTCACGGCAGGCTGCGTTCTTGCATCTTTTGACACAGATACCCCTACAGTTGGTGTACTAGCTCTTTTGCTGATAGGTGGGTTTTGTGCGGTATCTGTTTATCTTTCAGTTATGTACATTGTTGTATCTAGTACTCTCCATCTACCACTTATGTATTGACTTAGAGACCAGTTGTGAGGACGATGTATATTATTTTATGTTCTTATGTCGAGCTCGCTGTGAGCCGACTTTACTTCTGCAGTTTATTCTATCTATGATGTTTCCCACTAGTTGTTCATTTTCTTCGCTACGGCGTCGTATATTGTTATCTTGGTGATTATTCATTTAAGAATTCTTAACATCTTAGTTAATGCTTCCATTTATAGCTTAAAACACACTATACTTTTATTGGTTTTGATTTCTGGGTTTCGGCTTACTTAGCCGCGTTACGCCTGTAGACGTTACGTGGTTAAGTGCCGGTCACGGGCCAAACCTTGGGTCGTGACAAAGTTGGTATCAAAGCGTAGATTTTACCTTCGGAGTGTAGGATGACCCTGGTATGATGGAGCAGGTAGCTGCAGCAGAGTGGCGTAGCGTGCGTATGTTCCGCGGCATACTCACGACATGATACTCCGCCTAAGCGACCTTAGGACTTATTGATTGAAATTCCCTCATAATTGTATACATCCTTGTGATTCGATTTTCATATCCCCATCGAATCCTACCTTCTTTTCAGCCATTATGCAGCCAAGGACTACGAGGGTGCAGAGAGCGGCCGTGAGAGCCGAGGTTCGAGTTGATTCATCTGAGACGAGGACTGATCCGAGTAGCACCCCCTTACGGCAGACCAGATCGCTAGACTAGTGGCAGAGATGCAGGGCTTGCGCCAGACGATGAGCTCATTGGTGGAGGTTGTTCGAGCGCAGCGACAGTTGGTTGTCACCCCTGTTACCCAGTTATTCCTTGCGATCATCATGCAGTATTCCATCCCTTACATAGCATCGGTGGAGGCAGCCCCAGTTTACGAGACACGTCTTCCAGAGACCGTGAGAGTTTCGGAACAGTTGAGGAATCATACTGGTGTACCAGCCCAGAGTAGAAGCTTAGGACGAGGACAGTCGTTTGACTCTCATCCCCAAGGAGGACAGCAGTCAGCGCGTAGATGTTTACGATGCGGAAGCCTTCAACACCTCATCAGGCAGTGTTCCTTCACGCCATATCAGGGTCATATTTTGAGACGTCGTGAACGCGGAGGGTTCGCGCGGAGGGGTCAGGCTAGTAGAGGAGGAGTTCGGTCAGTCGCAGATGAAGGGCAGACACAAGTTTTCGCTTCGACTCATCGGGATGCTCAGGCGTCCAATGCTGTGGTTTCAGGTACTCTTTCAGTATGTTCTTTTGTTGCACTCGTATGTTTCCACACTTCATGCCGAGTTTAGGACGAGAGTCGTGCTAGGTAGATCAGCCGTTTGTTGTGTTAACTTCTGTCAGCGATCCTTTTGCTGCGCGACACGTAATTCGGTCGTGTGCCCATCGGATAGAAGATAGAGATTCGTCTGTCATTTTGATCCTCCTAGAGATGTTGGACTTAGCAATCTCCTGGGCACGGACTGGTTAGCTACGTGCTAAGCGTTGTGGACTACCGTGAGGAAACAATTAGGTTTTGTTTTCCCGGGCGAGTCAGTCTTGTTGTGCTGGTGGATAGGGGTGCCGCCTCTTACAGCTTGAATTTAGCCTTGTTCGCTAGTCGGCTTTCGAGGAGATGTCGTGGATTCTTGGCGTTATTCGCAATACCGTAGCCATAGTTGGTTTGTTGGACCGGTTTTCTTTTGTGCGAGAAATTTTCCGACGTCGTTCCAGATGAGCCGGCGAAGCTTAAGGAGCTAAGGATCTGTTGCAGAGTGGTTGTTGAGGGAGTTATGCGTCTGAGTGTTTCTCATTTAGGAAGCTCCTATTTCTGTTCGTCAAGAAGAAAGACGACAGATTGAGATTGTGTATTGATGGATCGCCTCTTGAATCGGATTACGGTGCGGATAGGTATCCTGTACCTCGCATTGACGATTTCTTCGATCAGCACTAGAGTGCGAGACTTTGTCTAAGTTGGTTAGGGAATTAGGTCATCATTGTTGCGGGTTCGGAGTGATGACATTCCGAAGACTGTCTTATGCGTGCTACGGGCCTTGTATGTTTTGGGTGTGTCACTGGACTCACCAATGCTCTAGCAGCATTTGTAGGTGTGATGGACTGGTTTTCTTCGGGCCGTTCCTCGACCAGTTATTGTTGTGTTATTTACGACATCCTGGTCTTTTTAGTGTGCCTTGAGGGATAGGGTAGCAATTGAGGATCTGTTTTACGGATACTGGGAGATCCCCAGCGGTTTGCTAGATTCTCGGAGTGTCCCTTCAAGCTTTTTTGTGTTGACTCCTGAGGCTTGTGTATGGAGTTTCGGCAGTTGAAGACTCGGTTAACAACTGCATCAGCTCTTTCCTTGCTTTTTGGTTCGGACGACTTTGTGGTTTAACTGTGATGTTTCGTGAGTAGGGCTCGAATGTGTACAGAGGTGACACAATGGAGTTATCGCTTTTGCTTCCCTACATTTGGAGGAAGTACGAGAAGGATATCCCACTCATGATTTGGAGATGGCCGAGGTGGTTTTGCGTTGGAGATTTAGAGACACTACTTGTTTGAGAGTTGTGTCAGATTTTCACAGACCACCAGAGTTAAATGTACATTTTCCTGCGGCGGATTTTGATTGTTGTGATAGTCCTCCGTAGATTTACAGTTCTTGTGCGATCGTTGAGTACAGCTTAAGTTCGTCTCTACTGAGAAGACAGCTTGCTCATGTCCGCGCCCGACCACTTTTCTTAAATCGCTTTCCCGAGACACTGCCCGCCAATGCTCGTTCGTCAGAGATACTGGAGCCTACTCGGCTGGGTAATGATTGGGAACCCTTGACTTGTGACAATGGTATGCTAGGTTAGAGAGACTCTTGTGTACCTGGTATTATGGGAAAGAGACGTAGAATCCTAGGGCAGGAACGTCGGTCAATTCTCTATACTCATTCAAGTTCCACCAAGATTTAACGTGACTTGTGAGATAGTTACGGGTGGGCAGGGATGTAAAGAGAAGTCTCGGGATGTGGTTTAAGTGTCTGTCTTGTTGTGTGCTTGAGTTGAGCAACTGAGACCGGCTGGAGAGTTGCAACCTCTAACCGTTCTGAAGAGGGAACGAGAGCAGATCTCCCCGAAATTTGTATGGTGTCCACCCAGGTTTAGTTAAGATGTGACTCCATTCGGATGTTTGTCATCCGGTGATACTCAGTTTGCTCAGTTGTTCTTGTAAGTTGTGTGTATGTAGATATTGTTGTCGACAGTTGGGGATCGTCGTTGCCATCGATAGGGTTCTCCTTTGATAGCAATTATCATGAGACACTCCAATTGGTAACCTTTAGGCGTAGAGGTTAGGTCGTGTCGATCACCAGTCTGTTTTCCTAACTCCGTGTTATAGGATTATTGGACCTCAGCTAGTTTAGAAACTTCGGAAATGACCCAGTTGTTTTAGGTCAGTATGAGAATTGTCCATTTCGGACAGAGATCAGATGCTGACCAAGATGGCCGCAGATTCGGGTTCGCAATGGCAGATCATGTATTCCCACGGAAACTTCCGATAAATGACATGTTGAGTTTGGAAAGCTTTCCAGGATAGCATGTCTTTTTAGGATCCTTAAGGCGATTTGTTCGTTGCCTTTAATTTGGCACTTCCACCCAGGTTAGTGAGTATTCACCCCGTGTTCCCTATGTCGTTACTTTGCAATTACCTTCATGACCTTTCTCATTGGATTCAGCGCCGGACCATTTAGTTCGAGCGTGATCCTTCGTTCACCAAACAGCCAGTCTTAAAATTGGACCAGCAGGTGAAGAAACTTCGATCGAAGGTCTTGCCATCAGTGAAGGTATTTTGGTGCATCCCAAACGATAAAGAGATCACTTGGGAGGCCGAGGGCGAGATGCGGAAGAAGTTCCCTCATCTCTCTAAAGGTATGCGTAGCTTTGTATTTTAAAATTCGGGGACGAATTTTCTTTAAGGGGGAAGATTGTAACACCTTAGGCTGTGTTTAGGGGTTAATTATATTTTAATATATAGTTTTAGTAAAAAGTTTACCTAATTAAGTTTCAAATATTTTATCTTAATTAGTGAGTATTTTATTAGGATTTTTCTAGGCACACACACACTTGTGCATGTAACTAAGGTTTAGATTTGGGGTTAAACCATGATTAGCTAGCATGAAGGATTAACCCATTCTCTTTAAATTAATTGATTTTTATTAGGTGTCATTGGATTTTATTTATTTGTGTGTTGTTTTGTTTATTTAAATTTCTTTTTTTTCCTTCTTTTGTTGACCTTGGTGTGAGAGAGGGGGTATGGGCATGGCATGAGCCATGCTCATTAAATAAAGAGAGAGGGAGAGAGGGAGGGGGATGTTTGACTTGTGTTCTCTCACTCTCACTCTCACTTCTCACTCTCAACACACATACACACACACCCTCACAACAAGCAGCAGCAGCAGAAGAAGCACCAGCAGCAGCCACTAGCAGCAGCAACAGCAGCAGAAGAGGCAACGGCAAGCAGCAGCATCAGCAACAGCATGGGGCAGCAGCAGTAACAGCAGCAGTAGCAGCTCCAGCAGCCCCAACAGCAGCTCTAGATCTTCTCCTTCCTCTCCTTCCTGCACTCTAAGATCTTTAAGTGTGTTATATGATCTGAGCCTACTTCCTTGCTTGCTAAACTAGTGATTTTAAGTTCCATTTGTGTTAAAAGAGAGAATTAGTGCTTGATTTGATGAATTAGTGTGAACTTTGGTTAAGTGCTATTAGTATGGGTTAACCTAGCCTAATTAAGCATTATTAGGACCACTTAAACCTAGTTAGACCCTAGATTACACCAAAATACCATAGGGTTTCAAATTGTGCAAAATTTAGCGTTTTAAGTTGAAATTTTAGCTCTCTGTGATCTGCTATAGGCCCGAGTAGTTCAGGTTAAAATTGAGTTAACTGGAGCACACTTGATATACCCTGGCCACACCACCAGAGCCCGAGACCCCCACCCTAATGTGAGGCCGCCGGTTTATTCATTATGGCCGCAATTTGCGGCCAGATGAGGGAATTTTTGGGTGTAGTTTGTGTGGGTAGGAATCTGCTACATTTCTAGGGCCATTGGTATGTATAATTTTATAAGTTGTTAGCCTGGGTAGAATCTGGGATGTTATATCGTATTTCTAGTACGTTTGGTTCGCGCGATACGCGCGATACACGAGAGAGTTCTGTGATCCAGCGCGTCGCGACGTGTCGGGTTAGCTTTAGACGCGTACACACGTTTTAGCGTATCGTTCACACGCGCGTTTAGTTCGCGACGCGAGCGTATCGTTAGGCTTAGATATCGCGTCTTACGAGTTAGTTGCTTATATATGGATTATTGTGTAAATTCCAGGTTCGCGGGCGGGTACGTCGTACGAAGCTAAGAAAGGGAAGCAGGTGGTCGGCTATGAGTAGCGCACGACCAGGTGAGTAGATTTAACATCTACGGAGAAATCTCCCGTATGGCGTTAAGCGTCAGGGCGTGTTAGGATATTTAGTATAGATGTTCATATGGACTGTAGTATCATACCTTATTGTTGCATATAGAAATGATAGCATAGGACACTGCACTGTCACTAACGGTTCAAGTTGCACGAGCACGATTTGTATGCTACACTCACACCGTTAGTGATTGCCAAGACACTCACATTATAGGATTGCTATAAATCATATATCATACTGATTCCGCCTTATTAATGTTGTCGTGATTTGCCGCATAACAGCATATGTTATATTCATACTTGGGCACATATACATCACATACCCATACGTGTACCACATACATGATATATTCATACTTGGACACATAAACATCACATACCCATACTTGTACCACATACATGATATATTCATACTTGGGCACATATACATCACATACCCATACTAATGCAAACCTATATTGATATCCTCATACCTGCGCACATGCACACTGTATACTCATACCAGTGCACATATATATTGATATTTTCATACCTGCGCACATGCACACTGTATACTCATACCAGTGCACACATACATTGATATCTTCATACTTGCTTAGATTACGCATTGAGATATGTTGTTTCCATATTAATTCTAGATTTGGGGAACCATGGATACTTCAAAAGAGAATAGTTAATTATTTAAAAACCCGGTTTCCCTTGATATGATATTTCGGTGCGTCCACCATGTGTTTTCTCGGTGCTAGAGTGATATATGTGAACCCGAATCGAGGAGTTGGATGAGGACGATTACGGGTATATGGTGGACCCGGTATGGTACCGCGGGGCGAGAACGGTTTCGCTGTGTAATAGACGGTGAGCCTGGCAGAGGGACTACTACCAACCAGTGATTGGTTGGACCTGGCGGTTTGTTCAGATCATAATATTGCATTTTACATTCCCCATTCTTATTCGTTTTATAAATAAACAGGTGTTTTTGACGCATGTCTGCTACATGTTACAGGTTACAGGTTCTTGGACAGAAAACAGTGAAAACGATGTAAAGACGATGAAAAAGTGGACTTTGACCAACAAACAGAAGACTCTTGATCAAGCCCACATCGAAGGACAGTTCACAATTTACAAGGCAACTCAAGTTCCAAGAATACAAAGCGAAAGGTTAAAAATCCATTGCAAATTGTTCATTGATGATCTGGAACCAATGTAGAGGCCCAATTGATAAAAGAAGCAAAGAACCAGAAGCCCAAAAAGACCGATAACAAAACCCTAAAGTTTCAGCACCCAAGCCTGCCATTGCCACGGTTCCGCGGCCGTACATTGCGCACGTCGGTGCAGAAAAATGGTGGCGGTGCGTCGGTGAATTGATTGGGATTTTTCGGGGGTATATCTGTAATATCACATCTGCGAGCAATTGTAACCCTAGTTTTCCTATTTCCTTATAAATATGTAATCAAAATATTGTAATGAGGATGCCTCTTTTGAAGAAATAAAATTCAGATTCAATTAGAATTGGAAGAGCATCATTCTTGTAAGTTGTCTTTTCTTTTCTGCCCTAGTTTTATAATTGAATTCTTGCCCTAGATAAATCATTCCTTTTGCCCTAGTTTAATCTAGTGTAGTATCTCTTAAACTGCAGTAGGTAAGTAATCTTAAAATAATGTTTTTAATAGATCCCCTAATGAGCGAGTAATTTCCTCGTTTGTTAGGGTTAGGAATAAGGGAGGGATTGAGAGATGAATATCTCTCATCTCTTTCAAGCCCAATAATTTGTAATAACTAGAACTTATTGCACGCATGCATGATCCGCTCCCTACGGCACCCTACCTACGAGGTAACGGTGAAACCGTAGTATAAAGGACCGGACATGCATGACTTCCATAAAGGTTAGATCAATTATTAGAAAAGGACGGACAAGGATCTAGAGGAAGAAAGCTCGTTTCTTCCCAATCATCCTAATCCCCTTTACTAATAATTGTTCTAACTTCTAAAACGATTTAATTGAGGGTATTGAAAGAGGTGTGAATTTTAATCTTATCAAACTCACCTTAGACCTAATCCTAGCAAGTTTCTTGATCATCGTACAACTTAGTTTTTATATTCAATTAAAAGACCAAACAACCATTCGAATCAGCTCGTAAGAACACTTAGGAAAATTACACATCCCTGTGGACCGACCCGTATTCACCGGCTAGCTGCAAAGCGGCGCCGTTTCTGATTGCGGTAAAATATTTTTGATCGTAAAATCCTTCACCAATCAAATGGCGCCGTTGCCGGGGGTGGCGTAAAATTTCTTTTGTGTAAATTCGGGTTGATATAAATCATAAAAATCTGAAAATAGAAAAAGTACAAAAAAAAATTATCAATTTTTATCTATTTGAAGGGTTTATTGTTTGAATCTTGCAGGAACAGCGAAGAATCTCGGATCTGGAAATTTACAGAAGGAGAAACAGAAAAGGGTACATCAGAACAGAGGGCAAACTCGACAACAGAATAATACAATTTTTCCAGGGCTCTGTTCCCACTACGCCGCCGCCCTTCCGCGGCCTTTATGCGCTTAAAACCGCGGTTCCGCCGCACTCCAGCCACGTCAGCTCCTCAATTTTGCATGGTTTGATCTCTCCTTCTCCCCTCTGCAACCTACAATATATCCTTTGTCAAATTTTCTGCAGGATTTCTTTTCGCTAAAAATCTTCTTCCCCCTTCTCAATAACAAATTTTCTACAGGTTTCTTTGTGCCGCGCTAAAAATAATTGATTGCAAGTGAATTTAATGTTTTGCATATTTTAATCGGACTTTAAGGGGCTATTGACCAAACTCAGATTGGGTGGGGATTTCATCACCCTTCCCAGGACCCCAGAAATCACTTAAAGCATTTGCATTGACCACAATTAATTAAAAAAATACTAGACTCAGCCCTAAAGACTTCGAGCTCAATAGGACAAAGGACTAGTCATAGGCATCAGCCGTTAATCCTAACCTGACTTTGCGGTGTCTAGGCAAGTGTGTCAAGGCAAGTGGTTACTTAATTAGGACCGCTACTTGTAGCGGGGAGCCTCCCACTTACCTGGCACTTACCTGGCCGCAATTGGCGGTGAAGAGGCGGTTTGAGGTCCTATTTCTAATCCTAGTTAGGAGCTGTCTAGCTGACCTAGGTGACCCTAGATCTAGGCCTGATTGTGCATGTGTGGTTGATCGCATTTGTGTCACAGGTCTCTTTTCAAAAATCTCTTTGCAAAATTCTCGCATAAAAAAAGAAAAATCTTTTCAAAACTTGCAACTTGTCGCTAAAGAAATCTTGCACCTCACTTACACCACTTCCTCTCATTGACGTTATCTTACCTCCACATTCTGTCTTGCATTTTTTTCTGACTACACTACCCTTATAGTGTATGTCACTTTGGACTAGGGACACTAGCGCCCGATTAGTCCGTGTTTCGTTAGTTCCGACCGACGAACCTTTCGACACCGAAGTCGAAATTCCGTCCACTTCCTTACCTCCTCCTTCAAATTCTTCTTCCGAAGGCATGTCGGGATACAATCCTAACAATACCTTACCGACGGGAATGATTCCACCTCCGTTAAGTGCGAATAACCCGAATCAACTGCCTGTTGAAGCGCCCGCACGAGTCGCGCTCCATGATCTCTTCTACCCTGTCCGCACTTCTTTACCTACCTGTCTTTCACCCCCACCGGCAAATGGGGACAATTTTGAAATAAAACCACATTTCATCAATATGCTGCCAAAATTTCATGGATTGGAATCTGAAGATGCTTATATCTTTATTAATAAATTCCAAAACGTTTACTCTATGATGAAAACGACCCAATTAAGTGATGACGCTATAAGGCTAAGGGTCATTCCTTTCACCTTATGTGACCTAGCCAAGAAGTGGCTATACAGCACCGCATCACATTCCATTAGAAATTGGGACGAGTTTATGAAAGCTTTTCTTAAAAAGTTATATCCTCATCACAAAACTGCTAGAATCCGTAATGAGATTATACAATTTTCATAGCTTCCTTCCGAACCATTTTGGAAGTGTTTCGAGAGATTTAAAGACCTACTCGTTCAATGCCCTCATCATGGGATCGAAAGTTGGCAACTTTGCCAAACATTATACGAGAGATTGAACTCGGCAACGAAGCAGTTGCTAGAAACCATCTGTCAAGGTCACTTTCTCTCCAAATCTAGTGAGGAAGCATGGAAGTTTCTTGAGGAACTTAGTGAACAAACAATTCAGTGGGAGAGCACCAAGACCACATCATCTTCTTATAGTGGTCAATCTAGGGTAGGCATACATCAAGTAGAGATGTCGATTGCTATGAAGGCCGAGATGGCCGCTCTTACGAAAAAGCTAGAAGCGATTGAGACCAAAATCTCATCGCCTTCTCTAGCCCCTGTTATGCCTCCACGAACTGTGTGTGCTTGTTGTTCGGCTCCATCACACATAACCGAAGAGTGTCCTTACAATACATCTACTCAATGACATGATCAAGTCAATGATGCCTTTCAGCAACGACAAAGAAACGATCCATACTCTTCTACATATAATCCGGGTTGGAGGAGTCACCCAAATTTCGCTTGGAACCAAAATCAACAATTCCAAGGAAATAACAATTTTCAAGGACCTCCTCCTCCTCCACAACAACAAGCACCTCCACAAACTCAATTTCAACAGAAACCTTTCCAACAACAACCTTACCCTAATCAAGTGAAAAATTTTGTGCCTAACACTTCTTACCCGCCAAACAATTTTGTTCAACCTAATAATGACAAGGTTAGCTCGCTCGAAAGAAGTCTAGATGCGTTCCTAAAGCAATCTACACAATCTACAGCAAGATTAGAGACTTCTATTCAATCTTTGGTGCAAAACAGTGCCTCACACGATCAAAGCATCAAATCTATTCAGGCACAAATTGCACAACTTAATGCAACATTGAGCGAGCGAGAAAAAGAAAAGCTCCCATCTCAACCATTGCCAAACCCCGGTCATGCACATGCTGCATATCAACAGCAAAATCATAACGTAAATGCTGTGACCACGTTGAGATCGGGAAAAATGTTGCAAAACAATGCAGGTATTAACAATGACACCCCTGCCGGTGGCCCTTCTTCATCTTCTTCATCTTCTTCTTATTCCTTAGAGCCTATTCTCCATCCTAAACAAGGCTCTACTACTTCTAGCTCGAACGGACCCAATTCTCACAATACGAACACATCTACATGGGGTTCCGTTCCAACTCAACAATATGATCCGCAAAAATTGGACTCAACAACTTTTCAAAACGTTCATTTTCCAAACAGGTTGAGATCCAATAAACCAACTCCACAGATGGAGAAGATTGTAGAGTTGTTCAGACAGGTTAGCATAAACATCCCTCTTTTGGATGCAATCCAACAAGTTCCTTCATATGCAAAAATCTTAAAGGAATTATGCACCAAAAAGAGGAAGTCACAAGTACCAAAGAAAGTTTTTGTGGCTAGTGTTGTTAGCGATGCTCTTGTCCAATCTTTACCCCAAAAGTAAAAGGACCCTGGTTGTCCTACTATTTCGATAACAATTGGGGACAAGAACATCAATAGAGCACTTTTAGATCTTGGGTCTAGTGTTAACCTGCTTCCCTACTCCGTGTACGAACAATTAGGGGTTGGAGAGTTGAAACCCACTCGTTGTACTCTCCAAATGGCTGATCGATCAATCACCCATCCTAGGGGTGAGCTAGAGGATGTGTTGATCAAAGTTGGGGATTTCATATTCCCTGTTGATTTTATTGTTATGGACACACAACCTGTTGCTAACCCACGGAACCAAATTCCGGTGATTCTCGGTCGACCATTTTTGGCCACTTCCAACGCCGTAATAAATTGTCGCAATGGCTCCATGACTCTATCCTTTGGGAAGGCGTCTAGTGAGTTCAATATTTACAAGTTAGGAAGTCTGCCCCCCATGCCTAAAACTAGTACACGAGAAGTTTGCTCCATTCACGAAATCACGCAGGAGGACTGTTAGTTATATGTATGCCCTAAAGGCCATTACTATACATTGGATGTATACTGTAGTGGATGCTGGGACATATATAGGGAGGACTTTCTTGCTCGACATGATAGTATGCTATCTGGTTGCTCTTTACCTTAACGTGTACTCTGATTGTCTCTCTGTTACATGTTGGTAAAGCCCTTAGGATGTGTACTTGACTACCTGGACTATGATGCGGATCATACTAGTGGGGACATGGTAGTCTATAAGTACATCCTTCAAGGTCCCTAGTCGTGGGTGTATCGAGACGGGGCATCGATATACCAGAGTAGACTAGCGTATACCTTCTCGACCCATACAGATGGGCGATGGATGATCCCATATCCATTGATGTTTGACATCAGAGATGATATACGGGTGCTCTGTGTAGACTGGATACACTGGACGGACTCGCCGAGAACTCCCAGATGGTATTATACCTTACGTCAGATGGCAGTTCTCTGGTGACACTGGTACAGAGTAGTCTGTTGACCCGAGATCGTCATGCAGTCTTGTGTGGTTCCCACTGTGCTTTGATTTCCATCTTACCGCGTCCAAGAGGGCGTGCAAAACGGTGGTTTTTGGGTACAGTCCCGAGTCACATGGAGGCAATGAGCGATAGGAGGGGATTCGTCTCTCCCGGTATAGGGAGTTGATGTTGCGCTGTGTTCGATTGGCTATAACCGGAAATCCCTAGCCAGGGTTGCTGAGATTTAATGGTAAGTGTTACCAGTAGTTTCTCGAACTGTTATAGACCTCATATCGACACGACTTATCGAGTTGTTGGGGTCTGACGTTTACCACCCCTAGGCAAGATATGCGATATATCAGACGAACAGACCGGACTGTACGGTAAGTGTTACTGGTTGGATTCACAGGAGTGTGAGCGGGCTTACTCGTCGATCTTCTGATCGCTCAATACCCGGGTGGCCGTTACGTTTAGCAGACCGCTTGCGGCTTGTGGGTGTTTGATATGATCATCATCTACTGCCGGCGTATTGACGAGTCTTTAGAGTCCTACACAGAGGTTTCCTGGCTCAAGCGAAACGAAATAGGAGCGCATATGAGATATGTGCGGGACCGAGAATAATGCGTGTATGTGATACCGTATTCTATTCTCGCGATGAATGTATCGATTGGTTGTATGCGATATAACCTAGTTATCGAATCAAAGGTTGATTCGATAAGCCGATACATTGGATATTAGTCGGTTGTAGGCGATATGACCGGATTGTTAAATCAAGTATTTATTTAATGATTTAATGCATAATTATATATTTGATATATTACTTTGCATTAACTAGTATTGGTTCACTTTAAAAGGATTTTCTCACTTGAAGTACACAACTTGTATATGTGATATACTTTTGTGCACTTGTTTATCATGTTTGATGATGCATGCTAACTTGGGTGTAGTTTTGGTTTAAACCTTGGTTATGTAAATGGTTAAGGTTTTTATTTATTTATTCATTTATTTATTTCATTTTGGCAAGAAATAAAATGGTTGCTAGTTTTGTTTTATGTTGAAAGTTCATGAAGGTTTGAAAAGTTGACCATTTTGTTTCTTTCCTTTATCCTAACCATTCCACTTAACCTTAGTTTATTCTCTACACCTAATCATGGTTTGAATATGATAAGTATTGATTTTCTTTTCCATTTTAAATTAACACTTATCATATTCTTGCTTCTTCTTCTTCTTCTTCACTTCAAGAAAAAGCTTGCTATCAACAATGGCAACTTGTGAAAATGAGTGAGAAATCCAATTCTAAAGTGAACCCATCTCCTATTTCTTCATCCTCTACCTCTTGCCAAGTAGTAGAATGTGTTTTCTTCACAAGTTTCATGACTTGGTGAATTGGGAGCTTGATCTTGTGATGCCTCGACGTAGATCATCTTCGGCATCGTAGTCGATGACCTAGCCCGCCCATTTCTCCGATGAAGCCGACGCTAGAGCCCAGGATTCCATTTGGACAGCGAGGAGACTTCATTGCGGAGCTATGAAGGTGGAGGACCGGATCTACAAAGGTTGTATTTCTGTTCTTTTAGTTAACTTGTTAACTAGTTGCATGTGTTCGCCTAAAATTCTAGTTAACGATCTAGTCTAGGGTTTCTCGGCACTTGTAAATTTGAAATTGGCATGGTTGATGCCTTGTGAGACCTCTTGAGAGTGCCTAGGAACCCTACAGAGGTATCAGAGCGTAGCTAGAGCCTTAGGCGATGCGTAGACGAAGTTTGAAACCCGATCGACCCGAAACCCTAACCCGATAATGCTCTCTGGACTTTTTTCAAAAACTGGGTTTTTTCACATTAAAAATATGCAGAAAATTCAGCAGGGAATTGTAAGAATTACTGTGAAGCCCGTACCCATAATTCCATCAAAGTGCGGCGGAACCGCGACAGAAGCATGGCTTCTGCGGCGGTTCCGCGGCCAACTAATGAGTTTAGTCAACCATTTTTGCACAGTAATTCCTATTTTATGGTGCTGTATTTTCTGGGAATTTTTAATTTGATTTAAGAGTTGAGTGTTCTGGGGTTGTATTGGGAGTTCGTATATTCGATCGGATTATCAAACTTTGTCTATGTGTTTTCCGGATAAATTTTAGAATATGTTAAAAAGTTCGACCGGATATAAATACCCACCTTTTCCCCTGTCGGGAAATTTCCAAGTGTTGGACTTTTCCGTAGTTTAATAACGTTCTAAGTAGTGCAAGTAACGCGATGGTCCCTCTAGAAGACAACAAACCTTAACTCGATTATGTGACCGTCTTGAACTGCCCTTTGAACCTTCGGGTTTGGGGCAGTACGGCGTGCCACATGTGAGGCGTTGGCTTGACCCTTCTACGGCTGGACCGTTGGTACTGAGGCATGAACTGGATGTTTTTAAACTTGTTTAATGTGTTGAGATGTATCGGGAAAACTTGGGTGTTTGAATGTTCGATCGGAAATTTTAACATTTTCTATTTATCCGGAATGTGATACAATAATTGGAATTCACAAGAAGTTATGAGATAACTGAATGAATGTTATAAATCTAGCGGTTTAGTCTCACTTGATCGGTTGCCACGGAATTTTGATGTGATCAAAAGTCCGTCGCAATCACGTAGCGTGCGCGGATAATCACCGGGTAAACTTAATAGACAGCCTCACTCCATAGCCCCGACCAAGTGACTGTAGGAGAACCCCGTCGCCGAAAGCATCCGTTCGGGTGCTCGCGGCAGCGGTGTTCCGCTTTGGTGCGCTTTGTCGACGGCATCGGGGGTGCAGCCGCCTAGTAAAGTTTGCGACGAGCATTCGATCAGGATGTCGGGAATCTTGTTGAATTGCCCGACTTGATATTGAAAAGTGTTTTCGATAACGAGACTAAAATACGGGGTTTATAATTGTTAGGCATGCGATGTCTAAGGAATTCATTTGATTAGGCATGCGATGTCTATGCAAGTTGCGGATTCCAACTGTTGTAGTTTTACACTTTCTTTTCTGTGACCGTAAGTGTAATGTGTGGTATCGCCGGTTTCGTTGCTATATGTCAACGACAATTGGGATGCGCATATTTACTTACGTTGATGACATGTGATGTTATGTGTTGCTGGATATGTTATATTGGATCGTCGTGTTTGAATAGCCGGGGGTTTTTATGTGAGATGAGTGTTTTTCATTTTCATTCATGTAAAAACTTGTATGTAATATTCTTTTATTGGGGCACTTCCAGGTTGCGGAAGTTGTCACCTTTTGTATATTATTTACTTTTCCGCACTAGGATAGACCCAAGAAGGGGAGCACAAGTAACCGGGTTCTGGAGTCCAGTGGGAGACCAACTCGAGGAGTCGAGTCCGGGTCTCCTAACTCTAGAATTGGTAGGGTTGCTTGCCGCTCTCGTAGGGGTCTAGGGGTGTGGGTTAGGCTATTCATCACGACCGTGGAATCCGTGTTTTATACTGGCTCGTATTGAAAACACGGACGTCCTAGTATATCTAATATTTCATATGTTTCTTCTGCTGCGATATCTGTGATGTGATCATGTGATGTTCTGTGATGGATACTTTATATAGTATATATGATATATTATATAGACGTTACTTATGTTTTACACCCGCGCTAGCCCTGTCCCGCTCTGTCGTTAGTTACCTAACCGAACGGTGCACGAGGGGACATCCAGGCGAATGCGGATGGCATAAGTGTACGTCGTATTTATCTGTGATGTTTAGGTACTTAAATGATGGGACTTCATTAATGTGATTAATGAAAGTAAAAGAAACCTAAAGATGTTGTAGAATCGAATTTCAAAACTAAAAAAGGTAGCTACAGTTCTTGCTTTGCATCGCGGTGTTCCTTGTAGAACATCCTGCACCTTATTCGATAAGGAAAGGACCGAGATCCCTTCACTGGGAGTGACTCCTTTAGCAAAACTAGAAAAGCCTCAAAAACACTCCATTTTAAAATCATTTGATTCTACAACGATATCAAGTTCATTACGCAATAGGTTTTCATGAAAAACCTGTCGTAGCCCTCCGTCATTTCAGATAAGTACTAGTTAGTATTCGTGCTGCGGTAGTTTGGCATTCGTCAAGGCGTAGTGTACGGTAGCTAACTAGTATTTATCTGCTTATGCATATGATGCAGATTGGATTAGGGTATTCGTACGGCGTTGTTTGGCATTCGTCAAGGGTCGTGCGGGTGGGTTTAATTCGATCAAGAAATGTACGGGTTGAACTTGACTAGTGGACTATGGGTTGTTTGGCATTCGTCAAGGTCATAGGACACTAGGGGTAAAATATTATCGGGAATTTCAAGTGTTGAAATTTGCAATGAGATTGCATACCTTCTATGAGATAGTTGGATCCCGATACCCACTGCGAGTAATTGTTACTCCTGGGAGAGTTTTATACATTACAATTAGCCGATCAAGTAGGTGTCTAGAAAGGTGTCAACGGGGTTAGCCTCTGGGAAAACGAGGTTTACATTAATTAGGTTCGTGCGAAAGCACGGGGGACCTCCCTCAAAGTACCGACACTGGCCTGGCTGAAAGATTGGCGAACTTGTAGTGTGTAATTAATCCCGGCTAGTCTTTCTTTTTAGGGTTTGAAGGAAGATTTGATGAAAAGCAGTGGGAGCCATCCTGATTAGATAAAATAATAACCAATCTGATCTTGCAAGAGCGCACGCTGAGTGTTTTCTTCTCTCTCTCCTGGTAGCGACCATATTACGCCTTAATCAAGATAATAATACGGATTATTGACCGAACCCGCTTGTTATACTGAGCTGGGGAACGTTGGTCCCGCTCCAACTTATAATTGTTATAAGACAGAGCAGGAAATTGGGGATTACCAGAATTCCCGTGCCGCCCAAATGAAGAGAGTGCATGTTGATGCATCATCTTCGGGTGTGTTCGTTACAAAGAACTGTTTCTCAGTATCCTCCGCATCCTGGGTATATGATACCGGATCAGGATCCCAGATATGTAATCTGTTACATAGGGCTACAAAAAGGTAGAAAAACTGAGAACGGGTGATAAGTTTCATGAGGCAGAAAACGGGGCAAGAGTTGCAGCCAAGTCTGTTGGTCACTGTCACCCTGTATTACCGATACATTGATTCTGAACAAATGTTATTAGATACCGAACCTGATATACAAAATCATATCTGTCTCTTTATTAGTAAAGAAACGGTAAAATTTTGTATTGTTGGATAATGTTTTGAACATTTCCTATATCAAAAGTTGATCGGATCAGGCACGTTATCTAAAAGCGTTGATGTTCTAAATCAAACTACAGTTCTTGGTATACAGAACACACACAAGAGGAAGAGTTCAGAAATGAACGGATCCTTCTTGAGGTATTGTAGACTAGGTCATATCAATGCGACCCAACTAGCTGGAGTTACATACAGATGCATATTTAAATTAGTTTAAATTTACATCTTGTGAAACTCGCCAGTCATGTCACAAAGATTAGATGACCATAGCTCCGTTTACTGGAAACAGAGAAAGAGTTAGTGAACTCTTGGGATGATACATGTTGATGTATAAAGGTCCCCTGTCTACACATGCCAAGACTGGTTTTTTGTATTTCATTACATTCTTTGATAATCTCTCGAGATTCAGACATATGTTCCTGTTGAAACACAAGTCCGAACCTTTTGAGATATTCACAGAATATAAATCAGAAGTAGAGAACCAAAATACGGGTATAAGTATTATGTCCTTTGATGTGATCGAGGAGGAGAATACTTGAGCACGGAAATCCTGGACTATTCTAAAGGAGAATGAGATTCTCTCTCAGCATTACTCCTCTGTATACACCATAGCACGATGGTATATCGGGGCGGAGCAATCACACCCTATATGATATGGTGCGCTCTATGATGAGTATTACTGAGTTACCTGTTTCCTTTTGGGAGTTATGCACTTATGAAGTTGCATACCTATTGAATAGGGTTCGAATCAGATCACAGCCTACCACTCCATATGAGATATGGTATGGGAAGATCCCATGTCTTAAGCTAGTTAAGATTTGGGTTGTCCGGCCTATGTCTAAAAGCAAAATCCGGACAAGCTCGAGGCAATGTAAGTTATGTAGAACTGGAAAGGTTCCAGCTATACAAACTACAGCTGATGATTTGGTAGAACGGAAAGATTCAATAGTAACCAACGAACCTCAGCCTCTCCGCCGATCTAGTAGGGTTCCTCACCCACCTGAGAGATACTTCTGTTTCTCTATGACAGTGGGAGCGAGGATTTCATCATGAGATGATGACCCAACTAGTTTCGAGCTGGCCATCAGGAGTGGGACTCTGTAAGAATGGCTGAATGCTTAGCAATCTGAGATGGAATCCTTATACACCAACAAAGTATGGACTTTGGTTGCAATATCTGAAGGGTTAAATCCCCATCAGGAGCAAGTATATCTTGAGAAGATTACTTGGTGTACATGGAAAAGTTGAGACTTTCAAAGCTAGACTTGTTAAAGGTTTTTCGTCATCGACCAGGCGTGGATAATGATGAAACCTTTTCCGGTGCCTATGCTTAAGTCCATCCAGATCCTACTTGCCACGGCTACATACCATGACTACGATATCTGGTGGTTGGGTGTCATGACAGCTTTTCTAAATGATGTTTTAGAAGAGAGAGTCTATAAGTACACAGCCAGAGGGCCTCGTAGATAGTGGGAGCAGCGGAAACGTGTGCAAGATGCTTTATAAGATAAAGCAGGCATCGCGGAGTTGGAACGTCTGTTTTGATGTGTTAGTCAAACAGTTTGACATCATCAAAATGGTAGATGAACCTTGTATAAACAAAAAGGTAGTAGGGAGTATGGTGGCGATTCTCGTAGAGTACGTGGATGACATACTCTTGATAGGGAAGGAGTTTCCTATGCTACGCTCGGTCAATCTCCGTTTATCACAAGGATTCTCCATAAAGGATCAAATTGATACCTCCTAAATTCTGAGTTCTCATCTATGAGATAGATGTAATTGGATGTTAGGATACTCACTAGATGTAGTGAGATGGTATCAATTGATCCAGGGGAGAATCACTGGAAGGGTTCCAGGGTGATAAAGACGACTGAATGTCAGTCACAGGCATTGTCTTTACCCTCAGTAAAGGGACGGTATGTTGGAAGAGTTCCAAGCAAGATACCGTGGCATACTAGATGATAAAGGCTGGATACATCGCTACTTAAGATGCTACCAAAGAGGCTGTCTGGGTGTATATTAGTTCATGAGATGAACTTAGTTCCTACCATTGTGAGACAATGGAGTTGTGGCTTATGCCAAGGAACGTCCGTCCCATCAGTGATCCAGACATATTCTAAGGCAGTATCACCTGATCATGGAGATGGTTGATCTCCAGGGTGATCGAGGTTAGGAGAGTAGACTGAGAGGACAACACGGCGGATCCACTCACGAAAGGCCTTTTCCCAGAGAGAGACTTTTATGGGATGGTTGAGTATGAGATACTACAACCACTGCTATCAGATGGCCCTAGTGCAAGTGGGAGATTGTTAGTTATATGTATGCCCTAGAGGCCATTACTGTACATTGGATGTATATTGTAGTGGATGCTGGGACATATATAGGGAGGACTTTCTTGCTCGACATGATAGTATGCTATCTGGTTGCTCTTTACCTTAACGTGTACTCTGATTGTCTCTCTGTTACATGTTGGTAAAGCCCTTAGGATGTGTACTTGACTACCTGGACTATGATGCAGATCATACTAGTGGGGACATGGTAGTCTATAAGTACATCCTTCAAGGTCCCTAGTCGTGGGTGTATCGAGACGGGGCATCGATATACCAGAGTAGACTAGCGTATACCTTCTTGAACCATACAGATGGGCGATGGATGATCACATATCCATTGATGTTTGACATCAGAGATGATATACGGGTGCTCAGTGTAGACTGGGTACACTGGAAGGACTCACCGAGAACTCCCAGATGGTATTATACCTTACGTCAGATGGCAGTTCTCTGGTGACACTGGTACAGAGTATTCTGTTGACCCGAGATCGTCATAGAGTCTTGTATGGTTCCCACTGTGCTTTGATTTCCATCTTACCACGTCCAAGAGGGCGTGTAAAACGGTGGTTTTTGGGTACAGTCCCGAGTCATATGGAGGCAATGAGCGATAGGAGGGGATTCGTCTCTCCCGGTATAGGGAGTTGATGTTGCGCTGTGTTCGATTGGCTATAACCGGAAATCCCTGGCCAGGGTTGCTGAGATTTACTGGTAAGTGTTACCAGTAGTTTCTCGAACTGTTATAGACCTCAAATCGACACGACTTATCGAGCTGTTGGGGTCTGACGTTTACCACCCCTAGGCAAGATATGCGACATATCAGACGAACAGACCGGACTGTACGGTAAGTGTTACTGGTTGGATTCACAGGAGTGTGAGCGGGCTTGCTCGTCGATCTTCTGATCGCTCAATACCCGGGTGGCCGTTACGTTTACCAGACCGCTTGTGGCTTGTGGGTGTTTGATATGATCATCATCTGCTGCCGGCGTATTGACGAGTCTTTAGAGTCCTACACAGAGGTTTCCTGGCTCAAGCGAAACGAAATAGGAGCGCATATGAGATATGTGCGGGACCGAGAATAATGCGTGTATGTGATACCGTATTCTATTCTCGCGATGAATGTATCGATTGGTTGTATGCGATATAACCTAGTTATCGAATCAAGGGTTGATTCGATAAGCCGATACATTGGATATTAGTCGGTTGTATGCGATATGACCGGATTGTTAAATCAAGTATTGATTTAATGATTTAATGCATAATTATATATTTTATATATTACTTTGCATTAACTAGTATTGGTTCACTTTAAAAGGATTTTCTCACTTGAAGTACATAACTTGTATATGTGATATACTTTTGTGCACTTGTTTGTATCATGTTTGATGATGCATGCTCACCTGGGTGTAGTTTTGGTTTAAACCTTGGTTATGTAAATGGTTAAGGTTTTTATTTATTTATTCATTTATTTATTTCATTTTGGCAAGAAATAAAGTGGTTGCTAGTTTTGTTTTATGTTGAAAGTTCATGAAGGTTTGAAAAGTTGACCATTTTGTTTCCTTCCTTTAACCTAACCATTCCACTTAACCCTAGTTTATTCTCTACACCTAATCATGGTTTGAATATGATAAGTATTGATTTTCTTTTCCATTTTAAATTAACACTTATCATATTCTTGCTTCTTCTTCTTCACTTCAAGAAAAAGCTTGCTATCAACAATGGCAACTTATGAAAATGAGTGAGAAATCCAATTCTAAAGTGAACCCACCTCCTATTTCTTCATCCTCTACCTCTTGCCAAGTAGTAGAGTGTGTTTTCTTCACAAGTTTCATGACTTGGTGAAGTGGGAGCTTGATCTTGTGATGCCTCGACGTAGATCATCTTCGGCATCGTAGTCGATGACCTAGCCCGCCCATTTCTCCGATGAAGCCGACGCTAGAGCCCGGGATTCTATTTGGACAGCGAGGAGACTTCATTGCGGAGCTATGGAGGTGGAGGACCGGATCTACAAAGGTTGTATTTCCGTTCTTTTAGTTAACTTGTTAACTAGTTGCATGTGTTCGCCTAAAATTCTAGTTAACGATCTAGTCTAGGGTTTCTCGGCACTTGTAAATTTGAAATTGGCATGGTTGATGCCTTGTGAGACCTCTTGAGAGTGCCTAAGAACCCTACCAGGACTACGAGCTTGAAATATTTTTGTTTGATGAGAACAGTTTTGACGTCACTAGTGCGTCCCTCCTTGAGCCTACCGCAGCTGACACAACCGATATTGATTATGAATGTTTTACTTTTTCGGATGACGACGACTCACAGCCCGAATATGAGTCTTTTGAATTTTTGGATGAGTTAGTTGAACCATCCGAATCGGTTGTTTGCAGTGATTTCGAACCTGTGTTGGAGTCCTTTGAGTTCGAGGTAGATTCCCCAATTTTACCTATGATTCTTTCGCCTCCGAAACTCGAACTTGTGCCCTTGCCGTCTCACCTTAAATATGCTTACATATGTGAGAATGAGACCTTTCCCATTATAATATCGGCCTCTCTAGCCTTTGAGCAAGAGAACGCTATTTTAATGGTCTTACAAGATAGGCGGCAAGTTTGCGGTTGGACTATGGCGGACATCGAGGAGATTAGTTCCCTTATAATTGAATATCATATGCATATGATGGATAATGCCAATTCAATAAAGGATCCACAGAAACATCTTGGGGATATTTTGGTTAGTCAACCTCCTCCTTTAGAAGTTGAACCACCCCCATTTCTTTTAATAAGCTACGAGAATGCCAATATTCCACTGATTGTTGATCATTCCCATTCTCGTTTTGATTCATCACCACCTCCTATCTATTCACCTCCACACTTTCCATACCACCACTTCTATCTTTCCCAACTCTTTTTGGATCGCTACAACTTATTCTTCCACCAACCGATACTCTTTACAGATAAATTTTTCGACTGGTTGGTGGTGACGTTTGGTCTTTGCAAAGTTTGGCAATGACGTGTAACTCTATTTCAATGAAGTTTGGGGGGGGGCCTTTCTGTATATATTTTTGTTTTTCTTTTAACAATATAAAAAATAAAAAAATTATTATAAATAAATAAATAGGGGAGTGCCGACATTATCGACCCACTTGGTGTAGCATGACAGTGAGGACACTGTCCGGTTTAAGTTTGGGGGTATGCTCGGTATGTCTTCTTCCTTCGCACTCATTTGTACATACTTTTGCATTGGCATATTTATTTGAAAACCCATAAAAAAAATTGAAAATTTTCAAAAAAATTAGAAAAAGTATTGTATTTAATTTTGGCTATATTTAACTTGAGTTTAACAAATAGGTTAGCTGGCTACGAACAACTAGATCTTAGACTTAGTAAATTAAAAACCCTAAAAATAACATTCTTTAAAGATTAACGGTAGAAAATATATGTCTTTGTAGTTTATTTAGAAATAGGCAATTTCTAAGTTCACTTCTTGGGCTAATTTGAAATAAAGGAAAAATATTGATATTCTTATTAGAGTCTAAGTTTGAAAAATAATTCCTAGCTTAAGTCTAGATTCTGAAAATGTATACCCTACAAATTGCACAATCACATACCTTGAAACTTGGAATAGTAGAAGAGACCTTGAAATGCTCTTGTCTAAAGCCTTTAGTTCGAAGAAAATAAAAAAATGTGTGAATAAAGAAAAAAAATGAACACTGGTCTTTGTGATTACTTAAGGCTGCAAAAATAGATAAAAATATTTAGCGAGGGTGCTTCATCACCTAGTGCCTTAGACCAACTGGTTTGGGAGTCACTGCTAAAAGCCTTGGGTGTTGCAAGACTAGGAATTACGCTTTAAAGAGCAAACATATCTTGTAATCGGTTGTTGGTACCTCAAGAAGTATTAACAGTCGCATGAAGGATGTGTAAGCAAAAATTCATTAAGAATTCACCAGTTAATTAGTGCTTTGGACAACGGACAAGGGTATGATTGCTTGATTTGAATTTCCAAGTGTAGGGGTGATTTATACACACACGTGGGGATATATGATTAGAGTTGAGATAAGAGAAAGGAATGAAGAATAGAACTTGTATCTTTAGTGGAGTTGATAGAAAAATTCCTAAGTGGAGATGGAACCTTAGAAGGAAAACTTGGGAAATGCTGAAAGCTAAGTAATTCTATAGAACATATATAATCTTAAGTTAAATGATGAGGAAGCGTGAAGAATATGGGTGCATAATTTACGAGTCGACGATAATAGAATTCCTTGTTAGAAAACCTAATTGGAGAACAAAAGTCAATGGGCCGAGTTGATAGGATTTTGTGGGTAGTATCCGCTGAAAACCCTCAGGAGACAACACTCCTCCTACTAGGGACACCTAGAGGTTTAACGGCTTATTGCACGTGCTCAGTGCAATCGCATTTTCCCTGCGAGAGTGTGTTCATACCAGAATATTGCATTTTATACCGCCCATTCTTACGCTCGTTTATTTATAGGCAGGTGCTTTTGATCAGTGTTTGCTACATATTTGCAGAATACTGGTTCTCAATTCTAAACAGTGAAATCCATGGAATAGTACGACAAATTCTGGATTACTGCCAACAACAGATAAAACACGGGTCTCCGCTCTCTATCCGTGTGTTGCCACATACCAGTTTAAGGGACAAAATGGCAAATCGATTGTCATGTCATGCACAAAGCTCAATGTCAACACAAGATCCAAGAAATCTACGCGGAGCTCGAGGAAATCATGGCAAAAGATCCACATCACATCACCTCTTGTTCTACTGAAATTCTGGAATAATTGTGAAGAGATTATGAGAAAAGTCATATACCAAACAGCAGACAACTTCAAGCCAGGGGACCCCAAAAAGTACGAGGAGCCAACTACTCTATACGGCCGCGGAACCGCGGCATAAGCTTGCTTAGGCCGCGGAACCGCGGCCGTACAGTGTCCTCTCTCTGTCGTATTTTGGGTGCATGTTGGTCTTTTCATTTATGGGCAGATTATTGCCCTAGGTTTCCCATTCCCCTCCTATAAATACCCCAGATCTTAACCATTGCAAGGTGTTCAATTCTTTGTTCCTCTTTTGTAGTTTTAGTTCTTCTTCTTCTTCTTCTTCATTCTTCCTCCATGGAAATGTAGTGAGAGCATTGAGTGGATGTGAATAAAGATGAAGGTTTTTGTATTATTCTTTTTGTTTAGCTTCCCCCTTGAGCTCTCTACCTTAACTTGATCTTGCAACCTCTTAAGTGAGCTTGCAAGTTTAAGTTTTGGTCATTGGTCTCAAGGGGTTGTATCATTTTGCTCTCTCCTTAGTACTTCATTTCACATGAGTTCTTTACCCTTCTCTTGATCTTGCAACCTCTTGATTGAGCTTGCAAGTTTAAGGGTTGGCTATTGATCCCATACTTGTTTTGAGTTCTATGGTTCTTGTAATTACTTTCTTGCATTTTTCATTCTTGTCTTTAATTACTTGCAATTTATTACCATGCACTTTAATTCCATGCTTGTAATCTTTTCTTTTCTTTGTTCTTTTCTTTTTGTTCCCTCTTTTTGGTTCGTTTTTGTGAATGGTTGTAATTATCATTGTTAAGAATAAATACGGTATTGTAAGTTAAGATTTTCTTTCTCATTTCCTTTTCCCGTTATTTTCCATTGAACTCCGCCCAAACTATACGCAAGCGCTCCGTTAGGCACCCTACCCTAACAAGGTAACGGTGATTCCTAACCGCGACCGATTGCGTTCGGTTTGGCCGGGGGCGAAAGCAAGAGACAAGAACGGAAGGACAAGGGTAAATAAGCCGTATTCGACGAATACTGCGCTTAAATCCCCTAATCCACGTTGTTGCCGATTGCTCTAGCTTCAATTGGTCAAGACTCGGCTCAAAGGTTTTGAGTACGGATTTCTTTAGCTTACAATCTCGTATCTTTTTTTTAACAACTTTATACTTGCAAATATTACACATAGGTTAGATTGAACAAACTCATACAAATTCTTTATTGACTCGTCTAAAACTCGAACGGACATACAACCATCTTCCTGTGGATCGACCCATGCTCAACCGGCTAGCTGCATAGCGACACCTTCCTGATCGCGGTTATACTTTAGAACTTTGAACATCCGACACGCCAAAAGGTGCGATCAAATGGCGCCGTTGCCGGGGAGACGGTAGCGTATTTTCTTTCTTGTTATTCGGGTTAATATTCTTTTTGTATATATTTATAAATAAAAAAATTAATATTTTTGTTTTTTTTGATAATTTTTGTGAGCAAGTCTGCAGATTTTTGCGGATTTGCAAACGGCGATTGTGGTGTGCAAAGTGTACGTTCAAGGCTAAGGTGATTGCAAAGTACAGTGCCAAAGATCCGGGTAGTTTGACCCGCGCAAGCGAACTTTTCAAGCTTACCGGATTTGATTCAACGGGGGTTTCCTAACCCAAAAACTTAACGGTACGTACTTTACTAACACCTTCTTCTCAAATCCGACGCATCCAATATACTATTCTTTGCAGGATTCTTTGCAAGTTCGCTAGCAAACGCAAAAAATTGACTAACCCGTATTTGTTGCAGTGCCGTGCTTAATATAAAAAACGATTGTTTGATTCTTTGAATAATTTTTTATTGAATTGCGTATTGCATCAATTAATACGGACTTAAGGGCAAGCGAACCCCACAACATACGGTAAAGGATTTCATCACCTTTTCCGTGGCCCTCAAATCACGAACTTGAGCATAACGTTTACCCGCACAAATTTTAAAAGAAATTAGACTTTAAGCCTTATGGACTTCGCGCTCATTAGAAGAAGTTAACCGTGTTTAGAATCTCGCTTAACGGTACATTGTTTACGGGGTGTCTAGGAAAGTGTTAACGGCGAAACTGCCAAAAGAGAAAGGGTTATTTAATTAAGGAACTTCGCGAAAGCGTTGGAAAACCTCCCCTTATCTCTGCACTTACCTGGCCTCGTGATCAGTGTATCTTAAGCCCGTTTCTCGACACAGTTTTACTTCGACAATCATGTTTTGGGGCAGGTCTAGTTGACCTAGGTGAATCCTAGAACGATTAGGTGTCTGGTATTTTTGTGTCGTGATTGTTTTTGTCCAGATTCTTTTTGTGTGTATATTTCATTCTTTTGTTAATATCTAAAAAAAAAGAAAAAAAATCACATTCTTTTTCCCCTCCTTTTCTCTTCCTTTCTTTCTTTCTTCTTTTCATATCATGGGTACTCCACCTAGAAAAACTCTTGCCGAACTTTGGTACCCACAACCAGACATTATTTCTTACGGTTCTTGCTTTGGCCGAACGTCGAACGATCCCTCCATGCCCAAAATCTCTTTGAAAGATCGGATAGAAGCGTCTATGACAAACACTTGCACTCCGCATTCCACTTTGTATCAACCTTTTCAACCTCCCGCACCCGCTTATGTTGATACCCCTTTTGCAAGTCGTCCTTTTTCCATCGCTGAACATATTGAACAATCTCATAGCCGATCTTTCACTCCTTTCACCACTTCAAATTCTTGGGATCAACAATTCCATTCACCTTCGTATCCGAGTGTTGATCCTACCATAGTCCAGCCATTCAATTCCTATCAGTCCTACCGGACTCTTGCACCTTCCCTAGACATTGCTTCTGAACCGCAAGTTAGGAGTTTTCAGTATCCAAACAACTTTGAATCTTTTACTGAAACCCCGTCACAACCCATGTCTAGTCTGGAACAGTCGTTGGAAGACTTTAGGGTAGCGTCATGCCAACAGATGATGGATTTGAATGCGTCTATGGCCACCCTCATAAAACCTACTGACCCGGTAGCTAGTTTCCAACTAGCTCCTAATTTTCCAATGTATGATGAGGCGGTTGGACAGATTGAGAATTTGAGTGGAGAGAGTGAGCTGTACCCCCTTCCAAATCAAACCTACCGGTTTCAAATTGAATCCCGCAACTCCTGTGTTGAAAGGCTATCAAGTGTCCCAACTGAATTATCAATTGAAGATAGAATGTTTGATGAGTTGTGCGACTTTGCAGTGTTTGATTTACCCGATTGTGAAGGGACCTTGCCAAGTGAAACCACACCCAATCCTTTTGACCTCTACACCTCCATCTTAGAGCCAGAATCGATTGAAATCCATGCTCTTGATGAGGTATTTGAGAAAATTGACTTTCAGTTGATTGAGGATATTGACGCTAGGAATATTTTGGATGATGAACCCGCAGATTTGGCTGAGTTTTTCTCTCCAATTCATCATCCCGAGTCATTAAATGTTTTTCCCGAACCCTATATGCATCTGGATATTGATGATAAATGTATGGATGAGATAACTTTTGAGGAGAATATTGAGGATAGTACTGAGGATGAAACAACTTTAATTGATGAGTCGGATTTTCCAATTCATCCTATTCCTTTCATTGACTGGGTGCACCCTCCCAAACCCTTAACCGATACCCTTCCTCAATCACTTCCCCCCACCCTTTCCATCGTTCCGACCTGGCAAGAAACCATATCACTTTCATTCCTTATGTCCGGTTTACCAAGTTCGGCGTACCCATGGTTTCTCATGAATCTTGAGGGATTTGACCCTATTTCTCGACGGGTTAATAGATTAGCACAATCGATTTCTACACATCGCTCATCACAAATTGTGCTAATCTATTCACTCCATTTGCACCCTCAAGTTCGTACTCCACTTCTTTTTCCCTACCGCCATTCTTCTTCTCAGATACCGAGACCGCATTACACTTCTCTCCACATACGATCTCGCGTATTTCCCAATTCTTTCCTCTTCACCTTCTTTCACCAGCCACTGCTATATCATGATAAAAATTTTGAATGGTTGGTGTTAACTTTTGGCCTGTGTAAGGCCTTGTATTGATTGATACTGTTCTCTTTCCCCCCTAATCCTGAACTTCAACGCTTAACAGTGGAAACACTGTTTTACTTAAGTTTGGGGGGGACTCCTTTTTGTATATATTTTTGTTTTCCTTTTTGTTTTGTATATAATTTGTTTCTAGGGAGTGCCGACAATTTTAACCCTCTTGGTGTAGCCTGACAGTGAGGGCACTGTCAAGTTTAAGTTTGGGGGTGTGCTCGGTAAGCTTTCTTCCTTCGCATTCATTTGTATATTTTGCATTTGCATACCTTATTAAAAACCCATAAAAATCGAAAATTTTCCAAAAAATATAAAAACTTTGTCGTCAAGTTAGCTAATAGGGTAACTTTGATTTTTATTCTAAAAGTTTAGTTGTTATATTAGAAATAACTAACTCATAGGCTTGGGAATTGAAAACCCTAAAAATAACCCTCATTCTGTCTAACTTTGGTAAGTGTACATCCTTACAGTTTTTTTGAGAAATAGGTAATCTTGAATTCAGTTCTTGAGTTAAGTCAAGATAAAGGGAAAGTATTGATGCTTTACTGAAGAATAAGTCTGAAAAATAGTTTCTTTTCTCGAGTTCAAATTTAGAAAGTATATACCCTACAAACTGCACTTACACGCACCTTGAAACTTGGGATAGTAGAGGATACCTAGAAATACTCTTGCCTGAAAGCCTAGTATGAAAGAAAAAACGGTATTTAAAGCTAAACACCAAAAGAGCATAGTGAAAAATATATCCGGTCTTGAAAAAGAAAAAGAAAAAGAAAAAAAAAAGAAAAAAGAAAAAATAGAATAAAGTCAAGACCTGGAAACTGCTATTTACGCTTTAAAGTTCACACATTCAGTAATCGGTCGTTAGTGCCTCAAGAAGCATTAATAGTCGCATGAAAGATGTGTGAGCAAATTCGTCCATCCTTAATGAAAAGAAGTAGTATTAGGTATTAGGGCAAGGGTATTATAGCTTGAATTGAATTCTCAAGTGTAGGGGTGCAAAGATACACACACGTAGGGGTATACAATCGATGTTTGGATAAGAGATAGAAATAAAGAATAAGACTTGTGTTTTATGTAAAGTTGATAAAAATCCCTGATTTAAGACCACACTTTTGAAGGAAAACTCAGGAGAACCGACATCTTTCTAAACTTTTGGAACGTATATGACCTAAGGTTAAATAGATAGGAGGTGTGAAGTGTTAGGGTTGGATATTTCTAACTTAGGATAATAGAATTTCTAACGTAAATACTAAACTGTAGGAGTAGAATCGATGTTAACTTATGACACTAGCTTGACGGGATTTTGTGGGTGTAATCCGCTGAAAACCCTCAGGAGACAACACTCCTCCTACTAGGGACACCTAGAGGTTTAACGGCTTTTTGCACATGCTCAGTGCAATCGCGTTCCCTGCGAAAGTGCGGTTAGGATTTTATTTTTGTGAATAATTGGTTTTGCTCGGGACGAGTAAAAGTTAAGTTTGGGGGTATTTGTTCATACCAGAATATTGCATTTTATACCGCCCATTCTTACGCTCGTTTATTTATAGGCAGGTGCTTTTGATCAGTGTTTGCTACATATTTGCAGAATACTGGTTCTCAACTCTAAACAGTGAAATCCATGGAATAGTACGACAAATTCTGGATTACTGCCAACAACAGATAAAACACGGGTCTCCGCTCTCTATCCGTGTGTTGCCACATACCAGTTTAAGGGACAAAATGGCAAATCGATTGTCATGTCATGCACAAAGCTCAATGTCAACACAAGATCCAAGAAATCTACGCGGAGCTCGAGGAAATCATGGCAAAAGATCCACATCACATCACCTCTTGTTCTACTGAAATTCTGGAATAATTGTGAAGAGATTATGAGAAAAGTCATATACCAAACAGCAGACAACTTCAAACCAGGAGACCCCAAAAAGTACGAGGAGCCAACTCCTCTATACGGCCGCGGAACCGCGGCATAAGCTTGCTTAGGCCGCGGAACCGCGGCCGTACAGTGTCCTCTCTCTGTCGTATTTTGGGGGCATGTTGGTCTTTTCATTTATGGGCAGATTATTGCCCTAGGTTTCCCATTCCCCTCCTATAAATACCCCAGATCTTAACCATTGCAAGGTGTTCAATTCTTTGTTCTTCTTTTGTAGTTTTAGTTCTTCTTCTTCTTCTTCATTCTTCCTCCATGGAAATGTAGTGAGAGCATTGAGTGGATGTGAATAAAGATGAAGGTTTTTGTATTATTCTTTTTGTTTAGCTTCCCCCTTGAGCTCTCTACCTTAACTTGATCTTACAACCTCTTAAGTGAGCTTGCAAGTTTAAGTTTTGGTCATTGGTCTCAAGGGGTTGTATCATTTTGCTCTCTCCTTAGTGCTTCATTTCACATGAGTTTTTTACCCTTCTCTTTATCTTGCAACCTCTTGATTGAGCTTGCAAGTTTAAGGGTTGGCTATTGATCCCATGCTTGTTTTGAGTTCTATGGTTCTTGTAATTACTTTCTTGCATTTTTCATTCTTGTCTTTAATTACTTGCAATTTATTACCATGCACTTTAATTCCATGCTTGTAATCTTTTCTTTTCTTTGTTCTTTTCTTTTTGTTCCCTCTTTTTGGTTCGTATTTGTGAATGGTTGTAATTATCATTGTTAAGAATAAATACGGTATTGTAAGTTAAGATTTTCTTTCTTATTTCCTTTTCCCGTTATTTTCCATTGAACTCCGCCCAAACCATACGCAAGCGCTCCGTTAGGCACCCTATCCTAACAAGGTAACGGTGATTCCTAACCGCGACCGGTTGCGTTCGGTTTGGCCGGAGGCGAAAGCAAGAGACAAGAACGGAAGGACAAGGGTAAATAAACCGTATTCGACGAATACCGCGCTTAAATCCTCTAATCCACGTTGTTGCCGATTGCTCTAGCTTCAATTGGTCAAGACTCGGCTCAAAGGTTTTGAGTACGGATTTCTTTAGCTTACAATCTCGTATCTTTTTCTTAACAACTTTATACTTGAAAATATTACACATAAGTTAGATTGAACAAACTCATACAAATTCTTTATTGACTCGTCTAAAACTCGAACGGACATACAACTATCTCCCTGTGGATCGACCCGTGCTCAACCGGCTAGCTGCATAGCGACACCGTCCTAATCGCGGTTATACTTTAGAACTTTGAACATCCGACACACCAAAAGGTGCGATCAGAGTGCGGTTAGGTTTTATCGAGAATAAAATAATAAGTTTGCTCGAGGACGAGCAAAAGATAAGTTTGGGGGTATTTGTTCAGATCATAATATTGCATTTTACATTCCCCATTCTTATTCGTTTTATAAATAAACAGGTGCTTTTGACGCATGTCTGCTACATGTTACAGGTTACAGGTTCTTGGACAGAAAACAGTGAAAACGATGTAAAGACGATGAAAAAGTGGACTTTGACCAACAAACAGAAGACTCTTGATCAAGCCTAGATCGAAGGACAGTTCACAATTAACAAGGCAACTCAAGGTCCAAGAATACAAAGCGAAAGGTTAAAAATCCATTGCAAATTGTTCATTGAAGATCTGGAACCAATGTAAAGACCCAATTGATAAAAGAACCAAAGAACCAGAAGCCCAAAAAGACCCATAAACAAACCCTAAAGTTTCAGCACCCAAGACTGCCAAAGGGCCGCGGAACCGCGGCCCAAGCCTGCCATTGCCACTGTTCCGCGGCCGTACATTGCGCACGTCGGTGCAGAAAAATGGTGGCGGTGCGTCGGTGCATTGGATGGGATTTTTCGGGGGTATATCTGTAATATCACATCTGTGAGCAATTGTAACCCTAGTTTTCCTATTTCCTTATAAATATGTAATCAAAATATTGTAATGAGGATGCCTCTTTTGAAGAAATAAAATTCAGATTCAATTGGAATTGGAAGAGCATCATTCTTGTAAGTTGTCTTTTCTTTTCTGCCCTAGTTTTATAATTGAATTCTTGCCCTAGATAAATCGTTCCTTTTGCCCTAGTTTAATCTAGTGTAGTATCTCTTAAACTGCAGTAGGTAAGTAATCTTAAAATGATGTTTTTAATAGATCCCCTAATGAGCGAGTAATTTCCTCGCTTGTTAGGGTTAGGAATAAGGGAGGGATTGAGAGATGAATATCTCTCATCTCTTTCAAGCCCAATAATTTGTAATAACTAGAACTTATTGCACGCATGCATGATCCGCTCCCTACGGCACCCTACCTACGAGGTAACGGTGAAACCGTAGTATAAAGGACCGGACATGCATGACTTCCATGAAGGTTAGATCAATTATTAGAAAATGACGGACAAGGATCTAGAGGAAGAAACCTCGTTTCTTCCCAATCATCCTAATCCCCTTTACTAATAATTTTTCTAACTTCTAAAAAGATTTAATTGAGGGTATTGAAAGAGGTGTGAATTTTAATCTTATCAAACTCACCTTAGACCTAATCCTAGCAAGTTTCTTGATCATCGTACAACTTAGTTTTTAGATTCAATTAAAAGACCAAACAACCATTGGAATCAGCTCGTAAGAACACTTAGGAAAATTACACATCCCTGTGGATCGACCCGTATTCACCGGCTAGCTGCAAAGCGACGCCGTTTCTGATTGCGGTAAAATATTTTTTATCGTAAAATCCTACACTAATCACGGTTATCCGGAGGATACTGACCAGAGTCGATTGATGGATACGGGACGACTCGTACTGCCGGGGCTGAGGGCCGTTACCGCAGACAGAGCCCGTGGGCTGACCCGTACTGACGGATGGCCGATATGTGAGGATTTGCGTGTCGATGCTTCGCACGAGTATTTCTTGATATTTTGGGTGCCGATGTTGGGCACTCACGATTACATGAGATTTACAGGATTTGAGGATCGAGGAGGATGACGACGGCTGAGTAGTATTGGGGGTTTGGGTGCATTGATGGGTACCGATTATACTTTCCACGATGACATTCCGTGTAGATATTATATTTCCCATGCTCAGTATTTAGTATTTGATATCTCGTCCTATATCTATTGTACCTGATATAGTACACATGCTTGCACGATCATTGCATACCCTGTTCATTATATATAGGGTGGTTAGATTGCATTGCCATACCCGATTATCACATATCTTGCTCATCACCTGGAGATGTTATTAGATCGCACTTGTTGCATGATTTGAGCATCCAGTTCATCATATAGATATTATCTGTTGGCATAGGTTAGAGTATCGTTGCACGTGCATACTCGCGATTACCTTTATATGTTATCTTCTATTCACGAGTTGGAAACTCACCCCCGTTGTGCCACAGTGTTTGCAGGTTGCCTTTCGGAGTAGTCGCGGCAGGCTGCGTTCTTGCATCTTTTGACACATATACCCCTACAGTTGGTGTACTAGCTCTTTTACTGATAGGTGGGTTTTGTGCGGTATCTGTTTATCTTTCAGTTATGTACATTGTTGTATCTAGTACTCTCCATCTACCACTTATGTATTGACTTAGAGACCAGTTGTGAGGACGATGTATATTATTTTGTGTTCTGGTGTCGAGCTCGTTGTGAGCCGACTTTACTTCTGCAGTTTATTCTATCTATGATGTTTCCCACTTGTTGTCCATTTTCTTCGCTACGGCGTCGTATATTGTTATCTTGGTGATTGTTCATTTAAGAATTCTTAACATCTTAGTTAATGCTTCCATTTATAGCTTAAAACACTCTATACTTTTATTGGTTTTGATTTCTGGGTTTCGGCTTACTTAGCCGTGTTACGCCTGTAGACGTTACGTGGTTAAGTGCCGGTCACGAGCCAAACCTTGGGTCATGACAAAAACCAAGCTTAATAGTTGTTTGTGCATTTTTACTTTGAAATTGTTAAAATTGGATAAATTTGCAAACTAGAATTTTGGGTTTAATAAAAATTGATGAGATTAAATTATGGTGATGGTTTGTATGACTTAGTTATGATATTTAGTGAATATTATGGTCATTAGTTTTGTTAAAACATCAAGTTTCGATTTAAAACGATAATTAAGTGCTTTCTAGGTTTTCGGAAATAAATCGATTTGATTTATTTTAAGATTTTAATGAATTGCAATTATTTCATATTATAATTAGTGATTTTTGAAACCATGATTGGTGTGTTTGGGTTTTTCTCGATCAATCGGCATTTGTACGCCGATGTCGAAGGTTATTTGGTTATTTTGCATGAGCGGGTCATAGGTTTTAACCTATGCGCGTTTCGTGCGCCGTTTTGGTTTGGTCCGCGATTTCGGATTACGATATTATATATGTTTGCGTATAGGTACCCCTTACGTGGACTTCGGATGATTAAGAAGAGGATGGCGGCATCGATTTCGGCAGACAAGGACCAGATGAGTAGATGTATATCTATGGAGGAAGTCGGGTGGATGGCGTATAGCACCCCCGCAAACGTAGAGTAAGGATATTACGTACTGTTATTAGGAAGTCGGACGTGACCTTAGATTCTTGGCGAGTAGGGTCCTATTGAAGACTTTAGGTTGGACTAGACTGATTTAGAAAGACTTAACAAGAGGATGACTGCCTTGGAGGGAATTCGTAGGTTTCATGTAGACACACACACGCACACACACATACACTTGACTTGGTGTATATGTATGTGTGTGTGTGTATCAATGTGTGTAGGTTTCTATATGTATATGTATATATATATATATATAACATATAAACGTGATATGAGGATGTTATATGATACCTGGGGATGACTCGGTATGACTGGACATGATGCCGTGAGATATTGGATATACGATCGAGTTATGATATGAGATGTATTATGATATTATCGGATCGTTGGGAAATGAGAAAATGTATATTTATACATAAACGATAATAGGTGATGACGACATTGAAATGTATGAGACTCTAGAATAGAACCCGGATTATAATATGTGACTTAGTCATGATATGCTATATGACATGATATTTTAGTGGATCATTTGAAGATATATATTTACACAGACGATGATATATGTTTGATGATATTGGGATATATGCGATTATAGTACAGTACCCATGATCATGATATTGCTTGATAATGATACTATACGAACGATGATGTATATATGTGATAGTAGACCTGTAGCCCGATTTGGGATGCCGTACGATGGATTTTACCGTACGAGGCATAGATATGATGATTGATCCGCACTCTTGACTCGAGAAAGTCGTACTACGTATGTGACGCTATTGAGGATGGATCGCCGACTACTAGAGATGTCGACTCAGACTTTAGGAGGATTCTTCTTACCTTTCGACTATTGTCTTTAGTTAGTTCCTTAGTTGGTTAGGTAGATCTTAGTTTAGGCTTGAGTCATACTTATTTTCAAAACTAACGAATCATTCGCATTTTTAAAGACAGCCTGAGGGATACTATGGATTTTTTTAAAGGACATATCTTTCTTAAAAATAAACCCGTATCCCCTAATTTTCTAAAAACCATGATTCGTGCTTTTTCAAACAACAAACTGTATGGCTCGTAATTAGTATGTATTCTCTAGTTGTGCGTTTACTAAACATTCACTGTTATATTCTGTAGGGTTCCTAGGCACTCTTGTGAAGGTTCATAAGGCATCAAACATGCCCGAATAAAAATTTAGACGTGCCGAACAACCCAAAGCCGGGATCTTTGCTAGATTATTAGGGTTTAACATGAAAGTAAACATCTTTACTACTAAGTATGAGGGATTACAACCTTTATAGTCCGCTCCTTCGCTTCACAAGCTCCGAGTAGAAGTCCCTTCGCCGCGATCCACGATCTCCCGGACTCAAGAGAGGCTCCATGACTCGAACGATCCATGATAACTTGTCGTATTCCTTTTCTCCGATGATCTACGTCGAAGTTGCAATAGCTCAAGCTCTCTCACTCTAATGAGGTGAACACCCTAATCTAATGGGCTAGATTAGATGAGAATGATGGAGTAGTATTTATGCTTTCCTTTTATATCATTTTCTCATAAGAAATCATCACAAAAGAAATAACTAGTGAGCTTTTTCCAAAACTCAAGAAAGAAGAAGATGAAGAATAATGAGATAATCCTTTTGTGATGAATAGTAATAAGAATATATGATTGATTATTGAACCATGGTCAAGGATGAGAGGCTTAACCTTTGTAGAGAATAAACTAGAGCTAGGTTTTGGTTAGGTTAAGAATGAGTCATGGATAAGTATCAACTATAATATCTTAACCAAGACAAAAGGAAATACTTCTAGAATGAACAAGAAGGAGCTAACCCTAATCAAACCCTAATCTCTTTTTATCATCACTAAACATGTTTCATAATAAATCATATCATGTCACAATAATATATATCACATATATATTATATATTTGCAACAAAAGAAAATAATACAATTAACATATATCGCATATATATCAATGTATTAATCCGGTGAGAAAATGAAATAATAAAGCGATCCAATATTAGATAATGTAATACAATATATCATATATATCATTATACATTAAATCATCGAATCATCACTTGATCCGACGATCCGGCTATATCGAATATAACCGACTAATATCTCATGTACCGATTCATCGAATCAACACTTGATCCGATGACCCGGTTCATATCTACATATCGCGAGAATATAATACGGTATCTCATATCGCATTATCCTCGGTCCTGCACATATCATATATGTGCCTCTACTCCGTTTTGCCTGAGCCAAGAAACCTCTGTGTAGGACTCTAAAGAATCGTCAATACACCGGTAGCAGGTGATGATCATATCAAACACCCACAAGCTGCAAGCGGTCAGCTAAACGTAACAGCCACCCAGGTATTGAGCGATCAGAAGATCAACAAACTAGCCTGTCCGTTCTCCTGTGAATCCAATCAGTAACACTCCCGTACAGTCCGGTCTGTTCGTCTGATATGTCGCATATTAAGTCTAGGGGTGGTATACGTCAGACCCCAGTAACCGATAAGTCGTGTCGATGTGAGGCTCATAACAGGTCAAGAAACAACCGGTAACACTTACCAGTATATCTCTATATCAGCCCTGGCCAGGGACTTCCAGTTATAGCCAATCGAACACAGCATAACATCAACTCCCTATACCGGGAGAGACGAATCCCCTCCTATCGCTCATTGCCTCCATGCGATTCAGGACTGTACCCAAAAGCCACCGTTTTGCACGCCCTCTTGGACGTGGTAAAGTGGAAATCAAAGTACAGTGGGAATCACACAAGACTCTATGACGATCTTGGGTCTACAGACTACCCTGTACCAGTGTCACCGGAGAACTGCCATCTGACGTGTGGTATATCACCATCTGGGAGTTCTCGGTGAGTCCGTCCAGTGTACCCAGTCTCCACTGAGCACCCGTACACCATCCTTGATGTCAAACACCGATGGATATGTGATCATCCATCGCCCATCATATAGGTCAAGATGCGTATACGCTAGTCTACTCTGGTGTATCGATGCCCTGTCTCGATACACCCTCGACTAGGAATAGTTATAGGATGTACTCATCGACTACCGTGGCCCCACTAGTATGATCTCATCATAGTCCCAGTAGTCGAGTACAGATCCTAAGGGCTTTATCAACATGTGAGAGAAAGACAGTAAACCAGTACAAGTCAACATGTTAAGATAAAGTGAAACCAAATAGCATACTATCATGACGAGCAAGAAAGTCCTCTCTGTATATATCCAAGCATCCATCATAAAATACATCATATGTACAACAATGGCCTCTAGGGCATATACATAACTAACAATTTCCCACTTGCACTAAGGCCAGCTGCTGTAGTATCTCATACCTAGCATCCCGAATAATCTCTCAAACTGTATCTGCGGAATGGCCTTCGTGAGTGGATCCACAGTGTTGTCCTTCGTATCTACTCTCCTGACTTCGATCTCCCGGCGATCAACTATCTCCCTGATCAGGTGATACCGCCTCAGAATATGTCTGGACTTCTAATGGGATCTGGGTTCCTTGGCCAAAGCCACAGCTCTATTGTTATCGCAATACAGAGGTATTGGATGTTCAATGGATGGAACCACACCAAGTTCAGTGATGAACTTCTTCATCCAGACAGCCTCTTTGGCAGCATCGTTGGCAGCGATGTATTCAGCCTCCATTGTTGAGTCTGCAACGGTATCCTGTTTGGAACTCTTCCAACATACCGCCCCTCCATTGAGGTTAAAGACAAAACCCGAGTGCGACTTAGAGCCGTCCTTATCACTTTAGAAGCTGGAATCGGTAAATGACTCCACCTGGAGTTCTCCGTTACCATACACCAAGAACATGTCTCTAGTCCTTCGCAAGTACTTGAGAATGTTCTTCACAGCTGTCCAGTGACTCTCTCCAGGATCTGCTTGATGCCGACTCACTACACTTAGTGAGTATGCTACATCGGGTCTGGTACATAGCATCGCATACATGATAGAGCCTACTGCCGAAGCATAGGGTATCCCTTGCATTGGAGCTCTCTCCAAATCAGTCTTGGGAGACATCTCTTTGGAGAGAGTGAGTCCAGAGATCGTGGGTTGGTTCCCACGCTTGGATTCTTCCATACTAAACCTCTTTAGTATGGTGTCGATGTACCTGGATTGGGACAATTCCAGTATCCTCTTGGATCTATCTCTATAGATCCTAATCCCCAATATGCAGGAGACATCACCTAGATCTTTCTTTGAGAATCTTTGTGATAAGAAGAGCTTGACTGATTGCAGCATAGGAATATCATTTCCTATCAAGAGTATGCCATCCACGTACAATAGGAGGAAGACAACCTTACTCTCTGCTACCTTTTTATAGATACAAGGTTCATCTATATTTTTGATGAAGTCAAACTCTTTGACTACAACATCAAAACAGATGTTCTAACTCCGCGATGCTTGCTTTAACCCATAAATGGATTTAAGCGGTTTGCACACCTTTCCGCTGCTCCTACTATCTATGAAGCCCTCTGGCTGAGTCATGTACACGCACTCTTCTAAATCACCGTTTAGAAAGGCGGTCTTAACATCCATTTGCCAGATTTCGTAGTCATGGTATGCAGCAATGGCAAGTAAGATCCGGATGGACTTAAGCATAGCCACTGGAGAAAAGGTTTCGTCATAATCCACACCTGGTCGTTGATGAAAACCCTTTGCAACAAGTCTAGCTTTGAAAGTCTCAACTTTTCCATTTACACTAAATTTCTTTTTAAAAATCCACTTGCTCCCAATGGGTTTTACCCCTTCAGGAGCATTTTCCAAAGTCCATACTTTGTTGGTGTACATGGATTCCATCTCAGATCGCATTGCATCCAGCCATTTCACAGAGTCACCACTCGTGATGGCCTGCTCGAAACTAGTCGGGTCATCATCTTCCATGATGCAATCCTCGCTTCCACCATCAATGAGAAAACCATAGTATCTCTCAGGTGGATGAGAAACCCTGCTAGATCGGCGGAGAGGCTGGGGTTCGTCGGGTACTACTGAATCCTCTGGTTCTACCAAGTCTTCTGCTATAGTTTGTGTCGCTCGAACCTCTTCCAGTTCTACCTCCTTGCCACAAATTTATTTTTCAAGAAATTCCTTTTCTAAAAAGGTGACATGTCGAGAAACAAACACCTTTTGTTCCTCAGTGTGGTAGAAGATATACCCTTGTGAGTTCTTGGGATATCCTACAAACTTACATATGACAGATCTTGCCTCGAGTTTGTCCGGATTTTGTCTTTTGACATAGGCTGGACAACCCCATATCTTAACATAATTAAGAGATGGTCTCTTCCCTTTCCATATCTCATATGGAGTGGTAGGCACTGATTTAGTAGGAACCATATTCAATAGGTGTATGGCTGTCTCAAGCGCATACCCCCAGAAGGATATAGGCAACTCAGCCTCGCTCATCATAGAGCGCACCATATCTAATAGGGTGCGATTCCTCCGTTCCGATACACCGTTGTGTTGTGGTGTATAAGGAGGAGTAAGCTGAGAGAGAATCCCATTCTCTTTTAGATAATCCAGAAAATCATTGTTTAAGTATTCTCCTCCTCGATCAGATCGAAGGATCTTAATACTTTTGCCCGTCTGGTTCTCTACTTCGTGCTTATATTCTTTGAATTTCTCAAAAGCTTCAGACTTGTGTTTCATCAGGAACACATGTCCGTATCTAGAGAGATCGTCAGTGAATGTAATGAAGTAGGAAGAACCGTTCCTGGCATGCGTAGACATGGGACCGCATACATCACTATGTACCAGTCCTAAGTGTTTCGTAACTCTTTCTCCGTGTCCACTAAACGGAGCTTTGGTCATTTTTCCTTTGAGACATGAATGGCAAGTATCATAAGATGATAATTCGAACGGATTCAAATATCCATCTTTATGTAACTTAGCCAGTCGTGTCGCATTGATATGACCAAGTCTACAATGCCACAAGAAGGATTCGTTCATTTCTGAACTCTTCCTCTTGTGTGTGTTTTGTATATTGAGGACTGTATTTTGATTGAGAATGAATATGCCATTATGTAACGAGCCTGATGCAATCAACTTTTGATTTAGGAAGATATTCATAACATTATCCTGTACTACAAAATTATATCCTTCTTTACTTAATAAAGAAACTGATATAATGTTGCACATCATGTTCGGTATATAATAGCACTCATTCAGAATCAGTGTATTACCACTTGGTAATACAAGGTGATATTCGCCAACTGCTTTGGCTGCAACATTTGCACCATTCCCTACTTGAACGGAATGATCACCTTTTCCCAGTTCTTTACCTTTACGTAGCCCATGTAACAATTTACATATGTGGGATCCTGATCCGGTATCTAATACCCAGGACGTAGGTTGAACTGAGAAACAGTTCTCAATAATTAACGCACCCGAAGAAGATGCATCAGCATGCATGTTCTTTTGGGCGGCGTGAGAATCCAGATATTCTCCTGTTTCCTATTCAGTCTTATAACTCTTATAAGAAAGAACGGGTCCAACGTTCCCCTGCTCAGTATAATAAGCGGGTTCAGTCAATACATCCATATTATTATCTTGATTATGGCCTGACATGGTCGCTACCTGGAGAGAGAGAGAAGAAAACACTTTAGCGTATGCTCTTGCAAGATTAGATTGGTTATTATCTTATCTAACCAGGATGTCTCCCACTGTTTTTATCAAATCTTCCTTCAAACCCTAAAAGGTAAGATTAGCCGGGATTAATTACACCCTACAATTTCGTCAATCTTTCAGCCAGATCAGTGTCGGTACTTGAGGGAGGTTCCCTGTGCTTTCGCACGGACCTAATTAAAGTAAACCTCATTTTTCAAGAGGCGTAACCTCGTTAACACTTTTCTAGACACCTACTTGATCGGCTAATTGTCCTGTGTAAAACTCTCCCAGGAGTAACACTTACTCGTAGTGGGTATCGGGATCCAACTATCTCATAGGAGGTATGCAATCTCATTGCAAATTTCAACACTTGAAATTCCCGATAATATTTTGCCCCTAACGTGCTATGACCTTGACGAATGCCAACAAACCATAGTCCGCTAGTCAAGTTCAACCCGAACATTTCTTGATTGAATTAAACCCAGCCGTACGTCCCTTGTCGAAAGCCAACAAAGCCGCACGACTACCCTAACCCAATCTCATCATATGTAGCAGATAAGTAATAGTTAGCTACCACACACTACGCCTTGACGAAAGCCAACAAACGTAGCACGAATACTAAGTATTACCTATCTGAAATGTCGGAGGGCTACGCAGGTTTTTCAGAAAACCATGAGCGTAATGAACTTGATATCGTCGTAGAATCGAGTGTTTTTGAAAAGGAGTGTTTTTGAGGCTTTTCTAGTTTCGCTAAAGAGGTCACTCCCGGTGAAGGGATCTCGGCTCTTTCCCCATCGAATAAGGTGCAGGGTATATCATATATACCGCTGTGCAAAGCAAGAACTATATAAGCTGTCAAAAACTAAACCGCGAGTTTGTAGCATCTGCCAGTTTCGCTAAAGAGGTCACTCCCGATGAAGGGATCTCGGCTCTTTCCTCATCGAATAAGGTGCAGGGTATATCATATATACCGCTATGCAAAGAAAAACTGTAGCTACCCTTTTTATAAAGTTTTGATTCTACAACATCTTTTAGGTTTCTTTTCTTTTTATTAATCTCATTAATAAAATCCCATCAGCTTATGCTTCCTAAGCATCACAGAAGAAACGAAAGCAGTAATATTTATATATCAGCATATATATATAGTATAAGCATTCGTCTCAGGCAGTAATATGATCTCATCACAGAACATTGCAGCAGAAGAACATATATGAAATATTGGATATACTAAGATCTCCGTGTTTTCAATACGAGCCGGTATAAAACACGGATTCCACGGTCGCGATGAATAGCCAAACCCATATCCCTAGACCCCTCCGAGAGCGGCAAGTAACACTATCAATTCTAGGGTTAGGAGACCCGGTCTCGACTCCTCGAGATGGCCTCCCACTGGACCCTAGAACCCGGTTACTTGTGCTCCCCTCCTTGGGCCTACCTAATGCGGAAAAGTAAATAATATATAAAGGTGACATCAATCTCATCCCGGAAGTGCCCCAATAAAAGAATATTACATACAAATGAATTTTACATGAATGAAAATAAAAACCCTCATCTCACATAAAACCCCGGCTATTCAGAACACGACGATCCAATATAACATATCACAGCAACACATAATATCACATATCATCAACGTAAGTAAGTATGCATACACCGATCGTCGTTGTCGTATAGCAACGAAAACCGGCAATACAACTACATACTACACTTACGGTCACAGAAAATAAATTGTAAAACTACAATATTTGGAATCCATAATCACTTTAGACATCGTAAATCCTGAAATATCACATACTTCGCATTTCATGCCTAACTCTATGAATTCCACATATTGTATCACATTCCAGATAAATAGACAGTATTAAACTTTTCGAACAGATAATTAAATACCCAAAATTTCCTAAACAGCTCAACACTTGAGCGGAGTTCAAATAATCCCAGAATATGTCACGGTACCAGTGATCCAGCCGTAGAAGGGTCAAGCCAACGCCTCACATGTGGCACGCCGTACTGCCCCAAACCCTAAGGTTTAGAGGCAGTTCAAGATGGTCACATAATCGAGTTAAGGTTTGTTGTCTTCTAGAGGGTCCACCGTGTCACTTGCACATTTTTCCGAAAGATTTAAACCCGATAAAAATTCAACACTTGAAAGTTTTTCGTGCCGGGAAAAAGTGAGTTAATGATATCCGTTCGAACATTTTAACAGTTTCTAAATATCCGGAAATAATAACGAATTTAAATATTCCGATCGAATCTACGATTACAAAATAAACCCCAGAATAATCAACACTTGAGTCAGAATAAAAAATACCTTGAAAGTATAAAAGCAGTAAAAGGAATTACTGTGAAAACAGAAGTGTCTAATCAAACAGTAGTGCCGTGGATCCACGGCCCAAGCAAGGTACGGCCGCTGTTCCGCGGCGCTCTGTAGGGATGACATCATCGTTTTTCACCATAATTCTTGAATTTACCTGCTGATTTTTTTAGGTATTTTTAATTCAGAAAAAATCGCAATTTTGAAAAATATCCAGAGAGGGGTTCATTTTCGTCGTATCGGGTTCGATCGGAGTTTTAACTTCGTATACACGTCGCCTAATGCTCTAGCTAGGCTCTGATACCACTTTAGGGTTCCTAGGCACTCTTGTGAAGGTTCATAAGGCATCAAACATGCCCGAATAAAAATTTAGACGTGCCGAACAACCCAAAGCCGGGATCTTTGCTAGATTATTAGGTTTAACATGCAAGTAAACATCTTTACTACTAAGTATGAGGGATTACAACCTTTGTAGTCCGCTCCTTCGCTTCACAAGCTCCGAGTAGAAGTCCCTTCACCGCGATCCACGATCTCCTGGACTCAAGAGAGGCTCCATGACTCGAACGATCCATGATAGCTTGTCGTATTCCTTTTCTCCGATGATCTACGTCGAAGTTGCAATAGCTCAAGCTCTCTCACTCTAATGAGGTGAACACCCTAATCTAATGGGCTAGATTAGATGAGGATGATGGAGTAGTATTTATGCTTTCCTTTTATATCATTTTCTCACAAGAAATCATCACAAAAGAAATAACTAGTGAGCTTTTTCCAAAACTCAAGAGAGAAGAAGATGAAGAATAATGAGATAATCCTTTTGTGATGAATAGTAATAAGAATATATGATTGATTATTGAACCATGGTCAAGGATGAGAGGCTTAACCTTTGTAGAGAATAAACTAGAGCTAGGGTTTGGTTAGGTTAAGAATGAGTCATGGATAAGTATGAACCATAATATCTTAACCAAGACAAAAGGAAATCCTTCTAGAATGAACAAGAAGGAGCTAACCCTAATCAAACCCTAATCCCTTTATATCATCACTAAACATGTTTCATAATAAATCATATCATGTCACAATAATATATATCACATATATATTATATATTTGCAACAAAAGAAAATAATACAATTAACATATATCACATATATATCAATGTATTAATCCGGTGAGAAAATGAAATAATAAAGCGAGCCAATATTAGATAATGTAATACAATATATCATATATATCATTATACATTAAATCATCGAATCATCACTTGATCCGACGATCCGGCTATATCGAATATAACCGACTAATATCGCATGTACCGATTCATCGAATCAACACTTGATCCGATGACCCGGTTCATATCTACATATCGCGAGAATATAATACGGTATCTCATATCGCATTATCCTCAGTCCTGCACATATCATATATGTGCCTCTACTCCGTTTTGCCTGAGCCAAGAAACCTCTGTGTATGACTCTAATGAATCGTCAATATGCCGGTAGCAGATGATGATCATATCAAACACCCACATGCTGCAAGCGGTCAGCTAAACGTAACAGCCACTCAGGTATTGAGCGATCAGAAATCAACAAGCTAACCTGTCCGTTCTCCTGTGAATCCAATCAGTAACACTCCCGTACAATCCGGTCTGTTCGTCTGATATGTCGCATATCAAGTCTAGGGGTGGTAAACGTCAGATCCCAGTAACCGATAAGTCGTGTCGATGTAAGGCTCATAACAGGTCAAGAAACTACTGGTAACACTTACCAGTATATCTCTATATCAGCCCTGGCCAGGGACTTCCAGTTATAGCCAATCGAACACAGCACAACATCAACTCCCTATACCGGGAGAGACGAATCCCCTCCTATCGCTCATTGCCTCCATGCGATTCGGGACTGTACCCAAAAGCCACCATTTTGCACGCCCTCTTGGACATGGTAAGGTGGAAATCAAAGTACAGTGGGAATCACACAAGACTCTATGACGATCTCGGGTCTACAGACTACCCTGTACCAGTGTCACCGGAGAACTGCCATCTGACGTGTGGTATATCACCATCCGGGAGTTCTCGGCGAGTCCGTCCAGTGTACTCAGTCTCCACTGAGCACCCGTACACCATCCTTGATGTCAAACACCGATGGATATGGTATCATCAATCGCCCATCATATGGGTCAAGATGCGTATACGCTAGTCTACTCTGGTGTATCGATGCCCTGTCTCGATACACCCTTGACTAGGAACAGTTATAGGATGTACTCATCGACTACCGTGGCCCCACTAGTATGATCTCATCATAGTCCCAGTAGTCGAGTACAGATCCTAAGGGCTTTATCAACATGTGAGAGAAAGACAGTAAACCAGTACAAGTCAACATGTTAAGATAAAGTGAAACCAAATAGCATACTATCATGACGAGCAAGAAAGTCCTCTCTGTATATATCCAAGCATCCATCATAATATACATCATATGTACAACAATGGCCTCTAGGGCATATACATAACTAACATATTCATGTTGTATTCATCTCATTGCAATTTCACACATATGTTTCTTTAGCTAATATGAAACTCTGCCTGTTAGGACACCAGCACCATTACCGATGAAGCGCATGTTCCACGTACACTTATTTGCCTGCTCACACACATCATCATCGGTAATTGCCATGTCGCGTACACTTTAGAACATATTATCTTTTATTGATATAATCAGCTAAATGCTAGTCTAATATAATATTGTGTGATTACTCTCATGTGCTAGTTTAGACATTGCACTTATTACTTGACACTTCATGCATTCAGTTATTCATATTATCATGCAGTATTGTGGGGTTTATGCCGACACTCATTCTTTACTTACTCATGATTTTGGAATTTTTGATTTCTATGAGATTTCTGGATTTTGGGGAAAACCGCAAGAATATATATAAAAACTTCTCTCTCTCTCTCTCTCATTTTAAAATACAAGTTGCGGTTTTCTCGTGATGTATGTGTCGTCCACCATGAGATTTCATGTTTTCTGTTGGATTTCGAGACCCGATTTGAGGAGTGGATGAACCGTCTCGGGTACATGGTAGGCCCGGTATGGTACCCCGGGGCAAGAAGATTGAGTTGGAGATGATGAGCCTGGCAGGGGAACACTACCTACCGGTGATGTCCGGTGCGGCAGATATCCGGAGGATACCGACCGTTGTCATGAGATTTGATGATATGGGCCGATCCGGACTGACGGAGCCCGAGATATTGAGACTATGAGATATTGAGACTATGAGATTTACATGTTTTGTGTCGATGCTTGACACGGATTTCCATGGATTTCATTGATGATGTTTCGGATTACCATACAAATTTTACCATGATAAAAGTTATAGATTTCTTATACAGATATATCCAGATTTCATGGTTGATTATTTTACATTCATGGTGCATGCATACTCACACATATGACATGTTACTACTTGAGGCACTGACACGAGCACTGAGCATTGCACTTACGCATAGATTATTACCCTGCCACTACTAGATGACTAGTGTTATATTAAGTATATTATTATGACCTGGGACAGCGTCGTGCATGAGATTTCTACTCGCAGATGTCTTCTACTCACGAGTTGGCAACTCACCCCCGTTGTGCCAAATTTTCTTACAGGTTTCTATGTACAGGTTTCCTTAGCAGCTTGCTGGCACTTCATTTCATTCAGGGTAATTTGCTCGGTAGGTTGGCTCACTTGTATCAGGACCGTCGTTGTACTTTTATTATTTCATTTGTATCTAGTAAGCTCCATCAACCAGACTTGTATTAATTGATAATTTAGAAGACCAGTTGCTTTTATTTCGACCTTAGAGTCACGCTTGCATTATTATGGTTTTTGGTGGATTTGGTTTTCTTTTGAGTTTTGAGCCTCGCCCTTCGGCGTTGTATATTATAGTACATTGTGTGGTTGTTTACGCCTTTTGGCGTAGAGCTAGCTCCGGCTTGGGGATGCCTTTTTATTGCTTATGTATATATTCTTATTTGTACCCGTTTGGGGCCAGTTTTTACAAAGGAGACTCTGCCGAAATTTTTGAGAAATTTGATGTTGCTTTTAAACATGTTTTCCTTTACTTCTTCTTTTAAATGGTTTAGATTTCTGGGCTTCGGCTTACTTAGATTACGTTGCGCCTCTAGACGCTTCGTAATTTAAGTGCCGGTCACGTTCCGTACCTTCGGGTCGTGACATGAAAACTGATTTTGTCGACAGTTTTTCCGCGATAAAAATGGTGGAATTCTAACATCGTTACAAGCTATCTAGGGTTTATGAGAGGCTCTGATACCACTTTAAGTCGATGTCGCGCACTCCACGTGTTCGAGGGGAGGCAGAATTTGCAAAAAATGATTTTTACGGGCTTCGCAACACCGACTAGAACCAAGGATCGTTCATAAACCCTAGCTATCAAACTACATGAGGGTTAACTACTCGGAAAGAATGTTATACCTCATGATGCAAGTCCTTCGGGTCTTCTCCGCTATCCTCCTCGTTGTCGTAGGCTCTAAGGATTGATCCGGATCGTAGCTTCTTCGATGGCTCCTCGAGTCAAAGACGATCCACCCAAGAGTCTATAGTCCGAGCTCCATCTCAAAACCGAGGTAACTAGGGCAACAAGCTTGCTAAACTTGATGGCCTAGATGATGTAGAGTATGAAGATGGATTTATTTGTCTCTTGAAACCCTGGGATTTTCAATACATGAGAGCTTTTAGGGTTTTGATGTGAGGAAGAAGAAGAGAGCTAGCTTGAGGCAGGAGAAAATGATTTTTGATATTGATAATTGATAATGAGATGGCTAACTTGACATGACCACAAGCATGGCATGAAAAATATCTCATCAAAATATCTAGGTAATATCTAAAGTCCAATAGTCAAAACAAGTCAAGTGGTCAAACCAAGTCAAGTAATAAAAAACAAGTAACCATGACACAATTATCATTTGCAAAATTAATAAATACTTTTCTCCACCTCATAATTTTTTTAATCAAGTCAATGGTCAAAACCCTAATAAGGCGTCTCCTTCTATGCCCCTATCATCCGTATATACATACCCTCATTCGTGTTCCGAGAAACACGAATACAAAGAGACGAAACTTATCCATCAATATAATACTAGGATCCGGCTTAAACCAAACCCCACTAGTATTATCCGCCCGAACATCATACGCGCACAAGTGCACGTAAGTGATCGAAGCCCTACCGTAAAACCATACGGCTTCAACACCTTTTTCCCAGTGCAGGGAAACTCTCTATGTGGGACTCTAAAAACTCGACACTACGCTGACAGTGGGTTTAACCACAGGCCGTAAGCGTTACTAGCTGCACGTAATGGTCCCCAGGTAGATGTCGATAAGAAGGCCGATGAGGATAACCCATCCGAACTCCTACTGAGCCTGAATGTGACAATCTCTATACAGTCCGGTCTGTTCGTCTAAGAGTATTGCATATCGAGCCTAGGGAGGCGGAAATCGTCAAACCCCTAATAGCGCAATAGGTCGTGTCGGAGAGTAGCCCAATACACCCTGAGAAACTACTGGAGTACCTACCAGTAAATCTCTCTTACCATGGCCAGGGACTTTGTGTAATGGCCTTCCGAACACAGCGCGATATCAACCCTCAATACCTGGAGAGACGAATCCTATCTAATCGCCACTGGCTCCAAGTGCTTCGGGACTGCACCCAACTACTACCTATTTGCACGACTCCTTTGAGCCATGGTAGGGTAGTAATCAAAGTACAGTGGGAACACACTTGAGGCAAAGCAGCAGTATCAAGTCGACGGACTAAGCCGTACTCATGTCACCTGGGAACTGCTACCCGACGACAGGTATAATACCCACCAACAGTTCCCAACGAGTCCTGTCCAGTGTACTCATAACCTAATGAACACCTGCATACTATCTCCAGTACGATGTACTGATGGCTGTGGGACAGACCATCTCCCCTGCTGGGATGAGAAGCGTATACACTAGTCTACTGTAGAGTATCAATACCTCGTCTCGATAATCCTATGACTAGGGACCTGTATAGGATATGCTTATAGACTACCCAGCCCCCACTAATGTGACTGCTATCACAACGCTGGTAATCAAGCAAATATCATATGGGCTCTACCAATATGTATAAGCGATATGTTAAAGGAAACACATGCACATATTGAGGTAGAAACAAACCAGGTAGCATACTACCATTTCGAGCAAGACTGTTACTATATCCGTGTATATCCCAAGCTCCCATTAAGTAATATACAATTCAGTATGATACAATAATGGCCTCTATGGCATATATCACTAACATATTATATGTCACTGTTTGTGTGTACCAAGTCTAATTTGTAAGCGATGTGGTTCACATCCACCTAAATCAAAGTTTGATTGGGTCAGGTACACTAGAGGATGGTATATATTGAATCAAGCTCGGGTTTTCAAACGTCCAGAACACACTTAAAAGAAGGTCTCCGGAATTAAATAAAACTTTCTTATGGCATTGTAAACATGGTCACATCAATGAAATACGGTAGTCGAAGTTACATAGAGAGGGATATTTGGATCTGTTCGAATATCAGTCTTATGTAACTTGTTAATCTTGTCTCATATGAAAGATGACAAAGACTCCGTTCACTGGACACGGAGTAAGAGCGAGCGAGCTCTTGGGACTCATACACAGCGACATGTGTAGTCCAATATCTACAGATGCACGAAGTGGTTATTCCTATTTCATTACTTTTACGGATAATTTCTCTAGGTTAGGACATGTCTTCTTGTGAAATCATAAATCCGAACCCTTTGAAAAATCCTGAGAATATAAGAATGAAGTGGAAAAACAAACATGCAAAAGTATCAAGACACTGAGATCTGATTGACGTGGTGAATACTTAAATTGCCGAGTTCCTGGATTATCTAAAAGAGAATAGAATTCTCTCTCAGCTTACTCCTCTATACACACCACAACACAACGGTGTATAGGAAAGGCGGAACAGAACCCTATTGGATATTGTTCATTCCATGATGAGTAACGTTGAGTTGCCGCGATCCTTCTGAAGTTATGCACTAGAATCAGCTGCGTATGTTTTGAATAAGGTTCCTACCAAGACTGTGTCTACCACACCATATCAGGTATGGAGTGGGAAGAAACCCTATCTTCAGTATCTGAAGATATAGGGATGTCCAGCCTTTGTTGAAAAGCAGTATGTAGACAAACTCGAGGCACGCTCAGTACTGTGTAGCTTTGTGGGATACCCAAAGAACTCCAAGGGGTATCTTTTCTATTACGCAGAGGAACAAATGGTTTTTTGTTTCTCGTCGTGCCCAATTTTTAGAAAATCAATTTTTTAGTAAAAGGAAGTAGTGGGAGTGTAATAGAACTGGAAGAAATTCCAGAACCACAAACTATTACTGAAAGTATAGTAGAGCCAGAGGTTTCAAAAGAACCGGACATCCTTACGCCAATCCGCAGGACTAGTAGGCAGTCTCATCCGCCCGAGAGTTACTATGGTTTTCTCATAGATGGGGATCGATAGGATTGCATCATTAACAATGATGAGCCAACTAGCTTCCAGCAAGCCATTCAGAGCGGTGACTCGGTAAAATGGCTGGATGCAATGCGGACCGAAATGGAGTCCATGTATACCAACAAAGTATGCACTTTGAACATTGCTCTAGAAGAGGTAAAACCCATAGGCTGCAAATGGATCTTCAGAAAGAAGATTGGTGTAGATGGACAGGTTGAAACCTATAAGGTAAGACTTGTTGCAAAAGGTTTTCATCAAAAACCTGGTTTGGACCATGATGAAACCTTTTCTCCAGTGTCTATGCCCAAATCCATTCGGATCCTTCTTTCCATTGCTGCCTTCTAAGATTTTGAGATCCGGCAGATGGACGTAGAGACGGCTATTCTAAATGGTAATTTGGAAGAGTGCGTCTATATGAATCAGCCATAGGGTTTCAATCAGAGTGGGAGCAGCGGGACAGTGTGCAAGTTGCTTAAGTCCATTTATGAACTAAAGTAGGTATCTCGAAGTTAGAACATCTGTTTTTATTGAGACAGTCAAAGAATTCGACCTTATCAAAAATCCAGAAGAACCATGCATTTATAGTAAGATTATAGCAAGAATTGTGGAATTCCTCGTTGAGTACGTGGATAACATTCTCTTGATAGGAAATGACATTCCTATGCTACAGTGAGTCAAAGGATTCTTGTCACATAGGTTCTCCATGAAAAACGTGCGTGGTACCAACTACATTCTGGGGATCCAGATCTATCGTGATAGATCAAAGAGGATGGTGGGACTTTCACAGTAAAGGTAAAACAAAACCATACTGAAAATATTTGGTATGGACGATTCTAAGCGCGGTAGTCTACCGGCTTGTCACGGAATCACCCTCTCCAAAGAGATGTCTTCCAAGAATGATTTGGAAAGGGCTCGCATGTCGATTATACCCTACACTTCTGCGGTAGGCTCTATAATGTATGTGATGTTGTGTACCAGACCATATGTAGCTTACGCACTGAGTGTGGTAAGCCGGTATCAGTCAAACCCAGGGGAGAAGCACTGGGAAGCAGTAAAGAACATTCTCATGTATCTGAGAAAAACTAAGGAGTTGTTCTTGGTGTATGGCGGAAAAGGACCTCCAGATAGAGGCCTTTGCTAACTCCAACTTCTAGAGTGATAAGAATGACTCCAAGTCCATATTAGGTTATGGCTTTACCCTCAGTGAAGAGGCGGTCTATTGGAAGCTCCAAGAAGGACACCGTTGCAGACTCGACGATGGAAATGGAGTAGTTCGCTGCATGAGACGCCGCAAAAGAGGCAGTCTGGATATGGAAGTTATTAACTGAACTTTGGGTGGTTTCTTCCATTGTTGGTCCAATACTTTAGTATTGTAACAACAACGGCGCTATAGGTTTAGGGATGGAACCCAGGTCCTATCAAAGATCCAGACATATCTTGAGGCTGGTACCACCTGATCAGGGAGATCGTTGATCCCCAAGAGATCGAGGTGAGGAGAGTAGATATGGAGAACAACACTGCAGATCCACTCACAGAGGCTATTCCTCAGATAGTGTTCGAGAGGCTATTCGAGATCTTCGGTCTACGATATGCTAGTATATGGCTTTAGTGCAAGTGGGAGATTGTTAGTGGTATATGCCCTAGAGGCCATTATTGTATCATACTGGATTGTATATTACTTAATGGAAGCTTGGGATATAGACGGATATAATAACAATCTTGCTCAAAATGGTAGTATGCTACCTAGTTTGTTTCTACCTCAATATGTGCATGTGTTTTCATAGCATATCGCTTATACATATTGGTAGAGACCTTAAGATTTTTGCTTGATTACCAGTGTTGTGATGGCAGTCACACTAGTAAGGGTCCCTAGTCGTAGGATTATCGAGACGGGGCATCAATACTCCACAGTAGACTAGTGTATACGCTTCTCATCTCAGAAAGGGAGATGGTCTGTCCCACAGCCATCAGTACGTCGTACAGGAGATAGTATGCAGGTGCTCATTAAGTTATGAGTACACTGGACATGACTCATCGGGAACTGTTGGTGGGTATTATACCTATCGTCGGGTAGCAGTTCCCAGGTGACATGAGTACAGCTTAGTCCGTCGACTTGACACTGCAGCTTCGCCTCAAGTGTGTTCCCGCTGTACTTTGATTACTGCCCTACAACGGCTCAAAAAAGTCGTGCAAACAGGTAGTAATTGGGTGTAGTCCCGAAGCACATGGAGGCAGTGGCGGTTAGATAGGATTCGTCTCTCCCGGTATTGGGGGTTGATATCGCGCTGTGTTCGGAAGGCCATTACACAAAGTCCTTGGCCAAGGCAAGCGAGATTTACCGGTAGGTATTCCAGTAGTTTCTCAGGGTGTATTAGGCTATTCTCCGACACGACTTATTGCGCTATTAGGGGTCTGACGATTACCGCCCCCTAGGCCCGATATGCGATACTCATAGACGAACAGACAGGACTGTATAGAGATTGTCACATTCATGCTCAGTAGGAGTTCGGATGGATTTTCCTCATCGGCCTTCTTATCGACATCTACCTGGGAGCCGTTACGTGCAGCTAGTACCGCTTGCGGATTGTAGTTAAACCCACTGCCAGCGTACCGTCGAGTCTTTAGAATCCCACACAGAGAGTTTCCTTGCATCGGACGAAAGATGTAGAGGCCGTATGTTTTTACGGCAGGGCTTCGATCATGTACGTGCACTTGTGCGCGTATGATGTTCGGACGGATAATACTAGTGGGCTTTGGTTTAAGCCGGATCCTAGTATTATATTGATGAATCAGTTTCGTCTCTTTGTATTCGTGTTTCTCGGAATACGGATACGGGTATGTATATACGGATGAGAGGGGCATAGAAGGAAACACCTCATTAGGGTTTTGACCATTGACTTGATTAAAACAATTATGAGGTGGAGGATAGTATTTGTTATATTTGTAAATGATAATTGTGGCATGGCTACTTGTTTTGACTACTTGACTTGGTTTGACCATTTGACTTGGTTTGACCACTTGACTCGGTTTGACCTTTTGACTTGATATTTCTTGTAAGATATTTTGAGGCACTAGATATTTTTGGTGAGATATTTTCTTACCATACTTATAGCCAAGTCAACAGAGCCATCTCATTTTATCATTATCATTATCAAAAACCATTTCTCTTTCCACAAGCTAGCTCTCTTCTTCTTCCTCACATCAAAAACCCTTAAGGTCTCATGAGTTGAGTAAACTAGGGTTCCAAGAGACAAATAAATCCATCTTTATTCTCTACATCACCTAGACCATCTAGTTTAGCAAGTTAGTTGCCCTAGTTACCTCGAATTTGAGGTTGGAGCTCGGACTATTGACTCTCGGGTGGATCGTCTTTGACTCGAGTAAGCCGATGAGAAAGCTACGATCTAAATCGATCGCCTATGATGACGAGGAGGACAGCGGAGAAGACCCGAAGGACTTGTATCATGAGATATAACATTTTTTCGAGTAATTAAATCTCATGTTGTTCGCTAGTTAGGGTTTATGGACGATCCTTGGTTCTAGTCGGTGTTGTGAAGTCCGTAAAAATCATTTTCTGCAAATTCCGCCTCCCCGCGAACACGTGGGGTGCGGGACATCGACTTATAATATCATCAAAACTAAAAATTAGATTACAAAAATCCATAAGTCATTAAAAAGGCCGGGGTTTTATCAACAATCTAATCTTAAATAAATTATGATAAATTTCTTTGCGCACGTACTTTGCACATAATTAAAAAAAAAATTATGATAAATTTCTTTATTAATTTCACTACGTGCATCGTACTTGTACAAAAATATTGACATGACAATTTAGTTACGCATTTGCAAAATAATAATGATGTGACATTTAATTACGTGCATTGCACAGAAAATAATGATGCTTTTTTCTTTCAATTTTTCTTAAAATATAAGATTAAATGAACCCTTCCTTTTACCATGTAATGTAACATTAGAGATACCACTAATTTGCATTTATTTTTAGATGAAAGTTGTGAAAACATAATTGTTCTTCTACAAGAGAGATCTGTCTCATTTCCATCTTCTCGAAAACCCAAGCAATCATTAAAGCCAATCCTTTGTTCAACTACTCTTCTATTCAGTTATCGATAATGAAATGGAAATTGCAGCGGCGATGCCGCGGTGTAGCAATATTGAGTTCTCTTGTCAAAGGGTCGATGCAAACCAAACAAGGTTGGGAAAGCAGCCCAACTGCTCGATATGATGCCTGACCTATTTAAAATAAAGGAAGAAGCAGTCACATTTTATATGGGGAACATTGGGACCAGTAGATTAACAAGGCGATTTTTTATCATGATTTATCCTAATTTATTGTTCGATTAACTCTTTTCTTCCTTTTACCCTAAGTGCATTTTTTTATCCTGTATTAACCTCAAATTCATCAGTTGCTGCAGGGCAATCGGAATTTTGCAGTACATTGTTCAATCTTTCTATTTATTCCTCTGTTTATTCAATATCAGATTTAGAGTTTTTATATTGGCCTGCGATGGTTTACGAACTCTAAATGATAATTAAAATTATGGATTTTTTCCCTTTTCTTTTTGGAATAAATGGTTCAAGAGATGCAGCATAAATGCAGAGATCGGCAGCATGGACATTTACATTGTGTACTTTGCAATTGATATAAATATCCTACTATGATCACTTGATATGATTTAAGTAGACAGTTTTTTTAAGTCGAGTACTTTGCAATTGATATAAGTCACCAGATATGATGATTCATATCTGCCGGTGTAAACTTATAAATAATCAGACAATATGACAGCTTCGGTCCAAAAATTTTGAATGAAAATTCTGGAATGATAGTTCACATTTAAATTACCTTAGTGATGGTGCTCTGGATCTCCTTCAGATATTGTCTTCCGACGATTTTCCGAGAGCGTTGGCAAATGGCTGAGATTAGGTTTGAGGATTGTTTCCTGAGGTGTGTGGATTTCAATAGGTTTGGTTTGGTGTGAAGCCGAGCTACCTGCAAAGAAGTCCCGGGGTGGTTGTACCACCATGGAACCTCCGACGATCAAGTTAGTCGAGGTATTTGGGCAGAGTAGCGGCCTATTGGATAAGAATTGCCTTACCCGAGTTTTCTGAGAGAAGGGTTTATATAGCGACAGCCATGGGTTAGCGGGCGCGAGATTCTCGCCAGCCGTTATGCCCCTGGCTTTACGCCTACGAGAATGGCGGGATTCCCCATTAATGATAAGATACGCTCATTAATGGGGGGATGCGACTGCGTGGAACGCGGGATCGTAGGGTGGCGGATATCTCGCGTCTGGCGAGATTCGCGGAGATGCATGTGATCTGCGTTCTGGGTCGCTCAATAGAACCGAGGAAGACTAGCTCAGCGAGAGGCCTAAAGGAGGGTGGGAGGCCGAGCTGGTTCGGCTCAGGGATAGCCCGGAGGTGAAGGGCCGAGAAGCTCGGCATGTAGGAAGGCTCGGCATGGAGCCAATGGTCGTTTACTTGGTGACCATAGGACTGTTCAGGGAATCCTCGAAGGTCAGGTCCAGGCAGCGGGACGATAGCCCGAGGGACGCCTCTAATGTGTGGTCCTTGCCCTCTTTCCGTATGTATCGGGACAGGTCACCTGCCGCGTGTCATGATCCGGGGAGTTCCCACCTATGAGCGTCATCATTAGCTCCCCACTCTCGTCCCGACCTATTCATGGGTCGGGACAAAAGTGGTCCGGTTGGTCACCCGGGCTCAGTTCTTAGTTGAAGACATCATCGACACAGATTCCCGAGGTGGTTAGGCATATCCTTGGATGATGTCAGCGGATCAGAGGGGAGATCGAGCATTAAAGAGGGAGTGCCGATTCGATCGTACGTTCGTTGATGCGCCAGGCCACGTATCCGACGGCGGTTGGCTGACGTGATGGGTCGCCGCTATCCTTTGAGCTTGAAGGGGTGCGTTCAATGGTCGTGCGACACGTGGAACGTCGACGGCCGTCGAACGCGATGTGTTGTTTTGGCGGGAAATGATCAGAGCCGTCGGATTTGTTTGCCGATATGCTATAAATAGAGGTGGGATCCCCCAGGGTCCACACTTCGCTATCATTTCTCCATCGCTGCGAGAGTTAGCTCGGCGCTCTTTCCTTCAGGTCGGATCTCTCGTGCTCTTTCTTCGGAGGACACCTTCTTTGAATCAGGTTAGATGTCTTCCTTTGAGGAGTCTGTTGAAATAATTAGGGTAGAGTCCGGGGAGTCTTCCGCTGCTTCTTTCTCTGCCCCATCCGAGTCGGATTTCCCCCGTAGAGTTAGGGTTACTCGGGCTTCCCGTGATCATGCAACAGGGAGGGTCCCTAAAGCGCGCATCAGGAATGCTCGCGATGCGCCCTCCCTCCTGAGGAATGTGGACGAGCTCACCACAATCCGGGCTCGCTTCCACATTCCCTCTAGCTATTCACTTCACTTGGCTAGGGAAGGAGAGAGGGCGGACCAGGTGCAAGGCAAGGAGATCTCCTTGTACCTGGATGCCTTTTGGGCTGGAATGCGTCTGCCCTTCTCTCCCGAGGTATGCGGGGCGCTGTGTTGTTTTCAACTAGCTCTGGGTTAGCTAGTGCCGAATAAATGGAGGATTCTCCTCGGGTTCCTGGTCTGGTTGAGACTCGAAGAAATCCCCTTCAGCTTGATCCTTCTCCTTTCCTCCCTTTGCTATAAAAATCATCCTGGCACCCGTAAGGACGAGCCAAGCTGGGTATACGTTTCCTTTAGAAAACATAGGGATGGGCGACCGGGTCGGGGGTCGTAGTAGTTCCTTCTTCCATCCATGAATGGAAGGAGAAGCTCATATTTTTCGGGCCAACCGAGGGTGAATATTGGCCTATACCTGTATAGTGGCAAAAGGCTGACTGCTCACGGGTGAAGCAGCCGTCCTCTCCTGAAGCGAGGGCAGTGTCGGCGTGGGAGCCTATACAATGGGTTGATGTTTTGCTTTCCGAGCAGGCCCTCAGTTGGTCCGGGCTCAGCCCCGCTCGATTTATGGGTAAGTTAGGAGCCTAAGCAACCTGTCTAAACTTTTATATTTTCTCACATTCTTTCTGGCTTCACTAACTCCCTTTGTGTATTTTCATTTTTTACAGAACCGATAGACCGATCCAAATTCCTGGCTGCCATGGCCGAGAAGAAGGGGAAGAAGGCCGGGGGCGCCGGCCCGTCCCACCCCGCTACGAGCCCGGCCCCACTGGCGGCCGCCTCGGCTAGGCGTTCCACCACGCCCCGGGCTTCGGAGACCAGCCGCAGGGAGAGCCGTAAGCATGCTTGGGAGCCGGATCCCCGAGTTTTAGAGTTGGAGGACGAGGCTGACCTCCCCGAGGTCACCCTCAAGAGGTACAAGAGGACAGTATCTCGATCAACGTCCTCCCCGATCTTCATACAGGAGGGGGACGTTTGTTTCGAAGTACCCTCGGGGCTTTGCTCTCGGAGATGGAATGATCGGCCGGGGGAAAAATTCCCCGGGGGACCCTCAAGGCCCAACTCACCGCCATTACTTAGGAGGCTATTCAGGTCGGTATTCGCTTCCCGTTTAGGTTCTTGCTTTGGATATTTTTTCTAACCTCCACTTTCATCTTCCCTAGGTCCTCCAGCACTGCGCCCTCATCACCAACATGGAGCACGACGAAATTGCCCTGGCGATGCAGATGGCTGGCGAGTCTTCTTTACGGGAGGATGGACTGCGCCTGGAGCTGCGTCAGGCGAAGGAGAAGATTGCCGCCCTCGAAAATCGGGTGGCCGCCGAGGAGGTGGTGAACTCTAAATGCAAGGAATCCATCCGAATTTTAAAAGAGTCCAACAAAGCCATCGATGCTAAGTTGGAGGAGGCCAGGGTGCTCAACGCCACGATGAAGAAGACGCGAGACACCCTTAAAAGGGAAAACGAGGCAGCAAAGGAAGGGTTGAAGCTCGCTGACCTCCGGGCCGAAAAGGCGGAGGAGAGGTACAAGACGTCGGATCAATTCTACACCGACCTTGCTGACGCCTCGACCCTCGTATGGCATCAGGCTCTTGATGACATCAAGGAGTTGATGCCGGAGTTCGCCGACGGCGGGCTCCGGCTCGAGTACCCCCTCGAGGATGAGACGTAGGGGATGCCACCGGAAGTGCTGCCGGGGGAGAGGCTCCCGGCAGGAGTGTTGGGGATAAGGCGATCACCCCGGCTCCCGGTGTCGAAGCTTCTGGCGGCGGCCCCGACCCTAAAGCCACCACCCCGGCTACCGATGCTGGCGCGGAGCAAATCGAGGTCCTCCCTAGTCCCGAGGCCTGACCCTTTCTGCCTTCTTCATTTTTGTTTTGGAATCTTGTAAGCCTTCGGGAAATTTTGTAAGGCCGAGGAGCCTATAACACCTTCGTAAAGAATCCCAAGTTTTGAATAAAGTCTTTTTGTAAATTTTTGTGTGGCAATGTTTTCTTGTCTGTGTGAGCTTGTTAGCGTTTTTTTCTGCTTGACGAGCCAGACCGTAGGTTGGTGACCGGTCCTTTAGTTGGCGATCACGCGTCGAATGAAATCCAATTATTTGTCAAGTGTACAAAGGACGGTGTCCTTATGCCCCCGGAGTCGAGGCGACGATCGCTCACTTAAGTTACGTCGGTTGGCTCTTTCGAGTAGAAAGGTATAGATCTGCCCATTCTTTTGAGTTGGACCGGCGACCCCTTCTCTTAGAATATGTTAGACAAGAGCCTATTTTGGATTGGTCGGCGTTTGCCAAGGTTGAGGGCTTCAGATCCTTAGTGTAGACGGGTAGGAAGTTTCTCGTTAAGGACAGACCGAGCAGGGAAGCTGCTCGATGGCCTCTTGATGAGGGCTTTGATCATTAGCATAGATGGGCAGGAGCTGTAGGGTTCCCAAGTGTCGCCGCTGGGTTTCGGGAGGCATCGACCATGCCATTTTCAAAAAATTGGCGCGCTAAAGAATCCTAACGCTAAAATCTAAACTAGAGAATTAGACGAACAAGCATGTAAATATCTTTACATTTAAGTGAACAAGGAATACAACCTTTGTAGACCGGTCCTTCACTTTAATAGCTTCGTGTAGTAGTCCCTTCGCTCCAAGTAGTGATCTCCCGGACTCTAGTGAGACTCCACAAGGTGAAATGAATAAGCTTGCTTGAAGTCTTCGAGGCCGAAGATGATCTACGTTGAGAAGACACTAACTCAAGCCACCTCTTCACTAAGTGATGAACTAGTGAAGAAACAACACAGTCTAAATGGATAGTAGAGAAGAGGTTGATGAAGTAGGAATTTTGCTCACTTTAGAAATAATTTTCTCACTAATTTTCTTCACCTCCCAAAAAGCTAGAGAGTTTGAGGAAGGAGATGAAGAAAGCAACCATGGAATGAAGCAAGTGAAGAATGAATCAAGTGGTGAGAATAGCAACCATGGGTGAGATAATATCTCATACTAACTCATGTAGAGACTTAACCATGGCTTTGGATAATGGTTGGGTTAATAAATATTTTCAAGTAAAACAAAATTAATGGACTTGGTCAATGGTTCCACAAGCTTCCACAAGATTCAACCATGTGACAATTTCCAACTAATTTGATTTACTTTAAATAAATAAAATCTTACATTATTATAAGCATGGTGTGAGTCTCATACACCCATGTAGCATGTTGCAACATGCATGACATAATAATATATATCACACATATATATTAAGTGTACACTAGTGAGAAAAAGAAATGCTTAAGTGAGCTAATATTAGTTAATGTAAATTAATATATCAAATATATAATTATACATTAGATTATTAAAATCAATACTTGATTTAATAATCCGGCTATATCACATACAACCGACTAATATCAAATGTATCAACCTATCGAATCAACACTTGATTCGACAGCCCGGCTATATCACATATAACCTTCCGATATCACATATCGCGAGAATAGAATACGATATCACATACACATATTAATCTTGGTCCCGCACATATCACATATGTGCTCCTACTTTGTTTCGCTTGAGCCAGGAAACCTCTGTGTAGGACTCTAAAGACTCGTCAATACGTCGGCAATAAGTGGTGATCATATCAGTCACCCACAAGCTGCAAGCGGTCTGCTAAATGTAACGACCACCCAGGTATTGAGCGATCAGAAGATCAACAAGTAAGCCTGCTCATACTCCCTTGAGTCCAATCAGTAACACTACCGTACAGTCCGATCTCTTCGTCTGATATGTCGTATATCACAGCCTGGGGATGGTAAAACGCCAGACCCCAATAACCTGATAAGTCATGCCGATGTGAGGCCCATAACAGTTCGAGAAACTACTAATAACACTTACCAGTAAATCTCAGCAACCCTGGCTAGGGATTTCCTGTTATGGTCAATCGAGCATAGCGCATCATCAACCTCTAATACCAGGAGAGACGAATCCCCTCCTATCGCTCATTGCCTCCATGTGACTCGGGACTGTACCCAAAAACCACAGTTTAGCATGATCTCTTGAACGTGTTAAGGTGGAAATTAAATCACAGTGGGAATCACACAAGACTCTATGATGATCTCGGGTCGACAGACTAACCTGTACCAGTGTCACCAGAGAATTGCTATCTGACGATAGGTATATTACCATCTAGGAGTTCTCGGCGAGTCCGTCCAGTGTACCCAGTCTCCACTGAGCACCCGTATACCATCTCTGATGTCAAACACCAATGGATATGGGATCATCCATCTCCCATCATATGGGTCGAGAAGCGTATACGCTAGTCTACTCTGGAATATCGATGGCCCGTCTCGACACTCCCACGAATAGGAATATTTGAAGGATATACTTACCGACTACCTCTGCCCCACCAGTATGATCTGCAGCATAATCCTGATAGTCAAGTACTCTTCCTAAAGGTTTTATCAACATGTAATAGAGAGACAGTAAGTGTACATGTTAAGATAAAGAGCAACCATACAGCATACTATCATGTCGAGCAAGAAAGTCATCCCTATATATGTCCAAGCATCCACTATAATATACATCACATGTATAATAATGGCCTCTAGGGCATACATATAGCTAAGAATCTCCCACTTGCACTAGGGCCATTTGTTGTAGTATCTCATACCCAACGTCCTATAAAAGTCTCTTTAGGGAAAGGCCTCTGTGAGTGGATCCGCTGTGTTATCCTTCGCATCAACTTTCCTAACCTCGATCCCTTGGAGATCAACCATCTCTCTGATCAGGTGATACCGCCTCAGAATATGTCTGGATCGCTGATGGGACCGGCGTTCCTAGGCCAAAGCCTCAACTCCATTGTTGTCACAATAACAATTATTGGACGCTCAATGGTAGGAACCATGTTCATCTCATGAACAAGAAATGTCCAGACAGCCACTTTGGCAACATCATTGGTAGCAATGTATTCAGCCTTTATCGTCTAGTTTGTCACGGTATCTAGCTTGGAACTCTTCCAACATACCGTCCCTCCACTGAGGGTAAATACAAAGCCTGTGATTGACTTTCAGTCGACCTTATCACTCTGGAAGCTCGAATTGGTAAAGAACTCCCACTGGAGTTCACCGTTACCAAAACCCCAAGAACATTTCTTCAGTGCTTCTTAAGTACTTAAGAATGTCCTTTACAGCTGTCCAGTGATTCTCCCAAGATCCGATTGATTCCTGATCACTACTCCTAGTGAGTCAGCTACATCTGGTCTGGTACACAACATCGCATACATGATAGAGCCTACTGCTGAAGCATAGGTTATCCCTTGCACGCGAGCACTCTCCAAATCAGTCTCGGGAGACATCTTTTTGGAGAGAGTGATTCATGAGTAAGTGGGCGAACCACCATGCTTAGAATCTTCCATATAAACCCATTTAGTATGGTGTTAATGTACCTGGATTTGGGACACTCCTAACATCCACTTAGATCTATCACCATAGATCATAATCCACAAGATATAGTAGGTATCATCCAGATCTTCCATGGAGAATCATCGTGATAAGAGGAGCTTGACCCAGTGTAGCATAGGAAATTATTTCCTACTAAGAGTATGTCATCTGCGTACAATACGTGGAGGACAACCTTACTCTCTACAACCTTCTTGTATATACAAGGTTCATCTACCTTTTGATAAAGTCAAACTCTTTGACTGCCACATCAAAACGGATGTTCCAACTCCGCGATGCGTGCTTTAATCCTGATGGACTTAAGCATAACCACTAGAGAAAAGGATTCATCATAAACCACACCTGGTTATTGACGAAAATCCTTTTCTTCTAGTCTAGCTTTGAAAGTCTCAACTTTTCCATCTACACCAAGAATCTTCTCAAGATCCCTTTGCTCCCAATGGGTTTTACCCCTTCAGGTGCAACATTCTATGTCATACTTTGTTGGTGTACATGGATTCCATCTTTGATCGCATAGCATCCAGCCATTTCACAGAGTCCCCACTCGTGATGGCCTGCCTGAACCTATTTGGTCCATTATCTACCATGATGCAATCTCGCTCTCACCGTCACCGAGGAAACCATAGTATCTCTTAGGTGGATGAGGAACCCTACCAGATTCACGAAGAGGCTGAGGTTCATTGGAGACTATTAAATCCTTTGGTTCCACTAAATCATCATCTTTTAGTTTGTCCAGCTGGAACTTCTTCCAATTCTACCTCATGACCACTAACTTCTTCACAAGAAATTCCTTTTCTAAAAAGGTGGCATGCTGAGAAATAAAACAAATTTCGCTCATTTGGTAGAAGATATTCCCTCACGAATGTCCGGGATATCCAACAAACTTACCAAACTGACCTTGCCTCGAGTTTGTCCGGATTTTGTCTTTCAACGCAGGCCGGACAACCCCATATCTTAACTCGTTCAAGACATGGTCTCTTCTTATACCATATCACATATAGAGTGGTAGGCACTGATTTGGTCGGAACCCTATTCAATAGGTATGCAGCTTTTCAAGTGCATAACTCCTAAAAGGAAACAGGCAACTCAGCAGTACTCATCATAGAGCGCACCATATCACATAGGGTGCGATACCTCTGCCCCGATACACCGTTGTGCTGTGGTGTACTCGGAGGAGTAATCTGAGAGAGAATCCCATTATCTTTTAAATAATCCAAGAACTCCATGCCCAAGTATTCTCCTCCTCGATCACATCGAAGGACTTTAATACTTCTACCTGTCTAGTTCTTAATCTTCGAGCTTATATTCCAAGAATTTCTTAAAAGTTTCAGACTTGTGTTTCAACAGGAACATATGTTCGAATCTCGAGAGATGATCAATGAATATAATGAAGTACGAATAACCAAGCCTGGCATTTTAGACATAGGACCGTATACATCATCATGTATCTGTCCCAAGAGTTCAACAACTCTTTCTCCGTTTCCAGTAAACGGAGTTTTGGTCATTTACCCTTTGAGACAAGACTGGAAAGTATCATAAGATGAAAATTCGAACGGATTCAAATATGCATCCTTACGTAACTTAGCTAGTTGTGTCGCATTGATATGACCTAGTCTAGAATGTCTTAAGAAGGATTCGTTCATTCCTGAATTACTCCTCTTGTGTGTGTTCTATATACTTTGAACTGTGATTTGATTTAAAACGTATATGCCATTACATAACGTGCCTGATCCAATCAACTCTTGATTAAGGAAAATGTTCACAACATTATCCTGCAATACAAAATTATTTCCTTCTTTAATTTAATAAAGAAACCGATGTAATGTTGTATATCAGGTTCGGCATGTAATAACATTTGTTCAGAATCAATGTATTTACCACTTAGTAATATAAGGTGATATTTTCCAACTGCTTTGGCTGCAACACTTGCACCATTCCATACTTCTAGAGAATGATCACCTTTTCTCAGTTGTCTACATTTCTTTAGCCCACGAAACATCTTACATATGTAGGATCCTGTTTCAGTATCTCATACCCTGGATGTAGAGTGTACTGAGAAACGGTTCTCGGTAACTAACACACCCGAAGAAGATGCATCAACATGCACATTCCTCGTTTGGGTTGTGTGGGAATTCGGATATTACCCTATTTCCTGCTCAGTCTTATAACAATTATAAGAATGAATGGATTCAATGTTCCCCAGCTCAGTATAACAAGCAGGTTCGGTCAAAACATCCATATTATTATCTTGATTAAGGCATGACATGGTCGCTACCAAGAGAGAAAGAGAAGAAAATACTCAGCGTATGCTCTTGCTAGATCAGATTGGTTATTATTTTATCTAATCGGGATGGCTCCCACTGGTTTTATCAAATCTTCCTTCAAACCCTAAAAGGTAAGACTAGCCGGGATTAATTACACCCTACAATTTCACATATCTTTCGGCCAGGCCAGTGTCGGTACTTTGAAGGAGGTTCCCCGTGTTTTCGCACGAACCTAATTAAAATAAATCTCGTTTTCCCAGGGGCGTAACCCCCTTAACACCTTTCTAGACACCTACTTTGATCGGCTAATTGTAATGTGCAAAACTATCCCAGGAGTAACTCTTACTCGCAGTGGGTATCGGGATCCAACTATCTCATAGAAGGTATGCAATCTCATTGCAAATTTCAACACTTGAAATTCCCGATAATATCTTGCCCCTAGCGTCCTATGACCTTAACGGAGGTCAACAAACCATAGGCTGCTAGTCAAGTTCAACCCTTACATTTCATGATTGAATTAAACCCACCCGCACGACACTTAATGGAGGTCAACAAGGCCGTACGACTACCCTAATCCAATCGCATCACATGCTTTAGCAAATAAGCACTAATCGGCCAACGCACACTATGCCTTGACGGAGGTCAACAAACGTAGCACGAATACTAAATAGCACTTATCTGAAATGACAGAGGGCTACGACAGGTTTTTAAGAAAACCTTTTGCGTAATGAACTTGATATCGTTGTAGAATCGAGTGATTTTGAAAATGAGTGTTTTTTAGGCTTTTACTAGTTTCGCTAAAGAGGTCACTCCCGGTGAAGGGATCTTGGCTCTTTCCTCATCGAATAAGGTGCTGGATATTTCACAAATACCACTATGCAAAGAATGAACTAAAAAAGCAATCAAAAGACAAAACTAAGTGGGTTGTAGCATCTGCTAGTTTCGCTAAAGTGGTCACTCCCGGTGAAGGGATCTCGGCTCTTTCCTTATCGAATAAGGTGCTGGATATCCTTCAAGGAATACCGCTATGCAAAGAAAGAACTAGAGCTACCGGTTTTTGAAACAAGATTCTACAACATCTTTAGATTTCTTTTATTTCATTAATCTCATTAATGAAGTACCATCAATTATGCTTCCTAAGCATCACAGAAGAAACGAAAGCAGCAATATTTATTATATATCATATATATAATATTAGCATTCGTCTCAACATATCAACTGATCACATCACAGAATATCAGTAGCAGAAGAACACATATGAAATATTGGATATACTAGGAATTCCGTGTTTTAAATTAAGCCAGTAAAAAACTCGGATTCCACGGTCGCGATGAATAGCCAAACCCACATCCCTAAACCTCTACGAGAGCGGAAAGCAATCCTACCAATTCTAGAGTTAGGAGACCCGGTCACAACTCCTTGAGATGGTCTCCCACTGGACCCTAGAACCCGGTTACTTATGCTCTCCTCCTTGGGACTACTAATGCGGAAAAGTAAATAATATACATCAATGGTGACATCATCCTCAACCTGGAAGTGCCCCAATAAAAGAATATTACATACAAGTTTTTACATGAATGAAAATGAAAAAACTCTCATCTCACATAAAAAAACCCGGCTATTCATAACACGACGATCCAATATAACATATCACAGCAGCACATAATATCACATGTCATCAATGTAAGTAAATATGCGTATCCCAATTGTCGTTGACATATAGTAACGAAACCGGTGATACACCACATATTACACTTACGGTCGCAAAAAAGAAAGTGAAAAACTACAACAATTGGAATCCACAACCACCTTAGACATCATAAACCCAATATATCACATACTTCAGATTTCATGCCTAACCAAATGAATTCCTTAGACATCATAAACCTGGAATATCACATATTTCGAATTTCATGCCTAACAATTATAAACCCCGTATTTTTGTCTAGATATTGAAAACACTTTCCAATAACAAGTCGGGCAAATCAACAAGATTCCCGACATCCTGATCGAATGCTCGTCGGAAACTTTAGTAGACAGACGCACCCCCGGTGCCGTTGACGAAGTGCACTTAGACGGAACACCATGGCCGCGAGTACCCGAACGGATGCTTTTGGCAACGGGGTTGTCCTACAGTCACTTGGTTGGGGCTATGGGGTGTGGCTATCTAGTAAAGTTACCCGGTGAGTATCCGCATACACTACGTGATTGCAACGGACTTTTGATCCACATCAAAATCCCATGGCAACCGATCACTTGAGACTAAATTTCTAGATTTATAAAATTCAAACTAGTTATCACATAACTAATTATTGTGGATTACAAATATTTTATCACAATCACAGATAGTTAGACGATGTTAAACTTTTCGATCGAATCAAAAAACACCCAAAATTTCCCAAAGAGCTCAACACTTGAGCGGAGTTTAAAAAGTACCCAGAACATGCCATAGCACCTATGGACCAACCGTAGAAGGGTCAACCCTTGCCTCACCTATGGCTCCGCGGAACCGCCACCAAACCCTAGGGTTTGGTGGCGATTCCGATGGTCACAGAATCGAGTTAGGCTTTCGTTTTTCTAGAGGGTCCACAGAAAACACCTGCATGAATTTCTGAAGATTTTAAACTTGAAAAAATCCAACTCTTGCAAAATCTCCATCGAGGGAAAAAATGGGTCATTGATATCCGTTCGAACCTTTTAACGTCGTCTAAAGTTACCCGAAACGATGTTAGAATTATGACTATGAAACACTCCGAATGGTCTTTACATAAAGATAACATCACATGCAATCTCAGTAAAAACAAGCAACACCTGAAACACCAAAACCTAGAGACCAAAGCACCAGACGAAAACGAGACAATTTGGACTCACCAAAACCAGCCAGGCCGGTCCAAACAGGGTTTTCGCCGGGTCAAAACCAGTGAAAGGGGTAGTTTTCGTCTGGTGTTCATATTACATCATATGTAACACTCTGCAGCTGCTTAAAAAAATTTTAGACACTCTGAAAAAATCGACAGAAACTTGGTTTTATGTTTCGATGTTTCTGAGTTGTTTCGGTTTCGTAATTCTACAAACATCTTCTAATTCTCTAGCATGGCTCTGATACCACTTCAGGGTTCCCTAGTGTCGCCGCTGGGTTTCGGGAGGCATCGACCATGCCATTTTCAAAAAATTGGCGCGCTAAAGAACCCTAACGCTAGAATCTAAACTAGAGAATTAGATGAACAAGCATGTAAACATCTTTACATCTAAGTGAACAAGGAATACAACATTTGTAGACCGGTCCTTCACTTCAATAGCTCCGTGTAGTAGTCCTTTCGCTCCAAGAAGTGATCTCCCGGACTCTAGTGGGGCTCCACAAGGTGAAATGAATAAGCTTGTTTGAAGTCTTCGAGGCCGAAGATGATCTACGTCAAGAAGACACTGACTTAAGCCACCTCTTCACTGAGTGATGAACTCGTGAAGAAACAACCCAATCTAAATGGCTAGTAGAGAAGAGGTTGATGAAGTGGGAATTTTGCTCACTTTAGAAATAATTTTCTCACTAATTTTCTTCACCTCCCAAAAAGCTAGAGAGCTTGAGGAAGGAAATGAAGAAAGCAACCATGGAATGAAGCAAGTGAAGAATGAATCAAGTGGCGAGAATAGCAATCATGGGTGAGATAATATCTCATACTAACTCATGTAGAGACTTAACTATGGCTTCGGATAATGGTTGGGTTAATAAATATCTTCAAGTAAAACAAAATTAGTGGACTTGGTCAATGGTTCCACATGCTTCAACCATGTGACAATTTCCAACTAATTTGATTTACTTTAGATAAATAAAAACCTTACATTATTATAAGCATGGTGTGAGTCTCATACACCCATATAGCATGTTGCAACATGCATGACACAATAATATATATCACATATATATTAAGTGTACACTAGTGCGAAAAAAATGCTTAAGTTGCCTAATATTAGTTAATGTAAATTAATATATCAAATATATAATTATACATTAAATTATTAAATCAACACTTGATTTAATAATCCGGCTATATCACATACAACCGACTAATATCAAATGTATCAACTTATTGAATCAACACTTGATTCTACAGCCCAGCTATATCACATATAACCGTCCAATATCACATATCGCGAGAATAGAATACAGTATCACATACACGTATTAATCTCGGTCTCGCAAATATCACATATATGCTCCTATTTCGTTTCGCTTCAGCCATGTCACGCCCCGCTTTCCAAAATACGGAATATAAGGGTGACAAGGCCAGCCATGCTTCTATGATCAAGGAAAAATCCTGCCGGTCACATTTCGGCTTCTAGCATTATATAGTAATCAGTAATATACAACACGGATAAAGAGAAAGCAGTCACTAAAACTACCGGATATAAATAAATCTGAGCTCAATGGAAGTAAACAAGAGGGCAACTAACCAGGGATATCAATGGAGAAATATAACTGGTTCACTGGTCTGGATCTTCACGGTCTTCTCGAGATCCTACAAATCCACCTCTATCACTGAGCATGCATACTCAGTTCGTCAGGGCGACGCAATAGAAATATTATAAGAGTATTAATCATAGTCACAAATTCGTCGTTCGGGTATAATTCGGCGAGGTCGAAAATTCGGATTCGGAGAACTATTCGGAAAAATTCGGCAGGTATTCGGGAAAGATTCGGTAAGTGTTCGGGAAATTTTCGGGAAGGATTTCGAGCAAGAAATTAATATATGAGACACTATGTTTTGATTTTGTGAATTATTTGCTGTTTTTTGAATTATTCGCTGTTTTTTCACATAATTTGGGAATAATTCGCGAATTATTCGGCCCGCTGAATAATTCGGCGATTAAGTCGGTTGATCAAAAATTCGTGAATTATTCACGAATTCGGTGAATAATTCGCGAATTATGTGACTATAGTATTAATGATGCAAGAAAAATAAAAGTTATAATGATAGAGATAATAAATGCAGGTAATCGATATGTCTATAAACAAATGCAATGTATGATCTGTGTCCCTATTGGTTTCTAAGTCACTTTGAAATCGAGTTGTGCAAAGGAGTGATCATGTTTAACGAGGGTCCCGTACGTACCCTAGACTACGGCCCACTGTTGCCTGGGACATAACGCTGTCAGCCGGACCACTAGATCCAAACTTAATATATAAGAGTCGTTGTTCGAAGATGATCTACCTTGAAGAATCTCAAACTCAAGCTCTCACTTCTCTAATCAAGTATTAGTGAAGTGAACACCCTAATCTAAGTGGCTAGAATAGATGGGGATGATGAAGTAGGAATTTTGCACTCATTTGTTTTCAATTTCTCACTTTAAATCATTACTTCACAAAAAGCTAGAAAGCTTTTTCAAGGAGGAAGAAGAAGAAGAAAGTTTTTGTGATGAATAATGAATTATTGTTATATTTACAATTCCAACCATGAGTTAATAATATCAAGGCTTTAACTCATGTAGAGAATGAACTAAAGTTAATGGTTTGGGTTGGGTGAAAAATATCTACATAAAATATCTTAGCTAAAAACAAAAGAAAGCTTCATGAAGCTTCATGAAAAAGCTAACCCAAATGCTAACCCAAATCAAACCCTAACTTGTTTAATCTCCACAAATCATGTTGCATTTGTAACCCTAACTTGTTACAATATTATATATCATATATATAATATATTTTTGTAACAAAAGAAAATAATACATTAACATATATCGCATATATATCAATGTATTACCCGGTGAGAAAATGAATCAATAAAGTGAGCTTATATTAGTTAACGTAATGTAATATATCACATATATAATTATACATTAAATTATCGAATCAACACTTGATCCGGCAATCCGGCTATATAGCATATAACCGACTAATACAACATGTACCGATTCATCGAATCAACACTTGATCCGATGACACGGCTATATCACATATACCCGACCGATATCATATATCACGAGAATAGAATACGGTATCTCATATCGTATTATTCTCGGTCCCGCACATATCACATATGTGCTCCTACTCCATTTTGCCTGAGCCAGGAAACCTCTGTGTAGGACTCTAAAGAATCGTCAATACTCCGGCAGTGGGTGATGATCGTATCAAACACACGCAAGCTGCAAGCGTTCAGCTAAATGTAACAGCCACCCAGGTATTGAGCGATCAGAAGATCAACAAGCAAGCCTGTACATTCTCCTGTGAATCCAATCAGTAACACTACCGTACAGTCCGGTCTCTTCATCTGATATGTTGCATATCTAGTCTAGGGGTGGTAAACGTCAGACCCCAGTAACCGATAAGTCATGTCGATGTAAGGCTCATAACGGATCGAGAAACTACTGATAACACTTACCAGAAAATCTGTATATCATCCCTGGCCAGGGACTTCCAGTTATAGCCAATCGAACACAGCACAACATCAACTCCCTATACCGGGAGAGACGAAACCCCTCCTATCGCTCATTGCCTCCATGTGATTCGGGACTGTACCCAAAAGCCACTGTTTTGCACGCCCTCTTGGACATGGTGTTTCCTGATTTAAAATCAGAAAAGCTTATGGGAAAAGCTTCAGAAAGGGGGGCCACGTGCTTACACGTGACCAGCAGTCACGTGTAGACACGTGACATATAAAAGCAGCGGAAAAGGGCACATTAGTTCCTTGATCAAGTCAAGGAAGAGGCTTCAGAAGAGGTCACGTGTTGGCACGTGACGCTCAAAGCAGCAGACTCGTTCTCCAGTTGAATCAAAGAAAGAGGCTCCAGACAGGGGTCACGTGTTCACACGTGACCAATGGTCACGTGTTGACACGTGATGACTAAACAGCAACCAGAAGACAAAGAACAAAAAGAAAGAGGAAGGCTCGTTCCAAGGGGGTCACGTGGTCACACGTGACCGGCTTTCAAAGCCCGTTTTGTTAACAGAATTAAATTCTGAAAGAGATTCAAATCTTTCCAAAGGAAAGTGATTACCTGGAGCCGATCGAATTAAAGATTTAGAGGTAATTAAATATCATCTATCTATGGGAAAATCTCAGGTTTGGAAAGATTTCCCCTTTAAATCTAACCGAAATAACAAGGGAGAATCCCCGGATTTGAAATCCAATGGTGAATAAACTTCACCTAATAATCCAAAGGTCCAAAACGAATGATGGATGCAAATCAAATCTCTCAATGAAGATTCGTCAAAAACTAATTGACTCGGCTGCTTCTCCTATAAATAGGAGCCGAGACACACAAAAAAGATATATACACAGAGGGAGAAAAAAGGAGAGAGCCTTGATTACTTTGAGGAATTTGGAGCTTCTGCAAAGGAAAACCCTAGGTAAGAAAGGGAAGGCTTTGTGAAGGAGGGAGAATTGAATTCTCAACAGAGTTTAACTCTGATATATAAAACAGAAGAACATATTTCTTCTCTCTTTGATAGAGAATCTGCAAAGTGCACATCTCCCCTTTAGGTTGAGAATTTAATTCTCAATGGGTCGAGATCCTGCCATGCAGATCCAAAACATAGAGAGGGAATGGAAACATGAGAATTTAATTCTCACAGAACTATAGGAATTTAATTCCTTTAAGACAAAACTAGGGTTTGACCCTGTGTTATGGGAATTTAATTCCTTCAGAGCAAAAAGAAACAGGGTTTAACCCTAATTAAGAACATAGTTCTGTTGAAACAGCGGGAATTTAATTCCCTTAATCATAATTCTTTAAAATGGGAGTTTAATTTCCTTAAAAGCTTTTATTAGGGTCTAACCCTATTCAGTTCTTCATATTTATGAGGAATTTAATTCCTACAGAAAATTCAGAGTCTAACTCTATTCAGAATATGAATCTTCAAAAGGAAGTAGGAATTTAATTCCTCTGAAATTACTGTCAGGGTTTAACCTTACGAGGAATTTAATTCCTGGAAAAGATTAATAGATCCTCTAAACATAGAGGCAGGGTCACGTGCCACCACGTGACCCCCCCAAGAGATCTACAGAAAGCCCCTTTGAGGCGGCACCCCACGTGACCCACGTGACCCTCGGCAGAAGCTTTAGCATACAAGCATTTAAATGCCCGTCACGTGAGGGCACGTGATGCTCAGAAGGATGCGATAATCTCAGCAGAATAAATGAAGGGACGGCGCTCTCGCGTGTTGCCACGTGACCTCTCTTGCCTTAGTGTTTAGCACTAAATTGGAACTCTCGAATACAGTATTGAAACACTGTTGGGCCTTAGTGTTCAACACTAATCAAAGAATTTTATTCGCAGTGTTCAACACTGATTACCTTAATATTTAACACTAATCTGAGATCTCCATTGCCAGTGTTCAACACTGATCTGTTTTAGTGTTTATGATCATTTGAAAGCCTTGTTGCTGGTGTTTAACACCAATTATCTTGTAGTGTTAAACACTAACTTGTCAACCTCATTCCCAGTGTTCAACACTGATTGCCCTGTAGTGTTTAACACTAGGCTTTGGCCCAATTGGCTAAATGGATAGAGGCAAAGCCTCTCCTTCAATGGACCAACAAGAAGCCAATATTCCAGACATGATAGGACCTAGCTCGAGCTAGGCCATAAGTCTTCAACTCGTAATTAACTGGGCTAATGGGCTCATAACATAATTAATCGGTCTTGACCCCAAATTGGGCCAAGGACTACTTAAGCCATTCCGGTTCTAGGGTACATCTCTTCACTCCTTTGATACTTGGCATTGTAATCCCTCAATGTCTTCAAAGAGGTGACGGGTCTCGACGACCACCCATGATATGGACTGTGGGGTCCTTAAACCCATGTCTAATGCAAAATTCCTGGTTACGTGGAACGCGGATAACGTCACTTTCTGACCCCGCGGAAAACACCCAGAGCGGAGCCTAGTCCTCGCCGAGCACGGCAGTGAACCCGTGTGAAGCATCTAGTGCAAAATTCCTGGTTACGTGGAACGCGGATAACGTCACTCTTTGACCCCGTGGAAAACGTCCAGAGCGGAGCCTGGTCCTCGCCTAGCACGACAGTGAACCCGTGTGAAGCATCCAGAGCACATACCGGACTGTGGAGTCCTTAAACCCATGGACTATGACATCCTTAACCTTGACCGAGATGTCTTAAAACTAACAATGGACCGCAATGTCCCTAAACTACCCATGGACCGCAATGTCCCTAAACTACCCATGGACCGCAATGTCCTTAAACTACCCATGGACCGCGATGTCCTTAAACTACCCATGGACCGCGATGTCCTTAAACTAGAACAATAGAGCCCCGTATGCTCTTTTGTCGGATCTAAACGGTCCCGTTTAAGTTGATCTTAGCCTTAAAGATGGCTAACGTATCCTTAAACCTTCAAACAGACTGGACTATGAATCCCCCCAATTAACTCTGGCTCGAGGGTACATCTCTGAACTCCTCTGACATCCGTCGTTGTAATCCTTCAACGTCGTCAGAGAGGTGACGGGTCCCGACGGCCACACATACGATGGACCACTATGTCCCTAAACTGGAACAATAGAGCCCAAATGCTCCTTTGTCGGATCTAAACGATCCCGTTAAGTTGATCTTAGTCTCAAACTAGACTGACGTATCCTTAACAAACGTTTGAGTTGATCTTAGCCTCAAGTATGGCTAACGTATCCTCAAACCAAACCCCCAAACCCAAATCTAAGATAAACGCGGATTTGGACTAGTCCACGCCCTACGGGAGACGACATAACTCAGTCTCCGTAAACAATCCACGGGCAATAAAACACGAAAGAAACACCCACGACACGAAGTGACCATCTGGAGAAGGAGAAAGTTGTTACCGCGATGCGGTAGCGTAATTAACTGGAGGGGCTTGCGCCTGCAGGGAAGAGCGTCCCCACAATCCAAAAAACCCCTCAAACTAGGGGGAATCTGACGAAGTCTGCTACATCGGCCGCATCCGTCTAAACCTTCGATACATGGTGCCATAGATCGACTTGGCATCTTCGGAGAGGTGGACGGATAGCACCAATTAGCATCTGCCCCGAACCTCAGGCACGGACGCCACGCGTCCAGGCCGCCGTTCGGAGGGGAACAGATTCTGGCATGCCCGGTGGGACCTCTTCCTCTTTCCACTCCACACTTCGTGTGTCGTGATTCGTGAACCAATCACGGTTTGCTAATGGTTGCCCTTGGGTTTCAAGATACTAAGAATTGGCGTCTTGCTTATTGCAGAAAGCAAAGGATCGATGGCTTCTACTTCTGCGAAATTCTCCAACTACTCAAACTGCAATTGCGACCAACGCTTTGCCTCGCCAGGAGGCATAGCCTATGGACCCCAAGCTGCTTCATTGTTTACAATGCCGGTGGACCAGGTAACTCAAGCCACTACCGGATTGTTCTTTGGGACTATACTCCCACCATCAAGCTTCGCGGCGCCGGTGCTGACAAAGGAAGCTCTCAAGAAGTCGGTCTTTGATCGTCTTACCCCTGCCGCGGCTCCTCTCAATGAGTCGCCCAACGTCAACGCCTCGGTCTTCTCTAGATTGGGCCAGAAATACTGCGAACTCATCATGAGGCCTACAATCTCAGAGGAGGCTGCTTCTAAGAAGGTGGCCGCTCCTGCCCCCGAAATCGCCAAGGCGGCTTCTCCGGCCAAAAAGTCGGTCTTTACAAGATTGACGGCTTCAGCTCTCGCTCCTGCTGCCCAAAGGACATCGGTCTTCGATAGGTTAACACCAACAGCAACCCCCCACCCACACAGGGGGAAAGACGAAACCATTCTTACCGCTGACCCAACGCCATCCGCTCGACACGCTCGACGTCGTCATTGGCGCCGAGTGAGGAAGGCTGGGGGCAACTCCCCCACCGGGTTGACTCCATCAGCCCCGATGGCATAAGTTAATGCTGCTGTTCCAACTGGGAACAGCTTCGAAATGCTAAATAAGGTGCGAAGGAATTCCCCTACTGCAGTGCTAAAGAGGTCTCCTCCCTCATTAAAAAAGGTTGTGGAAATAGAATCAGAACAGCCCCGATCTCCTCAACGGCTGTCTTCCAGAATCTATAAGGTTTGGCGGCAGGCCCGAGACTAGATCATCGATCCAAACTTCTCCCGCCAGCACAAGAAGCTAAAAATCCAACCGGAGGCTAGTCACCAGGCTAAACCCCGAAAGGATGTCTGGACGCCCACCACAACGGCCCCCTCAACCTCCATGGCTCATAAAAGGAGGAGGCCAGAGAAGACCCCCCAGCGTGCAACGACGGCTAAAAGCACTGAGCCCAGACGCCCTAAGTCTGGGGGCATGGTGGTGTACACTGTTTACATGGCCTCTGGAAAGGAGGAGAGCCGCACTTCTACAGGCCACCGACCGCTTACCCGATCCGTGACGAAAGCCCAGGAGCAGCAACAAAAGCTTCAGGAAAAGATGAATGCTATGGCCGCACTTACCGGGCCAAAAGAAAGCCCAGGAACGTCCTCAGACGCACGCCAGGAGGAAGAAACCGATGCTGAATTTCTTCGCCGGGTACTGGAGAAAAAGGACAAAGAGGCTGCTGAACAAGCAGCCAACATACAACGTATGGGCCTGCTCTTCCAAGATATGATAGGCATGATGATCCAGCAAGACTTACCCGCCGAGGATCCCCCAATCGTTCTTGAAGACGACCGAGGGGAGACGTCAAATCCACCACTAGCCCTATCAACGGCCAAAGAGGAGGCAATCTCTAAGGCTGACTTGGTTGACTACATAGCCCAGCAAATCCGGGTTCACCACGCGACTGACGCAGCTGGTCAAGTCGTAAAAACGGGGCGGCCGTATCCGAGCTGGTACAACCAAATCAAATACCCGCAAGGCTATACGATACCAAAGTTCCACGTGTATAAGGGAACCGGCAACCCCCATCAACATGTCGCCCAGTTCTGGGCCCTCTGCGGTAACACCGGCGGTGATGATAAACTGTTGCTCCGCCAGTTCGTGGGCAGCTTATCAGAAACGGCGTTCGAATGGTATTCGGAACTCCCGAACGATTCTATCAAAACGTTCGTTGAAATGGCGCTGTTGTTCACTCAGCGATTCGCAAGTGCCAGCGAACGCACTCCAATAACCGCATTGATTAATGCCCGGGTAAAACCAGGCGAAACCTGGGTCCAGTATGCTATACGCTGGCGGAATTTGTGGTCGAGATGCGAGCAACGCATTGAGGAGGCACCCGCAGTAGGCAAGTTCGTAGGAACCCTAGACCCCCACGCAACTATCTCCCAGTTTATGATGTTCTTTAAGCCAACCACATTCCAGGCTTTAATCGACAAGTTGGCTCAGATGGACCAGATGGGTCATAGACCACCTCCCCCGAAATCGGAACCTCGGAATGACAAGGGTAAAGGAAGGGCGACCTTCGTCGCGAATGCCCAGCCGCAACCTAACGCCCTGAAACCGGCAGATCAACTGGAAGAAAGACGCCGGTATTATAATGAGAAGATGAAGCGTCCCTACTCGTTCCCAAGAGACAAGACGAAACGGTTATTCGAGCTGGCAATACGTAACAGACTTATAAACCTACCAAATCCAAGGCGACCGCCGCAACCCACCGAGGTGAATAACCCTAACTATTGCCCTTACCATCAAACGGTAAGCCATCCGATTGAGGATTGCTTCGTTTTCAAAGGATGGATTGAAGATCAATACCTCCAGGGGAAATTTGTACTATCCGAAAAGTGGAAGGTGAACCCACCACAACCGCATACTCTTAAGAAAGCAGATACACCGAGGCAACCTGCTCCTTTATTGAAGAAGCTCCATGGGAGGTCGTGCTATCAACTAAAACCAAAAGAATGCTAAGAGACCTTCATGCGTGCCCCGCGATCAGATGGGAGGACCCTCTTGAACCTCAAGTTATCGAAGGGATGTTGAAGCCCCGCCCAACTACGAAGACTTGCGATAATGGCCCAAATACTCACGCCCAACCGTCAAAATCTTCGAAGAAAAAGAAGAAGAAATCCAAGAAGCCCGCGAAGCTTGGAAACGAGCACACAAAATTGCAGAAGCAAATCGACGCGCTGAAAGAATACAATCAAAAGGTGCGAACTCCTGTCACACTGCAAGAGTTCCTCAACCACATCTTTCAAGGGGGAGATGATGAAGAGAGCTCATCGGATGAATCCGAAAAGTATGTGGCGAGTTGTAACGTAATCTCCCACTCGTTTATCGATGATGAGAAAACTCCTGGCACTAAGAAACTGGAGACAGAGCCTGAACCAGAGCGTGCGTGGCCGACAAATGAAGTGATCAATGCTTTTCTAGACGAAATTCGTCTAAAAGGTAAAGCGGATCAGGAGCGTGAGATGGCAACGTCAGAAGGAACCAAAGGCGGGCGACTGAACGAAAGAGTTGAACTACCCCTGCCAGAGCAAAAGGCCTCCGAAGTAGACAAGAAGATATTCAAGACGAGGAAAAGGTTTGCCAAAGCCATGTCAATGGGAATGAAGCTACCACCCTCGGAAGGAAACACGCACGATGGGGCGGAGAGGCACCCTGATTATTGCGCATATCATCGGAAAATCTCACACCCCACGGAGGAGTGCGACGCCTTTAAGATATGGTGGCAAGGATATGTTGCTCGTCGGCAACATGTCAAGCACATGAAACGCAAGATCCGTCGGAAGCAAAGAAGCACTGTCGAAGGGCACAACAGAACTACTGGCAACTGTTATATGGCTCACGCTGAGGGGTCACAAGTTCTTCCCTTTGGGAGAGACTCTGATGAAGAAATGGCTCTGGGCCCTCTCTTTAGAGAATCCGTTTTAGGGAAAGAGGAAAAATCGGAAGCCTGCGAAAACATTCAGCTGCGCAATCGCACACTCCCAGAAAAGAATCCCGGGCCAGCGAATAGAAAAGATAAGGGAAAGGAAAAGGTCACTGAGGATATCACTTTAGATGACCAAGTCATGAAAGAACAAACTACCAAAGACCCTTCCAGGAAGGGTAAGGTGGACTATAACATCCTCGCGCACCTAAGGAAGCTACCTTCTCAGCTTAGCATTCTCGGTGCCCTCCTATTATCAAAAGAAGCGCGAGACTCACTAATTAAGGCGTTACAAGAACCTGAGCAATTCCAAGCCTTCCTCGCCACTGAAAAGATGAAGGATGAACTGGAGGAAGTGCATACGGCCGATATCACTTTCGGTGATGAAGACCTCCTTCTCGGGACGTGCGACCACAACCGTCCCCTATATGTCTCCGGATACTGCCATGATATCAAGATAGGCAAGATCCTGGTGGATAATGGATCCTCCGTCAATCTCCTTAATGTTCGGGTGTTGAAGGAAATCTGCATGAGTGTGCAACACCTCGCTCGTGACAAAATTACTATCTCCGGTTTCGATTCACAATCGTCACGGACTCTCGGATCTGTGATACTAACATTACGCTTTGGACTTCTCGTCACGGACATCAAATTCCATGTCATCGACGCCAAGACTTGCTACAACGCCTTGCTCGGCCGTCCTTGGCTACACGAGTACAACATCATCCCTTCTACACAACATCAGTGTATGAAGTACTTTAAAGATGGTTTCGAGTATACTGTAACAGGTGAGTTGAACCCATTTTCCGTGAACGAAGTCCGCAAATACGAAGATGCGAAATACTTTTTGCCGGATTTCGAGGATACAGAAAGGTGTCGCGACCCGGAGAACAAAACCGCCGCCACCATCCCTGTTTTCGGGAGCGATACCGAAGAAGAGGAAGAGATAGTTTATGCAGGGCCATCTCAACGCAACAACCTGGGGACGCCCGCCCCCATACTGGTCTTCGGAAGTGATTCAGAAGATGAAGTTAATGCTGTGTTCTCCAATCGGCTGTCAATACAAGCACTCCCTGGCGGTGACCATAGTTTGCAAATCACCATGGTACCGCGAGAACACTACAAGGATCTCGACACGCTGCAAGCTCATAATGTTCAGGACCTGCAAACATTTTACGTCCCTCCCAGGCAAAGGGGTGAGAAAGTGATCCTATTCTACCAATCCTCAGAGTCGAAAGTAGAGAAAGAGATCTGGCATGGCGCGGATGCTACACCTGACAGGCTCCAACCCATCCGTCTGCCTAGATACTATACAGATGGATTAAAGAAGCTGTTGAAGCGCCACGGAATACCCTTAAAACAGACTGTTCGGCAGGCTCGGTTCTACAACAAGATTTGGGATGTCCCCGGAACTCAACGCAAATTGCCCAACGGGAAAATGGAAACACTCGGGCTTGGATACGCGAGAGCGGGAAAACGGGAACGGGCCCACAGTAGCTACGCCATATACACCTTTGATGAAGAAGAGGACGCCTCGTCAGGAGACGCCAACCCCTCATCAAAACCAGACCCCGCGATTGAATCACCGAGTCCGTCGTTTGAAGAACGAACGGACAAGCCTATCAGGAAAATGGGTCAGAAAGCTCGGGAAGACTACAACCGCGAGATGGCCATCTACGAGAAGGCCAGGACGCAACGTCTATTTCAACAGGCTCCAAAAGACAAAGATGCTCATCTTTGTCGACCCGTTGTACGAAAGGCCCAATGCGGAGACGGAAATAAATTAAGAAGTGGGAAGAGGAGCCGACAACAACGACGCAGGATTAGAGGGTTACGGGTACTGCACGGCTCGGATTCATCCCTCATGGAGAAGATGAGTCGAGCGTACTCCTTCCCCCGAGACAAGACGGAGAGGTTACTCAAGCTCACTTTAAAACATCAAATGATCGCGCTTCCGGAGTCTAGACACCCTGAGCAAGCTAACAAGGCTTCTCGTGTGAGCTATTGCTCTTATCACCGAGCCATAGGACATCCTACCGAAGACTGCTTCACCTTCAAGAACTGGGTCGAGGACCAGTACCAACGGGGCAGATTCGCTTTATCCAATGGCTGGAGGGTAACGCCGCCACAAAAGCATGAGCCCAACGCCGCAAGAGCAGAACCGGATCCGCCTCGGTCCTGGGAGCGGATTCGCACCTGTTATACGATTACGATATTAAAAGAAGAGCGCGAGAACATGGATGACCTTCCCCAGTGCTTTGAGAACGGCGATGATAAGGTGATCTCAGAATTTCCGCCAGCTCCGAAAGAACTGGAAGACGGTATACATACTACGGCAGATAACCTCAGGAAGATTGAGTTGGGATCGGCGGATGACCCGCGACCGACATTTGTCAGTGAGCTACTCTCTGAAGAAAAGGTGGCCGCGTTAAAGAACGTGCTTCTGCGGTATAAAGACTGCTTCGCATGGAACTACTCCGAGATGCCAGGTTTAGATCCGGAGGTCGCTGTGCATAAATTAGCAATATCCCCAGATATCAAGCCAGTCAAGCAGGCGCCAAGAAGGATGCGACTCGAGCTTGAGATGAGCATCAACGCCGATGTCAAGAAGCTGATCGATTCTGGGTTTATCCAAGAAGTCCAATATCCCGATTGGATCGCCAATATCGTCCCGGTAATGAAGAAGAATGGGACGGTACGCATATGCGTGGATTTCAGGGATCTCAATAAAGCATGTCCAAAGGATGATTTCCCAGTACCGGTAACCGAGCTAATGATAGATAACACGTCCACTCACGAGGTTTTCTCCTTTATGGACGGTTCGTCAGGATACAATCAGATAAAGATGCATCTCGATGACCAGAAGCACACCGCTTTCCGGACCCCTTTGGGTATATTCTGCTACAGGGTTATGGCCTTTGGTCTAAAGAACGCTGGCGCTACCTATCAAAGGGCCATGACAAAGATCTTCGACGACCTCATACATGACATCGTCGCGTGCTATATCGATGACCTCGTGGTAAAGAGCATGTCATACGAAGAGCATTTAAACCACCTGGAGACTGTATTTCAACGCCTTCGGCAATATAATTTGAAAATGAATCCCCTCAAATGCGCGTTTGGAGTCTCCTCGGGCAAATTCCTGGGATTCATCGTTCGACACCGAGGTATTGAAATAGATCCGTCAAAGATTAAAGCGATCATGGAAATGCCTCCGCCAAGAACCCTCAAATAGTTGCGGTCTCTCCAACGGAAGCTCGCATACATCCGGCGATTTATCGCCAATCTTTCAGGCAAATGCCGTCCTTACAGCCACCTGATGAAAAAAAGGAACTCCATTCGTTTGGGATCACAAATGCCAAGGTGCACTAGACGAGATCAAGCAGTACCTGCAGAACCCTCCGGTGTTAGCCGCGCCGGTCAAGGGAAAGCCCCTTATTCTTTATACGACCGCCCTCGAAGGTTCCTTGGGCGCATTATGGGCGCAAGAGAACGATCAGGGAAAAGAGAGAGCACTCTACTATTTAAGTCGAGTTCTACTGGGGGCAGAAAGCAACTACTCTCCCATTGAAAAACATTGCTTGGCCTTAATCTTCACGGTAACAAAGCTCAGGCACTATGCGTCGGCGCATGAAGTCCGTCTTATTTCAAAAGTGGACCCCCTTAAATACTTGATGTCAAAAGCCATATTGACGGGACGACTCGCTAAGTGGGCCCTGCTCTTGATGGAGTTCTCGATAGCGTATCAACCTCTCAAGGCAGTGAAAGGCCAGGCCATTGCCGATTTCCTCGCTGAGCACCCGATACCGGCCGATTCTCCTCTGAACTGTGATTTGCCGGACGAGCATGCATTTGATGCGATTGGCAGCGGTAGCACCCGATGGGAACTCTATTTTGATGGAGCGTCCTCCGTAAAGAAACAGAAACAAGGTATCCCAATGATCAAATCGGGGATAGGCCTCGTCTTTGCAACTCCACAAGGAGGGATAATGCGCTTCGCCTTCTCCTTAACAGAGCCGAGGACAAACAATGAAGCTGAATACGAAGCTCTGATAGCGGGCCTCGAAATCGCCATCGACTTGGGAATTGAAGACCTCCTTATATACGGGGATTCTCAACTGGTTGTTAGTCAAGTAAATGGTGATTACCAAACGTGCAAACCGGAGTTGGTGAGGTACGGCGAAAAGGTGCAACAACTATTGATCCAAATTCCCTCCTACACTTTAGAGAATATACCGCGCGCGGAAAACAGCAAAGCAGACGCGTTAGCCAAACTTGCTAAAGAACTGGCGGACGAAAACCTCGATGATGTAAGAATCGTGGTACAAAGCCGTCGAGTGCTTGCCCCGGCAGAAATACCTCCGGAATTATATAAAGAAAAGGGAGCGACTGAGCAGACGACCCTACAAATAAAGACCATGAGATGGCCGAGGACTGGAGGGAAGTCTTCATAGACTACTTTAAGTCCCACCGAATGCCCAAAGATACATCCTCAAGGCATCAGCTCATGAAACGAGCTCTATCTTTCGCCTTCGTCAACGATACTCTATACAAGAGATCGTTTGATTCTCTATGGCTGAGATGCTTAGGACCTGACGAAGCGGAAAGAGTCATTCAGGAAGTCCACGACGGACTTTGCGGTTCTCACCAAGCAGGCCCAAAGATGAAGTTAAAAATTAAACGGATGGGTTACTACTGGCCCACGATGATACAGGATTGCCTGGAATACGCGAAGCAATGTCACTCATGCCAAATTCATGGGGACTTCATCCATCAGCATCCCAATCCACTGCATCCAACAGTGGCTAGCTGGCCATTCGAGATGTGGGGAACTGACATAGTCGGCCCCATCGAACCAGCATCATCCAAGGGACATCGTTTCATCTTGGCGACGACTGATTACTTCTTCAAGTGGGCAGAGGCGGTACCATTGAGGGAAGTGAAGACGGAGAACATCCTCCATTTCTTCAAAATGCATGTCGTATACCGGTTTGGAACCCCGAGAAGGATCATCTCTGATAATGGGCCAGCCTACCGAAGTCATAAAATTAGCCGCTTCGCACAGCAGCACAATATAGACTGGAGATATTCCTCAGTCTATAATCCGCGGGCTAACGGTCTCGCCGAGGCCTTCAACAAGACCTTGACGAAAATTATAAAGAAAACGGTGTCTCGAAACAAGAGGGACTGGCATGAGAGGTTGCAAGAGGATCTTTGGGCGTATCGAACCACGTTCAAGACGGCCACGAACACGACACCCTACGCTTTAGTATTCGGCATGGAAGCGGTACTTCCTCTTGAAATAGAATTACCCTCTTTGCGAGTAGCAATTCACTACGAGCTGACGGATGAAGAAAATGCTCACCTCCGGTTTGAGGAGCTCGACGCTCTCGATGAAACCCGGCTCATAGCACAGCAAAATTTGGAAGCTTATAAAGCAAAGATGACGCGCTCATATGAGAGACTGACTCGACCGAGGACATTCCGCCAAGGCGAACTCGTGCTAGTGGTCAAAAGACCTATGATCCCCAATCGTGCCAAGCGGGGGAAATTTGAGCCAAACTACGAAGGCCCTTACATCATAGACAAGGTCTACCAGGGTGGAGCCTATCTACTCGTGGACATGCACGGTGAAAGGCCTTTCAGGCCAATAAACGGCCGCTTCTTAAAGAAATACTATGCTTGATAAGCCATAGCCTGGGTCAATGATAGATGACGACGACTATGTCCGCTCGCTATCTTCCTAGGCTCAGACTTTACAAGCAGCAGCTGGCCTTCCCATAACGACGGACCGAAACGTCCTTAAACTAGCGACGGACCAAAACGTCCTTAAACTAGCGACGGACCGAAACGTCCTTAAGCTAACGACGGACCGAAAACGTCCTTAAACTAACGACGGGACGAAAACATCCTTAAACTAACGACGGACCGAAACGTCCTTAAACTATCGACGGACCGAAACGTCCTTAAACTATCTACGGACCGAAACGTCCTTAAACTAGCGACGGACCGAAATGTCCCTGAACTACTACCGCAGCATCCTTGGGCTGACGAGATAAAAAAAAAAGAAATATATAAAATAAAAACGGTATGTCCATAAGCAAAATGGGCACGGATGAAAACCCGAAAGGGCTCCGTGAGTAAAAACAGCAGGACTACCAGCGAGTGTTTGTGAAAACCCGAAAGGGCGCAACCTCGTTAAAAAGACACTTATAGGGTCCTCTCGACCTTGTAAGGAGAAACCACCTGCGTGAGATCCCTACGACTCATAAAGGAGCAACACACTTAGGGATACTCACGATTCCTAAGGAGAAAGTACACTTACGAGATCCTCACGACTCGTAAGGAGAACTCTCTTATGGGACCCTTACGGCTCATAAGATTTGAAAGTCTTAAGTTACAGAGACCTAAACCTGTGCTTAAGGAATCCTCCACAATCTTCGATATTGCCCTACAAAGGACTCAATACTGACCCTTGTATACAATCCACGGGCGCGAATAAACATTTCCCCAGCAAAGTCCAACCCTTGTAGATCCTCTCGATCCATAAGGAGAAAGCCCTCTTGTAGGATCCTTACGACTTACAGAGGAGCACACACTTAGGAATCCTCACGATCCCTAAGGAGAAAATACACCTGCAAGATCCTCACGACTTGTAGGGAGAAATACCTTTGTGAGACCCTTACGGCTCATGAAGTCAAAAGCCTTGGTCGACAGGACCCTTAACCCTGTTTGCTGAGCCACCTTTGTTCATCATCGACAAAGGCAAATGATGATTCGCTCCTGGCAACATTCCAGTTGTAGCGGTGCTGATGCCGAAATCGGTGCCTAAAATCCAGGCTTGCAGCGAAAAAGCTAGCAAGCCACACATGCCTACAAAATAGCCGAAATGATGGGGCAACTTGCAATAAAAAGCAGCAAGTAAAAAATGGAGGCATGAAAAATAGCCGAAATGATGGGGCAACTCGCAACAAAAAGCAGCGAGCAGAAAATAAATAAATAGCCGAAATGATTGGGCACCGCAAAAAATAGCCGAAATGATGGGGCAATCGCGACCTTCGCGATATAAAAGCTGAAATGATAGAGCATCGCGGAAAAAGAAATAAAACAAAACTGAAATCTTCGCCCTACAGGTGATGGTACATCTACCCCTGTATACAATCCAGGGGCGCAAACAAAGAATGGATCATACTCCTTCCCCAGGTTTCATCATAAGGAGAAGCCAAATCTCGACGATTCACGGATAGCCTAGAGATCATCTCGTCGTTCGTCTCATGGCAGCAGACACAGCCTCAAGTGAAACGGAACAGTGGTGACCCCCCCAGTTCCATGGCTCGGCGATATACATATCACCGAGAGTCAAACCTCCATTTCATGAAATGCGGATACAATCAGCAAAATTCCTGGTTACGTGGAACGTGGATAATGTCACTCTTTGACCCCGTGGAAAACGTCCAGAGCGGATCCTGGTCCTCGCAGAGCACGGCAGTGAACCCGTGTGAAGCATCCAAAGCGGAGCCTAGTCCTCGCCGAGCACGGCAGTGAACCCGTGTGAAGCATCTAGTGCAAAATTCCTGGTTACGTGGAACGCGGATAATGTCACTCTTTGACCCCGTGGAAAACGTCCAGAGCGGATCCCGGTCCTCGCAGAGCACGGCAGTGAACCCGTGTGAAGCATCCAGAGTGGAGCCTAGTCCTCGCCGAGCACGGCAGTGAACCCGTGTGAAGCATCTAGTGCAAAATTCCTGGTTACGTGGAACGCGGATAATGTCACTCTTTGACCCCGTGGAAAACGTCCAGAGCGGATCCTGGTCCTCGCAGAGCACGGCAGTGAACCCGTGTGAAGCATCCAGAGCGGAGCCTAGTCCTCGCCGAGCACGGCAGTGAACCCGTGTGAAGCATCTAGTGCAAAATTCCTGGTTACGTGGAACGCGGATAATGTCACTCTTTGACCCCGTGGAAAACGTCCAGAGCGGATCCTGGTCCTCGCAAAGCACGGCAGTGAACCCGTGTGAAGCATCCAGAGCGGAGCCTAGTCCTCGCCGAGCACGGCAGTGAACCCGTGTGAAGCATCTAGTGCAAAATTCCTGGTTACGTGGAAAGCGGATAATGTCACTCTTTGAACCCGTGTGAAGCATCCAGAGCGGAGCCTGGTCCTCGCCGAGCACGGCAGTGAACCCGTGTGAAGCATCCAGAGCAAATACCGGACTGTGGAGTCCTTAAAATCCACGGACTATGACGTCCTTAACCTCGACCGTGATGTCTTAAAACTAACGATCAAACACCCCGATTCCCTACAAATTCTGCCTTGGTTTAAGGGTACATCTCTTCACTCCTTTGATACCTGGAGTTGTAATTCCTCAACGTCTTCAAAGAGGTGAAGGGTCCCTGCAACCAAACACCGGACTGTGGAGTCCCTAAATCCATGGACTATGAGGTCCTTAACCTTGACCGTGATGTCTTAAAACGAACATCGGACTGTGGAGTCCCTAAATCCACGGACTATGAGGTCCTTAACCTTGACCGTGATGTCTTAAAACTAACATCGGACTGTGGAGTCCCTAAATCCACGGACTATGAGGTCCTTAACCTTGACCGTGATGTCTTAAAACTAACAGCGGACGGTGGAGTCCCTAAATCCACGGACTATGAGGTCCTTAACCTTGACCGCGACGTCTTTAAACTACGATACCTGGAGCAGCCTCTGACCCCGTGAAACACGGACAAGGGCGACCACATCCAGCACTTGCAGGCCCTCACGACCTGTAAGGAAAAAAAACTCTCTTGTGAGATCCTTACGACTTTCAAGGGAAAACCCGCTTAAGAATCCTCACGATTCTTAAGAAGAACTTACACCTATGGGATCCTCTCGACCTGTAGGAAGAAAAACTCTTTATGAGACCCTCATGGCTCATAAAATGCAAAAGTCTTAGGAAGTAGATCTTAACCTTGAATCCTAAGCCATCGCTATCCTGCAAGGAGATCAAGGTAGAATATCCGCAGAATACATTCAATGAAAAGGGGACACACCAGTGAAAAAAAAATGTATCTTTTATTCATAAGCCAAAATGGATACAAAGTACAATTCATGAAAGAAACGAAAAGAAAGATACTCTTATCCATGAGTATGTAAAAAAAAAAGAGGAGAAAAGATACAAGTCCTCAAGCCGGCGGGCGGTGCAATAATTTTACCAGCTCATCGTTCTGTTGCTAAGCTACGGCTTCATGACGCAAGATCTCCAGAAGACGAGCCTCCGCCTGAGCTTGCTGAGCCTGATACGAAGCAAGCCGAGCTTCGAGCTCTTTCTCGGTGGCTTTATGAGCCTCGACCCTCTCACGAGTGAACGTGGCAGCTTTATCGAGAGCCACCACCTCTTTTATGGACTCCTGAAAAACCCGCCAGAGTTCGTATGCTTTGTTGGCCTTGGCTGTGAGGCTGGCATGAAGCTCGCTCAGCGCCTTAGAAGCCAGCTCCCTCTCCGAGAACTTGCGGCCAAGCCTCTTCTCGCATGACGTCATGTTTGCCGCACATCGTGCTATCAGACCCCGCAACTCCGCTTTTGCAGCCACGGCTTCCGAGGAGAGGCGAGAACATTCGAGAGCGTACAAACAAGCCTCCACCTTCCTACAGAACTCCACCCAGACCCGCACCACCTCCTCGCTATGATAGGTGGCGAGAAAAGGGATGGAGCCGTTAGCTTCAGCGGCAAACGCTTCGGCTGTGGTCGCACTACCAGCACGGAGCTCCTCGATGAAAGAAGATAGGGAGACAAGGCTCAATTGGGCCAAGCGTTCTGAAGCCCGCAAGGCGTAGGGGCCGGACGGCATCACAATGCGCGATTCCAAAGCCATGGAGACTGGCAGGGCTGTTCAAATTCGGTGAATGTTAGTAAAACTTTTAAACACAGAATGAACGGGACTATAATAAAATATCACTCACCGACGGTCATGCAAGTAGGAGCTGAAGGTTCCCCTGGCCCTTCAACGACCTCAACCTCATCATCGGCTTCTAAAACTATAAGAGACATCAACGTCATTTCGCAAAATAGTAACAATGCTATGGTAAAAAAATGGCGAATGACACTAACCTTGCCAAGAGGAAAGGACAATACGCTGAGGGGAGATCGCCTGCGGAGCTGCCATCTCTAATAAATGCTGAAATGACTGGCGAGGTGACAGATCCGCGATCGTGGACGCTAAGCCACGCAATTCTGGGAAAGATAAAAGAGTTCAGACTATGAAGGGGTTACTAAATTAAAACGCAGAGGGATACCTTCAACACTCCTCCCATTCTGAGCCGGGGGGATAGCAGCTTCAACGGTCTCCGCCGTGACCTCAGGCTCCAACAAAGGGAGAGTAGTCCCGACTACCTCGCTTCCAGCCTTTGGGCCGCCCTCAGTAAGAGTCATTGGGGTGGCGGCCTCCAAGGGAGCCTCCCCCAAAGGGGCAAGCACTCCCTGATCAAGAATCGCCGCTGGAGGTTCTATCATGAGAGGAGAAGCCTCATCAGCCCCCTCCACATCCAGCAAGGCCTCATTGAGAATTTCGGCGGGCTTTAGCTTTAAAGGGCCAGTAGGGAGCTCCCCCAGCGTCGAAGATTCTGCAAGATTCAAATAAGAATAATGGTACATACCCACGAGCATAAATAAGCGAAAAGACTACAAAAGAAGCACAACGTACCTATACGCAAAGAAGCCCTCAATATGGCTTCTTCAAGCCGCTTCTCCTTCTCAAGGAGGTGAGCTCGCCGGGGTTTAAGGGTAGATTCATGACCGCCGGTCCATAAAGAAAGCGCATCAGCGGCATCTTCTGAAGCGACCTGCTTCAAAGCCCTTTCCCCCCATTCCTCCAGAGGGCCGATAAACCGTCGCCGAATCCATGAAGGGTCTTCGTAAAAAATTACAGCGGGATAAGACTTCTTCGGAACCTTGGCGTCATGGGACGCGTCTTTTGAACGCCGTATGGCCTCAGCCAACTGTGCAGCCTCCTCATCAGCCGAACTCGGGAAGAGAAGTCCAGCATTTGACTCTTGCAAGGCCAATGGTTCGTCTTCAAGGATAGGCTCAGACTCCACCACAGAATCAAGCGGGGTGGTAGCCGCTTTCCTCCGCCGTTTGGACCCAGAGCCGGTCGCTGAGGATGACCGCTTCCTCCCTCGCGAAGCCTTAGGGCGGCGCTGGCCCACATCGCCTTCAACGCCCTCGTCCCTGTTACTTTCGCTCAGTGCCACGACCGAGGACGACATCGCCATTGTCGACGCCACGGGGGGCGGTGCCGCCACCGGCAGAGGTGCTACTACTGGAGCCCGTCTACCCCGCGATCGGGAACCCAAGGGCATACCAGCTGTTAGAGTAAGGTCTACCCCTGACTCTCCCGGAATGAGGGCGGCGCCAATCTCCCTCAAAGGGAAGCGGACTGGAACCCTCGGTCGCAGCTTAGCTCCCGAGACCTGAGGAGGGGCGTCGTGACCAAGAAGAACCCTTCTTTCTTCAGCAATAATTGGGGTGATCCGATAAAGATACCAGCCCGTAAATGCACCCACGCATCGGGGGATGTACTCGGCTTCAGGAACCATGAAATGAGAGCCGGTGTTCAGCCTCATGAAATGATGAGCGGCATCGCGAACAGCATCGAGCGAAGGGATCGGGGAGACTATAAAAGCCTCAAAAGGAACACCCTGGTCGTACCCAAGCTTCCGGGCAAATCGATGCGGATTGTACCGCATAAAAAGAGCTGCACTGTCCTGGCGAAACACCAAGTAGCCCGGTCTAATTGTATACAAATGCGTGGCCTCCCGGGGCTTCAGAGAAGGCGCGTTGTCTTTCGACTGGTCCCAGAGTTGTTGAACGGGACCCGAAGGAGTAGACAAAACCCGATCATTAAAAACCAACCCGCCAGCAGTGGCATGAGGAGAAATCAGCACCCGAATAGCCCCAAATTGACTTGGGTCGGCAGCAGAAGCACCCACCAGTCGCATAAGTCGCGGGAAGGGATAGGCGTCGTAAAAAGCGGGCCTCTGATGCATAGCAAAAGACCCCCAGTACATGCATTTCGATCCACGACGTGAAATAATGAAGCGAAAAGTTCACTACGTCCACGCCAGGCGTAGAGGTATTAGCTGCGGTGCCCAATCCGTTATAGAGGTGCGCCAAGGCCGGGATGCCGACAGCCAACCGCATCCCCTCAGCAATACGATGAGCCGGGTAGATGACCGAGGCTCTCATGAAGCGGCGATGCATGGGGATAACGAACCAACTAAGCCAGACACTAACAAACCCCACAAAGAACGTCTCCTCGTCCATGCCTGGGACAGCAATGGATTCAAAAGGTATCGGCGATATTATAGGGATGTAATACTGAGGTAAATCTGATTCGTTGGTCGGCAACCTCTTCGGACCGAACCCAAAGGGGTCCCCAATGTTGGCAAACTTCGGGGCTGTCTTCGATAGAGCGTCCTCACGAAGGAAACGAGCAATGAAGCTCTTGAAAGTGACACCCTGCTCCTCGGACTCGGTGAATAATCGGTCGAAGATGCCTAGGGCCCTAATTAAACTGGGGCGCTTGTGGCGAACAGCATTCTCAGCAGATAGGCCGTCAACTGGGGCGAGCTCGGGTTCAAAAACGTACTCGTCAGGAGGAAACAACTCCTCATACAGATTACCCCTTATTGGCAACCCCGAGATATCATAGAATTCGGCCAAAGAAATCGAAACCTCGCGATCTCCCAGAATGAAAGTATTAGTAGGAAGATTCCACTGGTTCAAAAACGCCTTGACCCACCAGGCATGCGGGGACTTGTAATGAAATAGTGACGCGTATATGGCCTGGTAGAGCCCGACTTTCTGCAACCGCGCCCGATGGGCAGAAAGGATGTAACGAGCCCAGAGAAGGTAGCCGGTAGGATGCCTAGGAGTGAGCCCTATCTTATAAATTTGCCCCCACGGGTGGGCCTCACCCTGGCAGATACGCCGTCCCAAGATGTTTATGGCTGGGATCGGATGGTTCGGAATACCGATCGTCGAAGGCTCCAGCCTCCCCGTTGGAGTCCAGTTGGGCATTTCCACAGCAAAAGCTGTCCTTGGAGGATCCATCGGTAAAAAAGGGAAAGTGGGCTCCGTTGGCACCGCGCAAAGAAAACTCCTGCGACCTTGAATAATCTGACTATACCAAGATCCCCATTGAAGAAGGTTGGTACAGTTCGGATCATGGGCCCGAATCATCGCCATCGCTTCCTCATCAGATGGTGACTGAGGAAAAGCCGCCTCCGAGCGAGAAAAGGGAAAGCGTGGAGCAGAAGCCATCGCACCTGAAATCCAGTAAAGGAAGACCGTTAAAAGGAAAGTCAGCGATATATATTCATGCATGAACATGAAGACTAGTTAAAGAAAGCAACAACAGAGTTTTCTGGGACCATGGGCTACAAAACACATGGGCCCCACACAATCCAGATGACGGCTCATTAATAATGAGGCCAAATCGTTACAATAAAACAAAGGGAATATCCTCATTTAATAAAGAATGATGACCATGGAGGATTTGTCTCGGGCTCTACAATGAATCCAACAAAATCAAAGGAATTAAATTCCCACAAAAAGACATCATTACAAAGCCCCCATTGCATTAATGGCAGGAAGAACAACCTAGGGCCAAGAGACCTCAGGAAGCCTCCGTGCGAAGAAACTGAGTTCTTCATTGGAATTAAATTCCTTATTAAGAAAAGGGAATCAAATTCCCAGAAACATTTTTGATGGAATTAAATTCTATGGGGTTGAAACGCCATCATCATTTCCCCAAAGATCATCTAAACCCTAAGAGATCTACAGTTTGAAGGTTAAGCGGTTTCATGTTCTTATGGAAAATATATATAAAAAAGGGGTAAAAACCCTTGTTTTGGATTTAAAATCCGGAGAGATGTGAAGGTCCATCGTTGTCCAAGAACATTACCTGAGAAAAAGGATTCTTTTCGAAACAGAGTTAAACTCTGAAGATTGCTTCAAGACAGAGAACTAAGCTCTGAAAGCGAGAATTAAATTCTCAAGGAAGAAGTTCTCAAAAGAAGAAGAAGATGAGCAAAGTAAAAGCCCTTCTGAAGAGACAGTGGTATTTATAGAAGGCAATGGAAACATTTCATCTCCCCAAATCCCTAAAGGAATCCAACGGTCACAAAGGTGACAGCGTTGCACTCACGTGCAGACACGTGAGAACAACGCTGTGGGGGCATTTGTTTCCTGATTTAAAATCAAAAAAGCTTATGGGAAAAGCTTCAGAAAGGGGGGCCACGTGCTTACACGTGACCAGCAGTCACGTGTAGACGCGTGACATATAAAAGCAGCGGAAAAGGGCACATTAGTTCCTTGATCAAGTCAAGGAAGAGGCTTCAGAAGAGGTCACGTGTTGGCACGTGACGCTCAAAGCAGCAGACTCGTTCTCCAGTTGAATCAAAGAAAGAGGCTCCAGACAGGGGTCACGTGTTCACACGTGACCAATGGTCACGTGTTGACACGTGATGACTAAACAGCAACCAGAAGACAAAGAACAAAAAGAAAGAGGAAGGCTCGTTCCAAGGGGGTCACGTGGTCACACGTGACCGGCTTTCAAAGCCCGTTTTGTTAACAGAATTAAATTCTGAAAGAGATTCAAATCTTTCCAAAGGAAAGTGATTACCTGGAGCCGATCGAATTAAAGATTTAGAGGTAATTAAATATCATCTATCTATGGGAAAATCTCGGGTTTGGAAAGATTTCCCCTTTAAATCTAACCGAAATAACAAGGGAGAATCCCCGGATTTGAAATCCAATGGTGAATAAACTTCACCTAATAATCCAAAGGTCCAAAACGAATGATGGATGCAAATTAAATCTCTCAATGAAGATTCGTCAAAAACTAATTGACTCGGCTGCTTCTCCTATAAATAGGAGCCGAGACACACAAAAAAGATATATACACAGAGGGAGAAAAAAGGAGAGAGCCTTGATTACTTTGAGGAATTTGGAGCTTCTGCAAAGGAAAACCCTAAGTAAGAAAGGGAAGGCTTTGTGAAGGAGGGAGAATTGAATTCTCAACAGAGTTTAACTCTGATATATAAAACAGAAGAACATATTTCTTCTCTCTTTGATAGAGGATCTGCAAAGTGCACATCTCCCCTTTAGGTTGAGAATTTAATTCTCAATGGGTCGAGATCCTGCCATGCAGATCCAAAACATAGAGAGGGAATGGAAACATGAGAATTTAATTCTCACAGAACTATAGGAATTTAATTCCTTTAAGACAAGACTAGGGTTTGACCCTGTGTTATGGGAATTTAATTCCTTCAGAGCAAAAAGAAACAGGGTTTAACCCTAATTAAGAACATAGTTCTGTTGAAACAGCGGGAATTTAATTCCCTTAATCATAATTCTTTAAAATGGGAGTTTAATTTCCTTAAAAGCTTTTATTAGGGTCTAACCCTATTCAGTTCTTCATATTTATGAGGAATTTAATTCCTACAGAAAATTCAGAGTCTAACTCTATTCAGAATATGAATCTTCAAAAGGAAGTAAGAATTTAATTCCTCTGAAATTACTGTCAGGGTTTAACCTTATGAGGAATTTAATTCCTGGAAAAGATTAATAGATCCTCTAAACATAGAGGCAGGGTCACGTGCCACCACGTGACCCCCCCAAGAGATCTACAGAAAGCCCCTTTGAGGCGGCACCCCACGTGACCCACGTGACCCTCGGCAGAAGCTTTAGCATACAAGCATTTAAATGCCCGTCACGTGAGGGCACGTGATGCTCAGAAGGATGCGATAATCTAAGCAGAATAAATGAAGGGACGGCGCTCTCGCGTGTTGCCACGTGACCCCTCTTGCCGTAGTGTTTAACACTAAATTGGAACTCTCGAATACAGTATTGAAACACTGTTGGGCCTTAGTGTTCAACACTAATCAAAGAATTTTATTCGCAGTGTTCAACACTGATTACCTTAATATTTAACACTAATCTGAGATCTCCATTGCCAGTGTTCAACACTGATCTGTTTTAGTGTTTATGATCATTTGAAAGCCTTGTTGCTGGTGTTTAACACCAATTATCTTTTAGTGTTAAATACTAACTTGTCAACCTCATTCCCAGTGTTCAACACTGATTGCCCTGTAGTGTTTAACACTAGGCTTTGGCCCAATTGGCTAAATGGATAGAGGCAAAGCCTCTCCTTCAATGGACCAACAAGAAGCCAATATTCCAGACATGATAGGACCTAGCTCGAGCTAGGCCATAAATCTTCAACTCGTAATTAACTGGGCTAATGGGCTTATAACATAATTAATCGGTCTTGACCCCAAATTGGGCCAAGGACTACTTAAGCCATTCCTGTTCTAGGGTTCATCTCTTCACTCCTTTGATACTTGGCATTGTAATCCCTCAATGTCTTCAAAGAGGTGACGGGTCCCGACGACCACCCATGATATGGACTGTGGGGTCCTTAAACCCATGTCTAATGCAAAATTCCTGGTTACGTGGAACGCGGATAACGTCACTTTCTGACCCCGCGGAAAACGCCCAGAGCGGAGCCTAGTCCTCGCCAAGCACGGCAGTGAAGCATCTAGTGCAAAATTCTTGGTTACGTGGAACGCGGATAACGTCACTCTTTGACCCCGTGGAAAACGTCCAGAGCGGAGCCTGGTCCTCGCCTAGCACGGCAGTGAACCCGTGTGAAGCATCCAGAGCACATACCGGACTGTGGAGTCCTTAAACCCATGGACTATGACGTCGTTAACCTGACCGAGATGTCTTAAAACTACCAATGGACCGCAATGTCCCTAAACTACCCATGGACCGCAATGTCCCTAAACTACCCATGGACCGCAATGTCCCTAAACTACCCATGGACCGCGATGTCCTTAAACTAGAACAATAGAGCCCCGTATGCTCTTTTGTCGGATCTAAACGGTCCCGTTTAAGTTGATCTTAGCCTTAAAGATGGCTAACGTATCCTTAAACCTTCAAACAGACTGGACTATGAATCCCCCCAATTAACTCTGGCTCGAGGGTACATCTCTGAACTCCTCTAACATCCGTCGTTGTAATCCTTCAACGTCGTCAGAGAGGTGACGGGTCCCGACGGCCACACATACGATGGACCACTATGTCTGTAAACTGGAACAATAGAGCCCAAATGCTCCTTTGTCGGATCTAAACGATCCCGTTAAGTTGATCTTAGTCTCAAACTAGACTGACGTATCCTTAACAAACGTTTGAGTTGATCTTAGCCTCAAGTATGGCTAACGTATCCTCAAACCAAACCCCCAAACCCAAATCTAAGATAAACGCGGATTTGGACTAGTCCACGCCCTACGGGCTACGACATAACTCAGTCTCCGTAAACAATCCACGGGCAATAAAACACGAAAGAAACACCCACGACACGAAGTGACCATCTGGAGAAGGAGAAAGTTGTTACCGCGATGCGGTAACGTAATTAACTGCAGGGGCTTGCGCCTGCAGGGAAGAGCGTCCCCACAATCCAAAAAACCCCTCAAACGAGGGGGAATCTGACGAAGTCTGCTACATCGGCCGCATCCGTCTAAACCTTCGATACATGGTGCCATAGATCGACTTGGCATCTTCGGAGAGGTGGACGGATAGCACCAATTAGCATCTGCCCCGAACCTCAGGCACGGATGCCACGCGTCCAGGCCGCCGTTCGGAGGGGAATACATGGTAAGGTGGAAATCAAAGCACAGTGGGAATCACACAAGACTCTATGACGATCTCGGGTCTACAGACTAACCTGTACCAGTGTCACCGGAGAACTGCTATCTGACGATAGGTATAATACCATCCAGGAGTTCTCGGCGCGTCCGTTCAGTGTACCCAGTCTCCACTGAGCACCCGTACACCATCTTTGATGTCCAACACCAATGGATATGGGATCATCCATTGCCCATCATATGGGTCAAGATGCGTGTATGCTAGTCTACTCTGGAGTATCGATGCCTTGTCTCGATACACCCTCGACTAGGAACAGTTATAGGATGTACTCGTAGACTACCCTGGCCCCACTAGTATGATCTGTATCATAGTCCTAGTAGTCGAATACATATCCTAAGGGCTTTATCAACATGTGATCACAAAACAGTATTTGTTAACATGTTTAGATAAAGTGAAACCAGATAGCATACTATCATATCGAGCAAGAAAGTCCTCTCTATATATATCCAAGTATCCACTATAATATACATCATATGTACAACAATGGCCTCTAGGGCATACATATAACTAACAATCTCCCACTTGCACTAAGGCCAGCTGTTGTAGTATCTAATACCCAACATCCCGAAGAGTCTCTCAAATTGTATCTGAGGAATGGCCTTTGTGAGTGGATCCGCAGTGTTGTCCTTCGTATCAACTCTCCTGACCTCGATCTCCCGGCGATCAACTATCTCCCGGATCAGGTGATACCGCCTCAGAATATGTCTGGACTTCTGATGGGACCTGGGTTCCTTGGCCAAAGTCACAGCTCCATTGTTATCACAATACAGAGGTATTGGATACAGAATGGACGGAACCACACCAAGTTCAGTGATGAACTTCTTTATCCAGACAGGCTCTTTTGCGGCATCGTCGAGTCTGCCACGGTTTCCTGTTTGGAACTCTTCCAACAAACCGCCCCTCCATCGAGGGTAAAGACATATCCCGAGTGCGACTTAGAGTCGTCCTTATCACTCTGGAAGCTCGAATCGATAAAGGACTCCACCTGGAGTTCTCCGTTACCATACACCAAGAACATCTCTTTAGTCCTTCTCAAGTACTTGAGAATGTTCTTCACAGCTGTCCAGAGATTCTCTCCAGGATCTGCTTGATACCTACTCACTATACTTAGTGAGTATGCTACATCAGGTCAGGTACATAGCATCGCGTACATGATAGAGCCTACTACCGAAGCATAGGGTATCCCTTGCATGCGAGCTCTTTCCAAATCATTCTTGGGAGACATCTCTTTGGAGAGAGTGAGTCCAGAGATCGTGGGTTGGTTCCCACGCTTGGATTCTTCCATACTAAGCCTCTTTAGTATGGTTTCAATGTACCTGGATTAGGACAATCCCAGTATCCGTCTAGATCTATCTCTATAGATCTTAATCCCCAAAATGCAGGAGGCATCACCTAGATCTTTCATAGAGAATCTTTGTGATAAGAAGAGATTGACCGAGTGCAGCATAAGAACATCATTTCCTATCAAGAGTATGTCATCCACGTACAATACGAGGAAGACAACCTTACTCTCTGCAACCTTCTTATAAATACAAGGATCATCTACATTTTTTATGAAGTCAAACTCTTTGACTACAACATCAAAACAGATGTTTCAACTCCGCGATGCCTGCTTTAACCCGTAAATGGATTTAAGCAGCTTGCACACCTTTCCGCTGCTCCCACTATCTACGAAGCCCTCTGGCTGAGTCATGTACACGCACTCTTCTAAATCACCATTTAGAAAGGCGGTCTTAATATACATCTGCCAGATTTCGTAGTCATGGTATGCGGCAATGGCAAGTAGGATCCGGATAGACTTAAGCATAGCCACTGGAGAAAAGGTTTCGTCATAATCCACACCTGGTCGTTGACGAAAACCCTTTGCAACAAGTCTAGCTTTGAAAGTCTCAACTTTTCCATCTACACCAAGTTTCTTCTTAAAGATCCACTTGCTCCCAATAGGTTTTACCCCTTCAGGATCAACTTCGAAAGTCCATACTTTGTTGGTGTACATGGATTCCATCTTAGATCGCATTGCATCCAGCCATTTCACAGAGTCCCCACTCGTGATGGCCTGTTCGAAGCTAGTTGGGTCATCATCTTCCATGATGCAATTCTCACTCCCACTGTCTATGAGAAAATCGAAGTATCTCTTAGGTGGATGAGAAACCCTACTAGATCGGCGGAGAGGCTGGGGTTCGTTGGGAACTACTGAATCATCTGGTTCCACTAAATCTTCAGTTGTAGTTTGTGGTGCTGGAACTTCTTCCAGCTCTACCGCTTTGCCACTAATTTCTTTTACAAGAAATTCCTTTTCTAAAAAGGTGGCATGCTGAGCAACAAACACCTTTTGTTGTTCACCGTGGTAGAATAGATATCCATTTGAATGTTTAGGATATCCTACAAACTTACAAAGAACTGATCGTGCCTCGAGTTTACCCGGATTTTGCCTTTTGACATAGGCCGGACAACCCCATATCTTAACTCATTGAAGACATGGCCTCTTCCCACTCCATATCTCATATGGTGTGGTAGGTACAGATTTTGATAGAACCTGATTCAATAGGTATGCTGCTGCTTCAAGCGCATAACCCCAAAAGGAAATAGGCAACTCAGCAGTGCTCATCATAGAGCGTACCATATCTAATAGGGTGCGATTCCTCCGCTCCGATACACCGTTGTGCTGTGGTGTATAGGGAGGGGTAAACTGAGAGAGAATCTCATTCTCTTTTAGATAGTCCAGGTACTCATTGCTCAAGTATTCTCTACTTCGATCAGATCGTAGGATCTTAATACTTTTGCCCGTTTGGTTCTCCACTTCGTGCTTATATTCTCTGAATTTCTCAAAAGCTTCAGACTTGTGTTTCAATAGGAACACATGTTCGTATCTTGAGAGATCGTCAGTGAATTTAATGAAGTACGAGGAACCATTCCTGGCATGTGTAGACATGGGACCGCATACATCACTATGTATCAGTCCCAAGAGTTCTGTAATTCTTTCTCCGTGTCCACTAAATGGAGTTTTGGTCATTTTGCCTTTGAGACATGAATGGCAAGTTTCATAAGATGATAATTCGAATGGATTCAAATATCCATCCTTATGCAACTTTGCTAGTCGTGTCGCATTGATATGACCTAGTCTACAATGCCACAAGAAAGATTCGTTCATTTATGAACTTTTCCTCTTGTGTGTGTTCTGTATATTAAGAACCGTGTTTTGATTTAGAACGTATATGCCATTATTTAACGAGCCTGATCCAATCAACTTTTGATTTAGGAAGATATTCATAATATTATCCTGTATTACAAAATTATATCCTTCCTTACTTAATAAAGAAACTGATATAATGTTGTATATCATGTTCGGTATATAATAGCATTCGTTCAGAATTAATGTATTCCCATTTGGTAATACTAGGTGATATTCGCCAACTGCTTTGGCTGCAACATTTGCACCATTCCCTACTCTTACGGAATGATCATCCATTCCCAGTTCTCTACCTTTCTTTAGCCCATGCAATATATTGCATATGTGGGATCCTGATCCGGTATCTAATGCCCAGGACGTAGGGTGAACTGTGAAACAGTTCTCGGTAACTAACACATCCGAAGAAGATACATCAACAAGTTTATTCTTCGTTTGGGCGGCATGAGAATTCTGGTATTCCCCTATTTCCTGTTCAGTCTTATAACAATATAAGAAAAAACGGGACCAACGTTCCCCTGCTCAGTATAACAAGCGGGTTCGGTCAATACATCCATATTATTATCTTGATTAAGGCCTGACATGGTCGCTACCTGGAGAGAGAGAGAAGAAAAACACTTAGCGTGTGCTCTTGCAAAATTAGATTGGTTATTATCTTATCTAATCAGGATGGCTCCCACTGTTTTAATCAAATCTTCCTTCAAATCCTAAATGGTAAGATTAGCCGGGATTAATTACACCTTACAATTTCGTCAATCTTTCAGCCAGATCAGTGTTGGTACTTTGAGGGAGGTTCCCCGTGCTTTCGCACGGACCTAATTAAAGTAAACCTCGTTTTCCCAGAGGCATCACCCCGTTAACACTTTTCTAGACACCTACTTGATCGTCTAATTGTCCTGTGTAAAATTCTCCCAGGAGTAACTCTTACTCGCAGTGGGTATCAGGATCCATCTATCTCATAGAAGGTATGCAATCTCATTGCAAATTTCAACTCTTGAAATTCATGATAATACTTTTGCCCCTAGTATGCTATGACCTTGACAGAGGTCAACAAACCATAGTGCACTAGTCAAGTTCAACCCGTCATTTCTTAATTGAATCAAACCCACTCGCACGACCCTTGACAGAGGTCAACAAGGTCGTACGACTACCCTAATCCAATCACATCACATGCTTTACAGATAATTACTAATCAGCTACCGCACACTACGCCTTGACAGAGGTCAACAAACGCAGCACGAATACTAAATAGTCTTTATCTGAAATGATGGAGGGCTACGCAGGTTTTTCAGAAAACCATGAGAGTAATGAACTTGATATTGTTGTAGAAACAAGTGATTTTGAAAAAGAGTGTTTTTAAGGCTTTTCTAGTTTAGGTCACTCCAGGTGAAGGGATCTTGGCTCTTTCCTCATCGAATAAGGTGCAGGATATTTCATAAATACCACTGTGCAAAGCAAGAACTATAGAAGCAATCAAAAACTAAACCGTGAGTTTGTAGCATCTTCGAGTTTTTCTAAAGAGGTCACTCCCGGTGAATGGATCTCGGCTCTTTCCTTATCAAATAAGGTGCTGGATATTCTACAAGGAATACCGCTATGCAAAGCAAAAACTGTAGCTACCCTTTTTGAAAATTTGATTCTACAACATCTTTTAGGTTTATTTTCTTTTATTAATCTCATTAATAAAACCCATCATTTATGCTTCTTAAGCATCACAGAAGAAACGAAAGCAGCAATATTTATATATCAACATATAGTATAAGCATTCGACTTAGACAGTAATATGATCTCATCACAGAACATTGCAGCAAAAGTCAACATATGAAATATTGGATATACTAGGACATCCGTGTTTTATTTTGAGCCTATATAAAACACGGAATCCACAGTCGCGATGAATAGCCAAACCCACATCCCTAGACCCCTACGAGAGCGTCAAGTAACCCTTCCAATTCTAGGGTTAGGAGACCCGGTCTCGACTCCTCGAGATGGCCTCCCACTGGACCCTAGAACCCAGTTACTTGTGCTCCCCGACTTGGGTCTATCCTAATGCAGAAAAGTAAAAAATATACAACGGTGACAACATCCTCACCCAGAAGTGCCCCAATAAAAGAATATTACATTCAAATGAATTTTACATGAATGAAAAAGAAAACTCACATCTCACATAAAACCCCCGGCTATTCAATACACAACGATCCAATATAACATATCACAGCAACACATAAACATCATAGATAACTAGGCGAAGTTAGATAATTCGACAGACACAACGAATTCCTAAAATACCCTAGTGAGCTCAACACTTGAACAGAAAATAAAAATTCCCAGTAGCATGCCCCAGCACCTATGGACTGTCGCTGAAGTGCCCGTCCCAAGCCTCCACAGTGGCGCCGCGGAACCGCCGCTAAAACCAGGTTTTGGCCGCGGTTACACGGTCACTGTAGCGAGTTAGGGACTCTTTCTTCAGGTGGGTCCATAAAATTCCTTGCATGATTTTCTGAGTATTTTTAATATGAAAAATGTCAACTTTTTGAAAAATTTCTAGAAAAGGGGTCGTTTCGGGGTTCGATCGGACTTCTAACTTCGTCTAGACAATGCCTAAAGCTCTAGCTTGGCTCTGATACTATTGAAAGGTTAGCATAGCACCTTAGTAAGGTTTCGGAAAGCATCAAACATGCTACTTTAAAAATTTTGGGGTGCTAAACAAACCCTAACCAAGATCTTAACTAGAGAATTAGGGTTAACTTGCATGTAAACAACTTTACATCTAAGAGAGAGGGATTACAACATTTGTAGTCCATTCCTTCGCTTCATAAGATCCGAGTAGTAGTCCCTTCGCCGCGATCCATGAGCTTCCGGACTCTAGAGAGGCTCCACAAGTCGAATGATCCATGCTTGCTTGAAGTCTTCCTTTTCGGAGATGATCTACCTTGAAGAATCTCAAACTCAAGCTCTCACTTCTCTAATCAAGTATTAGTGAAGTGACACCCTAATCTAGGTGGCTAGAATAGATGAGGATGATGAAGTAGGAATTTTGCACTCTTTTGTTTTCAATTCCTCACTTTAAATCATTACTTCACAAAAAGCTAGAAAGCTTTTTCAAGGAGGAGGAAAAAGAAGAAAGCTTTTGTGATGAATAATGAATTATTGTTATAATTACAATTGCAACCATGAGTTAATAATATCAAGGCTTTAACTCATGTAGAGAATGAACTAGAGTTAAGGGTTTGGGTTGGGCTAAAAAATATCTACACAAAATATCTTAGCAAAAAACAAAAGAAAGCTTCATGAAGCTTCATGAAAAAGCTAACCCAAATGCTAACCCAAATCAAACCCTAACTTGTTTAATCTCCACAAATCATGTTGCATTTGTAACCCTAACTTGTTACAATATTATATATCATATATATAATATATTTTTGTAACAAAAGAAAATAATACAATTAACATATATCGCATATATATCAATGTATTACCCGGTAAGAAAATGAATCAATAAAGCGAGTTTATATTAGTTAACGTAATGTAATATATCACATATATAATTATACATTAAATTATCGAATCAACACTTGATCCGACAATCTGGCTATATAGCATATAACCGACTAATATAACATGTACCGATTCATCGAATCAGCACTTGATCCGATGACCCGGCTATATAACATATACCCTACCGATATCATATATCACAAGAATAGAATACGGTATCTAATATTGTATTATTCTTGGTCCCGCACATATCACATATGTGCTCCTACTCCGTTTTGCCTGAGCCAGAAAACCTCTGTGTAGAACTCTAAAGAATCGTCAATACGCCGGTAGTGGGTGATGATCATATCAAACACCCACAAGCTGCAAGCAGTCAGCTAAACGTAACGGCCACCCAGGTATTGAGCGATCAGAAGATCAATAAGCAAGCCTATACATTCTCCTGTGAATCCAATCAGTAACACTACCGTACAGTCCGGTCTCTTCGTCTGATATGTTGCATATCTAGTCTAGGGGTGGTAAACGTCAGACCCCAGTAACTTATAAGTCGTGTCGATGTAAGGCTCATAACGGGTCGAGAAACTACTGATAACACTTACCAGTAAATCTCCATATCAGCCCTGGCCAGGGACTTCCAGTTATAGCCAATCGAACACAGCACAACATCAACTCCCTATACCGGGAGAGACGAAACTCCTCCTATCGCTCATTGCCTCCATGTGATTCGGGACTGTACCCAAAAGCCACCGTTTTGCACGCCCTCTTGGACGTGGTAAGGTGGAAATCAAAGCACAGAGGGAATCACACAAGACTCTATCACAATCTCGGGTCTACAGACTGTTGGAGATTGTGCCCTCAGAGTCAATTATTGGATCACAGGCACGTGATTGCAATGATTGAGGGGAGGACCTGTCCCAGTAGGACAGTCTTACTCAAGATGATAGTATGCTATCTGGTTTATCTTTATCATCGTGTACTGCTTTAGGTGACCTTAAGAGTCGCTATTGCACGTTGATAGAGCCCCTAGGATTCTTGCTTGACTACCAGCAGTATGAGGGCGATCATATAAGTGAGAGCTGGAGTCTATAAGCACATCCTTAAAAGGTCCCTAGTCGAGGGAGTTTCGAGACAGGGCATCGATTCTCCAGAGTAGACTAGTGTATACAGTCGAGACCCCGACGAGGGGCGGTGGCCGGTCTCACAAGCCACTGGTGTCAGTTGGATCACCTAAGATGTATACAGGTGCTCATTGGGTTATGAGTACACCGGACAGGACTCGCCGGGAACCTGCTAGTTGGGATTATACCAGACGTCAGATAGCAGTTCCCTGGTGACATGTGTACAGGTTAGTTCATCGACCTGAGATCGTCATTAGTCTCGTGTGAGTTCCCACTGTGCTTTGATTACTACCCTACCACGGCTCAAAGGAGTCGTGCAAACAAGTTTTAGTTGGGTACAGTCCCGAGCCATATGGAGGCAGTGAGCGGATCTGCAGGGGTTCGTCTCTCCCGGTATTGGGGGTGAGGTCACGCTATGTCTAGGAGAGCCAGAACATGAAAAGTCCTTGGCCAAGGAAGGAGATTTGCTGGTAGGTATTCCAGTAGTATCTCAGGGTGTTCTGGGCTACACTCCGACACGACTTGTACCGCTTTTGGGGGTCTGACTTTTACCAACCCCCTAGGCCCGCCATGCGATGCTCATAGACGAACGGACCGGACTATACGGATATTGTCACTGACAGGCTCAGTAGGGTGTCAGGATGAGTTCGCTCATCGACGTCCCTTTTGGTCAATACCTGGTAGCCCGTCACGTATTGGCTTATACCTCTAACGTGCTAGTGGTCAAATCCACAGCCAAAGTATTGACGAGTCTTTAGAGTCCACCACACTCAGTTACTCAGGTTTCGGGCAAAACGCTGTAGAGGCCGTATGGAGATATGGCAGGGTTCGATCAGATACGTGCGGTATTGCACGGATCGTGATCAGACGGTTTTTTCTAGCCGGCTTTGGCTTAAGCCGGATCCTAGTATTAGACAGTGTAGTTTTGTCTCTTTGCATTTGTGTTCAGTGGAAATACAAATGCGGGCATGTATATGCAGTAGCGGGGTTTTCCTGTAATTTATTACAGGATCAGTTTTCTGAGGTTGCCAGTTTGCATTCCGTTCCGGCCGGTTTTCTTTTATTCTTTCGCGGCCGGACTTTCCGTTGGAGGGGGTTATTTGCACATTTGCAAATAACATTTAGTGGAGGGGTTTCTTGCATGATTCTTACCTCTTCATCATGAGATTCTATTCTAGTCCATTCCTTTGATTTATTATGATGGTTGGTGAATGGATGTGAGTTTGATATGGTGTGACCATTTTCTTATCATCTTAGCTTTTCTTCTATTGTTTATTCATTCATATATCTCACTTGCATTATTCCATGAACTCAACCTTTTATTCTTTTAGAGGGGGCCGGCCACTTTGAGGGGTGAGGGAAAAATGAGAGAAGATCATTTTGTGAGGGTAGCATATTATCTTCATCTCATATTTTCATGGTAGCAAAAAGGCTCATTCTATTTTCTCATTCTCCTCCAAACTCCTCCATCCATGGCAACTTCAAGGACCCTAAAGAGACATGGCTACTACACTATTCTATAGCAAGCCTTGGACGCGTCGGCTAGCCAACTTCGCGCCCGAGTTGCCTCGGTCAAGAGGCGGGAGCCCGTAAAAGATTCCGGCTACGTGGTGCCCTTTCCGACGAGACGATGATGGACGGAGATTCCGCAAGAGATCGGAGTGGAGATGAAGACCGAAGGACACGGATCGTTTGGTATAACTTCTCTACTCTTTTCTTGTTTGCTAGTTAGCTAGGTTAATGGCCTGATCCGGGTGAAAAGTGCGCGGTGGTGCCGGTTGCAAGTTTTGCAAAGTTTTTGTTTCCGTGTTTCCGGCGTCGGATTGACGGCCGGGGCGTCCCCGCGGACTTACATTGGTATCAGAGTCACGCCATTAACTTAGCCTAGCTTGGTCTAGTGTGTTTAAAACCCGATCGAACAAAATTTCCAAAAAACCGTATTTTGTATGCACAAGTGTTCTTTGTCGAAATTTTTTCTGCTCCAAAAATTTTTCAGGTTGTCTCAGAGACATGTGCAAGCAATTCTAAGAATTCTGGAAAAATACGGTTCAGTGATTCCTTACTTCAACCGCGGAAACGCGGCCAAACCCCTGGTTTGGCCGCGGTTCCGCGGTGGATAAGAGGAATCGTTGAACCAAATTTTTCCAGTGGGCTTATGAATGAAATAGGGGTTTTGGGATATTAATTTTGGGCCCAGATTTTCTGTAAGTGCTACAGTATTGCTTGGGCCCACTTTGATAAATTTGTTCGATCGGATATTTTAAACTTGCCAGTTCACAGTATTTACATTATATCTGCGACCGTGAATGACACTTGATCGGTAAATCCAGTCTATCTGCTATAGCCCTTTTAGACGGATTTGCGAACGTGAGATTCACGTTGATGTTCTGTGTTTTGCTGTGTTGTTGCGGATCGGTCGTGGGGAATAGCCTGGATGCAATATTAGTACAGTTTTGTTTTATATGTACATTTGATATTGCGGGGCGAGCGTCCGACATGTGGACTGCCGTCACTGCCTGTTTGTATTATTATTTTGGGGCACGACCAGGTTGCGGTCGATGTACCCGTTGTATGTATATTTTATTTTCTGTACTAGGATTACCCCGTGGAGGGGTGCACGGATAGCCGGGTTCTAGAGGGCAACAGGCCGGCATCTCATGGCATTGAGACGGAGGGGTCTTTACTCTAGAATTGGCGGGCTATTCGGCGCACTCGTAGGGGGTACAGGTTGACCCAGGAGGGGTGCCCAAGTTACCGGATTCCGTGAAGTGCTGAGTAGTCCATTCACGTCGTTGAAGGGGGCTGCCTTGCTTCAGGTTTTGGCGGGTGACTTGCCGCACCCGTAGGGGTCTAGGATTTTCATTGCACAGGCTATCCACACGACCAGGGGAACGTCGGGTTTCAGCAGCGGCTCTGTGAAACCCGGGGATCCCAGACATCTGTATTGATCTGTGTTGCTATACTTTTCTGTGCTGTTGCTTTTATCATGCTTTGAGCGTAAATTATGTATTATATATATACTAGGAGATGTTGTATATGTTTTGCATCCGCGCTAGTCCAGTCCCCGCTCTGTTGTTACTTAGCTAACCTAACGGGTGATGACGGGACCCAGTGGCGAATGCGGATGGCATATACGTACATCAGTATATTTTTGTTCTTTTGTGGTGTGATCAATTGATGGGACTGCGTTGATTCGGATCAATGCAAGATAAACAAACCTATTCTGATGTTGTTGGAACACTTTTTCAAAAAGCTGTTAATGCAAGGACGTTCTCTTTTGTTTTGCATAGTGGTATTCAGTTGGAATATCCTGCTCCTCAGTCGACGAGACAAGGGCCGAGATCCCTTCACCGGGAGTGACCCCTTGGACAGAAGTTTGCGTCAGGGCAATAACTTCACTATAGCCGATTACTTTTGCTTTGCATCGTGGTATTCAGTTGGAATATCCTGCACCTCATTCTACAGGGAAAGAGCCGAGATCCCTTCACCGGGAGTGACCTCTTTAGAAAAAGGTTTTCGTCACTATATTTTAAAAAGCTATCCGGTTCCTTCAGCGATATCAAGTTCATTACGTTAAAGGTTTTCGCCAGAAACCATTCGTAGCCCTCCGTCATTTCAGACAGGTAGCACGTAGTATTCATGCTATGTTTGTTGGCCTTCGTCAAGGCATAGTGTATGGTAGCTGCTTGTTACCTTTCTGCTGCATAGATAGCGTTGGTTTGGGACAGTCGTATAGCCTTGTTGGCCTTCGTCAAGGGCTTGTACGGGTGGGTTCAAATTAACCTGGACAATGACGGGTAGAACTTGACATGTGACTTATGATTTGTTGGCCTTCGTCAAGGTCATAAGAGCATGGGGCAAAAATTCACATCGGGAGTTTCAAAAGAACTGAAACTTGCCAGATATGCGCATACCTTCTGGAGTGTGATAACGTGAGCGGATTCCGTCATGTTATCATGCGATGATAGTTGGATCCCGATTCCCACTGATGAGTTGGTTTACTCCTCGGGTTATCCCGGCTAATTCTTCTTTCAGGTTTGGGGAAGAATTTGACGTTACAGTGGGAGTTTTCCAGATTAGATAAAGTGATAACCATTCTTATCTAGGTTAGAGTGCAAGCTGAGTGTTTCTTTTCTCTCTCTCTTTGGCAGCGACCATTGACCCGACCCTAGACTATGACTCAGTGACCAAGTTGACCGAACCTTCTTAACACTGGCTTTTGGATTGTCAGAGTTGCAAACATCTTTGCCGCTCCTACTTTTACCTTTTTCTCCAGGACACCCCGTATTACTACGAACGTCCACTTCCATTGGACAAAACCATCGTATGGTTAAATACGAACTCGAAGGAATTCGAGGATGGTTTCTGGTTCTGGAGAAAACGAATAGGACTATTCAGTTGTCTTTTCTTTTTACCTTCTCTCAGGTTGCGAGTACTCCTTGGTTTAGGAGATAGTACACCTATTACGCAAATTGGATAGTCTTCTTCCAAACCATAGGCAGGTGCCGACCGGTAGGGAATGAAGAAATCCATTTGGCCTAAAGCGGTGTACAGAAGGGTTTAAGTTCAGACAAAGCAAGGGATTAGTAAGAGGGCAAAGTAAATTGCGACTGCTATTCACGACCAAACCAAGTATTTCTTCGCCAATCCTAAATCACCTTTGTATTTCTCCAGGACACTCCGTATCACTACGAAGATCCCAGTTTATTGGATAATCCATCGTATGGTTAAATACGAACTCGAAAGGAACTTGTTCCAGTTCGGGGATGGATCCTGGTTCAGGAGAAATAGGAATAAAGTACATTCAGGTGTCTTTTATCTTCACCTTCTCTCGCGTTGCGAGTGCTCCCAGGATTAGGACAGTACACCCTTTATGCTTATTGGATAGTCTTCTTCCGAACCATAGGCTGGTGCCGAACGGTAGGGAAGGAAGAAAACCATTTGGCCTAAAGGGGTGTGCAGAAGGTAATGACTAAAGACATATAAAGGGATTTGGATAGGTGGCAAAGAATTATAAGGTTACAGTCGTGAATCTGGATGATGGAAGTGGCATTACTAGGAATACCAGGATACCCCATCGAAACATTTCAATGTTTCAGGTTCACTGTGTACTGTTAAAAGAAAACTGATTTCCCAATTAGACACTTGCTCCAGGGTATGTATTTACCAGGTATGATTCTCACATCTGTATGGTTTTACAGATGATGAGTGGGAGTAAGTTATTGGGAATTAGGTGACCATCCTCATTATATCGGGATTCGTTATAATTGGTGATATTTGAGGAAGCCACCTGGGTAGTTTGCCGGACGGCAAATATATGGTTTTGAATATCCGTTGTTATGCACCAATTTCAAATTGATATATCTGTACGTCTATTTTTATAGAGTGAGACATACCTTTTTGAAATTATGTCTATGACATTTACCTATACCAGTGGATGGTTAGGTAAGGAGCATTGAACAGCGGTGTAATTCTTCTTAACCATAAGTACAGTTTTCAACCTACGACACACAGTGAATGAGTTGTTAGACTCAGGGGACTTATACAGAGTATTGTATATTGTCCAGTGTCCATTAGGACAGAGGGGTTGGTCCTCGTACTATATTCGGTTTACTTATAACTTCTCTAGTTCTTAGACAAGTGTTTCGTAGAAACACAAGGTCGAAGTTTTGAGAAGTCATAGGTATAAGAGTAAAGTAGAGAACCAAGTATTGCAAGTATCAGGATTCTTCGAGGTGATCGAAGATGTAGATACTTGTGTATGGTATTCAGTTGATAGTAATGGTTAAGAGAACTTGCTTCTCTTTCAGGTTACTCATAATTGGAAGCACTCCAAAGTTGAGTAACACTGATTGGCCTTCTTCTATTTAGTTGACATGCACTGGAGACAGCTGCATAATTTGAATCTGGTTCAATTAAATCAGTGCCTCTGTTTCTATATTGGATATAGAACAGTTCATATCTTAACGATGTTAAGATACGGGGAGTTGTCCGGCTTATGCATAAAACCAGACACTGGACAACTCAAGGCACGTTTCTGTAATGGCTGTTTGTGGGTTGACCCGGGCTATGACGAGGGTTGACTTTCTACCATCTGGAAGATCATAGTGATATTGTTCTTGACTCGCCACAGTTTTAATAAAAATGGATCTTTTTCAGAAAACAGTAGTGGGAGTATGGTAGATCTGGAAGTGATTCCAGAACCGCAAACGATTACTGAAGATTTGATAAAGAACCTAAAGATTCAATATGGTTCGACATTCCATTGACCACTCCGCAGATATGGTGGGTAACCTCAGGCACGCGAGAGGTACTTCGGTATGCTCAAGGACGGTGGCAGGGAGGTTCTCGTTTACCCAGACTTGCCATTGCTATTGTTCCAGACTGTGAGACCCGGCAGGAGGATGAGTGTAGCGTCGTTCTAAACTAGCTTTAGAAATGTACGACTATATGACTCTGTCAGAGGGTTGTCGTAGTCAGTGGGAGCAGCGGAAGCATTGGTGGACATCAGGCTTATGTCTATTTATAGACTAAAGCAGATATAGCGGAGATAGATCATCGATTTCTGATGTGACAGTCATAGGTTTGACTTCATCAGAAAAAGGGATGGATCTGTTAAGAAGGTAGTAGGGTGTGATGTCCTGGTATTTGATGACATACACAGAGTAGGAAGTGATATTCCTATACTACGATCGGTTATACTTTGGTCGTCACACAGTGGTTTCTCCACGCAAAACTTGGATATTATATCAGACATTCTGGTTACTAGATCCATGGTTTTAGATCTAGATTTGGGTGGTTTCCCAATCAGGGTACTTAGACAGCATTCTAAGAGTATTTAGAATGGACAACTCCTAGCATGGTGGTGTACCTGCAGATAATGGAGTCACCCTCTCTAAAGGTGTCTTACAGACTAAAGGGGAGAGGGATGTGCATGATTGGCAGATCACTTGCTTAGGCAATTGAGTCAATCATGAGATGTCAAGTACCACACCAGATGTTGTTCTTGCATTGGGTGCAATAAGTTGATATTGATCCAATCCTGGAGAAACAATTGGAAGCAGTTTTAGAACATAAGTTAATGTTCTAGGGATATGATAACGGCAGCCTTCTTTTAGGAGACAGTTATCATTCCAGGCTTCCAAGGTGACCTGGACGACAAGGAGGTTGTCAGAGTTATAGTTTTCCTTCTGATGAGGGGCAGTATTTTGGACAGGTGATCCAGGAAGATACTGAGGGAGGCATGGCGCAGGATACTGATTAAGTTCAGTTGACGATACAGTCTAAGAAGTTTGGATTTGGAGTTCATTTATGAGCTAGGTCCCATCAGACATCCAGACATTCTAAGACAGGTATTGCTCATTTCGGGAGATGGCTTTCTCCGCGAACTTGAGATAGAGAGAGACATAGAAAGAAACACCAGAGCGGATCCACTCACTGAGGCTATTCCTCGAACGCAAAAGTTTCGCAAACAAGCTTTGTGAGACTGACTAGTAGAGGAGTTGGGTGTTCGGTATCACACGGGCTGTGAGTATGCGACATCGCAATAATTAGCCTTGAGTGCAAGTGGGAGATTGTTGGAGATAGTGCCCTCAGAGTCAATTATTGGATCACAGGCACGTGATTGCAATGATTGAGGGGAGGACCTGTCCCAGTAGGACAGTCTTACTCAAGATGATAGTATGCTATCTGGTTTATCTTTATCATCGTGTACTGCTTTAGGTGACCTTACGAGTCGCTATTGCACGTTGATAGAGCCCCTAGGATTCTTGCTTGACTACCAGCAGTATGAGGGCGATCATATAAGTGAGAGCTGGAGTCTATAAGCACATCCTTAAAAGGTCCCTAGTCGAGAGAGTTTCGATACAGGGCATCAATTCTCCAGAGTAGACTAGTGTATACAGTCGAGACCCCGACGAGGGGTGGTGGCCAGTCTTACAAGCCACTGGTGTCAGTTGGATCACCTAAGATGTATACAGGTGCTCATTGGGTTATGAGTACACCGGACAGGACTCGCCGGGAACCTGCTAGTTGGGATTATACCAGACGTCAGATAGCAGTTCCCTGGTGACATGTGTATAGGTTAGTTCATCGACCTGAGATCATCATTAGTCTCGTGTGAGTTCCCACTGTGCTTTGATTACTACCCTACCACGGCTCAAAGGAGTCGTGCAAACGGGTTTTAGTTGGGTACAGTCCCGAGCCACATGGAGGCAGTGAGCGGATCTGCAGGGTTTCGTCTCTCCCGGTATTGGGGGTGAGGTCGCGCTGTGTCTAGGAGAGCCAGAACATGAAAAGTCCTTGGCCAAGGCAGGAGATTTGCTGGTAGGTATTCCAGTAGTATCTCAGGGTGTTCTGGGCTACACTCCGACACGACTTGTACCGCTTTTGGGGGTCTGACTTTTACCAACCCCCTAGGCCCGCCATTGTCACTTACAGGCTGTACGGATATTGTCACTTACAGGCTCAGTAGGGTGTCAGGATGAGTTCGCTCATCGACGTCCCTTTTGGTCAATACCTAGTAGCCCGTCACGTATTGGCTTATACATCTGACGTGCTAGTGGTCAAATCCACAGCCAAAGTATTGACGAGTCTTTAGAGTCCACCACACTCAGTTACTCAGGTTTCGGGAAAAACGCTGTAGAGGCCATATGGAGATATGGCAGGGTTCGATCAGATACGTGCGGTATTGCACGGATCGTGATCGGACGGTTTTTTCTAGCCGGCTTTGGCTTAAGCCGGATCCTAGTATTAGACAGTGTAGTTTTGTCTCTTTGCATTTGTGTTCAGTGGGAATACAAATACGGGCATGTATATGCAGTAGCGGGGTTTTCCTGTAATTTATTACGGGATCAGTTTTCTGAGGTTGCCAGTTTGCATTCCGTTCCGGCCGGTTTTCTTTTATTCTTTCGCGGCCGGACTTTCCGTTGGAGGGGGTTATTTGCACATTTGCAAATAACATTTAGTGGAGGGGTTTCTTGCATGATTCTTACCTCTTCATCATGAGATTCTATTCTAGTCCATTCCTTTGATTTATTATGATGGTTGGTGAATGGATGTGCGTTTGATATGGTGTGACCATTTTCTTATCATCTTAGCTTTTCTTCTATTGTTTATTCATTCATATATCTCACTTTCATTATTCCATGAACTCAACCTTTTATTCTTTTAGAGGGGGCCGGCCACTTTGAGGGGTGAGGGAAAAATGAGAGAAGATCATTTTGTGAGGGTAGCATATTATCTTCATCTCATATTTTCATGGTAGCAAAAAGGCTCATTCTATTTTCTCATTCTCCTCCAAACTCCTCCATCCATGGCAACTTCAAGGACCCTAAAGAGACATGGCTACTACACTATTCTATAGCAAGCCTTGGACGCGTCGGCTAGCCAACTTCGCGCCCGAGTTGCCTCGGTCAAGAGGCGGGAGCCCGTAAAAGATTCCGGCTACGTGGTGCCCTTTCCGACGAGATGATGATGGACGGAGATTCCGCGAGAGATCGGAGTGGAGATGAAGACCGAAGGACACGGATCGCTTGGTATAACTTCTCTACTCTTTTCTTGTTTGCTAGTTTGCTAGGTTAATGGCCCGATCCGGGTGAAAAGTGCGCGGTGGTGCCGGTTGCAAGTTTTGCAAAGTTTTTGTTTCCACGTTTCCGGCGTTGGATTGACGGCCGGGGCGCCCCCGCGGACTTACACAGACTAATCTGTACCAGTGTCACCGGAGAACTGCTATCTGACGATAGGTATAATACCATCCAGGAGTTCTCGGCGAGTCCGTTCAGTGTACCCAGTCTCCACTGAGCACCCGTACACCATCTTTGATGTCCAACACCAATGGAAATGGGATCATCCATCGCCCATCATATGGGTCAAGATGCGTGTACGCTAGTCTACTCTGGAGTATCGATGCCCTGTCTCGATACACTCTCGACTAAGAACAGTTATAGGATGTACTCGTAGACTACCCTGGGTCCACTAGTATGATCTGTATCGTAGTCCTAGTAGTCGAATACATATCCTAAGGGCTTTATCAACATGTGATCACAAAACAGTATTTGTTAACATGTTTAGAAAAAGTGAAACCAGATAGCATACTATTACATCGAGCAAGAAAGTCCTCTCTATATATATTCAAGCATCCACTATAATATACATCATATGTACAACAATGGCCTCTAGGGTATACATATAACTAGCAAAATCATACCTTCATAATTAAGTAAAATGATACAAAAGCGGTAATAAACTCAGTCGGAAGTTCAACGAAATTGGTTTCAAGTCAATCGGGTTTCGGGTTGGCAAATTACAGCTGTTTCATTTTAAGTGTTCTCTGCTGGAAATTCTGTTCCTGAACTGAAAGTCGATTTCGTAACACAATTTTCACCCTGTTGGGATCAAAATTAGGTGATGTTATAGCTGGATAATATTTAGATTTATCAGTTATGTTTTCAACGCACCAGACGGATCTATAATATCCATAGTGTATTGGGATTTATGCATCATATAATATCGGGGTATACGTTCTGTCCTTGTTTGGGACTGCCGTATGAACTGTTGATTTAAAATGTGATTAAAATAGTAAACGATGGTAAAAACGAATGAAATAACTTCCAATAGTTAGCTAGTAGAGTTATCTTTGCTACCGTATAGGTTTTCGCATAATACCGTTTTCATAGAGAAATGTGAAAGCATTTCAATTCGAGTATCGACAGCCAGTGCTGCTCTGGACTGCAGTCCAGAGCCGCAATTCTCCCCGATTTTCATTATAATGAATCATTAAAATTTAATGGACAAAAATATATTTCATTAGTTTATTATGTTAGCTTCGATATGAGTCCTTAAACTCCACAATCTGATCTATACATAATTTATTATAAATTTTACGGTTTAGTATGTACGAAAAATTTCAGATTTTAGGACGGAAATCGAGATACCATTTTACATGAGCAAACGACATTGTTTTGCAACAAAAATCTTATAGGATATTCGTTAACCATACCTGGGTTTATTTACCCAAGTTCCTCTATTTTAAAATAGGTTTTAGTCTAGGATATGTTCGAAAACTAGCTTAAGTAAACAGTTATCAAAGAAAAGTCGGTTTCTTACTTGACGGGCATGAGATTTGAACCATATGAATTATGAGCGTTTTCAAACATGGGGTAAAAGCCACTAAATGGATTAAATCGCTAAAAGCAATGACGCTTGCTCATAGTAGCAAATGATTCGATTACGGTATTCGATTTAAGCATAAAATCATAATAGAACTACTTAACTAATATATTTATATAGCATGTAAAAGCAAGCGGAATTCACTTGCCTGCAATGACCGACGATCACGAAGGCGATGATGGCGGCGATGGGCCCGGCGATGGCGATGGGGCTTGGTAGCTCAGAATTCGTCGGCGGCGCTGGGTCATGGTCGAAGTTGCAGCAGATCGGCAGTGGGGGATGAGGCTCTGGAGCAAGGGAAGCTCGGGATAGACGTTGGTGTTGAAGGTTGAAGGAGGAACTGGGGTCGTGGCTAGGTGCTCGGCGTTGAGGTCGTAGGAGTTGCGGAGGTGTAGCATGAGGAGGAAGTCGGCGGCTGCGTGTTGCTGGGCGAGGCGGCCGGTGGTGGCTGAGGTGGTCTTCGGCGTGGGGATTGGGTGGTCGCGGTTGCAGAGGAGGTGGTCGGCGTGATGGGGTCTGCCGGAGCTCGGTGGGCTTAAGAAATGGGTTTTGGTGAGGAGGCAGTGGGCTCGAGTTGGGTTTGTGAAGAAAAGAGAAGGAGAAGTGCTCGATGAGGTGGTGGAGAGAGGAGCGGAGGCCACGGGGTCGAAACTCCGGCAAGGTGATCGACGGTGAGAGCAGAGGTGAGTCGGGGCCGTGGGTTCGAAGGTAGCGGGCCTGCTCGGGGTTGGGTCGTCGGGAAAGAGGTGAAAGGGAGAGGAAGGAGACGCGTCAGTGGTTGATGGGTCTGCCGGAGGTCGAAGGTGGAGGTGCGGGTGGTGAACAGCGGCGGTGGTTTGGTGGTGGGTTAAGCGGGAAAAGAGAAGGAAGAGGGCTCGTTGGTGGTGTTGTGGTTCGGGTCGATGGTGGAGAGGAGGAGGCGAAGGTGAGGAATTGAGGGCGGTGGTGATGGGTGATGCCGGCGGCGATGGGCGTGGGTTCGAGCGAAGGTGACGACGGGGAAAAATAATGAGGAAGAAGAAGAGACGTCGTGGGAAAAGAAAGGGAGAACATGGGGTGAGAGAGAGAGAGAGAGAAACCGGGGGGGTTATGAAAATTTTGAAGGGAAGAATAAATGAGAGTAATGAAGAATTAATATAAATAGTTAATAGGTTTTTAATGGAATATATTTGAAATTGATGTGGGTAGGATTTGGGTTTAAAGGAGAATATATATATATATATATATATATATATATATATATATATATATATATATATATATATATATATATATATATTGAATTTGAAAGAAAGGGAGAAGGTAATCTGTTGCTAAAGGTAAGGTTTTGGATTGTTGGGCTGGGCTCAAGAAAATTTAGAAGGGAAGAGTGGGATTTAAATATGGACTTGGCTTAGGGTTAGGTCCATAGGAAACAAAATAATTAGATTACAATACAAAAATTTAAAATGGGTAAAACATTTTATTTTAAATACAGGTATTGGCATAGATAAGGACCGGATATTACATTATACCTGTTGGAGATAGTGCCCTCAGAGTCAATTATTGGATCACAGGCACGTGATTGCAATGATTGAGGGAGGACCTATCCCGGTAGGACAGTCTTACTCGAGATGATAGTATGCTATCTGGTTTATCTTTATTATCGTGTACTGCTTTAGGTGACCTGACATGTCACTATTACACGTTGATAGAGCCCCTAGGATTCTTGCTTGACTACCAGCAGTATGATGGCGATCATATACGTGGGAGCTGGTAGTCTATAAGCACATCCTTAAAAGGTCCCTAGTCGTAGGAGTTTCGAGACAGGGCATCGATACTCCATTAGTAGACTAGTGTATACAGTCGAGACCCCGACGAGGGGCGGTGGCCGGTCTCACAAGCCACTGGTGTCAGTTGGTTCACCTAAGATGTATACAGGTGCTCATTGGGTTATGAGTACACCGGACAGGACTCGCCGGGAACCTGCTAGTTGGTCTTATACCAGATGTCAGATAGCAGTTCCCTGGTGACATGTGTACAGGTTAGTTCATCGACCTGAGGATCGTCATTTGTCTCGTGTGAGTTCCCACTGTGCTTTGATTACTACCCTACCACGGCTCAAAGGAGTCGTGCAAACAGGTTTTAGTTGGGTACAGTCCCGAGCCACATGGAGGCAGTGAGCGGATCTTCAGGGGGTCGTCTCTCCCGGTATTGGGGGTGAGGTCACGCTGTGTCTAGGAGAGCCATTACACAAAGCCCTCGGCCGAGGCAGGAGATTTACTGGTAGGTATTCCAGTAGTATCTCAGGGCATTCTGGGCTACACTCCGACACGACTTGTACCGCTTTTGGGGGTCTGACTTTTACCAACCCCCTAGGCCCGACATGCGATGCTCATAGACGAACGGACCGGACTGTACGGATATTGTTACTGACAGGCTCAGTAGGGTGTCAGGATGAGTTCGCTCATCGACGTCCCTTTTGGTCAATAACTGGTGGCCCGTCATGTATTGGCTAATAGCTCTGACGTGCTAGTGGTTAAATCCACAGCCATAGTATTGACGAGTCTTTAGAGTCCACCACACTTTCAGTTACTCAAGCTTTCGGGCGAAACGCTGTAGAGACCGTATGGAGATATGGCAGGGTCCGATCAGATACGTGCGGTATTGCACGGATCAGGATCGGACGGTTTGTACTAGTGTGCGTATAGTTATATGGAAAGGTTCGATCAGATACGTGCGGTATTGCACGGATCAGGATCGAACGGTTTTTACTAGCCGGCTTTGGTTTAAGCCGGTCCTAGTTTAGTACAGTGTAGATTTTGTCTCATTGCATTTGTATCCGGTCAGAATACAGATGCGGGTGTGTATGCACAGTATCGGGGTTTTCCTGTAATTTATTACGGGACCAGTTTTCTGGAGTTGCCAGTTTGCATTCCGTTCCGGCCGGTTTTCCTTTGTTCTTTCCCGGCCGGACTTTTCCGATGGAGGGTGTTATTTGCAAGTTTGCAAATAACACATTGTGGAGGGTTTTCTTGCAAATGTATTTATTATGATAGCATCTTTAGATACCATTCTTTTCCTTCATCATTTCTTGCTTTATGAAGATTAGAAATGAGATGAAAGTTGATGTGAGATTGTTATGATGATGTTTAGGATATGGTCACCATTCTCTTTAACCTACACTCACCTCCCTCTTGCATTTGGTATTCTTTCCTCCACCATTCTCATGACAATATGGTGAAAGACATTTGAGAGAAAAGAAGAGGAGAGCTTCATTTTTGAGAGTGTAGTTTTTGATCTCTTTTCATGTCAAGAAAAATGCAAGCACCATTTTTCTTATCTTGATTCCTCCATCATCTTCAAAGGAAACAAACCCAAATGAGACATAGCCTCTACACTACTTTCTACAGCATTTCTTGGGCATGTCGACTTGCCGGCTTCATGCACGAGTTGCCTCGGTATTGAGGCGGGAGCCCGTAAAAGACACAGGCGATGTGGTGCCCTTCCGGCGAGGAGGCGACGATGTGGAGACAAGACTTTCCGCGGGAGATCGGGACGATGACGAGAAGACCGGAGGACTCGGATCACTCGGTATACTTCTCTTCCCTTCTCTTGTTAGCTAGCATTAGGTTAATGGTTACGATCAGGGTATATTGTCCGCGGTAGCGCCATTTTGAAAGTTAAGAAAATTTTGATTCCGCATTTTGGCCTTGGATAGACGGCCGGGGCGCTGCCGTGGCGCAACATGATATCAGAGCCACGCCATTAACCTTGCCTAGCTTGTTCTAGTGTGTTTTACATTTCCGATCGAACAAAATCCCAAAAACCACATTTCGTGTGCATCAGTTTTCTGTCGATTTTTTCCGAGCTCTAAAAATTTTTCAGGTTGTAAAAAACTAATGTACTGGAAATTCTAAGACATCTGTAAAAATTCGACACATTCAGTCGATCACTGTAGCGCGGAACCGCGGCCAAACCCCCCCTTGGGCCGCGGTTCCGCCGCACATTGGTGTCTTCACTGTGTCCAATTTTTCCAGTGGGCTTGTGGGCTAATTTTAGGGGTTTTGGGATATTAAATTTGGGCCCAGATTTTCTGTGACTGCTACAGTATTGCTTGAGGGCCCACTTGTTAATTGTTTGATCGATCGGATATTTTAAACACATTATTTCACAGTATTTATATTATATCTGCGACCGTGAATGTCACTTGATCGGTAAATCCTGTCTAACTGCTATAGCCTGGTTAGACGGATTTGCGAACGTGACTTTCACGTTGATGTTCTATGTTTATGCTGTGTTGTTGTGGATCGGTCGTGGAGGATAGCCTGGATGCAATGCTAGTACAGTTTTGTTGTTTTATGTACATTTGATATTGCGGGACGAGCGTCCGACATGTGGACTGCCGTCACTGCCTGTTTGTATTATTCTTTTGGGGCACGACCTGGTTGCGGTCGATGTACCCGTTGTATGTATATTTTACTTTCTGTACTAGGATTACCCCGCGGTGGGGTGCACGGATAGCCGGGTTCTAGAGGGCAACGGGCCCGCATCTCATGGAACTGAGACGGAGGGGGCTTCACTCTAGGATTGGCGGGCTATTCGCCGCACTCGTAGGGGGTACAGGTTGACCCAGGAGGGGTGCCCAAGTTACCGGATTCCATGAAGTGCTGGGTGGTCCATTCACGGTGCTGAAGGGGGCTGCCTCGCTTCAGGTTTTGGCGGGTGACTTGCCGCGCCCGTAGGGGTCTAGGATTTCATTGCACAGGCTATCCACACGACCAGGGGAACGTCGGGTTTCAGCAGCGGCTCTGTGAAACCCAGGGATCCCAGATATCTGTATTGTTCTGTGATGCTGTACATTTCTGTGAAGTTGCTTTTTATCACGCCTTGAGCGAATATAATATATTGGTATATATATTAGTAGATGTTGTATATGTTTTGCATCCGCGCTAGTCCAGTCCCCGCTCTGTCGTTAGTTAAGTAACCTAACGGGTGATGACGGGACCCAGTGGCGAATGCGGATGGCATATACGTACATCAGTATATTTTCGTTCTTTGTGGTGTGATCAATTGATGGGACTGCGTTGATTCGGATCAATGCAAGATAAACAAACCTATTCTGATGTTGTTGGAACATTTTTCAAAAAGCTGTTATTGCAAGGACGTTCACTTTTGTTTTGCATCGTGGTATTCATTTGGAATATCCTGCTCCTCAGTCGACGAGGCAAGGGCCGAGATCCCTTCACCGGGAGTGACCCCTTGGACAGAAGTTTGCGTCAGGGCATTAACTTCATTATAGCCGATTACTTTTGCTTTGCATCGTGGTATTCAGTTGGAATATCCTGCACCTCATTCTACGGGGAAAGAGCCGAGATCCCTTCACCGGGAGTGACCTCTTTAGCAAAGGCTTTCGTCACTATATTTTTATAAAAACTATGCAGTTCCTTCAACGATATCAAGTTCATTACGTTAAAGGTTTTTCGCCAAAAACCAGCCGTAGCCCTCCATCATTTCCTACAGGTATTATTTGGTATTTGTGCTGCGTTTGTTGACCTAGTCAAGACGTAGTGTTCGGTAGCTAAGTGGTATTTATTTGTTGCATAAGTGGGATTGGTTAAGACAGTCGTGCGGCCTTGTTGACCTAGTCAAGGACACGTACGGGTGGGTTTAATGCAATCCAGAATAATGACGGGTTGAACTTGACTGGCGGTTTATGGTTTGTTGACCTAGTCATGGTCATAAACCGCTTGGGGTAAAAATCACATCGGGAGTTTCAAAAGAACTGAAACTTGCCAGGCATGCCCATACCTTCTGGAGTGTGGTGACTTGAGTGGATTCCGTCAAGTTATCATGCGATGATAGTTGGATCCCGATTCCCACTGATGAGTTGGTTTACTCCTCGGGTGATCCCGACTAATTCTTCTTTCAGGTTTGGAGGAGAATTTGAGGTTACAGTGGGAGGTTTCCAGATTAGACAAAGTGATAACCATTCTGATCTAGGTTAGAGTGCACGCTGAGTGTTTCTTTTCTCTCTCTCTTTGGCAGCGACCATTGACCCGACCCTGGACTATGACACAGTGACCAAGTTGACCGAACCTTCTTAACACAGGCTTTTGGATTGTCAGAGTTGCAGACCTCATTGCCACTCCTACTTTTACCCTTTTCTCCAGGACACCCCGTATTACTACGAACGTCCACTTCCATTGGACAAAACCATCGTAGGGTTATATACGAACTCGAAGGACTTCGAGGATGGTTTCTGGTTCTGGAGAAAACGAATAGGTTTATTCAGTTGTCTTTTCTTTTCACCTTCTCTCATTGCGAGTACTCCTTGGTTTAGGAGATAGCACACCTATTACGCAAATTAGATAGTCTTCTTCCAAACCTTAGGCTGGTGCCGACCGGTAGGGAATGAAGAAAACCAATTAGCCTAAACGGTGTGCAGAAGGTATTAAGATTAAGACATAGAAAGGGATTAGTAAGAGGGCAAAGTAAATTGCGACTGCTATTCACGACCGAACCAAGTATTTCTTCGCCAATCCTAAATCACCTTTGTATTTCTCCAGGACACTCCGTATCACTACGAAGATCCACAGTTTATTTGGATACTCCATCGTATGGTTATATACGAACTCGAAAGGAACTTGTTCCAGTTCGGGGATGGATTCTGGTTCAGGAGAAATAGGAATAAGGTTTATTCCGTTGTCTTTTATCTTCACCTTCTCTCGCTTTGCGAGTGCTCCTACGATTAGGACAGTACACCTTTTATGCTTATTGGATAGTCTTCTTCCAAACCATAGGCTGGTACCGAACGGTAGGGAAGGAAGAAAACCATTTGGCCTAAAGGGGTGTGCAGACGGTAATGACTAAAGACATATAAAGGGATTTGGACAGATGGAAAAGAGATATACGGTTACAGTTGTGAATCTGGATAATGGAAGAGGCATTACTAAGAATACCGGAATACCCCACCGAAACATTTCAATGTTTCAGTTTCACTGTGTGATGTTAAAAGAAAACTGATTTCCCGATTAGATACTTACTCCAGGGTATGTATTTACCAGGTATGATTCTCACATCTGTATGGTTTTACAGATGATGAGTGGGAGTAAGTCATTGGGAATAGGTTGATCATCCTCATTATATCGGGATTCGTTGTAATCGGTGATATTTGAGGAGATCATCTGGGCTGTTTGCCGGTCGGCAAATATTTGGTTTTGAATATCCGCTGTTGTGCACCAATTTTAAATTGATATATCTGTACGTATATTTTCATAGAGTGAGATATACCTTTTGATATTATGTCGATGACATTTACCTATATCAGTGGATGGTTATGTAAGGAGCATTAAACAGCGGTGTAATTCTTCTTAACCATAAGTACAGTTTTCAACCTACGACACATAGTGAAAGAGTTGTTAGACTCAGCGGACTTATACAGAGTATTGTATGTTGTCCAGTGTCCATTAGGACAGAGGGGTTGGTCCTCATACTATATTCTGTTTAGTTTTAACTTCTCTAGTTCTTAGACATGTGTTTCGTGGAAACACAGGGTCTAAGTTTTGAGGAGTTATAGGTATTTGAATAGAGTAGAGAACCAGGTATAGCAAGTATCGGGATTCTTCAAAGTGATCGAAGATGTAGATACTTGTGTATGATATTCAGTTGATAGTAATGATAAAGAGAAATTGCTTCTCTTTCAGGTTACTCATAATTGGAAGCATTCCTAAGTTGAGTAACGCTGATCGGCCTCCTTCCATTTAGTTTACATGCACTGGAGATAGCTGCATGATTTGAATCTGGTTCAATTGAATCAGTGCCTCTGGTTCTATATTGGATATAGAACAGTTCATATCTTAACGATGTTAAGGTACGGGGAGTTGTCCGGCTTATGCTTAAAACCAGACACTGGACAACTCAAGGCACGTTTCTGTAATGGCTGTTTGCGGGTTGACCCAGGCTATGACGAGGGTTGACTTTCTACCATCTGGAAGATCAATAGAGATATTGTTCTTGACTTGCCACATTTTTAAAAGAAATGGATTTTTAGAAAACAGTAGTGGGAGTATGGTAGAACTGGAAGTGATTCCAGAACCGCAAACGATTACTGAAGATTTGATAAGGAACCTAAAGATTCAATCTGGTTTGACATTCCATTAGCCACTCCGCAGATACGGTGGGTAACTTCAGGCACCCGAGAGGTACTCCGGTAGCCTCAAGGACGGTGACAGGGAAGTTCTTGTTTACCCACACTTGCCATTGCTGTTGTTCCAGGCCACGAGACCCGGCAGGAGGATGAGTATAGCGTCGTTCTGAACTAGCTTCAGAAGTGTACGTGTATATGACTCTGCCAGAGGGTTGTCGTAGTCAGTGGGAGCAGCGGAAGCATTGGTGGACAGGTGGCTTATGTCTATTTATAGACTAAAGCAGATATAGCGGAGATAGATCATCTATTTCTGACATGACAGTCATAGGTTTGACGTCATCAGAATAGGGGATGGATCTGTTGAGAAGGTAGTAGGGTGTGATGTCATGGTATTTGGATGACATACACAGAGTAGGAAGTGATATTCCTATACTACGATCGGTTATACTTTGGTTGTCACACAGTTGTTTCTCCACACAGGATTTGGATATTATATCAGACATTCTGGTTACTAGATCTATGGTTTTAGATCTAGATTTGGGTGGTTTCCCAATCTGGGTACCTTGACAGCATTCTATGAGTATTTAGAATGGACGACTCCTGGCACGGTAGTGCACCTGCAGTTGATGGAGTCACCCTCTCTAAAGGTGTCTTATAGACTAAAGGGGAGAGGGATACTCATGATTGGCAGATCACTTGCTTAGGCAATTGAGTCAATCATGAGATGTCAAGTACCACACCAGATGTTGTTCTTGCACTAGATGCAATAAGTTGACATTGATCCAATCCTGGAGAAACAGTCGGAAGCAGTTTTAGAACATAAGTGGATGTTCTAGGGATATGATAACGACAGCCTCATTTGGGAGACGGTTATCATTCCAGGCTTCCAAGGTGACATGGATGGCAGAGTGGCTGTCAGAGTTATAGTTTCTCCTTCTGACGAAGGGCAGTATTTTGGACAGGTGGTCCAAGGCGATACTGAGGGAGGCATGGCACTGGATACTGATTAAGTTCAGTTATCGATACAGTCTAAGAAGTCTGGATTTGGAGTTCATTTATGAACTAGGTCCCATCAGACATCCAGACATACTCTAAGACAGGTATTGCTCATTTCAGGAGATGGCTTTCTCTGTGAACTTGAGATATAGAGAGACATAGAAAGAAACATCACAGCGGATCCACTCACCGAGGCTATTCCTCGAACGCAATAGTTTCGCAAACGAGCTTTGTGAGACTAACTAGTAGAGGAGTTGGGTGTTCGGTATCACACGGGCTGTGAGTATGCGACATCGCAATAATTAGCCTTGAGTGCAAGTGGGAGATTGTTGGAGGTATAACAAGCGGGTTCGGTATCTAATAACATTCGTTCAGAATCAATGTATTACAATACAGGGTGACAGTGACCAACAGACTTGGCTGCAACACTTGCCCCGTTTTCTGCCTCATGAAACTTATCATCCGTTCTCAGTTTTTCTACCCTTTTGTAGCCCTATGTAACAGATTACATATCTGGGATCCTGATCCGGTATCATATACCCAGGATTCAGAGGATACTGAGAAACAGTTCTGTGTAACGAACACACCCGAAGAAGATGCATCAACATGCACTCTCTTCGTTTGGGCGGCACGGGAATTCTGGTAGTCCCCAATTTCCAGCTCTGTCTTATAACAATTATAAGGTGGAGCGGGACCAACGTTCCCTAGCTCAGTATAACAAGCGGGTTCGGTCAATATTCCGTATTATTATTTTGATTAAGGCGTGACAAGGTCGCTACCAGGAGAGAGAGAGAAGAAATCACTCAGCGTGCGCTCTTGCAAGAATAGATTGGTTATTGTTTTATCTAATCAGGATGGCTCCCACTGTTTTTATCAAATCTTCCTTCAAACCCTAAAAGGAAAGACTAGCCGGGATTAATTACACACTACAAGTTCGCCAATCTTTCAGCCAGGCCAGTGTCGGTACTTTGAGGGAGGTCCCCCGTGCTTTCGCACGAACCTAATTAATGTAAACCTCGTTTTCCCAGAGGCGTAACCTCGTTAACACCTTTCTAGACACCTACTTGATCGGCTAATTGTAATGTGTAAAACTCTCCCAGGAGTAACTCTTACTCACAGCGGGCATCGGGATCCAACTATCTCATAGAAGGTATGCAATCTCATTGCAAATTTCAACACTTGAAATTCCCGATAATATTTTGCCCCAAGCGTCCTATGACCTTGACGCAGGCCAACAAACCATAGTGCGCTAGTCAAGTTCAACCCGTCATTTCCTGATTGAATTAAACCCACCCGCACGACCCTTGACGCAGGCCAACAAAGTCGCACGACTACCCTAATCCAATCTGCATCATATGCATAAGCAGATAAATACTAGTTAGCTACCGCATACTACGCCTTGACGCAGGCCAACAAACGTAGCACGAATACTAACTACTACTTATCTGAAATGACGGAGGGCTACGACAGGTTTTTCTGAAAACCTATTGCGTAATGAACTTGATATCGTTGTAGGATCGAATGAATTTTGAAATGGAGTGCCTTTGAGGCTTTTCTAGTTTTGCTAAAGGAGTCACTCCCGGTGAAGGGATCGTCGGTCCTTTCCTCGTCGAATGAGGTGCGGGATATATCATATATATCACTGTGCAAAGCAGAAACTATAGAAGCAATCAAAAGACAAACCGAGTGTGTAGCATCTGCCAGTTATTGCTAAAGGAGTCACTCTCGGTGAAGGGATCTTGGTCCTTTCCTTATCGAATAAGGTGCAGGATATATCATATATACCGCTGTGCAAAGCAAGAACTGTAGCTACCTGTTTTATTTTTAAAATCCGATTCCACAACATCTAAGGTTTCTTTTATTTCATTAATCATATTAATGAAGTCCCATCATTTATGTACCTAAACATCACAGATAAATACGACGTACACTTATGCCATCCGCATTCGCCTCGATGTCCCCTCGTGCACCGTTAGGTTAGGTAACTAACGACAGAGCGGGGCAGGGCTAGCGCGGGTGTAAAACATAAGTAACATCTATATAATATATCATATATACTATATACAGTATCTATCACAGAACATCACATGATCACATCACAGATATCGCAGCAGAAGAATCATATGAAATATTGGATATACTAGGATGTCCGTGTTTTCAATACGAGCCAGTATAAAACACGGATTCTACGGTCGCGATGAATAGCCAAACCCACACCCCAAGACCCCTATGAGAGCGGCAAGCAACCCTACCAATTCTAGAGTTAGGAGACCCGGACTCGACTCCTCGAGTTGGTCTCCCACTGGACTCCAGAACCCGGTTACTTGTGCCCTCCTCCTTGGGTCTATCCTAGTGCGGAAAAGTAAATAATATACATCAACGATGACAACTTCCGCAACCTGGAAGTGCCCCAATAAAAGAATATTACATACAAGTTATTTTACATGAATGAAAATGAAAAACACTCATCTCACATAAGAAAAAACCCGGCTATTCAAACACGACAATCCAATATAACATATCCAGCAACACATAACATCACATGTCATCAACGTAAGTAAATATGCGCATCCCAATTGTCGTTGACATATAGCAACGAAACCGGCGATATCACATATTACACTTACGGTCACAGAAAAGAAAGTGTAAAACTACAACAGTTGGAATATGCAATCTCTTTAGACATCGCATGCTTAATCAAATGAAATACTTAGACATCACATACCTAACAATTATAAACCCCGCATTTTAGTCTCAAAATCGAAAACTCTTTTCAATATCAAGTCGGGCAATTCAACAAGATTCCCGACATTTTGATCGAATGCTCGTCGCAAACTTTAGTAGACAGTCGCACCCCCGATACCGTCGACGAAGTGCACCAAGGCGGAACACCACTACCGGGAGCACCCGAACGGATGCTTTCGGCGACGGGGTTCTCCTACAGTCACTTGGTCGGGGCTATGGGGTGTAGCTGTCTATTAAGTTTACCCGGCGAGTATCCGCGTACTCTACGTGATTGCAACGGACTTTTGATCACATCAAAATTCCATGGCAACCGATCAAGTGAGACTAAACTGCTATGTTTATAACATTCATTCAGTTATCACATAACTACTTGTGAATTCCAATTATTGTATCACATTCCAGATAAACAGAAAATGTTAAACCTTCCGATCGAACATTCAAACACCCAAGTTTTCCCGAAACAAATCAACACATGAAACAAGTTTAAAAACATCCAGTTCATGCCTCAGTACCAATGGTCCAGCCGTAGAAGGGTCAAGCCAACGCCTCACATGTGGCACGCCGTACTGCCAAAAACCCGAAGGTTCAAAGGGCAGTTCAAGACGGTCACATAATCAAGTTAAGGTTTGTTGTCTTCTAGAGGGTCCATTGCGTTACTTGCACTACTTAGAACGTTATTAAACCACGGAAAAATCCAACACTTGGAAATTTCCCGACAGGGGAAAAATTGGGTATTTATATCCGGTCGAAATTTTTAACATATTCTACAAATTATCCGGAAAACACTTAGACAAAGTTTGACAATCCGATCGAATAATCGAATCCCCAAAACAACCCCAGAAAATTCAACTCTTGAATAAATATTAAAACTTCCCAGAAAACTCAGCATTAAAAGTTAAGAGTTACTGTGCAAACAGTATTGGAAGAAGGGACAAAAGTGGCGCGGAACCGCCACCTTAGCCAACTAATGCCGCGGTTCCGCCGCACTGTAGCAGATTCACACAAAAATTTTTGCATCGTAATTCTTATGTTTCCTGCTGAATTTTTTAAGAATTTTTAATTTGGAAAAATCCACGTTTTTAGAAAAATTCCAGAGAGCATTTTCCGGGTTAGGTTTTCGGTTCGATCGAGTTTCAAACGTCATCTAGACTTCGCCTAAGGCTCTAGCTAGGCTCTGATACCACTGTGGGGTTCCTAAGCACTCTCAAAGGGTCTCACAAGGTATCAACCATGCCAATTTCAAAAATTGCGGTGCCGAGAAACCCAAGACTACGGATCGTTAACTAGAATTCTAGGCGAAACAGAAACTAGATTAACAACTTAACTAAAAAGGAACGGAAATACAACCTTTGTAGATCCGGTCCTCCACCTCCATAGCTCCGCAATGAAGTCTCCTCGCTGTCCAAATGGAATCCCGGGCTCTAGCGTCGGCTTCATCGGAGAAATGGGCGGGCAAGGTCGTCGGCTTCGTGCCGAAGATGATCTACGTCGAGGCATCACAAGATCAAGCTCCAACTTCACCAAGCCATGAAAACTTGTGAAGGAAACACCCTATACTACTTGGCAAGAGGTAGAGGATGAAGAAATAGGAGGTGGGTTCACTTTAGAATTGGATTTCTCACTCAATTTCACAAGTTGCCATTGATGGTGGCATACTTTTCTTCTTGAAGAGGAAGAAGAAGAAGATGAATATTATGATAAGTGTTCTTTCAAAAAGAAAATAAAATGAATACTTATCATAATCCAACCATAGTCAAGTGTAGAGAATAAACTAGGGTTAGGTCAATGGTTAGGGTTAAGCATGAAGACAAAAATGGTGACTTAGTCAAAGCTTCATGAAGCTTCAACATGCATCCAAATAAAGCCACCATTTTTATTTTCTTTTGACAAAAAGAAATAAATAAGTAAATGAATAAATAGATATGAAAAACAAAACCCTAACCATTTAAATAACCATGGTTTAATCTTTACACAAACTCAAGTAAGCATGTATCATCAAACATGATACAATCAAGTGCAAAAAGTATATCACATATACAACTTGTGAACTTCAAGTGAGAAAATCCATTTAAAGTGAACCAATACTAGTTAATGCAAAGTAATATATCAAATATATAATTATGCATTAAATCATTAAATCAACACTTGATTTAACGATCCGGTCATATGCATATAACCGACTAATATCAATAGTAACAACTTATCGAATCAACACTTGATTCGATAACCCGGCTATATCACATATAACCGATCAATGTTACAAATCGCGAGAATGAAATACGGTATCACATACACGCATTATTCTCGGTCCCGCACATATCTCATATGCGCTCCTATTTCGTTTCGCTTGAGCCAGGAAACCTCTGTGTAGGACTCTAAAGACTCGTCAATACGCCGGCAGCAGGTGATGATCATATCAAACACCCACAAGCCGCAAGCGGTCTGCTAAACGTAACGGCCACCCGGGTATTGAGCGATCAGAAGATCGACGAGCAAGCCCGCTCATACTCCTGTGAATCCAACCAGTAACACTTACCGTACAGTCCGGTCTGATCGTCTGATATGTCGCATATCTCACCTAGGGGTGGTAAACGTCAGACCCCAGTAGCTCGATAAGTCGTGTCGATATAAGGTCTATAACAGTTCGAGAAACTACTGGTAACACTTACCAGTAAATCTCAGCAACCCTGGCCAGGGATTTCCGGTTATAGCCAATCGAACACAGCGCAACATCAACTCCCTATACCGGGAGAGACGAATCCCCTCCTATCGCTCATTGCCTCCATGTGATTCGGGACTGTACCCAAAAACCACCATTTTGCACGCCGTCTTGGACGTGGTAAGGTGGAAATCAAAGCACAGTGGGAACCACACAAGACTCTATGATGATCTCGGGTCTACGGACTAACCTGTACCAGTGTCACCAGAGAACTGCCATCTGACATGAGGTATAATACCATCTGGGAGTTCTCGACGAGTCCGTCCAGTGTACCCAGTCTCTACTGAGCACCCGTATATCATCTCCGATGTCAAACACCAATGGATATGGGATCATCCATCGCCCATCTGTATGGGTCGAGAAGGTATACGCTAGTCTACTCTGGTATATCGATGCCCCGTCTCGATACACCCACGACTAGGGACCTTGAAGGATGTACTTATAGACTACCATGTCCCCACTAGTATGATCCGCATCATAGTCCAGGTAGTCAAGTACACATCCTAAGGGCTTTACCAACATGTAACAGAGAGACAAACAGTATACACGTTAAGGTAAAGTGTAACCAGATAGCATACTATCATATCGAGCAAGAAAGTCCTCCCTATATATGTCCCAGCATCCACTACAATATACATCATATGTACAGTAATGGCCTCTAGGGCATACATACAACTAACAATAATAGTATTAATGAGGCAAGAAAATAGAAGTTATAATGATAGAGATAATAAATGCAGGTAATCGATATGTCAATAAAAAATACAATGTATGATCTGTGTCCCTATCGGTCTCTAAGTCACTTTGAAATCGAGTTGTGGAAAGGAGTGATCATGTTTAACGAGGGTCCCGTACGTACCCGAGACTACGGCCCACTGTTGCCCGGGACATAACCCTGTCAGCCGGACCGCTAGATCCAAACCTAATATATAAGAGTCGTTGTTCGAATGATCATCCTCTAAATCACTGACCTCGCTAAATACAATTTCCTTTTCACTTCGATTTCCCCCTTTTTCCTCCAGATTTCACTATCTATGAGTATGGGCTAGTTGTGTATAAGTACGCATCAATAACACGGTTTTATTCACTATTCACTGTATTGTTCGTTATCACGAATCACTCATTTTTCACTGGCGTACTTGACACAACCAAACAGATACTATTCACGTTCGACAATGCATTATAAACTAAAAATTAATAAGAATACTCACTATCGCTAGAGGTATTACAGTCGGGTAAAACTGTAAATCATGCCACTAAACAATTTATATGCAATACAAGTCCTTATGCAACTCATGAACTTATAAAATTGCATTAAATCATACGTTCAGAATTAAGTAAAATGATGCCAAAGAGGTAATAAGTAAACTCAGTCGGAGGTTCAACGAAATTAGTTTCAAGTCAATCGGGTTTCGGGTTCGCAAATTACAGTCGTTTCATTTTAAGTGTTCTCTGCTGGAAATTCAGTTCCTGAACTGAAAGTCTATTTCGTAACACAGTTTTCACCCTGTTGGGATCAAAATTAGGTGACGCTATAGTTGGATAATATTTAGGTTTATCAGTTAGATTTTCAACGCTAAAAACGGATAGATAATATCCGAATTTTACTGGGAGTTATGCATCATATAATATCAGGGTATACGTTCTGTCCCCGTTTGGGACTGCCGTATGTACTGTTGATTTAAAATGTGATTAAAATAGTAAACGATGGTAAAAACGAATGAAATAACTTCCAATAGTTAGATAGCAGAGTTATCTTCGCTACGGTATAGGGTTCTGCATAATACCATTTTCATACAGATATGTGAACACATTTCAATTCGAGTATCGACGGCCAGTGCTGCTCTGGACAGCAGTCCAGAGCCGCAATTCTCCCCGATTTTTATTATCATGACTCATTAAAATTTAATAGAAAAAAATATATTACAGTAGCTTATTACGTTATCTTAGATATGAGTCCTGAAACGCTACAATCCGATCTATACATAATTTTTTATAAATTTTACGGTTTAGTATGTACGAAAAATTTCAGATTTTACGACGGAAATCGGGATACCATTTTACATGAGCAAACGACATTGTTTTACAACCAAAATCTTCTAGGATATTCGTTAACCATACCTGGGTTTATTAACCCAAGGTCCTTTATTTTAAAATACGTTTTAGACTAGGATATGTTCAAAAACTAGCTTAAGTAAACGGTTATCAATGAAAAGTCAGTTTCTTACTTGACGGGCATGAGATTTGAACCATATGAATTATGAGCGTTTTCAAACACGGGGGTAAAAGCCACTAAATGGATTAAATTGCTAAAATCAATGACGCGTGCTCATAGTAGCAAATGATTCGATTACGGTATTCGATTCAAGCATAAAATCATAATAGAACTACTTAACTAATATATTTATATAGCATGTAAAAGCAAGCGGAATTCACTTGCCTGCGACGACCAACAATCACGAAGGCGATGATGGCGGCGATGGGCCCGGCGATGGAAGCGATGGTCCCGGCGATGGCGGCTTGGTATCCCAGAGTTCGTCGGCGGCACTGGGTCGTGGTCGAAGTTGCAGCGGATCGGCAGTGGGGGATGAGGCTCTGGAGCAAGGGAAGCTCGGGGTAGACGTTGGTGTTGAAGGTTGAAGGAGGAACTGGGGTCGTGGCTAGGTGCTCGGCGTTGAGGTCGTAAGAGTTGCAGAGGAGGAAGTCGACGGCTGCGGGTTCCTGGGCAAGTCAGCCGACTGTGGCTGAGGTGGTCTTCACCGTGAGGGCTGGGTGGTTGCGGTTGCAGAGGAGATGGCCGGCGTGATGGGGTCTGCCGGAGCTCAGTAGGCTTAAGAAATAGGTTTTGGTAAGGAGGCAGTGGGCTCGAGTTAGGTTCGTGAAGAAAAGTGAAGGAGAAATGCTCGATGAGGTGGTGGAGAGAGGCACGGAGGCGACGGGGTCGAAGCTCCACCAAGGTGATCGACAGTGAGGGCAAAGGTGAGGTCGGTGCCATGGGTTCGAAGGTAGTGGGGTTGTTCGGGGTTGGGTCATCGGGAAAGAGGTGAAGGGGAGAGGAAGGAGATGTGTCGGTGGTTGATGGGTCCGCCGGAGGTCGAAGGTGGAGGTGTGGGTAGTGAACAGCGGCGGTGGTTTGGTGGTGGGTTAAGCGGGAAATGAGAAGGAGGAGGGCTCGGTTGGTGGTATTGTGGTTCAGGTCGACGGTGCAGAGGAGGAGGCAAAGGTGAGGGATCGATGGCGGTTGTGATGGGTGAGGTCGGCAGCGATGGGCGTGGGTTCGAGCGAAGGTGACGACGGGGAAAAATAATGAGGAAGAAGAAGAGACGTCTAGGGAAAAGAGAGGGAGAACGTGGGATAAGAGAGAGAGAAACGGGGGGGGTTATGAAAATTTTGAAGGGGAGAATAAATGAGAGTAATGAAGAATTAATATAAATAGTTAATAGGTTTTTAATGGAATATATTTGAAATTAATGTGGGTAGGATTTGGGTTTAAATGAGAATATATATATATATATATATATATATATATATATATATATATATATATATTTGAATTTGAAAGAAAGAGAAAAGTTAATATGTTGGTTTAGGTAAGGTTTTGGGTTGTTGGGCTTGGGCTCAAGAAAATTTAGAAGGGAAGAGTGGGATTTAAATATGGACTTGGCTTAGGATTAGGTCCATAGGAAAAAGAATAATTAGATTACAATATAAAAATTTAAAGTGGGTAAAACATTTTATTTTAAATACAGGTATTGGCGTAGATAAGGACCGGGTATTACAAGCCAGGAAACCTCTGTGTAGGACTCTAAACTCGTCAATACACCAGCAGTAGGTGGTGATCATTGTAAGGCTACGCCAGCGCCCCGGCCGTCAATCCGAGACCAAACGCGGAACAAAAACTTTTCAAAACCAGTGCTAACGTAACCCTAAAACCCGGATCGTCCTATTAACCCTATACTAGTAATCTGTAAAGTGGTAAATGAGATTATACCGATCGATCCGTGTCCTTCGGTCTTCAATCTCTTCCCCTAACTTATTGCGGCTTCCCCAACGAAGTTCGCTCTTCGGTCTCGCTCGACGAAGAGGCTCCACATCGAGGAATCTTTATACGGGCTCCCGTCTCAAAACCGAGGCAAATCGGGCATCCAGTTTGCCAGCCTAGATACCCAAGATGAAGTAGAGATAGTATGTGAATACTTTGTCTCGTAGCACCCAAGAATTTTGGTGGAGGTGAATGAAGTTGCCAGTGGAGAAATTGTGAGCAAAAGAAATTTTGCAAGTGAAGGAAATAAAAATAGGCTTGGCCATCTATTGTGTTCTCTGGCGATTTTTTTTGTGGTAAGGGATTAATTAAACCACACATGAATTAAAACCCTCTCCCAAAAAAATGCCAACACACTCACTAGCACAAAATATCCTACCCACTCCAACAAATATCCTCACAAAAACAAAAACAATAAATGCTCAAATGATGAGTCATGAAATGGGCAGCCCAAAATTACCAGCGCACACCACATGAATTTCGATATATAGCCAAGCCCAAAATTAAACCAAAAACCTATAACTCACATTTCACATTAATTAAACATTAAACCAAATGTTTAATCAAGTGAAAAAAAATTGGCAACTTCAAAAGTAAACTCGTAACGAATTACAAGAATACCCATCGTCCGTATATACATACCTGCATCCGTATTCCGACTGAATACGAATACAATGAGACGAAAATAATCCAACAATCTAATACTAGAATCTGGCTTAAACCAAAGCCCAATAGTATGATCCGTCCGATCATGATCCGTGCACGAGTGCACGTATATGATCGAACCTGCCATAAAACCATACGGCCTCTACAACATTTCGGCCGAACTTGGGAAACTCTCTATGGGGGAATCTAAAGACTCGTCAATACGGTGGCAGTGGGTTTAAGTACAAGCACGTTAGTGGCACTAGCTGTACGTAACGGCTGCCAAGGTATCGAGCAAAAGGGAGGCCAATGAGCGAACTCATCCTGAAACCCTACTGAGCCTGTCAGTGATAATATTCGTACAGTCTGGTCCGTTCGTCTATGAGTATCGCATATCGGGCCTAGGGGCTGGTAAACGTCAGACCCCCAATAGCGGTATAAGTCGTGTCGAAGTGTAGCCCAGAACATCCTAAGATACTACTGGAATACCTACTAGTAAATCTCGCTTGCCCTGGCCAGGGGCTTTGTGTAATGGCTCTCCAGACACAGCACGATCTCACTCCCAATACCGGGAGAGACGAATCTCCTGCCAATCTGCTTACTGCCTCCATGTGGCTCGGGACTGTACCCAACTAAAACTTGTTTGCGTGACTCCTTTGAGCCGTGGTAGGGTAATAATCAAAGCATAGTGGGAACCCATACGAGACAAATGACGATCTCAGGTCAATAGACTAACCTGTACACATGTCACCAGGGAACTGCTATCTGACGACGGGTATAATACCAACTAGCATGTTCCCGGCGAGTCCTGTCCGGTGTACTCATAACCCAATGAGCACCTGTATACGTCTTAGGTGAACCAACTGACACCAATGGCTTGTGAGACCGGCCACCGTCCCTCGTCGGGGTCTCGATCCGTATACACTAGTCTACTCATGGAGTATCGATGCCCAGTCTCGAAACTCCCATGACTAGGGACACTTTAAGGATGTGCTTATAGACTACCCAACTCTCACGTATATGATCGCCATCATACTGCTGGTAGTCAAGCAAGAATCCTAAGGGCTCTATCAACGTGTAATAGTGATCTGTAATGTCACCTAAAGCATGTACACGTTGATAACGACAAACCAGATAGCATATTATCATCTCGAGTAAGATTGTCCTACCGGTATAGTTCCTCTCTCAATCATTGCAATCACGTGCCTGCGATCCAATTATTGACTTTGAGGGCACTATAGCCAACAATCTCCCACTTGCACTTAAGGCTAATTATTACGATGTCGCATACTCACAGTCCGTATGATACCGAACACCCAACTCCCCTACTAATCAGTTTCACAAAGCTCGTTTGCAAAACTATAGCTTTCGAGAAATAGCCTCAGTGGGTGGATCCGCCTTGATGTTACTTTCTATGTCTCTCTTTATCTCAAGTTTGCGGAGAAAGCCATCTCCCGAAATGAGCAATACCTGTCTTAGAATATGTCTGGATATCTGATGGGATCTAGTTCACAAATGAACTCCAAATCCAAACTTCTTAGACTTTATCGTCGACTGAATTTAATCAGTATCCTGCACCATGCCTCCCTCAGTATCCTCTTGGTCCACCTGTCCAAACTACTGCCCATCGTCTGAGGGAAAACTATAACTCTAACAGTCACTCTGTTATCTAGGTCACCTTGGAAGCCTGGAATGATAACTGTCTCCTGAAGGAGTCTGTCGTTATCATATCCCTAGAACATCCACTTATGTTCTAAAACTGCTTCCGAACGTTTCTCCAGGATTGGATTAATATCTCAACTTTATTGCATCTAGTGCAAAAACAACATCTGGTGTGGTACTTGACATCTCATGATCAACTCAATTGCCTAAACAAGTGATATGCCAATCATGCACATCCCTCTCCCCTTTAGTCTGTAAGACACCTTTAGAGAGGGTGACTCCATCACCTGTAGGTACACCACCATGCCAGGAGTCGTCCATTCTAAATATCTTTAGAATACTGTCTAAGTACCCAGATTGGGACACTACCCAAATCTAGATCTAAAACTATAGATCTAGTAACCAGAATGCCTGATATGATATCCATATCCTATGTGGAGAAACCAATATGTGACAACCACAGTATAACCGATCATAGTATAGGAATTTCACTTCCTACTATATGTATGTCATCCAAATACCAGGACATCACACCCTACTACCTTCTTAACAGATCCATCCCCTATTCTGATAAAGTCAAAGCCTATGACTGTCACATCAAAAATAGATGATCTATCTCCGCTATATCTGCTTTAGTCTATAAATATACATAAGCTACTTGTCCACTACGCTTCCGCTGCTCCCACTGACTACGACATCCTTCTGGCAGAGTTACATACACGTGCACTTCTAAAGCTAGTTTAGAACAACGTTATACTCATCCTCCTGCCGGGTCTCATAGTCTAGAATAGCAATAATGGTAAGTCTGGGTAAACAAGAACCTCCCTGTCACTGTCTTTGAGGATACCGAAGTACCTCTCGGACGCCTGAGGTTACCCACCATATCTGCAGAGTGGCTAATGGAATGTCAAACCTGATTGAATCTTTAGGTCCTATTAAATTTTCAGTAATCGTTTGCGGTTCTGGAATCACTTCCAGTTCTACCATACTCCCACTACTGTTTTCTGAAAAAGTCCATTTTACTAAAACTGTGGCTAGTCAAGAACAATATCACTATTGATCTTCCAGATGGTAGAAAGTCAACTCTCGTTATAGCCCGGGTTAACCCACAAACTGCCATTACAGAAATGTGCCTTGAGTTATCCAGAGTCTGGTTTTAAGCATAAGCCGGACAGCTCCATATACCTTAACATTGTTAAGATATTAACCGTTCTATATACAATATAGAAAGAGAGGCACTGATTTAATTGGAACCAGATTCAAATCATGCAGCTGTCTCCAGTGCATGTCAACTAAATGGAGAGATGTCGATCTGTAGGGTTACTAGGCACACTAACAAGGTTCTACAAGGTATCAACCATGCCCGATTAAAATTTTGGCCATGCCAAATAACCCTAAACAAGATCGTCGCTAGATTATTAGGGTTTCACATTCTAGTAAATACCAATTACGACTAAGTGAATACGAAATACAACCTTTGTAGATCGGTCCTTCACTTCATTAGCTCCTTGTTGAAGTCCCTTCGCTGCGATCGTGGTTCTCCCGGGCTCTTGCATGGCTTCACGAGGCGAAAGAAGTGTCCTTGCTTGAAGTCTTCGAGGCCGAAGAAGATCTACGTCGAGGGAATATCAAATCAAGCTTCTACTTCACTAACTAGAGAATTAGTGAAGCAAACACCCTAAACTAAACTGCTAGTCTAGTAGAGGATGGAGAAATAGGAAGTGGGTTCACTTTAAAATTTATTTTCTCACAATGTTTCACTCTCTCTTGAAAACCTTAGCTAGCTTTTCTTTTGCTCAAAGAAGAAGAAAATGAACAAAAGAAAAGATGAAGATAATGATCAAGTGAGTGAGCTAACCATGGTGAGTGAGTATCATATACTAACTCATGTAGAGACTTAATCATGGCTAAGTGTGATGGTTAGGTTAACAAAAATCCAAAGTAAAAACAAACTTAGTGGACTTTAGTCAATGCATCCACAAGCTTCCACAAGCTTCATGCATTTTCTAATTTTCCACTAATTTTGTAATTACTTTAAATGCATTAAACCCAACATAACAAATAGCATGGTGTAAGTCTCATACACCCATGAATGTTGTATCAACAACCATGATACAAAAAGAAAACACATTTTAATATATGTCACATATATTTATTAAAGTGTGCACATGTGAGAAAAATCCTTAAGTGAACAAGTGTTAGTTAATGTAAACTAGTATATCTAATATACAATTATACACTAAATTATTAAATCAACACTTGACTTAATAATCCGGTCATATCTCATATAACCGACTAACATCCATTGTATCGACTTATCGAATCAACACTTGATTCGATAACCCGACTATATCATATATAACAGACCGATACAAAAAGTCGCGAGAATAGAATACGGTATCACATACACGCATTATTCTCGGTCCCGCACATATCACATACGTGCTCCTATTTCGTTTTTCCTCAGCCAGTAAAACCTCTATGTAGGACTCTAAAGACTCGTCAATACGCCGGCGGCAGGTGATGATCACATCAAGCACCCACAAGCCATCAGCGGTACTAAATGGACGTAACGGCTACCTGGGTATTGAGCGATCAGAAGATCAGCAAGCAAGCCCGCTCCAACTCCTGTAAAAGCCTGCCGGCAACACTTCCCGTACAGTCCGGTCTCCTCGTCTACTATAGCGCATATCAAGTCTAGGGGTGGTAAACGTCAGACCCTAATAACCGATAAGTCGTGCCGATGTGAGGCTCATAACGGGTCGAGAAACTACTGGTAACACTTACCAGTAAATCTCTAAATCAGCCATGTCCAGGGACTTCCCTGTTAGGCCAATCGAGCGCAGGGCAACATCAACCCCCAATATCGGGAGAGACGAAACCCCTCCTATCGCTCATTGCCTCCATGTGACTCGGGACTGTACCCAAAAACCACCGTTTTGCATGCCCTCTTGGACGTGGTAAGGTGGAAATCAAAGCACAGTGGGAATCACACAAGACTCTATAACGATCTCGGGTCTACAGACTCACCTGCACAAGTGTCACCAGAGAACTGCCATCTGACGTGAGGTATAATACCATCTGGGAGTTCTCGGCGAGTCCGTCCAGTGTACCCAGTCTCCACTGAGCACCGTATATCATCTCTGATGTCAAACACCAATGGATATAGGATCATCCATCGCCCATCTCATGGGTCGAGGAGCGTATACGCTAGTCTACTCTGGTATATCGATGCCTTGTCTCGATACACCTGCGACTAGGAACATTAAAGGATGTACTTATGGACTACTCTGTCCCCACTAGTATGATCTGCATCATAGTACAGGTAATCAAGTACGCATCCTAAGGGCTTTACCAACATGTAACTAAAAGACAGTATCAAGAGACAAGTATACATGTTAAGATAAAGAGTAACCAGATAGCATACTATCATATCGAGCAAGAAAGTCCTCTCTATATATGTCCAAGCATCCAATATAATATACATCATCTATACAATGCTGGCCTCTAGGGCATACATACAACTAACAATCTCCCACTTGCACTAGGGCCAGCTGCTGTAGTATCGCATACCAAGCATCCCGAAGAGTCTCTCAAACTGTATCTGGGGAATGGCCTTCGTGAGTGGATCCGCTGTGTTGTTTTTCATGCCAATCCTCCTGACCTCGATCTCCCGGCGATCTACTATCTCCCGGATCAGGTGATACCTCCTCAGAATATGCCTGGATCGCTGATGGGACCTGGGTTCCTTGGCCAAAGCCACCCCTCCATTATTATCACAATACAAAGGTATTAGATGCTCAATGGATGGAACCACTCCAAGTTCAGTAATGAACTTCTTGATCCAGACAGCCTCTTTGGCAGCATCGTTGGCAGCGATGTATTCAGCCTCCATCGTCGAGTCTGCCACGGTTTCCTGCTTGGAACTCTTCCAGCTAACCGCCCCTCCGTAAAGGGTAAAGAAAAATCCTGTGTGACTTAGAGTCGTCCTTATCACTCTGGATGCTCGAATCGGTAAAGGACTCCACTTGGAGTTCTCCGTTACCATACACCAAGAGCATCTCCTTAGTCCTTCGTAAATACTTGAGAATGCTCTTCACAGCTGTCCAGTGACTCTCTTCAGGATCAGCTTGATACCTACTCACTACACTTAATGAGTGTGCTACATCGGGTCTGGTACATAGCATCGCGTACATGATAGAGCCTACAGCGGAAGCATAGGGTATCCCTTGCATGCGAGCTCTCTCCAAATCAGTCTTGGGAGACATCTCTTTGGAGAGAGTGAGTCCAGAGATCCTGGGTAAGTTCCCACGCTTGGATTCTTCCATACTAAACTGCTTTAGTATGGTGTCAATCTACCTGGATTGGGACAATCCCAGTATCCGTTCGGATCTATCTCTATAGATCTTAATCCCCAAGATGTAGGAAGCATACCCTAGATCTTTCATTGAGAATCTTTGTGATAAGAAGAGCTTGACCAATTGCAGCATAGGAATGTCATTTCCTATCAAGAGTATGTCGTCCGCGTACAATACGAGGAAGACAACCTTACTCTCTACCACCTTTTTGTAGATACAAGGTTCATCTACGTTTTTGACGAAATCAAACTCTTTGATAACGACGTCAAAGCAGATGTTCCAACTCCATGATGCTTGCTTTAATCCATAAATGGATTTAAGCAGCTTGCACACTGTAGCGTCTTGAAAAGTCGTTTTGGTGTTTTCCTGAAATTCGGTAAAAATTCGGTATTTTTCCGAAAACCGTCTTTCTCGTTATTTTGCAGTTTAGGGCTAATTATACCTAAAATGGATAGGTAATTGCTTGTTTTTAGTAGCTAATGAGTTAATTATAAAATTCTGGTCGTTTAAAAATTTTCCCTAATTTTTCAATTTTTTAATATTATTTTAAGCCGGTAAGAAAATACATTAAATTAGCGATAAATACAAATTTTTCCGGGCTAATTTTAATCTCTAAAATTATGATAATTAAAAGCTAGTGGTAACATAAATTTTTAGTAATTTATTTTGATTTTTAACAAATTTTTATGATATGAAACGAATTTATTGAATTTTGAGCTAAAACTTGCAATTTTTGAGTTATAGGGGGCCTTTTTGCATAAAATTTCTTTTGTAAAACCCCTCTCTCTTTTCCCTCAGCCCTAGGACAGCCCCACCTTGTGCAAGTCCAGAAATTTCTGGCCTCTTTTTCTTGGGTTGCTTTCTTGTGTTGAATTGTTGTTTTATTGAATTATTTTAAATATAGTTAATAAGGTATGGTGTATTGACTTTTGTGGACTTGACCGTTGACTTTCCCCACTTGCCCACACCCTCCCCCTCACCTCTTGCTGGCCGAAACCTGCACACCCCTCCTCTTCATCTCTTTTCTTCTCATTTCTTCAAAATTCTTCAAGTTTAATTCAAAGAAAAATGCAAATTAAAGCTTGCAAATTTAAAACCATCCTTCATCCTTCTTTTCCTTCACCTCCCTAGCTTGGATCTTGATGCTTGAGGCCATCATTTGGAGAAAAATCCATTCTTGCTAGATCTCTAGTGAGGTATAATCCCTTGCTAATTGAATTCTTTTGTTTAAGATTCTTAAGTAGATTGTTGTAGTGTTAAATTTAGTGTAGTTCTAATCTAGTTTTTCTTAGGTTATGCTTGAAAAATTTAACTAGGGTTTTGAAGCCATAATAGTTAATTAGATTGTTTTATAGTTAATCTAGTTGTTAATTAACAAATCTATATGGTCACCTTGTTTATGTAGTCTTCAATTTTGCTAAATTAGTTAATTTTAGATGTGTGAAATTGTTGTTTTAGGAAAATCTAGAAAGGGGTTTATGTATGGAAAATGGTATTTGAAGCTTGATAAATGAGTTGATTAGGGTTTAGAAAACATTATTTAGTTGATTAAACCTAAATTGTTATCTAGTTATTTTGCTAACCTAATCTAAGAGATTAATTTTCTTATGTGGGCTTTTGTTGTGTTAATTTAAGTTTTCAAGTGTGGAAATTGATTTGGAATTTGCTAGGTTATAAATTCAAGAAATGGTTGTTTATGAAAAATAGGATTGGAATCATTGTTATTGTGTTGTAATTAGTGTTTGTAGATTGCTAGTAGTGTGGTTGGGTGTTCAAGCTTGATAGTAGTCTTTTGTAGCCAATCGGCGATTTTTGCACCGATTTTGGAATGCAAATGCTTACTAGTTTTGTTATAAATTATGTGATGAATTAATTTTGATATCTTGATGATTGTAATGGCTTATCCTACGACTTTTAGGATGCGTGAGTGCGGATTTTTGGGTAGTCGGGTTTTAGTTTTGCCGGGCGACCAAATCGGCGTTTTTTTTGGCAGTTTTTGCGATTTTCACGTGTGTTCCGCGCACTTTGTGCACGTTGTACCTAGCTAGCGAACTTTAGTAGTTTCGTTGGGGTTTTGCGTCGTTCTTGATAGGTAACCTTATGTTTGGTATTGATGTAAATTCCAGGTTCGGTCGCGGAGACGTCAGACGCGGCGCGAAAGGGAAAGGCGGTGATTGGACACAGCTAGCCAGGGATTCCGGTGAGTAGATGTAACATCTACGGGGGACTATCGTTGGATGGCGCAAGCCGCCCGATAGTTTTAGTAACTTACAAGATCCTTAGTAATGTTAGTAATTATGGGTGAAATGCGTAATTGACTATTTGCTGCATCCATGCATTATATTGACATACCTATACGAAACCATTTTATAGGACACCTGCACCGTTGCCAGGGTTTTTATATGCAGCACGAGCACTATTCATGCTTACACACACACCCTGGTAATTGCCAGGCCACCACACTAGATAACCTTTAAATTTAAACATTTTACCAATTGATACTTAAACTTGTGCTATTGCTTTTAATTCCTTAAAATGAAACCGTAGAATTGCTATTCATGTGCATGTACTTCATCATATTAATTGCTCATGCCTAATCCATTAATTTACACATCGCAACTTGATTATCGACACCATATGCATTCATTATCATTGATATATGCACTTATGAGGACTTCTTGAGATTTTATGATATTTCTGGATTTCGGGGGAAAGCCGCAAAATTTCTAAACTTATTATATTTTTTAAAACATGTAAATTGCGGTTTTCTAGTGATGTAAGTGTCGTCCACCATGAGTTTGCTGTGGTTTTTGGAGACCCGTTTCGAGGAGTTGGATGAACCGTTTCGGGTACATGGTGGGCCCGGTAGGGTACCCCGGGGCAAGAAGCTCGTGGTGCTGACGATGAGCCTGGTAGGGGACGGATTACCTACCGGTGACTTCATTGGGCACGGCGGATATCCAGAGGATACCGACCGGGGCCGCGAGAGGATGAGATATTGATACTGAGATGGGTCAGCCGGATGGCTGAGGCCAGAGACACTATGACATGGATTTATGAGATTTGAGACAGCTTTTGGGTGTCGTTGCTGGACACCGATTTTCGTCGATTCATTGACATTATGCTGGCATTCTAAAAGAGTTTCAAAAACAAAAAGAGATAAAATATTTCTTATATATACCTATTGAGACCTCAGATATTCATGTTGCATACATATTCGTACACTGATGTTGCATACACACCTGCTAGTGCATCCAGTCATACCTGTATTATAGATGCTAGGATGATTGTGTGCATGCATACGATAGCCTTTGTAGGTGTTATTTATTACTCACGAGTTGGCAACTCACCCCCCGTTGTGCCACAGTCTTTTGCAGGTCCGCTCCGTCAGTTCAGTAGCGGCGGGCGCACTTGTTCTTTTGCCTCTTTTGCCTGAGCTCGAGTTTTGCTCATAGGTGGGTTATGTTATTATTTTTGTACCACCTTGTATATTCTTTGTATCTAGTGTACTCCATCTACTGTTTCTACCAGATTTATTGTATATTGACCTAGAGATGAAACTGTGAGGTTTGTGGACTTTATGCTGTATTTTGGGGTCGAGCTCACTTGAGCCGACATGCTACTTTTCTCATGCTTCCTTATGATTATTATGCTTATTGTCATTTTACATTGCGTGGGATTTGTGACCACCTTGTGGCGAAGAGCTAGCTCCCGCTTGGGGATGCCCTATTTTGTTGGATTCATGTATATTTTTTGTTGTACCCATTTTGGGGGCCAGTATTTACAAAGGAGACTCTGCCGAAATTTTCGGAAAAATTGGTATTGTTTTTAAAAAGGGTTTTACATGACTTATTTGATAACTTGCTTTCAAATGTTTGGGTTTTCTTCACTCTTTTGCTTAATTGGTTTTGCTTTCTGGGCTTTGGCTTACTTATTTTACGGACGTCTTTAGACGTTTCGTAAACTTAAGTGCCAGTCACGTTCCATACCCTGCGGGTCGTGACACACACCTTCTCGCTGCTCCCACTAGCTACGAAGCCCTCTGGCTGAGTCATGTACACGCTCTCTTCTAAATCACCGTTTAGAAAGGCGGTCTTAACATCCATTTGCCAGATTTCGTAGTCATGATATGCAGCGATGGCAAGCATGATCCAGATGGATTTAAGCATAGCCACTGGAGAAAAGGTTTCGTCATAGTCCACACCTGGTCTTTGACGAAAACCCTTTGCAACAAGTCTAGCTTTGAAAGTCTCCACTTTCCCATCTACACCAAGTTTTTTCTTGATGATCCACTTGCTCCCAATGGGTTTTATCCCTTCAGGAGCATCTTCCAAAGTCCATACTTTGTTGGTGTACATGGATTCCATCTCGGACCGCATTGCATCCAGCCATTTTACTGAGTCCCCACTCGTGATGGCCTGCTCGAAGCTAGTTGGGTCATCATCTTCCATGATGCAATCCTCGCTCCCACCATCCATGAGAAAACGCAAAACTAGGGGTCCGAATTTTTTCTCGCTGCCCGGAAGTCGATTACGACTTTACGTAGTATCTGTCAGGTGGGTGAGGAACCCTACTAGATCGGCGGAGTGGCTGGGGATCATCGGGAACTACCGAATCCTCTGGTTCTACTAAATCTTTAGTCGCAGTTTGTGTATATGGAACCTCTTCCAGCTCTACCACTTTGCCACTAATTTCTTTTACAAGAAATTCCTTTTCCAAAAAGGTGGCATGTTGAGAAACAAACACCTTTTGTCCTTCACTATGGTAGAAAAAATACCCATATGAGTTCTTTGGATATCCCACAAACTTGCAGAGAACTGACCGTGCCTCGAGTTTGTCCGGATTTTGTCTTTTGACATAGGCCGGACAACCCCATATGTTTACTCGTTTAAGATATGGCATCTTCCCACTCCATATCTCATATGGTGTGGTAGGTACAGATTTAGATGGAACTTGATTCAATAGGTATGCTGCTGTTTCCAGCGCATACCCCCAGAAGGAAATAGGTAACTCAGCTGTGCTCATCATAGAGCGCACCATATCTAATAGGGTGCGGTTCCTCCGTTCCGATACACCGTTGTGCTGTGGTGTATATGGAGGAGTCAGCTGAGAGAGAATCCCATTCTCTTTTAGGAAGTCCAGGAATTCATTGCTCAAGTATTCAACTCCTCGATCAGATCGAAGGATTTTAATACTTTTTCCGGTTTGGTTCTCGACTTCTTGTTTATATTCTCTAAATTTCTCAAAAGCTTCTGATTTGTGTTTCATCAGGAACACATATCCGAACCTAGGGAGATCGTCAGTGAATGTAATGAAGTACGAAGAACCATTCCTAGCATGTGTAGACATGGGACCGCATACATCACTATGTACCAGTCCTAAGAGTTCAGTAACTCTTTCTCCGTGTCCCGTAAACGGAGTTTTGGTCATCTTGCCTTTGAGACATGACTGGTAAGTGTCATAAGATGAAAATTCAAACGGATTCAAATATCCATCCTTATGCAACTTAGCTAGTCGTGTCGCATTGATGTGACCCAGTCTACAATACCACAAGAAGGATTCGTTCAGTTCTGAACTCTTCCTCTTGTGTGTGTTTGTTATGCTCAGAACTGTTGATTGATTTAGAACATAAATGCCATTGCACAACGTGCCTGATCCAACCAACTTTTGGTTCAGAAAGATGTTCATAACATTATCCTGTAATACAAAATTATATCCCTCTTTACTCAACAAAGAAACCGATATAATGTTGCATATCAGGCTCGGCATGTAATAGCATTCGTTCAGAATCAATGTATTACCAGTTGGTAATACAAGGTGATATTCCCCGACGGTTTTAGCTGCAACAATTGCACCATTTCCAACCCTTATGTCTTTATCACCTTCTCCAAGTTCTCTATCTTTCCTAAGCCCATGTAACTGATTACATATATGGGATCCTGACCTATTATCTAATACCCAGGACGTAGAACAAATGGAGAAACAGTTCTCTGTAACGAACACACCCGAAGAAAATGCATCAACATGTACTTTCTTCATTCGGGTGGCATGGGAATCCTGGTATTCCCCTATATCCTGTTCAGTCTTATAAATTTTATAAGAAAGAACGGAACCAACGTTCCCCAGCACAGTATAACATGCGGGTTCAGTCAATACATCCATATTATTATCTTTATTAAGGCATGATATGGTCGCTACCTGAAGAGAGAGAGAAGAAAACACTTTAGCGTATGCTCTTGCAAGATCAGATTGGTTATTATTTTATCTAATCAGGATGGCTCCCACTGTTTTTATCAAATCTTCCTTCAAACCCTAAAAGGAAAGACTAGCCGGGATTAATCACACCCTACAATTTCGCCAATTTTTCAGCCAGGCCAGTGTCGGTACTTTGAGGGAGGTTCCCCGTGCTTTCGCACGGACCTAATTAATGTAAACCTCGTTTTCCCAGAGGCGTAACCCCGTTGACACCTTTCTAGACACCTACTTGATCGGCTAATTGTCCTGTGTAAAACTCTCCCAGGAGTAACAATTACTCGCAGTGGGTATCGGGATCCAACTATCTCATAGAAGGTATGCAATCTCATTGCAAATTTCAACGCTTGAAATTCCCGATAATATTTTGCCCCAAACGATCTATGACCTTGACAAGGTCAATAAACCATAGACCGTGAGCCAAGTTCAACCCGTCATTTTTTGATTTAATTAAACCCACCCGCACGACCCTTGACAAGGTCAATAAGGCCGTACGACTACCCTAATCCAATCTGCATCATATGCATAAACAGATAAATACTGGTCAGCTACCGCACACTGCGCCTTAACAAGGTCAATAAACGCAGCACGAATACTAAGCAGGACTTATCTGAAATGACGGAGGGCTACGACAGGTTTTTCTGAAAATCTATTGCGTAATGAACTTGATATCGTTGTAGAATCGAGTGAATTTTGAAATGGAGTGATTTTGAGGCTTTCATTAGTTTTGCTAAAGAGGTCACTCCCGGTGAAGGGATCTCGGCTCTTTCCTTATAGAATAAGGTGCAGGATATATCATATATATCACTATGCAAAGCAAAACTCTAAAAGCAATCAAAAGTCAAACCGAGTGTTGTAGCATCTGCCAGTTTTGCTAAAGAGGTCACTCCCGGTGAAGGGATCCCAGCTCTTTCCTCATCGAATAAGGTGCAGGATATATCATATATATCGCTATGCAAAGCAAAAAACTGTAGCTACCCTTTTTGAAAAATTTGATTCTACAACATATTTTAGGTTTCTTTTCTTTCATTAATCACATTAATGAAGTCCCATCATTTAAGTCACCTAAACATCACAGATAAATACGACGTACACTTATGTCATCCGCATTCGCCTCGATGTCCCCTCGTGCACCGTTAGGTTGGGTAACTAACAACAGAGCGGGGCAGGGCTAGCGTGGGTGTAAAACATAAGTAACGTCTATATAATATATCATATATACTATATACAGTATCTATCACAACATATCAAATGATCACATCACAGATATCGCAGCAGAAGAAACATATGAAACATTGGATATACTAGGACGTCCGTGTTTTATTTTGAGCCTCTATAAAACACGGATTCCACGATCACGATGAATAGCCAAACCCACATCCCTAGACCCCTACGAGAGCGGCAAGCAACCCTACCAATTCTAGAGTTAGGAGACCCAGACTCGACTCCTCGAGTTGGTCTCCCACTGGACTCTAGAACCCGGTTACTTGTGCTTTCCTCCTTGGGTCTACCTAATGCGGAAAAGTAAATAATATACAAATGGTGACAGCAACCTCATCCCGGAAGTGCCCCAATAAAAGAATATTACATACATTTAATTTTACATGAATGAAAATAAAAACTCTCATCTCACATAAAACCCCGGGCTATTCAAAACGGGATGATCCAATATAACATATCCAACACCGCATAACATCACATGTCATCAACGTAAGTAAATATGCGCATCCCAATTATTGTTGACATATAGCAACGAAACCGGCGATATCACATATTACACTTACGGTCGCAGAAAAGAAAGTGTAAAACTACAACATTTGGAATCCACAATCTCTTTAGACATCGTAAATCCGAAATATCATATATTTCGCATTTCATGCCTAACTATATTATTTCCAGATATTGTATCACATTCCAGATAAATAGACAGTATTAAACATTCCGATCGAATAATCAAATACCCAAGATTTTCTAAATAGCTCAACACTTGAGCGGAGTTCAAAAATTCCAGAATACGTCACAGTACCAACGGTCCAGCCGTAGAAGGGTCAAGCCAACGCCTCACATGTGGCACGCCGTACCACCCCAAACCCTAAGGTTTAGAGGCGGTTCAGATGGTCACATAATCGAGTTAAGGTTCATGTTCTTCTATAGGGTCCATCACGTTACTTGCACGTTTTTCTGAAAGATTTAAACCCAAGAAAAATTCAACGCTTGAAAGTTTTTCGTGCCGGGGAAAAATGAGTTAATGATATCCGTTCGAACATTTTAATACTTTCTAAATTATCCGGAAAACATAACGAAATTAAATTTTCCGATCGAATCAACGTATACAAAATAATCCCCAGAACACTCAACACTTGAGTCAGATTAAAAATACCCAGAAAATAGAACTAACAGATAGGGATATTACTGTTGAAAACCCAAAGCCCATTTGAACAGTACGGCCGCGGATCCGCGGCCCAAGCAAGGTTTGGCCGCGGTTCCGCGGCGGTCCGTACGAGTTACAGTGTTGTTTTCAACAGAAATACTTATATTTACCTGCTGATTTTTTTAGGTATTTTTAATTCAGAAAAAACCACATTTTCAAAAAATGTACAGAGAGGGGGTTATCTTGACGTTACGGGGTTCGTTCGGAGTTTTAACTTCGTATACACATCGCCTAATGCTCTAGCTAGGCTCTGATACCACTGTAGGGTTACTAGGCACACTGACAAGGTTCTACAAGGCATCAACCATGCCCGATTAAAATTTTGGCCATGCCAAATAACCCTAAACAAGATCGTCGCTAGATTATTAGGGTTTCACATGCTAGTAAATACCAATTTACGACTAAGTGAATATGAAATACAACCTTTGTAGATCGGTCCTTCACTTCATTAGCTTCTTGTTGAAGTCCCTTCGCTGCGATCGTGGTTCTTCCGGGCTCTTGCATGGCTTCACGAGGCGAAAGAAGCGTCCTTGCTTGAAGTCTTGAGGCCGAAGAAGATCTACGTCGAGAGAATATCAATTAAAGCTTCTACTTCACTAACTAGAGAATTAGTGAAGCAAACACCCTAAACTAAAGTTCTAGTCTAGTAGAGGATGGAGAAATAGGAAGTGGGTTCACTTTAGAACTTATTTTCTCATTATGTTTCACTCTCTCTTGAAAACCCTAACTAGCTTTTCTTTTGCTCAAAGAAGAAGAAGATGAACAAAAGAAAAGATGAAGATAATGATCAAGTGAGTGAGCTAACCATGGTGAGTGAGTATCATATACTAACTCATGTAGAGACTTAATCATAGCTAAGTGTGATGGTTAGGTTAACAAAAATCAAAAGTAAAAACAAACTTAGTGGACTTTAGTCAATGCATCCACAAGCTTCCATAAGCTTCATGCATTTTCTAATTTTCCACTAATTTTGTAATTACTTTAAATACATTAAACCCAACATAACAAATAGCATGGTGTAAGTCTCATACACCCATGAATGTTGTATCAACAACCATGATACAAAAAGAAAACACATTTTAATATATGTTGCATATATATATTAAAGTGTGCACATGTGAGAAAAATCCTTAAGTGAACAAGTGTTAGTTAATGTAAACTAGTATATCTAATATACAATTATACACTAAATTATTAAATCAACACTTGACTTAATAATCCGGTCATATCTCATATAACCGACTAACATCCATTGTATCGACTTATCGAATCAACACTTGATTCGATAACCCAACTATATCATATATAACCGACCGATACAAAAAGTCGCGAGAATATAATACGGTATCACATACACGCATTATTCTCGGTCCCGCACATATCACATACGTGCTCCTATTTTGTTTTGCCTGAGCCAGTAAAACCTCTATGTAGGACTCTAAAGACTCGTCAATACGCCGGCAGTAGGTGATGATCACATCAAGCACCCACAAGCCGTCAGCGGTACTAGCTGGACGTAACGGCTACACGGGTATTGAGCGATCAGAAGATCAGCAAGCAAGCCCGCTCCAACTCCTGTAAAATCCTGCCGGTAACACTTCCCGTACAGTCCGGTCTCCTCGTCTGATATGTCGCATATCAAGTCTATGGGTGGTAAACGTCAGACCCCAATAACCGATAATTCGTGTCGATGTGAGGCTCATAACGGGTCGAGAAACTACTGGTAACACTTACCGGTAAATCTCTAAATCAGCCCTGGCCAGGGACTTCCCTGTTATGGCCAATCGAGCACAGCGCAACATCAACCCCCAATACCGGGAGAGACGAAACCCCTCCTATCGCTCATTGCCTCCATGTGACTCGGGACTGTACCCAAAAACCACCATTTTGCACGCTCTCTTGGACGTGGTAAGGTGGAAATCAAAGCACAGTGGGAATCATACAAGACTCTATGACGATCTCGGGTCTACAGACTAACCTGCACAAGTGTCACCAGAAAACTGCCATCTGACGTGAGGTATAATACCATCTGGGAGTTCTCGGCGAGTCCGTCCAGTGTACCCAGTCTCCACTGAGCACCCGTATATCATCTCTTATATCAAACACCAATGGATATGGGATCATCCATCGCCCATCTCATGGGTCGAGAAGCGTATACGCTAGTCTACTCTGGTATATCGATGCCCTGTCTCGATACACCTGCGACTAGGAACATTAAAGGATGTACTTATGGACTACTCTGTCCCCACTAGTATGATCTGCATCATAGTATAGGTAATCAAGTACGTATCCTAAGGTCTTTACCAACATGTAACTAAAAGACAGTATCAAGAGACAAGTATACATATTAAGATAAAAAGTAACCAGATAGCATACTATCATATCGAGCAAGAAAGTCCTCTCTATATATGTCCAAGCATCCAATATAATATACATCATCTGTATAATACTGGCCTCTAGGGCATACATACAACTAACACTATCAATATTACTCAACTTAGGAGTGCATCCAATTATGAGTAACCTGAAAGAGAAACAAGTTTCTCAAAACCATTACTATCAACTGAATACCTCACACAAGTATCTACATCTTCGATCACCTTAAAGAATCCCGATACTTGCGACACCTGGTTCTCTACTTTATTCTTGTACCTATAACTTCTCAAAACTTGGACATTGTATTTCTACGAAACACGTGTCTAAAAATTAAAGAAGTCACAAGTAAACAGAATATAGTACGAGGACCAACCCCTCTGTCCTAATGGACACTGGACAACATACAATACTTTGTATAAGTCTCATGAGTTTAATAACTCAAACCCTTTGCGTCATAGGTTGAAAACTTTACTTATGGTTAAGAAGAATTATACCGCTGTTTTAATGCTCCTTGCCTAACCATCAACTGATATAGGTAAATGTCATGGACATAATTTTAAAATGTTATATCTCACTTTATAAAATAAACGTACAGATATATCAGTTTGAAATTGGTGCATAACAACGGATATTCAAAACCAAATACCCAGGCGATTTCCTCAAATATCACTGATTACAACGAATTCCGATATAATGAGGATGATCACCTAATTCCCAATAACTTACTCCCACTCATCATCTGTAAAACCATACAGATGTGAGAAGCATACCTGGTAAATACATACCCTGGAGTAAAGATCTAATTGGGAAATCCGTTTTCTATTAACAATGCATAGTGAAACTGAAACATGAAAATGTTTCGTAGGGGTATCCGGGAATTCCTAGTAATGCCTCTTCCATTATCAGATTCACGACTATAACCATATATTTCTTTGCCATCTCTCCAAATCCCTTTATTTGTCTTTACTCATTACCTTCTGTACACCCTCTTAGGCTAAATGGTTTTCTTCCATTCTTAGCGTTCGGCACCAGCCTATGGTTTGAAAGAAGACTATCCAATAAGCGTAATAGGTGTACTGTCCTAATCCTAAGAGCACTCGCAACCAGAGAGAAAGTAAAAATAAAAGACAACTGAATAAACCTTATTCTATTTCCCCTGAACCGGAGAAATGCAAAGGTGAAGTAGGAGTGGCGATGATATATGCGGTTTGGTCATGAATGATAGCAGTCGCAATTTACTCTGCCCTCTTTCTAATCCCTTTATTTGTCTTTACTTATTACCTTCTGTACACCACACTTAGGCTAATTGGTTTTCTTCATTCCCTACCTTTCGGCACCTGCCTATAGTTTGGAAGAAGACTGTCCAATAAGCACAATAGGTGTACTCTCTCCTAATCCTAGGAGCCCTCACAACCTGAGAGAAGGTAAAAGGAAAAGTCAACTGAATAGTCCTATTCAATCTCTCCAGAACTAGAATCCATCCTCAAATCTGGAACAATTTCTTTCGAGTTCGTATGTAACTATACGATGGATTTATCCAATGGAAGTGGATGTTCGTAGTGATACGGAGTGTTCGGGAGAAATGCAAAGGGTAAAAGAAGGAGTGGCAATGATGTATGCAACTCAGACAATCCAAAAGCCAGTGTTTTTAGAAAGTTCGGTTAACTTGGTCACTGAGTCATAGTCTAGGGTTGGGCCATGTTCGCTGCCAAAGAGAGAGAGAAAAGAAACACTCCACATGCACTCTAACCTAGATCAGAATGGTTAATCACTTTATCTAATCAGGATGTCTCCAACTGTATCCTCAAATTCTCCTCCAAACCTGAAAGAAGAATTAGTCGAGATCATCCAAGGACTAAACCAACTCATCAGTGGGAATCGGGATCCAACTATCATCGCATGATAACGTGATGAAATCCACTCACGTTATCACATTCCAGAAGGTATGCGCATGCCTGGCAAGTTTCAGTTTCTTTAGAAACTCCCGATGTGATTTTTACCCCATGCTCTTATGACCTTGACGAATGCCAACATATCATAAGTTACATGTCAAGTTCTACCCGTCATTGTCTAGGTTAATTTGAACCCGCCCGTACATACCTTGACAAAGGCCAAAATAGTAGTACGACTATCCCAAACCAACGCATCTATCTATGCAACAGAAAAGTAACAAATAGCTACCATACACTATGCAATGACGACGACCAACAAACATAGCATGAATACTAAGTGCTACCCGTCTGAAATGACGGAGAGCTACGAATGGTTTTTGGCTAAAAACCTTTAACGTAATGAACTTGATATCGTTGAAGGAACCGGATAGCTTTTCACAAAAATATAGTGACGAAAACCTTTGCTAAAGAGGTCACTCCCGGTGAAGATATCTTGGCTCTTTCCCCGTAGAATAAGGTGCAGGATATTCCAACTGAATACCGTGATGCAAAGCAAAAAGTAATTGACTATAGTGAAGTTATTACCCTGACGCAAACCTCTGTCCAAGGGGTCACCCCCGATGAAGGGATCTCGGCCCTTACCTCATCGAATGAGGTGCTGGATATTCATAACCGAATACCACTGTGCAAAACAAAAAAGAACGTCCTTGCAATAACAGCTTTTTGAAAATGTTCCAACAACATCGAATAGGTTTGTTTTCCTTGCATTGATCTGAATCAACGCAGTCCCATCAATTAATCACACCAGAAAAGAACGAAAATATGATGTACGTATATGCCATCCGCATTCGCCACTGGGTCCCGTCATCACCCGTTAGGTTACTTAACTAACGACAGAGCGGGGACTGGACTAGCACGGGTGTTAAACATATGCAACATCTACTAGTATATATATCAATATATAATCATCGCTCCAGGCGTGATAAATGCAACATCACAGAAAAGTAATAAGCATCACAGAACAATACAGATAATCTGGGAGCCTCGGGTTTCCTTTGAGCCGCAACTGAAAACCCGACGTTCTCCTGGTCGTATGGATAGCCTGTGCAATGAAAACCTAGACCCCTACGAGTGCGGCAAGTTACCCGCCAAAACCAGAAGCGAAGCAGCCCTCTTCAGCAAAGTGAATGGACCACCCAGCACTTCACGGAATCCGGTAACTTGAGCACCCCTCCTTGGGTCAACATGTACCCCCTACGAGTGCAGCGAATAGCCTGCCATTCTATAGTGAAGCCCCTGATTTGTAATAGATTTAACGCGTATGCGCTTTTAAAAGATGAATCAAAAATATTTGTTACCGCAATCAAGAACGGCGTCGCTTGGTAGCTAGCCGGTGAGTACGAGTCGGTCCACAGGGATGTTGTGTATTTCCTAATTTGTTCTAACGAGTTAATTTCGATTGTTGTCGGATTGATTAAATCTAAAAACTAAGTTTTATCTAGACTAGAGTCTTGCTAGGGTTAGGTTTAGGTTAAGTTTGGAAATGTAAAGATTTCCCACCGCTTTCAATGCCCTAATTTAGATCTACTAGGTGTTATGATAACAATTAATAAAGGGGATTAGTACCATCGGAAAGAAACGATGTTTCCTCCTCTAGGTTCTTGTCCTTACTTTATTAATTCTTACCCTAACCTCCATGGAAACCATATACAACCGGTTATTTATACTACGGTATCACCGCTACCTCGGGGGATAGGGTGCCGTAGGGAACGGTGTGTTATGTATGCATGGAATCCTATGAAAACTTATGTTAGGCAAGAAAGGGGTGAGAGATTTTCATCTCTCAAGCCTTCCTCAAATCTAACCCTAACAAGCGAGGAGACTACTCGCTCATTAGGGAATTGAAAAACATTTCTAATTAATTTAACTAGGGCAGATAAGAAAATTATACTAGGGCAATGAAAAGAAACCTTACTAATTTTATCGTTGGCTCTCTCTAAACATTTACACAGGATTTAATTTCTGAAATAGATGAATAAAAAGAGGCATCCCCTAAAACAGGTTTTCAGTGTTCTATTTATAGATTCATAGAAACCCTAGGTTACAATCGCGTCATATCTGTTTTTACAAATTTACCCCCTAAGAAAAAGACCTAGTCAACGCACCGCCAGCGCACCGACATTTTTCCACCGACACGGGTCCTTGATGGCCGCGGTTTCGCGGCCAAAGCCCACATTTGGCCGCGGTTCCGCGGCCGTATTTGGGCTTTGTTGGCTCATTTTCTTTGGGCTGATTCCTGTTGCATTTTTCTTGGTTTTTCTTCAGTTGTTTTCTCAGATTGGCTTCTGGTTCTCTTCCAGATCTCCACAGTGAATAAAGTCGTGGACTTTTACCGCTTGCTTCGTGTCGAAGTCTTGAACCTTGCTCTGCCTTTGTGCTTTGTGAAATTGTCCATTGAGCTTCGTTTAGTCTTCAAACTGTAGGCAAGATAAAGATTCTCTGTATGTTGGTCGAAGTCTCACTTTTGCATCGTCTTTTCATTGTTTTCACTGTTTTTGTTCCGAGAACCTGTAACCTGCAACTATGTAGCAGACATGGGTCAAAAGCACCTGTTTATTTGTAAAATGAATAAGAATGGGGAATATAATAATGCAATATTATGATATGAACAAATACCCCCAAACTTATCTTTTGCTCGTGCTCGAGCAAACCTAATTTTATTCTCAACAAAATTCTAACCTCACTTTCACAGGGAAACGCGATTGCACTAAGCTCGTGCAACAAGCCGTTAAACCTCTAGGTGTCCCTAGTAGGAGGAGTGTTGTCTCCTGAGGGTTTTCAGCGGATACTACCCATAAAATCCTATCAATTCGGCCCATTAACTTTTATTCTCCAATTAGGTTTCCCAACAAGGAAGTCTATTATCTTCGACTCAGAAATTATCCATCCGTATTTTTCACGCTTCCTTATCATTTAACTTAAGATTATATATGTTCTTGTGAATTTACTTAGTTTTTGGCATCTTTCAAATTTTCCTTCCAGGGTTCCATCTCAACTTAGGAATTTTTATCATCTCAACTAAAGATAGAAGTCCTATTCTTCATTCCTGTCTCTTATCTAAACCCCAATCACATACCCCTACGTGTGTGTATATATCACCCCTACACTTGGAAATTCAAATCAAACTATCATACTCTTGTCCGTCGTCCAAAGCACTTCTTAATTGGTGAATTTTTTTAGATGAATTTTGCTCACACATCCTTCATGCGACCGTTAATACTTCTTGAGGTACCAACAACCGATTACAAGATGTGTTTGCACATTAAAGCGTAATTCCTAGTCTTGTAACACCTAAGGCTTTAGCGGTGACTCCCAAACCAGTTGGTCTAAGGCACTAAGTGATGAAGCACCCTCGCTAAATATTTTTCTATTTTTGCAGCCTTGAGTAATCACAAAAAACCAGTGTTCATTTTTTTTTGTTATCTCTTTAATCACACTTGAATTTTTATTTTATTTTCTTCGTACTAAGGACTTTAGACAAGAGCATTTCAAGGTCTCCTCTACTATTCCAAATTTCAAGGTGCGTGTTTGTGCAGTTTGTAGGGTATATATTTTCAGAATTTAGACTTAAGCTTATGAATTATTTTTCAAACTTATACTTTAATAAAAATATCAATACCCTTCCCTTGTTTTAACTTAGCCCAAGAAGTCAACTCGAAATTTGCCTATTTCTAAATAAACTACAAAGACATATACTTTCTACCGTTAAATTTTAAGAAAGGTTATTTTTAGGGTTTTTAATTTACCAAGTCTAAGGTCTAGTTGTTCCTAACTAGTCAACCTTTTTGTCAAACTCAAGTCAATTATGGCCAAAATTGAATACTTTAATTTTTATAGTTTTTAAAATTTTCAATTTTTATGGGTTTTAAAATAAGTAATGCAAATGCAAAATGTACATATGAATGCGAAGGAAGAAGGCTTACCGAGCATACCCCTAAACTTAACCTTGACAGTGTCCTCACTGTCATGCTACACCAAGAGGGTCAAAATATCGGCACTCCCCTGTTTATTTATTTATAAAAAAATTTATTTTTAAAAGAAAAACAAAAATATATATACAAAAAGCCCCTCCCCCAAACTTCATTGAAACAATGTTAAACGTCATTGCCAAACTTTGCAAAGACCAAACATCAACACCAACCAGTTGAAAAATTTATCTGTGTAGAGTATCGGTCGGTGGAAGAACATGTTGTACCAATCCAAAAAGAATTGGGGAAGATAGAAGTGGTGGTATGGAAAGTGTGGAAGTGAATAGATAGGAGGTGATGATGAATCAAAACGAGAATGTGAATGATCAGAAATCAGTGGAATGTTCGCATTCTCGTAGCTTATTAAAAGAAAAGGGGGTGGTTCAACTTTTAAAGGAGGAGGTTGATTATCCACACAATCCCCAAGATGTTTATGTGGATCCTTTATCGACTTGGCATCATCCATCATATGCATATGATATTCAATTATGAGGAAACTAATCTCCTCGATGTCCGCCATAGTCCAGCGGAAAGCTTGCCGCTTATCTTGTAAGACCGTTAAAAGGGCTTTCTCTTGCTCGAGGGCTAGAGAGGTCGATATGATAACGGGAAAAGTCTCACTCTCACCTAGGTAAGAGTATTTAAGGTGAGACGGCAAGGTCTTGAGTTCGAGTTTCGGAGGCGAAACAATCAAAGGTAAAATTGGGGAATCTACCTCGAACTCAAAGGATTCTAACAAGGGTTCGAAATCACTGCAAACAACCGAATCGGATGGTTCAACTAACTCATCCAAAAATTCAAAGGACTCATATTCGGGCGGTGAGTTGTCAAAATCGTCCGAAAAAGTGAAACATTCATAATCAATATCGGTTGTGCCAACTGTGTTAGATTCAAGGAGGGACGCACTAGTAACGTCAAAACTGTTGTCATCAAACAGAAATTTTTCAAGCTCGCTGTCCTCCTGCGTGATTTCGTGAATAGAGCAAACTTCTCGTGTACTAGTATTAGGCACGGGGGGCAGACTTCTTATCTTGTAAATATTGAACTCACTAGACATCTTCCCGAAGGATAGAGTCATAGAGCCATTGCGACAATTTATTACGGCATTGGAAGTGGCCAAAAATGGTCGACCGAGGATCACCGGAATTTGGTTCCGTGGGTTAGAAATAGGTTGTGTGTCCATAACAATAAAATCAACGGGGAATATGAAGTCCCCTACTTTGATCAACACATCCTCTAACTCACCCCTAGGATGGGTGATTGATCGATCAGCCATTTGGAGAGTACAACGAGTAGGTTTCAACTCTCCAACACCTAATTGCTCGTACACGGAGTTGCGAAGCAGGTTAACACTAGACCCAAGATCTAAAAGTGCTCGATTGATGTTCTTATCCCCAATTGTTATTGAAATTGTAGGACATCCAGGGTCCTTTCTTTTTTTGGGTAAGGGTTGACGTTGGTTAGTAGCATTGCTTACGGCACTAGCTACTAGCACTTTCTTGGATATTTGTGATTTTCTCTTCGAGGAGCATAAGCTCTTTAAGATTTTCGCATAAGAAGGGACTTGTTGGATTGCATCCAAGAGAGGTATATTTATGCTAACCTGTTTAAATAACTCCACAATCTTCTCCATTTGTGGAGTTGATTTATTGGATCTCAACCTGTTTGGAAAAGGAGCATTTTGAAAATCTGTTGAGTCCAATGTCTGTAAAGTAGATTGCGCAGTTGGAACGGATCCCAGTGGTGGTGTTTTTGTGAAGTGAGAAGTGGGTCCGTGCAAACTAGAAGAAGTAGAGCCTTGTGAAGAATGAAGAATAGGCTCTAACGAAGAAGATGAAGATGAAGAAGAAGATGATGAAGAAGAACCACCGGCGGGGGTGTCATCACTAATACCCACGTTATTTTGCAACACTCTTTCAGATCTCAACATGGTCACCGCATTTACATTATGATTTTGATATTCATATGCGACTTGTGCGTTGTGTGTGTGACCGGAATTTGGCAATGGTTGAGATGGAAGCTTTCCCTTTTCTTTCTCGCTCAACGCAGCAGTTAGTTGTGCAATTTGTGCCTCAATAGATTTGATGCTTTGATCGTGTGAAGTATTGTTATGCACCAAAGACTGGATAGAAGTCTCCAACCTTGCTGCGAATTGTGTAGATTGTTTGAGAAACGCATCTAGACTTCTTTCTAGCGAGATAACCTTATCATCATTTGGTTGAACAAAATTGTTTTGAGGGTACAAGTTGTTAGGCACAAAATTGTTCGTTTGATTTGGGTAAGGTTGTGGTTGGAAAGGTTGCTGGTATTGAGTTTCTGGAGGTGCTTGTTGTTGTGGAGGAGGAGGCCTTTGAAAGTTGTTGTTTCCTTGGAATTGTTGATGTTGATTCCAAGCAAAATTTGGGTGACTCCTCCAACCTTGATTATAAGTCGAAGAGTATAGATCATTTCTTTGTCGTTGCTGAAAGGCAGCATTGACGTGATCTTGTCCTTGAGCAGGTGGATTGTAAGGACACTCTTCGGTAAGATGTGATGGATCCGAACAACAAGCACAAACAGTCCGTGGGGGCAAAGCAGGGGCGGGAGAAGGCGATGAGATCTTGGTCTCAATGGCTTCTAGCTTTTTCGTAAGTGCGGCCATCTCGGCCTTCATAGCAATCGACATATCTAGTTGATGTATGTCTTCCCTAGACTGACCAATAGAAGAAGATGAGGTGGTCTTGGTGCTCTCTCACTGAAGTGTTTGTTCAGCAAGATCCTCGAGAAACTGCCACGCTTCCTCACTAGATTGGTTAGAAAGTGACCTTGACAAATGGTTTCTAGCAACTGCTTCGTTGCTGGGTTCAATCCCTCGTATAAAGTTTGGTAAAGTTGCCAATTTTCGATCCCATGGTGAGGGCATTGAACAAGTAGGTCTTTGAATCTTTCAAAACACTTCCAAAATGGTTCGGAAGGAAGCTGGGAAAATTGTATAATCTCATTGCGAATTCTCGCGGTCTTGTGATGAGGATAAAACTTTTTAAGAAAATCTTTAACAAACTCGTCCCAATTTCTTATTGAATGTGATGCTGTGCTGTATAACCACTTCTCGGCTAAGTCACATAAGGTGAAACGAATGACCCTTAGCCTTATAGCATCATCTGATAATTAGGTTGTTTTCATCATGGCGCAAACGTTTTGGAATTTGTTTATGAAGATATAGGCATCTTCAGATTCCAGTCCGTTAAATTTTGGCAACATATTGATGAAGTGGGGTTTGATCTCAAAATTGTCCCCATTTGCTGGTTGGAGTGATAGACAAGTAGGTAAAGCGGTGCGGACAGGGTAGAAAAGATCCTGGAGCGCGATTCGTTGGGGCGCTTCAACAGGCGGGTGTTGCGGGTTATTCGCACCTAACGGAGGTGGAATCAGTCCCGTGGGTAAGGTGGTGTTAGGATTATATCCCGACATACCTTCGGAAGAAGAATTTGAAGGTGAAGGTAAGGAAGTGGAAGGAATTTCGACTTCGGAGTCGAAAGCTTCGTCGGTCGGTACCAACGAAACATGGACTAATCGGGCGCTAGTGTCCCTAGTCCAACCGGACATACACTAAAGAGGTAGTGTAGTCAAAAAGGTGAAAAACAGACTGTGAGGGTAAGAAAACGTTAATGAGAAGAAAGTGGTGTAAGTGGGGTGCAAGGATTTCTTAGCGACAAGTTGCAAGTTTTTGTAAATTTTTTTCATTTTTTTTATCCTTTTTTATATATGGAGCTTTTTGCAAAAAGATTTTTCGATAAAAGGGTTTGACAAAAATGCAATCAACCAAAAATGCACAATCAGGCGTAGATCTAGGGTCACCTAGGTCAGCTAGACAGCTCCTAACTGTTCCAAAGGGCTAGAAATAGGACCTCAAACCGCCTCTTCACCGCCAATTGCGGCCAGGTAAGTGCCAGGTGAGTGGGAGGCTCTCCACTACAAGTAGTGGTCCTAATTAAGTAACCACTCGCCTTAGACACACTTTCCTAGACACCACAAAGTCAGGTTAGGATCAACAGCCGATGCCTACAACTAGTCCTTTGTCCTATTGAGCGCGAAGTCCTTAGGGCTGTGTCTAGTATTTTTTTAATTAAATAATGGTTAATGCAATATGCCTTATTTGATTTCTGGGATCCTGGGAATGGTGATGAAATCCCCACCCAATCTGGATTGGTTTCAAGCCCCTTAAAGTCCGATTAAAAATATGCAAAGCAGTAACAATCACTTGCAATCAAATTTTTATATTTTTAGCGCAGCGCAAAGAATCCTGCACAAGATCAATTATTGGAAGGGGGAGAGATTTATTAGCGCAAAGAATCCTGCAGGAGATTTTACAAAGGAAATATTTGGGGTTGTAGAGGAAGAGAGAGAAAACTTACAGTGAGCTTTTTTTTTGAAGAACCGCCGAGAGCACCGCGGAACCGCGGCGGGAAGCGCAGTTTTGCGGCGGAAACGCGGACGTTCAGTTTTTTTTTAAGGTGATGACGTCACCTCCCTGCGGCGGAAGCGCGGCAAGAACGACTTTTTGCGGCGGAAACACGGTGGCGGAGGCGGTTAGATTCCCGAGATTTCTTCTGCTCCTCTGTTATGATTTTCCTCTGTCGTTCAGATCTACCGTTTTCTGGTTTGCTCTCTGGATTTTTCCAGATCTGAGTTTGTTCTTCGATCCTGCAAAATTCAAACGAAAATACCCTTCACAAAATAACAAGATGATAAAAAATTTTGTATATTTTTTATTTTTCAGTTTTTTATGATTTTTCAATTTATATTAACCCGAAATTACAAAAAGAGAATAACAACGCCATCCCCGGCAACGGCGCCATTTGATTTGTAATAGATTTAATGCGTATGCGCTTTTAAAAGATGAATCAAAAATATTTGTTACCGCAATCAAGAACGGCGTCGCTTGGTAGCTAGCTGGTGAGTACGGGTCGGTCCACAGGGATGTTGTGTATTTCCTAATTTGTTCTAATGAGTTAATTCCGATTGTTGTCGTATTGATTAAATCTAAAAACTAAGTTTTATCTAGACTAGAGTCTTGCTAGGGTTAGGTTTAGGTTAAGTTTGGAAATGTAAAGATTTCCCACCGCTTTCAATGCCCTAATTTAGATCTACTAGGTGTTATGGTAACAATTAATAAAGGGGATTAGTACAATCGGGAAGAAACGATGTTTCTTCCTCTTGGTTCTTGTCCTTCCTTTCTTAATTCTTACCCCAACCTCTATGGAAAACATATACAACCGGTCCTTTATACTACGGTAACACCGCTACCTCGGAGGATAGGGTGCCGTAGGGAACGGTGTGTTATATATGCATGGAGTCCTATAAAAACTTATGTTGGGCAAGAAAGGGGTGGGAGATTTTCATCTCTCAAGCCTTCCCCAAATCTAACCCTAACAAACGAGAAGACTACTCGCTCATTAGGGAATTGAAAAACATTTCTAATTAATTTAACTAGGGCAGATAAGAAAATTATACTAGGGCAATGAAAAGAAAACTTGCTAATTTTATTGATGGCTCTCTCCAAACATTTACACAGGATTTAATTTCTGAAATAGATGAATAAAAAGAGGCATCCCCTAAAACAGGTTTTTAGGGTTCTATTTATAGATTCATAGAAACCCTAGGTTACAATCGCGTCATATCTGTTTTTACAAATTTACACCCTAAGAAAAAGACCTAGTCAACGCACCGCCGGCGCACCGACATTTTTCCACCGACACGGGTCCTTGATAGCCGCAGTTCCGCGGCCAAAGCCCACGTTTGGCCGTGGTTCCGCGGCCGTATTTGGGCTTTGTTGGCTCATTTTCTTTGGGCTGATTCCTGTTGCATTTTTCTTGGTTTTTCTTCAGTTGTTTTCTCAGATTGGCTTCTGGTTCTCTTCCAGATCTCCACAGTGAATAATGTCGTGGACTTTTACCGCTTGCTTCATGTCAAAGTCTTGAACCTTGCTCTGCCTTTGTGCTTTGTGAAATTGTCCATTGATCTTCGTTTAGTCTTCAAACTGTAGGCAAGATAAAGATTCTCTGTTTGTTGGTCGAAATCTCACTTTTGCGTCGTCTTTTCATTGTTTTCACTGTTTTTGTTCCGAGAACCTGTAATCTGCAACTATGTAGCAGACATGGGTCAAAAGCACCTGTTTATTTGTAAAATGAATAAGAATGGGGAATATAATAATGCAATATTATGATATGAACAGCCCCCTCCGTCTCAAAGCCATGAGATGCGGGCCCGTTGCCCTCTAGAACCCGGCTATCCGTGCACAACACAGAATATGTACAAATAAAACTAAATTGTACTAACATTGCACGCAACCTATCCACCACGACAATCCGCAACAATATAGCACAACACAGAATATCAACGTGAATGTCACGTTCGCAAACTCGTCTAAAAGGGCTATAGCAATTAGACAAGCTGTACCACTCGAATGACATTCACGGTCGCAGATAGAAATGTATGTACTGTAAACTAACGTATTTAAAATTTCGATCGAAAAAACTTCCTAAAGTGGGCCCCAAGTTCTAATCCAGTACTCAAACAAATCTGGGTCCAAACAAAACATCTCAGAAACCACAATTCCATATAAAAAACACCCTGAAGAAAAATGGTGCATTGTGTCTACCATACCGCCGCGCAACCGCGACAAACATGATGGTTTGGCCGCAGTTCCGCGGTGTGATGGTCGGAACGTGCTCTCAAATTTCTTTGAGGGTGTAAAAAACCCTGCACGATTTTCTGATATACCCAAAATAATTTTTTAGACGACTTTAAAAATTCGGCAGAAACTTGAGCTATGGAAATGCAGTTTTGAAAATTCGGTCGATCGATATTTTAAACACGTTAGAACAAGCTAGTTTACGGTTAATAGTTTAGCTCTGATACCATGTAAGGCTACGCCAGCTCCCCGGCCATCAATCCGAGGCCAAACGCGGAACAAAAACTTTTCAAAACCGGCGCTAACGTAACCCTAAAACCCGGATCGTGCCATTAACCCTATATTAGTAATTTGCAAAGTGGTAAAAGAGATTATACCGATCGATCCGTGTTCTTCGGTCTTCAATCTCTTCCCCTAGCTTGTTGCGGCAGCCCCGACGAAGTTCGCTCTCAGGTCTCGCTCGACGAAGAGGCTCCACGTCGAGGAATCTTTATACGGGCTCCCGCCTCAAAACCGAGGCAACACGGGCATCCAATTTCCTAGCCTAGATACCCAAGATGAAGCAGAGATAGTGTGTGAATACTTTGTCTCATAGCACCCAAGAATTTGGGTGAAGGTGAATGAAGTTGCCAATGGAGAAATTGTGAGCAAAAGAAATTTTGCAAGTGAAAGAAATAAAAATGGGCTCGACCATCTATTGTGTTCTCTAGGGATTTTTTTTGGTGGTAAGGGATTAATTAAACCACACAAGAATTAAAACCCTCTCCCAAAAAAATTTCCAGCACACTCACTAGCACAAAATATCCTACCCACTCCAACAAATATCCTCACAAAAACAAAAACAATAAATGCTCAAATGATGAGTCATGAAATGGGCAGCCCAAAATTACCAGCACACACAACATGAATTTCGAAATATAGCCAAGCCAAAAATTAACCCAAAAATCTATAACTCACATTTCACATTAATTAAACATTAAACCAAATGTTTAATCAAGCGAAAAAAATTGGCAACTTCAAAAGTAAACTCGTAACGAATTACAAGAATACCCCTCGTCCGTATATACATACCTACATCTGTATTCCGACTGAATACGAATACAACGAGCCGAAAATAATCCAACAATCTAATACTAGAATTCGGCTTAAACCAAAGCCCACTAGTATGATCGTCCGATCATGATCCGTGTACGAGTGTACGTATATGATCGAACCCTGCCATAAAACCAAATAGTCTCTACAACGTTTCACCCGAACTTGGGAAACTCTCTGTGGGGGACTCTAAAGACTCGTCAATACGCTGGCAGTGGGTTTAACCACACGCATGTTAGTGGTACTAGCTGTACGTAACGGCTGCCAAGGTATCGAGCAAAAGGGAGGCCGATGAGCGAACTCATCCTGAAACCCTACTGAGTCTGTCAGTGACAATATTCATACAGTCCGGTCCGTTCGTCTATGAGTATCGTATATCGGGCTTAGGGGGCTGGTAAACGTCAGACCCCCAATAGCGGTATAAGTCGTGTCGGAGTGTAGCCCAGAACACCCTGAGATACTACTGGAATACCTACCAGTAAATCTCGCTTACTCTGGCCAGGGACTTTGCGTAATGGCTCTCCATACACAGCACGATCTCACTCCCAATACCGGGAGAGACGAATCCCCTGCCAATCCGCTCACTGCCTCCATATGGCTCGGGACTGTACCCAACTAAAACCTGTTTGCACGACTCTTTTGAGCCATAGTAGGGTAGTAATCAAAGCACAATGGGAACTCACACGAGACAAATGACGATCTCAGGTCGATAGACTAACCTGTACACATGTCACCAGGGAACTTCTATCTGACGACAAGTATAATACCAACTAGCATGTTCCCGGCGAGTCCTGTCCGGTATACTCATAACCCAATGAGCATCTGTATACGTCTTAGGTGAACCAACTGACACCAATGGCTTGTGAGACCGGCCATCACCCCTCATCAGGGTCTCGATCTGTATACACTAGTCTACTCATGGAGTATCGATGCCCAGTCTTGAAACTCCCACGACTAGGGACACTTTAAGGATGTGCTTATAGACTACCCAACTCTCACGTATATGATCGCCATCATACTGCTAGTAGTCAAGCAAGAATCCTAAGGGCTCTATCAACGTGTAATAGTGATCTGTAATGTCACCTAAAGCATGTACACGATGATAAAGACAAACCAGATCTATCATCTCGAGTAAGACTGTCCTACCGGTATAGGTCATCCCTCAATCATTGGAATCACGTGCCTGCGATCCAATAATTGACTTTGAGGGCACTATAGCCAACAATCATATCCGTCACCCACAAGCCGCAAGCGGTCTTCTAAACGTAACGGCCACCCAGGTATTGAGTGATCAGAAGATCAACAAGCAAGCCTGCTCATACTCCTGCGAATCCAATCAGTAACACTACCGTACAGTCCGGTCTCTTCATCTGATATGTCGCATATCACAGCCTGGGGATGCTAAAACGTCAGACCCCAATAGCCTGATAATTCATGTCGATGTGAGGCCCATAACGGTTCGAGAAACTACTGATAACACTTACCAGTATATCTCAGCAACCCTGGCCAGGGATTTCCTATTATGGCCAATCGAGCATAGCATAACATCAACCCCTAATACCGGGAGAGACGAATCCCCTCCTGTCGCTCATTGCCTCCATATGACTCGGGACTGTACCCAAAAACCACCATTTTGCATGATCTCTTGAACGTGGTAAGGTGGAAATCAAAGCACAGTGGGAATCACACAAGACTCTATGACGATCTCGGGTCGAGAGACTAACCTGTACCAGTGTCACCAAAGAACTGCTATCTGACGATAGGTATAATACCATCTAGGAGTTCTCGGCGAGTCCGTCCAGTGTACCCAGTCTTCACTGAGCACCCGTATACCATCTCTGATGTCAAACACCAATGGATATGGGATCATCCATCGCCCATCATATGAGTCGAGAAGCGTATACGCTAGTCTACTCTGGAATATCGATGCCCCGTCTCGACACTTCCACGACTAGGAACATTCGAAGGATATACTTACCGACTGCTTCTGCCCCACTAGTATGATCTGCAGCATAATCCTTGTTGTCAAGTACTCTTCCTAAAGGATTTATCAACATGTAATAGAGAGACAATAAGTGTACATGTTAAGATAAAGAGCAACCAGATAGCATGCAATCATGTCGAGCAAGAAATTCCTCCCTATATATGTCCAAACATCCACTATAATATACATCACATGTATAATAATGGCCTCTAGGGCATACATATAACAAACATGAGCTACCCACTAAGGATGGACCGAGCAGGGAAGCTGCTCGGTGGCCTCTTGATGAGGGCTTTGATCCTTAGCGTAGATGGGCAGGAGCTACCCGCTAAGGATGGACCGAGCAGGGAAACTACTCGGTGGCCTCTTGATGAGGGCTTTGATCCTTAGTGTATATGGGCAGGAGCTACTCGCTAAGGATGGACCGAGCAGGGAAGCTGCTCGGTGGCCTCTTGATGAGGGCTTTGATCCTTAGCGTATATGGGCAGGAGCTACCCGCTAAAGATGGACCGAGCAGGGAAGCTGCTCGGTGGCCTCTTGATGAGGGCTTTGATCCTTAGCGTAGATTGGCAGGAGCTACCCGCTAAGGATGGACCGGGCAGGGAAGCTGCTCGGTGGCCTCTTGATGAGGGCTTTGATCCTTAGCATAGTTGGGTAGGATCTACCCGCTAAGGATGGACCGGGCAGGGAAGCTGCTCGGTGGCCTCTTGATGACGGCTTTGATCCTTAGCGTAGATGGGTAAGAGTTATCCGCTAAGGATGGAGCGGGAAGGGAAGCTGCTCGGTGGCCTCTTGATCAAGGCTTTGATCCTTAGCATAGATGGGTAAGAGCTACCCGTTAAGGATGGACCGGGCAGAGAAGCTGCTCGGGGGCCTCTTGATGAGGGCTTTAATCCTTGGTATCGGTGGGTAGTAAACTACCTGCCATGGATGGACCGAGCAGGGAAGCTGCTCGGTGGCTTCTTGATGAGGGCTTTTGATCCTTGGCATCGGTGGGTAGTAAACTACCAGCCAAGGATTGAATAAGCAGGGAAGCTGCTCGGTGGCCTCTTGAGGAGGACTTTTGATCCTTGGCGTTGGTGGGTGGTAAACTACCAGCCATGGATTGACCGGGCAGGGAAGCTGCTCGGTGGCCTCTTGATGAGGGCTTTGATCCTTAGCGTAGATGGGTAGGAGCTACCCGCTAAGGATGGACCAAGTAGGGAAGCTGCTTAGTGGCCTCTTGATGAGGGCTTTGATCCTTATGGGGGCTTTAATCCTTAGCGTAAATGGGTAGGATCTACCTTCTAAGGATGGACCGGGCAGGGAAGCTGCTCGGTGGCCTCTTGATGAGGGCTTTGATCCTTAGTGTAGATGGGCAAGAGCTACCCGCTAAGGATGGACCGGGCAGGGAAGCTGCTCGGGGGCCTCTTGATGAGGGCTTTGATCCTTGGCGTCGGTGGGTAGTAAACTACCTGCCATGGATGGACTGAGCAGGGAAGCTGCTTGGTGGCCTCTTGTTGAGGGCTTTTGATCCTTGGCGTCGGTGGGTAGTAAACTACCATCCAAGGATTGACCGAGCAGGGAAGCTGCTCGGTGGCCTCTTGAGGAGGGCTTTTGATCCTTAGCGTCTATGGGTAGTAAACTACCAGCCATGGATTGACCGGGCAGGGAAGCTGCTCGGTGGCCTCTTGATGAGGGCTTTGATCCTTAGTGTAGATGGTAGGAGCTACCCACTAAGGATGGACCGGGAAGAGAAGCTGCTCGGTGGCCTCTTGATGAGGGCTTTAATCCTTAGCGTAGATGGGTAGGAGCTACCCGCTAAGGATGGACCGGGCAGGGAAGCTGCTCGGGGGCCTCTTGATGAGGGCTTTGATCCTTAGCGTCGGTGGGTAGTAAACTACTTGCCATGGATGGACCGAGCAGGGATGCTTCTCGGTGGCCTCTTGATGAGGGCTTTTAATCCTTGGCGTCGGTGGGTAGTAAACTTCTAGCCATAGATTGACCGAGAAGGAAAGCTGCTCGGTGGCCTCTTGAGGAGGGCTTTTGATCCTTAGCGTCGGTTGGTAATAAACTACCAGCCATGGATTCACCGAGCAGGGAAGCTGCTCGGTGGCCTCTTGAGGAGGGCTTTGATCCTTAGAGTAGATGGGTAAGAAGTTACCCACTAAGGATGGACCAAGCAAGGAAGCTGCTCGGTTTTGCAAGGCGTCGCCCGACCTCCCCCGACGTGTGAAAACTTGAAGTGTGGCCATCACGGGTGGCAAGTGGATGAAACGCATAGGAGATGCGTTCCAAGATCCCAGTCATTCCGACTTCGGTCAGCCGTGAGGCATGGGATTCCCACCACGTGGCGGTCCCGTATTAGAAAAATTGAAAATATCCCAGTATTCGCACCCATGTGCGCGCAAATTTTGGCCCTTGGGGGATTCTGTTGAGGCTATAAATAGAGATGGAGATGGGTTTCTTTCAGCATTGCTTTTCTGAGATGGCCGGGCGCATCTACACGATTGAAGAGATTGTCACTTCCAATGATATCTACTTGTACAACCAATCCCTATCCGAGGAGATGTACCGGGGTGTTGTCCAGCGCATCGAGGACCATTTCGGTCGTCTACTTCTTCGTCGGTCGTCTCTCCTCCAATTGCTGATGTATGCAATTTAGAGGAGGTCCCCGGGGCTGTACTACCCCCTCTCCGAGGAACTGTAGGATGAGGTGCTCGATAAGCTGCACACGCTCAATGTCATCGACCTTATCTCGAAGAACAGACATGATCGGTCGGCGGCCCTTCTTTTGGAGTGTTTCCAAACGAGGCAGATCGCGGACTCTTGCCCGGTGGATGGAAGCTCCGGTGCTTCCATGGCGTCCTGGGTATATGGGAAGCATCAGAGAGAGCGGGCTGAAGAGGCCAAGGCTCGGCTGGCGGAGATCTCCACGGAGTACCACCAGCAGTTCTTTCTCGACCCCGTGCCCCCTCTGTTGTAATTTTAAATTTCATGTAAGGCTGAGGAGCCCACAATCCCTTTGATAAATAAAATTCTCTTTTTGCGGCGTACTATTATTTCCTTCTTGTCATCTTGGTGCGTTTGAGTATTTTCACAAAATGAAACCCGTGACCTTTGAACCGAGGAAGAGGAAAACACATAGGAGGAGTTTTCTTCTAATTCAAAAGACTTAGAAAAATTTACATCGCTCTGGCAAAGAAGAACTATATATTCATAGATACAATTTTCAAATTTACTTGTACAACTTGAGCTTCTCGATGTTGTAAGGCCGTGGAAATTTGTGACCCGCCGCGTCTTGCAAGCGATAGGCCCCACCAGACAATACTTCGGAGACGAGGAATGGGCCATCCTACTTCGGGGAAAACTTATGCAACTTTCTTTGGTCTACGAACTCGTTTCGCCTTAAGACCAGATCCCCAGTATTAAAGGTGTGATACTTGACTCGTGCGTTACAGTAGCGAGTAGTTTGCTATTAGTAAGCGGCGACTTTGATCTGCGCCCAGTCCCTCTTCTCCAGCAAGATGTCCATATTAGTCTGGAGCGCCAAGGTATTAGCCTCGTCGTCAGAGTGCTCGACTCTGTAACTGGGCAATCCGATCTCTATTGGGACAATTGCCTCAGTGCCATAGCAGAGGCTGAAGGGGGTCTCTCCAGTGGGGGTCTTCTTCGAAGTGCACAGAGCCCATAAAACATGGGGTAATTGTCACGACCCGAAATAGCCCGTGACTGGCACTTGAATCATATGAAGTCTATAGGACCCCATCTAATCCAAGTAAGCAAAAAGCCCAGAAATCTAAAACCATTTTAAGGAGTAAATAAAGAAAACTAGTTTAAACGAGTGAAGAAAACATGTTTTGAAATCATGGTTTTTAAATAACTAAGCCGAATATGCATTTTTAAAATGTATGGTCTTTTCTGAAAATTTCGGCAGAGTTCCCTTTGTAAAAACTGGCCCCGAACGGGGTACAACAAGGATAATATATAAGCAATGATAAAAGACATCCCCAAGCGGGAGCTAGCTCTTCGTCAATTTACGGTCACAACCGCGCAAGCAATATAATATACAACGCCGAAAGGCGAGGATCAAAACTCATAAAGAAACTCAAAATCAACATGAAAACCATAATACTGCTACGCGCGACTCTAAGGTCGAAATAATACATAACTGATTTGTAAGTCTGAAACAATATACAAGTTTTGGTTGATGAAATTTCTAGATACAATGAATAATACATGTACAATGGTGGTTCTGATACAGAAGAACCCACCTACCAAAGCAAGTCACCCGTAATGGAAGCAATGTGCCAGAAAAGCCGCAATAAACCTGTACGGCAAAACCTGCAAGAACTGTGGCACAACGGGGGTGAGTTGCCAACTCGTGAATAGAAAATATCTACAAGTAGAGATCGAATGTATGACCCATCCTAGGTCAATACGATCAGATATATAAATAAACCTCAATATGAATAAGTCCGAAGCACGCTAAAGTGGCAGTATAACCTCTATACATGAGTGTAGTGCCCAGTGCTCGTGCCAGTGCCTCAGGTAATAACATATCATAAATATGAGGTATGATCAATGTAATCAAATCTGTATATATGTGGATCCCGTCCACTCGTCACCCAATGACAATAACCATCATGCATGTAAATATCATAAAGTATATGCATGGAAAATGAGGATATAAACCATCTGTGTCCCTCATGACACGTCAAAATCATGGAACCGGAGTGTCCAGCAACGACACTCAAAAACATCAAGAAAGTTGTGCCCAGCATCGGCACGTAAATCCTCATATATCGGGCTCCGTCAATCCGGATCAGCCCACGGGCTCCGTCTGTGGAATCGGCCCTCAGCCCCAGCAGTACGTCCATATCCATCTATCGACTCTGGTCAGTATCCTCCGGATAACCGCCAGGTCCAACCAATCACCGGTAGGTAGTAGTCCCTCTGCCGGGCTCACCGTCTACTACATAGCGAATCCGTTCTCGACCCGGGGTACCATACCGGGTCCACCATGTACCCGCAATCGGCCCCATCCGCCTTCTCGAAGCGGGTTTCACATGTCGCTCTCAGCACCGAGAAAACACATTGTGGACGCACTGAAATATCATATCAAGGGTAACCAGGTTTTTAAAACAATTACATATTCTCTTTTGAAATACCAGCGGTTCTCAAAATCCAGAAATATCATGGAAACAAATATCTCAATGCGCATAATCAGAAAGCATGATGCATGTGACATATAAATGAAGTGCAAGTATAACGGTATATCATGCAACATGGAATAATAGTATGCACATACAAGGGTCATATCCTGATGCAATAATACTACTGTATATTGACATGGCAATTACCGATGAAGATGTGTGTGAGCCGGCAAGTAAGTGTACGTGGTACATACGTATCATCGGTAATAGTGCTGGTGTCCTAGCAGCATGATTGTAATATATCAATAAACACAAGCAATGCAATGCAAATAGCATGAATATACGGAATCAAATAATCAACACAACAGTGAAGAATCTACCTCAATAAATATATCATGCAGCTTTGCCATTTGAAATAAGACGAATCAGGGTTTTTGGTAAAATAAGGGCTACGGTGTTTTAAGAAAAGATGCGTCGTTTGGGAAATATCCGTAGAATCCCTTTTGCCTATCTTTAAAATATCCCCGATTCGTTAGTTTTTGAAATAGGTATGACTCGGGTCTAGTCTAATGTCTATTAAGTAATCTACAAACCTGACTAACAAGCTAAACAGGAGGGTTATGGAAACCACCTACATCTGAATCGATACACACACACACACACACACATATAATTATAATAGTCGGTGATCCCGCCTCAATAGTATCACATACGATGCAATATACATCATATAATATCCTCGACTCATGAGCGCGGATCTATCATCACTAAATAGCTCGTACGTAAATCCGTCGTACGGCATCCCAAATCTGGGTACGGGTCAATATCACGGTCACTCATCAATTATCTGGTATCCTTATCATCATCTCTCATGATCTGGGGTACTGATCTAAGTCTAGTACAATCGATACCATCTAAACCAGAATAAGCATGTGTGTAAAACACACGTCCAAAGGCCCGCTAAAATCTCGTATCGTATCCCAAATACGAATCACATCATATCGCCGATCTCACGGCACCATGCCCAAACTCATCGACTCATCTCCAGTATCATACATTATCCACATCATCACGATATAAGTATAGCAATAAGCATGTGTGTGTGTGGATGAAAACCTATGCTAGGGTTCGCAACTAGGAAAATACACTAGTTCACTTCTAACCCTAAATATCCATAGTACACCTAACACATCTATGATCTCCATGTCACTCAATAAGCTATCATATATATAGTATATATAGTATACTAGACATCGAAATGTGGGGGTGCTATACGCCATCCACCCGACTTCCTCTCGTAGATATAATCTACTCACCTGGTCTTCGCTCGCCAAAATCGATGACGCCGCGCTTCTTCGCCTCGGAATCCTTGCGAAGGTACCTCATTTGGCAACTCAAGAATTTTCTTGAGTTGCCCCTAGTAGCCAAAGTCCTTGCTTTCTTGGTCCAATGTGTAGATCTTGAGTTTGTGCGCACTTTTAAAGAAATGGAGATAGGGTTTTGGTGTAGTTTTACAGATGATTTGTGGCTTTGAATAGGGGGAGAATGAGGAGCAGCAGCAGCGGCAGCAATGAAGGAGAGGGAGAGAGGAAATGAGTTGGAGAAAATGAAAGGAAATGGCTAGGTCAACACCCTCACCTATCCTCTCTCACCATACCTATTTTCTTTTCTCTTTTCTTTTTTTCTTTTCTTCACTAATCCCTTCTCACTTGAATAGTAAACCCCAAAAGAAAAGCCATGGTAGAAATGCACAAGTGTAAAGAAAAAGATATGTGCATGTTTTGCACAAAATTGCTAAAAACCGATTAGCGATTTTTAATCGCGATTAGCGCTAAATCAGCATATAAATGATCACAAAAGCTTAAAAATGGCATAATTCCAATAAATACCCCATTTTAGAATTTTCCATAATTTTTCCAAAATTCTTCCCATTTATTGGTATTTAATTATACCGAAATATAAAATATTCAATAAAATAATATTAAATTATAAAAATTCCCAAAAATAATATTTTATTATTTGGAAATGTTACAATCTTCCCCCCTTAAATAAATTCGGTCCCCGAATTTAAATTTAAACTCCCAACTACTAAAACATTTCCAATGAAAGTCCAAGTCGTCGGGGCTCCGAAATCATCAATACATAACACATCATAGGCAATGTATGCGCATGAGTAATGAGAAGATAACTCAAAATCAAAACTCCGTCAAGCATCCCGCAAATCATCGGAGTCAAGGTAAAGAAACAAATATCAAGTCCAAAATAAAACCTATATGATATATAATCAGAACTATACATGTAGACATCCAATATATACATGTGAATAGCTGAAGTAAATGCATGCCAAAAATATATCCAGGTACTATCCTCTGACTAGTCCTGCTCAGTACGAAAACTCATAGCAAATATCATAAAATGTACTGCTCCATAAAAATCAATCCCAAAATGTATATAAGAATACCCTATGCGTCTGGTGCGCACGGAATCAAAATCCATATATGTGTCATACATGTGCACAGAAACAACATCTAGGTACAACGGGTGTGCAGGAAGCATCTGTCATAGGCAAAGTGTGTGCCTGACAGCAAAATCAGGTGCATATAACATGCACGAAGAATCCCGATTTAGTGCATCTGGTGTGCACCAAAATCGTATCTCAAAACATGCGCCCAACATAGCGAAAACCCAAATCGGTGCATCCATCATGCACGAAATCACCCAATCAACCATCAAAATCAGAATCGAAGTCGACGGTATACAATACGGCTCAATCCAAATCAGGTATACCGCGGTGTATAAGCTCACAACCATGTGCATCAGCGTGCACAAATCAACTCAAAATACTAAAAGTGCATGAAAACGATGTTGGAAGCATAAATCAAATCACAGGCATACTATAGGCATGAAATCCCGATCAATACCTCAAGCGTAATAACTACGTGCAAAATATAAATACCCAGTAAGTGCAACCATGGTGCCGAAAATAGAAATCATGGAACTCAGCCATCAAGACCAAATCATGCAAATAGATCGCCAAAATACCGAAATCCAAATGACGGATATATGATAGTCAAAACACAAAATCACAAATCATAATTATCATCGTCGGTATATCCAATGCTAGCAGCGCAAGATATCTACTTGTCTCTTGCTCACGGTCTGGCGTCCTCATCTTCTCTGTGGATTACCAATCTCGCAATCCATCGGCTCATCGGCCCTGTCAGGTGTGCGAACGGAAACGATTCCGTCCTGGCACTTTTCTGGTCATCTCTCGATCAATCCTCACGACCATTCGTAAAGCAGCACATCACTGGCGCCGACTTCTGGTCCTCCGAATACACGTCACACATCTTCTCCTGGTGCAAATCTTATTATAGCAGTGTCCTGGAAGGAATCCTGCTTAAGGTCTCTTCCAATCTCGCCTAAGCCGAACTGTACGGAGGCTGATACTCATACACAATCTCTTCTCGCTCTCTGGACAATCTGCATTCTCAGTACAGCATTTCCTCGGAAGATGGTCGCATCCCAACGCCTCTGTAGACACATCGTATCTCCGATGTCAGCGGAGTGGAACGTCATCTCGTCGAAATTTCGTGCGAACTCTTTACTCCACTTTGTTCCAATGTCGACTGATTCGGACTCGTCTACTCGTGACTGCATGGACTACGCTCCAATGGCTATACTCGTATCTGGAGTCTCCCAAGCAATGTGTCCCATCACATAATATCCGAAAGGTGCCGAACCATCCGATCGATTTGTCAAAACCTCAGAATCCCCCAAGAGCTCAACATCTTGGTTACAGTTTAATAGTATCGAGTACACACCACAGCATCGGTGGTCCAACCGTAGAAGGGCAAACCCAAGCCTCACTAATGGCGCCACGGAACTGCCGCAAACCCTTAGGTTCAAAGGCTTTCACACGGTCATTATGTCGAGTTAGGGTTTCATTCTTCTAGAGGGTCCATAGAATCGTTTGCATGTCTTTCCGAATACTTTAAACTTGGAATATGGGTTTCTGACATTCGATCGTCTCTATCGACTCTATGTACCTGCGTAAAGTCGTCTCTAGCTGGAAATCAATCTACCTAATGACCTCGCATCGGGGTAAGCGAACGAACCACACGTCCTAGTCATTCATCCTCAGTGATTAGCGACCTCCTATCATGTCACTGAGTATATATTCAAGCTGCAGTAGCTCCAATCATCTGGGTGATATCTCGTCATTTACAGCAGCAACTGGCTCATTCGTTCGTACGTTGAACAGCGCCTCAATCATCATGAATAAGCGATATATCAATGGTCATCACATCCTGGCTAGTCTCTATTAGTGGCTCAATCCTCTGGTACCAATCGGTACGTCCGAGAAATCTCGTAAAAGCGATCTATCAAACGCTCAAGGCGCGAAAACACGATAAAACGAAGCCTCTATATGCAATCGTATGTCTCTGGAATCACGCCCTGGTCAGTCCTCGTCCACGACGAGCTCATGCTGACGCAACTCGAGCCGTAGCTAACTCTGCCCGTGCAATCGTGGCAGCAAAATCATAACCAGAATCGATGAGGATAGATCATAAGAATGAATATAATACTGTGCAAGGAAATGTACATCCTAAGGTTTCTTAAGCGGAGTGGCGTGTCGTATGTATGCCGCGGAACATACGTACGGTACATCTCTCTACTCAAGCTACCTACTCCATCAATCAAGGGTCATCCTACGCGATGAAAGTTCGCGTATAATACCCCCTCGACTAAGTCTAAATTCCGTAAGGTCAAGCCTAAGTTCCTTATATCTATATAAACGCCCTAGGCTCCACATAGTCAAACTTAGACTCGAACCAAGGTTAACCAAGCGCTCTGATACCAACTTTGTTACGATCCGAAATAGCCCGTGACTGGCACTTGAATCATATGAAGTCTATAGGACCCCATCTAATCCAAGTAAGCCAAAAGCCCAGAAATCTAAAACCATTTTAAGGAGTAAATAAAGAAAACTAGTTTAAACGAGTGAAGAAAACATGTTTTGAAATCATGGTTTTTAAATAACTAAGCCGAATATGCATTTTTAAAATGTATGGTCTTTTCTGAAAATTTCGGCAGAGTTCCCTTTGTAAAAACTGGCCCCGAACGGGGTACAACAAGGATAATATATAAGAAATGATAAAAGGCATCCCCAAGCGGGAGCTAGCTCTTCGTCAATTTATGGTCACAACCGCGCAAGCAATATAATATACAACGCCGAAACGCGAGGATCAAAACTCATAAAGAAACTCAAAATCAACATGAAAACAATAATACTGCTACGCGCGACTCTAAGGTCGAAATAATACATAACTGATTTCTAAGTCTGAAACAATATACAAGTTTTGGTTGATGGAATTTCTAGATACAATGAATAATACATGTACAATGGTGGTTCTGATACAGAAGAACCCACCTACCAAAGCAAGTCACCCGTAATGGAAGCAATGTGCCAGAAAAGCCGCAATAAACCTGTACGGCAAAACCTGCAAGAACTGTGGCACAACGGGGGTGAGTTGCCAACTCGTGAATAGAAAATATCTACAAGCAGAGATCGAATGTATGACCCATCCTAGGTCAATACGATCAGATATATAAATAAACCTCAATATGAATAAGTCCGAAGCACGCTAAAGTGGCAGTATAACCTCTATACATGAGTGTAGTGCCCAGTGCTCGTGCCAGTGCCTCAGGTAATAACATATCATAAATATGAGGTATGATCAATGTAATCAAATCTATATATATGTGGATCCCGTCCACTCGTCACCCAATGACAATAACTATCATGCATGTAAATATCATAAAGCATATGCATGGAAATATGAGGATATAAACCATCTGTGTCCTTCGTGACACGTCAAAATCATGGAACCGGAGTGTCCAGCAACGACACTCAAAAACATCATGAAATTTGTGCCCAGCATCGGCACGTAAATCCTCATATATCGGGCTCCGTCAGTCCGGATCAGCCCACGGGCTCCGTCTGCGGAATCGGGCTTCGGCCCCAGCAGTACGCCCATATCCATCTATCGACTATGGTCAGTATCCTCTGGATAACCGCCAGGTCCAACCAATCACCGGTAGGTAGTATTCCCTCTGCCAGGCTCACTGTCTACTACACAGCGAATCCGTTCTCGCTCCGGGGTACTATACCGGGTCCACCATGTACCCGCAATCAGCCTCATCCGCCTCCTCGAATCGGGTTTCACATGTCGCTCTCAGCACCGAGAAAACAAATGGTGGACGCACTGAAATATCATATCAAGGGTAACCGGGTTTTTAAAACAATTACATATTCTCTTTTGAAATACCCACGGTTCCCAAAATCCAGAAATATCATGGAAACAAATATCTCAATGCGCATAATCAGAAAGCATGATGTATGTGACATATAAATGAAGTGCAAGTATAACGGTATATCATGCAACATGGAATAATAGTATGCACATATAAAGGTCATATCCTGATGCAATAATACTACTGTGTAGTGACATTGCAATTACCGATGGAGATATGTGTGAGCCGGCAAGTAAGTGTACGTAGTACATACGCATCATCGGTAATAGTGCTGGTGTCCTAGCAGCATGATTGTAATATATCAATAAACACAAGCAATGCAATGCAAATAGCATGAATATGCGGAATCAAATAATCAACGCAACAGTGAAGAATCTACCTCAATAAATATATCATGCAGTTTTGCCATTTGAAATAAGACGAATCGGGATTTTTTGTAAAATAAGGGCTACGGTGTTTTAAGAAAAGATGCGTCGTTTGGGAAATATCCATAGAATCCATTTTGCCTATCTTTAAAATATCCCCGATTCGTTAGTTTTTGAAATAGGTATGACTCGGGTCTAGTCTAGTGTCTACTAAGTAATCTACAAACCTGACTAACAAGCTAAACAGGAGGGTTATGGAAACCACCTACATCTGAGTCGATACACACACACACATATATAATTATAATAGTCGGTGATCCCGCCTCAATAGTATCACATACGATGCAATATACATCATATAATATCCTCGAGTCATGAGCGCGGATCTATCATCAATAAATAGCTCGTACGTAAATCCGTCGTACGGCATCCCAAATCTGGGTACGGGTCAATATCACGGTCAGCTCATCAATTATCTGGTATCCTTATCATCATCTCTCATGATCTGGGGTACTGATCTAAGTATAGTACAATCGATACCATCTAAACCAGAATAAGCGTGTGTGTAAAACACACGTCCAAAGACCCGCTAAAATCTCGTATCGTATCCCAAATACGAATCACATCATATCGCCGATCTCACAGCACCATGCCCAAACACATCGACTCATCTCCAGTATCATACACTATCCACATCATCACGATATAAGTATAGCAATAAGCATGTGTGTGTGTGGGTGAAAACCTATGCTAGGGTTCGCAACTAGGAAAATACACTAGTTCACTTCTAACCCTAAATATCCATAGTACACCTAACACATCTATGATCTCCATGTCACTCAATAAGCTATCATATATATAGTATATATAGTATACTAGACATCGAAATGCGGGGGTGCTATACGCCATCCACCCGACTTCCCCCCCCCCCCCCCCGTAGATATAATCTACTCACCTGGTCTTCGCTCGCCAAAATCGATGACGCCGCGCTTCTTCGCCTCGGAATCCTTGCGAGGGTACCTCATTTGGCAACTCAAGAATTTTCTTGAGTTGCCCCTAGTGGCCAAAGTCCTTGCTTTCTTGGTCCAATGTGTAGATCTTGAGCTTGTGCACACTTTTAAAGAAATGGAGATAGGGTTTTGGTGTAGTTTTAGAGATGATTTGTGGCTTTGAAGAGGGGGAGAATGAGGAGCAGGAGCAGCAGCAGCAATGAAGGAGAGGGAGAGAGGAAATGAGTTGGAGAAAATGAGAGGAAATGGCTAGGTCAACACCCTCACCTACCCTCTCTCTCACCATACCTATTTTCTTTTCTTTTTTCTTCTTTTCTTTTCTTCACTAATCCCTTCTCACTTGAATAGTAAACCCAAAAGAAAAGCCATGGTAGAAATGCACAAGTGTAGAGAAAAAGATATGTGCATGTTTTGCACAAAATTGCTAAAAACCGATTAGCGATTTTTAATCGCGATTAGCGCTAAATTGGCATATAAATGATCACAAAAGCTTTAAAATGGCATAATTCCAATAAATACCCCCATTTTAGAATTTTCCATAATTTTTCCAAAATTTTTCCCATTTATTGGTATTTAATTATACCGAAATATTAAAATATTCAATAAAATAATATTAAATTATAAAAATTCCCAAAAATAATATTTTATTATTTGGAAATGTTACAGTAATTCATCGACCCAATTTCCCTGCCTTCCTTCCAGACGAGTTCGAAGACCTCGGATCACATCCCGGTTGGCGACCTTGGCCTACCCGTTGCACTGAGGATGCGCGACCGCGGCGAACTTCATGAGTACGTGGTATTCGCTGCAGAATCACTTGACTTTGTCATTTTCGATGTTCGTCCCGTTGTCGGTAACGATACACCTCGGAATCCCAAACCGGGATATTATATTGTTCTACGGGAACTTGATGGTCGTGGTGGCATCCGGTTTTCTGATGGGGATGACCTCGATCCACTTCGTAAAGTAGTCCACCGCGACGAGGATGTATTTGTGCCCGCCCGTACCAGTAGGGAGTTGGCCTACCATGTCCATTCCCCACTGGGTAAATGGCCATGGGGAGGTCAGGGCCGTTAGCTCGGTAGCCGGAAGATGGGGTATGCTGCCATGGAGTTGGCAGCCCTTGCACCTTCTGACGAGCTTCTGAGCGTCCTGATGGATGGTCGGCCAATAGTATCCTTGGAGTAGAATCTTCTGGACTAATGTGTGGGCCCTTTGATGTGCTCCTCCGACCCCTTCGTGAACCTCACGGAGGATATAGTCAGCCTCGTGGGGGTCGACGCACCGAAGCAGAGGTTGAGTGAAGGATTTCTTGTAGAGGTTTCCATTGCTCCAAACGAAATGGCGGGCTTTGGCTCGGAGGCGGCGTGCTTCCACTCAATTTTCTGGGAGAGTACCCTCCTTCAGGAATTCTACGAGGGGCTTCCTCCAATCCCGGTCTTCTTCCTAGGCAGCGTAAACTTGAAGTGACGTCGCTCTGTCTTCCACGCCGGGCCGTGGCAAGACCTCGAAGAGGATATTTCTCTTGTGGTTGGCCGTACACAAGGAAGCTAGCTTTCTCAGAGCGTCGGCCTGGGCATTTAGATGCCGGGGGATCTGCTCCACTTGAACCTCGTCGAAGTCTTTTCGTATTCTTCTTACCTCGGCTAAGTATTTCACCATCAGAGGCTCCCGTGCCTCGAAGCGGACAGTCACCTGGCTTACGACCAGGGTGGAGTCACTGAGGATTCGGACCGTCTTCAACCCCACTCCGAAGGCGATTCGTAGTCCAGCCAGCAAGGCCTCAAACTCCGCGGCATTGTTTGAGGCTTTGAATCCCAGCTTCAAAGAATGCTCCATCTCTGCCTCATTCGTCCCTTGAATGATGAGGCCGGAACTGCTCCCATCCTCGGTAGATGACCCATCGACGTAAAGGACCCAATCGGGGATGGATTCGGGCCTCTCCTCGATCGAGGGCTGAGACCCGGGGGCCGGCACCGACACTACCCCCTTGTTCGGGATAGTGCATTCGATAATGAAGTCGGCCAGGGCGTGTGCCTTGATAGCCTACTTGTAGGGTTCCTAGGCACTCTAAGGAGGTCTCACAAGGCATCAACCATGCCAATTTCAAAAATTTCCGGTGCCGAGAAACCCTAATGCGATCGTTGACTAGAGATTAGGCGAAACAAGCAAGTAGTAAACAACTTTACTGCTAAGTGTGAACGAAAATACAAACTTTGTAGATCCGGTCCTCCACCTCCATAGCTCCGTGTTGACGTCCTTCCGCTGCGATCATCGGATCCCGGACTCTAACGATGGTATCGTTGAAGAAATGATCGGGCTAGGTCATCGACTTCGATGCCGAAGATGATCTACGTCGAGGCAACTCAAGATCAAGCTCCAACTTCACCAAGTCATGAAACTTGTGAAGAAAACACCCTATACTACTTGGCAAGTGGTAGAGGATGAAGAAATAGGAAGTGGGTTCACTTTAGAATTGGATTTCTCACTCTTTTTCTCATTTCACCATTGAAGCTAACAAGCTTCTTTCTTCTTGAAGAAGAAGAAGAAGATGATAATATGATAAGAATAATGAGTAATAGAAAATAAGTGATTCTTATCATATTAGCAACCATAGTTATGTGTAGAGAGTAAACTAAGGTTAGGTGAATGGTTAGGTTAGGCATGAAACAAAAATGGTAGACTTTTTCAAAGCTTCATGAAGCTTCATGGATAAAACAAAGAAAGCCTCCATTTTATTCTTTGCCAAAATGAATAAAGTAAATAAATAAATCAAAACCCTAACCATTAACATAACCATGGTTTAATCATGCACACCCAAGTTTGCATGTATCATCAAACATGATACAAACTAGTGCACAAAACTATATCATATATACAATGTGCACATCAAGTGAGAAAATCCATCTTAAGTGAACTAATACTAGTTAATGTAAAGTAATATATCAAATATACATTAAATCATTAAATCAACACTTGATTTAACGATCTGGTCATATCGCATATAACCGACTAATATCAAGTGTATCAATGTATCGAATCAACACTTGATTCGATAACCCGGCTATATCACATATAACCGACCAATGATACAAATCGCGAGAATAGAATACAGTATCACATACTGGTATAATTCTCGGTCCCGTACATATCTCATATGCGCTCCTATTTCGTTTCGCTTGAGCCAGGAAACCTCTGTGTAGGACTCTAAAGACTCGTCAATACGCCGGCAGCAGGTGATGATCATATCAAGCACCCACAAGCCGCAAGCGGTCTGCTAAACGTAACGGCCACCCGGGTATTGAGCGATCAGAAGATCGACGAGCAAGCCCGCTCACACTCCTGTGAATCCAACCAGTAACACTTACCATACAGTCCGGTCTGATCGTCTGATATGTCGCATATCTTGCCTAGGGGTGGTAAACGTCAGACCCCAGCAGCTCGATAAGTCGTGTCGATATGAGGTCTATAACAGTTTGAGAAACTACTGGTAACACTTACCAGTAAATCTCAGCAACCCTGGCCAGGGATTTCCGGTTATAGCCAATCGAACACAGCGCAACATCAACTCCCTATACCGGGAGAGACGAATCCCCTGCTATCGCTCATTGCCTCCATGTGATTCGGGACTGTACCCAAAAGCCACTGTTTTGCACGCCCTCTTGGACGTGGTAAGGTGGAAATCAAAGCACATTGGGAATCACACAAGACTCTATGACGATCTCGGGTCAACAGACTACTCTGTACCAGTGTCACCAGAGAACTGCCATCTGACGTAAGGTATAATACCATCTGGGAGTTCTCGGCGAGTCCGTCCAGTGTACCCAGTCTCCACTGAGCACCCGTATATCATCTCAGATGTCAAACACCAATGGATATGGGATCAACCATCGTCCATCTGTATGGGTCGAGAAGGTATACGCTAGTCTACTCTGGTATATCGATGCCCCGTCTCGATACACCCACGACTAGGGACCTTGAAGGATGTACTTATGGACTACCATGTCCCCACTAGTATGATCCGCATCATAGTCCAGGCAGTCAAGTACACATCCTAAGGGCTTTACCAACATGTAACAGAGAGACAATCAGTATACACGTTAAGATAAAGGGTAACCAGATAGCATACTATCATGTCGAGCAAGAAAGTCCTCCTTATATATGTCCCAGCATCCACTACAATATACATCCTATGTACAGTAATGGCCTCTAGGGCATACATATAACTAACAATCTCCCACTTGCACTAGGGCCATCTGTAGCAGTGGTTGTAGTATCTCATACTCAACATCCCATAAAAGTCTCTCTCTGGGAATAGACCTTCATGAGTGGATCCGCCGTGTTATCCTCTGAGTCTGCTCTCCTAACCTCGATCACCCTGGAGATCAACTATCTCCTTGATCAGGTGATACTGCCTCAGAATATGTCTGGGTCACAGATGGGACGGGCGTTCCTTGGCATAAGACACAACTCCATTGTCACATAATGGGAGGAACGAAGTTCATCTCATGAACCAATACACACCCAGACTTCCTATTTGGTAGCATCTTAAGTAGCGATGTATCCATCCTTTATCATCTAGTATGCCACGGTATCTAGCTTGGAACTCTTCCAACATACCGTCCCTTCGCTGAGGGTAAAGACAATGCCTGTGACTGACATTCAGTCGTCTTTATCACCCTGGAACCTTTCCAATGATTCTCCCCAGGATCAATTGATACCATCTCACTACAACTAGTGAGTATCCTAATTTCCAATTAGATCTATCTCATAAATCCAAAACCCAGGATTTAGGAGGCATCACTTTGATCCTAAATGGAGAATCATTGTGATAAGCGGAGATTGACCGAGCGTAGCATAGGAAACTCCTTTCTTATCAAGAGTATGTCATCCACGTACTCTACGAGGATCACCACCATACTCCCTACTACCTTTTTGTATATACAAAGTTCATCTACTATTTTGATGAAGTCAAACTCTTTGACTACTACATCAAAACAGACGTTCCAACTCCGCGATGCCTGCTTTATCACATAAAACATCTTGCACACGTTTCCGCTGCTCCCATTGTCTACGAAGCCCTCTGGCTGTGTACTTATAGACGTTTTCTTCTAAAACATCATTTAGAAAAGCAGTCATGGCACCCAACCGCCAGATATCGTAGTTATGGTATGTAGCCGTAGCAAGTAGGATCTGGATGGACTTAAGCATAGCCACCGAAAAAGGTTTCATCATAATCCACGCCTGGTCAATGATGCAAACTTTTAACAAGTCTAGCTTTGAAAGTCTCAACTTTTCCATCTACACCAAGTAATCTTCTCAAGATATACTTGCTCCTGGTGGGGATTTAACCCTTCAGATAAAGCAACTAAAGTCCATACTTTGTTGGTGTATAAGGATTCCATCTCAAATCGCTAAGCATCCAGCCATTCTTACAGAGTCCCACTCTTGATGGCCAGCCCGAAACTAGTTGGGTCATTATCTCATGATGCAATCCCCGCTCCCACTGTCATAGAGAAACCAAAGTATCTCTCAGGTGGGTGAGGAACCCTGCTAAATCGGCGGAGAGGCTGAGGTTCGTCGGGGACTATTGAATCCTATGGTTCTATCAAATCATCTGTTGTAGTTTGTATAGCTGGAACTTTTCCAATTCTACAGAACTGACCTTGCCTCGATCTTGTCCGGATTTTGCTTTTAGATATAGGCCGGATAACCCCAAATCTTAACGAACTTAAGATATGGGCTCTTCCCTTTCCATATCTCATATGAAGTGGTAGGCTACTGATTTGATTTTGAACCCTATTCAATAGGTATGCAGCTTCTCAAGTGCATAACTCCCAAAAGGAAATAGGTAACTCGGTAGTACTCATCATAGAGCACACCTTATCATATAGGGTGTGATTGCTCCGCCCCGATACACCGACATGCTGTGGTGTATACGGACGAGTAATGCTGAGAGAGAATCTCATTCTCCTTTAGAATAGTCCAGGAATTCTATGCACAAGTATTCTCCTCCCTGATCTTATCATAGGACATAATACTTATACCCTTTGTTGGTTCTCTACTTCTAACTTATATTCTGTGAATATCTCAAAAGGTTCGGACTTGTGTTTCAACAGGAACATATGTCTGAATCTAAAGGTATCATCAGAGAATGTAATGAAGTACAAAGAACCGGTCTTGGCATGTGTAGACAGGGGACCTACATACATCAACATGTATCATCCCAAGAGTTTATTAACTCTTTCTCTGTTTCCAGTAAACGGAGCTATGGTCATCTTATCTTTGTGACATGACTGGTAAGTTTCACAAGATGTAAGTTTAAACTGATTTAAATATGCATCTAAATGTAACTTCAGCTAGTCGGGTCGCATTGATATGACCTAGTCTACAATACCTCAAGAAGGATTCGTTCATTTCTGAACTCTTCCTCTTGTGTGTATTCCGTATACTAAAGAACTGTAGTTTGATTTAGAACATCAATGCTTTTAGATAACGTGCCTGAACCGATCAACTTTTGATATAGGAAATGTTCAAAACATTATCCAACAATACAAAATTTTATCGTTTCTTTACTAATAAAGAGACAGATATGATTTTGTATATCAGGTTCGGTATCTAATAGCATTTGTTCAGAATCAATGTACTGGTAATACAGGGTGACAGTAACTAACAGACTTGGCTGCAACACTTGCACCGTTTTCTGTCTCATGAAACTTATCACCCGTTCTCAGTTCTTTACCTTTTCGTAGCCCTATGTAACAGATTACATATCCGGGATCCTGATCCGGTATCAAATACCCAGGACGTAGAGGATACAGAGAAACAGTTCTTTATAATGAACACACCCGAAGGAGATGCATCACAAGCACTTTCTTTGTTTGGGCGGCATAGGAATTCTGGCATTCCCCTATTTCCTTCTCTGTCTTATAACAATTATAAGTTGGAGCGGGACCAACGTTCCCCAGCTCAGTATAACAAGCGGGTTCAGTCAAATATCCGTATTATTATCTTGATTAAGGCGTGACATGGTCGCTACCTGGAGAGAGAGAAAAGAAAACACTATGCGTGCGCTCTTGCAAGATTAGATTGGTTATTTATTTCATCTAATCAGGATGGCTCCCACTGTTTTTATCAAATCTTCCTTCAAACCCTAAAAGGAAAGACTAGCTGGGATTAATTACACACTACAAGTTCGCTAATTTTTCAGCCAGGCCAGTGTCGGTACTTTGAGGGAGGTTCCCCGTGCTTTCGCACGGACCTAATTACAGTAAACCTCGTTTTCCCAGAGGCGTAACCCCGTTGACACCATTCTAGACACCTACTTGATCGGCTAATTGTAATGTGTAAAACTCTCCCAGGAGTAACTCTTACTCGCAGTAGGTATCGGGATCCAACTATCTCATAGAAGGTATGCAATCTCATTGCAAATTTCAACACTTGAAATTTCCGATAATATTTTGCCCCAAGCGATCTATGACCTTGACTGAGTCAACAAACCATAGACCGCAAGTAAAGTTCAACCCGTCATTTCCTGATTGAATTAAACCCACCCGCACGACCCTTGACTGAGTCAACAAGGCCGCACGACTACCCTAATCCAATCGCATCATATGCTTTGCAGATAAGCACTAATCAGCTACCGCATACTACGCCTTGACTGAGTCAACAAACGCAGCACGAATACTAACTATTACTTATCTGAAATGACGGAGGGCTACATCAGGTTTTTAAGAAAACCCTTTGGGTAATGAACTTTATATCGTTATAGGATCGAATGATTTTAAAATGGAGTGTTTCTGAGGTTTTTCTAGTTTTGCTAAAGGGGTCACTCCCGGTGAAGGGATCGTCGGCCCTTTCCTCGTCGAATGAGGTGCGGGATATATCATATATATCACTGTACAAAGCAAAAACTATAGAAGCAATCAAAAGACAAACCGAGTGTGTATCATCTACCAGTTGTTGCTAAAGGGGTCACTCCCGGTGAAGGGATCTCGGCCCTTTCCTCATCGAATAAGGTGCAGGATGTTCTACAAGGAACACCGCGACGCAAAGCAAGAACTGTAGCTACCTGTTTTATTTAGAAATTCGATTCCACAACATCTTAGGTTTCTTTTCTTTCATTAATCACATTAATGAAGTCCCATCATTTAAGTTACCTAATCATCACAGATAAATACGACGTACACTTATGCCATCCGCATTCGCCTCGATGTCCCCTCGTGCACCGTTAGGTTAGGTAACTAACGGCAGAGCGGGGCAGGGCTAGCGCGGGTATAAAACATAAGTAACGTCTATATAATATATCATATATACTATATACAGTATTTATCACAGAACATCAAATGATCACATCACAGATATCGCAGCAGAAGAATCATATGAAATATTGGATATATTAGGACGTCCGTGTTTTCAATACGAGCCAGTATAAAACACGGATTCCACAGTCGTGATGAATAGCCAAACCCACACCCCTAGACCCCTACGAGAGCGGCAAGCAACCCTACCAATTCTAGAGTTAGGAGACCCGGACTCGACTCCTCGAGTTGGTCTCCCACTGGTCTCCAGAACCCGGTTACTTGTGCCCTCCTCCTTGGGTCTATCCCAGTGCGGAAAAGTAAATAATATACAAACGGTAACAACTTCCGCAACCTGGAAGTTCCCCAATAAAAGAATATTACATACAAATTTTTACATGAATGAAAATGAAAAACACTCATCTCACATAAAAAAAAACCCGGCTATTCGAACACGACGATCCAATATAACATATCCAGCAACACATAACATCGCATGTCATCAACGTAAGTAAACATGCGTATCCCAATTGTCATTGGCATATAGCAACGAAACCGGCGATATCACATATTACACTTACGGTCGCAGAAAAGAAAGTGTAAAACTACAACAGTTGGAATCCGCAACCTCTTTAGACATCGCATGCCTAACCATCTGAATTCCTTAGACATCGCATGCCTAACAATTATAAACCCCGCATTTTAGTCTCATTATCGAAAACTCTTTTCAATATCAAGTCGGGCAATTCAACAAGATTCCCAACATCCTGATCGAATGCTCGTCGCAAACTTTAGTAGGCAGCCGCACCCCCGATGCCGTCGACGAAGTGCACCAAGGCGGAACACCGCTGCCGCGAGCACCCGAACGGATGCTTTCGGCGACGGGGTTCTCCTACAGTCACTTGGTCGGGGCTATGGGGCGCGGCTGTCTATTAAGTTTACCGGTGAATATCCGCGTACGCTACGTGATTGCGACGGACTTTTGATCGCATCAAAATTCCGTGGCAACCGATCAAGTGAGACTAAAGTGCTATGTTTATAACATTCATATCAGTTATCTCATAACTACTTGTGGATTCCAAGTATTGTATCCCATTCCAGATAAATAGAAAATGTTAAACTTTCCGATCGAACATTCAAACACCCAAGTTTTCCCGAAACAGCTCAACACATGAAACAAGTTTAAAAACATCCAGTTCATGCCTCAGTACCAACGGTCCAGCCGTAGAAGGGTCAAGCCAACGCCTCACATGTGGCACGCCGTACTGCCCCAAACCCTAAGGTTCAAAGGGCAGTTTGAGACGGTCACATAATCGAGTTAAGGTTTGTTGTCTTCTAGAGAGTCCATCGCGTTACTTGCACTACTTAGAACGTCTTTAAACCACGGAAAAATCCAACACTTGGAAATTTCCCGACAGGGGAAAAAGTGGGTATTTATATCCGGTCGAACTTTTTAACATATTCAAAAATTATCCGGAAAACACATAGACGGGGTTAAACTTTCCGATCGAAACACCAAGTCCTCAATACAACCCAGAAAACTCAACTCTTGAGTAGAAGTTAAAAATTCCCAGAAAATACAGCACTAAATTATAGGAATTACTGTGCAAACAGAAGTGAACAAGCCCCCGGTATTGCCGCAGAACCGCCGCCAAACCTAGGGTACGGTCGCGGTTCCGCTGTCATTTAATCGAATTGGGTCCACGAATTTCACAGTAATTCCTATAAAACCCTACTGAATTTTTTTGCTATTTTTAATTCACAAAAATCCAAAATTCCAGAAAATTTCCAGAGAGTGGTTTTTAATTAGGGTTTCGGGTTCGATCGGATTTCTAACATCGTCTACACTTCGCCTAAGGCTCTAGCTAGGCTCTGATACCACTGTAGGGTTCCTAAGCACTCTAAGGAGGTCTCACAAGGCATCAACCATGCCAATTTCAAAAATTTCCGGTGCCGAGAAACCCTAATGCGATCGTTGACTAGAGATTAGGCGAAACAAGAAAGTAGTAAACAACTTTACTGCTAAGTGTGAACAAAAATACAACCTTTGTAGATCTGTTCCTCCACCTCCATAGCTCCGTGTTGACGTCCCTCCGCTGCGATCATCGGATCCCGGACTCTAACGATGGTATCGTCGAAGAAATGATCGGGCTAGGTCGTCGACTTCGATGCCGAAGATGATCTACGTCGAGGCAACTCAAGATCAAGCTCCAACTTCACCAAGTCATAAAACTTGTGAAGAAAACACCCTATGCTACTTGGCAAGTGGTAGAGGATGAAGAAATAGGAAGTGGGTTCACTTTAGAATTGGATTTCTCACTCTTTTTCTCATTTCACCATTGAAGCTAGCAAGCTTCTTTCTTCTTGAAGAAGAAGAAGAAGATGATAATATGATAAGAATAATGAGTAATAGAAAATAAGTGATTCTTATCATATTACCAACCATAGTTATGTGTAGAGAGTAAACTAAGGTTAGGTGAATGGTTAGGTTAGGCATGAAACAAAAATGGTAGACTTTTTCAAAGCTTCATGAAGCTTCATGGATAAAACAAAGAAAGCCTCCATTTTATTCTTAGCCAAAATGAATAAAGTAAATAAATAAATAAATAAATCAAAACCCTAACCATTAACATAACCATGGTTTAATCATGCACACCCAAGTTTGCATGTATCATCAAACATGATACAAACTAGTGCACAAAACTATATCATATATACAATGTGCACATCAAGTGAGAAAATCCATCTTAAGTGAACTAATACTAGTTAATGTAAAGTAATATATCAAATATACATTAAATCATTAAATCAACACTTGATTTAACGATCCGGTCATATCGCATATAACCGACTAATATCAAGTGTATCAATGTATCGAATCAACACTTGATTCGATAACCCGGCTATATCACATATAACCGACCAATGATACAAATCGCGAGAATAGAATACAGTATCACATACTGGTATAATTCTAGGTCCCGAACATATCTCATATGCGTTCCTATTTCGTTTCGCTTGAGCCAGGAAACCTCTGTGTAGGACTCTAAAGACTCGTCAATACGCCGGCAGCAGGTGATGATCATATCAAGCACCCACAAGCCGCAAACGGTCTGCTAAACGTAACGGCCATCCGGGTATTGAGCGATCAGAAGATCGACGAGCAAGCCCGCTCACACTCCTGTGAATCCAACCAGTAACACTTACCGTACAGTCCGGTCTGATCGTCTGATATGTCGCATATCTTGCCTAGGGCTGGTAAACGTCAGACCCCAGCAGCTCGATAAGTCGTGTCAATATGAGGTCTATAACGGTTCGAGAAACTACTGGTAACACTTACCAGTAAATCTCAGCAACCCTGGCCAGGGATTTCCGGTTATAGCCAATCGAACACAGCGCAACATCAACTCCCTATACCGGGAGAGACGAATCCCCTTCTATCGCTCATTGCCTCCATGTGATTCGGGACTGTACCCAAAAGCCACCGTTTTGCACGCCCTCTTGGACGTGGTAAGGTGGAAATCAAAGCACATTGGGAATCACACAATACGCTATGACGATCTCGGGTCAACAGACTACTCTGTACCAGTGTCACCAGAGAACTGCCATCTGACGTAAGGTATAATACCATATGGGAGTTCTCGGCGAGTCCGTCCGGTGTACCCAGTCTCCACTGAGCACCCGTATATCATCTCTGATGTCAAACACCAATGGATATGGGATCATCCATCACCCATCTGTATGGGTCGAGAAGGTATACGCTAGTCTACTCTGGTATATCGATGCCCCGTCTCGATACACCCACGACTAGGGACCTTGAAGGATGTACTTATGGACTACCATGTCCCCACTAGTATGATCTGCATCATAGTCCAGGCAGTCAAGTACACATCCTAAGGGCTTTACCAACATGTAACAGAGAGACAATCAGTATACACGTTAAGGTAAAGGGTAACCAGATAGCATACTATCATGTCGAGCAAAAAAGTCCTCCCTATATATGTCCCAGCATCCACTACAATATACATCCTATGTACAGTAATGGCCTCTAGGGCATACATATAACTAACACTACTTTGGGCGGTACTTGATGTCGAATTGAGATAATTCCCACCTCCATTTTTCCAAGCGACCAGATGACTCGGGGGAGGCGAGAATAGCCCTTAAGGGACGCTCGGTGAGGACAATGATGGTGTATGCCTGGAAGTAGTGTCGTAGTTTCCTTGAGGCTACGATAAGCGCCAAGACAATATTTTCTATGGCCGGGTACCTTGTTTCCACATCCTTAAAGACGTGGCTTACGTAGTAGACTGGCTTCTGGACACCTTTGACTTCTCGGACGAGCGCCGAGCCTGCAGCCTGACTGGACACCGCTAGATACAGTGATAGATCGTCTCCTTCAATCGACCGGGTGAGCAGTGGGGGAGTCTCCAGGTGCATTTTCAATTGTTCGAAAGCGATTTGACACTCCTCCGACCATTCGAACCTTGGGATCCTTCTCAGGGCTTTGAAGAATGGGAGGCACTTTTCTCTGGACCTTGACATGAAGCGACTCAGAGCGGCTACTCTCCCAATGAGCGGCATGATTTCGACGTTGGTCTTTGGCATGGCCATGTTGAGGATGGCACTGATTTTCTCTGGGTTAGCCTCGATTCCTCGGTGGGTAACCATGAATCCGATGAACTTTCCACTAGTGACCCCGAACGCGTACTTGGCGAGATTCAGCTTCATTTTGTATTTGCGGAGGATGTCCAAAGTCTCACCAAGATCTTTGGCATGCTCATCTGACGAGGTCGACTTAACGAGCATGTCGTCGACGTAAGCCTTCATGTTCCTCCCGATCTGTGGTTTGAACATCCTGTTGACCAAGCGTTGGTACGTAGCCCCGGCGTTTTTGAGGCCGAAGGGCATCACTTTATTGCAGTATACCTCCCGGTCCGTTGTGAATGCGGTGAGCTCTTTGTCTGCCGGGTTCATACGGATCTGGTTGTAGCCGGAGAAAGCATCCAGAAGCTGAGTAATTCGTAGCCTGCTGAGCTGTCGACGAGCTGATCTATCCGAAGGAGGGGATAGTTGTCTTTCGGGCAGGCCTTGTTGAGATCTGTGGAGTCGACGGACATGCACCACTTCCCGCTTGCTTTTTTAACCATTACCACATTCGCCAGCCATTCTAAGTATGCCAAGTTTCGAATGAAGTTGGCTGCAAGCAATCTGTCAACTTCATCCTCGATCTCCCTTTGTTTGATCGGCGCGAAATTTCGTTTCTTCTGCCTGACAGGTTGGACCATTGAGTCAACTTCGAGCTTATGTGAAATTACTTTAGGGTCGATCCCGGGCATGTCGGCGGGCGCCTAAGCGAACACGCCCGAGTTTCATCTGAGGAAATGGATCAAGTCGTCGCGCCAGGCCCCCGTTAAGAGTGACCCGATTTGGACGGTTCATTCACTGTCCCCTTTGACGAGGGAGACCTCTGTTAGTGGCTCCACCGGGGCCCCTCGGATTTCTTTTTGTCTTCCCGGGTATCCAAAGACCCTTGGAAATCATGCCGCTTCATTCCTCGGGCGTAGTTGTCGCTGTAAAGAAAATCTTTGCGGTTTGCTGGTTCCCGTATGCCCGGCCCATTCCCCCTTGGTCAAGTAGAAACTTGATCGTGAGGTGGTAGGTCGATATTTGGGCCCGCAGGGAATTTAGTGTCGGGTGTCCCAGGAGGATATTATAGGTCGATCGAGTTCGAGCGACGATGAACTCCACTGGTACGGTTCGTGTGCGTCCTGCCTCCCCGATGTTAAGTAGGAGGGTGACCACTCCCTCTGCTGGGATGGAGTGGTTAGTAAACACCGACAGGATGTGGACGGTCGGCCTCAGGTCCGTCGTACGTAAAAAGCAGCCGTAGAAAAGGATGTCTGCCGAGCTTCCCGAGTCGACCAGTATCCTTTGAACCTCGTAGCAGTGGACCCGTGTTGTAATCACCAGGGGTCGTTGTGAAGTAAGAATATTCCGTGGAGGTCCTCGTTGATGAAGGTGATGGGCTTGGCTGCTCTGCTTTTCTTCCGAGGGTGGCTGCTAGTCCCTTCGACCGGCAGGAGGCGTCGAATCTCGCCGGTTGCAGCCGTACTCCCTGTTGATACGACCATGATTTGGCCGATTGTCAACTCGCCGGGAGGGGGATGGTTCTCTTGCTCCCGGTCTGCTTGTCTCTTTTCCCGCAAGTACTTTGCCAGGTGCCCCGAGCGAATCAACTCCTTGATTTAGTCGCGGAGCTGTTTGGAGTTCTCGGTTAGGTGTCCCTGCGACCTGTGGAAGGCGCAGTAAGGGCCTCGTGTCTATTTGGCCGCTCTACTGGTGACCAGAGGGAGCTTGAAAAATCGCTCGTCCTTTGCCTCCTCCAACAGCTCAGTCTGGGAGATGTTGAGCGGAGTATACTCCTAGAACTTCGTGGAGTATGGCTTTGGCCGATCAACCTTCTTCTTCTCTTCTCTACCCCTCTTCTTTTGATCAGCCTGGTCGCTCCGGGGCATGTTCGCATTTACCTCGGACTCGAGCTGGACTTCTTGCTCGGTCCAGGCTTTGACCTCGGCCATGGTCTTAGGTTGCGCTAATGCAAAGGAGTTGAGCCACTCCTTGTGCCTAAGACCCGGCCTAAGGGCCGTGATGACATTTTGGTCCTGGTGCTCTGGGACCTCAAGAAGAGCGTTGTAGAAGCAGGTGACGTATCTTTTGAAGGATTCCTTGTCCCCGCTCTTTATAGTGAAGAAGTAATCGACGGTCCGCTTCTGCCGTCTGCTCCCGACGAAATGCCCGAGGAACTGGGCAGCCAGCTCATCGAAGGTAGAGATGGAGCGTGGCGTGAGTCCTCGGAACCAATCTCGTTCGGCACGGATGAGAGTGGCGGGGAACGCTCGGCATTGGGCGACGTCAGAGTTGTCTTGTAAGCTCATCCCCGCCGTGAATGCTTCTAGGTGGTCTTTCGGGTCGGAATTTCCGTCGAAGAAGGCCACCTTTGGAGGCTTGTTTCTGGAGGAGACGCAGACAGTGAGCAGTTCTTCAGTGAAGGGCTTTGTAAGCGAGTCGGCGGAATACCTGGCCCCCTCACTCGAAGGACGACCTTCCCGATGTATACCCTTGATTTTCTTTTCGAGGGCATCGAGACGGTCGTAGTACCCCGAGGATTCGGCGTACTCGGAGTTATGTCCTCTCCCGCTGGCGACTTGCGCCTGGATGCGATTCCAGTTCCGTTCTATGAGGTTCCTCAGGTCCCCTGGAGAGGATGTTCGTGAGTTATCGCGGTGAGCGCCGACCGTGCGCCCCCGTCGAAGGAGAGGGTGCCGGCCATGCCTGGGAGCAGGCGAGCTGACCGACACCTCCTCGGGAGGGGCAGGAGCGCGACGGGCTTCAGGGCGAGGCGCTCTTTCGCGTGACCCCGGCATAGAGCTGTGAGGCGTCCAACGGGTCATTGAATTGGTCGCCGTGGGGGACCTGTGGCCGATGGAGATAGCGAGACGGTGTTCAGTCGTGTCAGCGTGGGCAGTGTCATCTCCCCCTCTGCGGAGGTCACGGTCCCGAGGTGGGGGAACGGCGACCTGGGAGACTCGCCCAGCTGTTTGGACATGGACAAGGGCATCCACGATGGACGCGAGCTTGTCGATCCGTGCAGACAGGGTGTGAACGGCGTTAGGGGGAGGAGAGGATCTGTCCGTGCCTCCGTTGTAGGGAGGACGGCGGCTAGTGCTGGGATCGTCGCGATGATCATTCGCCATCAGCTCGAGATCGGAAGATCAACTTTCGATGAGTGGAATCTTCGAGAATTCCCACAGACGGCGCCAACTGATAGAGCTCTGGATCTTCTTCAGATGTTGTCTTCCGACGATCTACCGAGGGCGTTGGCGAACGGCTGAGATTGGGTTTGAGGATTGTTTCTTGAGGCGTGTGGATCTCAATGGGTTTGGTTTGGTGTGAAGCCGAGCTACCTGCAAAGAAGTCCCGGGGTGGTTGTACCACCGTGGACCCTCCGACGATCAATTTAGTCGAGGTATTTGGGCAGAGTAGCGGCCTATTGGATAAGAATTGCCTTACCTGAGTCGTCTGAGAGAGGAGTTTATATAGCGGCAGCCATAGGTTAGCGGGCGTGAGATTCTCGCCGGCCGTTACGCCCCTGGCGTTACGCCTGCGAGAATGGCGGGATCTCCCATTAATGATGAGATACGCTCATTAATGGGGGGATGCGACTGCGTGGAACGCGGGATTGTGGGGCGGCGGATATCTCGCGTCTGGCGAGATTCGCGGAGCCGTGGTGGAGACATCTGTGATCTGCGTTCTGGGTCGCTCAATAGAATAGAGGAAGACTAGTTCGGCGAGAGGCCTAAAGGAGGGCGGGTGGCCGAGCTGGTTCGGCTCAAGGATAGCCCGGAGGCGAAGGGCCGAGAAGCTCGGTATGTAGGAAGGCTCGGCGCGGAGCCAATGGTCATTTACTTGGCGACCACAGGACTGTTCAAGGAATCCTCGATGGTCTGGTTCGGCTGAGGGATACCCCGGAGGCGAAGGGCCGAGAAGCTCGGCATGTAGGAAGGCTCGGCGCAGAGCCAATAGTCGTTTACTTGGCGACCACAGGACTGTTCAGGGAATCCTCGAAGGTCGGATCCAGGCAGCGGGACGATAGCCCGGGGGATGCCTCCAATGTGTGGTCCTTGCCTTCTTTCCTTGTGCATCGGGCCACGTCTTCTGCCGCGTGTCATGATCCGGGAAGTTCCCACCTATGAGGATCATCACTTAGGCTTCCAGATTCAAGGTTGTAACATGTGCTGAGGATAAGATAGTGTCCGCAAGCTGATCAAATATTATATCGTGATATATTATCTTTGCATGTTTCTTGTGCATGCAGGAGAACTGTGAATGATGCTAATTCACGATGTACGCGGAGACTTCATGCGCTATTAAAATTTTTGTCTTGGCAACATATTTCTCATGGACAATTTATCACTTTACTGATGAGGCACATACTCTTACCACCAATTTTCCAAATTTTAACCTAACAGGGAATCTGGCAAATAACAGTGAATCTGGCAAATAAATCAAAAGCTTTATTTTAGCATCTCTACGATTCTCCTTAGATAACCTGAAATTATCTTGTTTAAAGATCCATGGATTTATGGATTGGATAGAAATAAAGATGTGCACGGGCATATTATAATTGGATAAGCAAATAGAAAGAGCAGGGCTCTTAAAGCGTCTCGTTACTATATTGGCCGCTATACTTTGACTAGCTTGGTATGAGAATGCCTTTTAAAAACTAACATGCACAAGATTCTGAAAAATTTCAATGTCTAAATACTCAAGCACCAGACGATGACCTCGAAATGTAAAATAGTCTATAAAGGTGTTGACCAGATACAGATATATAAAGATAACAATAGCAAGAAACTGGTTAGCGGAAAATCTGTTCGTTCCGCACGTTCACTTGTTTGGTAGGAAGTCAGGTCTGGAAATTTTCATGTTCCGTACTTCTTCCTTTTTCAAGAATTGTTCTCGAGGCTACAAGTACTAAACAAAGTGTTTGAGTTTCCAAATTAAACTATAGGTTGCCACATAGGAGTGGCTATCTATAGAGCATTAAATGCAGAGTTATCACTATATCGTACAAATGGCACGTGCACCTGCACAACGATATAGACGCAGTACAAATATTGGTATATGACGATGATAAACATGTCCCATGGACTGCAATGGCCTGTGTCAATTAAAAGACCATTGCATTTTATTAGAAAAGCAGGACAAGTTATGACGTCCCACACGTACGCCGATGTGAAAACATGATTATTACGTGTTACCATAGACACACATATGACATATCCCAACACTCACATATGCGTACGCTATATATTTGACATGTGCTTGTCTCATGTTTGGACGGCTTGTATCTGTGTTTTTGATACATGTCCGACACGGATACCAGGGATCGCTAATAACATTATGAAATTACCAAGTTATGTAAATTTTGTAATCGCATTAAAGATCTTTACTAGCCTTATTTTGTTCTTTTTCTAATAAGACGTAAGATTTCAGAATTTGATCACAAGTAATTAATAAGTAATGTGAGTAAATTATTCTAGCAAACTAACAACAGAAAATATAAAATATAAACTATGATAGACATGAGCACAATTCAAACTCTCACGGTCTAATACAGATTCTGAAAATAAGGCACGGGAACAGAAAGTCACAAAGTGAGGTTAACATAGAATTAAAGAACTCATGCATTAGATTATATCCAAGAGAGCAACACCATTATTTAACTCGTACAAAAAAAAACTTGACTTTGTTTAATAGACAACAAAAAAATTGCATACATATAGATGGAAAGTGTGAACCCAATTGATCCTGCCAAACGAGAATCCCAAAACGATCAATTGGGGCCGGTGTTGAGGCTACACGGTACGTATAAGATCAACAGCAATCGAGAAGAGAAGAGAAACAGGAATTTGCGAATGCCACACCCTCTGCCCATGCATTCCTGATTTCGTCCACATAAGCCAGATCGTCCGACGACCACCGGATATCCCTTAAGCCAGAAGCAGCAGCATTGCAGTCATCATCATGAGGCGGCGCCCCAACCTCCACCAAGGGTTCATCCAAGCCCATAATTTCATCAATCATCTCATCCAGCGAAAGATATGTAATTCCTCCTTCATCAGAGAACTCATGACTGTCGACAATGTCTGGTTGTTGTGGCTGCTGGTGCTCAAGATAAGAAGAAGTCGGGAAAAGGGCCTGATGATCACAAGCAGGAGTCGGGGAAAGGGCCTGATGATCATCGATATCGCCGCCGCCGCCACGGAAGGTCTTCTCGACGAGTCTCCCGCCAGGAGAACGGACAGAGAGAGCCACACGAACGCCGCATAGAACAGAGAGCTCCTCTGCCATCTTGAAAAGCCCGCTCCTTCGCTTAGAAAAGGTGACGTTGAGGGACTCTCTGTTTCCGATCTTCTCGGTTTTCTTCCTCCTCCCCTTTCAACGCTCCCCCTCCTCCTCTGCAATAATCATCATCGGAGAAGATGAGGAGGAGGAGGACCCATCAAATGCGGCTTGGATGAAATCTCCGGTGGTGGTCTGAGGAGACTGGATCGAGACGGCCACCCGAACCCCGCAGAGGACGGAGAGCTGCTCGGATTTGTGGATGAGAGTCCTGTGGCGCCTGTTGAATGTCCGGACGAGGGATTTGTTGTCGGTGATCTTCACCAAGGGGACCTTGCGCCGTCCTTTCCCTCCCTTACAACCCATCGATCGGCGACGATGATTGAGAAAATTGAAATTGAAGAAGAGGAGGCGAAACAACAGAGAGAGCCGCCGCCCTTTTTCTAACCGTTTTGTGTAGCTGGGGATTGTTACTTATGCCCTAAGAATCCTTACTATTTATTTTAGTTTAGGCTAACCGTTGTTGCAACTAAGAAGAGTTTTGTTGGGGTCTGCGTCCGTTGCAAGCAACCGAGTGAATAACTGCTTTAACTTATTCATCTCAATCTTCTGCAATTAATTACTGATTATCACGCTCCCTATCTCATTAGTTATAAAAAAGGAACATATATGTAAGGTATTTTCATAGATATTGCAAGAAAAGAAACAAGTATTCATAAGAACTTTATAGATATTGCATGAAATTAAACCGGCCCGGAAAAAAAAGATAGATATTGCAATTATCTGGATAATTATTGCAGTTAAGTCGTTAGATATCGCAGCTAAATCCATAAATATGGCAATTATGCCCGTAGATATAGGATCAAGCAGTGAATATCCAATCATAAATAGGCATATGAGTCCACATTTAGAGTTGAAAAGTAGTGCAGGTTATTTTTCAAATTAATTTAATGGGACAAGGGGGTTTCCGATTAATTTTGTAGGACCAAGGGTTTTTCTACATAAGAAAAAGGCTTAGAGATTTTTTTGACACAGCTAGGCCGTTGGGCCAGTATTTTCTTTCCTTCTTTTTAATAACAATTTAACCTAAAATAATTTGATTTATCCTGATAGATGACAATGTTAAAATAAATATTCTCAGAATATTTTGTCACAATATACTTGACTAACAACTTAAGAGATTATTAAATTGTTTAAAAACCCCTAATAATTTTCAAAATTGTTAGGAAAAGCCTACTATTCAAAATCTTTATGAAAAAACTCTTGCTATATTTCATTTAGCCTTTAATCCCTTCAACTGTTTAGATATTATAAGCAACTGTTTAGATATTACAGTCAATTGCTTAAATATTACGACAACTAGCATAAAGGAGTTTTTTTATTTGGCCTGGGGTTTTTTACACAAGTTTGAGCCTATGAACTTTTCTTCCCTTTCCCTTTTTTCCCCTTAACTCGGCTGTTTTGATCAAGATTGAAAGCTAGGATACAAATTAAAACACATGTAGTCATGCCCATAGTCACAAATTCGTGATTCGGCAATAATTCGGCGAGGTCGAAAATTCGGATTCGGAGAACTATTCGGAAAAAATCCGCAGGTATTCGGGAAAGATTCGGTAAGTGTTTGGGAAATGTTCGGGAAGGATTTCGAGAAAAAAATTAATATAAAACTAATATATGAGACGGTAGATTTTGATTTCGTGAATTATTTGCTGTTTTTTGAATAATTCGTTTTTTTGAATAATTAGCGAATAATTCGGGAATTATTCACGAATAATTCGGCAATAATGCGGCACGTTCGGTGATGACGAATAATTCACAAATTTAATCGGCAGTCACATAATTCGCGAATTATTCGCGAATTATGTGACTATGGTCATGCCAGGACTAATTATTCCAAAATTTTTAAAGATAATTCAAATCAAATACCACAATTTTTTAATTTTGGTTTTGCTTTCTGTTTTTGTATTTATGTTTTTTTTCTTGGAAAAAGAAATACCTTAGTTTATAATTAAAATATATATATATATATATATATATATATATATATATATATAAAGAAATAATATATTGCAAGTCAAGTTAGTCCATATATATATGCTTCTTTTTGTCCAGAAACGATACTTCCATTTTAAACCCATGAGGAAACTTATAGATAGTTTCCCTCCATACATCTAATTTCTTTTTTACTACTAGTATTTACTATACCTAATTCAATTATATCAGAGTAGATTTCTCATCTCACCGCCAAATGTTAGGTTTTTTTTTTACAGTAGGATGGATTTAATAAAATGACTGGTAAAGAGGATTAGAGAGCACAAAAGAGGAGAACAAGAAGGAGATGAGCTGACTCGAGTTTATCTATTACATAAACCCCTGTAGTACTGCTTGTTAAACTAATACAGTCAGAGGTAAAATTTTGACAGTAAAGATGAAAGGAGAGGATTTTTGAATAACTGTAATGTTTTGGAGAGGATACATGAAATATTGAAGTTGGGGATGATTTTGGAAATAGATAAGTTTTCGGGTGATATACGGAAGAAAACCAATTTTCACAAAATCTTTTCCTTGAGCTACTCGACAACATCGAACTTATCTTACAACATATCAAAGAAAAAATGCTTGTGAAAAATGTCGCTCAATTTCAAATCAATACCAATAGGCTTGGTATATTATTCTTTTGATATAGCTTCCTGTTTTTCCTCAATTCTGCATAACATCTTGGTTGCTTATAACTATCACGTCTCTTGTATGGTCAATAGACCTTAAAACATCTCAATATATTAATTTGGTAGGACATGCATGCAAGCATACACATATACAAAAGGCTTGAAATCACACCAGTAATATACATTCTTGTGCTTATTTCACAGCATATAAGTTGAGCGAAGCATACAAAGAGCGATTAACAAACACAATTGTGTGCTTCTCCGATTCGAGTTGATCGAGGACCTTTACTTTGATTTGATATCATTGCCCCGATATGGTGTTTCCCTCTTTGCCTCCTAGTTCTCGCCGATCTAAACAATTTCACTGGCTCCACCCACATGATCTGCACCTGTACCCTATCTCAAATCATCAAAAAAGAATTTACAGGTAGAGATTTTGCGGCCGTCCCTTCAATTTTCTTCAACAACCCCAGGAAACTTTAGGGTTCCCCTCTGTTGTTTTTTTCCACGTGAAAGCAATTTGGGTTAGTGGGGCCCATTTGATTGGAGAGAGAACCAAAATCTTTTGGCTGCACCATTTCATATCTTGTTTCCATTTGCATTTGTGTTGGGGTCAAAAATTACAACCCGGTTGACTAAGTCAATGTCAAAATCAACACTAAACCAAGTGGGTCCGATCTCAAGCAAGCGGGCGTAAGCCCAAATCAAGAACAGACATGGAAGGGGCCAGTCCCATGACGAAAATAATGAAGGTATAAATTAGTTTAATATATTTTTGTAAATAAATATATGGCAAAGGGGCAAAAGGCCCAAAATTTTGTAAGCCTCATGGTTTATGTGCAAAAAGAAATAGGTACATGAGGTATGGGGAGCCACAAGTGCGATATGAAAAAGCCTAAGGAGCTATATGTAAAGTGTGTAGCCTATAAAAGGCAAATATGGTGAGAAAATCAATAACAATTTTTCATTTCTCTTAAAAATTCGAAGGTTTGTGCCTCCATCTTCTCTCTCTCTCAAGTTTTTTTTCTATTCCTCTTCATTTCCAATTAAATCAAGAGCTTAGCTCTCTTTTCTCAAAACTAAATAAAGTTTTACCATAAAACTCTCGAAGGAGAGTTCAGATCTCCCATCAAATCCCTGAAAGGGAAATTTTTAATCTCACCTTCCTTTTTTCCTAAGATCCAGCAAAAAGAGAGGTGGGGGGAAGAAAATCCGCCTCCAAAAATCCCACTTTGGGAGGATCCAAGACTCAAGGGAGAAAAACGGGGTCTCCTTTGATTATCTCCGAAAATCTTTGAGGAGCTCAACTTCAAGATCCAAATTCTCAAAAGAGTTTGACCCCAAAATCCAGACCTTTTAGGGGTTTAACCCCAAATAAAAATTATTTTTCTTCTAAGGGTTTAACTTCAAAGTCTCTCGTGAGTTCAACTTCCAGTCCAGAGGCTAAGCCCTTTTTTTTTTTCCGTTGGTGTCCAACGTCCATGTGCAGGGCGCATGATCCGCTGGCGTCCAGCACCCACACGCCACACGCGTGACCCGCGGGCGTCCAGCGCCCATTCGCCATGTACGTGACCTACGGGTGCCCATCGCCCGCGCGCCACTCACGCGTCTTTATGACGCTCCTCACCCATCTTTTTCCCTCATGTTCCACGCTAAAAATACATCCCCTGTTAGAAAAAAATTTCTAACAGGGCGCTGCCCCGCAACTCATAAAGGGGATGCTAACCCTCTTGACCGCTAGTCTGCTATCCGGATAGCGGGACCCCCATAAACTCTGTGAGGCCTCCGATGCATCCAAGTCCTCTTCAAAACATAACACACGCACACCGCACATTGAGTTCGCATGACCAGTTTTATCCGTCAATCGGAAGTTCTCTCGCTTCAAAAGCGAGGGGTAATTAACGACAGTTTAGTCCGCGGCTGCCGGCGATTCGAATTCCCATAATCAATAAATCCCAGCCTACCCTAGGCAGGGGGAATCTGTATACACCTGAAAAGCGGCGCGTATTCCCATCTCAATGGTGTGACGAAAAACACCCTACAGATTCTGGCACGTCCGGTGGGACCTTTTTTCTCCTCCCATATTTCGGGCTAAACGCTCATGCGAACTTAATTAACATATATATATTGATTGCCTGTACTGAAATCATGCTTCTTTGTGCAGGATAACAGCTTTCCAACCACAATCTTCAAATTTAACGAGAATGTCTCCAAGGACCAGTTCAATCTTTGAGGTAACTCCGATCCTGTACGTTGTCAAGATTAACGCCCGCGTGGTTCTCCCTGCAAGTCTTAGCCGGTAATGGGAGGAATCACCCCGTCAATTTGGTTCCGTCATCATCTATCCTACATCTGGCAGAGGCCTTGGCAAACCAAGCAGCCAAACCGACCTCAAGGGGCAGGTGGCCAAACGTTGTGATCGCCAGAGCATCCCACCCTAAATGCAAATCTGTATTCGAACGGCTCTCTACTGTTCCGACTGGGGGTAAGGCCTTTAACACCAATGATCCTACAAAGCATCTCCAGCAAGTTCAGACGGTGACCTTGACAATCGCGCGAGCGGGTGTCTTCTCTAGACTCTCTATCAGTCGGTCTACGACGTCTTCCCGAAAAGTCAATGCCTCCCAAGTGCTCAAAATAGAAAGGTTGAGACAGAAGCAGTTCAGGTATCGAGCCAACAAGAAGGCCAGAACTCCGGCCAAGCGGAATCTTGTGAGGTTCCGAGAGCAGGGTTACCCCGCGACGACGGCTGAGTTGGCTGTAAAAGTCAGTTATTCCTTCGAACCTCTGAAGTAGGTTCAGAAAAACGCCATGGCTGCCAGAATCAAGAAGACAACAATCCGAACGATGCTACAAAGAGACGTGTCCGAGGCTCACATAGAAAACATGACACCGTCTTTTCAAGAGTCTATTAGGCACTCTGTGCCGCGCTTGAGCAATGGGGCAAAGCCAGAAAAGATGCACCAGCACCACTCAAGAACTCGGTCACCAGTTGTCTTCAATCGATTTTCCGTTACCGAAACAGAAGGGCCACGACAACAACCCGCAAAATCAGCTGCCAATGATGAAAAGACGGCCGGATATATTATCCATACGGTCTACATGGTGGGCACGCGTCCCAACGACAACCTGCGCAGCAAAAGCAAGGATGGAGCCGCCACATCCCAAGCCCAATCTGGCTTGAATGTAGTTGCCACTTCCCAAGATCAGCCGCCTCCGCATGACGATGAAAACCCTCTTGATGAGACCGATAGGCAGAAAGACCCCTCAGTCTATGTGGAGTCAAGCTCGGATAGTGAGAGAAAGCCGACTTTCTGCCCTAGGATTGCAGAGCAGAAGCTGCTTCAAGAGCTTCGAAAATAGCTCAGGAACAAAGATAAAGAGATGGTCATGCTTTACTCCAAAATCGACGACTTGACGAATGCTGTGATGCAGCTCATGGCTCAAATTACCTGGAACCATGCAATCAAGCGCAAGTTTCCACTCATGAGCCGGATGATAATGACCCGAAGCAACCAATGTCTGTCTTTTTAGGTTCGAACATAGGCGAGCCATATGAAAGTCGGCCACATTCCACTTATGGGGATGCCTTGGCCCAAGATGGCATCATCCCGGTAGCACAAGATCGGATAATAGATTTGGTCACCGGCAAAGTTAAAACATTGGTGGCCAAAGCAAAAAATCAGAAAGAAATTGGCAATAGTGGGCGACCATATCCCGCACAACACGATCTGATCGAGTTCCCCAGTGGCTACGTCATTCCTAAGTTCGGAAGATTTGACGGGAAGGGAAATGCAAATCAGCACGTCGCCCACTGATTGATCTGATTTTTTATGTGTAGTAGTTAACCGCAATCAATAACGGTGTCGCGTGTAGCTAGACGGGTCGTTCTCAGGGAAACGTTGAATTTTTTAATCTTATTTTAGGCATGTTGAGAAAGAAAGGATGAAGAATAAAGAATGGTGAAGAATGGTTGTAGTTCTAGATCTACGTCAAACACGGATGCAAGATATAGATCTAGATTAACTACGGATGTAAGTTTTATAGTAGAAGGGGGCTTGTAGGGTTCATTAAGATTTAGTAGTCATGGATGATTAATTAAAGATTACTCTTTTTATTTTTAATAGATTTAAAACTAGATCGACAATGATGCATGTAGATTAGGGTTTCTGGAGGGAAAAGGGTTCCCACTCTTAACCCCTATCTTGACATGGATCTCCGTTCATGTCCGGCCTTTACCAAAACAATCATTAATCTAATCTCTAATCGCGGTCGAGACTAGCAATAAATTGATTGCGCGCCTGATTAGGATGTTAATGATTCTTTTGGTAATGTTTATAAACTTTATAAGACGTAAAAAGAGTTTAAGGATCTTCATCATCCATTAATCTACCATAATCCAACGAACCCTAACAAGCGGAGAATTACTCGCTCATGTTGGGAAAAGAAAAGATAGAAATCATGAAGAAAATAAAATGCAATAGAATAAAACTATCTTTATTAATCAACAAGATCAAGTACACTTTGTTTCCTTAGAAAATGATTACACAACCCTAGTTTGCTACTCGATCTCTTCTAAGGAGGTAGATGAACTGTCAATGATCAACCAGGATTCTTGAGCCGTCTTGGACTTCGTGATCTCGTAGGTTTGATTCCTTCAAACTTTAGCCCTTGGTCTTTTATATAGCCCTCAAAGAAGAAAACCTAGTTATCATATATGGTGACTTCCTAATATGGTGACTTTCCATATAGGGTGACTTTCCTAATATGGTGACTTTCCATATATGGTAACTAGTTGTTAGGATCCCAACAAGAAAATCCAGGACCCTAACTCCTCAGAAGTGCGGCGGAACCGCGGCGTAATGGTGGGTTTGGCCACGGATCCGCGGTGGATTAGGAGGATCGTGGGTTCGTTTCTCTGGAGGCTTCTTCTGGTGACATATATAGACTATTTTGGTATCTGGAATTTGAAAATCTTCTCTACGTCTCTGCCAGAATTGATTTCTTCAATTTACTTTACTATTTCGGCAGATTTGATCTGTAATACCCAGTTCTCTTGCGCACCAATACCCGTATTTTTATAAAAGACTACTAAGAAAAAATTTAATCATTTATATTTAGAATTATTTTGTTTTGACCTAGCCCTAATTTATCTAAACCTTTTTATCTCTCCCTTTTATTTTACCCTAAATCCCGGCCCAAACTTACTATTTATTTTTCTCCAAATTTCTTTCCCCATTCCTATTTAACTCCAAGCCCAAGACAAAATAATGTATAATTTCCTCATTTTAAAACCTCAGCCCAAAATCCATAATCCAAACCCTAAGTCCCCTTCTCCTTTATTATTTCCCTCCTTCTTTTCATTTTTCCCGGCCCATCTCTTTCCCCCTTCCCAATTAACCTTAATTCCTCCTCAGCCCGCTCCCTTTTATTCCTTAACAAAATAAATAGAACAATATGTATATTTAGCCGGCCCACTTCCAATTCTTTCCCTTTACAAATTAAATTAAACTAATAACCTATTAGGCCGGCCCAGCCCAGCTACCTGAACCATCAAACCCGACCCGACCCGCTTCTTAACCTTTCTTCCTCCCCACAGAAATATTTCCCGCTCCGTTTTTCCTTCTTTCCTCTACGTCGCCCCCACGTCGCCACTCCCCGACTCTCTCACGCCCACGACCGCACGCGCGCGCTACCTCCCTTCCCCCGACCCCGTCTCCTGTTAGTTATATGTATGCCCTAGAGGCCATTACTGTACATAAGATGTATATTGTAGTGGATGTTGGGACATATATAGGGAGGACTTTCTTGCTCGACATGATAGTATGCTATCTGGTTACTCTTTACCTTAACGTGTATACTGATTGTCTCTCTGCTACTTGTTGGTAAAGCCCTTAGGATGTGTACTTGACTACCTGGACTATGATGCAGATCATACTAGTGGGGACATGGTAGTCCATAAGTACATCCTTCAAGGTCCCTAGTCGTGGGTGTATCGAGACGGGGCATCGATATACCAGAGTAGACTAGCGTATACCTTCTCGACCCATACAGATGGGCGATGGATGATCCCATATCCATTGGTGTTTGACATCAGAGATGATATACGGGTGCTCAGTGAAGACTGTGTATACTGGACGGACTCGCCGAGAACTCCCAGATGGTATTATACCTTACGTCAGATGGCAGTTCTCTGGTGACACTGGTACAGAGTAGTCTGTTGACCCGAGATCGTCATAGAGTCTTGTGTGATTCCCACTGTGCTTTGATTCCCACCTTACCACGTCCAAGAGGGCTTCCAAAACGGTGGTTTTTGGGTACAGTCCCGAATCACATGGAGGCAATGAGCGATAGAAAGGGATTCGTCTCTCCCGGTATAGGGAGTTGATGTTGCGCTATGTTCGATTGGCTATAACCGGAAATCCCTGGCCAGGGTTGTTGAGATTTACTGGTAAGTGTTACCAGTAGTTTCTCGAACTGTTATAGACCTCATATCGACACGACTTATCGAGCTATTGGGGTCTGACGTTTACCACCCCTAGGCGAGATATGCGACATATCAGACGACGAGACCGGACTGTACGGTAAGTGTTACTGGTTGGATTCACAGGAGTGTGAGCGGGCTTGCTCGTCGATCTTCTGATCGCTCAATACCCGGGTGGCCGTTACGTTTAGCAGACCTCTTGCGGCTTGTGGGTGTTTGATATGATCATCACTTGCTACCGGCGTATTGACGAGTCTTCAGAGTCCTACACAGAGGTTTCCTGGCTCAAGAGAAACGATATTGGAGCGCATATGAGATATGTGCGGGACCGAGAATAATACCAGTATGTGATACTGTATTTAATTCTCGCGAATTGTATCATTGGTCGGTTATATGTGATATAGCCGGGTTACCGAATCAAGTGTTGATTCGATACATTGATACACTTGATATTAGTCGGTTATATGCGATATGACCGGATCGTTAAATCAAGTGTTGATTTAAAGATTTAATGTATAATTATATATTTGATATATTACTTTACATTAACTAGTATTTGTTCACTTTAAATGGATTTTCTCACTTGATGTGCACATTGTATATGTGATATACTTTTGTACACTAGTTTGTATCATGTTTGATGATACATGCAAGCTTGGGTGTAGGTTTACTTTAAACCATGATTAAGTGATTGGTTAGGGTTTGATTTGTTTACTTATTCATTTATTTATTTTGGAAAGAAAATGAAATGGTTGCTTCTTTTGTTCTTTTCTTTGAAGCTTCAAGAAGCTTTGACCATTTTGTCTTCTTCTCCTAAACCTAACCATTCACTTAACCTTGGTTCATTCTCTACACTTAACCTTGGTTGCTATTATGATAAGAATGAATGGGATTTTCTTTTTAAGTTAATTCATATATACTTATCATATCATCATCTTCATCTTCTTCTTTTTCTTCAAGAAGAAAAAGCTTGCTACCAACAATGGCAACTTGAGAAAAAGAGTGAGAAATCCAATTCTAAAGTGAACCCACTTCCTATTTCTTCATCCTCTACCTCTTGCCAAGTAGTATAGGGTGTTTTCTTCACAAGTTTCTTGACTTGGTGAAGTTGGAGCTTGATCTTGTGTTGCCTCGACGTAGATCATCTTCGGCATCGAAGTCGATGACCTAGCCCGCCCATTTCTCCGATGAAGCCGACGCTAGAGCCCGGGATCCGATGATCGCAGCGAGTGGACTTCATCATGGAGCTATGGAGGTGGAGGACCGGATCTACAAAGGTTGTATTTTCGTTTACTCTTAGTTAAGTTGTTAACTAGTTGTATGTTTCGCCTAAAATTCTAGTTAACGATCTAGTCTAGGATTTCTCGGCACCTCTAAAATTTGAATTGGCATGGTTGATGCCTTGTGAGACTTCTTGTGCGTGCCTAGGAACCCTTCAGTGGTATCAGAGCCTAGCTAGAGCCTTAGGCGAAGTGTAGACAACGTTTGAAACCCGATCAAACCGAAACCTTAATTCCAAAATGCTCTCTGGACTTTTTTCAAAAACTGGGTTTTTTCCAGATTAAAAATGCTTAAAAAATTCAGCAGGAAATTCTAAGAATTACGGTGCAAAAATTACCTAATGATGTATCTAAAGCGCGGCGGAACCGCGGCATTAGCCGCCTATTGCGGCGGTTCCGCGCCCATTTAGTCTTTTCAGTCAACCATTTTTGCACAGTAACTTCTTTATTTAAATGCTGAGTTTTATGGGAATTTTTAATATTTACTCAAGAGTTGAGTTTTCTGGGTTGTATTGGGAGTTCGAAGATTCGATCGGATTATCAAACTTTGTCTAAGTGTTTTCCGGATAATTTGTAGAATATGTTAAAAAGTTCGACCGGATGTAAATACCCAATCTTTCCCCTGCCGGGAAATTTCCAATTGTTGGACTTTTCCGTAGTTTAATAACGTTCTAAGTAGTGCAAGTAACGCGATGGTCCCTCTAGAAGACAACAAACCTTAACTCGATTATGTGATCGTCTTGAACTGCCCTTTGAACCTTCGGGTTTGGGGCGGTACGGCGTGCCACATGTGAGGCGTTGGCTTGACCCTTCTACGGCTGGACCGTTAGTACTGAGGCATGAACTGAATGTTTTTAGACTTATTTCATGTGTTGAGCTGTTTCGGGAAAACTTGGGTGTTCGAATGTTCGATCGGAAAGTTTAACATTTCTATTTATCCGGAATGTGATACAACAATTGGAATTCACAAGTAGTTATGAGATAACTGAATGAATGTTATAAATCTAGCGGTTTAGTCTCACTTGATCAGTTGCCACGGAATTTTGATGTGATCAAAAGTCCGTCGCAATCACGTAGCGTACGCGGATACTCGCCGGATAAACTTAATAGACAGCTACACCCCATAGCCCCGACCAAGTGACTGTAGGAGAACCCGTCGCCGAAAGCATCCGTTCGGGTGATAGCGGCAGCGGTGTTCCGCCTTGGTGCACTTCGTCGACGGCATCGGGGGTGCGGCCGTCTACTAAAGTTTGCGACGAGCATTCGATCAGGATGTCGGGAATCTTGTTGAATTACCCGACTTGATATTGAAAAGTGTTTTCAATAAAGAGACTAAATTGCGGGGTTTATAATTGTTAGGCATGCGATGTCTAAGGAATTCATTTGATTATGCATGCGATGTCTATGAAAGTTGCGGATTCCAACTGTTGTAGTTTTACACTTTCTTTTCTGTGACCGTAAGTGTAATATGCGATATCGCCGGTTTCGTTGCTATATGTCAATGACAATTGGGATGCACATATTTACTTACGTTGATGACATGTGATGTTATGTGTTGCTGGATATGTTATATTGGATCGTCGTGTTTGAATAGCCGGGGGGTTTTTTATGTGAGATGAGTGTTTTTCATTTTCATTCATGTAAAAACTTGTATGTAATATTCTTTTATTGGGGCACTTCCAGGTTGCGGAAGATGTCACCGTTTGTATATTATTACTTTTCCGCACTAGGATAGACCCAAGGAGGAGGGCACAAGTAACCGGGTTCTGGAGTCCAGTGGGAGACCAACTCGAGGAGTCGAGTCCGGGTCTCCTAACTCTAGAATTGGTAGGGTTGCTTGCCGCTCTCGTAGGGTCTTGGGGGTGTGGGTTTGGCTATTCATCGCGACCGTGAATCCGTGTTTTATACTGGCTCGTATTGAAAACACGGACATCCTAGTATATCCAATATTTCATATGTTTCTTCTGCTGCGATATCTGTGATGTGATCATTTGATGTTCTGTGATAGATACTGTATATAGTATATATGATATATTATATAGACGTTACTTATGTTTTACACCCGCGCTAGCCCTGCCCCGCTCTATCGTTAGTTACCTAACCTAACGATGCACGAGGGGACATCGAGGTGAATGCGGATGGCATAAGTGTACGTCGTATTTATCTGTGATGTTTAGGTACTTAAATGATGGGACTTCATTAATGTGATTAATGAAAGAAAAGAAACCTAAGATGTTGTAGAATCGAATTTCAAAATAAAATATGTAGCTACAGTTCTTGCTTTGCACAGCGGTATATATGATATATCCTGCACCTTATTCGATAAGGAAAGGACCGAGATCCCTTCACCGGGAGTGACTCCTTTAGCAGTAACAGGCAGATGCTACACACTCGGCTTTTCTTTTGATTGCCTTAAGAGTTTTTGCTTTGCACAGTGATATATATGATATATCCCGCACCTCAATTCGACGAGGAAAGGGCCGACGATCCCTTCACCGGGAGTGACCCCTTTAGCAAAACTAGAAAAGCCTCAAAGACACTCCATTTTAAAATTCATTCGATCCTACAATGATATCAAGTTCATTACGCAATAGGTTTTCAGAAAAACCTGTCGTAGCCCTCCGTCATTTCAGATAAGTAGTAGTTAGTATTCGTGCTATGTTTTTTGGCTTGCGTCAAGGCGTAGTGTGCGGTAGCTAACTAGTATTTATCTGCTTATGCATATGATGCAGATTGGATTAGGGTAGTCGTGCGACTTTGTTGGCCTGCGTCAAGGGTCGTGCGGGTGGGTTTAATTCAATCAGGAAATGACGGGTTGAACTTGACTAGCGCACTATGGTTTGTTGGCCTGCGTCCAAGGTCATAGGACGCTAGGGGCAAAATTATCGGGAATTTCAGGTGTTGAAAATTTGCAATGAAATTGCATACCTTCTATGAGATAGTTGGATCCCGATGCCCGCTGCGAGTAATTGTTACTCCTGGGAGAGTTTTACACATTACAATTAGCCGATCAAGTAGGTGTCTAGAAAGGTGTCAACGGGGTTATGCCTCTGGGAAAACGAGGTTTACATTAATTAGGTTCGTGCGAAAGCACGGGGGACCTCCCTCAAAGTACCGACACTGGCCTGGCTGAAAGATTGACGAACTTGTAGTGTGTAATTAATCCCGGCTAGTCTTTCCTTTTAGGGTTTTGAAGGAAGATTTGATAAAAACAGTGGGAGCCATCCTGATTAGATAAAATAATAACCAATCTATTCTTGCAAGAGCGCACGCTGAGTGTTTTCTTCTCTCTCTCCAGGGTAGCGACCATTTCACACCTTAATCAAGATAATAATACGGATAATTGACCGAACCCGCTTGTTATACTGAGCTGGGGAACGTTGGTCCCGCTCCAACTTATAATTGTTATAAGACAGAGCAGGAAATTGGGGAATACCAGAATTTCCGTGCCGCCCCAAACGAGGAAAGTGCATATGATGCATCATCTTCGGGTGTGTTCGTTACACGGAAACTGTTTTCTCAATATCCTCTACGTCCTGGGTATTTGATACCAGATCAGGATCCCAGATATGTAATCTGTTACATAGGGCTACAGATAGGTAGAGAACTGGGAACGGGTGATAATTTTCATGAGGCAGAAAACGGGGCAAGTGTTGCAGCCAAGTCTGTCGGTCACTGTCACCCTGTATTTTCAATACATTGATTCTGAATGAATGTTATTAGATACCGAACCTGATATACAAAATCATATCAGTCTCTTTATTAGTAAAGAAATGATAAAATTTTGTATTGTTGGATAATGTTTTGAACATTTCCTATATCAAAAGTTGATCGGTTCAGGCACGTTATCTAAAAGCATTGATGTTCTAAATCAAACTACAGTTTTTAAGTATACAGAACACACACAAGAGGAAGAGTTCAGAAATGAACGAATCCTTCTTGAGGCATTGTAGACTATGTCATATCAATGTGACCCGACTAGCTGAAGTTACATGTAGATGCATATTTAAATCAGTTTGAATTTCCATCTTGTGAAACTTGCCAGTCATGTCACAAAGATATAATGACACCAGCTCTGTTTATTGGAAACAGAGAAAGAGTTAGTGAACTCTTGGGATGATACATGTTGATGTATGTAGGTCTCCTGTCTACACATGCCAAGACCGGTTCTTTGTATATCATTACATTCTCTGATAATCTCTCAAGATTCAGACATATGTTCCTGTTGAAACACAAGTCCGAATCTTTTGAAATATTCACAGAATATAAGTAAGAAGTAGAGAACCAAAATACGGGTATAAAGTATTATGTCTTTTGATGTGATCAAGGAGGAGAATACTTGAGCACGGAACTCTTGGGCTATTTTAAGAAGAATGAGATTCTCTCTCAGTATTACTCCTCTGAATACACCACAGCACAACGGTTGTATCAGGGCGGAGCAATAACACCCTATATGATATGGTGTGCTCTATGATGAGTACTACTGAGTTACCTATTTCCTTTTGGGAGTTATGCATTTATGAAGTTGCATACCTATTGAATAAGGTTCTAATCAAATCAGTAGCCTACCGCTTAATATGTGATATGGAAGGGAAGAGCCCATATCTTAAGTTAGTTAAGATTTGGGGTTGTCCGGCCTATGTCTAAAAGCAAAATCTGGACAAGATCGAGGCTAGGTCAGTTCTGTAGAACTGGAAACGTTCCAGCTATACAAACTACTTCAGATGATTTGATAGAACCAAAGGATTCAGTAGATTCCAACGAACCTCAGCCTCTCCGCCGATCTAGTAGGGTTCCTCACCCATCTGAGAGTTACTTCGGTTTCTCTATGACAGTGGGAGCGAGGATTGCATCATGAAATGATGACCCAACTAGTTTCGACCTGGCCATCAAGAGTGGGACTCTGTAAGAATGGCTGGATGCTTAGCGATCTGAGATGAAATCCTTATACACCAACAAAGTATGGACTTTGGTTGCTATATCTGAAGGGTTAAATCCCCATCAGGAGCAAGTATATCTTGAGAAGATTACTTGGTGTAGATGGAAAAGTTGAGACTTTCAAAGCTAGACTTGTTAAAAGTTTGCATCATTTACCAGTCGTGGATTATGATGAAACCTTTTTCAAGTAGCTATGCTTAAGTCCATCTAGATCCTACTTGCCACGGCTACATACCATGACTACGCTATCTGGTGGTTGGGTGTCATGACAGATCTTCTAAAATGATGTTTTGGAAGAGAGCATCTATAAGTACACAGCCAGAGAACTTCGTAGATAGTGGGAGCAGCGGAAACGTGTGCAAGATGTTTTATGTGATGAAGTAGGCATCGCGGAATTGGAACATCTGTTTTGATGAGTTAGTCAAAGAGTTTGACATCATCAAAATGGTATATGAATCTTGTATATACAAAAGGGTAGTAGGGAGTATGGAAGTGATCCTCATAGAGTACGTAGATGACATACTCTTGATAGGGAAGGAGTTTCCTATGCTACGCTCGGTCAATCTCCGCTTATCACAAGGATTCTCCAGATAGGATCAAAGTGATATCTCCTCCATCCTGAGCTTTCATCTATGAGATAGATGTTATTTGGGTGTTAGTATACTCACTAGCTGTAGTGAGATGGTATCAATTGATCCTGGGGAGAATCACTGGAAAGGTTCCAGGGTGATAAGGACGACTAAATGTCAGTCACAGGCATTGTCTTTACCCTCAGTAAAGGGACGGTATGTTGGAAGAGTTCCAAGCTAGATACCGTGGCATACTAGACGATAAAGGCTGGATACATCGCTACTTAAGATGCTACCAAAGAGGAAGTCTGGGTGTATATTAGTTCATGAGATGAACTTCGTTCCTCCCATTGTGTGACAATGGAGTTGTGGCTTATGCCAAGGAACGTCCGTCCCATCAGTGATCCATACGTATTCTAAGGCAACATCACCTGATCATGGAGATAGTTGATCTCCAGGGTGATCGAGGTTAGGACAGCAGACTCAGAGGACAACACGGCGGATCCACTCACAAAGGCCAATTCCCAGAGAGAGACTTTTATGGGATGGTTGAGTATGAGATACTACAACCACTGCTACAGATGGCCCTAGCGCAAGTGGGAGATTGTTAGTTATATGTATGCCCTAGAGGCCATTACTGTAAATAGGATGAATATTGTAGTGGATGCTGGGACATATATAGGGAGGACTTTCTTGCTCGACATGATAGTATGCTATCTGGTTACTCTTTACCTTAACGTGTATACTGATTGTCTCTCTGCTACTTGTTGGTAAAGCCCTTAGGATGTGTACTTGACTACCTGGACTATGATGCAGATCATACTAGTGGGGACATGGTAGTCCATAAGTACATCCTTCAAGGTCCCTAGTCGTGGGTGTATCGAGACGGGGCATCGATATACCAGAGTAGACTAGCGTATACCTTCTCGACCCATACAGATGGGCGATGGATGATCCCATATCCATTGGTGTTTGACATCAGAGATGATATACGGGTGCTCAGTGAAGACTGGGTACACTGGATGGACTCGCCGAGAACTCCCAGATGGTATTATACCTTACGTCAGATGGCAGTTCTCTGGTGACACTGGTACAGAGTAGTCTGTTGACCCGAGATCGTCATAAAGTCTTGTGTGATTACCACTGTGCTTTTATTTCCACCTTACCACGTCCAAGAGGGCGTGCAAAACGGTGGTTTTTGGGTACAGTCCCGAATCACATGGAGGCAATGAGCGATAGGAGGGGATTCGTCTCTCCCGGTATAGGGAGTTGATGTTGCGCTGTGTTTGATTGTCTATAACCGGAAATCCCTGGCCAGGGTTGTTGAGATTTACTGGTAAGTGTTACCAGTACTTTCTCAAACTGTTATAGACCTCATATCGACACGACTTATTGAGCTATTGGGGTCTGACGTTTACCACCCCTAGGCGAGATATTCGACATATCAGACGACGAGACCGGACTGTACGGTAAGTGTTACTGGTTGGATTCACAGGAGTGTGAGCAGGCTTGCTCTTCGATCTTCTGATCGCTCAATACCAGGGTGGCCGTTACGTTTAGCAGACCGCTTGCGGCTTGTGGGTGTTTGATATGATCATCACCTGCTACCGGCGTATTGACGAGTCTTTAGAGTCCTACACAGAGGTTTCCTGGCTCAAGCGAAACGAAATAGGAGCGCATATGAGATATGTGCGGGACCGAGAATAATACCAGTATGTGATACTGTATTTAATTCTCGCGAATTGTATCATTGGTCGGTTATATGTGATATAGCCGGGTTACCGAATCAAGTGTTGATTCGATACATTGATACACTTGATGTTAGTCGGTTATATGCGATATGACCGGATCGTTAAATCAAGTGTTGATTTAAAGATTTAATGTATAATTATATATTTGATATATTACTTTACATTAACTAGTATTTGTTCACTTTAAATGGATTTTCTCACTTGATGTGCACATTGTATATGTGATATACTTTTGTACACTAGTTTGTATCATGTTTGATGATACATGCAAGCTTGGGTGTAAGTTTACTTTAAACCATGATTAAGTGATTGGTTAGGGTTTGATTTGTTTACTTATTCATTTATTTATTTTGGAAAGAAAATGAAATGGTTGCTTCTTTTGTTCTTTTCTTTGAAGCTTCAAGAAGCTTTGACCATTTTGTCTTCTTCTCCTAAACCTAACCATTCACTTAACCTTGGTTCATTCTCTACACTTAACCTTGGTTGCTATTATGATAAGAATGAATGGGATTTTCTTTTTAAGTTAATTCATATATACTTATCATATCATCATCTTCATCTTCTTCTTCTTCTTCAAGAAGAAAAAGCTTGCTACCAACAATGGCAACTTGAGAAAAAGAGTGAGAAATCCAATTCTAAAGTGAACCCACTTCCTATTTCTTCATCCTCTAACTCTTGACAAGTAGTATAGGGTGTTTTCTTCACAAGTTTCTTGACTTGGTGAAGTTGGAGCTTGATCTTGTGTTGCCTCGACGTAGATCATCTTCGGCATCGAAGTCGATGACCTAGCCCGCCCATTTCTCCGAAGAAGCCGACGCTAGAGCCTGGGATCCGATGATCGCAGCGAGTGGACTTCATCACGGAGCTATGGAGGTGGAGGACCGGATCTACAAAGGTTGTACTTTCGTTTACTCTTAGTTAAGTTGTTTACTAGTTGTATGTTTCGCCTAAAATTCTAGTTAACGATCTAGTCTAGGGTTTCTCGGCACCTCTAAAATTTGAAATTGGCATGGTTGATGCCTTGTGAGACTTCTTGTGCGTGCCTAGGAACCCTTCATCTCCATCGCTCTCGATCCTTCTCTTTCTCTCCTCCCTATCTCTCTTCTCCCCACTCCTCTCCTCCTTCCCTCACTCCCGCTCTCTCTCCCTTCACACCCCCTGCAAACACGACTGACGAATCCCGCCTCACCTCCTCCATCACTTACCCCCATCGCCGACGAGCTACCTTGCCTCTTCCACCTCACCCCCTCCTTTTTACTCCGACGAACCCCGAGCCACCTCACTTCGACCCTCTCCCCTTACTGCACCCCTCGTCGAGCTTCCCCATTGCCCCTCACCTGCTCACCGGCGCACCCTATCGCCGCTGCACTCACCTCCGACGAGCCGACCTCAACAACCCGAGGCCACCTCACTGCAACACCCGAGTTCTCTCTCTCTCGTTTCCCCCTCATCTGTTAGTGTATATGCCCTAGAGGCCATTACTGTATCATACTAGTTTGTATATTACTTAATGGAAGCTTGGGATATTCACCTTGTATATACAATCTTACTCAAAATAGTAGTATGCTACTTGGTTTGTTTCTACTTCAATGTGTACATGTGTTTATTTTAGTATATCACCTATACACATTAGTGTAGCCCTTAGGATCTTTGCTTGATTACCAGCGTTGTGATGGCAGTCACACTAGTGGGGGCTGGGTAATCTATAAGCACATCCTTATGCAGGTCCCTAGTCGCAGGACTATCGAGACAGGGCATCGATACTCCGGAGTAGACTAGCGCATGCGCTTCTCATCCCAGAGTGGGAGACGGTCTGTCCCACAGCCGTCAGTACGTCGTACTGGAGATAGTATGCGGGTGCTCGTTGGGTTACGAGTACACTGGACAGGACTCGTCGGGAACTGCCCGGTTGGTATTATACCTATCGTCAGTTATCAGTTCCCAGGTGACATGAGTACAGCTTAGTCCGCTGACTTGACACTGTCACTTCGCCTCGAGTGTGTTCCCACCGTACTTTGATTACTACCCTACCACGGCTCAAAGGAGTCGTGCAAACAGGTGGTAGTTGGGTGCAGTCCCGAAGCACTTGGAGGCAGTGACGGTTAGACACGATTCGTCTCTCCCGGTATTGGGGGTTGGCATCGCGCTGTGTCTAGGAGAGCCATTACACGAGTAGTCCCTAGCCAGGGTAATCGAGATATACTGGTAGGCTTCCAGTGTTATCTCAGGGTGTTTTGGGCTTCACTCCGACACGACTTGTACCGCTATTAGGGGACTGACGTTTACCGCCCCCAAGGCCCGCCATGCGATGTATCAGACGAACAGACCGGACTGTACGGAGATTGTCACATTCAGGCTCAGTAGGAGTTCAGATGGGTTTCACCTCGTCAGTCTTCTTGTCGGCATCTACCTGGGGACCGTTACGCACAGCTAGTGCCGCTTGCGGTCTGTGGTTAAACCCACTGCCAGCGTAGTGTCAAGTCTTTAGAGTCCCACACAGAAAGCTATTCGTCTTTAGGCAAAAGAGTAGAGGTCGCATGGTTTTGCGGCAGGTCGCATGGTTTTGCGACAGGGTTCGGTCGCGTCCGTGCACTTGTGCACGTACAGTGTCCGGACAGTTTACACTAGCGGGCTTTGGTTTAAGCCAGATCCTAGTGTATGTATTGGGATTGGATTTATCCAGTTTGTATTCGTGTTCCTCGGAACGCGGATGCGGGTGTGTATGCACAGTTGACGGAGAGACAGAGGCAGAGGATTCTCATTAGGGTTGTTGACCGTTGACCGTTGACTATTGACTTTTTGCTCAACCCTAATGAGAATATATGATATGTGATTAACAATTATATTAATTAAGTATTATGGTGACATGGTTGTTGAGGGATTGACTTTGTTGACTTGTTGACTTTGTTGACCGGTTGACTAGGCTTGACTAGTTGACCATCATGATAACTATAGCTATCATTTCATGGCAAAGACTTTTGCTTGCTTGCTCTTTTGTGCAAAATGAGTGCATGAAATGATATGGCTATGGTTGCTTAAACCATCACATAATACTTGATTGATATGAGGTGTTATGATTGTTTTGGATTATGAGAGCCAAATGAGAAAAGTCTTCTCTCATTCTTTCATGCTCATTCTCTCTCTTGTTCTTGAGCTCTCATCTTCCTCCTCTTGCTCTCCCTCTCTTGACTCTATGGTTCACTTGTCTCATGAGTTGAGAACCAAGAACCATAGATAAAATCCCATACAAACTCTTCTCTACTCACTCTATTTCACAAGGTTTAGCAAACCAAGTGAACTAGTTTCTTCAAAGACCGAAGAAGGAGCCAAAGGTTGAAGCTTTCGAGGTGGATCTATCTTCGGCGCAAGGAGACGACGGAGTGAAGGCGATCCGGACGACCATCGAAGCTTGAAGACGAAGGAGTTCGAGAAATAGAAAGGTATAACCCCCTAACCGAGTAGTTAGCAACTCGTAGTTAGGTTGTTAGTTAGATATTTAACAAAGATCCGGGTTTTAAGTCCATGTTACCACCTCTAAGAAAATCGTTTTTTATCAAATTCCGCATGCCCGAAAGTACCGGGAGAGGTAGCATGGACTTACAGTGGTATCAGAGCCTAGTTAAACTCTATCTAACATGTTAGCAAGTAACTAGAAGATCGATCAAAGAAAAAGTCACGAAAACGAACCCGAGAATTTCAAGTTTCTGCCGATTTTTATTCTGTTCAAAAGTTGATAATTTTCATCTTAAAAATCGGCTCAGGCTTTTGTGTGAACACCCACCAAATTTGGTCCAACGATCGAGTCAAAGCGCCGCGGAAACACGGCGGGAGCACGCTCCCGCCGCGGATCCGCGGCCGAGTTGACTCGGCCGAGGTCCAAGTTTGGTGCAGTGTTTTACTGGGGTTGTTTTGGGATTTTTGGAATATATATTTTCTGCCCAGATTTTCCAGAACGAAAATTTTATTTTTGGGGTCCTGAAAATCCGTATTTTTGATCGAACTTCTAAAAGACTATTGCTGACGGGTTTTTCTGTGATGTGATATTTGTATTGAACGTCTGCTAATCGCTATATGTCGATTAGTGGGGGTTATACAAATCTGTAATCTGTAATGTTGCTGGAATGTGTATATGAATATGTTGGATTGTCGCTGGTGAATAGCCGGGGGTTGTGAGACGAGAGTTTTCTTTTCTTTCAATTCTTGTAAATTTGTAAATTGGTGTAATAATTATTTGTATGACCGCACAACCGGGTCGGGGTTGTAGCCGTCATTGTATAATTTCTTTTTACTGTTTTTTCTCCTAGGATAGACCCATGGAGGGGGTGCACAAACTACCGGGTATGCCGAAGTGCCGAGTGGCCTACTCACGGGGATGAGGGAGGTTGCTTCGCTTCGGGTACTTGGCGGGTAGTTTGCCGCACCCGTAGGGGTCTTGGGTGGGGTATTGGCTATTCACCGCGACCGTGTAATCTGCTTTTCGTTACAGGCTCATACGAATTGCAGGTTCCTAGTATATCCAATGTGTTCATCTGTGATCTGAAATGTCTATCATTGCATTATATCTATATATGATATTATTTAGGCGTTGCTTATGTTTTACAGCCGCGCTAGCCCAGCCCCCGCTCTGTCGTTAGTTAAGTAACCTAACGGGTAATGACGGGGCCCAGTGGCGAATGCGAATGGCATAAGCGTACGTCATATTTTGGTTGTTTTCTGCAATGGTAGGATTAAATGATGGGACGCATTAAAAGAACTAATGCAAGAATATCACGCATTAAAAGAACTAATGCAAGAAAATAAACCAAGTAAAAGTCGTTGGAACACTTTCGAAAAACCACTCGGTTCTTTTCAAAACAAACTTTTAAATGCGGAGTTTGAGCCACTCCTTTTAAAAGCTATCTCGTTCCATCGACTAAATCAAGTTCACTACGTTCACGGTTTCGCCAAAACCATTCGTAGCCCTCCGTCGTTTCACATGAATAGTCAATAGTATTCAAGCTGTGTTTGTTTGCCAAAGTCAAGGCATAGTGATTGGTAGCTATTGGGTATTCATGTGTAGCATAGATAGATGCGTTGGTTTGGAACAGTCGTACTGCCTTGTTGGCCAAAGTCAAGGGTAGGTACGGGTGGATTCAAATTAACCTGGAGAACGACGGGTAGAACTTGACATGTGACTTATGATTTGTTGGCCAAAGTCAAGGTCATAAGAGCATGGGGCAAAAATCCACATCGGGAGTTTCAAAAGTACTGAAACTTGCTAGAGTTGCATACCATTTGGAGTGTGATGATTCTGGTAGGATTCCTTCAGTTTCGTCACGCGATGATATTTGGATCCCGATCCTACTGTGAGTATATGCTACTCCTCGGGAAATTTCTCACTTAACGATCAATGCTATAAACCTAGTAGGTGTCTAGAAAGGTGTTAGCGGGGCTACGCTCCCAGGGAAAAGAGGTTATTTAATTAAGGAACTTCGCGAAAGTGTTGGAAAACCTCCCTCGAAGTACCGACACCAGCCTGGCCGAACGGTTAAGCAAGTATTGTACGGTGAGATTGATCCTGACTAGTTCTTCCTTTTTGGTTTGAGGAGGGATTTGAGAAACAGTGGGAGCCATCCTGTTTAGAAAAACTAAAAACCACTCTAAACTTGCAAGAGCATCATGCTGAGTGTTTCTTCTTCTCTCTCCTAATTGCAGCGACCAATCGACATGACTAGACTTAAGTTACTCCTAGATAAAAACATACTGACAGGGCCAAACTACAAAGATTGGCTCAGGAATGTCAAAATGGCAATCACTTACGATAAGCTGGGGTATCTTCTTACCACCAAAGCTCCCCCTGTCCCAAGTCCCACTTCCAGCGTCGCGGATAAGGAAATCCGTAAGACCTGGGAGATTGATAGCGCGAAGGCCAAGTGCCTCGTACTTGCCTCGATGGACAACGAACATCAGAGGAGGCACGAGAATATGGACCTTGAATCCATATTTCTCCATACAAAAGAACTGTATGGAGAGCAATCTCGTATCGCAAGATACGAAGTGTCGAAGAAGTTATTTTCGGCAAGGTTGGCCATCGGATCATCGGTAGCGGAACACTTGCTTAAGATGATTGGCTTCATTGAGGAGCTCGCGGAACTTGGAACCACGTTGGAGAATGAGCTCTATACGGACTTGATTCTCCAGTCCCTTCCTTCCACTTACGCCCAGTTTATACTGAACTTCAACTTACAAGAAAAAGAAGTTGAACTTTCAGAACCCCTCAACATGCTGAGGAGTGCAGATGGCACCCTACAGAAAGGTAGGGAACCATCCACTTTGTTTGTAGGAGGATCTTCCTCTTCTAGGTCCAAGGCGAAAGCCAAGGGAAAGAAGAAGAAAACCTCTGCCAAACCAAGGGGCGGTGTTAGTAAAGTGGATACGAAGGGAAAAGCAAAAGCAACAAAGATAGCGGGGAAGCTTGTGGATAAGGAAGAATGCTTCTATTGTCATAAGAAAGGTCACTGGAAGCATGATTGCAGGGCTTGGAAAGCCAGAACACAGGAATTGAAGCAGGTTGCGGCTTCAGCTTCAGGTGTGTTTGTTATTGAAAACTGTCTTTCAATAAACTTTACTTCCTGGGTATTGGATACCGGATCAGGATCTCATATCTGTAATTCTTTGCAGGCGTTGAGAAACCGTAGTGTTTTGAAAGCAGGTGACATGACCCTCAGAGTTGCGAACGGAGCTAGCATGGATGCTAAAGCCATGGGGGACTATCACCTGGGAATGTCAGATGGACATGTTTTGGTTTTACGTAATTGCTTTTTTGTACCCAACGCAACATGTAATATCATTTCTGTATCTTTAGTTTCTAAAGAAGGTTATGAATTTGCGTTTGTAAGTAATGTTGTAAACATTCACCTTAATCAAGTTTTGATTGGGTCAGGTACATTGAGCAATGGTATATACGTATTAAACCAACCACAGATTTTCAATGTCCAGAATACACACAAAAGAAAGTCTCCAGAAATAAATCAGACTTTCTTATGGCATTGTAGCCTGGGTCACATCAATGAGAGAAGATTGACGAAGTTACATACAGAAGGATATTTGAATCCGTTCGAATATCAATCGTATGCCACTTGTCAATCCTGTCTCAAAGGAAAGATGATAAAGACTCCGTTCACTGGACACGGAGTAAGAGCGAGCGAGCTCTTGGGACTCGTACACAGCGACGTGTGCGGTCCAATGTCTACACATGCACGAAGCGGTTATTCTTACTTCATTACTTTTACGGATGACTTCTCAAGGTACGGTTATGTCTTCTTAATGAAACATAAGTCCGAGGCCTTTGGAAAATTCCAGGAGTATAAGAATGAAGTAGAAAAACAAACCGGAAAAAGTATCAAGATCCTAAGATCGGATCAAGGTGGAGAATACTTAAGTGCCGAGTTCCTGGATTATTTAAAAGAGAACGGAATTCTCTCTCAGCTTACTCCTCTATACACTCCGCAACATAACGGTGTATCGGAGAGACGGAACCGAACCCTATTGGATATGGTTCGGTCCATGATGGGTAACGCTGAGTTACCACGATCATTCTGGGGATATGCGCTAGAATTAGCTGCATACCTTTTGAACCGAGTTCCTACTAAGACTGTGCCTACTACACCATATGAGATGTGGTGTGGGAAGAGACCCTATCTTAAGCACATTAAGACATGGGGATGTCCAGCTTTTGTTAAAAAGCAGCATGCGGACAAGCTCGAGGCACGCTCAGTACAGTGTAAGTTCGTGGGATATCCAAAGAACTCCAAGGGATATTTCTTCTACTGTTAAGAGGAACAAAAAGTTCTTGTTTCTCGTCATGCCTACTTCTTGGAAACTGAGTTTTTGGAAACCCAGATAAGTGGGAGCACAGTAGAACTGGAAGAAATTCCAGAACCACAGACTATTACTGAAAGCTTAGTGGAACCAGAGGGTTCAAAAGAACAGGACATTCCTATGCCGCTCCGCAGGAGTAGTAGGCAGTCTCATCCGCCCGAGAGATACTACGGTTTTCTCATAGACGGGGATAGAGAGGATTGCATCATAGATTATGATGAGCCTACTAGCTTCCAGCAAGCCGTTCAGAGCGTCGACTCGGTAAAATGGCTGGATGCAATGCTAACCGAAATGGAGTCCATGTACACCAACAAAGTATGGACGTTGGACATTGCTCCAGACGGGGTAAAACCCGTAGGATGCAAGTGGATCTTCAAAAGGAAGATTGGTGTAGATGGACAGGTTGAGACCTATAAAGCTAGACTTGTTGCAAAGGGTTTCCGTCAAAGACCTGGGTTGGACTATGACGAAACCTTTTCTCCAGTGGCTATGCTGAAATCCATTCGGATCCTTCTTGCCATTGCTGCCTTCCACGATTATGAGATCTGGCAAATGGACGTAAAGACCGCTTTTCTAAATAGAAATTTAGAGGAGTGTGTCTATATGGACCAACCAGAGGGTTTCATTCAGAGTGGGAGCAGCGGAAAGGTGTGCAAGTTGCTTAAGTCCATTTACGGACTAAAGCAGGCATCGCGGAGTTAGAACATCTGTTTTGATGAGACGGTCAAGGAATTTGGCTTTATCAAAAATCCAGATGAACCATGCATCTATAGTAGATTTGTAGCGAGAACTGTAGTATTCCTCATTTTATACGTGGATGACATTCTCTTAATAGGAAATGACATTCCTATGCTACAATCTGTCAAGGGGTTCTTGTCACACAGGTTCTCCATGAAAGACCTGGGTGATGCCTCGTACATTCTGGGTATCCGGATCTACCGTGACAGATCCAAGAGGATATTAGGACTTTCGCAGTCCAGGTACATCGACGCCATACTGAAGAGATTCAGTATGGAAGATTCCAAGCGCGGTAACCTACCGGCTTGTCACGGGATCACCCTCTCTAAAGAGATGTCTCCTAAGACTGATTTGGAGAGGGATCGCATGTCGATTATACCCTACGCTTCTGCGGTAGGCTCTATAATGTATGCGATGTTGTGTACCAGACCGGATGTAGCTTATGCACTGAGTGTGGTAAGCCGGTATCAGTCAAACCCTGGGGAGAAACACTGGATAGCGGTAAAGAACATTCTCAAGTACCTGAGAAGGACTAAGGAGATGTTCTTGGTGTATGGCGGAAAAGACCTCCAGATCGAGGCCTTTGCTGACTCCAGCTTCCAGAGTGACAAGGATGATTCCAAGTCCATGTCGGGTTTTGTCTTTACCCTCAATGGAGGGGCGGTGTGTTGGAAGAGTTCCAAATAGGAAACCGTTGCAGACTCGACGATGGAAGCGGAATACATCGCTGCATCTGATGCCGCAAAAGAAGCTGTCTGGATGAGGAAGTTCTTGAAAGAACTTCAGGTGGTTCCGTCCATTGTTGATCCAATACCTCTGTATTGCGACAACAACGGGGCTATAGCTTTAGCGAAGGAAGCCAGGTCCCATCAGAGATCCAGACACATCTTGAGGCGGTATCACCTGATCAGGGAGATCGTGGATCGCCAGGAGATCGAGGTTCGGAGAGTTGCTTCAGAAGATAACACTGCAGATCCATTCACCAAGGCCTTGCCCCAGACTCAGTTCGAGCGGCTGATCGAGATGATAGGTCTTCGATACGCCAGTACATGGCCTTAGTGTAAGTGGGAGATTGTTAGTGTATATGCCCTAGAGGCCATTACTGTATCATACTAGTTTGTATATTACTTAATGGAAGCTTGGGATATTCACCTTGTATATACAATCTTGCTCAAAATAGTAGTATGCTACTTGGTTTGTTTCTACTTCAATGTGTACTTGTGTTTATTTTAGTATATCACCTATACACATTAGTGGAGCCCTTAGGATCTTTGCTTGATTACCAGCGTTGTGATGGCAGTCACACTAGTGGGGGCTGGGTAATCTATAAGCACATCCTTATGCAGGTCCCTAGTCGCAGGACTATCGAGACAGGGCATCGATACTCCGGAGTAGACTAGCGCATGCGCTTCTCATCCCAGAGTGGGAGACGGTCTGTCCCACAGCCGTCAGTACATCGTACTGGAGATAGTATGCGGGTGCTCGTTGGGTTACGAGTACACTGGACAGGACTCGTCGGGAACTGACCGGTTGGTATTATACCTATCGTCAGTTATCAGTTCCCAGGTGACATGAGTACAGCTTAGTCCGCTGACTTGACACTGTCACTTCGCCTCGAGTGTGTTCCCACTTTACTTTGATTACTACCCTACCACGGCTCAAAGGAGTCGTGCAAACAGGTGGTAGTTGGGTGCAGTCCCAAAGCACTTGGAGGCAGTGACGGTTAGACAGGATTCGTCTCTCCCGGTATTGGGGGTTGACATCGCGCTGTGTCTAGGAGAGCCATTACACGAGTAGTCCCTGGCCAGGGCAATCGAGATATACTGGTAGGCTTCCAGTGTTATCTCAGGGTGTTTTGGGCTTCACTCCGACACGACTTGTACCGCTATTAGGGGACTGACGTTTACCACCCCCCTAGGCCCGCCATGCGATGTATCAGACGAACAGACCGGACTGTACGGAGATTGTCATATTCAGGCTCAGTAGGAGTTCAGATGGGTTTCACCTCGTCAGTCTTCTTGTCGGCATCTACCTGGGGACCGTTACGCACAGCTAGTGCCGCTTGCGGTCTGTGGTTAAACCCACTGCCAACGTAGTGTCAAGTCTTTAGAGTCCCACACAGAAAGCTATTCGCCTTTAGGAAAAAGAGTAGAGGTCGCATGGTTTTGCGGCAGGTCGCATGGTTTTGCGACAGGGTTCGGTCGCGTCCGTGCACTTGTGCACGTACAGTGTCCGGACAGTTTACACTAGCGGGCTTTGGTTTAAGCCAGATCCTAGTGTATGTATTGGGATTGGATTTATCCAGTTTGTATTCGTGTTCCTCGGAACGCGGATGCGGGTGTGTATGCACAGTTGACGGAGAGACAGAGGCAGAGGATTCTCATTAGGGTTGTTGACCGTTGACCGTTGACTATTGACTTTTTGCTCAACCCTAATGAGAATATATGATATGTGATTAAAAATTATATTAATTAAGTATTATGGTGACATGGTTGTTGAGGGATTGACTTTGTTGACTTGTTGACCGGTTGACTAGGCTTGACTAGTTGACCATCATGATAACTATAGCTATCATTTCATGGCAAAGACTTTTTCTTGCTTGCTCTTTTGTGCAAAATGAGTGCATGAAATGATATGGCTATGGTTGCTTAAACCATCACATAATACTTGATTGATATGAGGTGTTATGATTGTTTTGGATTATGAGAGCCAAATGAGAAAAGTCTTCTCTCATTCTTTCATGCTCATTCTCTCTCTTGTTCTTGAGCTCTCATCTTCCTCCTCTCCCTCTCCCTCTCTTGACTCTATGGTTCACTTGTCTCATGAGTTGAGAACCAAGAACCATAGATAAAATCCCATACAAACTCTTCTCTACTCACTCTAGTTCACAAGGTTTAGCAAACCAAGTGAACTAGTTTCTTCAAAGACCGAAGAAGGAGCCAAAGGTTGAAGTTTTCGAGGTGGATCTATCTTCGGCGCAAGGAGACGACGGAGTGAAGGCGATCCGAACAACCATCGAAGCTTGAAGACGAAGGAGTTCGAGAAATAGAAAGGTATAACCCCCTAACCGAGTAGTTAGCAACTCGTAGTTAGGTTGTTAGTTAGATGTTTAATAAAGATCCGGGTTTTAAGTCCATGTTACCACCTCTAAGAAAATCATTTTTTATCAAATTCCGCATGCCCGAAAGTACCGGGAGAGGTAGCATGGACTTACATCATCACCACCGAGCACCATCGCCCCTCCGACCTCATCGTTGTCGGCCAACAACATCGCCGGCTGCCTCCTTCCACTGCGAGCTTCCCTCCAACCCAGCTCCGGTCGTCCCGGCCTGCAGCTCCAGGCCAGCCTCCCATTCCCAAAGCCAAACCATCACTGACGGCCACCCTCTCCATAGCCGAGCCCTTGCCACCTCCTCTCGACCCAAGCGAAGCCGTCATCGTCATCAACACGCCTTCCATCGCTGCCGTACCGTACCGTGCGTGGGACGGACCCACTCCCGTGTCGCGCCCGTGCCAAGTCTCCGTGTCACCGCAGACCCACTCCCGTGTCGCGCCCGTGCCCAGTCTCCGTGTCACCATAGACCAACTCACGTGTCGCGCCCCCGTGCTCAGTTGTTGTGCCGCGCCTGTGTCGTGTCGTGCCCGCCTCTGGACCAGGTCCCATACCGCACCGTGCCTGCCTCCGTGTCATCACCAGGCCCAGCACCGCGTCGCGCCCGCATCATCACCAGGCCCAGTTCCGTGTCGCGCCGTGCCACGCACTACGCCCACTGCCGTATCACGCCCGCGTCGCCACCGCGTCGCCACCGCGTCCAGTACCGGGTCACCGCGCACCGCGCTCGCGCCACGTGCCGTATCCAGCGTCGCGCTGTCCCGTGTGTCGGGAAAAACCCTGCTGCGGCGTCGCTTCCATATCGAGCGACCGAGGTAAGTACCCTACTTGCTACATGCTAGTTATTACTGTTACATTCCTAAAATCTATTAATTCCGTGTTTAAAACTCGTGAGTTCTTATATGACATAAGTGCTTGATGCAAAACCCGAACGAAGAACTTCCATTAAACTGACGGAACTCGATTACATATACTGGACCGTGTGGCAATGAACATTGTGGTGAAATTTGACTGGAGAATTTAATCGTTATTGGCTTAAACGATCATCCCCAAGTACACCCGTTAAAACTGAATATTTCCCGCGTCTGAAACTTGTTAAAATCATAATTAATTGTGTACATATTGAAATGATGCGTTCGAGGGCTCAAATCGAAGACGACTCGACGACTTGTAACCCTATACAAGTTCTTAATTGTTTATGTACTGAAATTATGACGAGAATTGGTTCGGAGAGCGGCTCTGGACTGCAGTCCAGAGCAGCTCTGGTTGTTGTTTTATGTCTCATAATGCTTACCCCTTCGCTGCCTGAACTTGTTTGTTGCGGAACCCTGCATTTTATTGAATATAAATCTGTTATATAAAAAACGCAAGTGATTTCACCCCTTTATATCGTCGTTTACTATTTAAGATGCAATTTAAAAGATCGGGACGTATAGCAGTCCTAAACAGAACCAGAACTGATACTCTAGTGTTGAACAGTGCATAACATCTGACGTAGAGACGCGATTGAGAATCCGTCTAGTGAGTTAGAAACCTTATTGAAAACCCTAAATTTCATTCAACTGTAGTGTCGCTAAACTCTGATCGCAACTGGGATTAAAATGCGTTACGAAATGGAATTCTGATTCTGAAACCGGATTTCCAGCAGTGAACGCTTAAAATGAAATGGCCATATCTAGTGATCCTGAAACCCGATTAACATGAAATCAATTTTAATGGTTAGATAATTAAACATGCTGCTTACCCCCTTTTTATTGTTTCGCTAATTTTGCGCATATGTTTTATGATAAATTATACAAGTGGTAGGACACCGACTTATGACATCTTAATCATGCATGAATTATCGTATTCTCATCATATTACATATATGTTATTGCATTGGTAACCTAGTGATCATGTGCATTACCCAGTGTTAGGTTTTAGCGTTTGATTGTGGCAAGTACGTTAGTGTTTAAGCATGAATGGACAAGGGAAAGTGACACGTACTTGTACACAATCAGTGGACCCTATTGATTAATTGCATTGTCGATATCTGTGGGGCGTGTATAAGTGTGACTATAATTGGTATGGGACAATTATGGAAGCACTTGTATGAGTGTCACAGATAAGGAACCAAACACTGTCCATTTATCTTGGGTATCAGTCGGGACATACTTGATGGAGATCCTGTCTTCAGTTCTCGAGCATGCTTGTCATGGAACGACCGGTATTTGAGTTTATGGTTGGCGTTTGATGTAGACCACGGGGTGTAGGGTAGTTTGAGTGTGAGTTCAACAGGATCTGGGGAACCCCATGCCGACACATATGGAGATATATGGAGTTATATAGGGATATCACTGATTATTAGCGAGCGACTCGGGCCCGTGTTCCCTTGTCCTTGGGTCCTACCCTTGGGTGGGGGATACTCACGAGTGGTTAACTCTCACACTTGGACTAACGATAGGCTTAGTGACCTGTACAGTGAGACTTAAAGACTGATAGGGATAGTGACATTGACATGCATTGCTTACTGAATCGACACACCTGACATACTATTTTACTGCTTTACTGTTCACCTGCTCTATTAGACACCCACATTGGCTACTTCATGTTCACATCTTTACTATCTTGATTTACTGTTATATATTCATTATTACTGTACGAGTTACCATTTTTATCTATATATATTGCTATCGCGTCGCTCTGACGACCTGAGTATGCATGCTCAGAGTGAGAAGTGGATCTAGCTTGGACCAGGACCAGATGTACATCGCGGACATCTTGATCAGCTACCCAGAGCTATACTCTTTTGATCTCCATCAGGTTAGTTCTTTGTATTTGTTTTGATTCAGTTACTGCATTTCTCATTACCTGTGCATTGTTTACTGATTACCACGTAAAGCTAGAAGCCGAAGTGTGACTACGGAGAGATATTACCTCGACCGTAGAAGCATGGCTGGCCTTGTCAACCCCTCGTATTCTGTATTTTGGGAAGCGGGGCGTGACATGGTTTTGTTGGTATCAGAGCCAAGTTTTGTTTCGATTGGGATTGCAGTTTCCGTGTAATGCTTGACAATCTAAGACATCCTTCGGTCTAGATTGTAAACTTGTTATTCTTAATCTTGATTCACATAGTGTATTCTGGTATCCATCCGCTAGAGTTTCGGGTGACTTAATAGAGTTACGTGGTTGTAATTGTGAACTGCAGCATAGTTACAATACTGTACTCTGTTTGAGTGACTTGGAGTTATACAGTTGATTTCCACTTGTTTGAACTTCATCGCACCCGATATTATTGATTCCTTGCCTAATCCATATTGTATTTTAATTCTTATAGCTTGTGCCTTATACCGTCCTCAAAATTGTTGTTTCAGGACCATGTTTTCCAACGACTCTTCTTCTATCTCCACTCCCCAGAATCAGACCGTAGAGATTCTGAATGCGCTGCAAAGTCTGAAGGAAGCCCAGGAGCGAACAAACGACCTGTTAGCTGAGGGACTAAGAAGGCAGATGACTCAGGCACCAACGAAAGTCCCCAATCGTAAAGGGATCCCTGTTAGACGAGGAAAATAGGTGAAGATGAAGCGCCCACTTGTTCCCCCACGACAGAAGCAGCAGAAGACCCAATATTGTGGATACTGCAAGAGGCCAGGACACATTCAGAGGGATTGTTGTCACGCCAAAGGGAAATGCCTAATTTGCGGATCCAGCGAACACTTTATCAATGATTGCCCTAAAAGGAAGGAGCTACAAGGAGGCGGTTCGTCAACACTCTCCACTTCTGCTAAGTGATGGTTATTTCGTGGTTCGAGCTTCGAGGAACAGTACGGACCCAGCACAGGATTCAACTCGCATGACGAGATTGCAGCGGTCTAGAAATCCAAGAAGAGTTATCGCGTTTTCTGCTTTCAAAAAAAAATGTGTTGTCACTACTTTGTAAATATTTCTTTTCGTTTGAAATCTTGTATCCGTCGAACTTTAGCTGAATGCAATAAAACTTTGAGTTGTGATGTATGTATCGTTCTCTTGCTTCTCGCTTTATTTATACTATTCATTGCATCGGCATTTTTAAATTTTAATTTTTCAGTCCTTGCCTACATCATATCCTCCATGTGCTACCGTATCCTTGGTTATCTTCTTAATATGTCCCAATGTCTAATCATGACTCTCTCTTTTCAGGTCATGGCCCACCTTGGAGAAGCGCCGCCTCTAGATGAGGACACACGGTCACGCGTTTTCTCGGACTACATGCTGGTAAGATCAGATGACGAGATCAACGGCCTACAGGTTATTTTCGGAAACAACGATTCCGAGGGTGAGGGATTCCCAGCCCCAGAGTCAATATAATCAGCGACTCTGACGACGATGAGGAGGACCCCGAAGAGAACCCGATAGAGGAAGATCCTGAGGAGGATCCGATAGAAGGAAATCCAGTGGAGGAAAATCCCATGGAGGAAGACCCAGCAGAAGAGGATCACGTAGAATCAGACCTCGATGAAGAAGCTCCAGCCGAGGAAGAAGGGCCAGAAGAAGAAGACCCCATGGCAGAAGAACCTCCAGTGACGATCCCTGCGGGGCGATATGAGAATGGACGCCCTTATCTGAGCGCGCGAGCCTACCGTAACCTGCTGAACCTCCACAACCGCGACTGACGTGATTTAGCTTTCGTCTCCTCTGGCCAAATAAAATCTATGTATAGTTTAGGGCCATTTTTTTTACTTTTCGAGGATACCTTGTTTAAAATTTTCTGGAATGAAATAAAATTACTGAGTTCGCTAATCTTTTGATTGTTAGTTCACGTGATGCTTTGACTGTCTCCCCTATACATTTCTTTTCTCCTGAGATTCATTAGTGTCCTTCACTTCTGCACCTTGTACCGTTTTGACTCTCGCTTAGATTAAAAAGGTGTCATACTCCGACCTCTTGAGTGAGCCATACTCCATCGTAATCCCTACCCTGGCTAGCCCCTATACACCTTTGCGCTATCTCCTATTACCCTAACTATATTTAGGAATATCGTTATTCGAAAACTTAGCTCTCCCTATTTTGTATTTATCAAATAAAAAATTGCGTGTTATTGACTACGTCTATTTTATCCGTGTTAAATGGTTTACTATCCTTCACATTTTCAATAGCGCAACTATATATCGCGCATATTTTTGTCCCATGTTTCTTATTTTTACTATGTGGGTTTCCTAAGTTATTTTAAAAACTATTTGATCGATACATCATCCTAAAATGTTTTAACCTATCACCAAATCCTTCACTATTTTATTATTGCTACTTTATTTTCCCGGGTATTGTGCTTATAGTTTGCTATTATGAAAGGTTATGCCTGATGTCATTACTTTAGCTACGCTATTTTGATATACGTACGTATGCATATATTTAGAATTTCAATTTTATCTAGCATGTCTCGAATGTTATTGTTCGTTACTACTATTTTCTTTTGTACATATAGTTGCTCCTATAATTGATTCTACCTTATACTTACTTAGACCTTCGATTTTCCTTTCCTGTTTAACTGATTTAAGTAAACCACTTTATGTGAGTGTTCGAGGTCGTAGCTTTTCGCGTGTTATTTTATATAGCTTATCGCTTGTTTTAAATTTCGAGGACGAAATTTTTGTAAGGGTGGTATGATGTAATATCCAGTTCTCTTGCGCACTAATATCCGTATTTTTATAAAAGACTACTTACAAAAAAATTAATCATTTATATTTAGAATTATTTTGTTTTAACCTATCCCTAATTTATCTAAACCTTTTTATCTCTCCCTTTTTTTTACCCTAAAACCCGACCAAAACTTACTATTTATTTTTCCCCAAATTTCTTTCCCTATTCCTATTTAACTGCAAGCCCAAGACAAAATAATGTAAAATTTCCCCATTTTAAAACCTCAGCCCAAAATTCATAATCCAAATCCCGAGTCCCCTTCTCCTTTATTATTTCCCTCCTTCTTTACATTTTTCCCGGCCCATCCCTTTCCCCCTTCCCAATTAACCTTAATTCCTCCTCGGCCCACTCCCTTTTATTCCTTAACAAAATAAATAGAACAATATATATATTTAGCCGGCCCACTTCCAATTCTTTCCCTTTACAAATTAAATTAAACTAATAACCTATTAGGCCGGCCCATCCCAGCTACCCGCACCCATCAAACCCGACCCGACCCGCTTCTTAACCTTTCTTCCTCCTCACAGAAATATTTCCCGCTCTGTTTTTCCTTCCTTCCTCCACGTGGCCCCCACGTCGCCACTCCCCACCTCTCTCGCGCCCACGACCGCACGCGCGCGCTACCTCCCTTCCCCCGACCCCGTCTCCATCTCTCTCGATCCCTCTCTTTCTCTCCTCCCTCTCTCTCTTCTCCCCACTCCTTTCCTCCTTCCCTCGCTCCCGCTCTCTCTCCCTTCACACCCCCTGCAAACGCGACTGACGAACCCCGCCTCACCTCCTCCATCACTTACCCCCATCGCCGACGAGCTACCTTGCCTCTTCCACCTCACCCCCTCCTTTTTACTCCGACGAACCCCGAGCCCCCTCACTTCGACCCTCTCCCCTTACTGCACCCCCTCGCCGAGCTTCCCCACTGCCCTTCACCTGCCCACCGGTGCACCCTAACGCCGCTGCACTCACCTCCGACGAGCCCACCTCAACAACCCGAGGCCACCTCACTGCAACACCCGAGTTCTCTCTCTCTCGTTCCCCCTCATCACCACCGAGCACCATCGCCCCTCCGACCTCGTCGTCGTCGGCCAACAACATCGCCGGCTGCCTCTTTCCACTGCGAGCATCCCTCTAACCCAGCTCCGGTCGTCCCGGGCTGCAGCTCCAAGCCAGCCTCCCATTCCCAAAGCCAAACTATCACCGACGGCCACCCTCTCCATAGCCAAGCCCCTGCCACCTCCTCTCGACACAAGCGAAGCCGTCATCGTCATCAACACGCCTTCCGTCGCTGCCATGCCGTACCGTGCGTAGGACGGACCCACTCCCGTGTCGCGCCCATGCCCAGTCTCCGTGTCACCGTAGACCCACTCCCGTGTCGCGCCCGTGCCTAGTCTCCGTGTCACCACAGACCCACTCATGTGTCGCGTCCCGTGCTCAGTTGCTGTGCTGTGCCTGTGTCGTGTCGTGCCCACCTCCAGACCAGGTCCCGTGCCGCACCGTGCCTGCCTCCGTGTCATCACCAGGCCCAGCATCGCGTCGCGCCCGCATCATCACCAGGCCCAGTTCCATGTCGTGCCATGCCACGCACCGAGCTAGTACCACGCCCACTGCCGTATCACGCCCGCGTCGCCACCGCGTCCAGTACCGGGTCACCGCGCACCGTGCTCGTGCAGCGTGCCGTATCCAGCGTCGCACTGTCCCGTGTGTCGGGACAAACCCTGCTGCGACGTCGTTTCCATATCAACCGAACGAGGCAAGTACGCTACTTGCTACATGCTAGTTATTACTGTTACATTCCTAAAATCTATTAATTCCGTGTTTAAAACTCGTGAGATCTTATATGATATAAGTGCTTGATGCAAAACCCGAACGAAGAACTTCCATTAAACTGACGGAACTCGATTACATATTCTGGCCCGTGTGGCAATGAACATTGTGGTGAAATTTGACTGGAGAATTTAATCATTATTGGCTTAAACGATCATCCCCAAGTACACCCATTAAAACTGAATATTTCCCGCGTCTGAAACTTGTTAAAATAATAATTAATTGTGTACATATTGAAATGATGCGTTCGAGGGTTCAAATCGAAGCCGACTCTACGACCTATAACCCTTTGCAAGTTCTTAATTGTTTATGTACTGAAGTTATGACGAGAATTGGTTCGGAGAGCGGCTCTGGACTGCAGTCCAGAGCAGCTCTGGTTGTTGTTTTATGTCTCATAATGGTTACCCCTTCGCTGCCTGAACTTGTTTGTTGCGGAACCCTGCATTTTATTCAATATCAATCTGTTATCTAAATAACGCAAGTGATTTCACCCCTTTATATCATCGTTTACTATTTAAGATGCAATTTAAAAGATCGGGACGTATAGCAGTCCCAAACAGAACCAGAACTGATACTCTAGTGTTGAACAGTGCATAACTTCTGACGTAGAGATGCGATTGAGAATCCATCTAGTGTGTTAGAAACCTTATTGAAAACCATAAATTTCATTCAACTGTAGTGTCGCTAAATTCTGATCGCAACTGGGATTAAAATGCGTTACGAAACGGACTTCTGATACTGAAACCGGATTTCCAGCAGTGAACGCTTAAAATAAAATGGCCATATCTAGTGATCCTGAAACCCGATTATCATGAAATCAATTTTAATGGTTAGGTAATTAAACATGCTGCTTACCCTCTTTTTATTGTTTCGCTAAATTTTGCGTATATGTTTTATGATAAATTATACAAGTGGTAGGACACCGACTTATGACATCTTAATCATGCCTGAATTATCGTATTCTCATCACATTGCATATATGTTATTACATTGGTAACCTAGTGATTATGTGCATTACCCAGTGTTAGGTTTTAGCGTTTGATTGTGGCAAGTACGTTAGTGTTTAAGCATGAATGGACAAGTGAAAGTGAGACGTACTTGTACACAATCAGTGGACCCTATTGATTTATTGTATTGTCGACGTCTGTGGGGCATGTATAAGTGTGACTATAATTGGTATGGGACAATTATGGAAGCACTTGTATGAGTGTCACAGGTAAGACACCAAACACTGTCCATTTATCTTGGGTATCAGTCGGGACATGCTTGATGGAGATCCTGTCTCCAGTTCTCGCGCAAGCTTGTCATGGACCGACCGGTATTTGAGTTTATGGTTGGCGTTTGATGTAGACCACGGGGTGTGGGGTAGTTTGAGTGTGAGTTCAACAGGATCTCGGGAGACCCATGCCGGCACATATGGAGATATATGGAGTTATATAGGGATATCACTGATTATTAGCAAGCGACTCGGGCCCGTGTTCCCTTGTCCTTGGGTCCTATCCTTGGGTGGGGGATACTCACGAGTGGTTGACTCTCACACATGGACTGACGATAGGCTTAGGGACCTGTACAGTGAGACTTAAAGACTGATAGGGATAGTGACATTGACATGCATTGCTTACTGAATCGACACACCTGACTTACTATTTTACTGCTTTACTGTTCACCTGCTCTATTAGACACCCGCATTGGCTACTTCATGTTCACATCTTTACTATCTTGATTTACTGTTATATATTCATTATTACTGTACGAGTTACCATTTTTATCTATATATATATTGCTATCGCGTCGCTCTGACGACCTGAGTATGCATGCTCAGAGTGAGCAGTAGATCTAGCATGGACCAGGATCAGACGTACATCGCGGACATCTTGGTCAGCTACCCAGAGCTATACTCTTTTGATCTCCATCAGGTTAGTTATTTGTATTTGTTTTGATTCAGTTACTGCATTTCTCATTACCTGTGCATTTTTTACTGATTACCACGTAAAGTTAGAAGCCGAAGTGTGACTACGGAGAGATATTACCTCGACCGTAAGAGCATGGCTGGCCTTGTCAACCCCTCGTATTCCGTATTTTGGGAAGCGGGGCGTGAAATGATCTCGATAACTCGAATTTCCTTGATTCCAGTCCTGAAATAATTTCTGCACAATTATTTCACTAAATAATATTAGTAGAATTTGTTTTTATTGAGATATTATCTTTAACCATTTGTCATGATATTTTAGTTTTAAGAGAATATGTCAAAGGTATTTAATAAGGTAAGCATATTAAATGGGCCAAATGTTACATGGATATTATATGCTTACTTTTTCCTTCATAATATTAATTATAATATATAAACACATGAAAATAGTATTTTTACAGATAAACCCTCGTATGTGTCATATATTATAATAAACACCTTTTTTATATAGAAATAGTAGGAAAAATGTCATATTAAAAGTGCAGTTTTATCAACTGAACAAATACCCCAAAACTTAACTTTGATCGTCCCGAGCAAACTAGTTATTCAAGAGAAGGAGAAAGAAGAAAAAAGAAAAATCCTAAGTAGCACACTTTCGTAGGCAATACGATTGCATTGAGCACGTGCAACAAGCCGTTAAATCTCTAGGTGTCCCTAGTAGGAGGAGTGTTGTCTCCTGAGGGTTTTCAGCGGATTACACCCACAAAATCCTATAATAAAAGAAACATAATGAAAGTTACATACAAAAATAAGAATTATGAAAGAAAGAACTTGAAAATAAGAGTTTTCAACTACACCAGTTTTTCAGTTGCTATGAGCCCTATCTTAATGATCATGAAAAAATGTTAGAAATCACGCCATCTCTCAATAAGACATAGCCTTTAGTCTTCCTCCCTATCTTTCTTCCAAACATTGATCATATACCCCTACGTGTGTGTAAAAGATATCTCTACACTTAGAGAATTCAATTCAAGCTATCATATTCTTGTCCATCTTCCAAATTACTTTTTAGTCGGTGAATATTTTTTTTTATTTTTTTATGAAATTGCTCACACATCATTCATGCGACCGTTAATACTTCTTGAGGTACTAACCGACCGATTACAAAATGTGCTTGCGTATTAAGATGTAATTCCTCGTCTTGCACACTTAAGGCTTAGCAGTGGCTCCCAAACCAGTTGGTCTGAGGCACTGGGTGATAAAGCACCCTAGCTATATTTTTTTATGCTGCCTTGGTAATTACAAAACCAGTGTTCATTTTTTTTCTTCACCACATATATTTTATTTTATTTTCCTTCATACTAAGGCTTTTAGACAAGATCATTTCAAGGTATCCTCTACTATCCCAAGTTTCAAGATGTGTGTAAGTGCGCATAGTAGGGTATCAACATTCAGATGTTTGGCTTCTGGAATAGGGACTATTTTTCAGACTTATTTTTATGCTCAGATTAGAAATTTCCTTCATCTTACTAACTCTTGGAAAAACAGCTCATAACTACTTATTACTAGTTTTGTTTAAGAGAACCTCTAACTTTCTTGTTTTTCTCAAACTATTCATATTTTTCATATATAATTTTTCACTTTCAAACTTTCATTAACGAATTTTTTTTGTGCTTATATATAGTATAATGCAAAGTAATGCGTAAATTAGTACAAACCTTCCCCAAACCTGTTTACAGCAGTGTCCTTACTTTTGTCATCTTTTTAAATCTCAAAAACTGTAGACTTGGGAGGAAAAGTTAGTAACGGGGACATGAAATGGTGAAAGTAAAATTCTCCCCCAAACTTATTTTTGGCTCACAATTTTGTAAAAATCATTTTCTTTCAAGTGCCAAAATATCCCCCCCCCCAAACTTGAGTAAAATAGTTTTAAGCAATTAAAATCATTGGGGGGGGTTAAAGTTATTGGTCAAAATAAAGCCTTACAAAGACCAAAAATCAACATCAACCATTCAAAATTTTTATCAATGTAACGTATAGGTCAGTGGAAGAACATGTTATATAGAGCCAAGAACAAGTGGGGAAGAGATAAGTGGTAGTATGGAAAGGGTTTGCGTGAACGTGAATGTGAGGAGATAAGAGGTGATGATAAATAAAAACAAGAATGTGAATGATCAGAAATGAGTGGAATATTGGCATTCTCGTATTTTATAAGAAGAAAGGGTGGTGGTTCAATTTCTATTGGTGGATGTTGATTAATCACAAAATCCGTGTTGTTTAGGAATGCAAGTTCGTCAGCAAAAAGTTTTTCAAAACTTTCATCGATGATGTAATTGAACATTTTGCTGTCAGTAAGTTTTCTACCAGAATTTATCATACTTGATTTGTTAAAAATTATGGAGGTAGGAGACTCGAAAAACTCATCTACCTTATTTTCAAAAGTATCCAAATCAAGTTGGCTTTATGAAATTATCAAACTTGAATTATCGGATTGTGATTCATCAACACTCACTGAAATTATAGGAAGAATAGAAGAAGAAGAACCCGAGAAAGTAGAAGGTGAAATGGGTAAACAAATTGGTGTGTCGAGTATCGCTGAACCAGATGTGGAAGATGAAGGCTGAATTTCGGTCTGCTGTTCGGTTATACAATTATGATCAACTTCAAGACACATTTAGGGTTCGGGAAGAATAATTAATGGCTCGAGATGATGACCAAAAGGAAGTGAAAGGACCTGATGAATTGATGGGACAAACTCATCCAAATTTTCGGGTTCATCATTCAATATATCCCCAACGTCAATCTCCTCATTCAAGTGAAGGTTAGAATTTTCAAACACCTCATTAAAATTATGATTTTCAATCAATTTTGATTCAAGAGTGGAAGTGTAGAGATCACAAGGGTTGGGTGTTGTTTCACTTGAAATGGACCCTTCACAATCGGGTAAATCAAACACTACAAAGTCACACAACTCATTAGACATTCTATCTCCAAATGGTGAATCATTTGGTGTACTCGATGAATCTGTGAAACCGGAGTTGTAGATTTCAGTTTGGAATGGGGAGGTTTGATTAGGAAAGGTGTACAGTTCTGTCTCACTACCCAAATTCTCACTTTGTCCCATGGCCGTATTGTATACTGAAAATTTTTGGGCTGATTTGAAATTATTAGCTTGCATCCACTCTGTTGTTTCCTTTCTAATTGGGTGCGACATTTCCACATATTTTTCTAACGTCCACTCAAGACTAGACTTGGGTGGATAAGGGGTTTCAGTATAAGATTGAAATTCTTGTAGATAATTAAAACTCCCAAATGACTGATTAGAAGGACTGTCTAGAGAAGGTGTAAAAGTCGGATAGGATTGATATGAATAGAGTGGTTGCGAACATTGGGCAGGAGTAGGATCAACATTATGATAAGCAGAATACTGATATCGGTTGATTGGTTGGCTATTCTCAATAGACATCATATATGCCACAAACCGATTATGAAATTCTTCTTTAGAAAGTGGTGGTGATGGTTGATATTGGTCCGGATTGAAACTTTGGCCGTTAGCCCTTGCTATATGCTCAGCAATGGACATGCGTCTAGGGGTGTAACACCTTAGGATGTGTTTAGTGGATAATTATATTTAAATAAATGGTTTTTAATAAAAAGTTTACAAAATTTATTTTCAAATATTTTATCAAATTTAATGAATATTTTATTAGATTTTCCTAGGCTTGCACACACTTGTGCATGTAAACTAGGGTTGAAATGGGATTAAACCATGATTAGCAACCATGGTGGGTTAAACCATTGGAATTAAGTATTTTAGGTTTTAATTAAGTGTGTTTGTTTTTTTTAACAAAAATGGAAAATAATTTGAATTTTGTTGACTTAGAGGGAAGGGGGAGGGGGGGGAGAGAGAGAGAGAGAGAGAGAGAGAATGGGCATGATGGCATTGCCATGCCTTCATTTAATGAAGAGAGAGTGAGAGAGAGAGGCGTTGACTCTTCTAAGCTCTCATTCCTTTTCTTTTTGTTAACTCTTTTCTCACAACTCTCTCACTCTCACTCATACACACACACACACACTCATTCCTCACAGCTGCAGCACTAGAAGCAACAGCATCAGCACAAGCAGCAACAGCAGCAGCCTCAAGCAGCAGCATCACGCATTAGCAGCAGCTGCAGCCCAGCAGCAGCAACAGCACTTCTTCTTCTTCTTCCCCTCCTTCTCCTGCTTCCTAGGGTCTATTGGGGTATAATTCTTAAACTCAATTCCCTTTTTTCAGCTTATGTGTAGAAGTAGCATCAGTTAGTGATAAAAGTGAGTTTTTGTGCTAATATGGTGAATTGTGTGGACTTCTGGTTAGGAGATGATTTTGTTGGTTAGCCTAGCCTAGTTAAGTATTATTAGGGCCACATAAACTGAGATTAACCCCATATTTCACGAAAATACCCTAGGTTTTCTTTTTGTGCAAAATATAACGTTTTTAAGTGAATTTTTAGTTTTCTTTGATCTTCTATAGACCCGGGTATTTCAGATAAAATCTGAGTTAACTGTAGCCTACTTTTTATACCCTGATCACACCACCAGAGGACGAGACCCCCTACCCAACTTTTGGCCACCGGTTTATTCTTTCCGGCCACAAATTGAGGCCAGATGAGGGAGTTAGGTGTTAGTGTTTTGGCTAGAGGAGTCTGCTATATTTTTAGGGTCTTTGGTATGTGCAATTTTTTAATTTTTCACCTGAGTAAGAATCCGGGACGATATATCGTTTTTCTAACACGTTTTGTTTGCGCGACACGTGTGATACGTGAGTAGGTTCTATGGTTGCTGCGTATCGCGACGTGTCGGGATAGTTTTAGACGCGTATACACACGTTTCAGCATATCGTACCCACGCGCGTTTAGTTCGCGACACGAGTTTCTCGTTTGATTTCGATATCGCGTTTTGTAGAATTTTGCTTATATATGGATTCCTTGTGTAATTCCAGGTTCGCAGGCGGGTACGTCGGACGCCGCAAAGAAGAGGAAGCAGGTGGTCGGCTACACCTAGCACGCGACCAGGTGAGTAGATTTAACATCTACGGGGAAATCACCCATATGGCGTTAAGCATCAGGGCGTAATAGGATATTTTAGTTGTATATGTTCATATAGATATACAATAGTAGCATACCTTCTTATTGCATATAGAATTGGTAGTATAGAACACTGCACTGTCACTAACGGTTCAAGCCGCACGAGCACTATTGGTATGTTACACTCACACCGTTAGTGATTTCCATGACACTCACATTATAGGATTGCTACGAATTATATATCGTCTTGATTTCCGCTTCATTAATGATTGTTATGACTTGCCGCATATTAGCATATATTTATATTCATACCATACATACTGTATATTCACTTTTGTGCATACCTTTATTGATACATCATTACCTGTGTACATGCACCCTTTATATTCATCTTAGTGCATACATATCTTGATATATCTACACTTGTGCACATATACATCGTATATCCATATTAGTGCACATGTACATTGCTACACTCACATTGCGTACATATCCATTCACACATCCATACCTATATACATACATATGTTACATACATGGGTGATATTGACATGATTTAAAAAATAAGGGACCGCACGAGACATTTTCAAAACTGGATCCTTTTGAAAAGAGCGGTTTTCCCTTTCTTTTACTCTTAGTGTCATACGACACATTGCATGGATTTACGCATTGAGTTTGAATTTATGTGATTTCTGGATTTGGGAACCGGGGTATTATTTTAAGAAAATACGCACTGTTTTAAAAACCCGGTTTCCCTTGATATGATATTTCAGTGTGTACACCATGCGTTTTCTCGGTTCCGAGACGTGTGACATGTGAACCCGAATCGAGGAGCTGGACGAGGCCAATTGCGGGTACATGGTGGACCCAGTATGGTACCCCGGCGCAAGAAAGGGATGCTGTGTATACAGACGGTAAGCCTGGCAAAGGGACTACTACCTACCGGTGATTGGTTGGACCTGGCGGTTATCCGGAGGATACTGACCAGAGTCAATAGATGGATACGGGACGATCCATACTGCCGGGGCCGAGGGCCGATTCCGCATACGGAACCCGTGGGCCGATCCGCACTGACGGGGCCCGATACTTAAGGATTTGCGTGTCGATGCTGGACACGATTATTTTATGATATTTCGAGTGCCGATGTTGGGCACTCACGATTCTATGAGTTTTACAGGATTTGAGGGCCGATGAGGGTGACGGCGCCTGAGTTTTACTGGGATTTGGGTGCATTGATGGACACCGATTATTTTTTCCACGTTGATATTCCGTGTAGATGTTATTTTATCCCATGCTCAGCATTCATTATTTCACATCTCACCATGTAGTTTTAGTACCTGATAGAGTATTTTTGCATGATTATTGCATACCCTGCTCATCATATATTGAGGTTATTGAATTGCACCTGTTAGGCATGATTATTGCGTATCCAGTTCTTCATATAGATATTATCTGTTGGCATATGTTAGAGTATTGTAGTACGTGCATACTCGCGATTACCTTTATATGTTATCTACTATTCACGAGTTGGCAACTTACCCCCGTTGTGCCACAATGTTTGCAGGTTGCCTCTCGGAGTAGTCGCGATAGGCTGTGTTCTTGTATCTTTTAATACAGATACCACTGCAGTTGGCGTGTGAGCCCTTTTGCTGATAGGTGGGTTTTTGTGCGGTATCTGTTTATTTTCCAGTTGTATACACTGTTGTATCTAGTACTCTCCATCTACTTTTCATGTATTGACTTAGAGACCAGTTGTGTGGACGATGTATATTATTTTGTACTCTGGTGTCGTACTCATTTTGAGTCGACTTTATTTATGCAGCTTCATCTTTTATGATATTTGTTTTCACTTGTACTGTTCATTTCTTCGCTACGGCGTCGTATACTATATTTGTGGTGATTGTTTTCGCCGTTGGGCATGATTGCTCCCGTTTGGGATGCCTTATCCTTATTGTATATCATTTTACTCATATATTGTCTTGTACCCGATTTCGGGGCTAGTTTTTACAAAGGAAATGCTGCCAAAATTTTTAAGATAATAACTTGAACTTTAAAGAATTTTACTAAACAACTTAAAGTTTTCTAAATGTTTTAACTAATGTTTTAACACTCACTACTTTTAAATGGTTTTGATTTCTGGGTTCGGCTTACTTAGTCGTGTTACGCCTGTAGACGTTACGCGGTTAAGTGCCGGTCATGGGCCGAACTTTGGGTCGTGACAAAGTTGGTATTAGAGCGTAGGTTTTACCTTCGGAGTGTAGGATGACCCTGGTATGATGGAGTAGGTAGCTGAAGCAGAGTGGCGTGGCGTGCGTATGTTCCGCGGCATACTCACGACACGGTACTCCGCCTAAGTGACCTTAGGACTTATTGATTGGAATTCCTTCATGATTGTATACATTCTTGTGATTCGATTTCCGTATCCATATTGGATCCTACTTTCTTTTCAGCCATTATGCCGCCAAAGACTACGAGGGCGCAGAGAGCGGCCGCGAGAGCCGAGATTTGAGTTGACTCGTCCGAGACGAGGACTGATCCGGGTAGTACACCTGTTGTACCAGAGCAAACTGTTCCTCCTACGACAGATCAGATCGCTATGCTAGGGGCCGGTATGCAGGAGATGCGCCAGAAGATAGGGTCGCTAGTCGAGATGCTTCGAGCACAGCGACCAGAGGTAGTTCCACCCGTTACGGGGACCGCGATGGTACCTACAGTACAGGCAGTTGTCCCTGTAGCTACGGAGGTTATTATGGTTTCACTATCAGAGTTCATGAGGCTGAAGCCTCCGGTCTTCACAGGCACCGATACAGCCGAGGACCCACAGGCATTTATTGATAGGATGGCCCGGATATGTTGTTCACTCAGATGCTCAGATGCGAGATGGCTAGAGTTCGCGAGCTTTCGCCTGGAAGGTGTAACCCTTCGAAAATCGTTTAGGCAGTTTTTCGGTAATCGGCTAATTTTTCAGCTTTTTCCGTAAAAAGTCAAAACAGGTATTTTTCATTGTAGACCTAATTATACAAAATTTAGATAAGATATTACTATAAATTTTTCACTAAAATGTTACTTAAAATTTTCTAGTTAAATAAATTTTTTTCGTAATTAATTTTTTTTAATATTATTTTAAGCTTTTAAGAATACCTTAAATTAGTGATAAATACAAATTTAATTAGGTAAATTTCATAATTAGGAATCTTTATAAACTAAAATAGAGTGTTAATAAATTGTATCATGACTTTGTAACATTTTAGTTTTATGGTTTGAAATTTATGAAAAAAATGAAGTAAAAAGGGGATTTTTTGAAAAAGGTTGATGTGAAATGCATTAAATGAGATTTAAGGGTTATTTTTGACCTAGAATCATCTACACAAAACCCCCACCATTTCCTCCTTGCTGCTGGCCGAGCCTCATCTGCAGAAAATTCCCCATTTCCTCACTTCTTTCTTGCTTCATTTTCATGCCAAAATCCATTAAAAATTCACAAATTCCATCTCAAATTCAAAGCAAATCCCAATCCTATCTCTCCTCAAACCAAATTTAGTTCAAAACTTGAAGAAAGGAGGCTTCTTTGGTGGCTTGATCATGCTAGGGTTCCACTTGTGAGGTGAAATTTTTAAACTAGTTGTTAAATTGTAGATTGAATGTGCTAAAATTGAAATTTGAAGTGTTAATTTAGTAGTAATTGTTTGTTTAGGAAATTCAAGAAAGGGATTTGATTTTGAATTAGGGTTTATAGCATGGTTGTTGGATTAAAGTTAGGGTTTTGGTTATCCAATTGGTTAGAATGGTTAATCGTGCGATGTTACGCTCGCTAGATCGATAAATTTGCGATATTTGCGTCGAATCGGTATGCAATTGCTTACTAGATTTTTATAAAAATTAGGATGTGATCTAATTGCGTTATATTAGCGATGTAATTAGCTTCATATACGACTACTAGAGTGCGCGAATGCGGGGTTTTTTCTAGTCGGGTTTTGGTTTTGTCGATTTCCCCGAAATGACGATTCAAGTTAAGATTTAGCGATTTTCGTGTGTTTTCCGCGCACCGAGTGCACGTTATGTTTAATTCAAGAGCGTCGATCTTTTTATATTGACTTGGTGTCATTTTAGGGGTATGTAATCTTATATTGTATGTTATGCAATGCTAGGATCGGTCGGGGAAATATCGGACACGGCGCGTAAAGGCAAGGCGGTGGTCGGATCGGATTAGCGAGGCATTCAGGTGAGTAGATGTATTTGTTAGTTGTATGTATGCCCTAGAGGCCAGTATTGTACAGATGTTGTATATTATATTGGATGCTTGGACATATATAGAGATGACTTTCTTGCTCGATATGATAGTATGCTATCTGGTTACTCTTTATCTTAACATGTACACTTGTCTCTTTATACTGTCTTAAAGTTACATGTTGGTAAAGCCCTTAGGATGTGTACTTGACTACCTGGACTATGATGCAGATCATACTAGTGGGGACATGGTAGTCCATAAGTACATCCTTCAAGGTCCCTAGTCGTGGGTGTATCGAGATGGGGCATCGATATACTAGAGTAGACTAGCGTATACGCTTCTCGACCCATGAGATGGGCGATGGATGATCCCATATCCATTGGTGTTTGACATCAGAGATGGTGTACGGGTGCTCAGTGGAGACTGGGTACACTGGACGGACTCGCCGAGAACTCCAAGATGGTATTATACCTCACGTCAGATGGCAGTTCTCAGGTGACACTTGTACAGGTTAGTCTGTAGACCCGAGATCGTCATAGAGTCTTGTGTGATTCCCACTGTGCTTTGATCTCCACCTTACCACGTCCATGAGGGCGTGCAAAACGGTGGTCTTTGGGTACAGTCCCGAGTCACATGGAGGCAATGAGCGATAGGAGGGGTTTCGTCTCTCCCGGTATTGGGTGTTGATGTTGCGCAGTGCTCGATTGGCCGTAGCAGGGAAGTCCCTGGCCAGGGCTGATCAGAGATTTGCTGGTAAGTGTTACCAGTAGTTTCTCGACCCGTTATGAGCCTCACATCGGCACGACTTATCGGGTTATTGGGGTCTGACGTTTACCACCCCTAGACTTGATATGCGACATATCAGACGAAGAGAACAGACTGTACGGTAAGTGTTACTGGTTGGATTCGCAGGAGTGTGAGCGGGCTAGCTCGTCGATCTTCTGATCGCTCAATAACCGGGTGGCCGTTATGTTTAGCAGACCGCTTGCGGCTTGTGGGTGCTTGATATGATCATCATCTGCTACCGGCGTATTGACGAGTCTTTAGAGTCCTACACAGAGGTTTCCTGGTTCAAGCGAAACGAAATAGGAGCGCATATGAGATGCGTGCGGGACCGAGAATAATGCGTGTATGTGATACCGCATTTCATTCTCGCGATATATGTTTTCGATTGGTTATATTCGATATGACCTAGTTATCGAATCATTGATTCGATAAATCGATACATTGCATACTAGTCGGTTATGTGCGACATGACCGGATCATTGAATCAAATGTTGATTTAATGATTTAATGTATAATTATATATTTGATATATTACTTTGCATTAACTAGTATTGGTTCACTTTAAACGGATTTTTCTCTCACTTGATTTACACATTGTATATGTGATATACTTTTGTGCACATTTAAGTATCATGTTTGATGATACTTGATCATATGGTTAAGTGTATGGAATTAAACCATAGTTAACTTGAGATTAGGGTTTTATTTATGAATTTATTCATTTAATTGTTTATTCATTTATTTGGATAAAGCTTAAGTGGAGAATGGTGGCATTTCTTGTTTTATGTTGAAGCTTCATGAAGCCTTGACTTTATGCAACCATTCTTGTCCACTAGCTTAACCCTAACTCTCCAAATAACCATGGTTGATTTTCTACACTTAACCTTAGTTAGAATTATGATAAGTATAGATTTTTCTTTTCATTTTATATAACTTATCATAATACTAGCTCATCTTCTTCATCTTCTTCTTCTTCTTCAAGCTTGCTACTCCAATGGCAACTTGAGTTCTAGTGAGAGAATTCCAAATCTAAAGTGAACCCATCTCCTATTTCTTCACCCTCTACCTCTTGCCATGTTGTTTTGGGTTTTCTCTTCACAAGTTTCACAACTTTGTGAAGTCGGAGCTTGAACTAGTGCAACCTCGACGTAGATCGTCTTTGACACAAAGCCGACGACCTATTCCGCACATTATTCCGATGAAGCCGACGAATGAGTCGAGGATTCATGATGGACAGCGAGGGCATGACCACGTGGAGCTAAGGAGGTGGAAATCCGGATCTACAAAGGTTGTAGCTTCCGACCTTTAGTTAATTTGTTAACTAGCTTTATCATTTCGCCTAAACTTCTAGTCTAAGATCCGTAGTCTAGGGTTTCTCGGCACCAAATTTTTTAAATTGGCATGTTCGATGCCTTGTGAGACCTTACTAGAGTGCCAAGGAACCTTTCACTGGTATCAGAGCCTAGCTAGAGCCTTAGGCGAAGTCTTGACGGATTTTGAAACCCGGACGAACCGAAAAACCAATCCCGAAATAGCTCTCTGGACTTTTTCCGAAAATGTGGTTTTTTGTGTATTAAAAATGCCGAAAAAATTCAATAAATAATTGTAAGAATTACTGTGCAAACTCAGGCGAAAGATTCATCTAAACGGCGGCGGAACCGCGGCAGAAGCCCTGCTTCTGTGGCGGTTCCGCGGTCTCCTGGTGACGTCATCATGTCTATTCTGCACAGTAACTCCTATTTAATTATTCTGGATTTTCTGGGAATATTTAAAATTTATTCCAGAGTTGAATGTTCTGGGTTGTTTTGGGGATTCAATTATTCGTTCGGGTTATCAAATTTCATCTTTGTGTTTTTCCGGATAATTTTTAGAATATGTTAAAAAGTTCGACCGGATATAAATACCCAATTTTTCCCTGTCGGGAAATTTTCAAGTGTTGGATTTTTCCGTAGTTTAACGACGTTCTAAGTAGTGCAAGTAACGCGATGGACCCTCTAGAAGACAACAAACCTTAACTCGATTATGTGACCGTCTTGAACTGCCCTTTGAACCTTCGGGTTTGGGGCAGTACGGCGTGCCACATGTGAGGCGTTGGCTTGACCCTTCTACGGCTGGACCGTTGGTACTGAGGCACGAACTGAATGTTGTTAGACTTATTTCATGTGTTGAGCTGTATCGGGAAAACTTGGGTATTCGACTGTTCGATCGGAAAGTTTAACATTTTCTGTTTATCCGGAATGAGATACAATAATTGGAATTCACAAACAGTTATGTGATAACTGAATGAATGTTATAAATCTAGCAGTTTAGTTTCACTTGATATTGAAAAGAGTTTTCGATAATGAGACTAAAATGCGGGGTTTATAACTGTTAGGCATGTGATGTCTAAGTATTTCATTTGATTAGGCATGCGATGTCTAAAGAAGTTGCGGATTCCAATTGTTGTAGTTTTACACTTTCTTTTCTGTGACCGTAAGTGTAGTATGTTCATATCGCCGGTTTCGTTGCTATACGTCAACGACAATTGGGGTATGCATACTTACTTACGTTGATGACATGTGATATTATGTGTTGCTGGATATGTTATATTGGATCGTCGTATTCGAATAGCCGGGGGTTTTTATGTGAGATGAGTGTTTTTCCTTTTCATTCATGTAAAAACTTGTATGTAATATTCTTTTATTTGGGGCACTTCCAGGTAGCGGAAGATGTCACCTTTTGTATATTATTTACTTTTCCGCATTAGGATAGACCCAAGGAGGGGAGCACAAGTAACCGGGTTCTGGGGTCCAGTGGGAGACCAGCTCGAGGAGTCGAGTCCGAGTCTCCTAACCCTAGAATTGGCAGGGTTGCTTGCCGCTCTCGTAGGGGTCTAAGGGTGTGGGATTGGCTATTCATCACGACCGTGGAATCCGTGTTTTATACTGGCTCGTATTGAAAATACGGACGTCCTAGTATATCCAATATTTCATATGTTTATTCTGCTGCGATATCTGTGATGCGATTTTGTGATGGATTTAGTATATGATATATATGATATATTATATAGACGTTACTTATGTTTTACACCCGCGCTAGCCCTGCCCTGCTCTGTCGTTAGTTACCTAACCTAACGGTGCACGAGGGGACATCGAGGCGAATACGGATGGCATAAGTGTACGTCATATCTATCTGTGATGTTTAGGTATTTAAATGATGGGACTTCATTAATGTGATTAATGAAAGATAAGAAACCTAAGATGTTGTGGAATCAGATTTTAAAATAAAACAGGTAGCTACAGTTCTTGCTTTGCACAGCGGTATATATGATATACCCTGCACCTTATTCGATGAGTAAAGGACCGAGATCCCTTCACCGGGAGTGACTCCTTTAGCAATAACTGGCAGATGCTACACACTCGGTTTGCTTTTAACTGCTTTTGGGTTTTTGCTTTGCACAGCGATATATATGATATATCCCGCACCTCATTCGACGAGGAAAGGACCGAGATCCCTTCGCCGGGAGTGACTCCTTAAGCAAAACTAGAAAAGCCTCAAAATCACTCCATTTCAAAACATCATTTGATTCTACAACGATATCAAGTTCATTACGCAATAGGTTTTCAGAAAAACCTGCGTAGCCCTCCGTCATTTCAGATATAGACTGTTTAGTATTCGTGCTGCGTTTGTTGGCCTTTATCAAGGCGTAGTGTGCGGTAGCTGAATAGTGCTTATCTGTTTATGCATGTGATGCAGATTGTTTCAGGGTAGTCGTACGACCTTGTTGGCCTTTGTCAAGGGTCGTGCGGGTGGGTTTGATTCAATCAAGAAATGACGGGTTGAACTTGACTAGCATCCTGTGATTTGTTGGCCTTTGTCAAGGTCATAGGACACTAGGGGCAAAATATTATCGGGAATTTCAAGTGTTGAAATTTGCAATGAGATTGCATACCTTCTATGAGATAGTTGAATCCCGATACCCACTGTGAGTAAGAGGTACTCCTGGGAGAGTTTTACACAGTGCAATTAGCCGATCAAGTAGGTGTCTAGAAAGGTGTCAACGGGGTTACGCCTCTAGGAAAACGAGGTTTACATTAATTAGGTTCGTGCGAAAGCACGGGGGACCTCCCTCAAAGTACCGACACTGGCCTGGCTGAAAGATTAGCGAACTTGTAGTGTGTAATTAATCCCGGCTAGTCTTTCCTTTTAGGGTTTGAAGGAAGATTTGATAAAAAGCAGTGGGAGCCATCCTGATTAGATAAGATAATAACCAATCTGATCTTGCACGAGCATACGCTAAAGTGTTTTCTTCTCTCTCTCTCTCCAGGTAGCGACCATTTCATGCATTAATCAAGATAATAATATGGATGTATTGACCGAACCCGCATGTTATACTGTGCTGGGGAACGTTGGTTCCGTTCTTTCTTATAAGAGTTATAGGAATGAACAGGAAATAGGGGAATACCAAGATTCCCATGCCACCCGAATGAAGAAAGTACATGTTGATGCATTTTCTTCGGGTGTGTTCGTTACTGAGAACTGTTTCTCCATTTGCTCTACGTCCTGAGTATTAGATACCGGGTCAGGATCCCATATATGTAATCAATTACATGGGCTTAGGAAAGGTAGAGAACTTGGAGAAGGTGATAAAGACATTATAGTCGGAAATGGCGCAATTGTTGCAGCTAAGACTGTCGGGGAATATCACCTTGTATTACCAACTGGTAATACATTGGTTCTGAACGAATGCTATTACATGCCGAACCTGATATGCAACATTATATCGGTTTCTTTATTAAGTAAAGAGGGATATAATTTTGTATTACAGGACAATGTTATGAATATTTTCCGTAACCAAAAGTTGGTTGGATCAGGCACGTTATGCAATGGCATTTATGTTCTAAATCAATCAACAGTTCTGAACATAACAAACACACACAAGAGGAAGAGTTCTGAACTCAACGAATCCTTCTTGTGGCATTGTAGACTGGGTCACATCAATGCGACACGACTAGCTAAGTTGCATAAAGATGGATATTTAAATCCGTTTGAATTTTCATCTTATGACACTTGCCAGTCATGTCTCAAAGGCAAGATGACCAAGACTCCGTTTACCGGACACGGAGAAAGAGTTACCGAACTCTTGGGACTTATACATAGTGATGTATGTGGTCCCATGTCTACACATGCCAGGGATGGTTCTTCATACTTCATTACATTCACTGACGATCTCTCTAGGTTCGGGTATGTGTTCCTGATGAAACACAAATCAGAAGCTTTTGAGAAATTTAGGGAATATAAACAAGAAGTTGAGAACCAAACCGGAAAAAGTATTAAAATCCTTCGATCTGATCGAGGAGGGGAATACTTGAGCAATGAATTCCTGGACTTCCTAAAAGAGAATGGGATTCTCTCTCAGCTGACTCCTCCATATACACCACAACACAACGGTGTATCAGAACGGAGGAACCGCACCCTATTAGATATGGTGCGCTCAATGATGAGCACAGCTGAGTTACCTATTTCCTTCTGGAGTTATGCGCTGGAGACAGCAGCATACCTATTGAATCAAGTTCCATCTAAATCTGTACCTACCATACCATATGAGATATGGAGTGGAAAGAGACCATGTCTTAAACGAGTTAAGATATGGGGTTGCCCGGCCTATGTTAAAAGGCAAAATCCGGACAAACTCGAGGCACGGTCAGTTCTATGCAAGTTTGTGGGATATCCCAAACATTCACATTGATATCTTTTCTACCACACAGAGGAACAAAAGTGATTGTTTCTCGACATGCCACCTTTTTGGAAAAGGAATTTCTTGCAAAGGAAATTAGTGGCGATAAGGTAGAACTGGAAGAAATTCCGGCTACACAAACTCAAACTGAAGATTTAGTGGAACCAGAGGATTCAGTAGCTCCCGACGAACCTCAGCCTCTCCGCCGATCTAGTAGGGTTCCTCGCCCACCTGAGAGATACTACGGTTTTCTCATGGACGGTGGGAGCGAGGATTGCATCATGGAGGATGATGACCCAACTAGCTTCGAGCAGGCCATCACGAGTGGGGACTCAGTGAAATGGCTGGATGCTATGCGGTCTGAGATGGATTCCATGTATACCAACAAAGTATGGACTTTAGAAGTTGCTCCTGAAGGGGTAAAACCCATTGGGAGCAAGTGGATCTTCAAGAAGAAACTTGGTGTAGATGGGAAAGTGGAGACTTTCAAAGCTAGACTTGTAGCAAAGGGTTTTCGTCAAAGACCAGGTGTGGACTATGACGAGACCTTTTCTCCAGTGGCTATGCTTAAATCCATCCGGATCATGCTTGCCATCGCTGCATATCATGATTACGAAATCTGGCAAATGGATGTTAAGACCGCCTTTCTAAACGGTGATTTAGAAGAGTGCGTGTACATGACTCAGCCAGAAGGCTTCGTAGACAGTGGGAGCAGCGGGAAGGTGTGCAAGCTGCTTAAATCCATTTATGGATTGAAGCAAGCATCGCGGAGTTGGAACATCTGCTTTGACGTCGTTATCAAAGAGTTTGATTTCGTCAAAAATCCAGATGAACCTTGTATCTACAGGAAGGTGGCAGAGAGTAAGGTTGTCTTCCTCGTATTGTACGTGGACGACATACTCTTGATAGGAAATGATATTCCTATGCTGCAATCGGTCAAGCTCTTCTTATCACAAAGATTCTCAATGAAAGATCTTGGTGATGCCTCCTGCATATTGGGAATTAGGATCTATAGAGATAGATCCAAACGGATTTTGGGATTGTCCCAATCCAGGTACATTGACACCATACTAAAGAGGTTTAGTATGGAAGAGTCCAAGCGTGGGAACTTACCCACGATCTCTGGAGTCACTCTCTCCAAAGAGATGTCTCCCAAGACTGATTTGGAGAGAGCTCGCATGCAAGGGATACCCTATGCTTCGGCAGTAGGCTCTATCATGTATGCGATGCTATGTACCAGACCCGATGTGGCATACTCACTAAGTATAGTGAGCAGGTATCAAGCTGATCCTAGAGAGAGTCACTAGACAGCTGTGAAGAGCATTCTCAAGTACTTGCGAAGGACTAGAGATATGTTCTTGGTGTATGGTAACGGAGAACTCCAAGTGGAGTCCTTTACCGATTCGAGCTTCCAGAGTGATAAGGACGACTCTAAGTCGCAGTCGGGCTTTGTCTTTACCCTTTACGGAGGGGCGGTTAGCTGGAAGAGTTCCAAGCAGGAAACCGTGGCAGACTCGACGATGGAGGCTGAATACATCGCTGCCAACGATGCTGCCAAAGAGGCTGTCTGGATCAAGAAGTTCATTACTGAACTTGGAGTGGTTCCATCCATTGAGCGTCCAATACCTTTGTATTGCGATAACAATGGAGCGGTGGCTTTGGCCAAGGAACCCAGGTCCCATCAGCGATCCAGGCATATTCTGAGGCGGTATCACCTGATCCGGGAGATAGTTGATCGCCGAGAGATCGAGGTCAGGAGAGTTGACACGAAGAATAACACGGCGGATCCACTCACGAAGGCCATTCCCCAGACGCAGTTTGAGAGACTCTTCGGGATGCTCGGTATGCGATACTACAGCAGCTGGCCCTAGTGCAAGTGGGAGATTGTTAGTTGTATGTATGCCCTAGAGGCCAGTATTGTACAGATATTGTATATTATATTGGATGCTTGGACATATATAGAGATGACTTTCTTGCTCGATATGATAGTATGCTATCTGGTTACTCTTTATCTTAACATGTACACTTGTCTCTTTATACTGTCTTAAAGTTACATGTTGGCAAAGCCCTTAGGATGTGTACTTGACTACCTGGACTATGATACAGATCATACTAGTGGGGACATGGTAGTCCATAAGTACATCCTTCAAGGTCCCTAGTCGTGGGTGTATCGAGACGGGGCATCGATATACCAGAGTAGACTAGCGTATACGCTTCTCGACCCATGAGATGGGAGATGGATGATCCCATATCTATTGGTGTTTGACATCAGAGATGGTGTACGGGTGCTCAGTGGAGACTGGGTACACTGGACGGACTCGCCGAGAACTCCCAGATGGTATTATACCTCACGTCAGATGGCAGTTCTCAGGTGACACTTGTACAGGTTAGTCTGTAGACCCGAGATCGTCATAGTGTCTTGTGTGATTCCCACTGTGCTTTGATCTCCACCTTACCACGTCCATGAGGGCGTGCAAAACGGTGGTCTTTGGGTACAGTCCCGAGTCACATGGAGGCAATGAGCGATAGGAGGGGTTTCGTCTCTCCCGGTATTGGGGGTTGATGTTGCGCAGTGCTCGATTGGCCGTAGCAGGGAAGTCCCTGGCCAGGGCTGATCAGAGATTTGCTGGTAAGTGTTACCAGTAGTTTCTCGACCCGTTATGAGCCTCACATCGGCATGACTTATCGGGTTATTGGGGTCTGACGTTTACCACCCCTAGACTTGATATGCGACATATCAGACGAAGAGAACAGACTGTACGGTAAGTGTTACTGGTTGGATTCGCAGGAGTATGAGCGGGCTAGCTCGTCGATCTTCTGATCGCTCAATACCCGGGTGGCCGTTACGTTTAGCAGACCGCTTGCGGCTTGTGGGTGCTTGATATGATCATCATCTGCTACCGGCGTATTGACGAGTCTTTAGAGTCCTACACAGAGGTTTCCTGGTTCAAGCGAAACGAAATAGGAGCGCATATGAGATGTGTGCGGGACCGAGAATAATGCGTGTATGTGATACCGCATTTCATTCTCGCGATATATGTTTTCGATTGGTTATATTCGATATGACCTAGTTATCGAATCATTGATTCGATAAATCGATACATTGCATACTAGTCGGTTATGTGCGACATGACCGGATCATTGAATCAAATGTTTATTTAATGATTTAATGTATAATTATATATTTGATATATTACTTTGCATTAACTAGTATTGGTTCACTTTAAACGGATTTTTCTCTCACTTGATTTACACATTGTATATGTGATATACTTTTGTGCACATTTAAGTATCATGTGATGATACTTGATCATATGGTTAAGTGTATGGAATTAAACCATAGTTAACATGAGATTAGGGTTTTATTTATGCATTTATTCATTTAATTGTTTATTCATTTATTTGGATAAAGCTTAAGTGGAGAATGGTGGCATTTCTTGTTTTATGTTGAAGCGTCATGAAGCCTTGACTTTATGTAACTATTCTTGTCCACTAGCTTAACCCTAACTCTCCAAATAACCATGGTTGATTCTCTACACTTAACCTTAGTTAGAATTATGATAAGTATAGATTTTTCTTTTCATTTTATATAACTTATCATAATACTAGCTCATCTTCTTCATCTTCTTCTTCTTCTTCAAGCTTGCTACTCCAATGGCAACTTGAGTTCTAGTGAGAGAATTCCAAATCTAAAGTGAACCCATCTCCTATTTCTTCACCCTCTACCTCTTGCCAAGTTGTTTTGGGTGTTCTCTTCACAAGTTTCACAACTTTGTGAAGTCGGAGCTTGAACTAGTCCAACCTCGACGTAGATCGTCTTTGACACAAATCCGACGACCTATTCCGCACATTATTCCGATGAAGCCGACGAATGAGTCGAGGATTCATGATGGACAGCGAGGGCATGACCACGTGGAGCTAAGGAGGTGGAAATCCGGATCTACAAAGGTTGTAGCTTCCGACCTTTAGTTAATTTGTTAACTAGCTTTATCATTTCGCCTAAACTTCTAGTCTAAGATCCGTAGTCTAGGGTTTCTCGGCACCAAATTTTTTAAATTGGCATGTTCGATGCCTTGTGAGACCTTACTAGAGTGCCTAGGAACCTTTCAGTATTCATCTATGGGGGAATCGTCTGGATGGCGCGAGGCGCCCCCTAGTTAGGATTACCTCATTTCTTGTAAGATTCGTGTTGTTAGTTAGCTTACCCTTCATTGACATTACATACCCTTATAGTTAATAGTATGCTAGATTGCATGGATATTCATATGCACATGTGCGATAACACTTCGTAGGACACGAACACCATTACCATTGGCATCTGTTGCACGCGCACTATTCATGTGACACACACGCCTTTGGTAATTGCAATGCCACGTGCACTATAGAACCTGTTTAGCTTAGTATCGCCACTTGCATCATACATGATATATGAAATTTGCATAGCATGTATATACCTCGCATCATCATCATACTTACATAGATTTCTAGCCACAATTCACATCGCATACCTTGATATCATAGACATTTATCATATACAACATGATGGACATTATGATTTTCTTGAGGATTTCAGTATTGCTGCGATTTCTGGATTTTTGGGGAAAACCGCAAGAATTTAACAAAAGCTTATATTTATCATTTTTAAAACAAAGTTGAGGTTTTCTCGTGATGTATGTGTCGTCCACCATGAGTTTTCATGTTTTCTGTTAGATTTCGAGACCCTATTCGAGGAGTGGATGAACCGTCTCGGGTATATGGTAGGCCCGGTATGGTACCCCGGGACAAGAAGATCGAGTTGTAGACGATGAGCCTGGCAGGGAAAGACTACCTACCGGTGATGTCTGGCGCGGCGGATATCCGGAGGATACCGACCGTTGTTGTGAGATTTGATGACATGGGCCGATCCGGACTGACGGAGCCCGATATTTTGAGACATTGATACAGTGAGACTTTGAGACAGAGGTGATTTCATATTTGGTGTCGATGCTTGACACGGTTTTCAGATGATTTTCTTGATGGTATTTAGCTATTATTCAGATATTCCTTTTTTCTAAAGTTAAGAATGCAGAACTCTTAACATTTAAAACACTTAAAGATTTAGTAATGACATTGCATACATGTGCATGCATACTAGAGGTATTATATCACATCTGAACATACATGCTGTGACGCATTTGCGTGCATTCTTACGATTGCCTTATTAAATGTTATATTCTACTCACGAGCTGGCAACTCACCCCCGTTGTGCCACAGTGTCTTGCAGGTCGGACCCGTCATCCTTGTAGCGGCGGGCTATCTTATCATCAGCTCCTTTTGCTCAGACTCGCGACATCGCCCGTAGGTGGGTTGCGAGCACACTTTATTTCTTTTTGCTCTATCATTGTATTTAGTATTCTCCATCTACCACTTTCTATTTGTATATGCGACCTAGTGATGAGACTGAGAGATTTGTATATATGTGGTTTCTTTTGGGTCAAGCTCACTTAAGCCGACGTTGTGTTTTCTGATATTTTGCATTTCTTTTATGCTTTTTTTCTTGATATCACTTATATATTGCGTGTGGTTGTGATCCACCTTGGGCGAAGAGCTAGCTCCCGCTTGGGGATGCCATTTTATGATTACAGGTTATATATATGTTGTTGTACCCATTTTGGGGGATAGAAAATACAAGGGAGACTCTGCCGAAATTTTTGGGAATTTTTGATGTTTTTAAAAAGGGTTTCAATGCAACTTAATTGATTTACAAATCGTTTTCATGTAAGGTTTTCCTTCACTCTCTTTTGATTTTGGTTTAGATTCTTCTAGGCTTTGGCTGACTTAGGTTACAGTACACCTTTAGACGTCTCGTAATCTAATTGCAGTCACGTTCCGTACCTTCGGGTCGTCACAAAGTTGGTATCAAAGCGTAGGTTTTACCTTTCTGAGTGTAGGACGACCTTGGTAGATGGAGTAGGTGACTTAAGCAGAGTGGCGTACCGTGGGTATGATCCGCGGCATACTTACGATACGATACTCCGCCTAAGTGACCTTAGGACATAATTGCTTGTATTTCCTTTCTTGATTCCTTGCATTCCTTGATTCAATTGCAATGTTCTTATCGGTCATGTTTCTTATTCCAGCTCGATGCCGCCAAAGACTACGAGAGCTCAGCGGGTTGCCGCTAGGGATGAGATTCGAGCGGGCTCGTCTGAGGAGAGGATCGAGCGGGATGATACGCCTACCCCTCAGGGTCATATTGATCCGCCTTATCCTGACCGTATTTCCAGATTAGAGGCCGGTATGCAAGAGTTGCGGCAGATGATGGGATCTTTAGTTGAGTCCAGTCGGGCACAGAGATCCGAGGATGTTCCTTCCACCGCACAGACCACGATTGTACCTGCTGCACAGATGGTCACTCCTGTTGCTACTACGGAGACTATCCCTATTTCACTACAGGAGTTCATGAGATTGAGACCTCCAGCTTTTACCGGTACAGATGCGACAGAGGACCCACAGGCATTTCTTGATAGGATGGCTAGGATTTGCCGTTCGTTGAGGTGTTCTGATGATAGATTGGTGGAGTTTGCGAGTTTTCGTCTGGAGGGTCTTGCCCAGACATGGTGCGATTCAGTAGAGAGAGGCCGAGCTGCAGGTCTACCTTCTATGACCTGGGATGAGTTTACATCTGCATTTCTTGCCCGTTTTCTTCCGGAGAGTGTCCGAGATGCTCGAGCCCGTAGTTTTGAGTCTTTGCGCAAGACTCCTGGGATGACGGTGTCGGAGTATGATATACAATTTATCCAGTTGTCTCGATATGCTCCGTACCTAGTAGACACAGAAGAGAAGAGAATAAAGAGGTTTGTGCGAGGGCTTGATACACAGCTATTCCTTGCCATCGGCACCCAGCACTTTGATACATACGCAGCTACGATAGATGCAGCCTTACTTTTGGAGGAGCGTATTTCTGAGACTCCGGTCGTTTCTGGGCCGAAGAGGATTCGTACTGATATGCCAGTTCAGCGGCAGATGGGTAGACACCATGATAGATTATTTCCGGGAGATGGTGGAGGCAGAGGATTGAGACGAGGTCAGTTATTTGGTTCATATCCACAGACCCAGCAGTCGTCGCTAGGATGTTTTCGGTGTGGGAGTCAGTACCACCGTGTCAGAGACTGTACCATGGGACGTCAGGGCGCGGCGACAGTCCCGCATATGACCTTACCACCCTCACCACCTCCTCAGAGAGCTCTACTTCCTACTCCTGATGATGCTCCATGCCAGCCAGATGCTTTTAGAGGTCATGGGCGTGGCGGTCCGGTTCAGAGAGGACGAGGCGACAGAGGCAGAGGCAGAGGCCGAGGTAGAGGCAGAGGACAGCCAGCTATCAGTGGTGGACAGGCCTGAGTGTTCGCGTTGACTCCTCAGGATGCACAGGCATCCAATGCCGTCGTGACAGGTACTCTGCCAGTATGTTCCTTTGATGCACGGGTATTATTTGATCCAGGCTCTACACATTCCTATGTATCCACGTACTTTGCACCGAGGTTGGGCCGAGAGTCTTCTCCATTAGATCAGCCACTTGTCGTTATTACACCGGTAGGCGAGTCTTTTGTTGCCCGTTTTGTGTACCGATCGTGTTCCGTTCGTATCGGGGAGAGAGATTCTTCAGTTGATTTGATTCTCCTCGATATGTTAGACTTTGACGTTCTTCTTGGTATGGACTGGCTAGCCACCTGTTATGAATCCGTAGACTGCCGTGAGAAAGCAGTCAGATTCAGTTTTCCTGGTGAGCCGGTTCTTATTATTCAGGGAGATCGTAGCGCTACCCTTCCCAGCTTGATTTCTTTTCTTCGTGCTGGTCAGCTCTTAAGGAAAGGGTATCAGGGATTCTTAGCTTATATTTGTGATACTAGCTCCACAGAGGATCCGTTGGACCAGGTCCCTGTTGTGAAAGAGTTTCCTGATGTATTCCCTGATGAGCTGCCTGGTCTGCCACCAGAGCGCGAGATTGAGTTCTGCATCGATCTGATCCCCGGCACGGGGCCTATCTCTATACCACCTTATCGGATGGCCCCGGCGGAGCTGAGAGAGCTGAAGGATCAGTTACAGGACTTGCTGGACAAAGGGCTTATCCGACCGAGTGTATCACCTTGGGGTGCTCCCGTCCTGTTTGTTAAGAAGAAGGACGGAAGTATGCGCTTATGCATTGATTATCGTCAGCTGAACCGGGTTACTGTGCGGAACAGATATCCCCTACCCCGCATTGATGACTTGTTCGATCAGCTCCAGGGTGCAGGGTTTTTCTCGAAGGTTGATTTACGGTCAGGTTATCACCAGTTGCGGGTTCGGAAGGAGGATATTCCGAAGACCGCTTTCCGTACTCGATATGGTCATTATGAGTTCTTGGTGATGTCGTTCGGGCTCACCAATGCCCCGGAAGCATTTATGGATTTGATGAACCGTGTATTCAGGCCGTATCTCGATCAGTTCATCATTGTGTTCATTGACGACATCTTGGTTTATTCTCGGAGCCGGGAGGAGCATGAGCAGCACTTACGTATCACATTGCAGACTTTGAGGGAGCATCAGCTGTTTGCCAAATTTTTCAAGTGCGCATTCTGGTTAGACAGCGTCGACTTCTTGGGTCATGTGGTGACGAGAGATGGTATTTGTGTGGACCCGAAGAAGATCGAGGCAGTTCAGCGTTGGCCTAGACCGGTATCAGTTACAGAGGTTCGCAGCTTTCTAGGTCTGGCCGGCTACTATCGAGGTTTTGTCCAGGATTTCTCCCGCATTGCTGCACCGTTGACCGGATTGACCCGGAAGGGGGTTCCTTTTGATTGGACCCAGGCATGTGAGGATAGTTTCCAGCAGTTGAAGACTCGTCTGACTACTGCACCAGTGTTAGCATTGCCTTCAGGATCAGTCGGGTTCGTGGTATATTGTGATGCTTCTCGAGTGGGGCTGGGCTGTGTATTGATGCAGCACAATAGAGTTATCGCGTACGCTTCTCGGCAGCTGAGGAAACAGTAGCAGAACTACCCCACCCATGATTTAGAGATGGCTGCAGTGGTATTTGCACTTAAGATCTGGAGACATTACCTATACGGTGATTCGTGCCAGATATTCACTGACCATAAGAGTTTGAAGTATATCTTCCAGCAGCGAGATCTGAACCTGAGACAACGCCGTTGGATGGAGTTGGTGAATGATTATGACTGTGAGATTTTATACCATCCGGGCAAGGCGAATGTGGTGGCAGATGCTTTGAGTAGAAGGCCCGGAGGTAGCTTATCTTGTTTGAGCGCAGTACAGATGCAGTCGACGGCGGATTGACAGGTTTTATGTGATAGCAGAGTGCAGTTCGAGTTTACTCCTACAGGGGGACAGCTGGCCCATTTCAGAGCACGTCCACGGTTACTTGACCGTATCCGCGAGGCACAGTCCGGTGATGCCCGTATCTTAGAGATTATTGAGCAGATTCGGCAGGGCAGAGTTTCCGAGTTCGTGATTGATGATCAGGGGATACTTCGATTTGGGACTCGACTGTGCATGCCAGATTCAGAGGGACTGGGGCGTGATATTCTCGAGGAGGCACATAGATCAGTATACAGTGTGCATCCAGGTTCCACCAAGATGTACCGTGATTTGAGAGAGGTTTACTGGTGGGACGGGATGAAGAAGGATATTACAGACTTTGTGTCGAGATGCCTGACTTGTCAGCAAGTCAAGGCCGAGCACCAGAGGCCAGCCGGCGAGTTACAGCCTTTTCCCATCCCTGAGTGGAAGTGGGAGCAGGTCTCCATGGACTTCATTGTGGGTCTACCCAGGACCAGTCGAGGGTATGACTCTATTTGGGTGATTGTGGATCGACTGACGAAGGCGGCTCACTTCCTGCCAGTGAAGACCACTTTTGGATTTTCTCAGTACGCCCAGGTTTATATTGATGAGATAGTGCGACTGCATGGTGTTCCGACTTGCATCGTGTCCGACCGGGGCACCCAGTTTACCAGCCGATTGTGGCAGAAACTCCAGGAAGCATTGGGCACCCGATTGAGTTTTAGCACAGCCTTTCATCCTCAGACTGACGGTCAGTCGGAGCGTACTATTCAGACTCTTGAGGACATGCTCAGAGCTTGTGTTTTAGATTTCGGTGGTAGCTGGGATCGTCATTTTCCTTTGATCGAGTTTTCTTACAATAATAGCTTTCAGGAGATGATTCAGATGGCACCTTTTGAGGCTCTATATGGGAGGAGATGTCGATCGCCTGTGTGTTGGACAGAGCTCAGGGAGAGCAGTGTTTTGGGCCCATAGATTGTACAGGAGACGACCGAGAAGATACAGCTGATTCGGGACAGGATGAGAGCGGCTCAGAGCAGGCAGAAATCATATGCTGAAAGGCGCCGTCGCCGACTCGAGTTCGCTGTTGGCGATCATGTTTTCCTGAAGGTCTCTCTGATGAAATGTGTGATGAGATTTGGGCGGAAAGGAAAACCGAGTCCTAGATATGTTGGTCCTTTCGAGATCCTAGAGCGTGTTGGTCCAGTCGCTTATCGGTTAGCTCTTCCGCCCAGCTTCCCCGATGTTCACCCCGTATTCCATGTCTCGATGCTCCGCAAGTACCTTCATGATCCTTCCCATGCGATTCAGCACCAGACGATCCAGCTAGAGCGTGATCTTTCATTCACCGAGTAGCCGGTGGTCATTCTGGATCGGCAGGTGAAGAAGTTGAGGTCGAAGGTTATACCGTCCGTCAAGGTTCTTTGGCGTGGCCCGAACAGCGAGGAGGTCACCTGGGAGACCGAGGTCGAGATGAGGAAGAGATATCCCCATCCTTTTGAAGTTACGCGTAGTTAAATTCTAAATTCGGGGACCGAATTTCTTTAAGGGGGGAAGATTGTAACCCTTCGAAAATCGTTTAGGCAGTTTTTCGGTAATCGGCTAATTTTTGAGTTTTTTCCGTAAAATGTCAAAACAGGTATTTTTCATTGTAGACCTAATTATACAAAATTTAGATAAGATATTACTATAAATTGTTCACTAAAACGTTACTTAAAATTTTCTAGTTAAATAAATTTTTTTCGTAATTAATTATTTTTAATATTATTTTAAGCTTTTAAGAATACCTTAAATTAGTGATAAATACAAATTTAATTAGGTAAATTTCATAATTAGGAATCTTTATAAACTAAAATAGAGTGTTAATAAATTGTATCATGACTTTGTAACATTTTAGTTTTATGGTTTGAAATTTATGAAAAAATGAAGTAAAAAGGGGTTTTTTTGAAAAAGGTTGATGTGAAATGCATTAAATGAGATTTAAGGGGTCTTTTTGACCTAGAATCATCTACACAAAACCCCCACCATTTCCTCCTTGCTGCTGGCCGAGCCTCATCTGCAGAAAATTCCCCATTTCCTCACTTCTTTCTTGCTTCATTTTCATGCCAAAATCCATTAAAAATTCACAAATTCCATCTCAAATTCAAAGCAAATCCCAATCCTATCTCTCCTCAAACCAAATTTAGTTCAAAACTTGAAGAAAAGAGGCTTCTTTGGTGGCTTGATCATGCTAGGGTTCCACTTGTGAGGTGAAATTTCTAAACTATTTGTTAAATTGTAGATTGAATGTGCTAAAATTGAAATTTGAAGTGTTAATTTAGTAGTAATTGTTTGTTTAGGAAATTCAAGAAAGGGATTTGATTTTGAATTAGGGTTTGTAGCATGGTTGTTGGATTAAAGTTAGGGTTTTGGTTATCCAATTGGTTAGAATGGTTAATCGTGCGATGTTACGCTCGCTAGATCGATAAATTTGCGATATTTGCGTCGAATCGGTATGCAATTGCTTACTAGATTTTTATAAAAATTAGGATGTGATCTAATTGCGTTATATTAGCGATGTAATTAGCTTCATATACGACTACTAGAGTGCGCGAATGCGGGGTTTTGTCTAGTCGGGTTTTGGTTTTGTCGATTTCCTCGAAATGACGATTCTAGTTAAGATTTAGCGATTTTCGTGTGTTTTCCGCGCACCGAGTGCATGTTATGTTTAATTCAAGAGCGTCGATCTTTTTATATTGACTTGGTGTCGTTTTAGGGGTATGTAATCTTATATTGTGTGTTATGCAATGCTAGGATCGGTCGGGGAAACATCGGACACGGCGCGTAAAGGCAAGGCGGTGGTCGGATCGGATTAGCGAGGCATTCAGGTGAGTAGATGTATTCATCTATGGGGGAATCGTCTGGATGGAGCGAGGCGCCCCCTAGTTAGGATTACCTTATTTCTTGTAAGATCCGTGTTGTTAGATAGCTTGCCCCTTCATTGACATTGCATACCCTTATAGTTAATAGTATGCTATATTGCATGGATATTCATATGCACATATGCGATAACACTTCGTAGGACACGAACACCATTACCATTGGCATCTGTTGCACGCGCACTATTCATGTGACACACACGCCTTTGGTAATTTCCATGCCACGTGCACTATAGAACCTGTTTAGCTTAGTATCGCCACTTGCATCATGCATGATATATGAAATTTGCATAGAATGTATATACCTCGCATCATCATCATACTTACATAGATTTCTAGCCACAATTCACATCGTATACCTTGATATCATAGACATTTATCATATACAACATGATGGACATTATGATTTTCTTGAGGATTTCAGTATTGCTGCGATTTCTTGATTTTTGGGGAAAACCGCAAGAATTTAACAAAAGCTTATATTTATCATTTTTAAAACAAAGTTGCGGTTTTCTCGTGATGTATGTGTCGTCCACCATGAGTTTTCATGTTTTCTGTTGGATTTCGAGACCCGATTCGAGGAGTGGATGAACCGTCTTGGGTACATGGTGGGCCCGGTATGGTATCCCGGGGCAAGAAGATCGAGTTGTAGACGATGAGCCTGGCAGGGGAAGACTACCTACCGGTGATGTCTGGCGCGGCGGATATACGGAGGATACCGACCGTTGTCGTGAGATTTGATGACATGGGCCGATCCGGACTGACGGAGCCCGATATTTTGAGACATTGATACAGTGAGACTTTGAGACAGAGGTGATTTCATATTTGGTGTCGATGCTTGATACGGTTTTCAGATGATTTTCTTGATGGTATTTAGCTATTATTCAGATATTCCTTTTTTCTAAAGTTAAGAATGCAGAACTCTTAACATTTAAAACACTTAAAGATTTAGTAATGACATTGCATACATGTGCATGCATACTAGAGGTATTATATCACATCTGAACATACATGCTGTGACGCATTTGCGTGCATTCTTACGATTGCCTTATTAAATGTTATATTCTACTCACGAGCTGGCAACTCACCCCCGTTGTGCCACAGTGTCTTGCAGGTCGGACCCGTCATCCTTGTAGCGGCGGGCTATCTTATCATCAGCTCCTTTTGCTCAGACTCGCAACATCGTCCGTAGGTGGGTTGCGAGCACACTTTATTTCTTTTTGCTCTATCATTGTATTTAGTATTCTCCATCTACCACTTTCTATTTGTATATGCGACCTAGTGATGAGACTGAGAGATTTGTATATATGTGGTTTCTTTTGGGTCGAGCTCACTTGAGCCGACGTTGTGTTTTCTGATATTTTGCATTTTTTTTATGCTCTTTTTCTTGATATTACTTATATATTGCGTGTGGTTGTGATCCGCCTTGGACGAAGAGCTAGCTCCCGCTTGGGGATGCCATTTTATGATTACAGGTTATATATATCTTGTTGTACCCAGTTTAGGGGATAGAAAATACAAGGGAGACTCTGCCGAAATTTTCGGGAATTTTTGATGTTTTTAAAATGGGTTTCAATGCAACTTAATTGATTTACAAATCGTTTTCATGTAAGGTTTTCCTTCACTCTCTTTTGATTTTGGTTTAGATTCTTCTGGGCTTTGGCTGACTTAGGTTACAGTACGCCTTTAGACGTCTCGTAATCTAAGTGCCAGTCACATTCCGTACCTTCGTGTCGTGACAGAAGGTCTTGCGCAGAAATGGTGTGAGTCGATCGAGAAAGGCAGAGCAGCAGGTCTTCCTCCTATGACCTGGACAGAGTTTGTGACGGTATTCCTTGCCCGCTTCCTTCCACAGAGTGTCATAGATTCTAGGGCGCGCAGTTTCGAGTCTTTACGTCAGACTCCAGAGATGACAGTGGCAGAGTACGATGTACTATTTACCGAGCTATCAGTTTATGCCCCATACCTAGTGGCTACTGAGAAGATGCGAGTCAAGAGATTTGTTCGAGTCTTGCTCACCCCACTGTTCCTTGCGATCAGCGCACAACATTACGAGACCCATGCAGCAGCTGTAGACGCAGTCTTATTAGTCGAGGAGCGCCTTGCTGAGACTTCGGTAGTTCCAGAGTCGAAGAGAGTTCGTACTGATACGTCAGCACAGAGACAGCCGTTTAGGCTCCGCGATAGGTTCCGTTCAGGTACGGGGGGTAGCGGAGGATCGGGACGAGGTCAGCTATTCAACTCTTATCCACAGGAGGGTCAGCTGGCACCATCTAGATGTTTCCGATGCGGGAGTATTTATCATCGTGTGCGAGATTGTCCGGTGCCACGTGAGGGCAAGACAGCCGTACCACAAGTCACGTTTTCACCTTCTCCACCCCAGAAGGCGTTGCCTATTGTACCCACTATTGCTCCGCGTCAGACTCATGCACAGAGAGGCCGTGGTCGCGGAGGGTTTGCTTATAGAGGACGAGGCAGCCGAGGCAGAGGGCAGCCAGCTGCCGACAGAGTACAGCCAGTTGCTAATAGGGGACCGCCAGTCATATGTGGAGGGCAGGCATGAGTTTTTGCGTTGACGCATCGGGACGCGCAGGCATCCAATGCGGTGGTTTCAGGTACCCTTTCAGTATGTTCGGTTGACGAACACGTGCTGTTTGATCCCGGATCCACGCACTCGTACGTTTCCATACACTTCGTGCCGAGTTTGGGTAGAGACTCCGGTTTGCTTGATCAGCCGCTTGTTGTGACCACCCCTGTGGGTGAGTCGTTTGTTGCTAGGCACGTGTTCCGATCCTGTGTTGTCCGTATTGGAGAGAGAGAGTTGCCTGTCGACTTGATCTTTCTTGAGATGTTGGACTTCGACGTTCTTTTGGGCATGGATTGGTTAGCCACGTGCTATGCGTCTGTGGACTGCTGTGAGAAGAAAATTAGATTTTGTTTTCCCGGTGAGTCGGCTTTTGTTGTGCAGGGGGACTGTTGTGCCTCCCCTCACAGTTTAATTTCTTCTCTTCATGCTGGACAGCTGTTGAGGAAGGGATGTCAGGGATTTCTAGCCTATGTTTGCGATAATAGAGCTACAAATATTCCATTGGACCAGGTTCCGATTGTATGTGAGTTCCCTGATGTTTTCCCTGATAAGCTTCCTGGGCTACCGCCTGAGCGCGATATTGCTTTCTGTATTGATTTGATTCCCGGCATGGGGCCTATTTCTATACCGCCTTATCGGATGGCCCCGGCGGAGCTTACTGAGTTGAAGGGTCAGTTACAAGATTTGCTGGATAAGGGACTTATTCGACCCAGTGTGTCTCCTTGGGGTGCTCCGGTCCTGTTTGTCAAGAAGAAGGACGGCAGTTTGCGTTTGTGTATCGACTACCGCCAGCTGAATAGGGTTACCATGCGGAACCGATATCCCTTGCCATGCATCGACGACTTGTTCGACCAGCTTCAGGGGGTAGGATATTTTTTGAGGATCGACTTGCGATCAGGATACCATCAGCTGCGGGTTCGACAGGAGGATATACCGAGGACAACTTTCTGCACGCGTTACGGCCATTATGAGTTTTTGGTGATGTCGTTCGGACTCACCAACGCCCCAGCAACGTTTATGGACTTGATGAACCATATTTTCAGGCTGTATCTTAATTTGTTCATCATCGTATTCATTGACGATATTTTGGTGTATTCGCGGAGCCGAGAGGAGCACGAGCAGCACCTGCGGATCACACTGCAGACTTTGAGGGAGCACCGGCTTTTCGCATAATTCTCCAAGTGCACATTCTGTCTAGATAGCGTAGACTTCTTGGGTCACGTGATTACACGAGATGGTATATGTGTGGACCCAAAGAAGATCGAGGCCGTTCAGCGTTGGCCCAGACCCGCATCAGTTACAGAGATCCGCAGCTTTCTAGGATTGGCCGGTTACTACAGGCGATTTGTGCAGGACTTCTCCCGTATTGCTGCACCTTTGACCGGGTTGACCCGGAAGGAAGTTCTTTTCGATTGGACGGAGGAGTGTGAGCATAGCTTTCAGCAGCTACGGACTTGTTTGACTACGGCGCCGGTGTTATCATTGCCTTCAGGATCGGACGGATTTGTGGTATATTGTGATGCTTCTCGAGTGGGGCTAAGGTGCGTATTGATACAGCATGATAGGGTGATCGCGTATGCTTCACGGCAGCTGAAGAAGCATGAACAGAACTACCCCACTCACGATTTGGAGATGACTGCAGTGGTCTTTGCACTCAAGATTTGGTGACATTACCTATACGGCGAGTCGTGCCAGATATTCACTGATCACAAGAGCTTAAAGTATATATTTCAGCAGCGAGACCTAAATCTCCGACAGTGCCGTTGGATGGAACTAGTAAAGGACTACGATTGCGAGATCTTGTATCACCCGGGCAAGGCTAATGTAGTGGCGGGTGCTTTGAACAGGAGGCCCGGGGGTAGTCTATCTTGTTTGAGCGCAGTGCAGAGGCAGTCGTCGGCAGATTGGCAGATATTATGCGACAGCCGAGTGCAGTTCAAGTTCACACCGATCGGGGGACAGCTTGCGCATGTTCGTGCACGCTCACAGTTGCTTGACCGTATACATGAGGCACAGTACAACGATGACCGTTGTTCAGAGATCATGGCACATATTGGACATGGCAGATTTTCTGAGTTCGTGATCGATGATCAGGGGATACTACGATTTGGGACTAGACTGTACGTACCAGATGCTGAGGGACTGCGGCGTGAGATTCTTGAGGAGGCACATCGATCGGTGGACAGTGTTCATCCGGGTTCCACCAAGATGTACCATGATATGAGAGATGTTTACTGGTGGGACGGAATGAAGAGGGACATCGCAGACTTCGTGTCGAGATGCCTGATTTGTCAGCAAGTCAAGGCCGAGCACCAGAGGCCAGCGAGAGAGCTACAACCGTTACCCATTACGGAGTGGAAATGGGAACAGATTTCGATGGATTTCGTTATGGGTCTAACCAGGACTGGGCAGGGGTATGACTCCATTTGGGTGATCATGGATCGTTTGACGAAAGCGGCTCACTTCCTGCAGGTGAAGACGACTTTCGGATTTGCTCAGTATGCCCAGATTTACATCGACGAGATTGTACGGCTACATGGAGTCCCGACGTGTATCGTGTCCGACCGAGGCACCCAGTTTACCAGCCGACTATGGCAGAGGCTTCAAGAGGCGTTGGGCACACGCTTGAGTTTCAGCACAGCATTTCATCCGCAGACCGACAGCCAGTCAGAGCGGACTATTCAGACTCTCGAGGACATGCTCCGAGCATGCGTTTTAGACTTTGGTGGTAGCTGGGATCATCATTTACCCTTGGTGGAGTTCTCCTACAACAATAGTTTCCAGGATACTATTCAGATGGCACCTTTCGAGGCTTTGTATGGGAGGAGATGTAGATCGCCCGTCTGTTGGACAGAGCTCAGCGAGAGCAGTATTTTGGGGCCACAGATCGTACAGGAGACGACCGAGAAGATACAGCTGATTCGAGATAGGATGAGGACAGCTCAGAGCAGGCAGGAATCATATGCTGACAGACGCCGCCGCAGATTAGAGTTCGCAGTTGGCGATGACGTTTTTCTGAGGGTCTCTCCGATGAAGGGAGTGATGAGGTTTGGATGGAAGGGGAAGCTTAGCCCCAGATTCATAGGTCCCTTCGAGATCCTCGAGCGTGTGGGTGTAGTTGCATATTGTTTGGCTCTTCCACCCGACTTCCCAGATGTTCACCCCATATTCCATGTGTCGATGCTTCGCAGATACCTACATGACCCTTCGCACATGATTCATCATCAGACCATTCAGCTCGAGCGCGATCTTTCATTCACCGAGCAGCCAGTCATGATATTGGACCGGCAGGTGAAGAAACTTAGATCGAAGGTCATGCTATCAGTAAAGGTGCTTTGGCGCAACCCGAATGGTGAAGAGATCACTTGGGAGGCCGAGGGCGAGATGCGGAAGAAGTTTCCTCATCTTTTTGAAGGTATGCATAGTTTTATATTTTTAAATTCGTGGACGAATTTCTTTAAAGGGGGAAGATTGTAACACCTTAGGATGTGTTTAGTGGCTAATTATATTTAAATAAATGGTTTTTAATAAAAAGTTTACCAAATTGATTTTCAAATATTTTATCAAATTTAATGAATATTTTATTAGATTTTTCCTAGGCTTGCACACACTTGTACATGTAAACTAGGGTTAAAATGGGGTTAAACCATGATTAGCAACCATGGTGGGTTAAGCCATTGGAATTAAGTGTTTTAGGTTTTAATTAAGTGTGTTTGTCTTTTTTAACAAAAATGGAAAATAATTTGAATTTGGTTGACTTGGAGGGAGAGAGAGAGAGGAGAGAGAGAGAGAGAGAGAGAATGGGCATGATGGCCTTGCCATGCCTACATTTAATGAAGAGAGAGAGAGAGAGGGGTTGACTCTTCTAAGCTCTCATTCCTTTTCTTTTTGTTAACTCTTTTCTCACAACTCTCTCACTCTCACTCATACACACACACACTCATTCCTCACAGCAGCAACAACAGAAGCAGCAGCAGCAGAAGCAGAAGCATCAGCAGCAGCACCAGAAGCAACAGCATCAGCACAAGCAGCAACAGCAGCAGCCTCAAGCAGCAGCAACATGCATTAGGAGCAGCAGCACCCCAGCAGCAGCAGCACTTCTTCTTCTTCCTCTCCTTCTCCTGCTTCCTAGGGTCTATTGGGGTATAATTCTTAAACTCAATTCCCTTTTTTTAGCATATGTGTAGAAGTAACATCGGTTAGTGATTAAAGTGAGTTCTTGTGCTAATATGGTGAATTGTGTGGACTTCTGGTTAGGAGATGATTTTGTTGGTTAGCCTAGCCTAGTTAAGTATTATTAGGGCCACATAAACTGAGATTAACCCCAGATTTCACCAAAATACCCTAGGTTTTCTTTTTGTGCAAAATATAACGTTTTTAAGTGAATTTTTAGCTTTCTGTAATCTGCTATAGACCCGGGTATTTCAGATAAAATCTGAGTTAACTGTAGCCTACTTTTTAGACCCTGATCACACCACCAGAGGAAGAGACCCCCTACCCAACTTTTAGCCGCCGGTTTATTCTTTCTGGCCGCAAATTGCGGCCAGATGAGGGAGTTAGGTGTTAGGGTTTTGGTTAGAGGAGTCTGCTATATTTTTAGGGTCTTTGGTATGTGCAATTTTTTAATTTTTCACCTGAGTAAGAATCTGGGACGATATATCATTTTCTTTGGTATGTGCAATTTTTTAATTTTTCACCTGAGTAAGAATCTGGGACGATATATCATTTTTCTAACACGTTTTGTTTGCGCGACACGTGCGATACGTGAGTAGGTTCTGTGGTTGCTGCGTATCACGACGTGTCGGGATAGTTTTAGACGCGTATACACACGTTTCAGCGTATCGTACCCACGCGCGTTTAGTTCGCGACGCGAGTTTCTCGTTTGATTTCGATATCGCGTTTTGTAGAATTTTGCTTATATATGGAATCGTTGTGTAATTCCAGGTTCGCAGGCGGGTACGTCGGACGCCGCAAAGAAGGGGAAGCAGATGGTTGGCTACACTTAGCATGCGACCAGGTGAGTAGATTTAACATCTACGGGGAAATCACCTATATGGCGTTAAGCGTCAGGGCGTAATAAGATATTTCAGTTGTATGTGTTCATATAGATATACTATAGTAGCATACCTTCTTAATGCATATAGAATTGGTAGTATAGAACACTGCACTGTCACTAACGGTTCAAGCTGCACGAGCACTATTGGTATGTTACACTCACACCGTTAGTGATTTCCATGACACTCACATTATAGGATTGCTACGAATTATATATCGTCTTGATTTCCGCTTCATTGATGATTGTCATGAGTTGCCGCATATTATCATATATTTATATTCATACCATGCACACTGTATATTCACTTTTGTGCATACCTTCATTGATACATCATTACCTGCGCACATGCACCCTTTATATTCATCTTAGTGCATACATATCTTGATATATCTATACTTGTGCACATATACATCGTATATCTATATTAGTGCACATGTACATTGCTACACTCACATTGCGTACATATCCATTCACACATCCATACCTATATACATACATATGTTACATACATGGGTGATATTGACATGATTTAAAAACTAAGGGACCGCACGAGACATTTTCAAAACTGGATCCTTTTTAAAAGAGCGGTTTTCCCTTTCTTTTACTCTTAGTGTCATTCGATACATTGCATGGATTTACGCATTGAGTTTGAATTTATGTGATTTCTGGATTTGGGAACCGGGGTATTATTTTAAGAAAATATGCACTGTTTTAAAAACCCGGTTTCCCTTGATATGATATTTCATCAGTGCGTCCACCATGCGTTTTCTCGGTTCCGAGACGTATGACATGTGAACCCGAATCGAGGAGCTGGACGAGGCCAATTGCGGGTACATGGTGGACCCGGTATGGTACCCCGGCATAAGAAAGGGATGCTGTGTATATAGACGGTAAGCCTGACAAAGGGACTACTGCCTACCGGTGATTGGTTGGACCTGGCGGTTATCCGGAGGATACTGACTAGAGTCGATAGATAGATACGGGATGATCCGTACTGCCGGGGCCGAGGGACGATTCCGCAGACGGAGCCCATGGGCCGATCCGGACTGACGGAGCCCGATACTTAAGGATTTACGTGTCGATGCTGGACACGATTATTTTATGATATTTCGAGTGCCGATGTTGGGCACTCACGATTCTATGAGTTTTACAAGATTTGAGGGCCGATGAGGGTGACGGCGCCTGAGTTTTATTGGGATTTGGGTGCATTGATGGACACCGATTATTTTTTCCACGTTGATATTCCGTGTAGATGTTATTTTATCCCATGCTCAGCATTCATTATTTCACATCTCACCCTGTAGTTTTAGTACCTGATAGAGTACTTTTGCCTGATTATTGCATACCCTGCTCATCATATATTGAGGTTATTGAATTGCACCTGTTAGGCATGATTATTGCGTATCCAGTTCTTCATATAGATATTATCTGTTGGCATATGTTAGAGTATCGCAGTACGTGCATACTCGCGATTACCTTTATATGTTATCTACTATTCACGAGTTGGCAACTCACCCCCATTGTGCCACGGTGTTTTCCGGTTGCCTCTCGGAGTAGTCGCGACAGGCTGTGTTCTTGCATCTTTTGATACAGATACCACTGCAGTTGGCGTGTGAGCCCTTTTGCTGATAGGTTGGTTTTTGTGCAGTATCTATTTATTTTCCAGTTGTATACACTGTTGTATCTAGTACTCTCCATATACTTTTCATGTATTGATTTAGAGACCAGTTGTGAGGACGATGTATATTATTTTGTACTCTGCTGTCAAGCTCGTTGTGAGCCGACTTTATTTACAGCTTCATCTTTTATGATATTTGTTTTCACTTGTACTGTTCATTTCTTCGCTGCGACGTCGTATACTATATTTGTGGTGATTGTTTCCGCCATTGGGCGTGATTGCTCCCTTTTGGGATGCCTTATCCTTATTGTAAATCATTTTACTCATATATTGTCTTATACCCGATTTCGGGGCTAGTTTTTACAAAGGAAATGCTGCCAAATTTTTTAAGATAATAACTTGAACTTTAAAGAATTTTACTAAACAACTTAAAGTTTTCTAAATGTTTCCATCAAATGTTTTAACACTCACTACTTTTCAATGATTTTGATTCTGGGTTCGGCTTACTTTGTCGCGTTACGTCTGTAGACGTTACGTGGTTAAGTGCCGGTCACGAGCCAAACTTTAGGTCGTGACAATGGGATTCCTCACTCGAAGTATCAACATCAGAAGATGTAGAATTTGGATGCGGTTGATATGACCTGAAATGAGGTGGACAACTGTTTCTTTTCGTTTGTTCTATCCGATCTCTTAAAGACATGGGAGAGTCGGATGGTATAACGAAGCGATTACGAAGACAAGAAATATCTGGTTGTGGATGGCAAAACTCGGCAAGAGTTATTTTGTTTGGATTACCCATTATAAGAAGAAAAGAGGGGGGAAGGGTAAAAAGAAAAAGAAAAAAAATTGGACTGTTTTGCTTTATTAGTGGACTTTGGGGTTGACTCACAAAATCACAAAAAATGCGCAAACAACCCTAGAACTATGGTTACCTAGGACAAGCTCTAGACCGCTCCTAGACTTCTAAAGGACAAGCCGCAGGATCAATCCTCTATCACCTCTTTACTATCCTTACGGCCAGGTAAGTACCAGGTAAGTGGGAGGTATCCGCTGTACAAATCACCGAAAATAGAAGGCCTAATTAAGTAACCACTTGCCTTAGACACACTTGCCTAGGCACCACAAAGTAATGCGGATAAGCGATAAATTACCCACGACCTTCCTCTGTCCTTATTGAGCGCGACAGTCCTTAGAGTCTTGTCTAGATATTTTTTAAATTAATGTAGGGTTGGTGCGGATGCTCATTTTGTGATTTGCGGGGCTTAGGAAGGGTGATAAAATCCCCACATAATCTGAATTTTGGTCTTGCCCCTTAAAATCCGTATTAAAATATGCAAAAACAAACCGCAAAACAAAACTCGCAAAAAGATTTTTGAGCAGCAATACTTTGCAAAGAATCCTGTAGAAAAGATATTTTATTGGATTTTAGAGGAGAGATAAGGATATAGAGAAGATACCAGAGAATTTGGAAACCCTAAATCCCCTAATGAGCTACGGTTCCGCCGCCAATAGGCTCTTTGCGCCGCGGTTCCGCCACCGACTAGGAAGATCTGATGAATATTTTTGCTACGTGGCCTCCCTTGCTCCTTTGGATCGTGATGAATGTCTCTGAATCTCTGTTTCCTCAAGTCTGTAACTCAAGATTCCCTCGCAAAAATTCACACAATAATCGTTAAATATACAATTTGCAATTTTGTTTATTTTTATGATATAGATCGAATAAGAATTCAACACAAATAGTAAGAATAAAAAAATTACGCACGTATCCCCGGCAACGGCGCTATTTGATTGATCTGATTTTTTTATGTGTAGTAGTTAACCACAATCAATAATGGTGTCGCGTGTAGCTAGACCGAGATGAGTACGGGTCGTCATCAGGGAAACGTTAAATCTTTTAATCTTACTTTAAGCATGTTGAGAAAGAAAGGAGTAAGAATAAAGAATGGTGAAGAATGATTGTAGGTTCTAGATCTACGTCAAATACGGATGCAGGATATAGATCTAGATTAACTACGGATGTAAGTTTTATAGTAGAATGGGGCTTGTAGGGTTCATTAAGATTTAGTAGTCATGGATGATTAATTAAAGATTACTCTTTTTATCTTTTAATAGATTTAAAACTAGATCGACAATGATGCATGTAGATTAGGATTTCTGGAGGGAAAAGGATTCCCACTCTTAACCCCTATCTTGACATGGATCTCCGTTCATGTCTAGCCTTTACCAAAACAATCATTAATCTAATCTCTAATCGCGGTCGAGACTAGAAATAAATTGGTAGCGCGCCCAATTAGGATGTTAACGATTCTTTTGGTGAAGTTTATAAACTTTATAGGACGTAAAAAGAGTTTAAGGATCTTCATCATCCATTAATCTACCCTAATCCTACGAACCCTAACAAGCGGAGAATTACTCGCGCATGTTCGGAAAAGAAAAGATAGAAATCATGAAGAAAATAAAATGCAATAGAATAAAACTAACTTTATTAATCAACAAGATCAAGTACACTTTGTTTCCTTAGAAAATGATTACAAAACCATAGTTTGCTTCTCGATCTCTTCTAAGGAGGTAGATGAACTGCTGATGATCAACCAGGATTCTTGAGCCGTCTTGGACTTCGTGATCTCATAGGTTTGATGCCTTCTAACTTTAGCCCTTTGTCCTTTATATAGCCCTCAAAGAAAAAAACCTAGTTACCATATATGGTGACTTCCTAATATGGCGACTTTCCATATATGGTGACTTTCTTTATATGGCAACTTTCCATATTTGGTGACTTTCCATATATGGTAACTTTCCTAATATGGTGACTTTCCATATATAGTAACTTTCCTAATATGGTGATTTTCCATATATGCTAACTAGTTGTTAGGATCCCAACCAGAAAATCCAGGGCCATAACTCCTCAGAAGTGCGGCGGAACCGCGGCATAATGGTGGGTTTGGCCGCCGATCCGCGGTTGATTAGGAGAATCGTGGGTTTGTTTCTCTTGAGGCTTCTTCTGGTGACACATATAGACTATTTTGGTATCTGGTATCTGAAAATCTTCTCTACGTCTCTGCCAGAATTGATTTCTTCAATTTACTTTACTGTTTCGACAGATTTTATCTCGATAACTCGGATTTCCTTGATTCCAGTCCTGAAATAATTTCTGCACAATTATTTCACTAAATAATGTTAGTAGAATTTATTTTTATTGAGATATTATCTTTAACCATTTGTCATGATATTTTAGTTTTAAGAGAATAGGTCAAATGTATTTAATAAGGTAAGCATATTAAATGGGCCAAATGTTACATGGATATTATATGCTTACTGTAGGGTGATTTTCGTCACCCCATTGAGATGGGAATACGCGCGCGCTTGTCAAGTATACTACAGATTCCCCCTGCCTAGGGTATGCCGAGGTTTAATGATTGTGGGGATCCGAATCTCCGGCAGCCGCGGACTAAGCTGCCGTTAATTACCCCTCGCCTCTGGGGCGAGGGAACCTCCGATTAACGGGTTAAACTGGTCATGCGAACTCAATGTGCGGTGTGCGTGTGTTGTGTTTTAAAAAGGGGGTTTTGGATATATCGGGAGCCACACGGAGTTTTTACGGGGGCCCCTCTACCCCGATAGCGGGCTAGGGGTCAAGGGGGTTAGCAGCCCCCGTGCGGGGTGTGGGGCAGCGCCCCGTTAGAATTTTTTTTCTAACTGGGACAGTGTCGTGGAGCACGTGTGTGTGCAAATATGTATACATATGTATATGTATATGTATGTACATAAAAAGAGGGGGAAAAGGCATCCAAGGGATGTGTGGGGCCAGCGCCTTGGGCGCTGTGCGCCCATGTGCTGTGTGCTCAGGCGCTAGCGCGCCACATGTCGGCACGTGGGCGCTCTGCGCTTGAGCGCAGGGCGCTTTAGCGCAAGCGCTCCACGTGTCGGCACGTCGGCGCTTTGCGCTTCAGCGCCTGACGCTCGAGCGCAAGTGCGCCACGTGTCGGCACGAGGGCGACTTGCGCCTGAACGCTAGGCGCCTGAGCGCAAGTGCGCCACGTGTCGGCACGGGGAAGACTTGCGCCAGAGCGCTGTGCGCTTGAGCGCAAACGTACCACGTGTTGGCACTAGGGCGACTTGCGCTCGAGCGCTTGCGCTGGAGCGGAAGCGCGCCACGTGTCGGCACTGGGGCAACTTGCGCTTGAGCGCAAGCGCACCACGTGTCGGCACGTGGGCGCTTTGCGCTCGAGCGCAGGGCGCTGTTGTGCAAGCGCGCCACGTGTCGGCACGTGGGCGCTTTGCGCTTGAGCGCTTGAGCGCAAGCGCGCCACGTGTCGACACGTGGGCACTCTGTGCTTGAGAGCCGGCGAGGAAAAGAGGCTTTTAGCCTAAAAAGATTCTCGGAGGAGAAATCAGAGTGGAGTTGGACTCCTAAGTGTGTTTTTGGGGTTAATGGAAGGGGTTCTTCTTCTTCCTCCTCTGTTAGCTGGATCTTGAAGATCAAGAGATGTGAGATCTCAAAATCTCACCTTTTTGAAATCTGATGACAGATCCAAGATCCCCTTTGTGGGTTTCGTGGTGAAAAACTATTTTGTTTTTGAAAAGGAAGAGTAAAACTCTTGATTTAATTCAAAATAAAGAAGAAGGTTTGAGACCTTCAGAAAAGGGAAAGAGATACAAACCCTAGGTTTTTTTGTGAGAATGAAAAGTGTATGCTTTATTCATCATCATGTTGCCTTATATAGGCTTACATATTTACATATAGCCCCTTGGGCTTTACAAAAATGGCATTTTAGCGACCCCATGGCTCATGTGCAATTTCATTTTTGCACATAAGCCACGGGCTTACAAAATATTGGCTTTATGCCCATTTTGTTTACATTCATGCATAAAAAATTACATAAAAATTATTTATTACATGATTTTGTCGTTGCCATGGGGAGGCTGGCTACGGGCTCGACTTGGGCATGGGCCCGCTTGACCTGGGCTTGGGCCCACCTGGTTTGGGGTTGACTTTGATTTTGACTTGGTCAACCGGGGTGTAAGTTTTTACCCCAACAAATTGCCCCCCATCAATAAATGCACACAGTATATGTGGGTCGTGTGCATGAAATTGATGGATCTTCTTTTGCGCGGAGGCGACTTGCTTTGGTTCCCACTTTTTAGGATGCACTGCCCTTTTTACGACATGGACGGTCGGCGCTTGATGCGTCTCTGAGATAGAGTGTCCGTGGTAGACGTTTCCCTAGCCCGGAGTGATTTCGTTGACGTGCCCCCGGCACGGAGTGTCGCTGGTCGACGTTTCCCCGAGGCGGAGTATCGGCTGGTTGACGTGTCCCCGAGACGGAGTGTCTGCTTGACGTTTCCCCGAGACGGAGTGTTGCTGGTCGACGTGTCCCCGGCGCGGAGTATCTGCTGGTTGACGTATCCCCGAGATGGAGTGTCGCTTGTTGAAGTGTCCCCGGCACGGAGTGTCACTGATTGACTTTTCCCCAGCGCGGAGTGTCGCTGGTCGACTTTTCCTCGGCACGGAGTGTCGCTGGTTGATTTTCCCTGAGACGGAGTGTCTGCTGTTGGACGTTTCCCCGGTACAGAGTGTCTGTGTTGGACGTTTCCCTGATGTGGAGTGTCGCTGGTTGAAGTTTCCCCGAGACGGAGTGTCTTCTGTTAGACGTTTCCCCGGTACGGAGTGTCTGCTGTTGGACGTTTCCCTGATGCGGAGTGTCGCTGGTTGACGTTTCCTCGAGACGGAGTGTCTTCTGTTGGACGTTTCCCCGGTACGGAGTGTCTGCTGTTGGACGTTTCCCTGATGCGGAGTGTCTGTGTTGGACGTTTCCCCGATGCCGAGTGTCGCTGTTGGACGTTTCCCCGAGACGGAGTGCCTGTGGTAAGAAGTTTCCCCGATGCAGAGTGTCGCGGGTTGACGTGTCCCCGGCACGGAGTGTCTGCTTGACGTTTCCCCGGCACGGAGTGTCGCTGTTGGACGTTTCCCTGATGCGGAGTGTCCGTGTTGGACGTTTCCCCGATGCAGAGTGTCGCTGGTTGACATGTCCCCGGCATGGAGTGTCTGCTGTTGGACGTTTTCCCGGTACGGAGTGTCTGTTGTTGGACGTTTCCCCGATGCGGAGTGTCGCTGGTTGACGTTTCCCCGAGACGGTGTGTCTACTGTTGGACGTTTCCCCGGTACGGAGTGTCTGCTGTTGGACGTTTCCCCGGTATGGAGTGTCACTGATCGACTTTTCCCCGATGCGGAGTGTCACTGGTTGACTTTTCCCCGGCATGGAGTGTCACTGATCGACTTTTCCCCGGCGCGGAGTGTCGCTGGTTGACTTTTCCCCGGCACGGGGTGTCGCTGATCGACTTTTCCCCGGCGCGGAGTGTCGGGTTGACTTTTTCCCTGCACAGAGTGTCGCCGATTGACTTTCCCCGGCGCGGAGTGTCGGGTTGACTTTTCCCCGGCACGGAGTGTCGCTGATCGACTTTTCTCCGGCGCGGAGTGTCGTTGGTGGACGTTTCCCTGATGCGGAGTGCCCGTGTTGGACGTTTCCCCGATGCAGAGTGTCGCTTGTTGACGCAGAGGTCGATGTTGGAATTGGTTGGTTTGATTTGTTAGATTTGAGTCGACATCAGCATCGCTACACTTGAATATGGTACCAGGAGCGAATCATCATCCGTCTTTGAGAGAATCTTGGGATTGGTATTTTTGTCGGCATCTGCATTGCTGCAATGGAATAATGCCAGGAGCAACTCATCATTTGCCCCGGGAGGATTTGGATTTGTTTTTTTTTTCGTTTGGCATCTGCATTGCTGCACTGGAATAATACTAGGAGCAACTCATCATGTGCCCCGAGAGGATTTGGATTTGTTTTTTCGTTTGGCATCTGCATTGCTGCACTGGAATAATGCCAGGAGCAACTCATCATGTGCCCCGAGAGGATTTGGATTTGGTTTGTTTGGCATCTGCATTGCTGCACTGGAATAATGCCAGGAGCAACTCATCATGTGCCCCGAGAGGATTTGGATTTGTTTTTGTTTTCGTTTGGCATCTGCATTGCTGCACTGGAATAATGCCCGGAGCAACTCATCATGTGGCCCGAGAGGATTTGGGAATTGGTGGCTTAGGAGACAGGTTTAGATCCCTGTCACCTAAGGCTTTTCCATTTTGTGAGCCGTAAGGGTCTCATAAATCATTTTCTCCCTACGGGTCATAAGGATCCTGTATGTGTATTTTCTCCTTAGGAGTCGTGGGGACTCCTAAGCGTGTTGCTCCTTTATGAGTCGTAGGGATCTCACGCGGGAATTTTCTCCTCACAAAGTCGAGAGGGCTTTGAGAGTGCATTTCATTTCATTTTTTTTACGAGTTTGCGCCCTTTCGGGTTTTCACAAACTCGCCGGCAGTCCTGCTATTTTTACTCACGGAGCCCTTTCGGGTTTTCATCCGTGCCCATTTTGCTTGTGGACATACTGTTCTTTTTTTTCTTTTTTCTTTTGGAGAGATCGGGATTGTTTTACGCCCGTGGACTGTATACGGTTTTGCAGGATGTATGATCCAGACCGTAGGGCCGGAAGACTTTCGAGATTTTGTTGGCATCTGCATCGCTGCACTGGAATATGGTACCAGGAGCGACTCATCATTCGCCATTGGGGTATGGGATTTGGAATTCGGTTTGAGTCTGAATCGCTGCACTGGAATGTAGTACCAGGAGCAACTCATCATTCGCCGTTTGGGATTTGGTTGGCGTATGCATCGCTGCACTGGAATATGGTACCAGGAGCGACTCATCATCCGCCGTTGGGGTATGGGGAGCGATGGCTTAGGAGACAGGTTAAGATCCCTATCACCTAAGGCTTTTCAATTTTATGGGCCGTGAGGGTCCCATAAAAGCATTTTCTCCCTGCGAGTCGTAAGGATCGCGCAGGTGTATTTTCTCCTTAGGAGTCGTGAGGAACCCCAAGTGTGTTTTTCCTTTATGAGTCGTAAGGATCCCACAAAGGTTTGTTCTCCTCATGTATCGTGAGGACACATGAGTGGGTCTTCTCAATGGAGCATAATTCCAAAGTCGGAGACCAGCCGCGTAACTGGTGATTGTGGTGGGGCATGGGTATGCTGAAAATTATTTGAGCCCGTGGATTGTATACGGCAGTCAATTTGGGGACTGGCCGTAGGGCTGAAGAATTTTGAGAAGTTGGAATTTTGTTGGCGTCTGCATCGCTGCACTGGAATATGGTACCAGGAGCGACTCATCATTCACCGTTTTAGGGTTAGGGAGCGATGGCTTAGGAGACAGGTTTAGATCCCTGTCACCTAAGACTTTTCAATTTTATGGGCCGTGAGGGTCCCATAAAAGCATTTTCTTCCTGCGAGTCGTAAGGATCCCACAGGTGTATTTTCTCCTTAGGAGTCGTGAGGATTCCTAAGGGTGTTTTTCCTTTGTGAGTCGTAAGGATCCCACAAAGGTTTGTTCTCCTCATGTATCGTAAGGACACATGAGTGGATTTCCCTCGTTCCCAGTTTAATGACTTAGAGGTCGACTGTTTCCAGTTTAACGACTTAGAGGTCATCTGTTTCCAGTTTAACGACGTGGTGGTCATCTGTTTCCAGTTTTAAAGACGTGGAGGTCGATTGTTTCCAGTTTAACGATTTAGAGGTCATCTGTTTCCAGTTTAACAACGTAGTGGTCTATTGGATTGATTTGGAATTTCAGGATAAGGGCCGGCCTCAGCGTTGTTAACACTGAATCACATGCGCCAGGACACATGAGTGGGTCTTCCCAATGGAGCATAATTCCAAAGGCGGAGACCAGCCGTGTAGCTGGTGGTTGCGGTGGGGCATGGATATGTTGAGAATTATTTGAGCCCGTGGATTGTATACGGTAGTCAATTTGGAGACTGGCCGTAGGGCTGGAGAATTTTGGGAAACTGGATTTTTGTTTGGCGTCTGCATTGCTGCACTGGAATAATGCCAGGAGCAACTCATCATCCGCCCTTGTTTTTTTTTTCCTTTTTCCTTTTTTTTTGTTTTACCGCGATTGCTCTATCATTTCAGCTTTTATTATCGCGAAAATCGCGATAGCCCTATCATTTCGGCTATTTATTCACGGTTGCCCAATCATTTCGGCTTTATTTTCATCTTTATTTTTACTCGCTGATTTTTATTGCGAGTTGCCCCATTATTTCGGCTTTTCATTTTTACTTTTATTTACACTTTTTTTTTACACATGTATATATATATATTTTACATTCCTAGTTTAACGACTTAGAGGTCGACTGTTCCCAGTTTAATGACGTTGTGGTCGATTATTCCCAGAGAAAGGCGGGTGTTTAAGAGAATCAGGTCCCTGAAGGACTTCGGTCCCCGTGTGTATGAAATTGGTGGTCGCAGCTTGATTGTTTGTTAACACGCCATGGGACAATGATATTTCTCCCGCCCTGTATTGTTTCTCGACCCAATCCTTGAAGATGCAACATTCTTCAATAGTGTGCCCCAGCACTCGGTGGTATGGGAAAAAGTTGGGATGATCAGTCTTGTTCGCTTCACTTGGCCTTTTCGGTTCTGGTAGCCGCAGGCCATTCTTCAGAGCATCTTTAAAAATTTTGTGGAACTTGTCCCTTCGGAATGAGTAGACCTTATTTCTTCTTTCCTCCAAAGTTGGCTCTCGAGACTGGTCAGTTTTTGCTCCGCCCGTTTTCTGCTTATTTGGAGAATCGGTGATGTTAGAACTTCCGCCTTTTCGGTTGTCGTCCCTCCAAGGTTTCGGTCTGTTTGTGAACTGAAGATCCTGAACGGACTCGGGCTTTGAGCGTTCCAACGTTTGGACCTTTTTGGTCAGCTCTTGGAATGTTTTGAGACCCGCGGTACATAGAAACGGGGCCATCCAGTTGTTGAGATTTCCGACAAGGAGACTGACAGATTGGTCTTGCTCTATCGGCGGTTCGCATTTGACGGAGAGATTACGCCATCGGGTTATAAAATCCGTGCTGCTTTCGTCGCTCTTGGGCTTGGTCCTTACGAGCTCGGCAATGGTAATCTTATCGCTGACGCTCATGAACCTCTGCCGAAACAGAGACTTCATTTGGACAAAATTTGTGACGGAGCCATCCGGTATGCTCGCGTACCAGTCGAAAGCAACATCGGCCAGGCTATTAACGAACTGGCGGAGGAGAAGCGCATCATTGCCCCTAGTATTCCCGCATGAGGCTTTGAAGTGGGCGATGTGTTGATTCGCGTTTCCCGTCCCATCGAATCTTCCGAATTTGGGGATGACATAGCCACTAGGGAATTCCACTAGATCATACTGAGCAGGATATGGTCTCCTACTACTGCTGATATCTTTTTGCGCTTCGGCTTCGGCCACTAATGTTTTGACTTTGCTGGCAACCAAATCCATGATTTGATCTTGAGTTAGCGGGCTACTGTCATCGGTAGCCAAGACATTTCCCGAGATAGGATGCGACTGATTTTCATGTAGTTCGCCCACTTTTGGATTTGAGGGAACGGGCGTCGGCTGTTTCGGGACATCGTTCCCCGGTTCATGAGAGCCTTATGCCTGATTGGACGGCTGAGGGGCAAGTTGGGCCGTGAGCTGCATCACGACATTCGTCAAGTCGTCGATCTTTGAGTAGAGCTTGGCCATCTCCTTATCTTTGCTTCTGAGCTGCTTTCGGAGCTCTTGGAGGAGTTGCTGCTCTGCGGTCTTAGGACGGATAGTTGGCTCATCTTCGCTTTCCGAGCCTGACTCCTCATGAATTGAGGGCTCTCTCTGCCTATCAGCCTCATCGAGAGGGTTTTCATCATCCAGCGGAGGCGGCTGTTCTTGGGAAGTGGCAACCAAATTCAAGCCAGATTGGATTTGAGATGTAGTAGCCCCGTCCTTGCTCTTGCTGCGCGTGCCCAGCATGTAGACAGTATAGACCTCATATCCAGTCGTCTCTTTCTCACTGGCGGGGAGCTTAGAGAAGACACCCGATCGAGCAGTGGTCAAGGGCACCGCTGGAGCTTGCTTGGGACGCGTTGTAGCTTTGTTGGTGTTGATGGCCTTGCCCCCAGCTGGGGCCATGGAGAGTCGTTCGGAAACGGACTTGCGCTTGGGCTGAGGTGCCCTTGCGACCACCACATTTGGTCTCCTGCCTTTCGAGACCGGTTTGTCCGCCATCGAGGCTTGAGGAGCCGGGATGGCGCCAACATGCATGAACATAATAGTGCCGAATGGTAGCAGCGGCTCCTCCCATTGTCGCCCGAGACTGGCCGGAAGGACCGTCCTGGAGTCTATCTTCATCGTGTAGGAGACGGGAGCTGAGTTCATCATCAAAGACATCGTCGGAAGGTGATTGTTTGAAAATCTGCATGAAAGAGCATTATTTTAGTATAAATATAGACATGTAAATTGATTGAGTTCGCATGAACGTTTAACCCGAAATATAGGAGTAGAGATTGGTCCCACCGGGCGTGCCAGAATCTGCAGGGTGTTTTTCGTCACCCCATTGAGATGGGAATACGCGGGCGCTTGTCAGGCGTACTACAGATTCCCCCTGCCTAGGGAAGGCCGAGGTTTAATGATTGTGGGGATCCGAATCTCCGGCAGCCGCGGACTAAGCTGCCGTTAATTACCCCTCGCCTTTGGGGCGAGGGAACCTCCGATTAACGGGTTAAACTGGTCATGCGAACTCAATGTGTGGTGTGCATGTGTTGTGTTTTAAAAAAGGGTTTTTGGATATATCGAAAGCCACGCGGAGTTTTTACGGGGGTCCCGCTACCCGGATAGCGGGCTGGGGGTCAAGGGGGATAGCAGCCCCCTTGCGGGGTGCGGGGCAGCGCCCCGTTAGAAATTTTTTTCTAACAGGGACAGTGTCGTGGAGCACGTGTGTGTGCAAATATGTATACATATGTATATGTATATGTTTGTACATAAAAAGAGGGGGGAAAGGCATCCAAGGGATGCGTGGGGCCAGCGCCTTAGGCGCTGTGCGCCAAGGTGCTGTGCGCTCAGGCGCTAGCGTGCCACGTGTCGGCACGTGGGCACTCTGCGCTTGAGCGCAGGGCGCTGTAGCGCAAGCGTGCCACGTGTCGGCACGTGGGCGCTTTGCGCTTCAGCGCCTGACGCTCGAGCGCAAGTGCACCATGTGTCGGCACGGGGACGACTTGCACCTGAGCGCTAGGCGCCTGAGCGCAAGTGCGCCATGTGTCGGCATGGGGGCGACTTGCGCCAGAGCGCTGTGCGCTTGAGCGCAAGCGCACCACGTGTCGGCACTGGGGCGACTTGCGCTCGAGCGCTTGCGCTTGAGCTCGCGCCACGTGTCGGCACTAGGGCGACTTGCGCTATTGATCTTGCGCTTGAGCGCAAGCGCTCGAGCGCAGGGCGCTGTTGTGCAAGCGCGCCACGTGTCGGCACGTGGGCGCTTTGCGCTTGAGAGATGAGCGCTTGAGCGCAAGCGCGCCACGTGTCGCAAGTGGGCGCTCTGCGCTTGAGCGCCGGCGAGGAAAAGAGTCTTTTAGCCTAAAAAGATTCTCGGAGGAGAAATCAGAGTGGAGTTGGACTCCTAAGTGTGTTTTTGGGGTAATGGAAGGGGTTCTTCTTCTTCCTTCTCTGTTAGCTGGAACTTGAAGATCAAGAGATGTGAGATCTCAAAATCTCTCCTTTTTGAGATCTGATGACAGATCCAAGTTCCCCTTTGTGGGTTTCGTGGTGAAAAACTATTTTGTTTTTGAAAAGGAAGAGTAAAACTCTTGATTTAATTCAAAAGAAAGAAGAAGGTTTGAGACCTTCAGAAAAGGAAAAGAGATACAAACCCTAGGATTTTTTGTGAGAATGAAAAGTGTATGCTTTATTCATCATCATGTTGCCTTATATAGGCTTACATATTTACATATAGCCCCTTGGGCTTTACAAAAATGGCATTTTAGACATCCCATGGCTCATGTGCCATTTCATTTTTGCACATAAGCCACGGGCTTACAAAATATTGGCTTTATGCCCATTTTGTTTACATTCATGCATAAACAATTACATAAAAATTATTTATTACATGATTTTGTCGTTGCCATGGGGAGGCTGGCTGCGGGCTCGACTTGGGCATGGGCCCGCTTGACCTGGGCTTGGGCCCACCTGGTTTAGGGTTGACTTTGATTTTGACTTGGTCAATCGGGGTGTAAATTTTTACGCCAACAAATTGCCCTCCATCAATAAATGCACACAGCATATGTGGGTCGTGTGCATGAAATTGATGGATCTTCTTTTGCGCGGAGGTGACTTGCTTTGGTTCCCACTTTTTAGGATGCACTGCCCTTTTTACGACATGGACGGTCGGCGCTTGACGCGTCTCCGAGATAGAGTGTCCATGGTAGACGTTTCCCTAGCCCGGAGTGATTTCGTTGACGTGCCTCCGGCGCGGAGTGTCGCTGGTCGACGTTTTCCCGAGGCGGAGTATCGGCCTGTTGACGTGTCCACGAGACGGAGTGTCTGCTTGACGTTTCCCCAAGACGGAGTGTCGCTGGTCGACGTGTCCCCGGCCCGGAGTGTCTGCTGGTTGACGTATCCCGGAGACGGAGTGTCGCTTGTTGACGTGTCCCCAGCACGGAGTGTCGCTGATTGACTTTTCCCCGACGCGGAGTGTCGCTGATCGACTTTTCCCCGGCGCGGAGTGTCGCTGGTCGACTTTTCCCCGGCACGGAGTGTCGCTAATCGACTTTTCCCCGGCGCGGAGGGTCGCTGATCGACTTTTCCCCGGCGCGGAGTGTCGGTGGTTGACTTTTCCCTGAGATGGAGTGTCTGCTGTTGGACGTTTCCCCGGTACGGAGTGTCTGTGTTGGACGTTTCCCCGATGCGGAGTGTCGCTGGTTGACGTTTCCCCGAGACGGAGTGTCTGCTGTTGGACATTTCCCCGATGCGGAGTGTCGCTGGTTGACGTTTTCCCGAGACGGAGTGTCTGCTGTTTGACGTTTCCCCGGTACGGAGTGTCTGCTGTTGGACGTTTCCCCGATGTGAAGTGTCGCTGGTTGACGTTTCCCCGAGACAGAGTGTCTGCTGTTGGACGTTTCCCCGGTACGGAGTGTCTGTGTTGGACGTTTCCCCGAAACGGAGTGTCTGCTGTTGGACGTTTCCCCGGTACGGAGTGTCTGTGTTGGACGTTTCCCCGATGCAGAGTGTCACTTGTTGACGTGTCCCCGGCACGGAGTGTCTGCTTGACGTTTCCCCGGCACAGAGTGTTCCTGGCTGGCGTGTTCCCGAGACGGAGTGTCTGCTTGACGTTTCCCCGTTATGGAGTGTTGCTGGCTGGCGTGTCCCCGAGACGGAGTGTCTGCTTGACGTTTCCCCGTTACGGAGTGTCGTTGTCGGACGTTTCCCTGATGCGGAGTATCTGTGTAGGACGTTTCCACGATGCAGAGTGTCGCTTGTTGACTCAGAGGTCGATGTTGGAATTGGTTGGTTTGATTTGTTTGATTTAAGTCGACATCAGCATCGCTACACTGGAATATGGTACCAGGAGCGAATCATTATCCATCTTTGAGAGGATTTGGGAATTGGGGTTTTTGTTTGGCATCTGCATTGCTGCACTGGAATAATGCCATGAGCAACTCATCATTTGCCCCGAGAGGATTTGGGAATTGGTTTTTTTTGTTTGGCATCTGCATTGCTGCACTGGAATAATACCAGGAGCAACTCATCATTTGCCCCGAGAGGATTTGGGAATTTGTTTTTTTCTGTTTGGCATCTGCATTGCTGCACTGGAATAATTCCAGGAGCAACTCATCTTGTGCCCCAAGAGGATTTGGATTTCGGTGGCTTAGGAGACAGGTTTAGATCCCTGTCACCTAAGGCTTTTCCATTTTGTGAGCCGTAAGGGTCTCACAAAATATTTTCTCCCTACGGGTCATATGGATCCTGTAGGTGTATTTTCTCCTTAGGAGTCGTCGGGACTCCTAAGTGTGTTTCTCCTTTGTTAGTCGTAGGGATCTCACGCGGGAATTTTCTCCTCACAAAGTCGAGAGGACTTTGCGAGTGCATTTCATTTCTTTTTTTTTACGAGTTTGCGCCCTTTCGGGTTTTCACAAACTCGCCGGCAGTCCTGCTGTTTTTACTCACGGAGCCCTTTCGGGTTTTCATCCGTGCCCATTTTTCTTGTGGACATACCGTTCTTTTTTTTCTTTTTCTTTTTTGGAGAGATCGGGATTGTTTTACGCCCGTGGATTGTATACGGTTTTGCAGGATGTATGATCCAGACCGTAGGGCCGGAAACATTTCGTGATTTTGTTGGCGTCTGCATTGCTGCACTGGAATATGGTACCAGGAGCGACTCATCATTCGCCGTTGGGGTAAGGGATTTGGAATTTGGTTGGCGTCTGCATCGCTGCATTGGAATATGGTACCAGGAGCGACACATCATTCTCCATTAGGAATTTAAGTTTTGGACGGCGTCTGCATCGCTGCACTGGAATATGGTACCAGGAGCGACTCATCATTCGCCATTAGGAATTTGAGTTTTGGACGACGTCTGCATCGCTGCACTGGAATATGGTACCAGGAGCGACTCATCATTCACCATTGGGGTATGGGATTTGGAAAGCGATGGCTTAGGAGACAGGTTTAGATCCCTATCACCTAAGACTTTTCAATTTTATGGGCCGTGAGGGTCCCATAAAAGTATTTTCTCCCTACGAGTCATAAGAATCTCGCAGGTGTATTTTCTCCTTAGGAGTCGTGAGGACTCCTAAGTGTGTTTTTCCTTTGTGAGTTGTAAGGATCCCACAAAGGTTTGTTCTCCTCATGTATCGTGAGGACACATGAGTGGGTCTTCTCAATGGAGCATAATTCTAAAGGCGGAGACCAGCCGCGTAACTAGTGGTTGCGGTGGGGCATGGGTATGCTGAGAATTATTTGAGCCCGTGGATTGTATACGACAGTCAATTTAGGGACTGGCCGTAGGGCTGGGAGAACTTTGGAAATTTGAATTTTTGTTGGAGTCTGCATCGCTGCACTGGAATATGGTACCAGGAGCGACTCATCATTCGCCTTTGTTTTTTTTTTTTTTACCGCGATTGCTCTATCATTTCAGCTTTTCTTATCGCGAAGATCGCGATTGCCCTATCATTTCGGCTTTTATTCGCGGTTGCCCCATCATTTCGGCTTTTATTCGCGGTTGCCCCATCATTTCGGCTTTTATTTCATCTTTATTTTACTCGCTGATTTTTATTGCGAGTTGCCCCATCATTTCGGCTTTTATTTTTTTTTCTTTTATTTACACATTTTTTTGTTTATTTACATTTTTTTTACATTCCCAGTTTAACGACTTAGAGGTCGATTGTTCCCAGTTTAATGACGTGGTGGTCGATTGTTCCCAGAGAAAGGCGGGTGTTTGAGAGAATCAGGTTCCTGGAGGACTTCGGTCCCCGTGTGTATGAAATTGGCGGTCGCAGCTTGATTGTTTGTTAACACGCCAGGGAACAATGATATTTCTCCCGCCTTGTATTGTTTCTCGACCCAATCCTTGAAGATGCAACAGTCTTCAATAGTGTGCCCCAGCACTCGGTGGTATGGGCAAAAATTGGGATGATCAGTCTTGTTCGCTTCACTTAGCCTTTTCGGTTCTGGTAGCCGCAGGACATTCTTCAGAGCATCTTTAAAAATTTTGTGGACCTTGTCCCTTCGGAATGAGTAGACCTTATTTCTTCTTTCCTCCAAAGTTGGCTCTCGACACTGGTCAGTTTTTGCTCCGCCCGTTCTCTGCTTATTTGGAGAATCGGTGATGTTAGAACTTCCGCCTTTTCGGTTGTCGTCCCTCCAAGGTTTCGGTCTGTTTGTGAACTGAAGATCCCGAGTGGACTCGGGCTTTGAGCGTTCCAACGTTTGGACCTTTTTGGTCAGCTCTTGGAATGTTTTGAGACCCGCAGTACATAGAAACGGGGCCATCCAGTTGTTGAGATTTCCGACAAGGAGACTGACAGATTGGTCCTGCTCTATCGGCGGTTCGCATTTGACGGAGAGATTATGCCATCGGGTTATAAAATCCGTGCTGCTTTCGTCGCTCTTGGGCTTGGTCCTTACGAGCTCGGCAATGGTAATCTTATCGCTGACGCTCATGAACCTCTGCCGAAACAGAGACTCCATTTGGACAAAAGTTGTGACGGAGCCATCCGGTATGCTCGCGTACCAGTCGAAAGCAACATCGGTCAGGCTATTAACGAACTGGCGGAGGAGAAGCGCATCATTGGCCCCAGTATTCCCGCATGAGGCTTTGAAGTGGGCGATGTGCTGATTCGCGTTTCCCGTCCCAACTAATCTTCCGAATTTGGGGATGACATAGACGCTAGGGAATTCCACAAGATCATACTGAGCAGGATATGGTCTCCCACTACTGCTGATATCTTTTTGCGCTTCGGCTTCGTCCACCAATGTTTTGACTTTGCTGGCAACCAAATCCATGATTTGATCTTGAGTTAGCGGGCTACTGTCATCGGTAGCCAAGAAATTTCCCGAGATAGGATGCGACTGATTTTCATGTAGTTCGCCCACTTTTGGATTTGAGGGAATAGGCGTCGACTGCTTTGGGACACCACTTCCCCGTTCACGAGTAGAGCTCCCCGCTTGATTGGGCGGCTGAGAGGCAAGTTGGGCCGTGAGCTGTAGGACGACATTTGTCAAGTCGTCAATTTTTGAGTAGAGCTTGGCCATCTCTTTATCTTTGCTCCTGAGCTGTTTTCGAAGCTCTTGAAGCAGCTCTTGCTCCGTAGTCCTGGGGCGGAAAGTCGGCTCTTCCTCGCTATCCGAGCTTGACTCTGCATGGACCGAGGGGTCTTTCTGCCTATCATCCTCATCGAGAGGGTCTTCATCACCCAGCAGAGGCGGTTGTTCTTGGGAAGCGGCCACCACATTCAAGCCAGATTGGATTTAGGATGTAGTGGCCCCGTCCTTGCTCATGCTGCGCGTGCCCACCATGTAGACAGTGTGGACCTCATATTCAGTCATCTCTTTCTCACTGGCGGGGAGCTTGGAGAAGACACCCGATCGAGCAGTGGTCAAGGGAACCGTTGGAGCTTGCTCGGGACGCGTTGTAGCTTTGTTGGTGTTGATGGACTTGCCCCCAGCTGGGGCTAAGGAAAGTCGTTCAGACACCGGCTTGCGTTTGGGTTGGGGCGTCCTTGAGATCACCACATTTGGTCTCTTTCCTTTCGAGACCGGTCTGTCTGCCACCGGGGCTTGAGGAGCTGGGATGGAGCCAACTGGCATGAACATGATAGAGCCGAATGGTAGCAGCGGCTCCTCCCATTATCGCCCGAGACTGGCCGGAAGGGCCGTCCTAGAGTCTATCCTCATCGTGTAGGAGACGGGAGCTGAGTTCATCATCGAAGACATCGTCGGAAGGTGATTGCTTGAAAATCTACATGAAAAAGCATTATTTTAGTATAAATATAGACATGTAAATTGATTGAGTTCGCATGAACGTTTAACCCGAAATATGGGAGGAGAGATTGGTCCCACCGGGCGTGCCAGAATCTGTAGGGCGTTTTTCATCACACCATTGAGATGGGAATACGCGTGCGCTTGTCAGGCGTATACTACAGATTCCCCCTGCCTAGGGTAGGCCGGGGTTTATTGATTGTGGGGATCCGAATCTCCGGCAGCCGCGGACTAAGCTGCCGTTAATTACCCCTCTCCTTTGGGGCGAGGGAACCTCCGATTAACGGGTTAAACTGGTCATGCGAACTTAATGTGCAGTGTACGTGTGTTTTGTTTTGGAGGGGGGTTTAAATATATCGGGAGACACACAGAGTTTTTACGGGGGTCCCGCTACCTGGATAGCGGGCCGGGGGTCAAAGGGGCTAGTAGCCCCCTTGCGGGGTGGCGCCCCGTTAGAAATTTTTTCCTAACAGGGAAAGTGTCATGGAGTATGTGTGTATGCACATATGTATATATATGTGTATATATATATATATATATATAAAAGAAAGAGGGGGAAAAGGCATCCAAAGGATGCGTGGGGCCAACGCCTTGGGCGCTTTGCGCTCAGGCGCTAGCGTGCCACGTGTCGGCACGTGGGTGCTCTGTGCTTGAACGCAGGGCGCTGTAGCTCAAGCGCACCACGTGCCGGCACGTAGGCGCTTTACGCTTCAGCACCTGACGCCCGAGCGCAAGTGCGCTACGTGTCGGCACGGGGGCGACTTGCGCTTGAGCGCTAGGCGCCTGAGCGCAAGTGTGCCACGTGTCGGCACAGGGCGACTTGCGCCAGTGCGCTATGCGCCTGAGCGCAAGCGCGCCACGTGTCGGCACTGGGGCGACTTGCGCTGGAGCGCAAGCGCGCCACGTGTCGGCACTGGGGTGACTTGCGCTGGAGCGCTTGCGCTGGAGCGCAAGCGCGCCACGTGTCGGCACGTGGGCGCTCTGCGCTCGAGCGCAGGGCGCTGTTGTGCAAGCGCGCCACGTGTCGGCACGTGGGCGCTCTGCGCTTGAGCACCGGCGAGGAAAAGAGGCTTTTAGCCTAAAAGGATTCTCGGAGGAGAAATCAGAGTGGAGTTGGACTCCTAAGTGTGTTTTTGGGGTTAATGGAAGGGGTTCTTCTTCTTCCTCCTCTGTTAGCTGTAGGGTTCCTAGGCACTCTAATGAGGTCTTACAAGGCATCAACCATGCCAATTTCAAATTTTACGGTGCCGAGAAACCCTAGACTAGATCGTTAACTAGAATTTTAGGCGAAACATGAAGCTAGTTAACACCTTAACTAAAAGTAAACGGAAATACAACCTTTGTAGATCCGGTCCTCCACCTCCATGGCTCCGCGATGAAGTCTCCTCGCTGCGATCATCGGATCCCGGGCTCTAGCGTCAGCTTCATCGGAGAAATGGACGGGCTAGGTCGTCGACTACGATGCCGAAGATGATCTACGTCGAGGCATCACAAGATCAAGCTCTCACTTCACCAAGTCAAGAAACTTGTGAAGAAAACACCCTATACTACTTGGCAAGAGGTAGAGGATGAAGAAATAGGAGGTGGGTTCACTTTAGAATTGGATTTCTCACACTTTTGCTCAACATGCCATTAATGGTGGCAAGCTTTTTCTTTATCTCATGAAGAAGAAGAAGATGAAGATGATTATGATAAGTCTTTTTAAAATGAAAAAGAAAATGAATACATATCATAATGTAAACCATGGTTAGGTGTAGAGAATTTACTAAGGTTAGATGAATGGTTAGGGTTAAGCATAAGACAAAATGGTCACTTTGGTCAAAGCTTCATGAAGCTTCAACAAGCTTCAAGAATGAAAGCAACCATTTTGTTTTCTTTTTCCATTTCTTTTTAATCCAAATTAAAAAGATAAAAGAATGAATAAATAAAAACCCTAACCATTTACTTAACCAAGATTTAATTCTTTACACTTAACCAAATGAGCAAGTATCATCAAACATGATACAAACATGTGCATAAAAGTATATCACATATACAACTTGCACAACAAGTGAGAAAATCCATTTAAAGTGAACCAATACTAGTTAATGCAAAGTAATATATCAAATATATAATTATACATTAAATCATTAAATCAACACTTGATTTAACGATCCGGTCATATCGCATATAACCGACTAGTATCCAATGTATCGGCTTATCGAATCAATCCTTGATTCGATATCTAGGTTATATCGCATATAACCAATCGATACATTCATCGCGAGAATGGAATGCGGTATCACATACACGCATTATTCTCGGTTCTGCACATATCTCATATGCGCTCCTATTTCGTTTCGCTTGAGCCAGGAAACCTCTGTGTAGGACTCTAAAGACTCGTCAATACGCCGGCAGCAGATGATGATCATATCAATCACCCACAAGCCGCAAGCGGTCTACTAAACGTAACGGCCACCCGGGTATTGATCGATCAGAAGATCGACGAGCAAGCCCGCTCACACTCCTGTGAATACAACCAGTAACACTTACCGTACAGTCCGGTCTCGTCGTCTGATATGTCGCATATCTCTCCTAGGGGTGGTAAACGCCAGACCCCAATAGCTCGATAAGTCGTGTCGATATGAGGTCTATAACAGTTCGAGAAACTACTGGTAACACTTACCAGTATATCTCAGCAACCCTGGCCAGGGATTTCCGGTTATAGCCAATCGAACACAGCGCAACATCAACTCCCTATACCGGGAGAGACGAATCCCCTCCTATCGCTCATTGCTTCCATATGATTCGGGACTGTACCCAAAAACCACCATTTTACACGCCCTCTTGGACGTGGTAAAGTGGAAATCAAAGCACAGTGGGAATCACACAAGACTCTATGATGATCTCGGGTCAACAGACTACTCTGTACCAGTGTCACCAGAGAACTGCCATCTGACGTAAGGTATAATACCATCTGGGAGTTCTCGGCGAGTCCGTCCAGTGTACCCAGTCTCTACTGAGCACCCGTACATCATCTCTGATGTCAAACACCAATGGATATGGGATCATCCATCGCCCATCTGTATGGGTCGAGATGGTATACGCTAGTCTACTCTGGTATATCGATACCCCGTCTCGATACACCCATGACTAGGGACCTTGAAGGATGTACTTTTGGACTACCTTGTCCCCACTAGTATGATCCGCATCATATTCCAAGTAGTCAAGTACACATCCTAAGGGCTTCACCAACATGTAACAGAGAGACAATCAGTATACATGTTAAGGTAAAGAGTAACCAGATAGCATACTATCATGTCGAGCAAGAAAGTCCTCCCTATATATGTCTCAGCATCCACTACAATATACATCCTATGAACAGTAATGGCCTCTAGGGCATACATATAACTAACAATCTCCCACTTGCACTAGGGCCATCTGTAGCAGTGGTTGTAGTATCTCATACTCAACCATCCCATAAAAGTCTCTCTGAGAATAGGCCTTCGTGAGTGGATCCGCCGTGTTATCCTCTGAGTCTGCTCTCCTTACCTCAATCACTCTGGAGATCAACTATCTCCATGATCAGGTGATACTGCCTTAGAATATGTCTGGATCACTGATGGGACAGACGTTCCTTGGCAGAAGCCACAACTCCATTGTCACACAATGGGGGGAACTAGGTTCATCTCATGAACTAATATTTATCCAGACTGCCTTTTTGGTAGCATCATAAGTAGCGATGTATCCAGCCTTTATCGTCTAGTATGCCACGGTATCTAGCTTGGAACTCTTCCAACATACCGTCCCTTTACTGAGGGTAAAGACAATGCCTGTGACTGACATTCAGTCATCCTTATCACTCTGGAACCTTTCCACTGATTCTCCTCAGGATCAATTGATACCAACTCACTACATCTAGTGAGTATCCTAATATCCAATTAGATCTATCTCATAGATCCAAAACCCAGGATTTAGGAGGTATCAGTTTGATCCTATATGGAGAATCATTGTGATAAGCGGAGATTGACCGAGCGTAGCATAGGAAACTGCTTTCTTATCAAGAGTATGTCATCCACGTACTCTACGAGGATCACCACCATACTCCTTACTACCTTTTTGTATATACAAGGTTCATCTACCATTTTGATGATGTCAAACTGTTTGACTAACTCATCAAAATAGATGTTCCAACTCCGCGATACTTGCTTCATCACATAAAACATCTTGCACACGTTTCCGCTGCTTCCACTGTCTACGAAGTCCTCTGGCTGTGTACTTATAGACGCTCTTTTCCAAAACATCATTTTAGAAGGGTTGTCATGACACCCAACCACCAGATATCGTAGTCATGGTATGTAGCCGTGGCAAGTAGGATCTGGATGGACTTAAGCATAGATCCTTAGAAAAAGGTTTCATCATTATCCACGCCTGGTCAATGACGAAAACCTTTAACAAGTCTAGCTTTGAAAATCTCAACTTTTCCATCTACACCAAGTAATCTTCTCAAGATATACTTGCTCCTGATGGGGATTTAACCCTTCAGATATAGCAACTAAAGTCCATACTTTGTTGGTGTATAAGGATTCCATCTCAGATCGATAAACATCCAGCCATTCTTACAGAGTCTCACTCCTGATGGCCAGCTCGAACCTAGTTAGGTCATCATCTCATGATGCAATCCTCGCTCCCACTGTCATCGAGAAACCGAAGCAACTCTCAGGTGGGTGAGATTCCCTACTAGATCGGCGGAGAGGCTGAGGTTCGTTGGTTACTATTGAATCTTTCGGTTCTACCAAATCATTAGCTGCAGTTTGTATAGCTGGAACATTTCCAGTTCTACATAATAGATCTTGCCTCGAGCTTGTCCGGATTTTGTTTTTCAGAATAGGCTGGACAACCCCAAATCTTAACAAACTTAAGATATGGACGCTTCCCTTTCCATATCACATATGAAATGGTAGGCAACTGATTTGATTTTAACCCTATTCAATAGGTATGCAGCTTCTCAAGTGCATAACTCCCAAAAGGAAAAAGGCAACTCAGTAGTACTCATCATAGAGCACACCATATCAAATAGAGTGTATCTGCTCCGCCCCGATATACCATCATGCTATGGTGTATACGGAGGAGTAATTCTGAGAGAGAATCTCATTCTCCTTTAGAATAGTCCAGGAATTCCATGCTCGAGTATTCTCCTCCTTGATCTCATCAAAGGACATAATACTTATACCCGTATTGGTTCTCTACTTCTAAATCATATTCTGTGAATATCTCAAAAGGTTCGTACTTGTGTTTCAACAGGAACATTGTAGGGTTCCTAGGCACGCTAATGAAGTCTCACAAGGCATCAACCATGCCAATTTCAAATTTTATGGGTGCCGAGAAACCCTAATACGGATCGTCGACTAGAATTCTAGGCGATATACTAATCTAGTTAACAACTTAACTAAAGATAAGAAGCTACAACCTTTTTAGATCCTGATATCCACTTCCTTGGCTCCACGTAGGCGTCCTCTCGCTGTCCATCTCGAATCACGGACTCAATCATCGGCTTCATCGGAGAATTGGGCGGACTAGGTCGTCGGCTTCGTGCCGAAGATGATCTACGTCGAGGCATCACAAGTTCAAGCTCCGACTTCACTAAGTTGTGAAACTTGTGAAGAAAACACCCAAAACAACTTAGCAAGAGGTAGAGGGTGAAGAAATAGGAGGTGGGTTCACTTTAGAATTGGATTTCTCACTTTAGAACTCAAGTTGCCATTGATGGCATCAAGCTTTTCTTGAAGAAGAAGATGATCAAGAAGAAGAAAGAATATGATAAGTTATTTAAAATGAAAAGAAAATGAATACTTATCATAATGTAAACCATGGTCAAGTGTAGAGATTAAACTAAGGTTAGTGGGAATGGTTAGGGTTAAGGAAGAGATAAGAATGGTGGACTTTTCAAAGCTTCATGAAGCTTCAAAATAAAAACAAAATAAGCCACCATACTTAATAATTTCCAAAATGAATAAATAAATAAATGAATAAGTAAATAATCAAAACCCTAACCATTCATATAACCATGGTTTAATCTTTACACAAACCCAAGTGAGCAAGTATCATCAAACATGATACAAACAAGTGCACAAAAAATATATCACATATACAATGTGCATCAAGTGAGAAAATCCTTTTAAAGTGAACCAATACTAGTTAATGCAAAGTAATATATCAAATATATAATTATACATTAAATCATTAAATCAACACTTGATTTAACGATCCGGTCACATCGCATATAACCGACTAGTATCCTATGTATCGTCTTATCGAATCAATCCTTGATTCGATATCTAGGTTATATCGAATATAACCAATCGATACATTCATCACGAAAATTGAATACGGTATCACATACACGCATTATTCTCGGTCCTGCACATATCTCATATGCGCTCCTATTTCGTTTCGCTTGAGCCAGGAAACCTCTGTGTAGGACTCTAAAGATTCGTCAATACTCCGGTAGCAGATGATGATCATATCAATCACCCACAAGCTGCAAGCGGTCTGCTAAACGTAACGGCCACCCGGGTATTGAGCGATCAGAAGATCGAAGAGCTATCCTGCTCACACTCCTGTGAATCCAACCAGTAACACTTACCGTACAGTCCGGTCTGTTCGTCTGATATGTCGCATATCAAGTCTAGGGGTGGTAAACGTCAGACCCCAATAACCGATAAGTCGTGCCGATGTGAGGCTCATAACGGGTCGAGAAGCTACTGGTAACACTTACCAGCAAATCTCTGATCAGCCCTGGCCAGGGACTTCCCTGTTACGGCCAATCGAGCACAGCGCAACATCAACCCCCAATACCGGGAGACGAAACCCCTCCTATCGCTCATTGCCTCCATGTGACTCGGGACTGTACCCAAAGACCACCGTTTTGCATGCCCTCATGGATGTGGTAAGGTGGAGATCAAAGCACAGTGGGAATCACACAAGACTCTATGACGATCTCGGGTCTACAGATTAACCTGCACAAGTGTCACCTGAGAACTGCCATCTGACGTGAGGTATAATACCATCTGGGAGTTCTCGGGGAGTCCGTCCAGTGTACCCAGTCTCCACTGAGCACCCGTATACCATCTCTGATGTCAAACACCAATGGATATGGGATCATCCATCGCCCATCTCATGGATCGAGAAGCGTATACGCTAGTCTACACTGGTATATCGATGCCCCGTCTCGATATACCTACGACTAGGGACCTTGAAGGATGTACTTATGGACTACCATGTCCCCACTAGTATGATCTGCATCATAGTCCAGGCAGTCAAGTACACATCCTAAGGGCTTTACCAACATGTAACTATAAGACAGTTTAAAGAGACAAGTGTACATGTTAAGATAAAGAGTAACCAGATAGCATACTATCATATCGAGCAAGAAAGTCATCTCTATATATGTCCAAGCATCCAATATAATATACATCATCTGTACAATACTGGCCTCTAGGGCATACATACAACTAACAATCTTCCACTTGCACTAGGGCCAGCTGCTGTAGTATCGCATACCGAGCATCCCGAAGAGTCTCTCAAACTGTATCTGGGGAATGGCCTTCGTGAGTGGATCCGCCGTGTTGTTCTTCGTGTCAACTCTCCTGACCTCGATCTCCCGGATCAGGTGATACCGCCTCAAAATATGCCTGGATCGCTGATGGGACCTGGGTTCCTTGGCCAAAGCCACCGCTCCATTGTTATCGCAATACAAAGGTATTGGATGCTCAATGGATGGAACCACTCCAAGTTCAGTAATGAACTTCTTGATCCAGACAGCCTCTTTGGCAGCATCGTTGGCAGCGATGTATTCAGCCTCCATCGTCGAGTCTGCCACGGTTTCCTGCTTGGAACTCTTCCAGCTAATCGCCCCTCCGTAAAGGGTAAAGACAAAGCCCGACTGCGACTTAGAGTCGTCCTTATCACTCTGGAAGCTCGAATCGGTAAAGGACTCCACTTGGAGTTCTCCGTTATCATACACCAAGAGCATCTCTTTAGTCCTTCGCAAGTACTTGAGAATGCTCTTCACAGCTGTCCAGTGATTCTCTCCAGGATCAGCTTGATACCTGCTCACTACACTTAGTGAGTATGCTACATCGGGTCTGGTACATAGTATCGCATACATGATAGAGCCTACAGCCGAAGCATAGGGTATCCCTTGCATGCGAGCTCTCTCCAAATCAGTCTTGGGAGACATCTCTTTGGAGAGAGTGACTCCAGAGATCGTGGGCAAATTCCCACGCTTGGATTCTTCCATACTAAACCTCTTTAGTATGGTGTCAATGTACCTGGATTGGGACAATCCCAATATCCGTTTGGATCTATCTCTATAGATCCTAATTCCCAATATGCAGGAGGCATCACCAAGATCTTTCATTGAGAATCTTTGTGATAAGAAGAGCTTGACCGATTGTAGCATAGGAATATCATTTCCTATCAAGAGTATGTCGTCCACGTACAATACGAGGAAGACAACCTTACTCTCTGCCACCTTCTTGTAAATACAAGGTTCATCTGGGTTTTTGACGAAATCAAACTCTTTGATAACGACGTCAAAGCAGATGTTCCAACTCCGCGATGCTTGCTTTAATCCATAAATGGATTTAAGCAGCTTGCATACCTTCCCGCTGCTCCCACTGTCTACGAAGCCCTCTGGCTGAGTCATGTACACGCACTCTTCTAAATCACCATTTAGAAAGGCGGTCTTAACATCCATTTGCCAGATTTTGTAATCATGATATGCAGCGATGGCAAGCATGATCCGGATGGATTTAAGCATAGCCACTGGAGAAAAGGTTTCGTCATAGTCCACACCTGGTCTTTGGCGAAAACCTTTTGCAACAAGTCTAGCTTTGAAAGTCTCCACTTTCCCATCTACACCAAGTTTCTTCTTGAATATCCACTTGCTCCCAATGGGTTTTACCCCTTCAGGAGAAACTTCCAAAGTCCATACTTTGTTGGTGTACATGGATTCCATCTCGGACCGCATAGCATCCAGCCATTTCACTGAGTCCCTACTCGTGATGGCCTGCTCGAAGCTAGTTGGGTCATCATCCTCCATGATGCAATCCTCGCTTCCACCGTCAATGAGAAAACCTTAGTATCTCTCAGGTGGACGAGATACCCTACTAGATCGGCGGAGAGGCTGGGGCTCGTCGAGTTCTACTGAATCCTCTTGTTCTACCAAGTCTTCTGTTACAGTTTGTGTTGCTGGAACCTCTTCAATTCTACCTCAATGCTACTTGTCTGTTTCATAAGAAAACTCTTTTCTAAGAAAGTGGCATGTCGAGAAACAAACACTTTTTGTTCCTCGGAGTGGTAGAAGATATACCCTCGCGAATGTTTGGGATATCCAACAAACTTACATAGAACAGACCTTGCCTCGAGCTTGTCCGGATTTTGTGTTTTAACATAGGCCGGACAACCCCATATCTGAATAAAATTAAGACATGGTCTCTTGCCATTCCATATCTCATATGGAGTGGTAGGCACTGATTTGGTTGGAACTCTATTCAATAGATATGCAGCAGTCTCCAGTGCATATCCCCAGAAGGAAATAGGTAACTCAACTGCACTCATCATAGAGCGCACCATATCTAATAGGGTGCGATTTCTCCGCTCCGATACACCGTTGTGCTGTGGTGTATAAGGAGGAGTAAGCTGAGAGAGAATCCCATTCTCTTTTAGATAATCTCTGAATTCGTTACTTAAGTATTCTCCTCCTCGATCGGATCGAAGGACCTTAATACTTTTGCCCGTTTGGTTCTCTACTTCTTGTTTATATTCTCTAAATTTTTCAAAAGCTTCTGATTTGTGTTTCATCAGGAACACATATCCGAATCTAGAGAGATCGTCAGTGAATGTAATGAAGTATGAAGAACCATTCCTGGCAAGGGTAGACATGGGACCACATACATCACTATGTACCAGTCCTAAGAGTTCAGTAACTCTTTCTCCGTGTCCACTAAACGGAGCTTTGGTCATTTTTCATTTGAGACATGAATGGTAAGTATCATAAGATGATAATTCGAACGAATTCAAATAACCATCCTTATGCAACTTAGCTAGTCGTGTCTCATTGATATGGCCAAGTCTACAGTGCCACAAGAAGGATTCGTTCATTTCTGAGCTTTTCCTCTTGTGTGTGTTTTGTATATTGAAGACTGTATTTTGATTGAGAATGAATATTCCATTATGTAGCGAGCCTGATGCAATCAACTTTTGATCTAGGAATATGTTCATAACATTATCCTTTACTACAAAATTATATCCTTCTTTACTCAATAAAGAAACTGATATATTGTTGCACATCATGTTCGGTATATAATAGCACTCATTCAGAATTATTGTATCACCACTTGGTAATACTAGGTGATATTCGCCAACTGCTTTGGCTGCAACATTTGCACCGTTCCCTACTTGAACGGAATGATCACCTTTTCCCAGTTCACTACCTTTTCGCAGCCCATGTAACATCTTACATATGTGGGATCCTGATCCGGTATCTAATACCCAGGACGTAGGGTGAACTGAGAAACAGTTCTCAATGACAAACACACCCGAAGATGATGCATCAACATGCATGTTCTCCGTTTGGGCGGTGTGAGAATCCAGATATTCTCCTGTTTCCTGTTCATTCTTATAATACTTATAAGAAAGAACGGGTTCAACGTTCCCCTGCACAGTATAACATGCGGGTTCGGTCAATACATCCATATTATTATCTTGATTAAGGCATGAAATGGTCGCTACCTGGAGAGAGAGAAGAAAACACTTTAGCGTATGCTCGTGCAAGATCAGATTGGTTATTATCTTATCTAATCAGGATGGCTCCCACTGCTTTTTCTCAAATCTTCCTTCAAACCCTAAAAGGAAAGACTAGCCGGGATTAATTACACACTACAAGTTCGCTAATCTTTCAGCCAGGCCAGTGTCGGTACTTTGAGGGAGGTCCCCCGTGCTTTCTCACGAACCTAATTAATGTAAACCTCGTTTTCCCAGAGGCGTAACCTCGTTAACACCTTTCTAGACACCTACTTGATCGGCTAATATTAATGTGTAAAACTCTCCCAGGAGTAACTCTTACTCGCAGCGGGTATCGGGATCCAACTATCTCATAGAAGTTATGCAATCTCATTGCAAATTTCAACACTTGAAATTCCCGATAATGTTTTGCCCCTAGCGTCCTATGACCTTGACGGAGGCCAAACAACCCATAGTCCGCTAGTCAAGTTCAACCCGTCATTTCCTGATTGAATCAAACCCACTCGCACGACCCTTGACGGAGGCCAAACAACGCCGTACGAATACCCTAATCCAATCGCATCATATGCTAGCAGATAAGCACTAGTTAGCTACCGTACACTGCGCCTTGACGGAGGCCAAACTACCGCAGCACGAATACTAACTAGTACTTATCTGAAATGACGGAGGGCTACGCAGGTTTTTCATAAAAACCATGAGCGTAATGAACTTGATATCGTTGTAGAATCAAATGAAGTTTTGAAATGGAGTGATTTTGAGGCTTTTCTAGTTTTGCTAAAGGAGTCACTCCCGGTGAAGGGATCTCGGTCCTTTCCTCGTCGAATGAGGTGCGGGATATATCATATATATCGCTGTGCAAAGCAAAAACTCTTAAAAGCAATCAAAGCCAAACCGAGTGTGTAGCATCTGCCAGTTATTGCTAAAGGAGTCACTCCCGGTGAAGGGATCTCGGTCTTTTCCTCATCGAATAAGGTGCAGGATATATCACATATACCGCTATGCAAAGCAAGAACTGTAGCTACCTGTTTTATTTAAAATTTGATTCTACAACATCTTAGGTTTCTTTTCTTTCATTAATCACATTAATGAAGTCCCATCATTTAAATACCTAAACATCACAGATAAATACGACGTACACTTATGCCATCCGCATTCGCCTGGATGTCCCCTCGTGCACCGTTAGGTTAGGTAACTAACGACAGAGCAGGACATGGCTAATGCGGGTGCAAAACATAAGTAACGTCTATATAATATATCATATATACTATATTCTGTATCTATCACAGAACATCACATGATCACATCACAGATAAAGCAGCAGAAGAAACATATGAAATATTGGATATACTAGGACGTCCGTGTTTTCAATACGAGCCAGTATAAAACAAGGATTCCACGGTCGTGATGAATAGCCAATCCCATACCCCTAGACCCCTACGAGAGCGGCAAGCAACCCTGCCAATTCTAGGGTTAGGAGACCCGGACTCGACTCTTCGAGTTGGTCTCCCACTGGACCCCAGAACCCGGTTACTTGTGCTCCCCTCCTTGGGTCTATCCTAATGCGGAAAAGTAAATAATATACAAAAGGTGACAACATCCGCAACCTGGAAGTGCCCCAAATAAAAGAATATTACATACAAGTTTTTACATGAATGAAAATGAAAAACACTCATCTCACATAAAAACCCCCGGCTATTCAAACACGACGATCCAATATAACATATCCAGCAACACATAACATCATATGTCATCAATGTAAGTAAATATGCGCATCCCAATTGTCGTTGACATATTGCAACGAAACCGGCGATATCACATATTACGCTTACGGTCACAGAAAAGAAAGTGTAAAACTACAACAATTGGAATCCGCAACTTCTTTAGACATCGCATGCCTAATCAAATGAAATACTTAGACATCACATGCCTAACAGATATAAATCCCGCATTTTAGTCTCATTATCGAAAACTCTTTTCAATATCATGTGGGACTAAACTGCTAGATTTATAACATTCATTCAGTTATCTCATAACTGTTTGTGAATTCCAATTATTGTATCCCATTCCGGATAAATAGAAAATATTAAATTTTCCGATCGAACATTCGAACACCCAAGTTTTCCCGAAACCGATCAACACATGAAATAAGTTCAAAGACATTCACTTCATGCCTCAGTACCAACGGTCCAGCCGTAGAAGGGTCAAGCCAACGCCTCACATGTGGCACGCCGTACTGCCCCAAACCCGAAGGTTCAAAGGGCAGTTCAAGACGGTCACATAATCGAGTTAAGGTTTGTTGTCTTCTAGAGGGACCATCGCGTTACTTGCACTACTCAGAACATCCTTAAACCACACAAAAATCCAACACTTGGATATTTTCCGGCAGGGGAAAAGTTGGGTATTTATATCCGGTCGAACTTTTTAACATATCAAAAAATTATCCGGAAAAACATATAGACGAAGTTTAATAATCCGATCGAATCTACGATTCCCAATACAACCCCAGAACACTCAACTCTTGAGTCAAATTAAAAATTCCCAGAAAATTCAGCACTGTGAAAGAGGAATTACTGTGCAAAAATGGGAAGGTGACGTCATCAATTGGCCGCGGAACCGCCGCAGAAGCCATGCTTCTGCCGCGGTTCCGCCGCACTATGGAGGAATTATGGGTACGGGCTTCACAGTAATTCTTACAATTCCCTGCTGAGTTTTCTGGATATTTTTAATTCAGGAAAATCCCAGAATTTGAAACAAGTCCAGAGAGCATGAAAATTCTAGGGTTTCGGTTCGTTCGGATTTCAAACGTCGTCTACTCATCGCCTAAGGCTCTAGCTAGGCTCTGATACCACTGTAGGGTTCCTAGGCATGCTAATGAAGTCTCACAAGGCATCAACCATGCCAATTTCAAATTTTATGGGTGCCGAGAAACCCTAATACGGATCGTCGACTAGAATTCTAGGCGATATACTAATCTAGTTAACAACTTAACTAAAGATAAGAAGCTACAACCTTTGTAGATCCGGATATCCACTTCCTTGGCTCCACGTAGGCGTCCTCTCGCTGTCCATCTCGAATCACGGACTCAATCGTCGGCTTCATCGGAGAATTGGGCGGACTAGGTCGTCGGCTTCGTGCTGAAGATGATCTACGTCGAGGCATCACAAGTTCAAGCTCCGACTTCACTAAGTTGTGAAACTTGTGAAGAAAACACCCAAAACAACTTAGCAAGAGGTAGAGGGTGAAGAAATAGGAGGTGGGTTCACTTTAGAATTGGATTTCTCACTTTAGAACTCAAGTTGCCATTGATGGCATCAAGCTTTTCTTAAAGAAGAAGATGATCAAGAAGAAGAAAGAATATGATAAGTTATTTAAAATGAAAAGAAAATGAATACTTATCATAATGTAAACCATGGTCAAGTGTAGAGATTAAACTAAGGTTAGTGGGAATGGTTAGGGTTAAGGAAGAGATAAGAATGGTGGACTTTTTCAAAGCTTCATGAAGCTTCAACATAAAAACAAAATAAGCCACCATACTTAATAATTTCCAAAATGAATAAATAAATAAATAAATAAGTAAATAATCAAAACCCTAACCATTCATATAACCATGGTTTAATCTTTACACAAACCCAAGTGAGCAAGTATCATCAAACATGATACAAACAAGTGCACAAAAAATATATCACATATACAATGTGCATCAAGTGAGAAAATCCTTTTAAAGTGAACCAATACTAGTTAATAAAAGTAATATATCAAATATATAATTATACATTAAATCATTAAATCAACACTTGATTTAACGATCCGATCACATCGCATATAACCGACTAGTATCCTATGTATCGGCTTATCGAATCAATCCTTGATTCGATATCTAGGTTATATCGAATATAACCAATCGATACATTCATCGCGAGAATGGAATACGGTATCACATACACGCATTATTCTCGGTCCTGCACATATCTCATATGCGCTCCTATTTCGTTTCGCTTGAGCCAGGAAACCTCTGTGTAGGACTCTAAAGACTCGTCAATACTCCGGTAGCAGATGATGATCATATCAATCACCCACAAGCCGCAAGCGGTCTGCTAAACGTAATGGCCACCCGGGTATTGAGCGATCAGAAGATCGACGAGCTAGCCCTCTCACACTCCTGTGAATCCAACCAGTAACACTTACCGTACAGTCCGGTTTGTTCGTCTGATATGTCGCATACCAAGTCTAGGGGTGGTAAACGTCAGACCCCAATAACCGATAAGTCGTGCCGATGTGAGGCTCATAACGGGTCGAGAAGCTACTGGTAACACTTACCAGCAAATCTCTGATCAGCCCTGGCCAGGGACTTCCCTGTTACGGCCAATCGAGCACAGCGCAACATCAACCCCCAATACCGGGAGAGACAAAACCCCTCCTATCGCTCATTGCCTCCATGTGACTCGGGACTGTACCCAAAGAGCACCGTTTTGCACGCCCTCATGGACGTGGTAAGGTGGAGATCAAAGCACAGTGGGAATCACATAAGACTCTATGACGATCTCGGGTCTACAGACTAACCTGCACAAGTGTAACCTGAGAACTGCCATCTGACGTGAGGTATAATACCATCTGGGAGTTCTCGGCGAGTCCGTCCAGTGTACCCAGTCTCCACTGAGCACCCGTATACCATCTCTGATGTCAAACACCAATGGATATGGGATCATCCATCGCCCATCTCATGGGTCGAGAAGCGTATACGCTAGTCTACAATGGTATATCGATGCCCCGTCTCGATATACCCACGACTAAGGACCTTGAAGGATGTACTTATGGACTTCCATGTCCCCACTAGTATGATCTGCATCATAGTCCAGGCAGTCAAGTACACATCCTAAGGGCTTTACCAACATGTAACTATAAGACAGTTTAAAGAGACAAGTGTACATGTTAAGATAAAGAGTAACCAGATAGCATACTATCATATCGAGCAAGAAAGTCATCTCTATATATGTCCAAGCATCCAATATAATATACATCATCTGTACAATACTGGACTCTAGGGCATACATACAACTAACAAACATATGTCTGAATCTTGAGAGATTATCAGAGAATGTAAAGAAGTACAAAGAATCGGTCTTGGCATGTGTAGACAGGGGACCTACATACATCAACATGTATCATCCTAAGAGTTCACTAACTCTTTCTCTGTTTCCAATAAACAGAGCTGGTGTCATTATATCTTTGTGACATGACCGGCAAGTTTCACAAGATGTAAATTCAAACAGATTTAAATATGCATCTTTGTGCAACTTAGCTAGTCGGGTCGCATTGATATGACCTAGTCTACAATACCTCAAGAAGGATCCGTTCATTTCTGAACTCTTCCTCTTGTGTGTGTTCCGTATACTAAAGAACTGTAGTTTGATTTAGAACATCAATGCTTTTAGATAACGTGCCTGAACTGATCAACTTTTGATATAGGAAAAGTTCAAAACATTATCCAACAATACAAAATTTTATCATTTCTTTACTAATAAAGAGACTGATATGATTTTGTATATCAGGTTCGGTATCTAATAACATTCGTTCAGAATCAATGTATTGAAAATACAGGGTGACAGTGACCGACAGACTTGGCTGCAACACTTGCCCCGTTTTCTGCCTCATGAAACTTATCACCCGTTCTCAGTTCTTTACCTATCTGTAGCCTATGTAACATATTACATATGCGGGATCCTGATCCGGTATCATATACCCAGGACGTAAAGGACACTGAGAAACAGTTCTATGTAACGAACACACCCGAAGATGATGCATCACATGCACTTTCTTCGTTTGGGCGGCATGGGAAATCTGGTATTCCCCAATTTCCTGCTCTGTCTTATAACAATTATAAGTTGGAGCGGGACCAACGTTCCCCAGCTCAGTATAACAAGCGGGTTCGGTCAATTATCCGTATTATTATCTTGATTAAGGCGTGATATGGTCGCTACCTGGAGAGAGAGAGAAGAAAACACTCAGCGTGCGCTCTTGCAAGAATAGATTGGTTATTATTTTATCTAATCAGGATGGCTCCCACTGTTTTTATCAAATCTTCCTTCAAACCCTAAAAGGAAAGACTAGCCGGGATTAATTACACGCTACAAGTTCGCCAATCTTTCAGCCAGGCCAGTGTCGGTACTTTGAGGGAGGTCCCCCGTGCTTTCGCACGAACCTAATTAATGTAAACCTCGTTTTCCCAGAGGCGTAACCCCGTTGAAACCTTTCTAGACACCTACTTGATCGGCTAATTGTAATGTGTAAAACTCTCCCAGGAGTAACTCTTACTCGCAGCGGGTATCGAGATCCAACTATCTCATAGAAGGTATGCAATCTCATTGCAAATTTCAACACTTGAAATTCCCGATAATAATTTGCCCCTAACGTGCTATGACCTTGACGAAAGGCAACAAACCATAGCCCGCTAGTTAAGTTCAACCCGTCATTTCCTGATTGAATTAAACCCACCCGCACGACCCTTGACGAAAGCCAACAAAGCCGCACGACTACCCTAATCCAATCGCATCGTATGCTGCAGATAAGCAGCATATAGCTACCGCACACTGCACCTTGACGAAAGCCAACAAATGCAGCACGAATACTATATATAACTTATCTGAAATGACGGAGGGCTATGACAGGTTTTTCTGAAAACCTATTGCGTAATGAACTTGATATCGTTGAAGAATCGAATGAATTTTGAAATGGAATGTTTTTTGAGGCTTTTCTAGTTTTGCTAAAGGGGTCACTCCCGTTGAAGGGATCGTCCCTATTGCGTAATGAACTTGATATCGTTGAAGAATCGAATGAATTTTGAAATGGAATGTTTTTTGAGGCTTTTCTAATTTTGCTAAAGGGGTCACTCCCGTTGAAGGGATCGTCGGCCCTTTCCTTGTCGAATGAGGTGCGGGATATATCACATATACCACTGTGCAAAGCAGAAACTATAGAAGCATCAAAAGACAAACCGAGGGTTGTAGCATCTGCCAGTTATTGCTAAAGGAGTCACTCCCGGTGAAGGGATCTCGGTCCTTTCCTCATCGAATAAGGTGCAGGATATATCACATATACCGCTATGCAAAGCAAGAACTGTAGCTACCTGTTTTTAAGAAATTCGATTCCACAACATCTTAGGTTTCTTTTCTTTCATTAATCATATTAATGAAGTCCCATCATTTAAGTTACCTAAACATCACAGATAAATACGACGTACACTTATGCCATCCGCATTCGCCTCGATGTCCCCTCGTGCACCGTTAGGTTAGGTAACTAACGACAGAGCAGGGCCGGGCTAGCACGGGTGTAAAACATAAGTAACGTCTATATAATATATCATATATACTATATATAGGATCTATCACAGAACATCAAATGATCACATCACTGATATCGCAGTAGAAAATATCATATGAAATATTGGATATACTATGACGTCCGTGTTTTCAATACGAGCCAGTATAAAACACGGATTCCACGGTCGCGATGAATAGCCAAACCCACACCCCTAGACCCCTACGAGAGCGGCAAGCAACCCCACCAATTCTAGAGTTAGGAGACCCGGACTCGACTCCTCGAGTTGGTCTCCCACTGGACTCCAGAACCCGGTTACTTGTGCCCTCCTCCTTGGGTCTATCCTAGTGCGGAAAAGTAAATAATATACATCAACGGTGACAACTTCCGCAACCTGGAAGTGCCCCAATAAAAGAATATTACATACAAGTTTTTACATGAATGAAAATGAAAAACACTCATCTCACATAAAAACCCCCGGCTATTCGAACGCGATGATCCAATATAACATATCCAGCAACACATAACATCACATGTCATCAACGTAAGTAAATATGCGCATCCCAATTGTCGTTGATATATAGCAACGAAACCGGCGATATCACATATTACACTTACGGTCACAGAAAAGAAAGTGTAAAACTACAACAGTTGGAATTTGCAACCTCCATAGACATCGCATGCCTAATCAAATGTATTCCTTAGACATCGCATGCCTAACAATTATAAACCCCGCATTTTAGTCTCATTATCGAAAACAGTTTTCAATATCAAGTCGGGAAATTCAACAAGATTCTCGTTAACTTGATCGAATGCTCGTCGCAAACTTTAGTAGACGGCCGCACCCCCGATACCGTCGACGAAGTGCACCAAGGCGGAACACCGCTGCCGCGAGCACCGGGACGGATGCTTTCGGCGACGGGGTTCTCCTACAGTCACTTGGTCGGGGCTATGGGGCGGGGCTGTCTATTAAGTTTATCCGGCGAGTATCCGCGTACGCTACGTGATTGCGACGGACTTTTGATCACATCAAAATTCCGTGGCAACCGATCATGTGAGACTAAAGTTCTATGTTTATAACATCCATTCAGTTATCTCATAACAACTTATGAATTCCAATTATTGTATCCCATTCCAGATAAACAGAAAATGTTAAACTTTCCGATCGAACAGTCAAACACCCAAGTTTTCCCGAAACAGCTCAACACATGAAATAAGTTTAAAAAATCCAGTTCATGCCTCAGTACTAACGGTCCAGCCGTAGAAGGGTCAAGCCAACGCCTCATATGTGGCACGCCGTACTGCCCCAAACCCGAAGGTTCAAAGGGCAGTTCAAGACGGTCACATAATCGAGTTAAGGTTTGTTGTCTTCTAGAGGGACCATCGCGTTACTTGTACTACTTAGAACGTCTTTAAACCACGGAAAAATCCAACACTTGGAAATTTCACGACAGGGGAAAAAGTGGGTATTTATATCCGGTCGAACTTTTTAACATATTCAAAAATATCCGGAAAACACTTAGACAAAGTTTGATAATCCGATCGAATCTACGAACACCCAGTACAACCCAGAAAACTCAACTCTTGAGTTCATATTAAAAATTCCCAGGAAAACCAGCACTAAAAACTAGGAATTACTGTGTAAACAAAATTGTCTGAAGAGACAAATAGGCCGCGGAACCGCCGCAATAGGCATGCTATTGCCGCGGTTCCGCCGCTCTTCTAGCGATTCAGGTGCTCGAACTTCACAGTAATTCTTAGAAATACCTGCTGATTTTTCTGCATATTTTTAATACTAAAAAATCCACGATTTCAGAAAATGTACAGAGAGCATTTTTGGGATTAGGGTTTCGGTTCGTTCGGATTTCAAACGTCGTCTACACTTTGCCTAAGGCTCAAGCTAGGCTCTGATACCACTGTAGGGTTCCTAGGCACTCTAATGAGGTCTTACAAGGTATCAACCATGCCAATTTCAAATTTTACGGTGCTGAGAAACCCTAGACTAGATCGTTAACTAGAATTTTAGGCGAAACATGAAGCTAGTTAACACCTTAACTAAAAGTAAACGGAAATACAACCTTTGTAGATCCGGTCCTCTACCTCCATGGCTCCGCGATGAAGTCTCCTCGCTGCGATCATCGGATCCCGGGTTCTAGCGTCGGCTTCATCGGAGAAATGGACGGGCTAGGTCGTCGACTACGATGCCGAAGATGATCTACGTCGAGGCATCACAAGATCAAGCTCTCACTTCACCAAGTCAAGAAACTTGTGAAGAAAACACCCTATACTACTTGGCAAGAGGTAGAGGATGAAGAAATAGGAGGTGGGTTCACTTTAGAATTGGATTTCTCACACTTTTGCTCAACATGCCATTAATGGTGGCAAGCTTTTTCTTTATGTCATGAAGAAGAAGAAGATGAAGATGATTATGATAAGTCTTTTTAAAATGAAAAAGAAAATGAATACTTATCATAATGTAAACCATGGTTAGGTGTAGAGAATTGACTAAGGTTAGATGAATGGTTAGGGTTAAGCCTGAAGACAAAATGGTCACTTTGGTCAAAGCTTCATGAAGCTTCAACAAGCTTCAAGAATGAAAGCAACCATTTTGTTTTCTTTTGCCATTTCTTTTTAATCCAAATTAAAAAAGATAAAAGAATAAACCCTAACCATTTACTTAACCAAGGTTTAATTCATTACACTTAACCAAATAAGCAAGTATCATCAAACATGATACAAACATATGCACAAAAGTATATCACATATACAACTTGCACAACAAGTGAGAAAATCCATTTAAAGTGAACCAATACTAGTTAATGCAAAGTAATATATCAAATATATAATTATACATTAAATCATTAAATCAACACTTGATTTAACGATCCGGTCATATCGCATATAACCGACTAGTATCCTATGTATCGGCTTATCGAATCAATCCTTGATTCGATATCTAGGTTATATCGCATATAACCAATCGATACATTCATCGCGAGAATGGATTGCGGTATCACATACACGCATTATTCTCGGTCCTGCACATATCTCATATACGCTCTTATTTCGTTTCGCTTGAGCCAGGAAACCTCTGTGTAGGACTCTAAAGACTCGTCAATACGCCGGCAGCAGATGATGATCATATCAATCACCCACAAGCCGCAAGCGGTCTGCTAAACGTAACGGCCACCCACGTATTGATCGATCAGAAGATCGACGAGCAAGCCCGCTCACACTCCTGTGAATCCAACCAGTAACACTTACCGTACAGTCCGGTCTCGTCGTCTGATATGTCGCATATCTCGCCTAGGGGTGGTAAACGCCAGACCCCAATAGCTCGATAAGTCGTGTCGATATGAGGTCTATAACAGTTCGAGAAACTACTGGTAACACTTACCAGTATATCTCAGCAACCCTGGCCAGGGATTTCCGGTTATAGCCAATCGAACAAAGCGCAACATCAACTCCCTATACCGGGAGAGACGAATCCCCTCCTATCGCTCATTGCCTCCATGTGATTCGGGACTGTACCCAAAAACCACCATTTTGCACGCCCTCTTGGACGTGGTAAGGTGGAAATCAAAGCACAGTGGGAATCACACAAGACTCTATGACGATCTCGGGTCAACAGACTACTCTGTACCAGTGTCACCAGAGAACTGCCATCTGACGTAAGGTATAATACCATCTGGGAGTTCTCGGCGAGTCCGTCCAGTGTACCCAGTCTCTACTGAGCACCCGTACATCATCTCTGATGTCAAACACCAATGGATATGGGATCATCCATCGCCCATCTGTATGGGTCGAGATGGTATACGCTAGTCTACTCTGGTATATCGATGCCCCGTCTCGATACACCCACGACTAGGGACCTTGAAGGATGTACTTTTGGACTACCTTGTCCCCACTAGTATGATCCGCATCATAGTCCAAGTAGTCAAGTACACATCCTAAGGGCTTCACCAACATGTAACAGAGAGACAATCAGTATACACGTTAAGGTAAAGAGTAACCAGATAGCATACTATCATGTCGAGCAAGAAAGTTCTCCCTATATATGTCTCAGCATCCACTACAATATACATCCTATGTACAGTAATGGCCTCTAGGGCATACATATAACTAACATTAGATGGATCTTGAAGATCAAGAGATGTGAGATCTCAAAATCTCTCCTTTTTGAGATCTGATGACAGATCCAAGTTCCCTTTGTGGGTTTCTTGGTGAAAAACTATTTTGTTTTTGAAAAGGAAGAATAAAACTCTTGATTTAATTCAAAAGAAAGAAGAAGGTTAGAGACCTTCAGAAAAGGGAAAGAGATACAAACCCTAGGTTTTTTTGTGAGAATGAAAAGTGTTTTTTTTCATCCTCATGTTGCCTTATATAGGCTTACATATTTACATATAGCCCCTTGGGCTTTACAAAAATGGCATTTTATCCATCCCTTGGCTCACGTGCCATTTCATTTTTGCACATAAGCTACGGGCTTACAAAAAATTGGCTTTATGCCTATTTTGTTTACGTTCATGCATAAACAATTACATATAAATTATTTATTACATGATTTTGTTGTTTGCATGGGGAGGCTGGCTGCGGGCTCGACTTGGGCATGGGCCCGCTTGACCTGGGCTTGGGCCCACCTGGCTTGCGGTTGACTTTGATTTTGATATGGTCAACCGGGGTGTAAATTTTTACCCCAACAATATTTTCCTCTCTTTTTCTTCAACTCAAGAAAAACCCTAGAGCTTAGAACTCAAGAAGAAGAAGATAATGAACTTGGGTGAGTTTGTGATGAATAATGAGAGAGTGAACCATTGGATAAAGATAATGATGTGATGAATAAATATCTAGAGAAAAACAAAAGGAGAGAGATGAGTCATGGCTTCTCAATGCTTCTTCAAGCATCCAAGCCATGACTCATTTCTAATCTTTTCTATTTTCCTTTAAAAATAAATTATCACAATTATCTTTAACCCTAAGTATGAGTCTCATACACCCATGTTCTATGTATCATCAACCATGATACAAAATATATTTTATATATAATTGTATATATATCATGCACACACACACACACAATTATATATCAAGAGAAGAAAATCATTAGTGAGCTATAATATTAGTTAATATATAAATATACCAAACATAAATATATATCAAATTATTAAATCAACACTTGATTCAATAATCCGGTTATATCACATATAACCGACTAATATCATATATATATGTATATCAAATTATCAAATCAACACTTGATTCAATACGCCGGTTATATCAAATATAACCGACAATATTCAATATTTAATATCAAATCAAAACTTGATTCAATAATCCTGTCATATCATATATAACCGACCAATATCAAATATATATACATATAACAAATCATTGAATCAACACTTGATTCAATAATCCGGTTATATCACATATAACCTAACCGATATCAAATATCGCGAGATTAGAATACGGTATCACATACTCGTATTTAATTAAGCACCCGCACATATCACTATATGTGCCCTACCTCGTTTTTCTTGAGCTAGGAAACCTCTGTGTAGGGCTCTAAAGACTCTTCAATACACCAGCAGTAGGTATTGATTATATCAGATACCCACAAGCCGTCAGCGGTATTAGCTAGACGTAACGGCTACCCAGGTATTGAACGAATAGAAGATCAACAAGCAAGATTGTCCAAACTCTTGTGAAGCCTATAAGCAACACTTACCATACAGACCTGTAACATTTCATAAAATATAAAATATTATTTTTGGAATTTAATATTAAAATAATATTTTTCCCGAAAACTGTCCGATTTGCGAAATTGGGGTTTTCGAAAAAGGGTATAAATATATATCAATAATTGTGAAATAAATGGAAATTTAAAATGATTTATTCATTTAATAATATATTTAAAGGATTTGACATTTTTAAAATTTATTATATACAGTTTTGATAAAAACCCGATTAGTGCACTGCTAATCGCGATTAAGCTAAATCCGTGTTTCTACAGTTTTCCATGGCTAGTGCACCATGACATGTTACATGTTGTTTCATTTCATTTGTGTTATGTGTTATGGTTTTATTGTGGTGAGAAAATAAAAAGAAAAAGGTGTCATGATGATTGAGGAGAGAGAGAGAGGGGACATAATGATGAGAGTGAGCATGCTTGGAGAGAGAGAGAGAGAGTGGGGATAATTAAGAGAGAGAGGGGGGTTGTCTCATACCTTTTCCCCACCATTTTTGCATTTCCTTCTTCATCTCCTCACCCTCATCTCTCTCCACTCCTAACCCTAGATCCATCTCCAAATAATCCCTAAAACCTTATACTCCCTTAACAAAAATTAATCCCCATCTTTTCCTCTACACATTGGATCAAGAAAACTGGGATTTTGATGACTTTGGGAAGCTAGAGCTGTCTAGAGTGGCCTAAATGAGGTATAGCTTCTTCCATTTAGTTAGTTGTAAGCTTCTTTCTATTCTAGTTTTAGTTTAGAATTGGTTTGATGATGGATTTGTGAACTTGAGAATTTCTAGAGAAGGGTTTGGGGTGATTGAGTGGAATTAGTGATGTTAGTGGCTGTCAATAAAACTTTTGAGGTGATTCTAGAGCTGGGATTTAGTATAGAAACCAAAATACGGATTTAAGATTTTGTCCATGTCGGTTTTGTGAGGATATAGGGTGTGCAGGGAATTCTGGAGCAACCCGGGAACTTTCTGAGTTTAGCAAACAGTACCAGAGACCCATTTTAGACCATAGGAGACCACCATGACCAAACGAAGCCCAACAGAGCAAGGAGGGCCGAGGAGGCCAGATTTTTAGGGTAGGTGGCCGGCCACTTAGTGGTATGTAGTGTCGGGGTTGGTCCAGTAGCCCATATACATCATATACAGCACCCTAGACTTGTTTGTGCAACTCCTTTTGGCCTGAGTCGAAATCTGGGAACACATTAGTGTGATTTTTGGAAATGTTTTTCGTATTTTGAAATGTTTAGTTTTGATATTTGGATTTGTATTTGGTTGTTGAATGTTTGTACATCAACGACTAGGGGTAATTTGTTGGTTTTGCTTACGTGGGTTATAGGTTCTAACCTATAGGCGATCCGTGTGCCGTTTTGGTTTCCGGACTTGATGTTAATAGCGATTGCGATTGATTATTATTATAGGTACCCTCGCGTGGATTTTGAGGCGACGGATCATGGCGTCATCGACTTCGACAAGCAAGGATTAAGGTGAGTAGATCTATATCTACGAGGGAAGTCGGGTGGATGGCGTATAGCACCCCCGCACACTTTGATGGAAACCGATTTATATATCGATTATGGTTAATGAAACCTTTAATAGAAAACTATAGATTGAGTAAAAGAGTAGTTAGAGAACCATATTAGAAACTAAGGATAATTAGAAGTGATATGATACGATTAGTATGTGATGACGGGACTTGAGGATGAGATTTGATGATATCGCCGTTTAGGGTACTATAGGACTAGATAGTCGACGTAGATGTGTAATCCGAACCATAATTATTTCCAAACTGAATAATCATATGCATCTTTTAAACAGATACCTTGAGGGACGTTATGGATTTTCATATGATATTTTTCTTTAAAAACACCGTAGCCCCTACTTTCAAAACTACGATTTGCATCTTTTAAAAACTGATTGTATGGTTCGGGTGTGTATGTTAGATTAGATAAGTATTCTTATAGTAAGGGTAGAATGTATATATATAACATTTGATTCGATGTGAGATATAAAGTGATGAAAAGAATTGTATGATGCGATATGATGAATTTGGTGATATGTTGGTATACGGATGTGAGTCGATTGAGATGATTTATACCCTGCCGGTCTCCTGATATGAGATTATTGCGGATGTGACCTGGGACATAGGTATATAGAGATATTTATATATGTTGTGAATCGTGAGTTATAGCTGTACGAGACGTTAGGTCCGTACCCTCCTCGTCTTATAGTATGATAGGATCCCTGATAGCTTAATGCCGCCGTACGATGATTTTCCGTGCGAGATGAGTTTGACTTGATGATTGATCTATACCCTTGACTAGAGGATGCCGTACGATGGAGTATACTGTACGGGATGTTGTGAGGCTGGATGCCGATTGATTGATTCACCGACTCGATCATGTTAGATACATATACCCGTCAGCTTTTGCATATGATTTACCTTATGCTGCATTCATACTATTCTCATTGCATTGCATATACCTGTGCTAGTACACCTGCACCATTATCGATGATGCGTATGTTACACTACACAGATTTGCCGGCTCACACACTTCATCATCGATAATTGCTATGTCACTACACAGTAGGGTTGCTTCATCATGATATATATATTGTACACCATACTTGCGTACATACATATTGTACACCTATACTTGCGGACATACACATTTGTACGTCTATACTTGCGTATATACACATGTGCATCTTTATACGGTATTGCATTCGATTTTGGAGATTTGGGGACCGCATGTTCTATTTTAAAAACTGGATCCATTTAAAAGAGCGGTTTTCCCTTTATATGTCATATCACTGTTCCATGTTGCATGTGTTGGGCCACGGCGGCTCCCCGGCCGTGAAACCGACGCCAAATGCGGAACAAAAACTTTTTATGAAACCGGCACTACCGCAACCCAAATCCCGGATCGTTCCATTAACCGTAAACTAGCGAAATGTAAAAGGAGTTTGGAAAGATTATACCGATCGATCCGTGTACTTCGGTCTTTAATCTCCGTCCCACGCTTGTTGCGGCTGCCCTGACGAAGTTCATCCTCTGGTCTCGTTCGTCAAAGTGGCACCACGTCATCGAATCTTTATACGGGCTCCCACCTCGAACCGAGGCAACTCGGACATGAAGTTTGCTAGCCGACATGTCCAAGAATGATGTAGAGATAGTGTAGGAACTTTTGTCTCAAGGCACCCAAACGATTTGGATGGAGGTCAAAGTTGCCAAGGATGTTGTGAGCATGGAAATTTATTGGAGAAAAGAGAATGAGCTTTTTCCCCAAGATGAAGAGCTCGGGCACACCAAAAAAATGGAGGAAAGGTTCTCTGTAGAATGTGCAAGGAGAAGTGGGGAGTAAATTAATCAAGTGAGGTTTTATATTTGTCACCACAAAAAAAACCTACAAATAGTGGCAGTCCCGGAATTTGCAGAAAACCCCTTGCCTAAAAAAAAGCTACCATCAATAAACCTTTTTCCACTCACCACCAAAAAAAACCCTCCCAATAAAAAGCTGGCGAAATTGCAGATGGCCCCCCAATGGCCCATGCTGCCCCCTCACACAAAAGACCATGCCCATTTAATGCATGACCATGCCTCATTAAATGAGTGGCCCCCCACTCCAAGAAAATCAGTGCAAACAAATAAAAGGTCAAGGTCAAATGGTCAAGGAAAAAACAAATTGCTCACAACGAATAAACATAGATCAAGATGTTCCAGACGGAAAAAGAAACTGGAAACTACGAAAGTAATCTCATAATGAATTACGAGATTAACCCTCAACTTTAAATATATACCCGCATTCGTATTCTGACCGAATACAAATACAATGAGACAAAAATATTCCTACACTATAATACTAGGATCCGGCTTAAACCAAAGCCCGCTAGTATTATCCGTCCGATCCTGATCCGTGCACAAGTGCACGGATATGATCGAACCCCGCCATATATCCATACGGCCTCTACAACGTTTCGCCCAAACTTGGGAAACTGTCTGTGGGGGACTCTAATGACTCATCAATACACTGGCACTGGGTATAACCACTAGCACGTCAGAGGTACTAGCTGTACATAACGGTTTCAGATGTATTGATCGGAAGGGAAGCTGATGAGTGAACTAATCCAGAAACCCTACTAAGCTTGACAGTGACAATATCCGTACAGTCTGGTCCGTTCTTCTATGAGTATCGTATATCGGGCCTAGGGGCAGGTAAACGTCAGGCCCCCAATAGCTGTATAAGTCGTGTCAGAGAGTAGCCTAGAACACCCTGAGATACTACTGGAATACCTACCAGTAAATCTCGATTACCCTGGCCAGGGATTTCGTGTAATGGTTCTCCTAAACACAGCGCGATTTCACCCCCAATACCGGGAGAGACGAATCCCTGACGATCCGCTCACTGCCTCCATATGGCTCGGGATTGTACCCAACTAAAACCTGTTTGCACGACTCCTTTGAGCCGTGGTAGGGTAGTAATCAAAGCACAGTGGGAACTCACACGAGACAAATGACGATCTCAGTTCGAAAGAATAACTTGTACATATGTCACCTGGGAACTGCTATCTGACGATATGTATAATACCAACTAGCATGTTCCCGGCGAGTCCTGTCCGGTGTACTCATAACGCAATGAGCACATGTATACATCTTAGGTGAACCAACCGATACCAATGGCTTGTGAGACCTGCCACCGCCCCTTTGTCGGGGTCTCGACTGTATACACTAGTCTACTTTAGAGTATCCATGCCCTGTCTCGAAACTCCCTCGACTAGGGACCATTTAAGGATGTGCTTATAGACCCCAGATCTCACGTATATGATCGCTATCATACTGCTGGCAGTCAAAGCAAGAATCCTATGGGCTCTATCAACATGCAATAGTGAACTAAAGCATGTACACAATGATAAAGACAAACCGGATAGCATACTATCATATCGAGCAAGACTGTCCTATCGGTATAGGTCCTCCCTCAATCATTGCAATCACGTACCTGCGATCCAATAATTGACTTTGAGGGCACTATATCCAACAATCTCCCACTTGCACTTACGGCTAATTATTGCGATGTCGCGTACTCACAGTTCGTGTGATACCGAACATCCAACTCCTCTACTAATCAATTTCACAAAGCTTGTTTGTAAAACTGATTGTGTTCGAGAAATAGCCTCAGTGAGTGGATCCGCCCAGATGTTTCTTTCTATGTCTCTCTTTGTCTCAAGTTTGCTGAGAAAGCCATCTCCCGAAATGAGCAATACCTGTCTTAGAATATGTCTGGATATCTGATGGGACCCAGTTCATAAATGAACTCCAAATCCAACAAACTTCTTAGACTGTATCGTCAACTGAATTTAATCAGTATCCTGCACCATGCCTCCCTCAGCATCCTCTTGGACCACCTGTCCAAACTACTGCCCCTCGTCAAAGGGAAAACTATAACTTTGACAGTCACTCTGTCATCCGGGTCACCTTGGAAGCCTGGAATGATAACTGACTCCCGAAGAAGGCTGTCGTTATCAAATCCCTAGAACAACCACTTATGTTCTAAAACTTCTTCCGAACATTTCTCCAGGATTGGAATAATATATCAACCTATTGCATCTAGTGCAAAAACAACATATGATATTATATCCATATCCTATATGGAGAAACTACTGTGTGACAACCACGGTATAACCGATCGTAGTGTAGGAATTTCACTTCCTACTATGTGTATGTCATCCAAGTACCAGAACATAACACCCTACTACCTTCTTAACAGATCCATCTCTTATTCTGATGAAGTCAAAGCCCATGACCGTCACATCAAAAATAGATGATCTATCTTCGCTATATTTGCTTTAGTCTATAAATAGACATAATCTACTTATCCACTATGCTTCCGCTGCTCCCACTGACTACAACAACCCTCTGGCAGAGTCATCCTCCTGCCGGGTCTCATAGTCCGGGACAGCAGTAATGGAAAGTCTGGGTAAACAAGAACCTCTTGTCACCGTCCTTGAGGATACCGGAGTACCTCTCGGGCGTTTGAGGTTACCCACCATATCTGCGGAGTGGCTAATGGAATGTCAATCCTGATTGAATCTTTAGGTCCTATTAAATTTTCCGTAACCGTTTGCGGTTCTGGAATCTCTTCCAGTTCTACCATACCCCCACTACTGTTTTCTGAAAAAATCCATTTTACTAAAACTGTGGAGATTCAAGAACAATATCACTATTGATCTTCCAGATGGTAGAAAGTCAACCCTCGTTAAAGCCCGGGTTAACCTACAAACATCCATTACAGAAACGTGCCTTGAGTTATCCGGAGTCTGGTTTTAAGCATAAGCCGGAAAACTCCTCGTACCTTAACATTGTTAAGATACGAACCATTCTATATACAATATAGAAATAGAGACACTGATTTAATTAGAACAAGATTCAAATCATGCAGCTGTCTCCAGTGCATGTCAATTAAATGGAGAGAGGCCGATCAGCATTACTCAACTTAGGGGTGCATCCAATTATGAGAGAAGCAAGTTCTCAAAAACCATTACTATCAACTGAATACCAGCCACAAGTATCTACATCTTTGATCACCTTGAAGAATCCCGAGACTCGCAACACATGGTTCTCTACTTTATTCCTGTACCTATAACTTCTCAAACTTGGACCTTGTATTTCTACGAAACACTTGTCTATAACTTGAGAAGTCACAAGTAAACAGAATACAGTACGAGGACCAACCCCTTTGTCCTAATGGACACTGGACAACATACAATACTTTGTATAAGTCCCATGGGTTGAAAAACTCAAACCCTATGCGTTGTAGGTTGAAAACTGTACCCAGGCTATTTCCTCAAATATCACCAATTACAACGAATTCCGATATAATGAGGATGATCACCTAATTCCCAATAACTTACTCCCACTCATCATCTATAAAATCATACAGATGTGAGAATCAGACCTGGTAAATACATACCCTGGAGCAAGATCTAATTGGGAAATCAGTTTTTCTATTAACAATACACAGTGAAATTAAAACATTAAAATGTTTCGAAGGGGTATCCGGGTATTCCTAGTAATGCCTCTTCCATTATCAGATTCATGACTGTAACCATATAGTTCCTTGCCATCTCTCCAATTCCCTTTATTTGTCTTTACTCATTACCTTCTGTACACCATCGTTAGGCTAAGTTGTTTTCTTCCTTCCCTACCGTTCGGCACCAGCCTGTGGTTTGGAAGAAGACTATCCAATTAGCATATTAGGTGTACTCTCATAATCCTAGGAGCACTCGCAACCTGAGAGAAGGTAAGGATAAAAGACAACTGAATAAACCTTATCCTATTTCTCCTGAGCCATAATCCATCCTCGAAAAAGTTCCTTCGAGTTCGTATATAACCATATGATGGATTTATCCAATGGAATTGGATGTTCGTAGTGATACGGGGTGTTCTGGAGAAATACACAGGTGAACTAGGAGTGGCGATGAGATACGTGTTTTGGTCGTGAATGTTAGCAGTTGCAATTTACTTTGCCCTCTTTCTAATCCCTTTATTTGTCTTTACTTATTACCTTCTGTACACCCAACTTAGGCTAATTGGTTTTCTTCATTCCCTACCTTTCGGCACCTGCCTATGGTTTGGAAGAAGACTATCCAATAAGCATAATAGGTGTACCCTCTCCTAATCCTAGGAGCCCTCATAACCTGAGAGAAGGTAAAAGGAAAAAGACAACTGAATAATCCTATTCAATCTCTCCAGAACCAGAATCCATCCTCGAAGAAGTTCCTCCGAGTTCGTATATAACCATACGATGGATTTATCTAATGGAATTGGATATTCGTAGTGATACGAGGTGTTCTGGAGAAATGCAAAGTGTAAGAGAAGGAGTGGCAACGATGTATGCAACTCAGACAATCCAAAAGCCAGTGTTTTAAGAAAATTCGGTTAACTTGGTTACTGAGTCATAGTCTATGGTCGGGTCATGGTCGCAGTCAAAGAGAGAAAAAGTAGAAACACTCTGCGTGCACTCTAACCTAGATCAGAATGGTTAATCACTTTATCTAATCAGAAAACTTTCCACTGTTTTCTCAAATTCTCCTCCAAACCTGAAAGAAGAATTAGCCGGAATCACCCGAGGAGTAATACTACTCATCAGTGGGAATTGGGATCCAACTATCATCGCATGATAACGTGATGGAAGCCACTCACGTCATCACACTCCAGAAGGTATGCGCAAGCCCGGCAAGTTTCCTGTATGTTTGAAACTCCCGATGTGTGTTTTTGCCCCTAGGACCCAAGTGACCTTGACACAGTCAACATATCAAAGGATCCCAGTCAAGTTCAACCCGTCATTATCTTGATTGCATTAAACCCACCCGTACGAGTCCCTGACACAGTCAACATGACCGTACGACTGTCCTAACCAATCGACATATCCATGCGACAGAAAAGCATTACAGAGCTACCGCACACTATGCCGTGACACAGTCAACATACGTAGCACAAATACTAAGCAATACTAATCTGAAATGATCGAGGGCTACGACTGGTTTTTGGCGAAAAACCATTAACGTAATGAACTTGATATCGTTGAAGGAACCGAATAGCTTTTTATAAAAATTATAGTGGCGAAAACCTTTGCTAAAGAGGTCACTGCCGGTGAAGGGATCTTGGCTCTTTCGTCGTGGAATGAGGTGCAGGATAATCCAAACTGAATACCACGATGCAAAGCAAAAAGTAATCGACTATAGTGAAGTTATTACTCTGATGCAACCTCTGTCCAAGGGGTCACTCCCGATGAAGGGATCTCGGCCCTTGCCTCGTCGAATGAGGTGTTGGATATTCATAACCGAATACCACTGTGCAAAACAAAAAAGAATGCCCTTGCACTAACAGCTTTTTGAAAAATTGGTTCCAACAACATCATATATAGGTTTGTTTTCCTTGCATTGATAAAAATCAACGCAGTCCCATCAATTGATCACACCAGAAAAGAACGAAAATATAATGTACGTATATGCCATCCGCATTTCCCACTGGGTCCCGTCATCACCCGTTAGGTTACTTAACTAACGACAGAGCGGGGACTGGACTAGCGCGGGTGCAAAACATATACAACATCTACTAGTTTATATATCATTATATAATAATCGCTCCAGGTATGATAAAAGGAACATCACAGAAAAGTAATAAGCATCACAGAACAATACAGATAATCTGGGATCCTCGGGTTTCATTGAGCAGCAACTGAAACCTGACGTTCCTTTGGTCGTGTGGATAGCCTGTGCAATGAAATCCTAGACCCATACGAGTGCGGCAAGTTACCCGCCAAAACCTGAAGCGAGGCAGCCCCCTTCAGCAAAGTGAATGGACCACCAAGCACTTCACGGAATCCAGTAACTTGAGCACCCCACCTTGGGTCAACCTATACCCCCTACGAGTGCAGCGAATAGCTCGCCAATTCTAGAGCGAAGCCCCCTCTGTCTCAACACCATGAGATGCGGGCCCGTTGCCCTCTAGAACCCGGCTATCCGTGCACCCCACCGCGGTGTAATCCTTTTATAGAAAAGAAAATATATACAGCGGGTACACCGACCTCATCCCGGTCGTGCCCCAAAATAATAATATACAAACACGCAGTGACGGCAGTCCACATGTCGGATGCTCGCCCCGCAATAACAAATGTACAAATAAATCCAAACTGCACTACCATTGCACAGGAGCTATCCACCACGACAAATCCGCAACACCACAGCACAATACAGAACATCAACGTGAATGTCACGTTCGCAAATCCATCTAAAAGGACTATAGCGATTAGACAAGATTTACCGATCAAATGACATTCACGGTCACAGATAGTATTGTAAGGCACTGTAAACTAACGTATTTAAAATTTTGATCGACAAAATTTCCCAAAGTGACCCCAAGTGCAAATCCAGCACTCAAAATATCTGGGCCACAAACAAAAATCTCAGAGACCACATTTTCATATACCTGACACCCAGAAGAAAAATGAAGCGCTGAGTCCACAATTACACCGCGCAACCGCGGCGAACATGCCTGTTCTGCCGCGGTTCCGCGGCGTGATGGTGAGATCGTACTTTCAAATTTCTTCAGGGGTCTTAGAAAAGCCTGCACGATTTTCTGACATACTTAAAACTATTTTTCAACGACTTTAAAATTCGGCAGAAACTTTAAATATTGGAAATGCGGTTTCGAAAATTCTGTTGATCGATGTTTTAAACACATTAGAACAAGCTAGTTAACGGTTAATAGTTTGGCTCTGATACCATGTTGGGATGCAGCGGCTCCCCGACCGTGAAATCGACGCCAAATGCGGAAAAAAAACTTTTTATGAAACCGGCGCTACCGCAACCCAAATCCCGGATCGTTCCATTAATCGTAAACTAGCGAAATGTAAAAGGAGTTTGGAAAGATTATACCGATCGATCCGTGTCCTTCGGTCTTTAATCTCCGTCCCACGCTTGTTGCGGCTGCCCTGAAGAAGTTGTCCTCCGGTCTCGCTCGTCAAAGTGGCACCACGTCATCGAATCTTTATACGGGCACCCGCCTCGAGCCGAGGCAACTCGGACATGAAGTTTGCTAGCTGACATGTCCAAGAATGATGTAGAGATAGTGTAGGAACTTTTGTCTCAAGGCACCCAAACGATTTGGATGGAGGTCGAAGTTGCCAAGGATGTTGTGAGCATGGAAATTTATTGGAGAAAAGAAAATGAGCTTTTTCCCCAAGATGAAGAGCTCGGACATACCAAAAAAATGGAGGAAAGGTTCTCTGTAGAATGTGCAAGGAGAAGTGGGGAGTAAATTAATCAAGTGAGGTTTTATATTTGTCACCACAAAAAAAAAACCTGCAAACAGTGGCAGCCCCGGAATTTGCAGAAAACCCCTTGCCTAAAAAACAGCCACCATCAATAAACCTTTTTCCACTCACCACAAAAAAAAACCCTCCCAATAAAAAGCTGGCGAAATTGCAGATGGCCCCCCAATGGCCCATGCCGCCCCCTCACACAAAAGACCATGCCCATTTAATGCATTACCATGCCTCATTAAATGAGCAGCCCCCCCACTTCAAGAAAATCAGTGCAAACAAATAAAAGGTCAATGTCAAATGGTCAAGGAAAAAACAAATTGCTCACAAAGAATAAACATAGATCAAGATGTTCCAGACGAAAAAAGAAACTGGCAACTCCGAAAGTAATCTCGTAACGAATTACGAGATTACCCCACAACTGTAAATATTTACCCGCATTCTTATTCCGACCGAATACAAATACAATGAGACAAAAATATTCCTACAGTATAATACTAGGATCCGGTTTAAACCAAAGCCCGCTAGTATTATTCGTCTGATCCTGATCCGTGCACAAGTGCAGGGATATGATCGAACCCCGCCATATATCCATACGGCCTCTACAACGTTTCACCCGAACTTGGGAAACTGTCTGTGGGGGACTCTAATGACTCATCAATACACTGGCACTGGGTATAACCACTAGCACGTCAGAGGTACTAGCCGTACATAACGGTTGCTGATGTATTGATCGGAAGGGAAGCTGACGAGTGAACTCATCCAGAAACCCTACTGAGCCTGACAGTGACAATATCCGTACATTCCGGTCCGTTCGTCTATGAGTATCACATATCGGGCCTAGGGGGCTGGTAAACGTCAGACCCCCAATAGCTGTATAAGTCGTGTCAGAGAGTAGCCCAGAACACCCTGAGATACTACTGGAATACCTACCAGTAAATCTCGATTACCCTGGCCAGCGATTTTGTGTAATGGCTCTCCTAAACACAGCGTGATCTCACCCCCAATACCGGGAGAGAGGAATCCCTGACAATCCGCTCACTGCCTCTATGTGGCTCAGGACTGTACCCAACTAAAACCTGTTTGCACGACTCCTTTGAGCCGTGGTAGGGTAGTAATCAAAGCACAGTGGGAACTCACACGAGACAAATGACGATCTCAGGCCGACAGACTAACCTGTACATATGTCACCTGGGAACTGTTATCTGACGATATGTATAATACCAACTAGTATATTCCCGGCGAGTCCTGTCCGGTGTACTCATAACGCAATGAGCACATGTATACATCTTAGGTGAACCAACTGACACCAATGGCTTGTGAGACCGGCCACCGCCCCTTGTCGGGGTCTCGACTGTATACACTAGTCTACTTTGGAGTATCCATGCCCTGTCTCGAAACTCCCTCGACTAGGGACCATTTAAGGATGTGCTTATAGACCCCAGCTCTCACGTATATGATCGCCATCATACTGCTGGCAGTCAAGCAAGAATCCTATGGGCTCTATCAACATGCAATAGTTAACTAAAGCATGTACACGATGATAAAGACAAACCAGATAGAATACTATCATATCGAGCAAGACTCTCCTATCGGTATAGGTCCTCCCTCAATCATTGCAATCACGTACCTGCGATCCAATAATTGACTTTGAGGGCACTATATCCAACAACATGATATACGGATATGCTTACATTTCTGTTATATGTCGCCTACATCATGCTTTACGCTTTTATGCATTGAGATATGATGTTTTCATGAGATTTCTGGATTTGAGAACCGTGGCTATTTTAAAAGAAAACATGTACTGTTTAAAAACCCCGGTTTCTCTTGATATGATATTTCAGTGCGTACACCATGCGTTTTCTCGGTTCTGAGACGTATGACATGTGAAACCCGATTCGAGGAGTTGGATGAGGCCGATTACGGGTACATGGTAGACCCGGTATGGTACCCCGGGGCAAGAATGGATTGCTATGCTGCAGACAGTGAGCCTGGCAGAGGGACTACTACCTACCGGTGATAGTATTTGGGCTCAACAGATATCCGGAGGATACCGACCGGAGTCGAGAGATGATATGGGCCGATCCGGACTGGCGGAGCTTGTGGGTCAATCCGGAATAACGGAGCCCGAGATATGAGGATTTACGTGTTGATGCTGGACACGGGTTTCATGATGTTTTCGGGTGTCGATGTTGGACACCCAGGTTCCATGATTTTGATGTGTCGCGACGGTCACCGTTAATTTATATTCTCATACTTTCATGCACACTCTTTTATGTTATTTACGTGCATACAGACATTGATTATATGGTTAGACGAGATCCACATGCATGCATACATTGATTATATGGTTGGACGAGATCCACATGCATACATACATTGATTATATTGTTGGTTTATATCCGCATACATATAGGTATTGATTACATTGTTGGCACATATGATGACCCAGTCACCCTAGATATCATAGTATTACATTTATGATATAGTTAATCTAGGAGTCGTTGTTTATTCGATTTCTACTTGTAGATGTTTTTCTACTCACGAGTTGGCAACTCACCCCCGTTGTGCCACAGTTCTTGCAAGTTGACCGCATGGATCCGTAGCGGCATCGCTGGCATATAACTTCATTTGGGTGTTTTGCACTGGTAGGTGGGGCATTTTTATCGTACCCACTCTTGTATTTATATTTCACATTGTATCTAGTCAACTCCATCAATCAAAATTAATAAATTGTATAAGTAATGAGACTTAGTGAGATTGTGGTTGCGAGACTTAGAGCGATGGGTTTTCCGCTACTTGTGGTTTTAATGTCTTGCTTATTTCTTTATCTTTTTGTGGTGAACTTCGCCGTTGGGCGTCCTATACTTACATATACTGTCTTGCGTGGTTGTGATCCACCATTTGGCGAAGAGCTAGCTCCTGCTTGGGGATGCCATTATTCTTGTTATGTATTTGTGGTTTTGGATCAAAATATACAAAGGAGGTGCTGCCCAAATTTTTAAAAAGGACGAAACACGTTTCAAACTAGCAAATTTCACTTGCTTTTTCATGTTCCTTTTCTATGCATTAAGAAAACTTGATTTCATTATATCTTTATTTCAAAACTTCACCTCATTTATTTTCTTAAAAAGGTTTAGATTTCTGGGTTTCAGCTTACTTGAATTACGATACACCTTTAGACGTTGTGTGATTTAAGTGCTGGTCACGAGCTAATATTTCGGGTCGTGACAAAGTTGGTATCAGAGTGCTAGGTTTAACCTTGGTTCGAGTCTATGTTTGACTATGCGGAGTCTAGGGCGGGTATGTATTTCGGAACCTAGGCTTGACCTTACGGAACATAGACTTGAACGGGGGGGGGGGGTATTAAACCCGAACTTTCGTTTCTTAGGTTGACCCTGATTGATGGAGTAGGTAGCTTGAGTAGAGTGACGTACCGTACGTATGTTCCGCGGCATATTTACGATATGATACTCTACTTAAGAAACCTTAGAATGTACATATTTTTGAGATCTATGATTTTCTTCGTACCCATGATTATACATCCATTTGAGATCCTTGATTCTATTCGTTTCCATGATCATACTCTCATTGATGTTGTTCCTTCTTATGATCATGTATCCATTCTGGATCTGTCGTTTCCTTTCATGCCATTGATCTGCTTTCTTCGATACTCGAAAGGGGTTCCTGTCACCATGGTTTGAGCGCAGTTTGAGCTGCTGCTGGTGATGCGGTCAGGGCGAGCTCGTCTGGTACAAGGGCTGACCATTGTGTTTTCTGGTGACATGGGAACGTCTCGATGTAGTGTTGTGTTGTGACCTCCTGTTGAGGCGTGTGTTTAGTTTTGCACCGGATCATCGGGCTACTGTTAGAGCTACCAGTTGCGAGAGGTCTGTTGATGTACAACATACCTCAGAGATTTTGATGTCGCCTACCGTGCAGACAGATGACCCAGCTGTTGCTGAGATTGATGGGATGTCGCTTCCAGAGTTTACGAGCTGAGATCACTGGAGCTTCCAGGCAGAGATGCGACAGATGATAGCTAGTCTACCCCGATTTGAGAGACGAAGGGGATTCGTCAGATTTATGCGCCGACATTGGCCCAGTTGAGTTGAAAATTTCCAGTGTGGAGAGTCTTACTCAGATCTAGAGCAGACCGATCCAGAGATGACCGTTGATGTATCGACTTTCCTGGAGGGTTGAGGCATTGTTTAGCATGCGGATGAAGGGTATTCACATGTCGGCTAGGCGAAGCAAAAAGTTCGAGCGAGTGTCAGAAACCCATTTTCCCCAAGTTTAAAGTGTTTAGAGGAACATGCAAGTGATTCTGTGGACCCTCTAAAAGAATGAAACCCTAACTCGACATGATGACCATGGAACCGCTTTTGAACCTTAGGGTTTGCAGCAGTTTAGCGGTGCCATTAGTGAGGCTTGGGTTTCCCCTTCTATGGCTGGTCCAGAGGTACTGTGGTATGTACCAGATATTTTTAAACTGTGCTCAGGTGTTGAGCCTTCGGGAAATTTTAGGACCTTGATGACTTGATCGAAAAGTTTAGCGTCGTCCGGATATCATGTGATAAGAGATCAGCAAGCTGACCAGTTATGGATAGAGGACCACGCTCAGATGCGTTGTGAGTTGATCGAGAACGGACGAGTATTGAGTATTCCTCCGATTGTTAGGACGGGTTCCCGAGGACGTGTTCAGCTAGAGATCTTCTACAGAGTGATGAAGATACAGAGTACGCAATTTCAAGTCCGTGTGAGAGGCTTCGGATTGACCGTGGCCCAGAACAGTTGCAGCACGCAGATAGAATGACGTGACGTCAAGGTGGACGATGATACAGACGAGTGGAACTATAGGTTCGTGCGAGATGCTGATGAGCTGTTGTTACGCCCCGTTGAGATTAGAGATCTGATGTGTATACAGAGGTGTTGGGATACGGCCAGTTCCCGAGGAGATGCAGTGCTGAGAGCGCAGATGTATAGAAAAACGAGAAAAGATTATGTAATAGTACCGGCCTCCGTATAGTTCGGCATAGGCGAAATCTGAAGAGACCTTGAGCAGGATTCCTTCAAGGACACTGCTGCAATAAGATTTGCACCCAGGATCAGATGTGTAACGTGTATTCAGAGGACCAGAGGCCGACGCTATTGACGTGCTGCTTTACGAGTGGTCGTGATGATTGACCGAGAGATGTCCAGAGAAGTGCTAGAGCGGAATCGTTCCCGTTAGCACACCTGACCGGGCCGATGAGCCGATGGATTGCGAGATTGGTGAATCTGCAGAGAAGATAAGGACCCAGAGACTGAGGACGCCAGACCGTGAGCAGGAGGCAAGCGGATGTTCTTGTTCTGCCGGTTTTAGGCGCACCGATTTATTTTTTAACATTGTAGGAGGTGTACCTCAATGTCATTTATTGTGATTTGCGTTTATGATCCGAGTATCACGCTTATATCACTTGGATTTGAGTTTTGATGATTGAGTTTCGTGATATTGGTTTTCGTACACCATGGCTGCACCTGCTGGGTATTTACATGTTTGGGCATAGTTATTGCGCTGGATATATATTTTATACACTGTTGTGTTGATTTGCGATTTGTGCATACCTATTGTGTTTGATGTCGATTTTGTACCTTCATAGCATGTGCTTATAATTTCATAGATTTCATACGGATGATGTGATTTTGGCACTCGGTATAGCTCACATGTGCTTGCAGTGCATTGATACTGATTTGTGCACATAGTTGCACACGTTTTTGATTTATACACCGTGGTACACTCGGTGTTGTTTTTATATGCATTTGAGTTACTAATGTGATTTTCGTGCCTTGGTTGCACCGTACTTGTGTTTCGCGCATTTGATGCAACAGATTTGAGATTTTCGTGCACAATAGATGCACCAGATATTGTTGTCGTGCACACCCGTTGCACTGGACAGATGTTTTTGTGCACACCCGTTACACTTAGTTTTGGCTTTTGTACATATTGTGGCACCTGTATTTGGATTTGATTTCCATCCGCACCAGACGCACGTGATTATTGGGTACGCCTTTTGAGGCTGATTTTTCTTTTTGAGCACTTTGTTTTCATGATAGATACTATATGTTATATAGTAGCCGAACAGGACTGATCCGAGGACAGTACCTGAGTAATTTTCATGCATTAAAAGCTTACCAAGAGGTTTTCAAAGGAGCTATAGTCTCGCTATTTCCTACGTGTCCGTGAGCGACGCGAACATTTTTAAAGGAAAACCTTTTGGGATATTTTGAAACGACGGAACGTATATTTAGCAAAACATATATTGACATATATTACTATTTTACAAATGAGCGTACATCACTAAGGCTGTGAGTTACGCATCACACGGCGATTCATACAAGATTTTGCATGTATTTTATTTAGTTTTTGGAGATTTTTTCAAGTATGCGTACTATATACATGTTATAGTATCTAACTAGTGTGTATTGGATTTCAGTAGTGGATTTCGAGATCTGTATCTCTATTGTAACTCTGAGGATATCCATGCAAATCAGATGATTTGCGTGATGCTTGACGGAGTTCTATTTTGAGTTTCATATTCGTTTTCAGGCGCACGCAACGCGCTGTGTTATTTCTGCGTTTTCCATGATTTCGGAGCCCCGTTGATTTGAGCTGATTATTGAAATGTTTTAGATTTTGGGTGTTTAAATTTAAATTCGGGGACCGAATTTATTTAAGGGGGGAATATTGTAACATTTCAGAAAATATAAAATATTATTTTTGGAATTTAATATTAAAATAATATTTTTCCCGAAAACTGCCCGATTTGCGAAATTGGGGTTTTCGAAAAAGGGTATAAATATATACCAATAATTTTGAAATAAATGGAAATTTAAAATGATTTATTCATTTAATAAACTATTTAAAGGATTTGGCATTTTTAAAATTTATTATATGCAGTTTTGATAAAAACCCGATTAGTGCACTGCTAATCGCGATTAAGTCAAATCCGTGTTTCTACAGTTTTCCATGGCTAGTGCACCATAACATGTTACATGTTTCATTTCATTTATGTTATGTGTTATGGTTTTATTATGGTGAGAAACGAAAAAGAAAAAGGCGTCATGAAGATTGAGGAGAGAGAGGGGACATAATGATGAGAGTGAGCATGCTTGGAGAGAGAGTGGGAATAATTGAGAGAGAGAGAGAGAGAGGAGGGGGGCTGCCTCATACCTTTTCCCCACCATTTTTGCATTTCCTTCTTCATCTCCCTCCACTCCTAACCCTATATCCATCTCCAAATAATCCCCAAAACCTTATACCCCCTTCACAAAAATTAATCTCCATCCCTTCCTCTACACATTGGACCAAGCAAAGTGAGATTTTGACGACTTTGGGAAGCTATGGCTGTCTAGAGTGGCCTAAATGAGGTATAGCTTCTTCTATTTAGTTAGTTGTAAGCTTCTTTCTATTCTAGTTTTAGTTTAGAATTGGTTTGATGATGGGTTTGTGAACTTGATAATTTCTAGAGAAGGGTTTGGGGTGATTGAGCGGAATTAGTGATGTTAGTGGCTGTCAATAAGACTTTTGAGGTGATTCTGGAGCTGGGATTTAGTATAGAAACCAAAATACGGATTTAGGATTTTGTCCATGACGGTTTTGTGAGGATATAGGGTGTGCAGGGAATTCTGGAGCAACCGGGGACTTTCTGAGTTTTGCAAACAGTACCAGAGACCCATTTTAGACCATAGGAGACCACCATGACCAAACGAAGCCCAACAGAGCAAGGGGGATGAGGAGGCCAGATTTTTAGGGTAGGTGGCCGGCCACTTGGTGGCATGTGGTGTCGGGGTTGGTCCAGTAGCTCATATACATCATATACAGCACCCTAGACTTGTTTGTACAACTCCTTTTGGCCTGAGTCGAAATCTGGGAACACGTTAGTGTGATTTTTGGATATGTTTTCCGTATTTTGAAATGTTTAGTTTTGATATTTAGATTTTTATTTGGTTGTTGAATGTTTGTACATCAACGACTAGGGGTAATTTGTTGGTTTTGCATATGTGTGCTATAGGTTCTAACCTATAGGCGATCCGTGTGCCGTTTTGGTTTCTGGACTTGATGTTAATAGCGATTGCGATTGTTTATTATTGTAGGTACCCTCACGTGGATTCCGAGGCGATGGAGCATGGCGTTATCGACATCGACAAGTAAGGATCAAGGTGAGTAGATCTATATCTACAAGGGAAGTCGGGTGGATGGCGTATAACACCCCCGCACACTTTGATGGAAACCGATTTATATATAGATTATGGTTAATGAAACCTTTAATAGAAAACTATAGATAGAGTAAAAGGGTAGTTAGAGAACCATATTAGAAACTAAGGATAGTTAGAAGTGATATGATACGACTAGTATGTGATGACAGGACTTGAGGATGAGATTTGATGATATTACCGTTTAGGGTACTATAGGACTAGATAGTCGACGTAGATGTGTCATCCGAACCATACCTATTTCCAAACTGAAGAATTGTATTCATCTTTTAAACAGATACCTTGAGGGACGTTACAGATTTTCAAATGATATCTTTTCTTTAAAAACACCGTAGCCCCTACTTTCAAAACTACGATTCACATCTTTTAAAAACTGATTGTATGGTTCGGGTGTGTATGTTAGATTAGATAAGTGTTCTTATAGTAAGGTTAGAATGTATATATATAACATTTGGCTCGATATGAGATATAAATGTGATGAAAAGAATTGTACGATGCAATAAGATGAATTTGGTGATATGTTGGTATACGGATGCGAGTCGATTGAGATGATTTATACCCTGCCGGTCCCCTGATATGAGATTATTGCGGATGTGACCTGGGACATAGGTATATAGAGATATTTATATATGTTTTGAATCGTGAGTGATAGTCGTACGAGACGTTAGGTCCGTACACTCTCGTCTTATAGGATGATAGGATCCCTGATAGCTTAATGCCGTCGTACGATGATTTTCCGTGCGAGATGAGTTTGACTTGATAATTGATCCATACCCTTGACTAGAGGATGCCGTACGATGGAGTATACCATACGGGATGTTGTGAGGCTGGATGCCGATTGATTGATTCGCCAACTCGATCATGTTAGATACGTATACCCGTTAGCATTTGCATATGATTTACATTATGCTGCATTCATATTATTCTCATTGCATTGCTTATACATGTGCTAGTACACCTGCACCATTATCGATGATGCATATGTTATGTAAGTGCACGGCAGCGCCCCGGCCGTCTTTTCGAGGCCAAAATGCGGAATACAAAACTTTTCTATAAACTAGAACCGGCGCTACCGCAGACATTAAAACCTGGATCGGGCCATTAATCTAATCCTAGCTAACTAGAGAAGGGGTAGAGAGATATACCGAGCGATCCGTGTCCTTCGGTCTTCTCGTCGTCATTCCGATCTTCCCGTGGAATCTCCGGTCTTCATCTCCTCGTCGGTACGGACACCACATCGCCGGGTTCTTTTACGGGCTCCCACCTCTGGACCGAGGCAACTCGGGCACGAAGTTGGCGAGTCGACGTGTCCAAGAATACTGTAGATGAAGTGTAGTATGGTTTGTCTCTTGGGGTTACTAGAAGTTGCCATTTTGTGAAGTTGGAGGAATAAACTTTTGGAGATGGAGCTATAGGATTTTTGCAAAGCCAAAAAGACCAAAAATCCCCTTTCAAAAATTTGGGACAGCCCCCATCAAATGTGGCCGGCCTCTCCATTAGGAAAATGAGAGAATGGAGAGAATAATAATGAAAAAAGAGTGAGCCCCAACATAATGCAAGAGAGAGAAAGGGTGATGATGATAAACAATGATCACAATCAAATCCAAAAGAACTCCCATCATCAACAACCATGATGAACAAAAAGATAATCATGAGAGGAAAGAACCATGATGAACCAGAAGTCAAATGATGGTTAAACCATCATGACGCTATCACAAAAAGTCTTCTCCTTTGTTAATTGCATAATTGCAAATACCCCCCTCCAAAAAACTGGCAACTTCAAAAAACCGATCCCGTAATAAATTACAGGAAAACCCCGCGACTGTATATACATACCCGCATTTGTATTCCGACCGAATACAAATGCAATGAGACAAATCTACACTGTACAATACTAGGATCCGGCTTAAACCAAAGCCCGCTAGTATTATCCGTCCGATCATGATCCGTGCAATACCGCACGTATATGATTGAACCCTGCCATATCTCCATACGGCCTCTACAGCGTTTCGCCCGAAACTTGAGAAACGGTCTGTGGGGGACTCTAAAGACTCGTCAATCCCTTGGCTGTGGATTTAACCACTAGCACGTCAGAGGTATTAGCCATACGTAACGGGCTACCTGGTATTGACCAAAAGGGACGTCGATGAGCGAACTCATCCTGACACCCTACTGAGCCTGTCAGTGACAATATCCGTACAGTCCGGTCCGTTCGTCTATGAGCATCGCATGGCGGGCCTAGGGGGTTGGTAAAAGTCAGACCCCCAAAAACGGTACAAGTCGTGTCGGAGTGTAGCCCAGAACACCCTGAGATACTACCGGAATACTTACTAGTAAATCTCCTGCCTTGGCCAAGGATTTCATGTAATGGCTCTCCTAGACACAGCGCGACCTCACCCCTAATACCGGGAGAGACGAACCCCTGCAGATCCGCTCACTGCCTCCATATGGCTCGGGACTGTACCCAACTAAAACCTGTTTGCACGTCTCCTTTGAGCGTGGTAGGGTAGTAATCAAAGTACAGTGGGAACTCACACGAGACAAATGACGATCAAAGGTCGATGAGCTAACATGTACACATGTCACCAGGGGAACTGCTATCTGACGTCTGGTATAATACCAACTAGCATGTTCCCGGCGAGTCCTGTCCGGTGTACTCATAACCAAATGAGCACCTGTATACATCTTAGGTGAACCAACTGACACCAGTGGCTTATGAGACCGGCCACCGCCCCTCGTCGGGGTCTCAACTGTATACACTAGTATACTCTGGAGTATCGATGCCCTGTCTCGAAAACTCCCACGACTAGGGACCTTTTAAGGATGTGCTTATAGACCCCAGCTCCCACATATATGATCGCCATCATACTGCTGGCCGTCAAGTAAGAATCCTAAGGGCTCTATCAACACGCAATAGTGACTTGTAAGGTCACCTAAAGCAGTACACGATGATAAAGATAAACCAGATAGCATACTATCATCTTGAGTAAGACTGTCCTACCGGTATAGGTCCTCACTCAATCATTGCAATCACGTGCCTGTGATCCAATAATTGACTCTGAGGGCAATATCTCCAACATGTTACACGTACACAGATTTTCCTGATCACACACTTCATCATCGATAATTGCCATGTCACCACAGAGTAGGGTTGCTGTATCATGATATACATATTGTAAACCACACTTGCGTACATACATATTGTACACCTATACTTGCGGACTTACACATTTGTACGTCCATACTTGCGTATATACACATGTGCACCTTTATACGGTATTGCATTCGATTTTGGAGATTTGGGGACTGCATTTACTATTTTAAAAACTGGATCCATTTAAAAGAGCGGTTTTCCCTTAATATGTCATATCACTATTCCATGTTGCATGATATACGGATATACTTACATTTCTGTTATATGTCGCATACATCATGCTTTACGCTTTTACGCATTGAGATATGTTGTTTTCATGATATTTCTGGATTTGAGAACCATGGCTATTTTAAAAGAAAGCATGTACTGTTTTAAAAACCCGGTTTCTTTTGATATGATATTTTAGTGCGTCCACTATGCATTTTCTCGGTTCTGAGACGTATGACATGTGAAACCTGATTCGAGGAGTTAGATGATGCCGATTGCGGGTACATGGTGGACCCGGTATGGTACCCCGGGGCGAGAACGGATTGCTGTGCTACAGACGGTGAGCCTGGCAAAGGGACTACTACCTACCGGTGATAGTATTTGGGCTTGGCGGATATCCGGAGGATACCGACCGGAGTCGAGAGATGATATGGGACGATCCGGACTCACGGAGCCCGTGGGCCGATCCGGACTGACGGAGCCCAAAATATGAGGATTTACGTGTCGATACTGGACACGGGTTTCATGATATTTTCGGGTGTCGATGATGGACACCCAGATTCCATGATTTTGATGTGTCGCGAGGGACACCGTTAATTTATATCCTTATACTTTCATGCACACTCTTTTATGATATTTACGTGCATACAGACATTGATTATATGGTTGGACGAGATCCACATGCATACATACATTGATTATATGGTTGGACGAGATCCACATGCATACATACATTGATTATATGGTTGGACGAGATCCACATGCATACATACATTGATTATATTGTTGGTTTATATCCGCATACATATAGGTATTGATTATATTGTTGGAACATATGATGACCCGGTCACCCTAGATATCATAGTATTACCTTTATGATATAGTTGACCTAGGAGTCGTTGTTTATTCGATTTCTACTTGTAGATGTTTTTCTACTCACGAGTGGGCAACTCACCTCCGTTGTGCCACAGTTCTTACAGGTTGACCGCATGGATCCACAGCGGCATCGCTGGCACATAGCTTCATTTGGGTGTTTTGCATTGGTAGGTGGGGCATTTGTATCATACTCACTCTTGTATTTATATTTCATATTATATCTAGTCAACTCCATCAATCAAAATTAGTAAATTGTATAAGTAATGAGACTTAGTGAGATTGTGGTTGCGAGACTTAGAGCGAGGTGTTTTCCGCTACTTGTTGTTTTAATGTCTTGCTTATTTCTTTATCTTTTTGTGGTGAACTTCGCCATTGGGCGTCGTATAATTACATATACTGTCTTGCGTGGTTGTGATCCGCCGTTTGGCGAAGAGCTAGCTCCCGCTTGGGGATGCCATTATTCTTGTTATGTATTTGTGGTTTTGGATCAAAATATACAAAGGAAGTGCTGCCCAAATTTTTAAAAAAGACGAAACACGTTTTCAAACTAGCAAATTTCACTTGCTTTTTCATGTTCCTTTTTTATTCATTAAGAAAACTTGATTTCATTATATCTTTATTTCAAAACTTCACCTCCTTTATCTTCTTAAAAAGGTTTAGATTTCTGGATTTCAGCTTACTTGAATTATGTTACGCCTTTAGACGTTGCGTGATTTAAGTGCTGGTCATGAGCTAATATTTCGGGTCGTGATAAGTCCGGTCTCTTCGTCTGATATGTCGCATATCGAGTCTAGGGGTGGAATCGTTAGACCCCAGTAACTTGATAAGTTATGCCGTTGTGTGGCCTATAACCTTTCGAGAAGCTACTGATAACACTTACCAGTAAATCTCATCAGCCCTGGCCAGGGACTTCCTGTTTTAGCCAGTCGAGCATAGCGCAACATCAACTCCATATACCGGAAGAGACGAAACCCCTCATATCGCTCACTGCCTCCATGTGACTCAGGATTGTACCCAAAATCCACATGTTTGCATGATAAATTTGAGCCGTGTTAGGGAGAAAATCAAAGAACAGTGGGAACCACACAAGACACTATGACGATCTCGGGTCTACAGACTAACCTGTACAAGTGTCACCAGAGAACTGCTATCTGACGATAGGTATGATACCATCTAGGAGTTCTCGGCGAGTCCTGTTCGGTGTACCCATTCTTTAATGAGCACCTGTGTACAATCATTCATGTCAAATACCAATGGTTGTGGGATCAACTATCGCCCCATACAGGGTCAAGAAACGTACACACTAGTTTACTCTGGAATATCGATGCCCTTTCTGGATACTCCCTCGACTAAGAACTGTTAAAGGATGTACTTGCAGACTACACAAGCCCCATTAGTATGATCTGCATCATAGTCCTGGTAGTCAAGCCTACATCCTAAGGGCTTTATCAACATGTATCGGAGAGACGGTATAATAATAAGTGTACATGTCAAGATAAAGTGCAACTAGATAGCATACTATCATGTCGAGTAAGAAATTAATCTATATATATGTCTAAGCATCCACTATAATATACAATAATGGCCACTAGGACATACATATTCCTAACAATCTCTCGCTTGCACTAAGGCCAGTTGTTGTAGTATCTCATACCCAACATCCCAAAAAGTCTCTCAAACTGTGTCTGGGGGAGGGGCCTTCATGAGTGGATCCGTTGTGTTATTCTTCGTATCAACTCTCCTGATTTCGATCTCCCGGTGATCAACTATATCCTTGTAGGGTTACTAGGCACTATCACAAGGGTCTATAAGGCATCAACCATGCCCGATTTAAAGTTTAGAAGTGCGGAACAACCCAAAGCGAGGATCTTTGCTAGACTATTAGGGTTAACAAAACATGTAAACAACTTTACATCTAAGAGAGGGGGATTACAACCTTTGTAGTCCGCTCCTTCGCTTCATAAGCTCCGAGTAGTAGTCCCTTCACCGCGATCCATGATCTCCCGGACTCAAGAGAGGCTCCACAAGCCGAACGATCCATGCTTGCTTGAAGTCTTCCTTTTCGAAGATGATCTACCTTGAAGAATCTTTAACTCAAGCTCTCACTTCTCTAATCAAGTATTAATGAAGTGAACACCCTAATCTAAGTGGCTATAATAGATGAGGATGATGAAGTAGGAATTTAGCTCTCTTTTATTTTCTATTTCTCACACTAATTCATCACAAAACCAAAAGCTAGAAAGCTTTTCAAGGAGGAAGAAGAAGATGAAGTCATTTGTGATGAATAATGAATTGTTATTATCCTTACAAAAGAAACTTGAGTTAATAATATCAAGTATTAACTCATGTAGAGAGTTGACTAGGGTTAAGGGTTTGGGTTGGGTTAAATAATATCTCCAAAATATCAACACATAATATCTTTGCTTAAAACAAAACAAAAGCTTCTAGAAGCTTCAAGAAAAGTCTAACCCAAATGAAACCCTAACCATGTTTCATCTCCACTAATCATGTTGCATTTGTAATCATAACTTGTTACAATATTATATATTACATATATAATATATTTTTGTAACAAAAGAAAATAATACAATTAACATATATCGCATATATATCAATGTATTATCCGGTGAGAAAATGAATCAATAAAGCGAGCCAATATTAAATAGTGTAATGTAATATATCACATATATAATTATACATTAAATTATCGAATCAACACTTGATCCGACAATCCGGCTATATCGCATATAACCGACTAATATATCATGTACCGATTCATCGAATCAACACTTGATCCGATGACCCGGCTGATATCAAATATCGCGAGAATAGAATACGGTATCTCATATCGTATTATTCTCGGTCCCGCACATATCATATATGTGCTTCTACTTCGTTTTGCCTGAGTCAAGAAGCCTCTGTGTAGGACTCGAAAGAATCGTCAATACGCCGGTAGTAGGTGATGATCATATCAAACACCCACAAGCTGCAAGCGGTCAGCTAAACATAACAGCCACCCAGGTATTGAGCGATCAGAAGATCAACAAGCAAGCCTGTACATTCTCCTGTGAATCCAATCAGTAACACTAACGTACGGTCTGGTCTCTTCGTCTGATATGTCGCATATCTAGTCTAGGGGTGGTAAATGTCAGACCCCAGTAACCGATAAGTCATGTTGATGTGAGGCTCATAACGGGTCAAGAAACTACCGATAACTCTTACCATTAAATCTCTATATCAGCCATGGCCAGGGACTTCCAGTTATAGCCAATCGAACACAGCACAACATCAACTCCCAATACCGGGAGAGACGAATCCCCTCCTATCGCTCCTTGCCTACATGTGATTCGGGACTGTACCCAAAAGCCACCGTTTTGCACGCCCTCTTGGACGTGGTAAGGTGGAAATCAAAGCACAGTGGTAATCACACAAGACTCTATGACGATCTCGGGTCTACAGACTAACCTATACTAGTGTCACCGGAGAACTGCCATCTGACGTGAGGTATAATACCATCTGGGAGTTTTCGGCAGGTCCGTTCAGTGTACCCAGTCTCCACTGAGCACCTGTACACCATCCTTGATGTCAAACACCGTTGGATATGGGATCATCCATCGCCCATCATATGGGTCAAGATGCGTATACGCTAGGAACAGTTATAGGATATACTCGTTGACTACCCTGGCCCCACTAGTATGATCTCATCACAGTCTCAGTAGTCGAGTACATATCTTAAGGGCTTTATCAACATGTGAGAGCAAGACAGTAAACTAATACAAGTCAACATGTTAAGACAAAGTGAAACCAAATAGCATACTATCATGTCGAGCAAGAAAGTCCTCTCTATATATATCCAAGCATCCATTATAATATACATCACATGTACAACAATGGCCTCTAGGGCATACATAAAACTAACAATCTCCCACTTGCACTAAGGCCAGCTATTGTAGTATCTCATACCCAACATCCCGAAGAGTCTCTCAAACTGTGTCTCGGGAATGGCCTTCGTGAGTGGATCTGCAGTGTTGTCTTTCATATCAACTCTCCTGACCTCGATCTCCTGACGATCAACTATCTCCCGGATTAGGTGATACCACCTCAGAATATGTCTGGACTTCTGATGAGACCTGGGTTCCTTGGCCAAAGCCACAGCTCCATTTTTATCACAATACAAAGGTATTGGATGCTCAATGGACGGAACCACACCAAGTTCAATGATGAACTTCTTCATCCAGACAACCTTTTTGGCAGCATCGTTGGCAGCGATGTATTCAGCCTCCATCATCGAGTCTACAACGGTTTCCTATTTGGAACTCTTCCAACACACCGCCCCTCCATTGAGGGTAAAGACAAATCCCGAGTGCGACTTAGAGTCGTCCTTATCACTCTGGAAGCTCGAATCGGTAAAGGACTCCATCTGGAGTTCTCCGTTACCATACACCAAGAACATCTTTTTAGTCCTTCTCAAGTACTTGAGAATGTTCTTCACAGCTATCCAGTGACTCTCTCCAGGATCTGCTTGATACCGACTCACTATACTTAGTGAGTATGCTATATTGGGTCTGGTACATAGCATCACATACATGATAGAGCCTACTGCCGAAGCATAGGGTATCCCTTGCATGCGAGCTCTCTCCAAATCAGTCTTAGGAGACATCTCTTTAGAGAGAGTGAGTCCAGAGATCGTGGGTAGGTTCCCACGCTTGGATTCTTCCATACTGAACCTCTTTAGTATGGTGTCAATGTACCTGGAATGGGACAATCCCAATATCCGTTTAGATCTATCTCTATAGATCATAATTCCCAGTATGCATGAGGCATCACCTAGATCTTTCATTGAGAATCTTTGTGATAAGAAGAGCTTGACCGATTGCAGCATAGGAACATCATTTCCTATCAAGAGTATTTCATCGACGTACAATACGAGGAAAACAACCTTACTCTCTGCAACCTTCTTATATATACAAGGTTCATCTACGCTTTTGATGAAGTCAAACTCTTTGACTACAACATCAAAGCAGATGTTCCAACTCCGCGATGCTTGCTTTAACCCGTAGATGGATTTAAGCAGCTTGCACACCTTTCCGCTGCTCCCACTGTCTACGAAGCCCTCTGGCTGAGTCATGTATACGCACTCTTCTAAATCACCATTTAGAAAGGCGGTCTTAACATCCATCTGCCAGATTTCGTAGTCATGGTATGCAATAATGGCAAGTAAGATCCGGATGGACTTAAGCATAGCCACTGGGGAAAAGGTTTCATCATAATCCACACCTGGTCGTTGACGAAAACCCTTTGCAACAAGTCTAGCTTTGAAAGTCTCAACTTTTCAATCTACACCAAGTTTCTTCTTAAAGATCCATTTGCTCCCAATGGGTTTTACCCCTTCAGGAGCAACTTCTAAAGTCCATACTTTGTTGGTGTACATGGATTCCATCTCAGATCGCATTACATCCAGCCATTTCACAGAGTCACAACTCGTGATGGCATGCTCGAAACTAGTCGGGTCATCATCTTCCATGATGCAATCCTCACTCCCACCGTCAACGAAAAAACCGTAGTATCTTTCAGGTGGATGAGAAACCCTACTAGATCGGTGGAGAGGCTGGGGTTCGTTGGGAACTACTGAATCATCTGGTTCCACTAAATTTTCAGTTTTAGTTTATGGTGCTGGAACTTCTTCCAGCTCTACCTCTTTGCCACTAATTTCCTTTACAAGAAATTCCTTTTCTAAAAAGGTGGCATGTTGAGAAACAAACACCTTTTGTTCCTCAGCGTGGTAGAAAAAATATCCTTGAGAATTCTTTGGATATCCCACAAACTTGCAAAGAACTGATCGTGCCTCGAGTTTGTCCGGATTTTGCCTTTTGACATAGGCCGGACAACCCCATATCTTAACTCATTTAAAATATGGTCTCTTCCTACTCCATATCTCATATGGTGTGGTGGGTACAGATTTAGATGGAACTAGATTCAATAGGTATATGGCTGTCTCAAGCGCATACTCCCAGAAGAAAACAGGTAACTCAGCATTGCTCATCATAGAGCGCACCATATCTAATAGGGTGCGATTCTTCCGCTCCGATACACCGTTGTGCTGTGGTGTATAAGGAGTAAGCTGAGAGAATCCCATTCTCTTTTAAATAGTCCAGAAACTCATTGCTCAAGTATTCTCCACCTCGATCAGATCGAAGGATCTTAATACTTTTACCCGTTTGGTTCTCTACTTCGTGCTTATATTCTCTGAATTTCTCAAAAGCTTCAGACTTGTGTTTTATCAGGAACACATGTCCGTATCTTGAGAGATCGTCAGTGAATGTAATGAAGTAGGAAGAACCGTTCCTGGCGTGTGTAGACTTGGGACCGCATACATCACTATATACCAGTCCTAAGAGTTCCGTAACTCTTTCTCCGTGTTCACTAAACGGAGTTTTGGTCATTTTGCCTTTGAGACATGAATGACAAGTTTCATAAGATGATAATTCGAACGATTTCAAATATCCATTCTTATGTAACTTAGCTAGCCGTGTCGCATTGATATGACCAAGTCTACAATGCCATAAGTAGGATTCGTTCATTTCTGAACTTTTTCTCTTGTTTGTGTTTTGTACATTAAGAACTGTAGCTTGATTGAGAATGTATATGCCATTATGTAACGAGCCTGATCCAATCAACTTTTGATTTAGGATGATGTTCATAACATTATCCTGTATCACAAAATCATATCCTTCATTACTCAATAAAGAAACTGATATAAGATTGCATATCAGGGTCGGAATGTAATAGCATTCGTTCAGAACCAATGTATTACCTTTTGGTAACACAAGGTGATATTCGCCAACTGCCTTGGCTGCAATATTTGCACCATTCCCTACTTATACGGAATGATCACCCATTCCCAGTTCTCTACCTTTACGTAGCCCACGTAACGAATTACAAATGTGGGATCCCGATCCGGTATCTAATACCCAGGACGTAGAGTGAACTGAGAAACAGTTCTCAATAACTAACACACCCGAAGAAGATGCATCAGCATGCTTGTTCTTCGTTTGGGCGGCATGAGAATCCAGATATTCTCCTATTCCCTGCTCAGTCTTATAACACTTATAAGAAAGTATGGGACCAACGTTCCCCTGCTCAGTATAATAAGCGGGTTCAGTCAATACATCCATATTATTATCTTGATTAAGGCTTGACATGGTCGCTACCTGGAGAGAGAGAGAAGAAAACACTTTAGCGTATGCTCTTGCAAGATTAGATTGGTTATTATCTTATCTAATCAAGATGTCCCCCACTGTTTTTATCAAATCTTCCTTCAAAACCTAAAAGGAAAGACTAGCCGGGATTAATTACACCCTATAATTTCGTCACTCTTTCAGCCAGATCAGTGTTGGTACTTTGAAGGAGGTTCCCCGTGCTTTCGCACGGACCTAATTAAAGTAAACCTTATTTTCCCAGAGGCATAACCCCGTTAACACCTTTCTAGACACCTACTTGATCGGCTAATTGTCCTGTGTACAAATCTCCCAGGAGCAACTCTTACTCGTAGTGGGTATCGGGATCCAACTATCTCATAGGAGGTATGCAATCTCATTGCAAATTTCTACACTTGAAATTCCCGATAAATTTTTTTTACCCTTAGCGATTTATGATCTTGACTAAGTCAACAAACCATAAATCGCAAGTCAAGTTCAACCCGTGTTAGTAGTATGTATGCCCTAGAGGCCAGTATTGTACATATGATGTATATTATTGGATGCTTGGTCGTATATAGAGATGACTTTCTCGCTCGATATAATAGTATGCTATCTGGTTACTCTTTATCTTAACATGTACACTTGTCTCTTTAAAATGTCTTATAGTTACATGTTGGTAAAGCCCTTAGGATGTGTACTTGACTACCTGGACTATGATGTAGATCATACTAGTGGGGACGTGGTAGTCCATAAGTACATCCTTCAAGGTCCCTAGTCGTGGGTGTATCGAGACGGGGCATCGATATACCAGTGTAGACTAGCGTATACGCTTCTCGACCCATGAGATGGGCGATGGATGATCCCATATCCATTGGTGTTTGACATCAGAGATGGTATACGGGTGCTCAGTGGAGACTGGGTACACTGGACGGACTCACCGAGAACTCCCAGATGGTATTATACCTCACGTCAGATGGCAGTTCTCAGGTGACACTTGTACAGGTTAGTCTGTAGACCCGAGATCGTCATAGAGTCTTGTGTGACTCCCACTGTGCTTTGATCTCCACCTTACCACGCCCTTGAGGGCGTGCAAAACGGTGGTCTTTGGGTACAGTCCCGAGTCACATGGAGGCAATGAGCGATAGGAGGGGTTTCGTCTCTCCCGGTATTGGGGGTTGATGTTGCGCTGTGCTTGATTGGCCGTAACAGGGAAGTCCCTGGCCAGGGCTGATTCAGAGATTTGCTGGTAAGTGTTACCAGTAGTTTCTCGACCTGTTATGAGCCTCACATCTGCACGACTTATCGGTTACTTGGGTCTGACGCTTGCCACCCCTAGACTTGATATGCGACATATCTGACGAAGAGACCGGACTGTACGGTAGTGTTGCCGGTTGGCTCGACGGAGTGGTGGCAGGTTCGCTTGTTTTCCTCTGATCGCTCAATACCCGGGTGGCCGTTACGTTTAGCTGACCGCTTGCGGCCTGGGGGTGCTTGATATGATCATCACCCACTGCCGGCGTATTGACGAGTCTTAGAGTCCCACAAAGGAGTTACCTGGTCCAGGCGAAACGTTGTGGTGCGCGTATGTGATATGTGCATGGACCCGATTAAAATGCGCGTATGGGATACCGTATATTGATCGGGCAGCTGGCTTTTGGTGGGGTCATATGTAATATGGCCGGGTTGATAAATCAAGTGTTGATTTATCATTTGACCATTAGTTTTCTCACTTGAAACCTTTACTTGTGCATGATAGATGTATGCATGCATGTATGATTTCTTATTTGTAGTTTCATGCACATATGATGTGCATGCATACATACATACATACTTGCATCATCCTTCATGGTTGCTTATACATGGAATATGATGGCAATGCTAGACTCACACCATGGTTATTAATGTGAATTATTGTTGTATTCATGCTAAAACAAAAGGAAAAGAAAAAGGGTTAAATATTGTAATGTTTCATACACTCTTACCTTACTTACCCACCTTTTGACCCTTGATTAGTTTTCCTTAAGTGTTTTGACTACGGTACAACAATGTATTCATTTTGCTAACCATGATATGGAATGAGAAGGAATCAAAACATTTTTCTATGTCTTGATTTCTTTTCCTAGGTGAGGCTTTTCTCTCCTTCAAGAAGCATCATTCTCTCCTTCAAGAAGAATGTTTTTTCTCTTCTTCAAGAAGGTTAGCCATCATCCTCCTTGTTGCTTCTTCTTCCTCCTAAGCTCTCTTGTTCTCTTCAAGTGAGCAAAATGTTGATCAAGAAAGGTTTTTGAAGTGAGAATAAAATCCACAACCTCATTCTATACAAGTTTAGCCCATTTGTGTAGAGTGTTATCTTCATCTCTTCTCCGGAAAGGTGAAGTTGCAAGCTTGGACTAGGAGCTCCGGGTGGATCGTCGTGGACGCTAGAGGACTTCAAGAAGGACCTTCCTCCATCACTTAAGAGGCCAAAGAGTTCAACAATGTAATCTACAAAGGTTGTATTTCCATATGCTTGTAGTTAAGTTGTTAACTAGCTTCTTGTTTCGCCTATTCTCTAGTCAACGATCCGTATTAGAGTTCTTCGGCACATGTAAAATTTCAATTTGGCATGGTTGATGCCTTGTGACAACTCCTTGGTGTGCCTAGGAACCCTACAGTGGTATCAGAGCCTAGCTAGAGCCTTAGGCGATCCCCGGACGGAATTAGAAATCCGATCGAACCGAAATCCCATTTCAAAATCGTTCTCTGTACTTTTTTCAAAACTGTTGATTTTTGGGAATTAAAAATATCCAGAAAAATGAGCAGGCTTTTCTAAGAATAACTGTGAAATTTGAGCACACAATTCCACCAGAGTGCGGCGGAAGCGTCGCACAAGTAGGGTTTGTGCGGCCCTTCCGCGGCCAACAAGAAGCAGACACGTGTCCAATTTGCACAGTAACTCCTATAATGCAGTGCTGATTTTCCTGGAATATTTTAACCTGAACTCAAGAGTTGAGTTTTTCTGAGTTGTTTTGGGGAATCATTGTTTCGATCGGAAAGTCTAATTCTGTCTATGTGTTTTCCGGATAATTGTTGAATGTGTTAAAAAGTTCGACCGGATATAAATACCCAACTTTTCCCCTGCCGGAAAATTTCCAAGTGTTGGATTTTTCCGTGGTTTAAAGACATTCTAAGTAGTGCAAGTAACGCGATGGACCCTCTAGAAGACAACAAACCATAACTCGATTATGTGACCGTCTTGAACCGCCCTTTGAACCTTAGGGTTTGGGGCGGTACGGCATGCCACATGTGAGGCGTTGGCTTGACCCTTCTACGGCTGGACCGTTGGTACTGAGGCATGAAGCGAATGTCTTTGACAGTGTTTCATGTGTTGAGCAGTTTCGGAAAACTTGGGTGTTTGAATATTTGATCGGAAAGTTTAACATTTTCTGTTTATCTGGAATGGGATACAATAATTGGAATTCACAAATAGTTATGAGATAACCGAATGAATGTTATAAACATAGCAGTTTAGTCTCACTTGATCGGTTGCCACGGAATTTTGATGTGATCAAAAGTCCGTCGCAATCACGTAGTGTACGCGGATACTCGCCGGGTAAACTTGATAGACAGCCTCGCTCCATAGCCCCGACCAAGTGACTGTAGGAGAACCCCGTCGCCGAAAGCATCAGTTCGGGTGCTCGCGGCAGCGGTGTTCCGCCTTGGTGCACTTCGTTGACGGTATCGGGGGTGCGGCCGCCTATTGAAGTTTGCGACGAGCATTCGATCAGCATCTCGGGAATCTTGTTGAATTGCCCGACTTGATATTGGAAAGTGTTTTCGATAATGAGACTAAAATGCGGGGTTTATAATTATTAGGCATGTGATGTCTAAGTAATTCATTTGATTAGGCATGTGATGTCTAAAGAGATTGCGGATTCCAACTATTGTAGTTTTACACTTTCTTTTCTGTGACCGTAAGTGTAGTATGGCGATATCGCCGGTTTCGTTGCTATACGTCAACGACAATTGGGGTATGCATACTTTCTTACGTTGATGACATGTGATGTTATGTGTTGCTAGATATGTTATATTGGATCGTCGTGTTTGAATAGCCGGGGTTTTTTATGTGAGATGAGTGTTTTTCATTTTCATTCATGTAAAAACTTGTATGTAATATTCTTTTATTGGGGCACTTCCATGTTGCGGAAGATGTCACCTTTTGTATATTATTTACTTTTCCGCACTAGGATAGACCCAAGGAGGAGGGCACAAGTAACCGAGTTCTGGAGTCCAGTGGGAGACCAACTCGAGGAGTCGAGTCCGGGTCTCCTAACTCTAGAATTGGTAGGGTTGCTTGCCGCTCTCGTAGGGGTCTAGGGGTGTGGGTATGGCTATTCATCACGACCGTGGAATCCGTGTTTTGTACTGGCTCGTATTGAAAACACGGACGTCCTAGTATATCCAATATTTCATATGATTCTTCTGCTGCGATATCTGTGATGTGATCATGTGATGTTCTGTGATAGATACAGTATATAGTATATATGATATATTATATAGACGTTACTTATGTTTTACACCCGCGCTAGCCCTGCCCTGCCCTGTCGTTAGTTACCTAACCTAACGGTGCACGAGGGGACATCGAGACGAATGCGGATGGCATAAGTGTACGTCATATCTATCTGTGATGTTTAGGTGACTTAAATGATGGGACTTCATTAATGTGATTAATGAAAGAAAAGAAACCTAAAGATGTTGTGGAATCGAATTTCAAAAATAAAACAGGTAGCTACAGTTCTTGCTTTGCACAGCGGTATATGTGATATATCCTGCACCTTATTCGATAAGGAAAGGACCGAGATCCCTTCACCGGGAGTGACTCCTTTAGCAATAACTGGCAGATGCTACACACTCGGTTTGTTTTTGATTGCTTTTAAGAGTTTTTGCTTTGCACAGTGATATATGTGATATATCCCGCACCTCATTCAATAAGGAAAGGGCCGACGATCCCCTCACCGGGAGTGACCCCTTTAGCAAAACTGGAAAAGCCTCAAAATCACTCTATTTCTAAACTTCTTTTGATTCTACAACGATATCAAGTTCATTACGCAATAGGTTTTCAGAAAAACCTGACGTAGCCCTCCGTCATTTCAGATAAGTAATAGTTAGTATTCGTGCTGCGTTTGTTGACTCAGTCAAGGCGTAGTGTGCGGTAGCTGATTACTATTTATCTGTTTATGCATATGATGCAGATTGGATTAGGGTAGTCGTGCGGCCTTGTTGACTCAGTCAAGGGTCGTGCGGGTGGGTTTAATTCAATCAGGAAATGACGGGTTGAACTTTACTTGCGGTCTATGGTTTGTTGACTCAGTCAAGGTCATAGATCGCCTGGGGCAAAATATTATCGGGAATTTCAAGTGTTGAAATTTGCAATGAGATTGCATACCTTCTATGAGATAGTTGGATCCCGATACCCACTGCGAGTAAGAGTTACTCCTGGGAGAGTTTTGCACATTACAATTAGCCGATCAAGTAGGTGCCTAGAAAGGTGTCAACGGGGTTACGCCTCTGGGAAAACGAGGTTTACATTAATTAGGTTCGTGCGAAAGCACGGGGGACCTCCCTCAAAGTACCGACACTGGCCTGGCTGAAAGATTGGCGAACTTGTAGTGTGTAATTAATCCCGGCTAGTCTTTCCTTTTAGGGTTTGAAGGAAGATTTGATAAAAAGCAGTGGGAGCCATCCTGATTAGATAAAATAACCAATCTGATCTTGCAAGAGCGCACGCTAAGTGTTTTCTTCTCTCTCTCTCCAGGTAGCGACCATTTCATGCCCTAATCAAGATAATAATATGGATGTATTGACCGAACCCTCATGTTATACTGTGCAGGGGAACGTTGGACCCGTTCTATCTTATAAGTGTTATAAGACTGAACAGGAAACAGGAGAATATCTGGATTCTCACACCGCCCAAACGGAGAACATGCATGTTGATGCATCATCTTCGGGTGTGTTTGTCATTGAGAACTGTTTCTCAGTTCACCCTACGTCCTGGGTATTAGATACCGGGTCAGGATCCCACATATGTAAGATGTTACATGGGCTGCGAAAAGGTAGAGAACTGAGAAAAGGTGAACATTCCGTTCATGTAGGGAATGGGGCAAATGTTGCAGCCAAAGCAGTTGGCATATATCACCTGGTATTACCAAATGGTGATACATTAGTCCTGAATGAGTGCTATTATATACCGAACATGATGTGCAACATTATATCAGTTTCTTTATTAAGTAAAGAAGGTTATAATTTTGTAGTAAAGGATAATGTTATGAACATATTCCTAGATCAAAGGTTGATTGCATCAGGCTCGCTACATAATGGCATATTCATTCTCAATCAAAATACAGTCTTCAATATACAAAACACACACAAAAGAAAAAGCTCAGAAATGAACGAATCCTTTTTGTGGCACTGTAGACTTGGCCATATCAATGAGACACGACTAGCTAAGTTGCACAAGAACGGATATTTGAATTCATTCGAATTATCATCTTATGACACTTGCCATTCATGTCTCAAAGGAAAAATGACCAAAACTCCGTTTAAAGGACACGGAGAAAGAGTTACTGAACTCTTGGGACTGGTGCATAGTGATGTATGCGGTCCAATGTCTATACACGCCAGAAATGGTTCTTCCTACTTCATTACATTCACTGACGATCTCTCTAGATACGGGCATGTGTTCTTGCTGAAACACAAGTCTGAAACTTTTGAGAAATTCAAAGAATATAAGCACGAGGTAGAGAACCAAACGGGCAAAAGTATTAAGGTTCTTCGATCTGATCGAGGAGGTGAATACTTAAGCAGTGAATTCCTGGATTATCTAAAAGAGAATGGGATTCTCTCTCAGCTTACTCCTCCTTATACACCACAGCACAACGGTGTCTCGGAACGAAGGAATCGCACCCTATTAGATATGGTGCGTTCAATGATGAGTAATGCTGAGTTACCTATTTCCTTTTGGGGGTATGCGCTTGAGACAGCCATATACCTATTGAATCTGGTTCCGTCTAAATCTGTACCTACCACACCATATGAAATATGGAGTGGGAAGAGACCATATTTTAAGAGAATTAAGATATGGGGTTGTCCGGCCTATGTCAAAAAGCAAAATCCGGACAAACTCGAGGCACGATCAGTCCTTTGCAAGTTTGTGGGATATCCTAAGAATTCTCAAGGATATTTTTTCTACCAAGCTGAGGAACAAAGAGTGTTTGTTGCTCAACATGCCACCTTTTTAGAAAAGGAATTCCTTGAAAAAGGAATTAGTGGCAAAGTGGTAGAGCTGGAAGAAGTTCCAGATACACAAACCGCAACTGAAGATTTAGTGGAACCAGAAGATTCAGTAGCTCCCGATGAACCCCAGCCTCTCCGCCGATCTAGTAGGGTTCCTCGCCCACCTGAGAGATACTACGGTTTTCTCATGGATGGTGGAAGCGAGGATTGCATCATGGAGGATGATGACCCAACTAGCTTCGAGCAGGCCATCACGAGTGGGGACTCAGTGAAATGGCTGGATGCTATGCGGTCTGAGATGGATTCCATGTACACCAACAAAGTATGGACTTTGGAAGTTGCTCCTGAAGGGGTAAAACCCATTGGGAGCAAGTGGATCTTCAAGAAGAAACTTGGTGTAGATGGGAAAGTGGAGACTTTCAAAGCTAGACTTGTAGCAAAGGGTTTTCGTCAAAGACCAGGTGTGGACTATGACGAGACCTTTTCTCCAGTGGCTATGCTTAAATCCATCCGGATCATGCTTGCCATCGCTGCTTATCATGATTACGAAATCTGGCAAATGGATGTTAAGACCGCCTTTCTAAATGGTGATTTGGAAGAGTGCGTGTACATGACTCAGCCAGAGGGCTTCGTAGACAGTGGGAGTAGCGGGAAGGTGTGCAAGCTGCTTAAATCCAATTATGGATTAAAGCAAGCATCGCGGAGTTGGAACATCTGCTTTGACGTCGTTATCAAAGAGTTTGATTTCATCAAAAACCCAGATGAACCTTGTATTTACAAGAAGGTGGCAGAGAGTAAGGTTGTCTTCCTCGTATTGTACGTGGACGACATACTCTTGATAGGAAATGATATTCCTATGCTGCAATCGGTCAAGCTCTTCTTATCACAAAGATTCTCAATGAAAGATCTTGGTGATGCCTCCTGCATATTGGGAATGAGGATCTATAGAGATAGATCCAAAAGGATATTGGGATTGTCCCAATCCAGGTACATTGACACCATACTAAAGAGGTTTAAGTATGGAAGATTCCAAGCGTGGGAACTTGCCCACCATCTCTGGAGTCACTCTCTCCAAAGAGATGTCTCCCAAGACTGATTTGGAGAGAGCTCGCATGCAAGGGATACCCTATGCTTCCGCCGTAGGCTCTATCATGTACGCGATGCTATGTACCAGACCCGATGTTGCATACTCACTAAGTATAGTGAGCAGGTATCAAGCTGATCCTGGAGAGAGTCACTGGACAGCTGTGAAGAGCATTCTCAAGTACTTGCGAAGGACTAAAGAGATGCTCTTGGTGTATGGTAACGGAGAACTCCAAGTGGAGTCCTTTACCGATTCGAGCTTCCAGAGTGATAAGGACGACTCTAAGTCACAATCGGGATTTGTCTTTACCCTTTACGGAGGGGCGGTTAGCTGGAAGAGTTCCAAGCAGGAAACCGTGGCAGACTCGACGATGGAGGCTGAATACATCGCTGCCAACGATGCTGCCAAAGAGGCTGTCTGGATCAAGAAATTCATTGCTGAACTTGGAGTGGTTCCGTCCATTGAGAATCCAATACCCTTGTATTGCGATAACAATGGAGCGGTGGCTTTGGCCATGGAACCCAGGTCCCATCAGCGATCCAGGCATATTCTGAGGCGGTATCACCTGATCCGGGAGATAGTTGATCGCCGGGAGATCGAGGTCAGGAGAGTTGACACGAAGAATAACACAGCGGATCCACTCACGAAGGCTATTCCCCAGATACAGTTTGAGAGACTCTTTGGGATGCTTGGTATGCGATACTATAGCAGCTGGCCCTAGTGCAAGTGGGAGATTGTTAGTTGTATGTATGCCCTAGAGGCCAGTATTGTACATATGATGTATATTATTGGATGCTTGGTCGTATATAGAGATGACTTTCTTGCTCGATATAATAGTATGCTATCTGGTTACTCTTTATCTTAACATGTACACTTGTCTCTTTAAACTGTCTTATAGTTACATGTTGGTAAAGCCCTTAGGATGTGTACTTGACTACCTGGACTATGATGTAGATCATACTAGTGGGGACGTGGTAGTCCATAAGTACATCCTTCAAGGTCCCTAGTCGTGGGTGTATCGAGACGGGGAATTGATATACCAGTGTAGACTAGCGTATACGCTTCTCGACCCATGAGATGGGCGATGGATGATCCCATATCCATTGGTGTTTGACATCAGAGATGGTATACGGGTGCTCAGTGGAGACTGGGTACACTGGACGGACTCACCGAGAACTCCCAGATGGTATTATACCTCACGTCAGATGGCAGTTCTCAGGTGACACTTGTACAGGTTAGTCTGTAGACCCGAGATCGTCATAGAGTCTTATGTGACTCCCACTGTGCTTTGATCTCCACCTTACCACGCCCTTGAGGGCGTGCAAAACGGTGGTCTTTGGGTACAGTCCCGAGTCACATGGAGGCAATGAGCGATAGGAGGGGTTTCGTCTCTCCCGGTATTGGGGGTTGATGTTGCGCTGTGCTTGATTGGCCGTAACAGGGAAGTCCCTGGCCAGGGCTGATTCAGAGATTTGCTGGTAAGTGTTACCAGTAGTTTCTCGACCCCTTATGAGCCTCACATCTGCACGACTTATCGGTTACTGGGGTCTGACGCTTGCCACCCCTAGACTTGATATGCGACATATCTGACGAAGAGACCGGACTGTACGGTAGTGTTGCCGGTTGGCTCGACGGAGTGGTGGCAGGTTCGCTTGTTTTCCTCTGATCGCTCAATACCCGGGTGGCCGTTACGTTTAGCTGACCGCTTGCGGCCTGGGGGTGCTTGATATGATCATCACCCACTGCCGGCGTATTGACGAGTCTTAGAGTCCCACAAAGGAGTTACCTGGTCCAGGCGAAACGTTGTGGTGCGCGTATGTGATATGTGCATGGACCCGATTAAAATGCGCGTATGGGATACCGTATATTGATCGGGCAGCTGGCTTTTGGTGGGGTCATATGTGATATGGCCGGGTTGATAAATCAAGTGTTGATTTATCATTTGACCATTAGTTTTCTCACTTGAAACCTTTACTTGTGCATGATAGATGTATGCATGCATGTATGATTTCTTGTTTGTAGTTTCATGCACATATGATGTGCATGCATACATACATACTTGCATCATCCTTCATGGTTGCTTATACATGGAATATGATGGCAATGCTAGACTCACACTATGGTTATTAATGTGAATTATTGTTGTATTCATGCTAAAACAAAAGGAAAAGAAAAAGGGTTAAATATTGTAATGTTTCATACACTCTTACCTTACTTACCCACCTTTTGACCCTTGATTAGTTTTCCTTAAGTGTTTTGACTACGGTACAACAATGTATTCATTTTGCTAACCATGATATGGAATGAGAAGGAATCAAAACATTTTTCTATGTCTTGATTTCTTTTCCTAGGTGAGGCTTTTCTCTCCTTCAAGAAGCATCATTCTCTCCTTCAAGAAGAATGTTTTTTCTCTTCTTCAAGAAGGTTAGCCATCATCCTCCTTGTTGCTTCTTCTTCCTCCTAAGCTCTCTTGTTCTCTTCAAGTGAGAAAAATGTTGATCAAGAAAGGTTTTTGAAGTGAGAATAAAATCCACAACCTCATTCTATACAAGTTTAGCCCATTTGTGTAGAGTGTTATCTTCATCTCTTCTCCGGAAAGGTGAAGTTGCAAGCTTGGACTAGGAGCTCCGGGTGGATCGTCGTGGACGCTAGAGGACTTCAAGAAGGACCTTCCTCCATCACTCAAGAGGCCAAAGAGTTCAACAATGGAATCTACAAAGGTTGTATTTCCATATGCTTGTAGTTAAGTTGTTAACTAGCTTCTTGTTTCGCCTATTCTCTAGTCAACGATCCGTATTAGAGTTCTTCGGCACATGTAAAATTTCAATTTGGCATGGTTGATGCCTTGTGACAACTCCTTGGTGTGCCTAGGAACCCTGCAACCCGTACATTTCCCGATTGAATTAAACCCACCCGTACGACCCTTGACTAAGTCAACAAGGCCGTACGACTACCTTAATCCAATCGCATCTCATGCTTTAACAGATAAACAGTATTTAGCTACCGTACACTATGCCTTGACTAAGTCAACAAACACAGCACGAATACTAAATATTATTTATCTGAAATGACGGAGGGTTACGTCAGGTTTTTATAAAAACCTTTGCGTAATGAACTTGATATCGTTGTAGAAACAAGTGATTTTGAAAAGGAGTGTTTTTGAGCCTTTTCTAGTTTCGCTAAAGAGGTCACTCCTGGTGAAGGGATTTCGGCTCTTTCCCCATCGAATAAGGTGCAGGGTATATCATATATACCGTTGTGCAAAGCAAGAACTATAGAAGCTGTCAAAAACTAAACCGCGAGTTTGTAGGATCTGCCAGTTTTGCTAAAAAGGTCACTCCCGGTGAAGGGATCTCGACTCTTTCCTCATCGAATAAGGTGCAGGGTATATCATATATACCGCTATGCAAAGCAAAACTGTAGCTACCCGTTTTATTAAGTTTTGATTCTACAACATCTTTTAGGTTTCTTTTCTTTTATTAATCTCATTAATAAAATCCCATCAATTATGCTTCCTAAGCATCACAGAAGAAACGAAAGCAGTAATATTTATATATCAACATATATATATATATATATATATAGTATAAGCATTAATCTCAGGCAGTAATATGATCTCATCACAGAACATTGCAGCAGAAGACAACATATGAAATATTGGATATACTAGGACATCCGAGTTTTATTTCGAGCCTGTATAAAATACAGATTCCACGGACGCGGTGAATAGCCAAACCCACATCCCTAGACCCCTACGAGAGCGGCAAGCAACACTGCTAATTCTAGGGTTAGGAGACTCGGTCTCGACTCCTCGAGATGGCCTCCCTTTGTACCCTAGAACCTAGTTACTTATGCTCCCCACCTTGGGTCTACCTAATGCGGAAAAGTAAATAATATACAATGGTGACATCAATCTCAACCCGGAAGTGCCCCAATAAAAGAATATTACATACAATGAATTTTACATGAATGAAAATAAAAACTTCATCTCACATAAAACCCCCGGCTATTCAGAACACGACGATCCAATATAACATATCACAACAACACATAATATCTCATATCATCAACGTAAGCAAGTATGCGTATCCCGACTATCGTTGATGTATAGCAACGAAGCCGTCGATACACCACATACTACGATTACGGTCACAGAAAAGAAAATGTAAAACTACAACATTTGGAATCCACAATCACTTTAGATATCTTAAATCCGAAATATCACATACTTCGCATTTCATGCCTAACTATATGAATTCCACATATTGTATCACATTCCAGATAAATAGACAAAGTTAAACTTTCCGATCGAATAATCAAACACCCAAGAATTCCTAAATAGCTCAACACTTGATCGGAGTTCAAAAATCCCAGAACATGACACAGCCCTAATGAACCAGCCGTAGAAGGGTCAAACCAACGCCTCACATGTGGCAACGCTAAACTACCACAAACCCAAGGGTTTAGTGGCAGTTTTGACTGTCACATAATCGAGTTAAGGTTACGTTTTTCTAGAGGGTCCACAGATATGCTTGCATGTTTTCCCGAAAGTTTTAAACTCAAGAAAAATTCAACACTCGAAAGTTGTTCGTATCGGGAAAAAGTGAGTTATTGATATCCGTTCGAACATTTTAACATGTTCTAAATTGTCCGAAAAACTAAACGAAATTAAACTTTCCGATTGAATCAACGAATTCAAAAGATCTCCAGAAAACTCAATACTTGAGCATGGTTAAGAAAACCCAGAAGCATGTAGTAATACCTACGGATTAACCCCAGAAATATCTATCACTGACACCCAAATACTGTCGCGGAACCGCCGCCAAAAACATGGTAAGGCCGCGGTTCCGCGGTGACTTAAGGGCTACAGTGACCCGTATTTCACAGTAATCCATACAATTACCTGCTTAATTTTTTTTGAGTATTTTTAATGTTGAAAAAACCACCTTTTAAAAAAATTTCCAGAGAGGGGGTCAAAATCTACGTTTCGGGGTTTGATCGGACTTTTAACTTCTTATACACGTCGCCTAATGCCCTAGTTTGGCTCTAATATCACTGTAGGGTTACTAGGCACCATCATAAGGGTCTATAAGGAATCAACCATGCCCGATTTAAAATTTAGAAGTGCCGATCAACCCAAAGCGAGGATCTTTGCTAGACTATTAGGGTTAACAAAACATGTAAACAACTTTACATCTAAGAGAGAGGGATTACAACCTTTGTAGTCCGCTCCTTCGCTTCATAAGCTCCGAGTAGTAGTCCCTTCGCCGCGATCCATGATCTCCCGGACTCAAGAGAGGCTACACAAGCCGAACGATCCATGCTTGCTTGAAGTCTTCCTTTTCGAAGATGATCTACCTTGAAGAATCTTTAACTCAAGCTCTCACTTCTCTAATCAAGTATTAATGAAGTGAACACCCTAATCTAAGTGGCTATAATAGATGAGGATGATGAAGTAGGAATTTAGCTCTCTTTTATTTTCTATTTCTCACACTAATTCATCACAAAACCAAAAGCTAGAAAGATTTTCAAGGAGGAAGAAGAAGATGAAGTCATTTGTGATGAATAATGAATTGTTATTATGCTTACAAAAGAACCTTGAGTTAATAATATCAAGTATTAACTCATGTAGAGAGTTGATTGGGGTTAAGGGTTTGGGTTGGGTTAAATAATATCTCCAAAATATCAACACATAATATCTTTGCTTAAAACAAAACAAAAGCTTCTAGAAGCTTCAAGAAAAGTCTAACCCAAATCAAACCCTAACCATGTTTAATCTCCACTAATCATGTTGCATTTGTAATCATAACTTGTTACAATATTATATATTACATATATAATATATTTTTGTAACAAAAGAAAATAATACAATTAACATATATCGCATATATATCAATGTATTATCCGGTGAGAAAATTAATCAGTAAAGCGAGCCAATATTAGATAATGTAATGTAATATATCACATATATAATTATACATTAAATTATCGAATCAACACTTGATCCGACAATCTGGCTATATCGCATATAACCGACTAATATATCATGTACCGATTCATCGAATCAACACTTGATTCGATGACCCGGCTGATATCAAATATCGTGAGAATAGAATACGGTATCTCATATCGTATTATTCTCAGTCCCGCACATATCATATATGTGCTCCTACTCCGTTTTGCCTGAGTCAAGAAACCTCTGTGTAGGACTCTAAAGAATTGTCAATACGCCGGCAGTAGGTGATGATCATATCAAACACCCACAAGCTGCAAGCGGTCAGCTAAACATAACAGCCACCCAGGTATTGAGCGATCAGAAGATCAACAAGAAAGCATGTACATTCTCCTGTGAATCCAATCAGTAACACTACCGTACAGTCCGGTCTCTTCGTCTGATATGTCGCATATCTAGTCTAGGGGTGGTAAACGTCAGACCCCAGTAACCGATAAGTCGTGTAGATGTGAGGCTCATAACGGGTCGAGAAACTACCGATTACTCTTACCAGTAAATCTCTATATCAGCCCTGGCCAGGGACTTCTAGTTATAGCCAATCGAACACAGCACAACATCAACTCCCTATACCGGGAGAGACGAATCCCCTCCTATCGCTCATTGCCTCCATGTGATTCGGGACTGTACCCAAAAGCCACCGTTTTGCATGCCCTCTTGGACGTGGTAAGGTGGAAATCAAAGCACAGTGGGAATCACACAAGACTCTATAACGATCTCGGGTCTACAGACTAACCTGTACCAGTGTCACCGGAGAACTGCCATCTGACGTAAGGTATAATACCATCTTGGAGTTCTCGAAAAGTTCGTTCAGTGTACCCAGTCTCCACTGAGCACCCGTATACCATCCTTGATGTCAAATATCGATGGATATGGGATCATCCATCGCCCATCATATGGGTCAAGATGCATATACGCTAGTCTACTATGGTGTATCGATGCCCTGTCTCGACACACCCTCGACTAGGAACAGTTATAGGATATACTCGTTGACTACCCTGGCCCAACTAGTATGATCTCATCATAGTCCCAGTAGTCGAGTACATATCCTAAGGGCTTTATCAACATGTGTGAGCAAGACAGTAAACTAATACAAGTCAACATGTTAAGACAAAGTGAAACCAAATAGCATACTATCATGTCGAGCAAGAAAGTCCTCTCTATATATATCCAAGCATCCATTATAATATACATCACATGTACAACAATGGCCTCTAGGGCATACATATAACTAACACTCCTGGATCAGGTGATACCGCCTCAGAATATGTCTGGATCACTGATGGGACAGGAGTTCCTTGATCAAAGCCACAGCTCCATTGTTATCACAATACAAGGGTATTGGATGCTCAATTGATGGAACCACACCAAGTTCGGTAATGAACTTCTTCATCCAGAAAGCCTCTTTGGCAACATCATTGGCAGCGATGTATTCAGCCTCCATCGTCAAGTCTGCTACGGTATCTTGCTTGGAACTCTTCCAACATACCCTCCCTCCATTGAGGGTGAAAACAAAACCCAAGACCGACTTACTGTCGTCCTTATCACTCCGGAAGTTCAAATCGGTAAAGGACTCTACCTGGAGTTCACCGTTACCATACACCAAGAACATCTCTTTAGTCCTTCTCAAGTACTTAAGAATGTTTTTCACAGCTATCCAGTGCTTCTTCCCTAGGTCTGATTGATACCTACTTACCACACCTAGTGCATAAGTTACATCCGGTCTGGTACATAATATCTCATACATGATAGACCCAACTGCAGAAGTATAGGGTATCACGGTCATGCGAGCCCTCTTCAAATCAATCTTGGGAGACATCTCTTTGGAGAGAGTGATTCCTGAACAAGCCGGTAAATTACCAAGCTTAGAATCTTCCGTACTAAATCTCTTTAGTATGGTGTCTATGTACCTGAATTGGGACAATCCTAACATCCTTTTAGATCTATCTCTATAGATCTTTAACCCCAGGATGTAGGAGGCATCATCCAGATCTTTCATGGAGAACTTTCATGATAAGAAGAGCTTGACCGAGTGCAGCATAGGAACATCATTTTCTATCAAGAGTATATCATCCACGTACAATACAAGTGTCACGACCCGAAAGTACGGAACATGACCGGCACTTAGACTACGAACGTCTCAAGGAGTACGTATGCTAAGTAAGCCGAAACCCAGAAATCCAAACCAAGAGAAGTAGTAGAGAATAGGAAGAACCATATCAAATCAACCGATATGCAACATAATATACAACGCCTAAATGCGAGGATCACAACAGAAATGGAACTCAACCAGCAAGAAACTCAAGAAATATAACATGCTACTCTATGGTCGAAAGAATAACATTACTGGTCTCTATCTCAAAAATACAAGTTTGGTTGATGGAACTTCTAGATACAACTGAAATATAATATACAAGGTATAATGATGGGTAAGATACAATAAACCCACCTACTAGCAAGTCACCCAAAAAGAAACCGTGCCCGCAAAGCCGTAATGAAATCCGTACGGCAACACCTGCAAGAAACTGGGGCACAACGGGGGTGAGTTGCCAACTCGTGAGTAGAAAAAGATCTACGAACAGAAAATCGCATGAATAATGCAACCTAGGTCAATGATCATAATATATCCTCAAATATAAGTATGACAGGCAGCCTATAACAATGACTAGGGTAATATCTAACCCGAGTATAATTTCATGTGCCAGTGTCAGTGCCTCAGATAGCAATATATCATATGAATGAGGTATGAATGTATGAAAACAGAATACATGTAAATGAAGAAACTGTTTTCATAAATTAGTGAGATTTCCTTTGTATTTTAAAAATGAGGTATCATAAATGAAATCAGCATCAACAGTGTCTAGCATCAACACAAAATATAAATCTCAATGTCTCAAAACCTCAGGCTCCGGCCATCCGGACTGGCCTGTATCATCAAATATCAGTACCTCAATATCTCAAAATCTCAATGTCTCAATCTCAATATCTAGGGCGCCGTCAGTCCAGACCGGCCCCTACCATCCATCTCAAGACCACGACGGTATCCTCCGGATATCCGACGCGTCGGGTAAAATCACCGGTAGGTAGTCTCCCCCTGCCAGGCTCATCGTCAGCACCACGAGCTTCTTGCCCCGGGGTACCTTACCGGGTCCACCATGTACCCGAAACGGTTCATCCAACTCCTCGAATCGGGTCTCCAAATCTATCAGCAAACTCATGGTGGACGACTCATACATCATGGGAAAAACCGCGCTTTTTATTTAAAAAGAGAAAGAAGAAGTTTGTATATGTTTTGCGGTTTTCCCCAAATCCAGAAAATCTCATGGAAATCCAAATTCAAAACGTCAATAGCACGTAAAAAGTGAATATATGCATGAGAATCCATGAATGCGGCATAACAACGAATAACAGTATGCATGAGGTAGCAGGTAATAACTATAATGTCTAAACTAACATATAAGGCAAGTACACTAATATCATGTCTAAACTATTAGCTAACAGGCTATGTCAAGCAATAATATTTTCTAAGGTGTACGTGACATGGCAATTACCGATGAAGATATGTGTGAGCCGGCAAGTAAGTGTACGTGGTATATACGCATCATCGGTAATGGTGCTGGTGTCCTAACCACAAGATATCAACAGTAGAATATGAAGCATAATATAAGCATGTGATGCGGAGCAAACAACAATAATGAGCGGGAGCTGAATACTAGACGCAATGATAATTAATCTGTTTTAACCTAATATAAGTCCTATAATGGTGCCTTTTGATATAACACGAATCGTGGGGTTTTGAAAATAGGGGCTACGGTGTTTTTAAGAAAAGATACGTTTTTTGAAATATCCGTAGGATCCCTTAGGCTGTCTTTAAAAAATACGCACGATTCGTAAGCTTTGAAATAGGTAGGAACCGAATCTAATCTAACAACTAACTAAACTAAAGGGCTACGCTATAAGCTAGACTACAGGTAAGGAAACCGCCTAACATCTGAGTCGATACATATACATACCTGTATATATATCAGTCGGTGATCCCGCCTCAATAATATCATATCCGATACCATATCTATAATCAGACATCCCAAGTCAAGAGTGCGGATCAATCATCAAGATATAGCTCGTACGTAAATCCGTCGTACGGCATCCCCAAATCTGGGTACGGGTCAATATCATATTCCTAACACTATTCCTCTGGTATCCTCTTTATCCAAGATCATAGTCTAGGGTACTGACCTATGTCTAGTACAATACTAATATCCTCAATATACTCATGATCTGACTACTGATCGACAATCTCATACAAACCGATATCGTCAGCACATATCATCATCAAGGGGTATACATCGCCCGATACAGCCTAATATCAATATCCTAGCATATTATGCCTCATATCACGATCACATGTCGACCATTTATTTATAACACTATTCACCCGTATCGCCGCCGCAAGATCCGCTATAACACCAGGACGTATCTTAAGTATGAATCCTGCCATATCACCGAGATCACAACCACAAACAAATCTCATCGACTCAGCTCAATCCCAAGTATCCTCCTCAAATCCTAATGTGAACACATAGTCCCATACCCATGTGAACATATAAATATATTCCCATACACGCACATATGAAATAAGGAATGTATGCATGTATATATATGTATGTGTAAGTGTAGTGCACCCACTACCTAAGGTTTCGTAACCATGCACCAATCCATCACCAATATCCATCTAAAATCATCAATAATAAATCCTAACAACATATCATAAATTGTTGGTGTGTATACGCATCCGTAGACATCACCACGGACTGCGGGGGTGCTATACGCCATCCACCCGACTTCTCCCCGTAGATATAAATCTACTCACCTGGTCCTCGCTCGCCGGTGCCGACGTCGCCACGCGCTTGCTTGTCGTCTCGAAGTCCACATGGGGTACCTACATATCATAACGCACCATATCGCATTAAAATCCGACTCATGACCAAAACGACGCACGAAACCCACATAGGTCAAAACCTAAGGTTGCTTTCACAAATCGACCTAAAAACCCTCGACGTCGGCGTACAAACGCCAAACCAACGAGAAAGCTCCCAACACATTCATTTGTACAATTATAAGCACTAATTATAATATAAAATAGCTTAAAATTCACAAAAACCCCAATTTCACTTAAAAAGTCATTTTTCCGAAAATCTAGCAAGCACAAATTACCGTTTTAGTACAAAACTCGATGTATAAACGAATCTAGCGGCCACAATATTCACTAAATATCTTAAATAAGTCATAAAAATAATTCCCATAATTTAATCTCATTAAATTTCATAAACTCCAAAATTCTAGTTTGCAAACATATCAATTTTTACACTTTTTAAAGTAAATTTCACAATTCATCCATTAAGCTTAGTTTTGCATATACAATAGTATTAAACCAAAATTTATAATGCTAATAATGTCATGAAACCTTAATCATATTTTAATTTAAACCATTTAATAAATTTCCAAAAACCTAGCTAGCAATTATATAATTATCACTTTTAAATTAACAAATATGCAAACTAGCAACTTAAATTCGATTTAGCATAACATTAATATGTCAATTATATCACATAAACTAAATCTCACAACACAAAAAACCAATTTAAAATCAAACCCCTCTCTTGAATTTTAAATCATGCACCTAAAACTAAATAAAAACCTAATTAAACAATTAATTAAGCTAACCTAAGCAATTAACAACACATTAAGCAAAAAGGTTAGAATTTATACCCAAATAATTTGAAGAACCCACAAGCACACTTAGCCTCCCAAATTGAAATCTAAATCCCTAGATCCATGCTATGGTAGCCAAGGGAAAATGGGTAGGAAGTGGATCTTGATTTGGATTTTTGCTTGATTTTTTGTGGATTTTTCAAGCATTTTTGAAGAACTTTTTTTAAAGAGAAGGAGATGAAGAATGAAGGGCTGTTGGGGTTCAGATTTTGGCCAGAAAAATGAGTGGTGGAGGAGAGAGAGGGAGGTGGAGAAAAATGGGGAGAAAGTCAAAGTCAATTCAAGGTCAAAAGTCTAACTAATTTATCCATTTTCTTTTTTTTTTCTTTCATTTCTTTTCCTTTGAAATTCAAGTGGGGAAAAAATAGGGGCTGCTGAATTTAGCTAAGGGGAGAAGTGAAAGGGGGTGTGTGGATGTGGGTACGGGTGTGGGGTGATGAAAAATGATAAATACAATACCCTAGGCATCCATTTACGCTAAAAAAAAGCCTTTTTTCTTCAATAATTTCTAAACCGTTTTGGCAAATGATTTCGTTCCAAAATCCACATGATAAATTTTTATTTAATGTTTTATGATGCACAAAATTTATTTCAACTCATTCCAATTTGTAATTTTCCCTAATTAAATGTATTAGTGACGGCTTAAAATAATAATAAAATAATATTTTTTTCAGAAAATTTGAAATTTCACCAGCGGCTCAATAAACACCAAATAATAGCAATTACATAGTTAGAATATGTATATTTAATTTTTATAATAAGATATTTGCATTTTGACTTTTTACAGAAAACCCCCTTATTTTACCGATTTTTCGAAATTTCACCGAAACGATTTTTAAAGCGTTACAATCTTCCCCCTTAAAGAAATTCGGTCCCCGAATTTAAATTCAAACTCCCCCAAATACTAGAATATCTAAGAAAACCCATCAAGTCGTCGGGGCTCCGAAATTGTAAATACATAAAACAAATCGTAGCGCAGCGCATGCACTTGAAAAATGAGTATATAACTCAAATCAAAACTCCATCAAGCATCCCGCAATCATCGGAGTCATGGAGAAGACATCAATGCCAAATCTAAATCAAACCAATATGATATAACTCGAAACTATACATGTAAACATCGAATCTATATCTGTAAGTATCTGAAGGAAATGCATGCCAAATCTCTTTAAGTCGCTGTGCAACGCGTATAACACTGCACAGTGGCAGACGTCTATCATAAGAAAATAACTATATACATATATACCTTTGTTTGAAATGTACGTTCCGCCGTTTTGGAAACAATTTAGAAGGGTCTCCTTGTTTTAAACATTTCGTGTCATATCAGACACGTAGGTAAATACTGAGGCTATAGATCGCTTTTTGGAAATCCCTTCAATAACTATCAATGCATGCAAAATATATTCAGGTACTGTCCTCTGACTAGTCCTGCTCAGTACGAAAACACATAGCAATATCATAAAAACGTACTGCTCTATAAGAAATCAATCCCAAAATATGCACATGAATACTACGTGCTTCTGGTGCGCACGGAAATCAAAATCCATGAATGTGCCATACATGCGCACAGAAACAACATCTAAGTGCATCGGGTGTGCACGAAACATCTGTCGTAGGCAACATGTGTGCCTGACAGCAAAATCAGGTGCATCTGACATGCACGAAAAAAAATCTCGATTTAGTGCATCTGGTACGCACCAAAATCACCCTTCAAACATGCGCCCAACATGCGCGAAAATCCAAATCAGGTGCATCCATCGTGCACGAAATCATGAAATCCAATATCAAGCGTCGAACATGCGCAAAATCCAATCAGGTGCATAAAGTGCACAAAACAAATATCGAGTATCACAATCGAAATCGAAGTCCAGTGCATCTAAGTGCACAAAAGGCGTATCACTGCACTGCAAGCATATAATAACTATACAGAGTGCAGGAACCAAATCGTGTGCATGCATACGCACAAAACCAACTCAACTGTTTAAAACCTTAAAATCACAAACATGTGAAACTAAAGCACGAAAACGATATCAAGTGCAACACTGTGCAAAGATCGTAAATCCTCAATCATCAAAATCAAATCATACGAATAAATCACCCAAAACATCGTAATCAATAATGGCGGAACAGTACCGCTCAAGTGCATTCTCTAAGAATCTCGGCCAACTGTCGCGGTCACTAGTGGGAAGTCTCGTCGATGATCATGAACTCTGTCCTGCTGGTGTGCGTAACCATGACCACTCCTGGGTCAAGGTCTTCACTGTGAATTACCAATCTTTCGGTCCATCGGCTCATCGGCCCTGTCGGGTGTGCTAACGGGGACGATTCCGTTCTGACACTTCTCTGTTCATCTCTTGGTCAATCATCGTGGCCACTCGTAATACAGCATATTACTGGCGTCGGCCTCTGGCTCTCTGAATGTACGTGACACATCTGATCCTGGGTGCAAGTATCATTGCAGCAGTGTCCTGGAAGGAATCCTGCTCACGGTCTCTTCCATGTCTCGTCTCTGCCAACTGTACGGAAGTCGTTGTCCTTTCCTATATCCGCATCTTGCTCTGGAACGACTGCATACTCATCGCGACTCCTTCTGGAAGGTAAGTCCAAGTACCATGCCTCGGCATGCGCATCGCCTCTCTGATGTCGGCGGAGTGGAACATCATCTCATCTAGATCTGGTGCGAACCTCTTACTCCACTTTTCTCTAATGTCGTCTGCTTTGGACTCGTCTCGTCGCGGCTGCATGGACTGAGCTCCAACGACTATCCTCGTACCTGGAGTCTCCCAAGAATGCATCTTACCACCTAGCATCCGATTGAAGTCGAACCATCCGATCGAGTCGTCAAAACCTTATAATCCCCCAAGAGCTCAACATCTTGGGCACAGTTTAATAGTATCGAGTACATACCACAGCATCGGTGGTCCAGCCGTAGAAGGGCAAACCCAAGCCTCACTAATGGCACCGTAGAACTGCCGCAAACCCGAAGGTTCAAAGGCTTTCACACGGTCATTAAGTCGAGTTAGGGTTTCATTCTTCTAGAGGGACCATAGAATTGCCTGCATGTCTTTCCGACTACTTTAAACTTGGAATAATAGGTTTCTGACATTCGATCGTCTCTGTCGACTCCCAACGTCTTCGCGTGAAGTCGTCTCTAGCTGGAATCAATCTATCTGATGACCTCGCATTGGGGTAGGCGAACTATCCACATATCCTAGTCATTCATCCTCGATGAATAGCGACCTTCTATCATCTCTTAGTACAACTCGTTCCGCAATAGCTCCAACATCTGGGGCGATATCTCGTCGTTCGCAGCAATAACTGGCTCGCTCGTCTGCACGCAGAACAGTGCCTCAATCATCAGGAGTAAGCAACACACCAACGGTCATCAAAATCTGGCTGGCCTCTGTCAGTGGCTCAATCCTCTAGTGTCGATCAGCACATCCGAGTAACCTCATAAAGGCGATCCGCCAAACGCTCATGGCGCGGAAACACACTAAAAAGACACATCTCTGCAATCGTGTGTCGCCGGAATTTCGCCCTGGTCAGTCCTCGTTCCTGACGAGCTTGTGCTGACCGTAACTCTAGCCGTAGCTCTCCCTGCCGTAACCGTAGCAGTAAAACCAACCTGGTACCGATGAGCTAGATCAGGAAGGAATATAATACTGAACAAGGAAATGTACATCCTAAGGCTTCTTAAGTGGAGTGGCTTGTCGTAAATATGCCGCGGAACATACCAACGGTACGTCACTCTACTTTAGTCACCTATTCCATCAACCAAGGGTCATCCTACGCTCCGAAGGTAAAACCTAACGCTCTGATACCAACTTTGTCACGACCCGAAAGTACGGAACATGACCGGCACTTAGACTACGAACGTCTCAAGGAGTACGTATGCTAAGTAAGCCGAAACCCAGAAATCCAAACCAAGAGAAGTAGTAGAGAATAGGAAGAACCATATCAAATCAACCTATATGCAACATAATATACAACGCCTAAAGGCGAGGATCACAACAGAAATGGAACTCAACCAGCAAGAAACTCAAGAAATATAACATGCTACTCTATGGTCGAAAGAATAACATTACTGGTCTCTATCTCAAAAATACAAGTTTGGTTGATGGAACTTCTAGATACAACTGAAATATAATATACAAGGTATAATGATGGGTAAGATACAATAAACCCACCAACTAGCAAGTCACCCGAAAAGAAATCGTGCCCGCAAAGCCGTAATGAAATCCGTACGGCAACACCTGCAAGAAACTGGGGCACAACGGGGGTGAGTTGCCAACTCGTGAGTAGAAAAAGATCTACGAACAGAAAATCGCATGAATAACGCAACCTAGGTCAATGATCATAATATATCCTCAAATATAAGTATGACAGGCAGCCTATAACAATGACTAGGGTAATATTTAACCCGAGTATAATTTCATGTGCCAGTGTCAGTGCCTCAGGTAGCAATATATCATATGAATGAGCTATGAATGCATGAAAACAGAATACATGTAAATGAAGAAACTGTTTTCATAAATTAGTGAGATTTCCTTTGTATTTTAAAAATGAGGTATCATAAATGAAATCAGCATCGACACAAAACATAAATCTCAATGTCTCAAAACCTCAGGCTCCGGCCATCCGGACTGGCCTGTATCATCAAATATCAGTACCTCAATATCTCGAAATCTCAATGTCTCAATCTCAATATCTAGGGCGCCGTCAGTCCAGACCGGCCCCTACCATCCATCTCAAGACCACGACGGTATCCTCCGGATATCCGACGCGTCGGGTAAAATCACCGGTAGGTAGTCTCCCCCTGCCAGGCTCATCGTCATCACCACGAGCTTCTTGCCCCGGGGTACCTTACCGGGTCCACCATGTACCCGAAACGGTTCATCCAACTCCTCGAATCGGGTCTCCAAATCTATCAGCAAACTCATGGTGGACGACTCATACATCGTGGGAAAAACCGCGCTTTTTATTTAAAAAGAGAAAGAAGAAGTTTGTATATGTTTTGCGGTTTTCCCCAAATCCAGAAAATCTTATGGAAATCCAAATCCAAAACCTCAATAGCACGTAAAAAGTGAATATATGCATGAGAATCCATGAATGCGGCATAACAATGAATAACAGTATGCATGAGGGTAGCAGGTAATAACTATAATGTCTAATTTAACATATAAGGCAAGTACACTAATATCATGTCTAAACTATTAGCTAACAGGATATGTCAAGTAATAATATTTTCTAAGGTGTATGTGACATGGCAATTACCGATGAAGATGTGTGTGAGCCGGCAAGTAAGTGTACGTGGTACATACGCATCATCGGTAATGGTGCTGGTGTCCTAACCACAAGATATCAACAGTAGAATATGAAGCATAATATAAGCATGTGATGCGGAGCAAACAACAATAATGAGTGGGAGCTGAATACTAGACGCAACGATAATTAATCTGTTTTAACCTAATATAAGTCCTATAATGGTGCCTTTTGAAATAACACGAATCGTGGGGTTTTGAAAATAGGGGCTACGGTGTTTTTAAGAAAAGATACGTTTTTTGAAATATCCGTAGGATCCCTTAGGCTGTCTTTAAAAAAATACGCACGATTCGTAAGCTTTGAAATAGGTAGGAACCGAATCTAATCTAACAACTAACTAAACTAAAGGGCTACGCTATAAGCTAGACTACAGGTAAGGAAACCGCCTAACATCTGAGTCGATACATATACATACCTGTATATATATCAGTCGGTGATCCTGCCTCAATAATATCATATTCGATACCATATCTATAATCAGACATCCCAAGTCAAGAGTGCGGATCAATCATCAAGATATAGCTCGTACGTAAATCCGTCGTACGGCATCCCCAAATCTGGGTACGGGTCAATATCATATTCCTCAAACTATTCCTCTGGTATCCTCTTTATCCAAGATCATAGTCTAGGGTACTGACCTATGTCTAGTACAATACTAATATCCTCAATATACTCATGATCTGACTACTGATCGACAATCTCATACAAACCGACATCGTCAGCACATATCATCATCAAGGGGTATACATCGCCCGATACGGCCTAATATCAATATCCTAGCATATTATGCCTCATATCACGATCACATGTCGACCATTTATTTATAACACTATTCACCCGTATCGCCGCCGCAAGATCCGCTATAACACCAGGACGTACCTTAAGTACGAATCCTGCCATATCACCGAGATCACAACCACAAACAAATCTCATCGACTCAGCTCAATCCCAAGTATCCTCCTCAAATCCGTATGTGAACACATAGTCCCATACCCATGTGAACATATAAATATATTCCCATACACGCACATATGAAATAAGGAATGTATGCATGTATATATATGTATGTGTAAGTGTAGTGCACCCACTACCTAAGGTTTCGTAACCATGCACCAATCCATCACCAATATCCATCTAAAATCATCAATAATAAATCCTAACAACATATCATAAATTGTTGGTGTGTATACGCATCCGTATACATCACCACGGACTGCGGGGGTGCTATACGCCATCCACCCGACTTCTCCCCGTAGATATAAATCTACTCACCTGGTCCTCGCTCGCCGGTGCCGACGTCGCCACGCGCTTGCTTGTCGTCTCGAAGTCCACATGGGGTGCCTACATATCATAACGCACCATATCGCATTAAAATCCGACTCATGACCAAAACGACGCACGAAACCCACATAGGTCAAAACCTAAGGTTGCTTTCACAAATCGACCTAAAAACCCTCGACGTCGGCGTACAAACGCCAAACCATCGAGAAAGCTCCCAACACATTCATTTGTACAATTACAAGCACTAATTATAATATAAAATAGCTTAAAATTCACAAAAACCCCAATTTCACTTAAAAAGTCATTTTTCCGAAAATCTAGCAAGCACAAATCACCGTTTTAGTACAAAACTCGATGTATAAACGAATCTAGCGGCCACAATATTCACTAAATATCTTAAATAAGTCATAAAAATAATTCCCATAATTTAATCTCATTAAATTTCATAAACTCCAAAATTCTAGTTTGCAAACATATCAATTTTTACACTTTTTAAAGTAAATTTCACAATTCATCCATTAAGCTTGGTTTTGCATATACAATAGTATTAAACCAAAATTTATAATGCTAATAATGTCATGAAACCTTAATCATATTTTAATTTAAACCATTTAATAAATTTCCAAAAACCTAGCTAGCAATTATATAATTATCACTTTTAAATTAACAAATATGCAAACTAGCAACTTAAATTCGATTTAGCATAACATTAATATGTCAATTATATCACATAAACTAAATCTCACAACACAAAAAACCAATTTAAAATCAAACCCCTCTCTTGAATTTTAAATCATGCACCTAAAACTAAATAAAAACCTAATTAAACAATTAATTAAGCTAACCTAAGCAATTAACAACACATTAAGCAAAAAGGTTAGAATTTATACCCCAAATAATTTGAAGAACCCACAAGCACACTTAGCCTCCCAAATTGAAATCTAAATCCCTAGATCCATGCTATGGTAGCCAAGGGAAAATGGGTAGGAAGTGGATCTTAATTTGGATTTTTGCTTGATTTTTTGTGGATTTTTCAAGCATTTTTGAAGAACTTTTTTTAAAGAGAAGGAGATGAAGAATGAAGGGCTGTTGGGGTTCAGATTTTGGCCAGAAAAATGAGTGGGGGAGGAGAGAGAGGGAGGTGGAGAAAAATGGGGAGAAAGTCAAAGTCAATTCAAGGTCAAAAGTCTAACTAATTTATCCATTTTCTTTTTTTTTTCTTTCATTTCTTTTCCTTTGAAATTCAAGTGGGGAAAAAATAGGGGCTGCTGAATTTAGCTAAGGGGAGAAGTGAAAGGGGGTGTGTGGGTGTGGGTACGGGTGTGGGGTGATGAAAAATGATAAATACAATACCCTAGGCATCCATTTACGCTAAAAAAAAGCCTTTTTTCTTCAATAATTTCTAAACCGTTTTGGCAAATGATTTCGTTCCAAAATCCACATGATAAATTTTTATTTAATGTTTTATGATGCACAAAATTTGTTTTAACTCATTCCAATTTGTAATTTTCCCTAATTAAATGTATTAGTGACGGCTTAAAATAATAATAAAATAATATTTTTTTCAGAAAATTTGAAATTTCACCAGCGGCTCAATAAACACCAAATAATAGCAATTACATAGTTAGAATATGTATATTTAATTTTTATAATAAGATATTTGCATTTTGACTTTTTACAGAAAACCCCCTTATTTTACCGATTTTTCGAAATTTCACCGGAACGATTTTTAAAGCGTTACAATCTTCCCCCTTAAAGAAATTCGGTCCCCGAATTTAAATTCAAACTCCCCCAAATACTAGAACATCTAAGAAAACCCATCAAGTCGTCGGGGCTCCGAAATTGTAAATACATAAAACAAATCGTAGCGCAGCGCATGCACTTGAAAAATGAGTATATAACTCAAATCAAAACTCCATCAAGCATCCCGCAATCATCGGAGTCATGGAGAAGACATCAATGCCAAATCTAAATCAAACCAATATGATATAACTCGAAACTATACATGTAAACATCGAATCTATATCTGTAAGTATCTGAAGGAAATGCATGCCAAATCTCTTTAAGTCGCTGTGCAACGCGTATAACACTGCACAGTGGCAGACGTCTATCATAAGAAAATAACTATATACATATATACCTTTGTTTAAAATGTACGTTCCGCCGTTTTGGAAACAATTTAGAAGGGTCTCCTTGTTTTAAACATTTCGTGTCATATCAGACACGTAGGTAAATACTGAGGCTATAGATCGCTTTTTGGAAATCCCTTCAATAACTATCAATGCATGCAAAATATATTCAGGTACTGTCCTCTGACTAGTCCTGCTCAGTACGAAAACACATAGCAATATCATAAAAACGTACTGCTCTATAAGAAATCAATCCCAAAATATGCACATGAATACTACGTGCTTCTGGTGCGCACGGAAATCAAAATCCATGAATGTGCCATACATGCGCACAGAAACAACATCTAAGTGCATCGGGTGTGTACGAAACATCTGTCGTAGGCAACATGTGTGCCTGACAGCAAAATCAGGTGCATCTGACATGCACGAAAAAAAATCTCGATTTAGTGCATCTGGTACGCACCAAAATCACCCTTCAAAACATGCGCCCAACATGCGCGAAAATCCAAATCAGGTGCATCCATCGTGCACGAAATCATGAAATCCAATATCAAGCGTCGAACATGCGCAAAATCCAATCAGGTGCATAAAGTGCACAAAACAAATATCGAGTATCACAATCGAAATCGAAGTCCAGTGCATCTAAGTGCACAAAAGGCGTATCACTGCACTGCAAGCATATAATAACTATACAGAGTGCAGGAACCAAATCGTGTGCATGCATACGCACAAAACCAACTCAACTGTTTAAAACCTTAAAATCACAAACATGTGAAACTAAAGCACGAAAACGATATCAAGTGCAACACTGTGCAAAGATCGTAAATCCTCAATCATCAAAATCAAATCATACGAATAAATCACCCAAAACATCGTAATCAATAATGGCGGAACAGTACCGCTCAAGTGCATTCTCTAAGAATCTCGGCCAACTGTCGCGGTCACTAGTGGGAAGTCTCGTCGATGATCATGAACTCTGTCCTGCTGGTGTGCGTAACCATGACCACTCCTGGGTCAAGGTCTTCACTGTGAATTACCAATCTTTCGGTCCATCGGCTCATCGGCCCTGTCGGGTGTGCTAACGGGGACGATTCCGTTCTGGCACTTCTCTGGTCATCTCTTGGTCAATCATCGTGGCCACTCGTAATACAGCATATTACTGGCGTCGGCCTCTGGCTCTCTGAATGTACGTGACACATCTGATCCTGGGTGCAAGTATCATTGCAGCAGTGTCCTGGAAGGAATCCTGCTCACGGTCTCTTCCATGTCTCGTCTCTGCCAACTGTACGGAAGTCGTTGTCCTTTCCTATATCCGCATCTTGCTCTGGAACGACTGCATACTCATCGCGACTCCTTCTGGAAGGTAAGTCCAAGTACCATGCCTCGGCATGCGCATCGCCTCTCTGATGTCGGCGGAGTGGAACATCATCTCATCTAGATCTGGTGCGAACCTCTTACTCCACTTTTCTCTAATGTCGTCTGCTTTGGACTCGTCTCGTCGCGGCTGCATGGACTGAGCTCCAACGACTATCCTCGTACCTGGAGTCTCCCAAGAATGCATCTTACCACCTAGCATCCGATTGAAGTCGAACCATCCGATCGAGTCGTCAAAACCTCATAATCCCCCAAGAGCTCAACATCTTGGGCACAGTTTAATAGTATCGAGTACATACCACAGCATCGGTGGTCCAGCCGTAGAAGGGCAAACCCAAGCCTCACTAATGGCGCCGTAGAACTGCCGCAAAACCCGAAGGTTCAAAGGCTTTCACACGGTCATTAAGTCGAGTTAGGGTTTCATTCTTCTAGAGGGACCATAGAATTGCCTGCATGTCTTTCCGACTACTTTAAACTTGGAATAATAGGTTTCTGACATTCGATCGTCTCTGTCGACTCCCAACGTCTTCGCGTGAAGTCGTCTCTAGCTGGAATCAATCTATCTGATGACCTCGCATTGGGGTAGGCGAACTATCCACATATCCTAGTCATTCATCCTCGATGACTAGTGACCTTCTATCATCTCTTAGTACAACTCGTTCCGCAATAGCTCCAACATCTGGGGCGATATCTCGTCGTTCGCAGCAATAACTGGCTCGCTCGTCTGCACGCAGAACAGTGCCTCAATCATCAGGAGTAAGCAACACACCAACGGTCATCAAAATCTGGCTGGCCTCTGTCAGTGGCTCAATCCTCTAGTGTCGATCAGCACATCCGAGTAACCTCATAAAGGCGATCCGCCAAACGCTCGTGGCGCGGAAACACACTAAAAAGACACATCTCTGCAATCGTGTGTCGCCGGAATTTCGCCCTGGTCAGTCCTCGTTCCTGACGAGCTTGTGCTGACCGTAACTCTAGCCGTAGCTCTCCCTGCCGTAACCGTAGCAGTAAAACCAACCTGGTACCGATGAGGCTAGATCAGGAAGGAATATAATACTGAACAAGGAAATGTACATCCTAAGGCTTCTTAAGTGGAGTGGCGTGTCGTAAATATGCCGCGGAACATACCAACGGTACGTCACTCTACTTTAGTCACCTATTCCATCAACCAAGGGTCATCCTACGCTCCGAAGGTAAAACCTAACGCTCTGATACCAACTTTGTCACGACCCGAAAGTACGGAACATGACCGGCACTTAGACTACGAACGTCTCAAGGAGTACGTATGCTAAGTAAGCCGAAACCCAGAAATCCAAACCAAGAGAAGTAGTAGAGAATAGGAAGAACCATATCAAATCAACCTATATGCAACATAATATACAACGCCTAAAGGCGAGGATCACAACAGAAATGGAACTCAACCAGCAAGAAACTCAAGAAATATAACATGCTACTCTATGGTCGAAAGAATAACATTACTGGTCTCTATCTCAAAAATACAAGTTTGGTTGATGGAACTTCTAGATACAACTGAAATATAATATACAAGGTATAATGATGGGTAAGATACAATAAACCCACCAACTAGCAAGTCACCCGAAAAGAAACCGTGCCCGCAAAGCCGTAATGAAATCCGTACGGCAACACCTGCAAGAAACTGGGGCACAACGGGGGTGAGTTGCCAACTCGTGAGTAGAAAAAGATCTACGAAAAGAAAATCGCATGAATAACGCAACCTAGGTCAATGATCATAATATATCCTCAAATATAAGTATGACAGGCAGCCTATAACAATGACTAGGGTAATATTTAACCCGAGTATAATTTCATGTGCCAGTGTCAGTGCCTCAGGTAGCAATATATCATATGAATGAGCTATGAATGCATGAAAACAGAATACATGTAAATGAAGAAACTGTTTTCATAAATTAGTGAGATTTCCTTTGTATTTTAAAAATGAGGTATCATAAATGAAATCAGCATCGACACAAAACATAAATCTCAATGTCTCAAAACCTCAGGCTCCGGCCATCCGGACTGGCCTGTATCATCAAATATCAGTACCTCAATATCTCGAAATCTCAATGTCTCAATCTCAATATCTAGGGCGCCGTCAGTCCAGACCGGCCCCTACCATCCATCTCAAGACCACGACGGTATCCTCCGGATATCCGACGCGTCGGGTAAAATCACCGGTAGGTAGTCTCCCCCTGCCAGGCTCATCGTCATCACCACGAGCTTCTTGCCCCGGGGTACCTTACCGGGTCCACCATGTACCCGAAACGGTTCATCCAACTCCTCGAATCGGGTCTCCAAATCTATCAGCAAACTCATGGTGGACGACTCATACATCGTGGGAAAAACCGCGCTTTTTATTTAAAAAGAGAAAGAAGAAGTTTGTATATGTTTTGCGGTTTTCCCCAAATCCAGAAAATCTCATGGAAATCCAAATCCAAAACCTCAATAGCACGTAAAAAGTGAATATATGCATGAGAATCCATGAATGCGGCATAACAATGAATAACAGTATGCATGAGGTAGCAGGTAATAACTATAATGTCTAATTTAACATATAAGGCAAGTACACTAATATCATGTCTAAACTATTAGCTAACAGGATATGTCAAGTAATAATATTTTCTAAGGTGTATGTGACATGGCAATTACCGATGAAGATGTGTGTGAGCCGGCAAGTAAGTGTACGTGGTACATACGCATCATCGGTAATGGTGCTGGTGTCCTAACCACAAGATATCAACAGTAGAATATGAAGCATAATATAAGCATGTGATGCGGAGCAAACAACAATAATGAGCGGGAGCTGAATACTAGACGCAACGATAATTAATCTGTTTTAACCTAATATAAGTCCTATAATGGTGCCTTTTGAAATAACACGAATCGTGGGGTTTTGAAAATAGGGGCTACGGTGTTTTTAAGAAAAGATACGTTTTTTGAAATATCCGTAGGATCCCTTAGGCTGTCTTTAAAAAAATACGCACGATTCGTAAGCTTTGAAATAGGTAGGAACCTAATCTAATCTAACAACTAACTAAACTAAAGGGCTACGCTATAAGCTAGACTACAGGTAAGGAAACCGCCTAACATCTGAGTCGATACATATACATACCTGTATATATATCAGTCGGTGATCCCGCCTCAATAATATCATATCCGATACCATATCTATAATCAGACATCCCAAGTCAAGAGTGCGGATCAATCATCAAGATATAGCTCGTACGTAAATCCATCGTACGGCATCCCCAAATCTGGGTACGGGTCAATATCATATTCCTCACACTATTCCTCTGGTATCCTCTTTATCCAAGATCATAGTCTAGGGTACTGACCTATGTCTAGTACAATACTAATATCCTCAATATACTCATGATCTGACTACTGATCGACAATCTCATACAAACCGACATCGTCAGCACATATCATCATCAAGGGGTATACATCGCCCGATACGGCCTAATATCAATATCCTAGCATATTATGCCTCATATCACGATCACATGTCGACCATTTATTTATAACACTATTCACCCGTATCGCCGCCGCAAGATCCGCTATAACACCAGGACGTACCTTAAGTACGAATCCTGCCATATCACCGAGATCACAACCACAAACAAATCTCATCGACTCAGCTCAATCCCAAGTATCCTCCTCAAATCCGTATGTGAACACATAGTCCCATACCCACGTGAACATATAAATATATTCCCATACACGCACATATGAAATAAGGAATGTATGCATGTATATATATGTATGTGTAAGTGTAGTGCACCCACTACCTAAGGTTTCGTAACCATGCACCAATCCATCACCAATATCCATCTAAAATCATCAATAATAAATCCTAACAACATATCATAAATTGTTGGTGTGTATACGCATCCGTATACATCACCACGGACTGCGGGGGTGCTATACGCCATCCACCCGACTTCTCCCCGTAGATATAAATCTACTCACCTGGTCCTCGCTCGCCGGTGCCGACGTCGCCACGCGCTTGCTTGTCGTCTCGAAGTCCACATGGGGTGCCTACATATCATAACGCACCATATCGCATTAAAATCCGACTCATGACCAAAACGACGCACGAAACCCACATAGGTCAAAACCTAAGGTTGCTTTCACAAATCGACCTAAAAACCCTCGACGTCGGCGTACAAACGCCAAACCATCGAGAAAGCTCCCAACACATTCATTTGGACAATTACAAGCACTAATTATAATATAAAATAGCTTAAAATTCACAAAAACCCCAATTTCACTTAAAAAGTCATTTTTCCGAAAATCTAGCAAGCACAAATCACCGTTTTAGTACAAAACTCGATGTATAAACGAATCTAGCGGCCACAATATTCACTAAATATCTTAAATAAGTCATAAAAATAATTCCCATAATTTAATCTCATTAAATTTCATAAACTCCAAAATTCTAGTTTGCAAACATATCAATTTTTACACTTTTTAAAGTAAATTTCACAATTCATCCATTAAGCTTAGTTTTGCATATACAATAGTATTAAACCAAAATTTATAATGCTAATAATGTCATGAAACCTTAATCATATTTTAATTTAAACCATTTAATAAATTTCCAAAAACCTAGTTAGCAATTATATAATTAGCACTTTTAAATTAACAAATATGCAAACTAGCAACTTAAATTCGATTTAGCATAACATTAATATGTCAATTATATCACATAAACTAAATCTCACAACACAAAATACCAATTTAAAATCAAACCCCTCTCTTGAATTTTAAATCATGCACCTAAAACTAAATAAAAACCTAATTAAACAATTAATTAAGCTAACCTAAGCAATTAACAACACATTAAGCAAAAAGGTTAGAATTTATACCCAAATAATTTGAAGAACCCACAAGCACACTTAGTCTCCCAAATTGAAATCTAAATCCCTAGATCCATGCTATGGTAGCCAAGGGAAAATGGATAGGAGGTGGATCTTGATTTGGATTTTTGCTTGATTTTTTGTGGATTTTTCAAGCATTTTTGAAGAACTTTTTTTTAAAGAGAAGGAGATGAAGAATGAAGGGCTGTTGGGGTTCAGATTTTGGCCAGAAAAATGAGTGGGGGAGGAGAGAGAGGGAGGTGGAGAAAAATGGGGAGAAAGTCAAAGTCAATTCAAGGTCAAAAGTCTAACTAATTTATCCATTTTCTTTTCTTTTCTTTCATTTCTTTTCCTTTGAAATTCAAGTGGGGAAAAAATGGGGGCTGTTGAATTTAGCTAAGGGGAGAAGTGAATGGGGGTGTGTGGGTGTGGGTACGGGTGTGGGGTGATGAAAAATGATAAATACAATACCCCAGGCATCCATTTACGCTAAAAAAAGCCTTTTTTCTTCAATAATTTCTAAACCGTTTTGGCAAATGATTTCGTTCCAAAAACCACATGATAAATTTTTATTTAATGTTTGATGATGCACAAAATTTGTTTCAACTCATTCCAATTTGTAATTTCCCTAATTAAATGTATTAGTGACGGCTTAAAATAATAATAAAATAATATTTTTTTCAGAAAATTTGAAATTTCACCAGCGGCTCAATAAACACCAAATAATAGCAATTACATAGTTAGAATATGTATATTTAATTTTTATAATAAGATATTTGCATTTTGAGTTTTTACATAAAACCCCCTTATTTTACCGATTTTTCGAAATTTCACCGAAACGATTTTCAAAGCGTTACAACAAGGAAGGCAACCTTACTCTCTACAACCTTTTTATATATAAAAGGTTCATCAACGTTTTTGATGAAATTAAACTCTTTGACTGCCACATCAAAACAGATGTTCTAACACCGCGATGCCTGCTTTAATCCGTAGATTGATTTAAGCAGCTTGCACACCTTTTCGCTGCTACGAATCCCTCTGGCTATGTCATGTACACGCTCTCTTCTAAATCACTATTTAGAAAAGCGGTCTTGATGTCCATCTGCCATATTTCGTAGTCATGTTATGCAGCAATGGCAAGTAGGATCCTGATGGACTTAAGTATAGCCACTGGAGAAAATGTTTCATCATAGTCGACACCTGGTCGTTGACGAAAACCTTTTGCTACAAGTCTATCTTTGAAGGTATCAACCTTTCCATTTACACCAATTTTCTTCTTAAAGATCCATTTGCTCCCTATGGGTTTTACCCTTTCAGGAGCAACTTCCAAAGTCCATACTATGTTGGTGTACATGGATTCCATCTCAGATCGCATAGCATCCATCCATTTCACAGAGTTTCCACTTATGATGGCCTGCTTGAAACTAATTGGGTCATCATCTTCCATGATACAGTCCTCGCTCACACCGTCTATGAGAAAATCGTAGTATCTCTCAGGTGGATGAAGAACCCTACTAGATCTACAGAGTAGCTAAGGTTCGTCGAGGACTATTGAATCCTCCGGTTCTACCAAATCATCAGTTGTAGTTTGTGTAGCTGGAACTTCTTCCAGTTCTACCTCATTACCACTAATTTCTTTCATAAGAAATTCCTTTTTTAAAAATGTGGTATATTGAGAAACAAACACTTTTTGTTCCTCGGTGTGCTAAAAGATATATCCATGTGTATTCTTTGGATATCCCACAAACTTGCAAAGAACTGATCGTGCCTCGAGTTTGTCTGGATTCTGTTTTTTAACATAGGTCGTACAACCTCATATCTTAACTCATTTAAGATATGGTCTCTTTCCACTCCATATCTCATAAGGTGTTTTAGGCACTGATTTTGATGGAACTTGATTCAATAGGTATGCAGCTGTCTCAAGTGCATAACCTCAAAAGGAAATAGGTAACTCAGCAATACTCATCATAGAGAGCACCATATCTAATAGGGTACGATTCCTCCGCTCCGAAACTCCATTGTGCTGTGGTGTATACGGAAGAGTAAGCTGAGAGAGAATCCCATTCTCTTTTAAATAATCTCATAATTCCGTGCTTAAGTATTCTCCTCCTCGATCAGATCAAAGGATTTGAATACTTTTACCCGTCTGGTTCTCTACTTCATTCTTATATTCCTTAAATTTCTTAAAAACTTCAGATTTGTGTTTCAACAAGAACACACGTACGAATCTTGAGAGATCATTGGTGAATGTAATGAAGTACGAGAAACCATTCCTAGCATGTGTAGACATAGAACCATATACATCACTATGTATCGGTCTGTAACATTTCAGAAAAATAAAATATTATTTTTGGGAAATTATATAATTAAAATAATAAATATTAGGAATATTTTAATAGTGTGGTATAATTAAATACCGATAATTTGGGAAATAGTGGGAAGTTAATTTGAATGGTGATTTTTGGAAGAATTTATATGATTTAAGCAAATTATAAATTATTTATGATTAATTATATTCCATTTCAATGCTAATCGCGATTAAATATCACTAATTGTGCATTAAGCTTGATTTGTGCACATGACATGCACCATGTCATATTACACATTTGTTACCTTTTTCCTACCATGGCTTTTCCTTTTTTCTTCATGCTTGGGTTTTGAATTTTGGTTAATGGAAAAGAAAAAGGAAAATAAAGAAAAGAAAAGAAAAGAGTAAACAAATGAGTATGGGAAGGAGAGAGAGAGAGGTGAGAGGTCAACCTTGGACCATGGCTCATTGTCCTGTTCATTATTTTCTTTTTCATTTTCCTTCTCTCTCTCACCATGGCTGTCCTCCTCTTCCACCCTCCTCAAACACCTCACAACACACCCCAAAACACATCAAAACATCATCTCCCTTTCATTAAAAATGTGCACAAGTCCACTATAAGTATTTTAGACCAAGAAAGTTTGGATTTTGGAGACTTGGGGCAACTCAAGAAAATTCTTGAGTTTCCAAATAAGGTAATTCTTTCACCATTAGTATAGTATTTCATCTACTTTAGCGTCTATGTTAGTTTAGAAGTGATTAAATGAGGATTAGTGAACTTTGAAAATTACAACTTGAGGTTAGGGTTTGTTTTGAATCCAAAGGTGCAATTGCTGTTTAATAGTGACCTTAAACCCCTGTAGTGTTAGTTTCTTGGACTGAAACCAGAGACTTAAACCCAAGATTCAAACTTAGAAATCCCCGATATCGTATTTTGTGGAAATTGTGATGGGAAATTGAAATCTTCTATGACCCGGGAACCCTAAAAATTTTATAGCGATCGCAGAGAGTCATGCAGGCAACCTAGAAGCTACCCTAGAGACCCGAGACCCCAATTCCATGACTTAGCCGAAGATTTATTCTTTCTGGACGCAATTTGCGGCCAGGGTAGGGGCAAGTGGGTCCGTGTTTGGTTCATGGTTCCAGTATCTGTTAAATAGACCCTCCACATGTGCAAAATTGGTTAATTTCACCTAGGGTAAAATCTGGAGGTGTTTTCTTGAGTTGCTGCATTGTTTTGCGACTACGTTTTAACTTGAGTTTTAGTATTTGGGTTTTAACTCAATGGTTTGACGTTTGTACATCGACATCGAGGATTTGTTTGGCCTTTCTTGCATGCGTAGTCCGTAGGTTTTAACCTATAGGCATTTAGCGTGTCGTTTGGTTTTGAATGGGATTTTAATGCGACACGATATGTTATGACATGTAGGTACCTCCGTGTGAACTTCAGAACGATAAGCAAGGGCATGGCGATACCGACTTCGGCAAGCAAAGATCAATGTGAGTAGATATATATCTACGGGGGAAGTCGGGTGGATGGCGTATAGCACCCCCGCAGTTCGTAGTGTAGCCTATGATATATTATAGTTATATATGATTATGTGTTATGTGAAACATGGATAGTTAGCAAAGTAAGATTTAGGAGATCATGGGTTAAATTTTAGTGTAATTGGATGATAGTGTCGTTAGCTAGTTTTTAGTCGCGAAACCTTAGAATAAGGTACACGCGCACACACATGCATACATTTTATTTTCTTGTTCGTATATGGGGTTATGTGTGTGTGTGTGTGCGCGCGCATATATATATATATATATATATATACACACACCCACACACACACACACACATATACATGGATAATGAGGATAGTATATGGTACATGGAGATGAGTCGGTGTGATTGGGCATGATGCCACAAGATCGATGACGTGACTTGGATTGTATTATGAGATACAACATGAGATTTTAGCGGATCATTTAGCGATGTGTTTTCATACACACACAGATATATGTTGATGGTATCAGTATGTACTAGACTTTAGACCAGTACCCTTATTTTGGATATGATGATGACGATACCAGGTAAATAATGAGATAAATGTGATAGTTGACCCGTACCCAGATTTGGGATGCCGTACGATAGATTTACCGTACGAGCTATAATTATGATGATAGATCCGCACTCTTGACTCGAGGATGTCATATTATATATATTGTATCGTACGTGATACTATTGAGGCGGGATCACCGACTACTAGATATATATATAAATATTGACTCATACTTAGGTGGTTTTCCTTACCCTTTCGATTAGTCTGTTAGTTTAGTCCTGTAGTTTACTTAGTAGATGTTAGACTGGGCTCGAGTCATACCTATTTCCAAAACTAACGAATCGTAAGTATTATAAAGACAGGCCAAGGGATACTATGGATATTTCAAAGGGCATACCTTTTCTTAAAAACACTGTAGCCTCTATTTTCTAAACACCACGATTCGTGTTATTTCAAATGCCAAACTGTATGAATCATATTTATAAATGTATATTCTTATATGTTGCGTTATTATTCATGTTCCGCATATTCTTGTTGTTCGCATCGTATTGCATGCTTAGTTGTGTTTTCATTAGTTGTTATAAAATCATGCTGTCAGGACACCAACACCATTACCGATGATGCGTATGCTCCACGTACACCTGCTTGCCGGCTCACACACATCATCATCGATAATTGCCATGTCACGTACACCTTAGAGAATATTATTTCATTGACATACCTTGTTAGCTGATAGTTCCAATATGTTATTGCTTTCATTTGCTAGTTTAATTATTGCATTCCTTGCTTTATATCCGATGCATTCATTTATTTATTGTCATGCAATATTATAGAACTTTATGCCGGTATTTCATTGTTTATTTACCCTTGAGATTGGGATTTCGGATTTCCATGAGATTTCTGGATTTGAAGAAACCGCAAAGATTTTATAAACTTATTATCATTTTAAAGATAGAAAATTGCAGTTTTATCATGATATGATTTGAGAGGAGTCCACCATGAGTTTTCTCGGCTCTTGAGTGATATCATACACCCGATTCGAGGAAGAGGAACCGTCTGTGGGTGTATGGTGGACCCGGTGCGGTACCCCAGGGCAAGATGGTCGCAGGTGATGGTGTTGAGCCTGGCAGGGGAGCACTACCGACCGGTGATTTTATTGTGACTCGACGGATATCCGGAGGATACCGATCGGAGTATAGGCCAGTCCGGATTGCCGGAGCCTGAGGTATTGAGATTTGATGTTACGGGCCAGACCGGATTGCCGGAGCCTAAGATATTGAGATAGCGAGATATATATCTTATGTCGATGCCAGACATTGATTCTCTATTGATTTCATTGATGATACTCGATTTTTATACAGTAATCTCACTGAGATAAGAAAACAGTTTTCTCATTTAGATGTATTCTATTTTCATTCATTCATACATCATATATATGATATGTTGTTACCTGAGGCACTGACACGAGCACTTGGTATTACACTTATGTATAGATGTTTACCCTTGCCATTATATTATGCTTCAAGCTACTTTATTTTGAGGATATATTATCGCATGACCTAGGATTGAGTCATACATACGATTTCTGCTCGGTGATGTTTTCTACTCACGAGTTGACAACTCACCCCCGTTGTGCCACAGTTTCTTGCAGGTTTTGCCGTACAGGTTTCTTGGCGGCTTTGCTGGCATACTGCTTCTTTCCAGGTGATTGCTTTGGTAGGTGGGTTCACTCACATCATGACCACCATTGTACTTTATTTTATTCAGTTGTATCTAGTAAACTCCATCAACCAGACTTGTATATTTTATAGACTTAGAAGACCAGTATGTTTATTCTTTCGACCTTAAAGTCGCGCTTGTATTATTATGATTTTCTGGTGGATATTGGTTTTCTTCTGAGTTTTTATCCTCGCCCTTCGGCTTTGTATATTATATTGCTTGCGTGGTTGTGACCGCCAATTGGCGAAGAGCTAGCTTCCGCTTGGGGATGCCTTTTATCATTTATGTATATGATTCATGTTGTACCCTTTTGGGGCCAGTATAGGAAACTCTGCCGAAATCTTCAGAAAAGACTTGAGGTTTTAAAAATGCAATACTTCGGCTTATGTTGTTAAACTACATGCTTTAAAACTAAACTTTTCCTTCTTTCTTCTTTTAAATGGTTTAGATTTATGGGATTTTGGCTTACTTGAATTAGATGGGGTCCTATAGACTTCATATGATTCAAGTTCCAGTCACGTGCCATTTCGGGTCGTGACAAAGTTGGTATCAGAGCCGGTCCCTCAAAAGTAGGTCTGTGGTTCGAGGACGAACCATTGTTCTAAGGGGGGAATGTAATACCCCAGGTGGAGTTGGGGATGAATACCACCTATCCCGTGAGAAGTGAGATGTTATCCGGTATCGAGGTGGGGATGTAACCGATACGGATGCACACGGGGACTCACCAGAACAATAGGGAGGCGGATTTCGACATCAACCTACAATATCACGCAAGGAAGGTGAATGTAGTACCTGATGCCCTTAGTCGCCAACCATTAGCAATGAATTTCACCGCCCAGTGTAAGCTTCAACAGGAATTGCATCAGATGGAGATTGAAGCAGTCATTCCAGGTAACGCTTCAAGCTTGATGAATTTACAAGTTCAATCTACCATTGTCAATCAGATCAAAGCAGCTCAAGTAAGTGATGCTAAGTTGCAAAAGATCAGAGAACAAGTAGAGAATGGACTCATAATAGACTTCATCATCCATGAAGACGGATCTTTGAGATACGACAGCAGATTATGTGTACCAAAAAGTTTTGTTCAGGAAGAGTTAATGAAAGAAGCCCACAGCTCTCCCTACTCAGTACACCCTGGAGGTACAAAGATGTACAAAGATCTACGTCAGAATTACTGGTGGCATGGAATGAAGCGTAAAGTAGCAAGAAGCGTCGCTAAATGCTTGGTGTGTCAGCAAGTAAAGGCTGAACATCACAGAACTGCTGAATTACTTCAACCGTTACCAATCCCAGAATGGAAGTGGCAACACATCACAATGGATTTTGTGACTGCACTTCCTCGCAGCACAAAGGGTAACGATGTGGTATGGGTTATTGTGGATCGACTCACAAAATCGGCTCATTTCATTCCATTTCGAGTTGGCCAATCTACTAAGACATTAGCAAAGAAGTACATGGAGGTAAGAATCTAAGTAAGATTTAAACTCTTCAAAATGTACTATCTCTGATACACATGAACTCTGTTTACCGCCGGAAACCGGGAAGACGAACGTCTTGCCTGAATCCGGGGGAAGATGCTAATAGGTGCTATCCGTCCACCTCTCCGAAGATGCCAAGTTGATTTATGGCACCGTGTGTCGAAGGTTTAAACGGATGCGGCCGATGTAGCAGACTTCGTCAGATTCCCCCTCGTTTGAGGGTTTTTTTTATTGTGGGAACGCTCTTCCCTGCAGGCGCAAGCCCCTGCAGTTAATTACGCTACCGCATCGCGGTAACAATTTTCTCCTTCTCCAGATGGTCACTTCGTGTCGTGGGTGTTTGTTTTGTTTGTGGTTGCCCGTGGATTGTATACGGAGACTAATTTATGTTGTCGCCCGTAGGACGTGGATTAGTCCAAATCCGTATATTCTTAGATTTGGGTTTGGGGGTTTGGTTTAAGGATACGTTAGCCTCGTTTGAGACTAAGATCAACTTAAACGTTTGTTAAGGATACGTTAGCCTCATTTTAGACTAAGATCTACTTAACGGAATCATTTAGATCCAACAAGAGAGCATTTGGACTCTATTGTTTAGTTTAGAGACATTGCGGTCGATTAGTTTAAGGACATTACGGTCCAATATTAGCTTAAGGACATTACAGTCCAAGTTTAAGGACATCATAGTCCGTGAGTTTAAGGACCCCACAGTCCGGTTTAGAGACATCGTAGTCTATAGGGTTTAAGGACATCGTAGTCCATAAGTTTAAGGACCCCACAGTCCGGTTTAGAGACATCGTAGTCTATAAGGTTTAAGGACATAGTAGTCCATGAATTTAAGGACCCCACAGTCCGTAGAAATGTGTGGTTGTCGGGACCCGTAACCTCTCTGAAGACGTTGAAGGATTACAACGACAGATATCAGAGGAGTAAAGAGATGTACGCTCGAACCGGATGTAGATTGATTGGAAAATCTATAGCCCAGTTTAGGACTAAGATTTGTTGAACATTCGTGAGCAGATGTGCTCAGTTCAATATAAGTTGAGGACTTACGGCCAATGTTGGGATAAGTCCAATTAAAATGTTTAACACTTTATTGCTCTGGCCGTTGAGCCTTTATTTGGGTTTGGCCCTTTTAATAATGCTAAGCATTGGGTTCTCACATCTTTTGTCTTGTATTGAATGCATAGCATTCATCAGAACAATGTGTGTTCTGACAGTGCGCCACGTGGTGCGCCAGGCGCTTTGCGCCAATCAAAGAGCGCATAGTGCTTCTTTCAGGTAGTGCATACGAAGATGACACGTTTCGCGCTTAGCGCTAAGCGCTAGTTTATTAGCGCATTACGCTTTTAATTTATGAGCACTTTGCGCTGATTTAATGGTGCACCAGTGAGTGACACGTGGCGTGTTTGGCGCTGAATGCCGGTCCATAGGCGCAGTGCGCTGTCTCAGAAGCGCAAAGCGCAAGCTGTGTCTATGGTTGACACGTGGCATGTTTTAGCGCTGAGCGCTGGTCCAATGAGCGCAAAAATGCGGTTCTTGAGTGCAAGGCACTTTTCAGTAGCGCAAAGCGCATTTGATCAAATTTATGATCAGAGAACAAGTTTATGTTCTCCTTTTAAAGGAGGCATTGCCTCAAGGTTCAAGAACAAAAGTTCTTATTTATAAAACGGCACTGCCTTTGTAGATCAAGGATATATGAATGAAGTAAATACTTCTTCTTTTTGTTTTTATAATAAGATCTTTTGATCTTTTTTATATCAAAGACCTTGGTTTTTTATAGATCTATGATCTTTTTTAGAAGATAGTTCTTCTTTTCATGAGATGATTTCATCTCTGTGTCCAAGAATCATGTTCTTTACCTTGAAGAAATGATCTTCTTTTGCTAAAAGCTTGCTGTTCACTCTTTGAGTTTTCTCAAAGTTTGTAGGGAGGTTTCTCTATATCAGACTTTAAGTCTTTGGGCCTTTATATAGGGCAAATTGATTTGTTGAATCAGTTAAAAAGATCTTTGTCTGATTGATTTGGGAATATTTCCCACCGTTGGATCTTTGATCCTAAAGCTTCTGTTTTGCAGAAGATAATTTTCTTGTTTTAATAAGATTGGAAAGATCTTTCCATAACAGAATTTTAATTCTGATTAATTAATAATTTATTATTAGATCTTTTGATCTATCGGTGGGGAATTTTTAATTCCAGCGCTGCGCACCTTGGGCGAGCGCATCTACGTTCGACACGTGGCGTGCAGCACAGAGCATAGCGCAACTGCGCTAGCGCACCCGTTGTAACAACCGAGCCCAATTCTATTAGTTTCTGTTACCGTATGAATGGTGTATGGTATTTATTTCTTTGATCCTACTTGACCGTTGTTAGTTATAAATTTTACCCGACAATTCATTTCTGCATATAACAATTTAAGGCATCTAAAATAAAATTAAAAATATTCGTCATGGCATGCTTGACACCCCTAACCCTGTTGTAGCGTCCGTGCATCGTGTTCTCGTCCCGTTCAGTGAAACGGGCGAGTTTGGACGGCTACACGCACGTACGTGTGTCCTTTTTGGGGGTATGCTTTTTGATTGTAAAATACTTCATTTTAAATTTTGGATCCCGCCTAAAATTTTCTTATTTCAATTTCAAATTTTTGGACCCGAACCGGGCGCAATTTGGAAATATTTTACTTTGTGCCAAATCCCAATTCCTAATATTTTTTACCGTCGATTATATTTAAAATATAACCCTCAGAATATTTTCTTTCCCAAATTTTTTTTATTAGATTTCCCCCCTAACCGATTCTATAACCCAACAAATCTTTCAGCCAATCATCTTCTTTCTAAAACCCCTGGGCCCCACCATTTCCGTTCTCTCTCTCGCTTTCTCTCTCTTTCTCTCTCTTCTCCCTTTCTCTCTCCGTCAAATAAATCCAAACTTCTCTCTCCTCCCCAATTCTCTCTCCTCTCGATCTCTTTCCTCTCTCTATCTCCCTCCCCTCTCTCTCCTCTCGCAATCCCTCTCTCTTTCTCTCCCCGTCTCTCTCTCTCTCCCTATATCTCTCTCTCTCCTCTATATATATATTTCTCCCCCCTCAATTTCTTTTTCCTTCAACGAACCCACCTCGCGAGAAGCCCTAGCCGCCTCGCCCTTCGCCGCAGTAGCCCAACGCCGACGCCATCACTACCGGCCTTGTCGTCTCCTCGCCCTCGTCACATCCACATCCACCTCTTCTTCCTCCTTCATCAACTCCCCGTGCACCCTGCACCGGCAACCGCGGCCACCTGCACACCGCCTGCACCTCGTGGGATCGCCGCCGGCGATCTCGATCCGTCCCCCCCGGCCTCGTGCATCCCTCGGTGAGTGTCTTCTTCTCCTTCTCCTCTCCTCCTCTCTTCTCCTTTCTTCTTCTTCTTCTCGGTTCATGTTTTCTTGATCTGTAGGTTTCCGTCGCTGTCGTCGTAGGCCGACCACCGGAGCTCCGTCGACATGATCGGCGACCACAACCTCCCCACAGATCCTCGTGAGCACCCCCTTCTCTGTCCTCCTTCCCTTCTTCTTTATTTTCTTTTCTTTTCTTGTTGCATTCTTGATCGTTCACTGTTTTTGTACCTCGCCGGAATCCGGCCGTGCCGGCGACGCGTCTCGACGATCCAGCGAGATACCCTGACCTGTGTGGTTCCACTGTTCGTCGTTTGGGTCCTTTCCGTGAACCGTGCGCCCGTCGCGAGTTTTCCCCGCCGACGTTTAACGTTCCGTTTTCCCGATTCGCGACCCGTCGAGGCAAGTACACCTTGCTACATGCTAAATAATATTTACATATACATTGATAACACCCTAAACCTGCAGTTTAACCTTAGGACTATAATTTCCCATTTCGTGTGCAATGTCGTGTTATATCATTTTATCTTCTAAGCTTGAAACCTACCGTCTGCAATTACTATATTAAACCTAATAACCACATTTACATGTTTTAATCACACTTTCACTATTGACGTAGCATATGGCACTTTCTCTATAGTTTTACTTCATTCGGACACTCGTGTACATTTAACCTGTATTAACTGTGATTTCATCCATTGAACCTATATATATATATATATATATATATCATTGAATCCATAAGATTCTTAAACTGGTTAACATGATTTAACGGCCCTAACTGTCATATTGTATTCTTATAATGTTGATAACACCTCTGAAACACAATTGATAACTGTGCTGCTAATTAATCGAAGCTTCTTTATTGTTTAATTCGTTGCTTAAATTTATGTTGTTGATGACCATGCTTGATTATGTAACTGAGTATGAGCACACCCATGATATCGTTTACATCTTGACCTGACTTGCTACATACATATTGATTGACCCGACATGGTACCATATACTGCTTGACTTGACCTGATGTACCATGACCTGACCCGTTACTTGATCTTGTGCCTAATGCCAACAATCTGACTTGTAGTCCTCATTAACCGTTCCTGTTGTCTATCCAGACAAACCTGTTTACCTGATCCTGTGTTGGCATTAGTTCTTGATTACGGGATACCTGACTTGACATACACATATAACTTGGGGGTATGGGGAAATCAAAGGTGAAACCTGACTTGTAACTCAACAGTTCGCTACTTGTTCTGATCAGTTTTAGAGGCTAGGCCAGCCTTGGAATGATGCTGCTGACATCATTCATCTATACACATTCCTGTTTAGTGCCTAGCGGCATGTCTCGGTTTCAACCCGAGAATCTGGGCCGTGGTCCCGGGTATGTACGGGATACTATTGAGTTACATCGATGATTCATCAATTTGCTTTGAAAGACTTTAGAACAGAAAACCTGATAAAACAGTTTAGTTTACCCACTGCACTGCTCTGATTTATATTATTGTTACCCTTGCTTTATTCATGTTTATATTCGCATTGCCTGTTACCCTGTTTATATGTTATTACTTGATGACTTGACGCGCTGACGTCTGGGTTTTGCATGGCCCAGATTCTGTACCGCTGTTGCAGTCCGAGCAGGAGTACTTCAGCCAACAGGCTGAGCTGTGAGTGTCAGCAGTAGTTAGTTTTTCTTTCCTGCATTTTTATTCCTGATGTGAGCCCGCATTATGGGACATACATTCCAGTTATTTTGTATTGGATCTTTCGCTTCCGCATTTTATTATTCTTGACTCATGTTATCTTGGATTATGGACATGTTTTAGATAGTTTTATTTTGTTCTTGATATCTCTACAGCCGTAATGTAACTGTGGATGGATACTTCCTACCCACAGGTAGCATGGTTGGCTATGTCACGTGCCCATTTTAGCGTACTCTTGGAAGCGGGGCGTGACATGGTTCTTTTGGTATCAGAGACATAGGTTAGTCGGGTTGATTCTTTTTGTAGTTTGGTATTGTACCCAATACACGAATCAGAATACCCGTGTTTAGGAAACATGTCCTGCCACCTTGCCGTTTACCGTTCTTGAATCAAGCTCTTCCTGGTTATATCTTCTACGACGTGCAAACTTCCTTTGCATATCGACTCGAAACCTGATTCCTTGTTATCTCTAGGAGTTAGGCGACTTGGGTGGAGTTATGCAATTGTGGCTATGATACCGCGGCATAGTTACAATGCGGCACTCTATTTAAGTAACTTGGAGTTCTAGCCTTGATCTATATTTTGAATCTATCATCATACTAATGTTGGATGTTTTGATTTCAGGAATATGGCAGGTAAGAATTTGAAGACGTACCAAAGGCGTGTGGACGAAGCCGCCATGCTTAGAGTGATAAGGGGAATGCTGGAGAATCAAAAGAAACAGACCGAGCTGATCCAGCAGCAAGCGGAATCGTTTAAGGAAGGTTTTCAGATCGTTCAGCAGTCTGTTAACAATGTTGGAGCTAAACCAGTTAACCGAGTAGGGACCGTAGCAGATTTCAGGTGTTTGGGGCCGTCTACATTTACTGGTTTGGAGGAGCCGTTGCCAGCGGAGCAGTGACTAGTTGACATAGAGAACTTGCTTATTGCGGCACAGATTCCAGATGAGAAAAGAGTTGATGTGGTACGCATTCAGTTAGTGGACTACGCCCGAGAATGGTGGCTTGTGGAGGAGAACCGCTTGCCCAAGCCGATCAAGTGGGCGGATTTTTCGAAGAGTTTCCTAGAGAAGTTCTTCCCGCGGACTGCACGGGAGGAAATGGAAGAGAAGTTCATTAGGCTAAGGCAGAATGGAGCACCCGTAGATGTGCATGCAGCAGAATGGAAAAGACTCAGTAGATTCGCTGGACCTTTAGTTGCCAACGATGCAGACAGGGCACGGAGGTTCATGCGCAGCTTGGATGTGGACAACCAGAGGCAGATTGTCTCCCTGGGTTTGACCACTTTCTCACAAGTACTTGGGGCAGTCCGAGAGCATCAGAGTTTATCTGGGATGAAGGGGAGTTTGCACCAGACAACAGTTGTGGTAAGGAAGCCAGCATTTGTACCAAACCAAGCTCATGATCGCAGAGGTATTCCAGTGGACCGTCGAGGCGTAGCACCCATGAAGAAGCCTGTTGTCATCAATCGAAGAAAGAGCATGACTTGTAACTACTGCAATTTACCTGGCCACGTGCAAAAGGATTGTCAAAGGAGGCTGGGACTCTGTTTGGTTTGTGGAGCGGTAGATCATGCTGTCAACGCTTGTCCGTCGAAGCTTCGTACGAGGGATGATATTCAGAAGCCTCCGCAGAGACAGTTCCAGGGACAGAAACAGCTGACTCAAGGACCTAATCAGGCTCGAGCTTTTACCTTGACAGCTAAAGAAACTAAGGCGTCTGTAAAGGTTGTTTCAGGTACTCTACTCGTTTATGGTTTTCCCGCATTAGCGTTATTTGATTCTGGTGCATCCAATTGTTTTATGTCATCCAAGTTTATAACTACACACTCGATTGCCTGCACGACCCTGTCTAGTTTCTGGGACATACACACTGGGAATAGGAAAATCATAACTAGTAGGAAATGTAAAGATTGTACAGTTGTTGTATGCGGACGGGAGCTTTTTGCAGATTTCTTGGTGATTGATACGGGCAGCTACGAGGTCGTCTTGGGAATGGATTTTCTTGGCACTTTCCACGCTCACATTGATTGTAGGGCAAGGAAAGTAATTTTCCAGATTCCCGGACATCCCGAGTTTAGCTTCACTGGAGGAAGCAGTTCTGTTGGGCCAGTCAAGTTTAGGGCTAGGCCGACAAACAATATTCTTGCATCAATGGAAGTTGATAAAAGTGAAGAGCCAGCTGTTGTTCGTGATTTTATGGACGTGTTTGAAGATATATCGGGTTTACCGCCGAAGCGAGACGTGGAGTTCGCAATTGATCTTATTCCTGGTGCAGCGCCAGTATCCAAAGCGTATTATCCAATGGTACCAGTAGAGTTGGAAGAAGTCAAGAAACAGGTTGCTGAAGTGCTTGAGAAGGGTTGGATTCGAAGCAGTAAGTCGCCTTGGGGAGCTCCAGTTCTTCTAGTGAAGAAGAAGGATGGCACAAGAAGGATGTGCATCGACTATTGAGAATTAAACCGGGTGACTATTAAGAACAAGTACCCGATCCCTCGCATTGGCGAACTTTTCGAGTAGCTTAGTGGCGCGAGGGTATTCTCGAAGATGGATTTGCGATCCGGATATCATCAGGTCCGAGTGAAAGCAGAAGATATTTGCAAGACAGCGTTCCGAACTCGGTATGGACATTACGAATACTTAGTGCTGCCCTTCGGAGTAACGAATGCACCGGCAATATTCATGGACTTGATGAACCGAATCTTTTCACCATTCTTGGACCAGTTCATTGTGGTGTTCATTGACGATATTCTGGTTTACTCAAAGAGTTTTGAAGAGCATACTGAGCATTTGAAGATCGCGCTGCAGACGCTGAGATAAGAGAAATTATATGCGAAGATGAGTAAGTGCGAGTTTTGGCTGGAAGAAGTAAAGTTTTTGGGGCATGTTGTGTCTGGCGATGGAATCGTCGTCGATCCCGAAAAGATTACAGCAGTTCATGATTGGCCGATTCCAAAGAATGTTGCGGAGATAAGAAGCTTTCTTAGACTCGCTGGATATTACAGAAGATATGTGGAGAACTTTGCTCGTCTGGCGGAGCCGTTAACCAAGCTTACGTGCAAGGAGGTACCTTTTGTATGGACGGACAAATGTGCGTTTGAGACGTTGAAGCAAAAATTGATAACCGCCCCTATTCTGACCGTGCCAGACAATTCCGGAGGATTGGTGATTCACAACGACGCATCTGGGAAAGGATTGGGATGTGTTTTGATGCAGCATGGGAAGGTTGTAGCGTACGCATCGAGACAGTTGAAGACCCATGAGAAGAATTACCCAACTCATGACTTGGAGCTTGCAGCTGTGATTTTCGCTTTGAATATTTGGAGACACTACCTTTTAGGCGAAAGGGTCGAAGTTTTCACGGATCATAAGAGCTTGAAGTATGTGTTCATGCAGAAGGAGCTTAATATGAGGCAACGTAGATGGTTGGAGCTGATGGCTGACTACGATCTTGATCTTAAGTACCATCCGGGGAAGGTTAATGTCGTGCCGGATGCGCTTAGTAGGTTACCAGCAATTCAGGTGTTAACTACGCAGAAGGAGCTCGTTGAAGATTTTCGAAGATTTTACTTGGAGGTTGTGCTACCGCATTCTACGGGACAGTTGATGCAGCTGCAAGTACATTCATCGTTGATCAAGAATATTAAAGCAGCACAATTGCAGGATCCTAGACTGCAAAAGTTTCGAGAACAGGTTGAAGCTGGACTACGAACAGATTTATTGATCCACGAAGATGGTTCGTTGAGGTATGGTAGCCGTTTGTGTGTGCCAAAGGGAGATATTCGTGAAGAGCTTATAAAAGAAGCACGCAGTTCAGCTTATTCTGTACATCCAGGAGGCACAAAGATGTACCGAGATATTCGAAAGCATTTCTGGTGGGAAGGCATGAAACGGGAGATTGCTCACTTTGTGGCAAAGTGCTTGGTGTGTCAGCAAGTTAAGGCTGAACATCAAAGGGTTGCAGGTTTATTGCAACCACTTCCGATTCTTCAGTGGAAGTGGGAACATATAACCATGGATTTCGTGACGGCTTTACCGCGGAGTCCAAAAGGCAACAATGCTGTATGGGTGATTATTGATCGTTTGACCAAGGCAGCCCACTTCATTCCTTTTCGGGTTGGTCAATCAACAGAAACTTTGGCGGAGCGGTACATGCAGGAGATTGTAAGATTGCATGGAGTACAGGTGAGCATCGTGTCAGATCGTGACACTCGGTTTTTATCACACTTTTGGCGGAGTTCACAGGAAAGTTTGGGGACTCGATTGAAGTTTAGCACAGCTTATCATCCTCAAACTGATGGTCAGTCGGAGAGAACGATCCAAACTCTTGAAGATATGTTGAGGGCATGCATGTTGGACTTCAAGGGTTCTTGGGAGGACCATCTACATTTGGTGGAGTTTTCTTACAACAACAGTTTCCAGGCAACTATCCAGATGGCTCCGTTTGAATCCTTCTATGGTCGCAAATGTCGTTCACTTGTTTGCTGAGACGATGTCGGTGAACGAAGATTATTGGGACCAGATTTGGTTGTGCAGACAGTTGAGAAGGTTAACACTATCAGAAGTCATATGAAAGCAGCTCAAGACCGACAGAAGAGTTGGGCGGATACGTCGAGAAGACCTCTAGAGTTCGCCGTGGGTGATTTGGTATTCTTGAAGATATCACCGACTAGAGGGGTGATTCGTTTTGGAAGTCGAGGAAAGCTCAGTCCTCGATTCGTTGGACTCTTTGAGATCTTGGAGCGTGTTGGTGAGGTAGCGTATCGTTTGGCGTTACCGCAGTCCTTGGCGAATGTGCACGATGTTTTTCACGTATCTCAACTCCGTAGGTATGTTCAAGATGAAACGCACGTATTGGATCATTCGGAGCTAACAGTACGAGAAGACTTGACTTTTGAGGAGCGACCGATTGAAATCGTGGATCGAAGGGAAAAGGTTCTTAAGAACAAGGTGATCCCTCTTGTGCTTGTTTCTTGGGGTAATCGCTCGCATGGAGAGTCCACTTGGGAACGGGAAGATGAAATCCGACAGAAATTTCCTCATCTTTTCTTGTAGTTATTTGTTGTCTATCTTTGTATTCTTGGAATTTCGAGGACGAAATTCTTTTGTAGTTGGGTATAATGTAACAACCGAGCCCAATGCTACTAGTTTCTGTTACCGTATGAATGGTGTATGGTATTTATTTCTTTGATCCTACTTGACTGTTGTTAGTTATAAATTTTACCCGACAGTTCATTTCTGCATATAATAATTTAAGGCATCTAAAATAAAATTAAAAATATTCGTCATGGCATGCTTGACACCCCTAACCCTGTTGTAGCATCCGTGCATCGTGTTCTCGTCCCGTTCAGTGAAACGGGCGAGTTTGGACGGCTATGCACACGTACGTGTGTCCGTTTTGGGGGTATGCTTTTTGATTGTAAAATACTTCATTTTAAATTTTGGATCCCGCATAAAATTTTCTTATTTCAATTTCAAATTTTTGGACCCGACCCGGGCGCAATTTGGAAATATTTTACTTTGCGCCAAATCCCAATTCCTAATATTTTTTACCGTCGATTATATTTAAAATATAACCCTTAGAATATTTTCTTTCCCAAAATTTTTTTATTAGATTTTCCCCCCTAACCGATTCTATAACCCCACAAATCTTTCAGCCAATCATCTTCTTTCTAAAACCCCTGGGCCCCACCATTTCCGTTCTCTCTCTCACTTTCTCTCTCTCTTTCTCTCTCTTCTCTCTCCGTCGAATAAATCCAAACTTCTCTCTCCTCCCCAATTCTATCTCCTCTCGATATCTCCCCTCTCTCTATCTTCTCCTCTTTCTCCTCTCGCAATCCCTCTCTCTCTTGCTCTCTCCCCGTCTCTCTCTCTCTCTCTCCCTATATCTCTCTCTCTCTCCTCTATATATATATTTCTCCCGCCTCAATTTCTTTTTCCTTCAACGAACCCACCTCGCAAGAAGCCCTAGCCGCCTCGCCCTTCGCCGCAGTAGCCCAACGCCGACGCCATCACCACCGGCCTCGTCGTCTCCTCGCCCTCGTCACATCCACATCCACCTCTTCTTCCTCCTTCATCAACTCCCCGTGCACCCTGCACCGGAAACCGCGGCCACCTGCACACCGCCTGCACCTCGTGGGATCGCCGCCGGCGATCTCGATCCGTCCCCCCCGGCCTCGTGCATCCCTCGGTGAGTGCCTTCTTCTCCTTCTCCTCTCCTCCTCTCTTCTCCTTTCTTCTTCTTCTTCTCAGTTCATGTTTTCTTGATCTGTAGGTTTCCGTCGCTGTCGTCGTAGGCCGACCACCGGAGCTCCGTCGACGTGATCGGCGACCACAACCTCCCCACAGATCCTCGTGAGCACCCCCTTCTCTGTCCTCCTTCCCTTCTTCTTTATTTTCTTTTCTTTTCTTGTTACGTTCTTGATCGTTCACTGTTTTTGTACCTCGCCGGAATCCGGCCGTGCCGACGACGTGTCTCGACGATCCAGCGAGATACCCTGACCTGTGTGGTTCCACCGTTCGTCGTTTGGGTCTTTTCCGTGAACCGTGCGCCCGTCGCGAGTATTCCCCGCCGACGTTTAACGTTTCGTTTTCCCGATTCGCGACCCGTCGTGGCAATTACACCTTGCTACATGCTAAATAATATTTACATATACATTGATAACACCCTAAACCTGCAGTTTAACCTTAGGACTATAATTTCCCATTTCGTGTGCAATGTCGTGTTATATCATTCTATCTTCCAAGCTTGAAACCTACCGTCTGCAATTACTATATTAAACCTAATAACCACATTTACATGTTTTAATCACACTTTCACTATTGACGTAGCCTATGGCACTTTCTCTATAGTTTTACTTCATTCGGACACTCGTGTACATTTAACCTGTATTAACTGTGATTTCATCCATTGAACCTATATATATATATATATATATATCATTGAATCCATAAAATTCTTAAACTGGTTAACATGATTTAACGGCCATAACTGTCATATTGTATTCTTATAATGTTGATAACACCTCTGAAACACAATTGATAACTGTGCTGCTAATTAATCGAAGCTTCTTTATTGTTTAATTCGTTGCTTAAATTTATGTTGTTGATGAACATGCTTGATTATGTAACTGAGTATGAGCACACCCATGATATCGTTTACATCTTGACCTGACTTGCTACATACATATTGATTGACCCGATATGGTACCATATACTGCTTGACTTGACCTGATGTACCATGACCTGACCCGTTACTTGATCTTGTGCCTAATGCCAACAATCTGACTTGTAGTCCTCATGGACCGTTCCTGTTGTCTATCCAGACAAACCTGTTTACCTGATCCTGTGTTGGCATTAGTTCTTGATTACGGGATACCTGACTTGACATACACATATAACTTGGGAGTATGGGAAAATCAAAGGTGAAACCTGACTTGTAACTCAACAGTTCGCTACTTGTTCTGATCAGTTTTAGAGGCTAGGCCAGCCTTGGAATGATGCTGCTGACATCATTCATCTGTACACATTCCTGTTTAGTGCATAGCGGCATGTCTCGGTTTCAGCCCGAGAATCTGGGCCGTGGTCCCGGGTATGTACGGGATACTATTGAGTTACATCGATGATTCATCAATTTGGTTTCAAAGACTTTAGAACAGAAAACCTGATAAAACAGTTTAGTTTACCCACTGCACTGCTCTGATTTATATTATTGTTACCCTTGCTTTATTCATGTTTATATTCGCATTGCCTGTTACCCTGTTTATATGTTATTACTTGATGACTTGACGCGCTGACGTCTGGGTTTTGCATGGCCCAGATTCTGTACCGCTGTTGCAGTCCAAGCAGGAGTACTTCAGTCAACAGGCTGAGCTGTGAGTGTCATCAGTAGTTAGTTTTTCTTTCCTGCATTTTTATTCCTGATGTGAGCCCGCATTATGGGACATACATTCCAGTTATTTTGTATTGGATCTTTCGCTTCCGCATTTTATTATTCTTGACTCATGTTATCTTGGATTATGGACATGTTTTAGATATTTTTATTTTGTTCTTGATATCTCTACAGCCGTAATGTGACTGTGGATGGATACTTCTTACCCACAGGTAGCATGGTTGGCTATGTCACGTGCCCATTTTAGCGTACTCTGGGAAGCGGGGCGTGACACCCGTATTTGACACGTGGCGCGCAGCGCATAGCGCCGGATCTGAAGCGTTGCTTCAACAGAGGTGTCTTTTCACCTCTCTTTTTAAGTCAAACTTGTGTTCTCCAGAACTTTCATTTCCCAACTCTTGGAAATAGCTCCACCGTGCACAAAGTTTTCTGTGCCTAGTCTTTATGACTCGAAGCAAAGCTTCTTTCTTTTCTCATCTCCAAAGAACTCTCTCAATTATGGCTTGTAACCGCCCACATGCTCATCGACAACCGTGGGAAGTGCCCATTCAGGACATTGTTCTTCGTTTTGCTGCGTGCTTAGTAGATCCTTCTCTTACGGATGACCAATGCGTCGCAGCGTTGTACGAGCTCTTGACTCGTGTATGGTCTCCTCTCCCCCATACTCTATTTGGCTTCGGATGATCCTTGCGTCTGTGCTCGCTGATATTCCCCCTCCTCTGGCAGAGATGTCCTCGGCAATGCTTGATGCTGCTGAAGACATGATCGAGTGCTTCTTCGAGGCACATTTGATCACTGAAGCCCTGAGGGATTGCTCTGTCCACTTGCTGAGCCAGATACGGGCTCGTCGGGTCATTATCTCCACTTTCTCTGGTGAGTGCGGCGTTGATCGATGGATGGCTACTCCTCGAGAGGATCGCCGTTTCGATATGGTGGAGAAGACGGAGTGGGAACTGGACAATCTCCTCCTTAGCTTTGCGAACCCCTGTCCTTTTGATCCCATGTTTGGTGATCTGTTTTCAATGTAGTAATAAAAAGATGTTTTAATTAAGTATTTTATTATCCGTTAAGTGTTTTATTATCCGTTAAGTGTTTCTTTGTTTTTAATTCTTTGTCATTCCTCTGTAAGGCGTTTATGCGCTGCATAATTTAATTTTCTATAATCAGGTGCAAGTAATTCTTGCAAGGATGAAGCGCTTCTGGCGCTTAGCGTTCTCGTGCTTTGCACGTGGGCGCAATTTCAGAATCTTTGACTCTTATTGCAGGCGCATTTGATGTTAGCACTTTTCATGAAGTGTTGCTTCGCTTTCCAATCTTGGAAACAGAGCTTTGCTCTAATTTGATGTGCGCAACACAGAGCACAGCGCAACTGCGCTAGTGCACCCGTGTTTGACACGTGGCGCGCAGCGCACCTAGCGCTAGCGCACTCATGGTGCGCTGCCTAGGGCACAACGCAACTGCGCTAGCGCACCCGCGTCTGACACATGGCGCGCTTAGCACAGAGCGCTGGATCTGAAGCGTTGCTTCAATTTTTTGACTTTTGAATTTTTAAACAGAGCTTTGCTCTGATTGGGGGAAGCAGAAGCGTCGCTTCATTTCAAATCTTGGAATTTGAACAGAGTTTTGCTCTAATTGGGGAAACAAATGCCCCCCACCGTTGCGCTTGCGTGGCCCATACGTGAGTGCGGAGGGGGTAGCATCTCAGCCGTTGAATCAACTTTTGGAAGTTGAAATGGCTCCCAATGCCTATAAATAGGGCCTTTGGCCCTCTGAGATGACCACTGTTCATCTCCTTCTTGTTTTATGAGAATTTCATTCTCCCACAGAGCATAGCTCTTTTGTTTAAGAACTTTTTTAGAGTCAAAACTCTATCAGAACTTAGGTAAATTTTAAAACTTTCAATAAATTAGGGTTTTACCCATTAATAGAGCCTTGCTCTTTATAGATCTTTGATCCAAAGAAGACCCATTTAGGGTTTCAATAATAGAGCTTTGCTCTCTTCAGATCATGAGCCTGTAGATCTAATGAGATCTTTTCTTGGGGATTCTTAGCCCATGAATAGAGTTTTGCTCTTTTGAATCATGTTGATTTGTTAATTTTTGATGAAGAACTCTTAAGAGTTTTTTTTATGGATCATGAAGATCCCAGAATTTTTAATCCATAAAAATTAATTGATTTTAATTTTCTTTTCTGATGGGTTTTTCCATCATCATTACAGAGCCATGCTCTTGACCTTCTCGGGGAATTTCTTTAAATTCTCTTCATAATTGACTTTGACAGGTGTCGCTCCTGTCTGTAGAGCATCGCTCTCGAAGAGTTTAACTCCTTGACCCGAGGGGTCGCTTATTAAATGAGATTCCCTTTTTAGGATTTCCCACAAGTTCGAGTTTATTAGGTGTCATAATTAAAATTCATTTTCTCTATGGGGATACTAAGAGCCGTTTAGATCCCTGTGCCTGTTTTTAATAAGAATTTGCTTAATCAGTCTGTCCGCTAATTCTTGTTGATTTTCTTTCTTAGGAATTATGGACGCTCATATGTATGACCTCGATGAGATTATCTCTTACGGAGACATCCGCTCACTCGGCCGTTCTCAAAATTGAGAATTCACAAACGCCCAGTGTGCTGAAATCATGAGTTGCTTTGACGCGTACAATGGTCGACTGCTTCCTTGACGTTCCTCTCTCCTGAAGCTTATCGTGGGAGCGATCTGGGAAGCACTTCTTTTATTCTGTACCGGCATGCCGCTTAAGGCATTGGATGCTGCCGAAGATAAGGTGCACTCGGTGTATCTGATGGGCCTAATTTCAAAGAGAAGGCGAGACAATCTTGTCGATTTTCTGCATCAGGCTTTTCAACAGGCGGCAATACTTGCTGCCTATCGGAGGGTGGAGGACATCCGTGACGCTTTTGATCGCGAAAGAAAGCATACTAGGATGGTTCAAAAGGCCCGGAAGATTCTGGACAACACCAGTTTTGAATTCCTCAATCCATGCCCTGGATCTGAGGTTTTTCCATTGTAATCATTTTGATAGTATTTTTGTTTACTGCTTTCATAATTGTAAGAACTTTTTCGAAGTATGAATGGAAAATTCTTCATTTTAGCTTGTTTTATTTTATGTACTAAATCTTTTGCACATGCATGAACGGGTATGCCTCAAACGCTTTAATTAAATGCGAATCAAATGTTCTCCTTGTCGCTTTATGCTCCTTGCTGTGTTGTTGCCTCTGTCGATGTCGAACAAAAGTGGCTTAGTAGACAGGGTTAGGATCCTGTCGACTAAGGCTTTTGACTTCATGAGCCGTAAGGGTCTCATAAAGGTTTTTTTCTCCCTACAAGTCGTGAGGATCTCGTAGGTGCATTTCTTATTAGGAATCGTGAGGACTCCTAACTGTATGGCTTCTCGTAAGTCGTAAGGATCTTACAAGAGTATTTTCTCCTCAAAAGTCGAGAGGGCTTATAAGGGGGTTCACCGTGCAAACATATCCCTAGTCACGGATGGGACTTTGTTAGGGAAATGTTTATTCGTGCCCGTGGATTGTATACAAGGGTCAATACTGAACCGCTTGTAGGGCAATGTCGGAAGTTGTGGTGGCTGCTTAAGAACAGGTTCAGATCCCTGTAACTTAAGGCTTTCAAATCTTATGAGCCGTGAGGGTCCCATAAGAGGGTTCTCCTTACGAGTCGTGAGGATCTCGCAAGTGTAATTTCTCCTTAGGGATTGTGGGGATCCCTAAGTGTGTTGCTCCCTTATGAGTCGTAAGGATCTCAAGCAGGCGGTTTCTCCTTACAAAGTCGAGGAGACCTTGCAAGTGTATTTTTAACGAGATTGCGCCCTTTCGGGTTTTCACAAAACTCGCCGGTAACCCTGCTATTTTTACTCACGGAGCCCTTTCGGGTTTTCATCCGTACCCTTTTTGCTTATAGGCATACCGTTTTCTTTTTTCTCTTTTTTTTATATTTTTTTTGTGTCAGCTTTGGGACGCTGCAACCCACAGTAGTTTATCGACGTCTCGGTCAACAGCTAGTTTTAGGACATAGTGTTCCATCGTTAGTTTAAGGATGTTTCAGTCCGTTGTTAGTTTAAGGACGTTTCGGTCCGCATTGTTAGTTTAAGGATGTTTCGGTCAGTTGTTAAGGAAGCCGGCTACTACTTACAGAGTTTAGGCTTAGGAAGATAGCGAGCGGAAATAGTCTTCGTCATCTATCATTGACCTAGGCCGTGACTCGTCAGGCGTAATACTTTTTCAGGAAGCGACCATTTATTGGCCTGAAGGTCCTTTTGCCATGCATGTCCATGAGTAGATAGGCTCCACCCTGATAGACCTTGTCTATGATATACGGGCTTTCATAGTTCGGCTCGAATTTCCCCTGTTTGGCACGATTGGGGATCATAGGTCTTTTGACCACTAGCACGAGTTCGCCTTGGCGGAATGTCCTCGGCCTAGTCAATCTTTCGTATGAGCGCGTCATTTTTTCTATATAAGCCTCCAGATTTTGTTGCGCTATGAGCCGAGTTTCATCAAGGGCATCGTGCTCCTCAAGCCGAAGGTGAGCATTCTCTTCGTCTGTTAGCTCATAATGAACTGCCACTCGTAGCGAGGGTAGCTCTATCTCGAAGGGGAGTACCGCCTCTGTACTGAATACCAATGCGTAAGGAGTTGTGTTCGTGGCCGTTTTGAATGTAGTTCGATACGCCCAGAGAGCTTCATGAAATCTCTCGTGCCAGTCTTTCTTATTTCAGGATACCGTCTTTTTCACGATCTTCGTTAAGGTCTTGTTAAAGGCCTTAGCTAGACCGTTAGCCCGGGGATTATAGATTGTGGAGTATCTCCAGTCTATGTTATGCTATTGTGCGAAGCGACTGATCTTGTAGCTTCTGTAAGCTGGCCCGTTATCGGAGATAATCCATCGCGGAGTGCCGAACCGGTAAATGACGTGCGTCTTGAAGAAATAGAAGATATTTTCCGTCTTCACTTCTCTTAGCGATATTGCTTCTGCCCATTTGGAGAAGTAATCAGTTGTCGCCAAAATGAATCGATGTCCTCTGGACGATGCTGGTTCGATGGGGCGGATTATGTCAGTCCTCCACATTTCGATCGGCTAGCTAGCTACCGTTGGATGTAGCAGATTTGGACGCTGGTGGATAAAGTCCCCGTGAATCTGGCACGAATGGCACTGCTTCGCATATTCGAGGCAGTCTTGGATCATCGTAGGCCAATAATAACCCATCCGTTTGATCTTCAACTTCATCTTCGGCCCGGCTTAGTGAAAACCGCAGAGTCCGTCGTGGGTTTCTTGGACGACTCTCTTTGCCTCTTCACGTCTCAGGCATCTTAGCCACAGAGAATCAAATGATCTCTTATACAGAGTATCATTGACGAAAGCAAAAGACAGAGCTCGTTTCATAAGCTGATGTCTTGAGGACGCATCTTCAGGTGTTCGACGGGATTTTAAATAATCTATAAAGACATCTCTCCAATCCTCAGCCTTTTCCTGGTTTCTTACTTGTAGAGTCGTTTGCTCGGTCGCTCCCTTTTCTTCGGACGACTCCGGAGATATTTCTGCCGGTGCGAGAACCCGACGGCTTTGCACGATGATCCTCACGTTATCGACGTTCTCGTCGGCCAGTTCTTTAGCGATCTTGGCTAGTGCATCTGCCTTGCTATTTTCTGCGCAGGGTATGCTTTCCAGGGTGTAGGAAGGAATTTGGGTCAACAGTTGCTGCACCCTTTCGCCGTACTTCACCAACTCTGGTTTGCACGTTTGATAGTCGTCATTTACTTGACCAACGATCAGTTGGGAATCTCCGTATATGAAGAGGTTTTCAATTCCCATATCGATAGCAATCTCGAGACCTGCTATCAAAGCTTCATATTCGGCCTCATGTTCGTTCTCGGGTCTGTCAAGGAGAAGGCGAAGCGCATTATCCCTCCTTATGGAGTTATGAAGATGAGTCCCACCCCCGATTTGATTATAGGAGTGCGTTGTTTGCGCTTCTTCATGGAAGACTCTCCATCAAAATAAAGTTCCCACCGGGTATCACCCCCGTCGATCATGTCAAATGCATGTTCGTTTGGCAGTTCGCAATTCAAAAGAGAATCGGTAGGTATCGGATGCTCAGCGAGGAAGTCGGTGATGGCCTGGACTTTCACTGCCTTAAAAGGCCGATAAGTTATCGAGAATTCCATTAAGAGCAGGGCCCATTTACAAGGTCGCCCTGTTAATATGGCCTTCGACATCAAGTATTTGAGAGGATCCACCTTTGATATGAGATGGACCTCATGTGCCAACGCATAGTGTCTGAGCTTCGTTATTGCGAAGATCAACGCCAGGCAGTGCTTTTCAATGGGAGAGTAATTACTTTCTGCCCCCAGTAGAACTCGACTCAAGTAGTAGAGAGCTCTTTCTTTCCCTTGGTCGTTCTCTTGTGCCCACAGCGCGCCTAAAGAATCTTCAAGGGCTGTTGTGTACAGGACGAGAGGTTTTCCCTTAACAGGAGCGGCCAGTACTGGCGGATTCTGCAGGTATTGCTTGATTTCGTCCAGTGCGCCTTGGCATTTTTGATCCCAGATGAACGGGGTTCCTTCTTTCATCAGGATACTGTAAGGACGGCACTTGCCTGAGAGATTGGCTATAAATCGCCGGATATATGCGAGCTTCCCTTAGAGAGACCGCAATTGCTTGAGAGTCCTTAGCGGAGGCATTTCTATGATCGCCTTGATCTTCGACGGGTCTATCTCGATGCCTCGGTGTCGGACGATGAATCCTAGGAATTTGCCCGAGGAAACTCCGAACGTGCATTTGAGAGGGTTCATCTTCAAGTTATATTGTCGAAGGCGCTGAAATACGACCGTCAGATGCTGTAAATTGTTAGTTATATGTATGCCCTAGAGGCCATTGTTGTACATGTGATGTATATTATAATGGATGCTTGGATATATATATAGCGGACTTTCTTGCTCGATATGATAGTATGCAATTTGGTTTCACTTTATCTTAACATATTGACTTGTATTAGTTTACTGTCTTGCTCTCACATGTTGATAAAGCCCTTAGGATATGTACTCGACTACTAGGACTATGATGAGATCATACTAGTGGGGCCAGGGTAGTCAACGAGTACATCCTATAACTGTTCCTAGTCGAGGGTGTATCGAGACAGGGAATCGATACACCAGAGTAGACTAGCGTATACACATCTTGACCCATATGATGGGTGATGGATGATCCCATATCCATCGGTGTTTGACATCAAAGATGGTGTACGGGTCCTCAGTGGAGACTGGGTACACTGGACGGACTCGCCGAGAACTCCCAGATGGTATTATACCTCACGTCAGATGGCAGTTCTCCGGTGACACTGGTACAGGTTAGTCTGTAGACCCGAGATCGTCATAGAGTCTTGTATGATTCCCACTGTGCTTTGATTTCCACCTTACCATGTCTAAGAGGGCATGCAAAACGGTGGCTTTTAGGTACAATCCCGAATCACATGGAGGCAATGACCGATAGGAGGGGATTCGTCTCTCCCGGTATAGGGAGTTGATGTTGTGCTGTGTTCGATTGGCTATAACTGGAAGTCCCTGGCCAGGGATGATATGGAGATTTACTGGTAAGAATTATCAGTAGTTTCTCGACCCGTTATGAGCCTCACATCGACATGACTTATCGGTTACTGCGGTCTGACATTTACCACCCCTAGACTAGATATGCGACATATCAGACGAAAAGACCGGACTGTACGGTAGTGTTACTGATTGGATTCACAGGAGAATGTACAAGCTTGCTTGTTGATCTTCCGATCGCTCAATACCTGGGTGGCTGTTACGTTTAGCTGACCGCTTGCAGCTTGTGGGTGTTTGATATGATCATCACCTGCTATCGGCGTATTGACGATTCTTTAGAGTCCTACACAGAGGTTTCTTGACTCAGGCAAAATGGAGTAGGAACACATATGTGATATGTGCGGGACCGAGAATAATACGATATGAGATACCGTATTCTATTCTCGCGATATATGATATCGGCCGGGTATATGTGATATAGCCGGGTCATCGGATCAAGTGTTGATTCGATCGGTACATGATATATTAGTCGGTTATATGCGATATAGCCGGATTGTCGGATCAAGTGTTGATTCGATAATTTAATGTATACTTATATATGTGATATATTACATTACATTAACTAATATTAGCTCGCTTTATTGATTCATTTTCTCACCGGTTAATACATTGATATATATGCGATATATGTTAATTGTATTATTTTCTTTTGTTACAAAAATATATTATATATGTGATATATAATATTGTAACAAGTTATGATTACAAATGAAACATGTTTTGAGGAGATTAAACATGGTTAGGGTTTGATTTGGGTTAGCATTTTCATGAAGCTTCTAGAAGCTTTATGTTTTGTTTTAAGCAAAGATATTTTGTTGATATTTGTGGAGATATTTCCTAACCCAACCCAAACCCTTCACCCTAGTTAAATCTCTATAATGGTTAAGCCTTTCTTTACTTAACCATGGGTTGCAATTGTAATGAGGATAACAATTCATTCTTCATCGCAAAAGACATCATCTTCTTCTTCCTCCTTGAAAAGCTTCTAGCTTTTGTTTTTGTGATGATGATGTGTGAGAAATTGATAATAAAAGAGAGCATAATTCCTACTTCATCATCCTTATCTATTCTAGCCACTTAGATTAGGGTGTTCACTTCATTAATACTTGATTAGAGAAGTGAGAGCTTGAGTTAAGGATTCTTCAAGGTAGATCATCTTCGAAAAGGAAGACTTCAAGCAAGAATGGATCATTCAACTTTTGGAGCCTCTCTTGAGTCCGCGAGATCATGGATCGCGGCGAAGGGACTTCTACTCAGAGCTTATGAAGCGAAGGAACGGACTACAAAGGTTGTAATCTCTCTCTCTCTTAGATGTAAAGTTGTTTACATGCTTTGTTAACCCTAATTATCTAGCAAAGATCCTCGTTTTAGTTTATTCGGCACTTGAAAAATTTAAATTCGGCAAGGTTGATGCCTTGTAGACCCTTGACAGAGTGCCTAGTTACCCTACAGTGGTATCAGAGCCAAGCTAGAGCATTAGGCGACATGTAGACGAAGTTAAAAGTCCGATCGAACCCCGAAACGTCAAATGTTGACCCCTCTCTGGAAATTTCTTACAAATATGTTTTTTCTGTATTAAAAATACTCAGAAAATTAAGCAGGGAATTCTAAGAATTACTGTGAAGTACGAACCCCTAATACACTCAAGTCGCAGCGGAACCGCGGCAGGAACAAGCTTTGCGCGGCGGTTCCGCGGCCGTACTTGGGTATTAGGGACACGTATTTATAGGCAATATCCGTAGGTACTACTACATGCTTCTGGGAATTTTTAATCCTACTCAAGTGTTGAGTTTTCTGGAGATCTTTTGTATTCGTTGATTCGATCGGAAAGTTTAACTTCGTTTAGTTTTTCGCATAATTTAGAACATGTTAAAATGTTCGAACGGATATCAATAACTCACTTTTTCCCGACACGAAAAACTTTCAAGTGTTGAATTTTTCTTGAGCTTAAAACTTTCAGAAAAACATGCAAGCATATATGTGGACCCTCTAGAAAAATGTAACCTTAACTCGATTATGTGACCGTCAAAATTGCCAATGAACCCTTGGGTTTGTGGTAGTTTAGCGTTGCCACATGTGAGGCGTTGGTTTGACCCTTCTACGGCTGGTTCATTGGGGCTGTGTCATGTTCTGGGATTTTTGAACTCTGCTCAAGTATTGAGCTATTTGGGAATTCTTGGGTGTTTGATTACTCGATCGGAAAGTTTAACTTTGTCTATTTATCTGGAATGTGATACAATATGTGGAATTCATATAGTTAGGCATGAAATGCGAAGTATGTGATATTTCGGATTTAAGATGTCTAAAGTGATTGTAGATTTCAAATGTTGTAGTTTTACACTTTCTTTTCTGTGACTGTAAGCATAGTATGTGGTGTATCGCCGGCTTTGTTGCTATACATCAACGACAATCGCGATAAGCATACTTGCTTACGTTGATGATATGAGATATTATGTGTTGTTGTGATATGTTATATTGGATCGTCGTGTTCTGAATAGCCGGGGGGTTTATGTGAGATGAGGGTTTCTATTTTCATTCATGTAAAATTCATTGTATGTAATATTCTTTTATTGGGGCACATCCAGGTTGAGGATGATATCACCATTGTATATTATTTACTTTTCCACATTAGGATAGACCCAAGGCGGGGAGCACAAGTAACCGGGTTCTAGGGTCCAGTGGGAGGCCATCTCGAGGAGTCGAGACCGGGTCTCTTAACCCTACAATTGGCAGTGTTACTTGCCGCTCTCGTAGGGGTCTAGGGATGTGGGTTTGGCTATTCATCGCGACCGTGGAATCAGTGTTTTATACATGCTCGATATAAAACACGGACATCCTAGTATATCCAATATTTCATATGTTATCTTCTGCTGCAATGTTCTGTGATGAGATCATATTACTGCTTGAGACGAATGCTTATACTATATATATGATATATAAATATTACAACTTTCGTTTCTTCTGTGATGCTTAGGAAGCATAACCGATGGGATTTATTAATGAGATTAATAAAAGAAAAGAAACCTAAAAGATGTTGTAGAATCAAAACTTTATAAAAAGGGTAGCTACAGTTTTGCTTTGCATAGCGGTATATATGATATACCCTACACCTTATTCAATGAGGAAAGAGCCGAGCTCCCTTCACTGGGAGTGACCTCTTTAGCAAAACTGGCAGATACTACAAACTCGCGGTTTAATTTTTGATAGCTTCTATAGTTCTTGCTTTGCATAGCGGTATATATGATATACCCTGCTCCTTATTCGATAAGGAAAGAGCCGAGATCCCTTCACCGGGAGTGACCTCTTTAGCGAAACTAGAAAAGCCTAAAAAACACTCCTTTTAAAAACCACTTGTTTCTACAACGATATCGAGTTCATTACGCTCATGGTTTTCTGAAAAACTTGCGTAGCCCTCCGTCATTTCAGATAAAGACTATTTAGTATTCGTGCTGCGTTTATTGGCCTTTGTCAAGGCGTAGTGTACGGTAGCTGACTAGTACTTATCTATTTAAGCATATGATGCGATTGGATTAGGGTAGTCGTACGACCTTGTTGGCCTTTGTCAAGGGTCGTGCAGGTGGGTTTATTTCAATCAAGAAATGACGGGTTGAACTTGACTAGCTTCCTATGGTTTGTTGGCCTTTGTCAAGGTCATAGGGATCAGGGGTAAAAATATTATCGGGAATTTCAAGTGTTGAAATTTGCAATGAGATTGCATACCTCCTATGAGATAGTTGGATCTTGATACCCACTGTGAGTAAGAGTTACTCCTGGAAGAATTTTACACAAGGTAATTAGCCGATCAAGTAGGTGTCTAGAAAGGTGTTAACGGGGTTATGCCTCTGGGAAAATGAGGTTTATTTTAATTAGGTCCGTGCGAAAGCATGGGGAACCTCCCTCAAGTACCAACACTGATCTGGCTGAAAGATTGGCGAACTTGTAAGGTGTAATTAATCCCGGCTAATCTTTCCTTTTAGGGTTTGAAGGAAGATTTGATAAAAACAGTGGGAGACATCCTGATTAGATAAGATAATAACTAATCTAATCTTGCAAGAGCATACACTAAAGTGTTTTCTTCTCTCTCTCTCCAGGTAGAGACTATCTCAGGCCTTAATCAAGATAATAATATGGATGTATTGACTGAACCCGCTTATTATACATGACAGGGGAACGTTGGTCCCGTTTTTTCTTATAAGTGTTATAAGACTGAGCAGGAAATAGGAGAAAATCTGGATTCTCAAGCCACCCAAACGATGAATAAGCATGTTGATGTATCTTCTTCAGGTGTGTTATTTATCGAGAACTGTTTCTCAGTTCACTTTACGTCCTGGGTATTAGATACCGGATCGGGATCCACATATGTAATATATTACGTGGGCTACGTAAAGGTAGAGAACTGGGAATGGGTGATCATTTCGTAACAGTAGGGAATGTTGCAAATATTGCAGCCAAAGCTGTTGGCGAATATCACTTTGTATTACCAAGTAGTAATACATTGATTCTGAACGAGTGCTATTATATACCGAACATGATGTGCAACATTATATCAGTTTCATTATTAAGTAAAGAAGGATATAATTTTGTAATACAGGATAATGTTATGAACATCTTCCTAGATCAAAATTTTATTGGATCAGGCTCGTTACATAATGGAATATACGTTCTCAATCAAACTGCAGTCCTTAATGTACAAAACACACACAAGAGGAAAAGTTCAGAAATGAACGAATCCTTCTTGTGGCATTGTAGACTTGGTCATATTAATGCGACACGGCTAGCTATGTTATATAAGGATGGATATTTGAATCCGTTCGAATTATCATCTTATGAAACTTTCCATTCATGTCTCAAAGGCAAAATAACCAAAACTCTGTTTAGTGGACACGGAGAAAGAGTTACGAAACTCTTGGGACTGATACATAGTGATGTATGCGGTCCCATGTCTACACATGCCAGGAACGGTTCTTCCTACTTCATTACATTCACTGACGATCTCTCAAGATACGGACATGTGTTCCTGATGAAACACAAGTCTGAAGCTTTTGAGAAATTCAAAGAATATAAGAACAAAGTAGAAAACCAAACGGGCAAAAGTATTAAGATCCTACGATCTGATCGAGGAGGAGAATACTTAAGCAATGAGTTTATGGACTATCAAAAAAAGAATAGGATTCTCTCTCAGCTTACTCCTCCTTATACACCACAGCACAATGGTGTATCGGAGCGGAGGAATCGCACCCTATTAGATATGGTGCGCTCTATGATGAGCACAACTGAGTTACCTATTTCCTTCTGGGGATATGCACTAGAGACAGCTGCATACCTATTGAATCAAGTTCTATCTAAATCTGTACCTACCACACTATATGGATATGGAGTGGGAAGAGACCATGTCTTAAACGAGTTAAGATATGGGGTTGTCCAGCCTATGTCAAAAAGCAAAATCCGGACAAACTCGAGGCACGGTCAGTTCTTTGTAAGTTTGTAGGATATCCTAAACATTCACATGGATATCTTTTCTACCACGGCGAGGAACAAAATGTGTTTGTTTCTCGACATGCCACCTTTTTAGAAAAGGAATTTCTTGCAAAAGAAATTAGTGGCGATGCGGTAGAGCTGGAAGAAGTTCCAGCAGAACAAATTACAACTGAAGATTTAGTAGAACAAGAGGATTCAATAGTTCCCAACGAACCCCAGCCTCTCTGCCGATCTAGTAGGGTTTCTCATCCACCTGAGAGATACTACGATTTTCTCGTTGATGGTGGGAGCGAGGATTGCATCATGGAAGATGATGACCCGACTAGTTTTGAGCAGGCCATCACGAGTGGTGACTCTGTGAAATGGCTGGATGCAATGCAATCTGAGATGGAATCCATGTACACCAACAAAGTATGGACTTTGGAAGTTGCTCCTGAAGAGGTAAAACCCATTGGGAGCAAGTGGATCTTTAAGAAGAAACTTGGTGTAGATGGAAAAGTTGAGACTTTCAAAGCTAGACTTGTTGCAAAGGGTTTTCGTCAACGACCAGGTGTGGATTGTGACGAAACCTTTTCTCCAGTGGCTATGCTTAAGTCCAGCCGGATCCTACTTTCCATTGTTGCATACCATGACTATGAAATCTGGCAAATGGATGTTAAGACCTCCTTTCTAAATGGTGATTTAGAAGAGTGCGTGTACATGACTCAGCCAGAGGGCTTCATAGATAGTGAGAGTAGCGGAAAGGTGTGCAAGCTGCTTAAATCCATCTTTGGGTTAAAGCAAGCACCACGGAGTTGGAACATCTACTTTGATGCTATAGTCAAAGAGTTTGACTTCATCAAAAAAGTAGATGAACCTTGTATCTATAAGAAGGTTGCAGAGAGTAAGGTTGTCTTCCTCGTATTGTACGTCGATGACATACTCTTGATAGGAAATGATGTTCCTATGCTGCAATCGGTCAAGCTCTTCTTATCACAAAGATTCTCAATGAAAGATCTAGGTGATGCTTCCTGCATACTGGGAATTATGATCTATAGAGATAGATCTAAACGGATATTGGGATTGTCCTAATCCAGGTACATTGACACCATACTAAAGAGGTTTAGTATGGAAGAATCCAAACGCGGGAACTTACCCACGATCTCTGGACTCACTCTCTCCAAAGAGATATCTCCGAAGACTGATTTGGAAAGAGCTCGCTGTTCAGTTGAAAATATTGCACTTTGGTATAAGTATTTTCCTTACATTTCTTAAATAATAAAAGGTGTTTATTATAAATATTAAACATATTTGGATTTATCTGCAAAATACTATTTGCCATATGTTTATATATTATAATTAATATTATGAAGGAAAATATATGCATTTTATATTTATATAATATTTTGGTAATTGAAAATATGTATATCATATCAAATATTCTAATCACAATTCTTAAAAGATATAATATCATACAAATGGTTATAATAATATTTCAAAATATATGCATAATATTTTAGTAAATAAAAGATGCATAGCATATAAAATATTCTTAATCATGTTTCTTAAAGATTTATTACCATATAAAGTGCATAGCATATTAAATATTCTTAATCAAGTTTCTTAAAGATTTATTACCATATATAGTGATTAAGATACTCTCTCTAATTTAATAAATAAACTAAAATTATTCATAGAGATATTGTGCAAGATTTAGCTCAGGTCAAGAGATCAAGGTGTTCAAGATATCAGGATCAAAAATCTGCCAAAATTATAAAATCAATATTGACAGGGACTCAAAATCCAGGCATGGAAAGTCACCATATTAGGAAGTCACCATATATGGTAACTAGTTTTTCTTCTTTGAGGGCTATATAAAGGACCAAGGGCTAAAGTTAGAAGGCATCAAGCCGAAGAGATCACGAAGTACAAGACGGCTCACACATCCAGGCTGATCATCAACTGTCCATCTACCTCCTTCGGAAGAGTTCGAGAAGCAAACCAAGTTTTTGTAATCATTTTCTAAGGAATAAAGTGTAAATTGTTCAAGTTGATTAATAAAGGTAGTTGTTTTATTTAATTCTTTTGCATTTTACATTATGTTTTCCCTCTCTGTCTTTTCATCTTCTTTTCCCAACATGCGTGAGTAATTCTCTGCTTGTAAGGATTCATAGGATTAGGGTAGATTAATGGATGATGAAGATCCTTAAGCTCTTTTTACGTCCTATAAAGTTTATAAACTTTACTAAAATAATCATTAACATCCTAATCGGGCGCGCTACCAATTTATTGTTAGTCTCGACCGCGATTAGAGATTAGATTAATGATTGTTTTGGTAAAGGCTAGATATGAACGGGGTTCCATGTCGAGATAGGGGTTAAGAGTGGGAACCCTTTTTCCTCCAGAAACCCTAATCTACATGCATCTCTGTCGTTCTAGTTTTACATCTATTAAAGGATAAAAAGAGTAATCTTTAATTAACCATCCATAACTATTAAATCCTAATGAACCCTACAAGCCCCCTTTTAATATTGAACTTACATCCATAATTAATCTAGATCTATATTTTGCATCCGTGTTTAACGTAGATCTAGAACCTACAACCATTCTCCTTTCTTTCTCCTTTCTTTCTCAACATGCCTAAAGTAAGAATAAAATATTCCATATTTCCCTGCGGACGACCTGTACTCATCTCGGCTAGCTACAAGCGACACCGTTATTGATTGCCGTTATTCTACAAACACTTTTTCACACAAATAAAATGGCGCCATTGCCGGGGATACGTGCGTAATATTTTTTTTCTTACTATTCGTGTTGAATTCTTATTCGATCTATATCATAAAAATAAACAAAATTGCAAATTGTATATTTAACGATTATTATGTGAATTTTGCGAGGGAATCTGGAGTCACAGATTTGAAGAAACAGAGATTCAGAGACATTCATAAAGAGCCAGAGGAGGAAGGGAGGCCACGTAGCAAAAATTTTCATCAGATCTTCCTAGTCGGCGGCGGAACCGCGGCATAAAGAGCCTATTGGCGGCGGAACCGCGGCTCATTAAGGGATTTAGGGTTTCCAATTTCTCTATTATCCTCTTTACATCTTTCTCTCTCCTCTGAAATCCAATAAAATATTTTTTCTGCAGGATTCTTTGCAAAATATCGCCGCTCAAAAATCTTTTTGCAAAAGTTTTGTTATCGGTTTGTTGTTGCATATTTTAATACGAACTTTAAGGGGCAAGACCACAATTCAGATTAGGTGGGGATTTCATCACCCTTCCTAGGCCCCACAAATCACAAAACGAGCATCCGCATCAACCCTAAATTAATTAAAAAATATATCTAGAGAAGACTCTAAGGACTGTCGTGCTCAATAAGGACAAAAGAAGGTCGTAGGTAATCTATCGCTTATCCGTATTACTTTTGTGGTGTCTACGCAAGTGTGTCTAAGGAAAGTGGTTACTTAATTAGGCCCACTACTTACGTAGTGGAGAACCTCCCACTTACCTGGCACTTACCTGGCCACAAGAGTAGTAAAGAGGTGGTAGAGGATTGATCCTGCGGCTTGTCCTTTGGAAGTCTAGGAGCGGTCTAGAGACTTGACCTAGGTAACCTTAGTTCTAGGGTTGTTTGTGCATTTCTGTGTGATTTGTCTAAGTCTGACACACTTTTCAAAACAAACCAAATTTTTAAATCATACACACTGCCACTTGCGCTAAACCCTCTTAGTGCATGCTCGGCTGGACACGGATTCTAGTTCCCGTCTTGTCCGCCTTCCTGCTATCGACTCCGAAGTCGGTGCTTCTTCATCTTCTTTTCCCCCACCACCCACCATGACCGCGATGGACGGATATTCATCAAACTTTAACACCACTCTGCCACCGCCCGCAGGTGCGCAGAATCCTCCACGCATTTCTCTCCAGGAGAGATGCTACCCTACACGTGGGCCCCTTCACACTTGTCTTTCCATTCCACCAGCCAATGGGGATAATTTCGAAATTAAACCTCATTTCATCAAACTTTTAACCAAATTTCACGGGCTCGAGTCTGAAGATGCATACGTTTTTATCACCAAATTCGAAAACATATATGCTTTGATGGGTACTTCACAGCTTTCTGCGGATGCTATGCGTTTACGTATTCTCCCGTTCACTTTGTGCGATTTAGCCGAGAAGTGGCTTTATAATATACCCGCACATTCTATTTCAACATGGGACAAATTCGTTATAGCGTTTCTGAAGAAATTTTATCCCAATCATAAGACCGCCCGTGTTCGGAGCAAAATCTTCCAATTTACCCAACTTCCTAATGAACCATTTTGGAAATACTTTGAACGGTTCAAGAATCTTCTTTTACAATGTCCTCATCACGGAATCCCTAGATGGGATCTGTGCCGAATTATCTATGAGGGTCTTGATCTCACGACAAAACAGATGCTTGAAACCATGTGTCAATGTCAATTCCTGTCTAAAGATGATGGTGAAGCTTGGAAATACATAGTAGATCTTGCTAAAAACACTTTACAATGGGAAAGTGTTAGTCAACCATTGTCTAGGGAAGGTAACAATCAGCTCGATGTTTCCATCACAATAAAAGCCGAAATGGCCGCAATACAAAGGAAACTCGACGCTATAGAAAAAAGAATTTCTTCAGCCTCCCTAACCCAATACACACTTCCTAAAACCGTGTGTGGTTGTTGTTCCAACCCATCACATTTGACGGAAGAATGTCCTTTGAATGTACCGTTTCAAGGTCAAGAGCACACTAATGCTGTTTTTCAGCAGCAAAGACCTGGAAACGATCCTTCTTCTTCCACTTATAATCAAGGTTAGAGGAATCACCCTAATGTTGCTTGGAACCAACACCAAACTCAAAATACGGTTCCAAACCCAAATGACTTCCAAAGGGTCCCTCCACAGCAACAGCAACCACCACAACTCAGTCAACACCCCTTTCAACCACAGCCTTTACAAAACCCGGCCAACAACTTTGATCCTTCTTCTTCCGGTACCGATAAACCCTCTGCACTCGATACATTCATTGCACAGTCCATGCGAATGAATGACATTTTAACGTCTTCTATCCATACGTTAGTGCAAAACACTGTCTCCCATGGTGAGTGTATCAAATTGATAAAAGCACAAATTGCACAACTGACTGCAGCAATGATTGCTAGAGAGAAAGGGAATCATCCAGGTCAACCCCTACCTGATCCTGGGTGCTCACGGTATAATGTGAATGCACTTACCACGTTGAAATGTGGAAGAGTGCTGGATAACCATGTGGGTGAACAGATTGAAACTGATATTGAGGAAAAAATTGAACCCCCGGCTTCCACTTCCACTTCCACTTCTACTTCTTGCCTTATTTCGTCTAGTTTACCTTCTTCTTCCGAGCCTATTCTCTGTTTTCCCCAAGGCTTGAACCCTCCACCCACTTCATCCTTTCTACCCCCACAAAATTCTCCACATACGTTGGACCCAACACTTATTGATAAAACTCCATTTCCAGATAGATTGAGGTCCAACAAACCGAATGCACAAATGGAGAAGGTTGTGGAAATGTTTAAGCAAGTTAACGTAAATATTCCTCTCCTGGATACTATACAACAAGTTCCAGCTTATGCGAAAATACTTAAGAACTTGTGCACTATGAAGAGAAAAACTCAAGTGCCGAAAAAAGTTTTCATGTCGAGTAATGTAAGCACAGCTTTTACACAGCAATTACCTAAGAAACGTAAGGACCCTGGCTATCCTATAATCTCTATTTCTATTGGGGGTAAAAATATCAATCGTGCTTTACTCGACTTAGGCTCTAGTGTTAACTTGCTTCCTTATTCTGTGTATGAGCAATTGGGTATCGGAGAATTAAAACCATCGCAATGCACTTTACAGATGGTTGATTAATCTATCACCAAACAAAAGGGTATGTTAGAGGATGTGTTAATAAAAGTCGGGGAATTTATCTTCCCTGTGGACTTTATTGTTCTAGATACACAACCTGTAGCAAACCCACGGAACCAAATTCCGGTGATTCTGGGTTGACCTTTTCTTGCGACTTCCAACGCTGTAATCAATTGTCGAAACAGTTCTATGACCCTATCCTTCGGGAATAGGTCAATTGAATTTAACATTTACAAGTTGGGAAGTGAAGCCTCCGAACCTCATACTCGAGTATGTTCTGTCGAATTAATGGATGTCGACAGCAGCGAATTTGAACAGCTTCACGATACTGATCTAGACTCTTTTCAAACGTTGTTGTTTGACCCAGATATGTATTATACACATACGGACCCTTCTTTCGAGTTGTCCGGGTCAACATCTAACGCTGATTATAAACCGTTCATGGAGTTTGAAGATCACCCCGCACTTTGTGATGACATTATTCTCCGGGGTATAGATGAGAGTTTTGAGGATATTTTCGCTGAAGAACTCATATTTTTGAAAGACAAAGGTGTTGAGAAGAATCCACCTCAATACAACGAAATTGAACCTCCACCCCTTCTTCTGGACTATAAATAGAATGCGAGTAATCCATCACAATCACTGTGTCGTCTCTCCAAAACGAGACGTAAACACATTCTATCCTACCACTTACCTTTTCCCCACTTCTTCTTGGCTCTTTTCAACTTGTTCTTTCACCAACTGGAGCATTACATTGATAAAATCTTCGAATGGTTGGTGTTGACCTTCGGTCTTTGCAAAGCTTGGCATCGACCACTAATCTTGACCCCCTCTTGTGATTTTCAAAGATTAATATTGTTTAACTCAAGTTTGGGGGGAGGTATAATCTGGCTCTCGAAAATAAAATTTGGGTACAGTCCCGAATTACATGGAGGCAATGAGCGATAGGAGGGGATTCGTCTCTCCCGGTATAGGGAGTTGATGTTGTGCTGTGTTCGATTGGCTATAACTGGAAGCCCTTGGCCAGGGCTAATATGGAGATTTACTGGTAAGAGTTATCAGTAGTTTCTCGACTCGTTATGAGCCTCACATCGACACGACTTATCGGTTGCTGGGGTCTGACGTTTACCACCCCTAGACTAGATATGCGACATATCAGACGAAGAGACCGGACTGTACGGTAGTGTTACTGATTGGATTCATAGGAGAATGTACAGGCTTGCTTGTTGATCTTCTGATCGCTCAATACCTGGATAGCTGTTACGTTTAGCTGACCGCTTGCAGCTTGTGGGTGTTTGATATGATCATCACCTGCTACCGGCGTATTGACGATTCTTTAGAGTCCTACACAGAGGTTTCTTGACTCAGGCAAAACGGAGTAGGAACACATATGCGATATGTGCAGGAACGAGAATAATACGATATGAGATACCGTATTCTATTCTCACGATATATGACATCGACCGGGTATATGTGATATAGCCGGGTCATCGGATCAAGTGTTGATTCGATCGGTATATGATATATTAGTCGGTTATATGCGATATAGCCGGATTGTCGGATCAAGTGTTGATTCGATAATTTAATGTGTATTTATATATGTAATATATTACATTATATTAACTAATATTAGCTCGCTTTATTACCGGTTAATACATTGATATATATGCGATATATGTTAATTGTATTATTTTCTTTTTTTACAAAAATATATTATATATGTGATATATAATATTGTAACAAGTTATGATTACAAATGCAACATGTTTTGTGGAGATTAAACATGGTTAGGGTTTGATTTGAGTTAGTGTTTTCTTGAAGCTTCTAGAAGCTTTATGTTTTGTTTTAAGCAAAGATATTTTGTTGATATTTGTGGAGATATTTCCTAACCCAACCGAAACCCTTCACCCTAGTTAAATATCTACAATGGTTAAGCCTTTCTTTACTTAACCATGGGTTGCAATTGTAATGAGGATAACAATTCATTATTCATCACAAAATACATCATCTTCTTCTTCCTCCTTGAAAAGCTTCTAGCTTTTATTTTTGTGATGATGATGTGTGAGAAATTGATAATAAAAGAGAGCATAATTCCTACTTCATTATCCTTATCTATTCTAGCCACTTAGATTTGGGTGTTCACTTCATTAATACTTGATTAGAGAAGTGAGAGCTTGAGTTAAAGATTCTTCAAGGTAGATCATCTTCGAAAAGGAAGACTTCAACCAAGAATGGATCATTCGACTTGTGGAGCCTCTCTTGAGTCCGCGAGATCATGGATCGCGGAGAAGGGACTTCTACTCGGAGCTTATGAAGCGAAGGAACGGACTACAAAGGTTGTAATCCCTCTCTCTTAGATGTAAAGTTGTTTACATGATTTGTTAACCCTAATTATCTAGCAAAGATCCTCGCTTTAGGTTATTCGGCACTTGAAAAATTTAAATTCGGCATGGTTGATACCTTGTAGACCCTTGACAGAGTGCCTAGTAACCCTACATAAATGTTCCTCGTATGATTTGCTTTTTACTACGAGGTTGTCGATATAGCATTCGACTATTTCATGTATGAGGTCGTTGAAGATTTTCATCATGGCCCTCTGATAGGTGGCACCGGCGTTCTTTAGACCGAAAGGCATCACCTTATAGCAAAATATGCCCAAAGGGGTCCGGAAAGCAGTATGCTTCTGGTCCTCAGGATGCATCTTTATCTGGTTGTATCCTGATGAGCCGTCTATGAAGGAGAAAACCTCATGAGTGGACATATTGTCCATCATCAGTGTAAGTCCACGTTGCCCACCCCGGTGCTTTCGAGGAGGCGGAAACGTTATGAAAAAATCGATTTTTTACAACTCTAGGCAACATGGACTATGTAAAGGAAGGATCTTTGCTACAAAACTAACAACAAAGCCAAAGAGTTTAGCTACTCGGAAAGTGGGTTATATCTAGGGCTTCAAGTCCTTCTCTCCTTGCTCCTTGGAGTGAAAGAAAGGGTTCTCCTTGTTGCTTCTCTTGCCGAAGAAAGATCCACCCGAGGTCCTCAACCTTTGGCTCCAACCTCAAACTAGAAGTAACTAAGGTGCTTGGTGTGCTAGACCTAGGACCTTAGAAAGAGTAGAGAGTGTTTGTGGAGGGATTATCTCAAGCTCAAATGGTTCTCAACACATGAGAGGGGAGAGCTAGAGAGAGAGGAAGAGGAGGAGAGAGAATGGAATTGATAAAGTGATGAGAATAATTCAACCTTCTCACATATATGTGAATTATGGAAATTAGATAATTAGCTAAGATAATTGTCATGGTTAATCAAGAAATGACCATTATCATTTCACATTAAATGCTTTTGCAAGGATAAAAGAGCATCTTTCATATGGAATGATGATGGTCAACTTGTCAACCTAGGTCAACAAGTCACGTATAGTCAAATGGTCAACAACCCTAACCATGCACAATTATAATTAACTAATTATTAATAAATCATAATTCATACAAAACATTAGGGTTAAGAAAATGACAATAGTCATCAACCCTAATCAAAGTCCTCTGCCTCTGTCTCAGTCAACTGTGCATACACACCCGTATCCGTGTACCGAGGAACACGAATACAATGAGATAAAACCAATCCCAAATCATATACTAGGATCCGGCTTAAACCAAAGCCCGCTAGTAAAAGCTGTCCGGACACCAAACGTGCACAAGTGCGCGGATGTGAACGAACCCTGTCGCAATACCATGCGACCTCTACTCATTTTGCCTAAAGGCGAATAACCCTCTGTGTGGGACTCTAAAGACTCGACACTACGCTGGCAGTGGGTTTAACCACAGAACGCAAGCGGCACTAGCTGTACGTAACGGTCCCCAGGTAGATGCCGATAAGAAGACAGACGAGGTAAACCCCATCTGAACTCCTACTGAGCCTGAATGTGACAGTCTCCGTACAGTCCGGTCTGTTCGTCTAAGAACATTGCATGGCGGGCCTAAGACGGCGGTAAACGTCAGTCCCCTACTAGCGGTACAAGTCGTGCCGGAGTGTAGCCCAGAACACCTGAGATTACACTGGGAACCTACCAGTCTATCTCGCTTTCCTTAGCCAGGGACTTTGTGTAATGGATCTCCTAGACACAGCGCGATATCAACTCCCAATACCGGGAGAGACGAATCCTGTCTAACCGTCACTGCCTCCAAGTGCTTCGGAACTGTACCCAAAAACTACCTGTTTGCACGACTCCTTTGAGCCGTGGTAGGGTAGCAATCAAAGTACAGTGGGAACACACTCGAGGCGAAGTGACAGTATCAAGTCAACGGACTAAGCTGTACTCATGTCACCTAGGAACTGATAACTGACGATAGGTATAATACCAACCAACAGTTCCCGACGAGTCCTGTCCAGTGTACTCGTAACCTAACGAGCACACGCATACTATCCCAAGTATGACATACTGACGGATGTGGGACAGGCCGTCTCCCAAGCTGGGATGAGAAGCGCATACGCTAGTCTGCTCCGGAGTATCGATGCCATGTCTCGATAGTCCTACGACTAGGGACCTGCATAAGGATGTGCTTATAGATTACCCAGCCCCCATGAGTGTGACTGCCATCACAACGCTGGTAATCAAGCAAAGATCCTAAGGGCTCCACTAATGTGTAAAGGCGATATGCTAAAAGAAACACATGCACACGTTAAAGCAGAAACAAACCAAGTAGCATACTACCATTTTGAGCAAGAATGTCAATACAAGGTGAATATCCCAAGCTTCCATCAAGTAATATACAATCCAGTATGATACAGTAATGGCCTCTAGGGCATATACACTAACAATCTCCCACTTGCACTAAGGCCATGTACTGGCGTATCGAAGACCTATCATCTCGATCAGCCGCTCGAACTGAGTCTGGGGTAAGGCCTTCATGAATGGATCAGCAGTGTTATCTTCCGTAGCAACTCTCCGAACCTCGATCTCCTGGCGACCCACGATCTCCCTGATCAGGTGATACCGCCTCAAGATGTACCTAGACTTCTGATGGGACCTGGGTTCCTTCGCTAAAGCTATAGCTCCGTTGTTGTCGCAATACAACGGTATTGGATCAACAATGGTAGGAACCACCTGAAGCTCCGTGAGGAACTTCTTTATCCAGACAGCTTCCTTTGCGGCATCTGCAGCAGCGATATATTCCGCTTCTATCGTCGAGTCAGCAATGGTTTCCTGTTTGGAACTCTTCCAACACACCACCACTCCATAGAGGGTAAAGACATAACCCGACATGGACTTGGAATCATCCTTGTCACTCTGGAAGCTGGAGTCAGAAAAGGCCTCGATATGGAGGTCTTTTCCTCCATACACCAAGAACATCTCCTTAGTCCTTCTCAGGTACTTGAGAATGTTCTTTACCGCTATCCAGTGTTTCTCCCCAGGGTTTGACTGATACCGGCTTACCACACTCAGTGCATAAGCTACATCTGGTTTGGTACACAACATCGCATACATTATAAAGCCTACCGCAGAAGCGTAGGGTATAATAGACATGCGATCCCTTTCCAAATCAGTCTTGGGAGACATCTCTTTGGAGAGGGTGATCCCGTGACAAGTCGGTAGATTACCGCGCTTGGAATCTTCCATACTGAATCTTTTCAGTATGGTGTCGATGTACCTGGACTGTGAGAGTCCTAATATCCTCTTGGATCTATCACGGTAGATCCGGATCCCCAGAATGTATAAGGCATCACCCAGGTCTTTCATGGAGAACCTGTGTGACAAGAACCCTTTGACAGATTGTAGCATAGGAATGTCATTTCCTATTAAGAGAATGTCATCCACGTATAAAATGAGGAATACTACAGTTCTCGCTACAAATCTACTATAGATGCATGGTTCATCTGGATTTTTGATAAAGCCAAATTCCTTGACCGTCTCATCAAACAGATGTTCCAACTCCGCGATGCCTGCTTTAGTCCATAGATGGACTTAAGCAACTTGCACACCTTTCCGCTGCTCCCACTCTGAATAAATCCCTCTGGCTAGTCCATATAGACACACTCCTTTAAATTTCCATTTAGAAAAGCGGTTTTTACGTCCACCTGCCAGATCTCATAATCGTGGAAGGCAGCAATGGCAAGAAGGATCCGAATGGATTTCAGCATAGCCACTGGAGAAAAGGTTTCGTCATAGTCCAAGCCAGGTCTTTGACGGAAACCCTTTGCAACAAGTCTAGCTTTATAGGTCTCAACCTGTCCATCTACACCAATCTTCCTTTTGAAGATCCACTTGCATCCTACGGGTTTTACCCCATCTGGAGCAATGTCCAACGCCCATACTTTGTTGGTGTACATGGACTCCATTTCGGTCCGCATTGCATCCAGCCATTTTACCGAATCAACGCTCTAAATGGCCTGCTGGAAGCTAGTAGGCTCATCACTATCAATGATGCAATCCTCTCTATCCCCGTCTATGAGAAAACTGTAGTATCTCTCGGGCGGATGAGACTGCCTACTACTTCTGTGGAGCGGCGTAGGAATGTCCTGATCTTTCGAACCCTATGGTTGTACTAAGCTTTCAGTAATAGCTCGTGGTTCTGGAATTTCTTCCAGTTCTATTGCGCTCCCACTTATCTGTGTTTTTCCAAAAAACTGAGTTTCCAAGAAGTGGGCATGACGAGAAACAAATACCTTTTGGTCCTCTTCGCAATAGAAGAAATATCCCTTGGAGTTCTTTGGATATCCCACAAACTTGCACTGTACTGAGCGTGCCTCGAGCTTGTCCGCATGCTGCTTTTTGACAAAAGCTAGACATCCCCATGTCTTAATGTGATTAAGATAGGGTCTCTTCCCACACCACATCTGATATGGTGTAGTAGGCACAGTCTTAGTTGGAACTCGGTTCAAAAGGTATGCAGCTGATTCTAGCGCATATCCCCAGAATGATCGCGGTAACTCAGCTTTACTCATCATGGACCGTACCATATCCAATAGGGTTCGGTTCCGTCTCTCCGATACACCGTTATGTTGCGGAGTGTATAGAGGAGTAAGCTGAGAGAGAATTCCATTCTCTTTTAAGTAATCCAGGAACTCGGCACTCAAGTATTAACCACCTCGATCAGATCTCAGTGTCTTGATACTTTTGCCTGTTTGTTTTTCTACTTCATTCTTATATTCTTGGAATTTTCCAAAGGCTTCGGATTTATGTTTCATTAAGAAGACATAACCGTACCTTGAAAAGTCATCCGTAAAAGTAATGAAGTAAGAATAACCGATTCATGCATGCGTAGACATTGGACCGCACACGTCGCTGTGTACGAGTCCCAAGAGCTCGCTCGCTCTCACTCCATGTCCAGTGAACGGAGTCTTTGTCATCTTTCCTTTGAGACAGGATTGACAAGTTGCATATGATTGATATTCGAACGGATCTAAATATCCTTCTGTATGTAACTTCGACAACCTTCTCTCATTGATGTGACCCAGTCTACAATGCCATAAGAAAGTCTGATTTGTTTCCGGAGACTTTCTTTTGTGTGTATTCTGGACATTGAAAATATGTGGTTGGTTTAATACGTAAATACCATTGCTCAATGTACCTGACCCAATCAGAACTTGATTAAGGTGAATGTTTACAACATTACTTACAAACGCAAATTCATAACCTTCTTTAGAAATCAAAGATACAGAAATGATATTACAAGTTGCGTTGGGTACAAAAAAGCAATTACGTAAAACCAAAACATGTCCATCTGACATTCCCAGGTGATAGTCCCCCACGGCCTCAGCATCCATGCTAGCTCCGTTTGCAACTTTGAGGGTCATGTCACCTGCTTTCAAAAACCTATGCTTTCTCAACGCCTGTAAAGAATTACAGATATGAGATCCTGATCCGGTATCCAATACCCAGGACGTAGAGTTTATTGTTAGACAGTTTCCAATAACATACGCACCTGAAGCTGAAGCAGCAACCTGCTTCAAATCCTGTGTTCTGTCTTTCCAAGCCCTGCAATCTTTCTTTCAGTGTCCACTCTTATGACAGTAAAAGCATTCTTCCTTATCCACAAGCTTCCCCGCTACCTTTGTTGCTTTTGCCTTTCCCTTCGTATCCACCTTACTAACACCGCCCCTTGGTTTGGCGGGGGTTTTCTTCTTCTTTCCCTTGGCTTTCGCCCTGGACCTAGAAGAGGAAGATCTTCCTACAAACAAAGTGGATGTTTCCCTACCTTTCTGTAGGGTGCCCTCTGCACTCCTCAGCAAGTTGAGGAGCTCTGAAAGTTCAACTTCCTTTTCCTGCAAGTTGAAGTTCAGGATGAACTGGGCGTAAGTGGAAGGAAGGGATTGGAGAATCAAGTCCGTATAGAGCTCATTCTCCAACGTGGTCCCTAGGTCCGCGAGCTCCTCTATGTAGCCAATCATCTTAAGCACGTGTTCCGCTACCGATGATCCGACGGCCAATCTTGTCGAAAACAACTTCTTTGACACTTCGTATCTGGCGATACGAGACTGCACTCCATACAGTTCTTTTTTATGGAGAAATATGGATTTGAGGTCCATATTCTCGTGCCTCCTCTGATGTTCGTTGTCCATAGAGGCAAGCACGAGGCACTTGGCCTTCGCGCAGTCGATCTCCCAAGTCTTACGGATTTCCTTATCCGCGACGCTGGAGGTGGGACCAGGGACTGGGGGAGATTTTGTGGTAAGAAGATACTCCAACTTGTCATAAGTGATTGCCATTTTGACATTCCTGAGCCAATCTTTATAGTTTGTCCCTGTCAGTATATTTTTATCTAGAAGTAACTTAAGTCCAGTCATGATAAATGGTCGCTGCAATTAGGAGAGAGTGAAGAAACACTTTAGCATGATGCTCTTGCAAGTTTAGAGTGGTTTTTAATTTGTCTAAACAGGATGGCTCCCACTGTCTCTCGAATCCCTCCTCAAACCATAAAGGAAGAACTAGTCGGGATCAATTTCACCGTACAATACTTGCTTAACCGTTCAGCCAGGCTAGTGTCGGTACTTCGAGGGAGGTTTTCCAACGCTTTCGCGAAGTTCCTTAATTAAGTAACCTCTTTTCCCTGTGGGTGTAACTCCGCTAACACCTTTCTAGACACCTACTTGGTTTATAGCATTGATCGTTAAGTGAGAAAGTTCCGGAGGAGTAGCATATACTCACAGTAGGATCGGGATCCAAATATCATTGCGTGACAAAACTGAAGGAATCCTACCAGAATCATCACACTCCAAATGGTATGCAGCGCTAGCAAGTTTCAGTTCTTTTGAAACTCCCGATGTGGATTTTTGCCCCACGCTCTTATGACCTTGACTTTGGCCAAAATATCATAAGTCACATGTCAAGTTCTACCCGTCATTCTCCAGGTTAATTTGAGCCCACCCGCACATACCCTTGACTTTGGCCAAAATGGTAGAATGACTGCCCCAAACCAACACATCTATCTATGCTGCACATGAATAACCAATAGCTACCAATCACTATGCCTTGACTTTGGCCAACATACATAGCTTGAATACTTATTGACCATTCATGTGAAACGACGGAGGGATACGAATGGTTTTGGCGAAACCGTGAACGTAGTGAACTTGATATAATCGAAGGAACGAGATAGCTTTCAAAAGGAGTGGTTCAAGCTCCGCATTTAAAAGTTTGGTTTTGAAAAGAACCGAGTGGTTTTCAAAGTGTTCCAACGACTGTTACTTGGTTTATTTTATCTTGCATTAATTCCAATGCGTCCCATCATTTAATCCTACCATTGCAGAAAACAACGAAAATATGACGTACGCTTATGCCATCCGCATTCGCCACGGGGTCCCGTCATCACCCGTTAGGTTACTTTACTAACGACAGAGCGGGGTCTGGACTAGCGCGGATGCAAAACATAAGCAACGCCTAAATAGATATCATATAGATATATATAAACATTCGTCACATGCAATGATAGCCATTCCAGATCACAGATGAATACATTGGATATACTAGGAATCCGCAATTCGTATGAGCCTGTAACGAAGAACGGATTACACGGTCGCGATGAATAGCCAAACCCCACCCTAGACCCCTACGGGTGCGGCAAACTACCCGCCAAGTACCCGAAGCGAAGCATCCTCCCTCAACACCGTGAGTAGGCCACTCGGCACTTCGAGATACCCGGTAGTTTGTGCATCCCACCTTGGGTCTATCCTAGGAGCAAAAACAGTAAAAAAAATTATACAATGACGGCTACAACCCCGACCCGATTGTGCGGCCATACAAATAATATTACATCAATTTACATATTACAAGAATTGAAAGAATAAGAAAACTCTCATCTCACAACCCCCCGGCTATTCATCCGCGACAATCCAACGAATTCATATACACATACCAACAACATTACAGATCACAGATATGTATAACCCCCACTAAACGACGTATAGCGATTAGCGGACGTTCAATACATATAATACATTACAGATATAACCCATTAGCCAAAGTGTAAAGAAGTTCGATAAAAAATACGGATTTGTGACCACCCCAAAAACAAACTTGTTCTCTGGAAAATCTGGGTGGAAACAAACTATCTCAAAAATCCCAAAACCTCAACAGAAGAACACTGCACCAAACTCGGTCCACGGCCGAGTTAACTCGGCCGCGGATCCGCGGCAAGAAGCATGTTCTTGCCGCGGAACCGCGGCGCTTTGACCGGTTCAGTGGACCGTTTTTGGTGTGTTTCTTAATAAAACCCTGAGCCGATTTTTGAAGTATGATTTATTATTTTTAAAGCAGAAATAAAAATCGACAGAAACTTAGGGTTTTGAAAAATAGTTTTGCGATTTTTTCCGATCGAAGTTCTATATACTTTGCTAACTAGTTAGTTTGTGTTTAGCTAGGCTCTGATACCACTGTAAGTCCACGTTGTCCACCCCGGTGCTTTCGGGGAGGCGGAAACGTTATGAAAAAATCGATTTTTTACAACTCTAAGCAACATGGACTATGTAAAGGAGGGATCTTTGCTAAACAAAACTAACAACAAAGCTAAAGAGTTTAGATACTCGGAAAGTGAGTTATACCTAGGGCTTCAAGTCCTTCTCTCCTTGCTCCTTGGAGTGATAGAAAGGGTTCTCCTTGTTGCTTCTCTTGCCGAAGAAAGATCCACCCGAAGGCCTCAACTTTTGGCTCCAACCTCAAACTAGAAGTAACTAAGGTGCTTGGTGTGCTAGACCTAGGACCTTAGAAAGAGTAGAGAGTGTTTTTGGAGGGATTATCTCAAGCTCAAATGGTTATCAACACATGAGAGGGGAGAGCTAGAGATAGAGGAAGAGGAGGAGAGAGAATGGAAATGATAAAGTGATGAGAATAATTCAACCTTCTCACATATATGTGAATTATGGAAATTAGATAATTAGCTAAGATAATTGTCATGGTTAATCAAGAAATGACCATTATCATTTCACATTAAATGCTTTTGCAAGGATAAAAGAGCATCTTTCATATGGAATGATGATGGTCAACTTGTCAACCTAGGTCAACAAGTCAAGTATAGTCAAATGGTCAACAACCCTAACCATACACAATTATAATTAACTAATTATTAATAAATCATAATTCACACAAAACATTAGGGTTAAGAAAATGACAATAGTCATCAACCCTAATAAAAGTCCTCTGCCTCTGTCTCAGTCAACTGTGCATCCACACCCGTATCCGTGTACCGAGGAACACGAATACAATGAGATAAAACCAATCCCAAATCATATACTAGGATCCGGCTTAAACCAAAGCCCGCTAGTAAAAGCTGTCCGGACACCAAACGTGCACAAGTGCACGGATGTGAACGAACCCTGTCGCAATACCATGCGACCTCTACTCATTTTGCCTAAAGGCGAATAACCCTCTGTGTGGGACTCTAAAGATTCGACACTACGCTGGCAGTGGGTTTAACCACAAACCGCAAGCGGCACTAGCTGTACGTAATGGTCCCCAGGTAGATGCCGATAAGAATACTGACGAGGTAAACCCCATCTGAACTCCTACTGTGCCTGAATGTGACAGTCTCCGTACAGTCCGGTCTGTTCGTCTAAGAACATCGCATGGCGGGCCTAGGGGGGCGGTAAACGTCAGTCCCCTACTAGCGGTACAAGTCGTTCCGGAGTGTAGCCCAAAACACCTGAGATAACACTGGGAACCTACCAGTCTATCTCGCTTGCCCTGGCCAGGGACTTTGTGTAATGGCTCTCCTAGACACAGCGCGATACCAACCCCCAATACCGGGAGAGACGAATCCTGTCTAACCGTCACTGCCTCCAAGTGCTTCGGGACTGTACACAAAAACTACCTGTTTGCACGACTCCTTTGAGCCGTGGTAGGGTAGCAATCAAAGTACAGTGGGAACACACTCGAGGCGAAGTGACAGCATCAAGTCAACGGACTAAGCTGTACTCATGTCACCTGGGAACTGATAACCGACGATAGGTATAATACCAACCAACAGTTCCCGACGAGTCCCGTCCAGTGTACTCGTAACCTAACGAGCACCCGCATACTATCCCAAGTACGACGTACTGACGGTTGTGGGACAGGCCGTCTCCCAAGCTGGGATGAGAAGCGCATACGCTAGTCTACTCCGGAGTATCGATGCCCTGTCTCGATAGTCCTGCGACTAAGGACCTGCATAAGGATGTGCTTATAGATTACCCATCCCCCACGAGTGTGACTGCCATCACAACGCTGGTAATCAAGAAAAGATCCTAAGGGCTCCACTAATGTGTAAAGGCGATATGCTAAAAGAAACACATGCACACATTAAAGCAGAAACAAACCAAGTAGCATACTAACATTTTGATCAAGAATGTCAATACAAGGTGAATATCCCAAGCTTCCATCAAGTAATATACAATCCAGTATGATACAGTAATGGCCTCTAGGGCATATACACTAACAATCAGTTCGGTGACCGGTACTGGGAAGTCGTCCTTCGGGCAGGTTTTATTGAGATCCCGAAAGTCAACGCAGATGCGCATCATCCCATTTTTCTTCATCATTGGGACAATGTTAGCGATCCAGTCAGGATATTGAACCTCTTGGATGAAACCGGAGTCGATTAGCTTCTTGACCTCGGCGTTGATGCTCATCTCAAGCTCGAGTCGCATTCTTCTCGGTGCATGTTTGATCGGCTTGACGTCCGGGGATATCGCCAGTTTGTGCATAGCAATCTCTGGATCTAATCCTGGCATCTCGGAATAGTTCCATGTGAAGCAATCTTTATGTTGCATGAGCACGTCTTTTAGCGTAGCCACCCTTTCTTCGGACAACAGCTCAATGACGAATGTCGGCCGTGTAAGTCCACGTTGCCACCCCCGGTTCTTGCGGGGAGGCGGAAACGGTATAAAAATCAAATTTTTAGCGTATGAGGCAACATGGACTAACAAAGTCGGGATCTTTTCTAAACTAAACTAGCAAGAAAGCTAAAGAGAGTTAGCTACTCGGATAAAAGGTTATACCTAACTTGAACTCCTTCTTCTTGAAACCTTTGTAGGGTTTGATGGTGCTTTCCTCGTCGCCTTCTTCCGTCAAAGATGGATCCACCTGAGGGTTCAACCTTCGGGCTCTTTCTCGGACTTTGAGTGAACTAGGATCTTTGGCTTTCTAAACCTCTAACCCTAGAGTAAGTAGAGAGTGGCTTTGGGGTGTTTTTATCTCAAGGAGATGGATTCTCAACTCATGAGAAGGGAGCTCCTTGAACTAGAGGAGGAGGAAGAAAAAGAGAGGAGAGAGAAGTGTTATGATAGAATGAGCTATTCCTTTCATTTTACAACCATAACTAAAAATGAAAAGAATTATCAAATTAACAATAATAATAAAAATGAAATAGTTGATGGATGGTTTGGAATGACCATTATCATTACATTCATTAAATGAATTTTGCTAGAATCAAAGAGCATCTTTGATATGTAATGATAATGGTCAAACTTTCAACCATGGTCAACAAGTCAACCTTGGTCAACAAGTCAACAAACCCAACCATAACATAATTTCATTTAATTAATATTGTTAATTGATATATCACTAATTCATTAGGGTTTGGAAAAAGACGACTGTCAACAGTGCATGCGCACCCGTTCCGAAACCCTAATGAAAAAAAAGCTCTTCCTCCGCCTCAATCAACTGTGCATACACACCCGCATTCTTGTTCCGAGGAACATGAATATATAAGATAAAATCAACCACGAAACATATACTAGTATCTGACTCAAACCAGAGCCAGCCAGTAATATCCGTCCGGACTCCAAACGTGCACAAGTGCGTGGATGAGAATGAACCCTGTCGCAAAACCATGCGACCTCTATTCTGTTTTGCCCAATGGCGAATAGCCCTCTGTGTGGGACTCTAAAGACTCGACACTTACGCTGGCAGTGGGTTTAACCACAGACCGCAAGCGGCACTAGCTGTGCGTAACGGTCCCCAGGTAGATGCCGATAAGAAGACTGACGAGGTGAACCCCATCTGAACTCCTACTGAGTCTGAGTGTGACAGTCTTCGTACAGTCCGATCTGTTCGTCTGATACATCGCATGGCGGGCCTAGGGGACGGTAAACGTCATTCCCCTAATAGCGGTACAAGTCGTGTCGGAGTGAAGCCCAAAACACCCTGAGATAACACTCGAAGCCTACCAGTATATCTCGCTTGCCCTGGCCAGGGACTACTCGTGTAATGGCTCTCCTAGACACAGCGCGATGTCAACCCCCAATACCGGGAGAGACGAATCCGGTCTAACCGTCACTGCCTCCAAGTGCTTCGGGACTACACCCAACTACTACCTGTTTGCACGACTCCTTTGAGCCGTGGTAGGGTAGTAATCAAAGTACAGTGGGAACACACTTGAGGTGAAGTGACAGTGTCAAGTCAGCGGACTAAGCTGTACTCATGTCACCTGGGAACTGATAACTGACGACAGGTATAATACCAACCTGTCAGTTCCCGACGAGTCATGTCCAGTGTACTCGTAACCTAACGAGCACCCGTATACTATCTCCAGTACGACGTACTGATGGCTGTGGGACAGACCATCTCCCACACTGGGATGAGAAGCGCATACGCCAGTCTACTCCGGAGTATCGATGCCCTGTCTCGATAGTCCTGCGACTAGGGACCTGTATAAGGATGTGCTTATAGATTACCTAGCCCCCACTAGTGTGACTGCCATCACAACGCTGGTAATCAAGCAAAGATCCTAAGGGCTCCACTAATGTGTATAGGTGATATACTAAAATAAACACATGTGCACATTGAAGTAGAAACAAACCAAGTAGCATACTACTATATTGAGCAAGATTGTTTATACAAGGAGAATATCCCAAGCTTCCATTAAGTAATATACAAACTAGTATGATACAGTAATGGCCTCTAGGGCATATACACTAACAATCTCCCACTTGCACTAAGGCCATGTACTGGCGTATCGAAGACCTATCATCTCGATCAGCCGCTCGAACTGAGTCTGGGGTAAGGCCTTGGTGAATGGATCTGCAGTGTTTTCTTCTGAAGCAACCCTCCGAACCTCGATCTCCTTGCGATCCACGATCTCCCTGATCAGGTGATACCGCCTCAAGATGTGTCTGGATCTCTGATGGGACCTGGGTTCCTTCGCTAAAGCTATAGCCCCGTTGTTGTCGCAATACAGAGGTATTGGATCAACAATGGACGGAACCACCTGAAGTTCTTTCAAGAACTTCCTCATCCAGACAGCAACTTTTGCGGCATCAGATGCAGCGATGTATTCCGCTTCCATAGTCGAGTCTGCAACGGTTTCCTGTTTGGAACTCTTCCAACACACCGCCCCTCCATTGAGGGTAAAGACAAAACCCGACATGGACTTGGAATCATCCTTGTCACTCTGGAAGCTGGAGTCAGCAAAGGCCTCGATCTGGAGGTCTTTTCCGCCATACACCAAGAACATCTCCTTAGTCCTTCTCAGGTACTTGAGAATGTTCTTTACCGCTATCCAGTGTTTCTCCCCAGGGTTTGACAGATACCGGCTTACCACACTCAGTGCATAAGCTACATCCGGTCTGGTACACAACATCGCATACATTATAGAGCCTACCGCAGAAGCGTAGGGTATAATAGACATGCGATCCCTCTCCAAATCAGTCCTGGGAGACATCTCTTTAGAGAGGGTGATCCCGTGACAAGCCGGTAGGTTACCGCGCTTGGAATCTTCCATACTGAATCTCTTCAGTATGGTGTCGATGTACCTAGACTGTGAAAGTCCTAATATCCTCTTAGATCTGTCACGGTAGATCCGGATACCCAGAATGTATGAGGCATCACCCAGGTCTTTCATGGAGAACCTGTGTGATAAAAACCCCTTGACAGATTGTAGCATAGGAATGTCATTTCCTATTAAGAGAATGTCATCCACGTATAAAACGAGGAATACCACAGTTCTCGCTACAAATCTACTATAGATGCATGGTTCATCTGGATTTTTGATAAAGCCAAATTCCTTGACCGTCTCATCAAAACAGATGTTCCAACTCCGCGATGCCTGCTTTAGTCCATAGATGGACTTAAGCAACTTGCACACCTTTCCGCTGCTCCCACTCTGAATGAAACCCTCTGGCTGATCCATATAGACACACTCCTCTAAATTTCCATTTAGAAAAGCGGTCTTTACGTCCATCTGCCAAATCTCATAATCGTGGAAGGCAGCAATGGCAAAAAAAATCCGAATGGATTTCAGCATAGCCACTAGAGAAAAGGTTTCGTCATAGTCCAAACCAGGTCTTTGACGAAAACCCTTTGCAACAAGTCTAGCTTTATAGGTCTCAACCTGTCCATCTACACCAATCTTCCTTTTGAAGATCCACTTGCATCCTACGGGTTTTACCCCGTCTGGAGCAATGTCCAACGTCCATACTTTGTTGGTGTACATGGACTCCATTTCGGTCCGCATTACATCCAGCCATTTTACCGAGTCAACGCTCTGAACGGCCTGCTGGAAGCCAGTAGGCTCATCATAATCTATGATGCAATCCTCTCTATCCCCGTCTATGAGAAAACCGTAGTATCTCTCGGGCGGATGAGACTGCCTACTACACCTGCGGAGCGGCGTAGGAATGTCCTGTTCTTTTGAACCCTCTGGTTCCACTAAGCTTTCAGTAATAGTCTGTGGTTCTGGAATTTCTTCCAGTTCTATTGCGCTCCCACTTATTTCTTTTTCTAAGAACTGATGTTCCAGAAAATGGGCATTACGAGAAACAAGGACTTTTTGTTCCTCTGCGTAATAGAAAAGATACCTCCTGGAGTTCTTTGGGTATCCCACAAACTTGCACAGTACTGAGCGTGCCTCGAGCTTGTCCGTATGCTGCTTTTTGACATAAGCTGGACATCCCCAAATCTTCAGGTACTGAAGATAGGGTTTCTTCTCACTCCATAACTCATATGGTGTGGTAGGCACAGTCTTAGTAGAAACTTGGTTCAAAAGGTATGCAGCTGATTCTAGCGTATACCACCAGAATGATCGCGGTAACTCAGCGTTACTCATCATGGACCGTACCATATCCAATAGGGTCCGGTTCCGTCTCTCCGATACACCGTTATGTTGCGGAGTGTATGGAGGAGTAAGCTGAGAGAGAATTCCATTCTCTTTTAAGTAATTCAGGAACTCGGCACTTAAGTATTCTCCACCTCGATCCGATCTTAGAATCTTGATACTTTTGCCGGTTTGTTTTTCTACTTCATTCTTATATTCCTGGAACTTTTCAAAGGCTTCGGACTTATGTTTCATTAAGAAGACATAACCGTACCTTGAAAAATCATCCGTAAAAGTAATGAAGTAAGAATAACCGCTTCGCGCATGTGTAGACATTGGACCGCACACGTCGCTGTGTACGAGTCCCAAGAGCTCGCTCGCTCTTACTCCGTGTCCAGTGAACGGGGTCTTTGTCATCTTTCCTTTGAGACAGGATTGACAAGTGGCATACGATTGATATTCGAACGGATCCAAATATCCTTCTGTATGTAACTTAGTCAACCTTCTCTCATTGATGTGACCCAGTCTACAATGCCATAAGAAAGTCTGATTGATTTCCGGAGACGTTCTTTTGTGTGTATTCTGGACATTGAAAATCTGTGGTTGGTTTAATACGTATATACCATTGCTCAATGTACCTGACCGAATCAGAACTTGATTAAGGTGAATGTTTACAACATTACTTACAAACGCAAATTCATAACCTTCTTTAGAAACCAAAGATACAGAAATGATATTACAAGTTGCGTTGGGTACAAAAAAGCAATTACGCAAAACCAAAACATGCCCATCTGACATTCCCAGGTGATAGTCCCCCACGGCTTTAGCATCCATGCTAGCTCCGTTTGCAACTCTGAGGGTCATGTCACCTGCCTTCAAAACCCTACGGTTTCTCAACGCCTGCAAAGAATTACAGATATGAGATCCTGATCCGGTATCCAATACCCAGGAAGTAGAGTTTATTGAAAGACAGTTTTCAATAACATACACACCTGAAGCTGAAGCCGCAACCTGCTTCAATTCCTGTGTCCTGGCTTTCCAAGCCCTGCAATCATTCTTCCAGTGTCCTTTCTTATGACAATAGAAGCATTCTTCTTTATCCACAAGCTTCCCCGCTATCTTTGTTGCCTTTGCTTTTCCCTTCGTATCCACTTGACCAACACCGCCCCTTGGTTTGGCGGGGGCTTTCCTCTTCTTTCCCTTGGCTTTCGCCTTGGACCTAGAAGAAGAATATCCTCCTACAAACAAAGTGGATGTTTCTCTACTTTTCTGTATGGTGCCCTCTGCGCTCCTCGGCATGTTGAGGAGTTCTGAAAGTTCAACCTCTTTTTCTTGTAAGTTGAAGTTCAGTATAAACTGGGCGTAAGTGGAAGGAAGGGACTGAAGAATCAAGTCCGTATAGAGCTCATTCTCCAACGTGGTCCCAAGTTCAGCGAGCTCCTCAATGTAGCCAATCATCTTAAGCACGTGTTCCGCTACCGATGATCCGACGGCCAATCTTGCCGAAAACAACTTCTTCGACACTTCGTATCTTGCGATACGAGACTGCTCTGTTAGTTATATGTATGCCCTAGAGGCCATTACTGTACATCGGATGTATATTGTAGTGGATGCTGGGACATATATAGGGAGGACTTTCTTGCTCGACATGATAGTATGCTATCTGGTTGTACTTTACCTTAACGTGTACACTGATTGTCTCTCTATTACATGTTGGTAAAGCCCTTAGGATGTGTACTTGACTACCTGGACTATGATGCGGATCATACTAGTGGGGACAGGGTAGTCCATAAGTACATCCTTCAAAGTCCCTAGTCGTGGGTGTATCGAGACGGGGCATCGATATACCAGAGTAGACTAGCGTATACCTTCTCGACCCATACAGATGGGCGATGGATGATCCCATATCCATTGGTGTTTGACATCAGAGATGATGTACGGGTGCTCAGTGGAGACTGGGTACACTGGACGGACTCGCCGAGAACTCCCAGATGGTATTATACCTTACGTCAGATGGCAGTTCTCTGGTGACACTGGTACAGAGTAGTCTGTTGACCCGAGATCGTCATAGAGTCTTGTGTGGTTCCCACTGTGCTTTGATTTCCACCTTACCACGTCCAAGAGGGCGTGCAAAATGGTGGTTTTTGGGTACAGTCCCGAATCACATGGAGGCAATGAGCGATAGGAGGGGATTCGTCTCTCCCGGTATAGGGAGTTGATGTTGCGCTGTGTTCGATTGGCTATAACCAGAAATCCCTGGCCAGGGTTGCTGAGATTTACTGGTAAGTGTTACCAGTAGTTTCTCGAACTGTTATAGACCTCATATCGACACGACTTATCGAGCTATTGGGGTCTGACGTTTACCACCCCTAGGCAAGATATGCGACATATCAGACGACGAGACCGGACTGTACGGTAGTGTTACTGGTTGGATTCACAGGAGTGTGAGCGGGCTTGCTCGTCGATCTTCTGATCGCTCAATACCCGGGTGGCCGTTACGTTTAGCAGACCGCTTGCGGCTTGTGGGTGTTTGATATGATCATCACCTGCTGCCGGCGTATTGACGAGTCTTTAGAGTCCTACACAGAGGTTTCCTGGATCAAGCAAAACGAAATAGGAGCGCATATGAGATATGTTCGGGACCGAGAATAATACGTGTATGTGATACCGTATTCTATTCTCGCGATTAATGTGTCGAATGGTTGTATGCGATGTAACCTAGTTATCGAATCAAGGATTGATTCGATAAATCGATACATTGGATATTAGTCGGTTATATGCGATATGACCGGATCGTTAAATCAAGTGTTGATTTAATGATTTAATGCATAATTATATATTTGATATATTACTTTGCATTAACTAGTATTGGTTCACTTTAAATGGATTTTCTCACTTGGATGCACAAGTTGTATATGTGATATATTTTTTGTGCAAATGATTGTATCATGTCTGATGATGCATGCAAAATTGGTTAGTGTAAAGAATTAAACCTAGGTTAAGTAAATGGTTAAGGTTTCTATTTATTTGTCCATTCATTTATCTTTTTATTTGGATTAAAATGAAATGACAAAAGAAAAAAAAATGGTTATCATTCTTTCTTTCTTTCATGAAGCTTGATGAAGCTTCATGAAGCTTTGACCAAATGACCATTTTGTCTTCAAGCTTAACCCTAACCATTCTTTTAACCTTAGTCTTTTCTCTACACCTAACTATAGTTAATGTTATGATAAGGATTCTTTTTCTTTTCTATTCTAATTAACTTATCATAATATTATCTTCATCTTCTTCTTCTTCTTCTTCACATGAAGAAGCTTGACTTCATCAATGGTGGATTGATGAAACAAGTGAGAAATCCAATTCTAAAGTCTACCCACTTCCTATTTCTTCATCCTCTACCTCTTGCCAAGTAGTAGAATGTGTTTTCTTCACAAGTTTCATGACTTTGTGAAGTGAGAGCTTGATCTTGCGATACCTCGACGTAGATCATCTTCGGCATCGACGTCGACGACCTAGCCCGTCCATTCTCCGATGAAGCCGACGCTAGAGCCCGGGGTTCGACTTGGACAGCGAGGAGACTTCATTGCGGAGCTATGGAGGTGGAGGACCGGATCTACAAAGGTTGTATTTCCGTATTCTAGTAGTTAAGTGTTAACTAGTTTGTTTTATCGCCTAGACATCTAGCTAACGATCCGTAGTCTAGGGTTTCTCGGCACCGTAATTTTTGAAACGGGCATGGTTGATGCCTTGTGAGACCTCTTGAGAGTGCCTAGGAACCTTACAGTGGTATCAGAGCCTAGCTAGACCCTTAGGCGACGCGTAGACGGAGTTAGAAGTCCGAACGAACCGAAACCCTAACCCAAAAATTGCTCTCTGTACTTTTTTGAAATCTGTGGATTTTTCTATATTAAAAATATGCAGAAATATCAGCAGGAATATCTAAGAGTTACTGTGCAATTCGTAACCTTAATTCTATCAAACAGCCGCGGTTCCGCGGCACGAGCTTGGCTCGTGCGGCGGTTCCGCGGCCATTTTGTCGTATCTTGCATTTAATTTGGCACAGTAACTCATAGTTGTCAGTGCTGGTTTTCCTGTGAAGTTTTAATATTTATTAAAGAGTTGAAATTTCTGGGTTGATTTGGGGACTCGGTGTTTCGATCGGATTGTCTAATTTGGTCTCTGGGCTTTCCGGATAATTTTTTGAATATGTTAAAAAGTTCGACCGGATATAAATACCTAATTTTTTCCCTGTCGGGAAATTTCCAAGTGTTGGATCTTTCCGTAGTTTAACAACGTTCTAAGTAGTGCAAGTAACGCGATGGACCCTCTAGAAGACAACAAACCTTAACTCGATTATGTGATCGTCTTGAACTGCCCTTTGAACCTTCGGGTTTGGGGCAGTACGGCGTGCCACATGTGAGGCGTTGGCTTGACCCTTCTACGGCTGGACCGTTGGTACTGAGGCATGAACTGGATGTCTTTAAACTTGTTTCATGTGTTGAGCTGTTTCGGGAAAACTTGGGTGTTCGACTGTTCGATCGGAAAGTTTAACATTTTCTGTTTATCTGGAATGTGATACAATAATTGGAATTCACAATAAGTTATGGGATAACTAAATGAATGTTATAAACATAGCAGTTTAGTCTCACTTGATCGGTTGCCACGGAATTTTGATGTGATCAAAAGTCCGTCGCAATCACGTAGCGTACGCGGATACTCGCCGGATAAACTTAATAGACAGTCTCACTCCATAGCCCCGACCAAGTGACTGTAGGAGAACCCCGTCGCCGAAAGTATCCATTCGGGTGCTCCCGGTAGCGGTGTTCCGCCTTGGTGCACTTCGTCGACGGTATCGGGGGTGCGACCGTCTACTAAAGTTTGCGACGAGCATTCGATTAGTATTTCGGGAATCTTGTTGAATTGCCCGACTTGATATTGAAAAGAGTTTTCGATATAGAGACTAAAACGCGGTGTTTATAATTGTTAGGCATGCGATGTCTAAGGAATTCATTTGGTCAGGCATGCGATGTCTGAGGTGGTTGCGGATTCCAACTGTTGTAGTTTTACACTTTCTTTTCTGTGACCGTAAGTGTAATATGTGATATCGCCGGTTTCGTTGCTATATGTCAACGACAATTGGGATGCGCATATTTACTTACGTTGATGACACGTGATGTTATGTGTTGCTGGATATGTTATATTGGATCGTCGTGTATGAATAGCCGGGGGTTTTTATGTGAGATGAGTGTTTTTCATTTTCATTCATGTAAAAACTTGTATGTAATATTCTTTTATTTGGGGCACTTCCAGGTTGCGGAAGATGTCACCGTTTGTATATTATTTACTTTTCCGCACTAGGATAGACCCAAGGAGGAGGGCACAAGTAACCGGGTTCTGGAGTCCAGTGGGAGACCAACTCGAGGAGTCGAGTCCGGGTCTCCTAACTCTAGAATTGGTAGGGTTGCTTGCCGCTCTCGTAGGGGTCTAGGGGTGTGGGTTTGGCTATTCATCACGACCGTGGAATCCGTGTTTTATACTGGCTCGTATTGAAAACACGGACGTCCTAGTATATCCAATATTTCATATGATTCTTCTGCTGCGATATCTGTGATGTGATCATGTGATGTTCTGTGATAGATACAGTATATAGTATATATGATATATTATATAGACGTTACTTATGTTTTACACCCGCGCTAGCCCTGCCCCGCTCTGCCGTTAGTTACCTAACCTAACGGTGCACGAGGGGACATCGAGGCGAATGCGGATGGCATAAGTGTACGTCGTATTTATCTGTGATGATTAGGTACTTAAATGATGGGACTTCATTAATGTGATTAATGAAATAAAAGAAACCTAAGATGTTGTAGAATCGAATTTCAAAATAAACAGGTAGCTACAGTTCTTGCTTTGCACAGCGGTATATATGATATATCCTGCACCTTATTCGATGAGGAAAGGACCGAGATCCCTTCACCGGGAGTGACTCCTTTAGCAATAACTGGCAGATGCTACACATTCGGTTTGTCTTTTGATTGCTTTTAAGAGTTTTTGCTTTGCACAGTGATATATGTGATATATCCCGCACCTCATTCGACGAGGAAAGGACCGACGATCCCTTCACCGGGAGTGACTCCTTTAGCAAAACTGGAAAAGCCTAAAAAAAACTCCATTTTAAAAATCATTCGATCCTACAACGATATCAAGTTCATTACGCAATAGGTTTTCAGAAAAACCTGTCGTAGCCCTCCGTCATTTCAGATATGTACTAGTTAGTATTCGTGCTGCGGTTGTTTGGCCTCCGTCAAGGCGTAGTGTACGGTAGCTAACTAGTGCTTATCTGCTAGCATATGATGCGATTGGATTAGGGTATTCGTACGACGTTGTTTGGCCTCCGTCAAGGGTCGTGCAGGTGGGTTTAATTCAATCAAGAAATGTACGGGTTGAACTTGACTAGCGGACTATGGGTTGTTTGGCCTCCGTCAAGGTCATAGGACGCTAGGGGCAAAAGCATTATCGGGAATTTCAAGTGTTGAAATTTGCAATGAGATTGCATACCTTCTATGAGATAGTTGGATCCCGATACCCGCTGCGAGTAAGAGTTACTCCTGGGAGAGTTTTATACATTACAATTAGCTGATCAAGTAGGTGTCTAGAAAGGTGTCAACGGGGTTACGCCTCTGGGAAAATGAGGTTTACATTAATAAGGTTCGTGCGAAAGCACGGGGGACCTCCCTCAAAGTACCGACACTGGCCTGGCTGAAAGATTGGCGAACTTGTAGTGTGTAATTAATCCCGGCTAGTCTTTCCTTTTAGGGTTTGAAGGAAGATTTGATAAAAAGCAGTGGGAGCCATCCTGATTAGATAAAATAATAACCAATCTATTCTTGCTAGAGCGCACGCTGAGTGTTTTCTTCTCTCTCTCTCCTGGTAGCGACCATTTCACGCCTTAATAAAGATAATAAAACGGATTATTGACCGAACCCGCTTGTTATACTGAGCTGGGGAACGTTGGTCCCGCTCCTACTTATAAATGTCATAAGACAGAGCAGGAAATTGGGGAATACCAGATTTCCCGTGCCGCCCTAACGAAGAGAGTGCATGTTGATGCATCATCTTCGGGTGTGTTCATTATACAGAACTGTTTCTCAGTAACCTCTACGTCCTGGGTATGTGATACCAGATCAGGATCCCAGTTATGTAATCTGTTACATAGGGCTACAGAAAGGTAGAGAACTGAGAACGGGTGATAAGTTTCATGAGGCAGAAAACGGGGCAAGAATTGCAGCCAGGTCTGTCGGTCACTGTCACCCTGTATTACCGATACATTGATTCTGAACGAATGTTATTAGATACCGAACCTGATATACAAAATCATATCAGTTTCTTTATTAGTAAAGAAAGGATATAATTTTGTATTGTTGGATAATGTTTTGAACATTTCCTATATCAAAAGTTGATCGGTTCATGCACGTTATCTAAAAGCATTGATGTTCTAAATCAAACTACGGTTCTTAGTATATAGAACACACACAAGAGGAAGAGTTCTGAAATGGACGGATCCTTCTTGAGGTATTGTAGACTAGGTCATATCAATGCGACCCGACTAGCTGGAGTTACATTTAGATGCATATTTAAATCAGTTTGAATTTACATCTTGTGAAACTCGCCAGTCATGTCACAAAGATAAAATGACCATACCTCTGTTTATTGGAAACAAAGAAAGAGTCAGTGAACTATTGGGATGATACATTTTGATGTATAAAGGTCCCCTGTCTACACATGCCTGGTAAGGTTCTTTGTACTTCATTACATTCTCTGATAATCTCTCGAGATTCAGACATATGTTCCTGTTGAAACACAAGTCCGAACCTTTTGAGATATTCATAGAATATAAGTTAGAAGTAGAGAACCAAAATACGGGTATAAGTATTATGTCCTTTGATGAGATCGAGGAGGAGAATACTTGGGCACAGAATTTCTGGACTATTCTAAAGGAGAATGAGATTCTATCTCAGTATTACTCCTCCGTATACACCATAGCACGATGGTATGTCGGGGCGGAGCAGATACACCCTATTTGATATGGTGTGCTCTATGATGAGTACTACTGAGTTACCTGTTTCCTTTTTTGGGAGTTATGCACTTATGAAGTTGCATACCTATTGAATTAGGTTCCAATCAAATCAGTTGCCTACCGCTTCATATGTAATATGGAATGGGAAGAGCCCATGTCTTAAGTTAGTTAAGATTTGGGGTTGTCCGGCCTATGTCTAAAAGCAAAATCCGGACAAACTCGAGGAAAGGTCTGTAATGTAGAACTGGAAATGTTCCAGCTATACAAACTACAGTAGATGATTTGGTAGAACCAAAGGATTCAATAGTAACCAACGAACCTCAGCCTCTCCGCCGATCTAGTAGGGTTCCTCACCCACCTGAGAGAAACTTCGGTTTCTCTATGACAGTGGGAGCAAGGATTGCGTCATGAGATGATGACCCAACTAGTTTCGAGCTGGCCATTAGGAGTGAGACTCTGTAAGAATGGCTGGATGTTTATCGATCTGAGATGGAATCCTTATACACCAACAAAGTATGGACTTTGGTTGCTATATCTGAAGGGTTAAATCCCCATCAGGAGCAAGTATATCTTGAGAAGATTACTTGGTGTAGATGGAAAAGTTGAGACTTTCAAAGCTAGACTTGTTAAAGGTTTTCGTCATCGACCAGGCGTGGATAATGATGAAACCTTTTTCCAGTACCTATGCTTAAGTCTATCCAGATCCTACTTGTCACGGCTACATACCATGACTACGATATCTGGTGGTTGGGTGTCATGACTGCTTTTCTAAATGATGTTTTAGAAGAGTGCGTCTATAAGTACACAGCCAGAGGGCTTCGTAGACAGTGGGAGCAGCGGAAACGTGTGCAAGATGCTTTATAGGAATAAAGCAGGCATCGCGGAGTTGGAACATCTGTTTTGATGGATTAGTCAAAAAGTTTGACATCATCAAAATGGTAGATGAACCTTGTGTAAACAAAAGGTAGTAGGGAGTATGGTGGTGATCCTCGTAGTGTACGTGGATGACATACTCTTGATAGGGAAGGAGTTTCCTATGCTACGCTCGATCAATCTCCGATTATCACAAAGATTCTCCATATAGGATCAAAGTGATACCTACTAAATCCTGGATTTTAGATCTATGAGATAGTTCTAATTGGGTGTTAGGATTCTCACCAGTCGTAGTGAGATAGTATCAATTGATCCTGGGGAGAATCACTGGAAAGGTTCCAGGGTGATAAAGACGACTGAATGTCAGTCGCAGGCATTGTCTTTACCCTCAGTAAAGGGACGGTATGTTGGAAGAGTTCCAAGTTAGATACCGTGACATACTAGACGATAAAGGCATGATACATCGCTACTTAAGATGCTACCAAAGAGGCTGTTTGGGTGTATATTGGTTCATGAGATGAACTATGTTCCTCCCATTGTGTGACAATGGAGTTGTGGCTTATGCCAAGGAACGAAGGTCCCATCAGTGATCCAGACATATTCTAAGGCAGTATCACCTGATCATGGAGATGGTTGATCTCTAAGGGATCGAGGTTAGGAGAGTAGACTCAGAGGACAACACGGCGAATCCACTCACGAAGGCCTATTCTCAGAGAGAGACTTTTATGGGATGGTTGAGTATGAGATACTGCAACCACTGCTATCAGATGGCCCTAGTGCAAGTGGGAGATTGTTAGTTATATGTTTGCCCTAGAGGCCATTACTGTACATCGGATGTATATTGTAGTGGATGCTGGGACATATATAGGGAGGACTTTCTTGCTCGACATGATAGTATGCTATCTGGTTGTACTTTACCTTAACGTGTACACTGATTGTCTCTCTATTACATGTTGGTAAAGCCCTTAGGATGTGTACTTGACTACCTGGACTATGATGCGGATCATACTAGTGGGGACAGGGTAGTCCATAAGTACATCCTTCAAAGTCCCTAGTCGTGGGTATATCGAGACGGGGCATCGATATACCAGAGTAGACTAGCGTATACCTTCTCGACCCATACAGATGGGCGATGGATGATCCCATATCCATTGGTGTTTGACATCAGAGATGATGTACGGGTGCTCAGTGGAGACTGGGTACACTGGACGGACTCGCCGAGAACTCCCAGATGGTATTATACCTTACGTCAGATGGCAGTTCTCTGGTGACACTGGTACAGAGTAGTCTGTTGACCCGAGATCATCATAGAGTCTTTTGTGGTTCCCACTGTGCTTTGATTTCCACCTTACCACGTCCAAGAGGGCGTGCAAAACGGTGGTTTTTGGGTACAGTCCCGAATCACATGGAGGCAATGAGCGATAGGAGGGGATTCGTCTCTCCCGGTATAGGGAGTTGATGTTGCGCTGTGTTCGATTGGCTATAACCAGAAATCCCTGGCCAGGGTTGCTGAGATTTACTGGTAAGTGTTACCAGTAGTTTCTCGAACTGTTATAGACCTCATATCGACACGACTTATCGAGCTATTGGGGTCTGACGTTTACCACCCCTAGGCAAGATATGCGACATATCAGACGACGAGACCGGACTGTACGGTAGTGTTACTGGTTGGATTCACAGGAGTGTGAGCGGGCTTGCTCGTCGATCTTCTGATCGCTCAATACCCGGGTGGCCGTTACGTTTAGCAGACCGCTTGCGGCTTGTGGGTGTTTGATATGATCATCACCTGCTGCCGGCGTATTGACGAGTCTTTAGAGTCCTACACAGAGGTTTCCTGGATCAAGCAAAACGAAATAGGAGCGCATATGAGATATGTACGGGACCGAGAATAATGCGTGTATGTGATACCGTATTCTATTCTCGCGATTAATGTGTCGAATGGTTGTATGCGATGTAACCTAGTTATCGAATCAAGGATTGATTCGATAAATCGATACATTGGATATTAGTCGGTTATATGCGATATGACCGGATCGTTAAATCAAGTGTTGATTTAATGATTTAATGCATAATTATATATTTGATATATTACTTTGCATTAACTAGTATTGGTTCACTTTAAATGGATTTTCTCACTTGGATGCACAAGTTGTATATGTGATATACTTTTTGTGCAAATGATTGTATCATGTCTGATGATGCATGCAAAATTGGTTAGTGTAAAGAATTAAACCTAGGTTAAGTAAATGGTTAAGGTTTCTATTTATTTGTCCATTCATTTATCTTTTTATTTGGATTAAAATGAAATGACAAAAGAAAACAAAATGGTTATCATTCTTTCTTTCTTTCATGAAGCTTGATGAAGCTTCATGAAGCTTTGACCAAATGACCATTTTGTCTTCAAGCTTAACCCTAACCATTCTTTTAACCTTAGTCTTTTCTCTACACCTAACTATAGTTAATGTTATGATAAGGATTCTTTTTCTTTTCTATTCTAATTAACTTATCATAATATTATCTTCATCTTCTTCTTCTTCTTCACATGAAGAAGCTTGACTTCATCAATGGTAGATTGATGAAACAAGTGAGAAATCCAATTCTAAAGTCTACCCACTTCCTATTTCTTCATCCTCTACCTCTTGCCAAGTAGTAGAATGTGTTTTCTTCACAAGTTTCATGACTTTGTGAAGTGAGAGCTTGATCTTGCGATGCCTCGACGTAGATCATCTTCGGCATCGACGTCGACGACCTTGCCCGTCCATTCTCCGATGAAGCCGACGCTAGAGCCCGGGGTTCGACTTGGACAGCGAGGAGACTTCATTGCGGAGCTATGGAGGTGGAGGACCGGATCTACAAAGGTTGTATTTCCGTATTCTAGTAGTTAAGTGTTAACTAGTTTGTTTTATCGCCTAGACATCTAGCTAACGATCCGTAGTCTAGGGTTTCTCGGCACCGTAATTTTTGAAACGGACATGGTTGATGCCTTGTGAGACCTCTTGAGAGTGCCTAGGAACCCTACATGCTCTCCATACAGTTCTTTTGTATGGAGAAATATGGACTCGAGGTCCATATTCTCATGCCTCCTCTGATGTTCGTTGTCCATAGAGGCAAGCACAAGGCATTTAGCCTTCGCGCTATCTATCTCCCAAGTCTTACGGATTTCCTTATCCGCGACGCTGGAGGTAGGACCTGGGACGGGGGGAGCTTTGGTGGTAAGAAGATACCCCAGCTTGTCGTAAGTGATTGCCATTTTGACATTCCTGAGCCAATCTTTGTAGTTTGGCCCTGTCAGTATGTTTTTATCTAGAAGTAACTTAAGTCCAGTCATGTCGATTGGTCGCTGCAATTAGGAGAGAGAGAAGAAACACTTTAGCACGATGCTCTTGCAAGTTTAGAGTGGTTTTTATTTTGTCTAAACAGGATGGCTCCCACTGTCTCTCGAATCCCTCCTCAAACCATAAAGGAAGAATTAGTCAGGATCAATCCCACCGCACAATACTTGCTTAACCGTTCAGCCAGGCCAGTGTCGGTACTTCGAGGGAGGTTTTCCAACGCTTTCGCGAAGTTCCTTAATTAAATAACCTCTTTTCCCTGGGGGCGTAGCCCCGCTAACACCTTTCTTGACACCTACTTGGTTTATAGCATTGATCGTTTAGTGAGAAATTTCCCGAGGAGTAGCATATACTCACAGTAGGATCGGGATCCAAATATCATTGCGTGATGAAACTGAAGGAATCCTACCAGAATCACCACACTCCAAATGGTATGCAAATCTAGCAAGTTTCAGTACTTATGAAACTCCCGATGTGGATTTTTGCCCCATGCTCTTATGACCTTGGCGTGAGGTCAAAATGTCATAAGTCACATGTCAAGTTCATCCCATCATTATCCCGGTTGATTTGAACCCACCCGTACCTACCCTTGACGTAGGCCAAAATGGCAGTACGGCTGTCCCAAAACAACACATTCTATCTATGCAACAGATAAATATCCGGTAGCTACCAATCACTATGCCTTGGCGTGAGGTCAAAATACATAGCTTGAATACTACCGAATATTTAACTGAAACGATGGAGGGCTACGAATGGTTTTGGCGAAACCGTGAACGTAGTGAACTTGATATAATCGATGGAACGAGATAGCTTTTAAAAGGAGTGGCTCAAGCTCCGCATTTAAAAGTTAGTTTTGAAAAGAACCGAGTGGTTTTTCGAAAGTGTTCCAACGACTTTTTGCTTGGTTTATTATCTTGCATTAGTTCTTTTAATGCGTGATATTCTTGCATTAGTTATTTTAATGTGTCCCATCATTTAATCCTACCATTGCAGAAAACAACCAAAATATGACGTACGCTTATGCCATTCGCATTCGCCACGGGGCCCCGTCATCACCCGTTAAGTTACTTAACTAACGACAGAGCGGGGGCTGGGCTAGCGCGGCTGTAAAACATAAGCAACGCCTAAATAGTTATAAATGTAAAGCAATGATAGACATTACAGATCACAGATGAATACATTGGATATACTAGGAATCCGCAATCCGTTCGAGCCTGCAACGAAAAGCGGATTACACGGTCGCGGTGAATAGCCAAAACCCCACCCAAGACCCCTACGGGTGCGGCAAACTACCCGCCAAGTATCCGAAGCGAAGCAACCTCCCTCACCACCGTGAGTAGGCCACTCGGCACTTCGAGATACCCGGTAGTTTGTGCACCCCCTCCATGGGTCTATCCTAGGAGCAAAAACAGTAAAAAGAATTATACAATGACGGCTACAACCCCGACCCGGTTGTGCGGCCATACAAATAATAATATTACATCAATTTACATATTACAAATGAATGAAAGAAAAACAACACTCATCTCACATCCATCCCGGCTATTCACCCGCGACAATCCAATCCATTCATATACACATACCATCAACAAACACAGATCACAGATACGTATAACCCCGACTAATCGACATATAGCGATTAGCCGACGTTCAATACATATAAACATCACAGATATAACCAATATAGTCAAAGTGTAGTGAAGTTCGATAAAAATACGGATTTATAGGCCCCCAAAAACAAATTTCTTTTCTGGAAAACCTGGGCACAAATAAACCATCTGAAAAATCCCAAAACCCTACCAGAAAAATACTGCACAAAACCCGATCACGAGAGGAGTCTAAACGGCGGCGGTTCCGCGGCAAATGCATACCTATTGCCGCGGAACCGCGACGGTTTATGGGAATCAGGGGATCGTTTTTGGTGGGTGTTCTCACAAAACCCTGAGCCGATTTTAGGAGTAAAACTTTTTCACTTTAGAGCACAAAAAATTTCAACAGAAAGTTAGGGTTTTGTTTCTCCGGGTTTTTTGCGATTTTTCCGTTCGAACTTCCATACACTTTACTACAAAGCTAGTTTAAGTTTAGTTAGGCTCTGATACCACTGTAAGTCCACGTTGCCACCCCCGGTTCTTGCGGGGAGGCGGAAACGGTATAAAAATCAAATTTTTAGCGCATGAGGCAACATGGACTAACAAAGTCGGGATCTTTTCTAAACTAAACTAGCAAGAAAGCTAAAGAGAGTTAGCTACTCGGATAAAAGGTTATACCTAACTTGAACTCCTTCTTCTTGAAACCTTTGTAGGGTTTGATGGTGCTTTCCTCGTCGCCTTCTTCCGTCAAAGATGGATCCACCTGAGGGTTCAACCTTCGGGCTCTTTCTCGGACTTTGAGTGAACTAGGATCTTTGGCTTGCTAAACCTCTAACCCTAGAGTGAGTAGAGAGTGGCTTTGGGGTGTTTTTATCTCAAGGAGATGGATTCTCAACTCATGAGAAGGGAGCTCCTTGAACTAGAGGAGGAGGAAGAAGAAGAGAGGAGAGAGAAGTGTTATGATAGAATGAGCTATTCCTTTCATTTTACAACCATAACTAAAAATGAAAAGAATTATCAAATTAACAATAATAATAAAAATGAAATAGTTGATGGATGGTTTGGAATGACCATTATCATTACATTCATTAAATGAATTTTGCTAGAATCAAAGAGCATCTTTGATATGTAATGATAATGGTCAAACTTTCAACCATGGTCAACAAGTCAACCTTGGTCAACAAGTCAACAAACCCAACCATAACATAATTTCATTTAATTAATATTGTTAATTGATATATCACTAATTCATTAGGGTTTGGAAAAAGATGACTGTCAACAGTGCATGCGCACCCGTTCCGAAACCCTAATGAAAAAAAACCTCTTCCTCCGCCTCAATCAACTGTGCATACACACCCGCATTCTTGTTCCGAGGAACATCAATACTGTGAGATAAAATCAACCCCGAAACATATACTAGTATCTGACTCAAACCAGAGCCAGCCAGTAATATCCGTCCGGACTCCAAACGTGCACAAGTGCGCGGATGAGAACGAACCCTGTCGCAAAACCATGCGACCTCTACTCTGTTTTGCCCAATGGCGAATAACCCTCTGTGTGGGACTCTAAAGACTCGACACTTACGCTGGCAGTGGGTTTAACCACAGACCGCAAGAGGCACTAGCTGTGCGTAACGGTACCCAGGTAGATGCCGATAAGAAGACTGACGAGGTGAACCCTATCTGAACTCCTACCGAGTCTGAGTGTGACAGTCTCCGTACAATCCGGTCTGTTCGTCTGATACATCGCATGGCGGGCCTAGGGGGCGGTAAACGTCAGTCCCCTATTAGCGGTACAAGTCGTGTCAGAGTGAAGCCCAAAACACCCTGAGATAACACTGAAAGCCTACCAGTATATCTCGCTTGCCCTGGCCAGGGACTACTCGTGTAATGGCTCTCCTGACACAGCGCGATGTCAACCCCTAATACCGGGAGAGACGAATCCAGTCTAACCGTCACTGCCTCCAAGTGCTTCGGGACTGCACCCAACTACTACCTGTTTGCACGACTCCTTTGAGCCGTGGTAGGGTAGTAATCAAAGTACAGTGGGAACACACTTGAGGCGAAGTGACAGTGTCAAGTCAGCGGACTAAGCTGTACTCATGTCACCTGGAAACTGATAACTGACGATAGGTATAATACCAACCTGTCAGTTCCCGACGAGTCCTGTCCAGTGTACTCGTAACCTAACGAGCACCCGTATACTATCTCCAGTACGACGTACTGATGGCTGTGGGACAGACCATCTCCCACACTGGGATGAGAAGCGCATACGCCAGTCTACTCCGGAGTATCGATGCCCTGTCTCGATAGTCCTGCGACTAGGGACCTGTATAAGGATGTGCTTATAGATTACCCAGCCCCCACTAGTGTGACTGCCATCACAACGCTGGTAATCAAGCAAAGATCCTAAGGGCTCCACTAATGTGTATAGGTGATATACTAAAATAAACACATGTACACATTGAAGTAGAAACAAACCAAGTAGCATACTACTATATTGAGCAAGATTGTTTATACAAGGTGAATATCCCAAGCCTCCATTAAGTAATATACAAACTAGTATGATACAGTAATGGCCTCTAGGGCATATACACTAACAGGCCGCGGGTCACTTGCCGTCCCCAAATCAATTTTCTTGAGGTTATCTGCGGTAGTATGTATTCTATCTTCCAGCTCTTTTGGTGTCGGTGGAAATTCTGAGATTACCTCGTCGTCATCATTTTCGAAACACCAGGAGAGTTCATCCACATTCTCGGGCTCCTCTTCTGACAGTGTTATCACGTGACAGGTACGAGCTCGCTTCCAAGACCGATGTTGATCTGGTTCTATTCTCATGGATTTCGGTTCATGCTTCTACGGCGGGGTTACCCTCCAGCTGCTGGATAGAGCGAACATGCCTTACTGATACTGGTCTTCTACCCGGTTCTTGAAGGTGAAGCAGTCTTCGAGGGGATGTCCTATTGCCCTGTGATAGGAGCAATAGTTTGGATGAGAGACTTCGCCTGCTTGCTCGGGGTGCTTGGACTCCGGGAGGGTAATCATTTGATGTTTTATGACGAGATAGAATATCTTCTTCGTCTTGCCTTGTGCAAAAGAATATGCTCGAAAAATCTTTTTCATAAGATACGAATCCGGACTGCTCGATGTTAGTGTTTATGCCCTAGAAGGCCATTACTGTATCATACTAGTTTGTATATTACTTAATGGAAGCTTGGGATATTCACATGTATATAACAGTCTTGCTAAACATGGTAGTATGCTACTTGGTTTTTCTATCTTAATATGTGAGTGTACGTATTGATAGAGCTCTTAGGATCTTGCTTGTCTACCAGCGTTGTGATGGCAGTCACACTAGTGGGGGGCTGGGTAGTCTACAAGCACATCCTTATTCTGGTCCCTGGTCATTGGATTATCGAGACAGAGCATCGATACTCCGGAGTAGACTGGTGTGTACGCTTCTCATCCCAGTTGGGGAGATGGTCTGTCCCACAGCCGTCAGTACGTCGTACTGGAGATAGTATACAGGTGCTCGTTAGGTTACGGGTACACCGGACAGGACTCACAGGGAATTGTTGGTTGGTTTGATACCAGTCGTCAGTGAACAGTTCCCAGGTGACATGAGTACAGCGTAGTCCGCAGACTTGACACTGCTACTTCGCCTCGAGTGTGTCCCACTGTTCTTAGATTGCTACCCTACCACGGCTCAAAGGAGTCGTGCAAACAGGTAGCAGTTGGGTGCAGTCCCGAGCACTTGGAGGCAGTGGCGCACTTGGAGGCAGTGGCGGTTAGACAGGATTCGTCCCTCCCGGTATTGGGAGTAGATATCGTGCTGTGTCAGAGAGCCATTACGCAAAGTCCCTGGCCAGGACAAGCGAGATTTGCTGGTAGGTTCCAGTAGTTTCTCAGGGTGTAATGGGCTTCCCTCCTACACGACTTATACCGCTATTAGGGGACTGATGGTTGCCGCCCCTAGGCCCGATATGCGATAGTCTTGGACGAACAGACCGGACTGTATGGAGATTGTCACATCAGACTCAGTATGAGTTCGGATGGGTTTCCTCATCGGCCTTCTTATCGACAACTACCTGGGGACCGTTACGTACAGCTAGTGCCGCTTGCGGTCTGTGGTTAAACCCACTGCCAGCGTAGTAGTTGAGTCTCTAGAGTCCCACACAGAGAGTTTCCTACTCCAGGCAAAACAATATAGAGGTCGTATGGTTTTACGACAAGGGTTCGGACACATACGTGCGTTTACGCGCGTACGACTTTCGGACAGTTTTTACCAGTCGGCTTTGGTTTAAGCCAGTTACTGGTATCCGGTTATTGGATTTTTACAGTCTAAAGTTTTTCCATATTTTTGCGGATTGGAGGGGCGTTCTCGTAATTATGCGAGAAGCTTCTAGAAGATGTGACTAAGGAGGTTTAGATGGCATATACTTTGGATAAGATTTGTGAGTCATGAGAGTGATTCATCATTGTCATTATTGCACCATAAATGATTAATGACACATGCTTAATGAATCACCACTTAACATTTATGAAGCATGCTTATTCATTACATTTATTCATTTTTTCTTTAATGAGAATGCTTCATAATATGTTATGATACTCACAATCTCATCTGATAATCATTATCACATTCTCTCTCCTCAAGCTCTCATCTTCAAACCCTAATCCTTACACCTCATGAGTTGAGATCAAAGGATTAGAAAGACTAATCAATCCATAACCATCACTCTATTTCATTCTATCTTCTTTGATTAGCAATCCAAGAAGATTAGTTACCTCAAGTTAGAGGTTTAGTTTGGAGTTTTGCTCTCGGGTGGATCGTCTACTACCTAGAGAAGGTCGAGGAGAACAAGGAGATCGTAAAGACGAAGGACTGGTTTCATTAGGTATAATCCCTAAACACAATAGTTAAGAAACACTTTGTGTTTGGTTATTTATAGTTTAGCTTCGATTCAAGCGGTTAGTCGATGTTCGTTCACTAAACAAGTTTGTTTTTGAAAATTCCGCCTCCCCACAAGTATTGGGGTGTACTACATCGACTTACAGTGGTATCAGAGCCTCGCTAGACAATAAATAACTTGATTGCAAATTTGTACGAATTTCGAACGGAAAAACGAAGCCGGAAAACCCTAAAATTGTCAAGTTTCTGTCGAATTTAAAATGAAGTCCAAAAATTTTTCAGGTAAGTTCAGAGAGCTTGAAAAGACACCAGAAGAACACCCAAGAAATTTGAGATCCTGAATCGACAACACGGCCGCGGAACCGCGGCGGATCGCACCGATCCGCCGCGCTTCCGCCGCCGAGTTGCCGAGTCAGGAACTCAAATTTCCTGTGCTGCTTCTCTGTGTAATTTGGGATTTTCTGGAATATTTTAATTTTGCTCAGGTCTCCAGTTAACAGAGCAGTTGTTGGAGCAATATTAAAGATGTTTAATCGATCGAAATTGTACAGTATTTGCATATTGGATTATATCTGTGATTGTTTAATGTGTTCGTAAACCTCTCCTAACTGCTAGTATGTCAGTTGGCAGGGGGTTGCACATTTCTGAAATGGTTATATCTGTTTGTGCATATAAACTGTGTTGGATTGTTGTGGTGTATAGCCGGGGTTTAGCAATGGGTTATTATTTAATTCATTTGTTGTAAATGTAATTTGTTGTAATATTATTTTGCGGGGAACATCCAGGTTGCGGTTGTAGCCACCGATGTATTATTTCATTTTACTGTTTTTGCTCCTAGGACTGACCCAAGGTGGGGTACACAAACTGCCGGGTGGGTAGTTTGCCGTACCCGTAGGGGTCGAGGGTGGGGTAACGGCTATTCATCACAACTGTGTAATCTGTCTTTTCTTGCAGGCTCAAAAGAAATACAGATTGCTTGCAAATCCAATATTGTTTATCAGTGTTCTGGAATGAATATCATTGCGTCAGACGAATGTAAAATATCTATATATATGATAGCTATTTCGATGTCACTTATGTTTTACACCCGCGCTAGCCCAGCCCCCGCTCTGTCGTTAGTTAAGTAACCTAACGGGTGATGACGGGACCCCGTGGGGAATGCGGATGGCATAAGAGGACGTTGTATTTTCGTTGTTTTCTGCAATGATAGGTTAATGATGGGACGCATTATCAATAATGCAAAGAAAAATAAACCAAGTTTAAATCGTTGGAACAATTTAAAAAGAAACCACTCGGTTATTTTTAAAAAACAGATATTTTTAAATACGGAGATTTAACCACTCCTTTTAAAAGCTATCAGGTTCCTTCGGTTATATCAAGTTCACTACGTTCACGGTTTCGCCAAAACCAGTCGTAGCCCTCCGTCATTTCTTATGAATGGTCAGTAGTATTCAAGCTATGTTTGTTTGGCCCTTAGTCAAGACATAGTGATTGGTAGCTGCTGGGGTATTCATTTGTTGCATAGATAGATGAGTTGGTTTGGGACAGTCGTATTACTTTGTTTGGCCCTTAGTCAAGAGTATACGGATGGGTTCAAATCAACAGGATAATGATGGGCAGAACTTGACATGTGACTTATGATTTGTTGGCCCTTAGTCAAGATTATAAGAGCATGGGGCAAAAATCTATATCGGGAATTTCTAAAGAAACTGAAATTTGCAAAGAGATGCATACCATTTTGAGTTTGATGAATGTTGGTAGCATTCCTACAGCATTATCAGACGATGATATTTGGATCCCGATCCTACTGTGAGTATATGCTACTTATCAGGATATTCGTCACTTAACGATCAATGCTATAAACCTAGTAGGTGTCCAGAAAAGTGTCAGCGGGGTTACGCCCCCAGAGAAAAGAGGTTATTTAATTAAGGAACTTCGCAAAAGCGTTGGAAAACCTCCCTCGAAGTATCGACACCAGCCTGGCTGAACGGTTAAGCAAGTATTGTACGGTGAGAATAGTCCTGGCTAATTCTTCTTTTATGGTTTGAGGAAGGATTCGAGAAACAGTGGGAGCCATCCAGTTTAGATAAACTAAAAACCACTCTAAACTTGCAAGAGCATCATGCGAAAGAGTTTTCTTCTCTCTCTCCTAATTGCAGCGACCCTGAAAATGACTGGACTTAAGTTACTTTTAGAGAAAAATATACTGACAGGGCCAAACTATAAAGATTGGCTGCGGAATGTCAAAATGGCTTTGACCTATGACAAACTGGGGTACGTCCTCACCGCTACGGCACCTGCTGTCCCTGGTCCCAAATCCAGTAATGCGGATAAGGAATCCGCAAAACCTGGGATTTAGATTGCGCGAGAGCCAAGTGCATCGTGCTTGCCTCGATGAACAATGAACATCAGAGGAGGCACGAGGATATGGACCTTGATGGCATATTTCTCCATACAAAGGAACTTTATGGAGAGCAATCTCGTATAGCAAGATACGAGACCTCTAAGAACTTGTTTCGAGCGAGGTTGGCTGTCGGGTCATCGGTAGGAGAACATTTCCTAAAGATGATCGGCTTTATTGAAGAGCTCGCAGACCTTGGGACGACTTTGGATAATGAGCTCTATACAGACCTTATTCTCCAGTCCCTTCCTCCCACCTACGCCCAGTTTATCCTCAACTTCAACCTTCAAGGAAAAGAAGTTGAACTTGCGGAACTCCTGAACATGTTAAGGAGTGCAGAGGGCACCTTGCAGAAGGCAAGGGAAACACCCGCTATGTTTGTTGGCGGTACATCTTCTTCCGGGTCCAAGGCTAGGGCCAAAGGAAGGAAGAAGAAGGCCGCACCCAGACCTAGAGGAGGTGTTAGTAAGGTGGGAGGGAAGGGAAAGAAAAAGATTGCAGTACCGATAGTTGGCCAGGATGAGTGCTTCCATTATCACAGGAAAGGGCACTGGAAGAAGGATTGCAAGGCGTGAAACGCCAAGAACCAGGAACCGAAGCAAGTTGTGGCTTCGACTTCAGGTGTGTTTGTAATTGAGAATTGTCTGTCGATCAACTCTACTTCCTGGGTATTGGATACCGGATCAGGATCTCATATTTGCAATTCATTGCAGGCACTGAGAAACCGTAGAGTGCTGAAGGAAGGTGATATGACCCTAAAGGTTGCTAACGGAGCTAGCGTGGGAGCTGCGTCCGTCGGGGACTATCACCTAGGATTGACGAGTGGACACATTTTGGTTTTACATAACTGTTATTTTGTACCAAGCTTAACGTGTAATATCATATCAGTTTCCTTGTTATCAAATAAAGGTTATGATTTCACGTTTGTACGAGATGCTGTTAACATCCACCTTAATCATGGTTTGATTGGGTCCGGTACATTAAATAACGGCATATATGTTTTAAACCAACTCCAAATTTTCAATGTCCAGAACACACTAAAAAGAAAGTCTCCAGATTTGAATAAAGCTTTCTTATGGCATTGTAGACTGGGTCACATCAATGAGAGAAGGTTGACTAAGTTGCATAGAGAAGGATATTTGGACTCGTTCGAATATCAATCTTATGACACTTGTCAATCTTGTCTCAAAGGAAAGATGACAAAGACTCTATTCACTGGACAAGGAGTAAGAGCGAGCGAGCTCTTAGGACTCATACACAGCGATGTATGTGGTCCAATGTCTACACATGCGAGAGGTGGTTATTCCTACTTCATTACTTTTACAGATGATTTCTCTAGGTATGGATATGTTTTCTTAATGAAGCATAAATCAGAGGCCTTTGAGAAATTCCTGGAATACAAGAGTGAAGCGGAAAACCAAACAGGCAAAAGTATTAAGACACTGAGATCTGATCGAGGTGGAGAATACTTAAGTGCCGAGTTCCTAGGTTACCTAAAAGAGAAAGGAATTCTCTCTCAGCTTACTCCTCCATACACTCCACAGCACAACGGTGTATCGGAGAGACGGAATCGAACCCTATTGGATATGGTACGATCCATGATGAGTAATGCTGAGTTACCGCGATCTTTCTGGGGTTATGCACTAGAATCAGCGGCATATCTTTTGAACCAGGTTCCAACCAAGACTGTGCCTACCACACCATATCAGATATGGAGTGGGAAGAAACCCTGTCTAAAACATTTTAGGACATGGGGGTGTCCAGCTTTTGTAAAAAAGCAGCATGTGGACAAGCTCGAGGCACATTCAGTACAGTGTAAGCTTGTGGGATATCCAAAGAACTCCAAGGGATATTATTTCTATTACGCAGAGGAACAAAAGGTTTTTGTTTCTCGTCATGCCCACTTCTTAGAAACTGAATTTTTAGAAAATCAGAAAAGTGGGAGCGCAGTAGAACTGGAAGAAATTCCAGAACCACAAGCTGCTACTGAAAGTTTGGTAGAACCAGAGGTTCAAGAAGAACAGAACATTCCCGCACCCCTCCGCAGGAGTAGTAGGCCGTCTCATCCGCCTGAGAGATACTACGGTTTTCTCATAGATGGGGATAGAGAGGATTGCATCATAGAAGATGATGAACCTACTGACTTCCGGCAGGCCATCCAGAGCGGCGACTCGGTACGATGGCTAGATGCAATATGGACCGAAATGGAGTCCATGTACACCAACAAAGTATGGACTTTGGACTTTGCTCCAGATGGGGTAAAACCCATAGGATGCAAATGGATCTTCAAGAAAAAGATTGGTGTAGATGGACAGGTGGAAACCTATAAGGCTAGACTTGTTGCAAAGGGTTTTCGTCAAAGACCTGGTTTGGACTATGACGAAACTTTTTCTCCAGTGGCTATGCTCAAATCCATTCGGGTCCTTCTTGCTATTGCTGCCTTCCATGATTATGAAATCTAGCAGATGGACGTAAAGACGGATTTTCTAAATGGAAATTTAGAAGAGAGCGTCTATATGGATCAAGCCAGAGGGTTTCAATCAGAGTGGGAGCAGCGGGAAAGTATGCAAGCTGCTTAAGTCCATTTATGGACTAAAGCAGGCATCGCGGAGTTGGAACATCTGTTTTGATGAGACAGTCAAAGAATATGACTTTATCAAAAATCCAGATGAACCGTGGATATATAGTAAAGTTGTAGCCAGAAGTGTCGTATTCCTCGTCTTGTACGTGGATGACATTCTATTGATAGGAAATGACATTCCTATGCTACAATCTGTCAAAGGATTCTTGTCACACAGGTTCTCCATGAAAGACCTGGGTGATGCCTCTTACATTCTGGGGATCCGGATCTATCGTGATAGATCCAAGAGGATGTTGGGACTTTCGCAGTCCAGGTATATCGACACTGTACTGAAAAGATTCAGTATGGAAGATTCTAAGCGCGGTAATCTACCGGCTTGTCACGGAATCACCCTCTCCAAAGAGATGTCTCCCAAGACTGATTTGGAAAGGAAACGCATGTCTATTATACCCTACGCTTCTGTGGTAGGCTCTATAATGTATGCGATGTTGTGTACCAGACCAGATGTAGCTTACGCACTGAGCGTGGTAAGCCGGTATCAGTCAGACCCAGGGGAGAAACACTGGATAGCAGTAAAGAACATTCTCAAGTACCTGAGGAGGACTAAGGAGATGTTCTTGGTTTACGGCGGAAAATACCTCAGGTTGGAGGCCTTTGCTGATTCCGGCTTCCAGAGTGATAAGGACGATTCCAAGTCCATGTCGGGTTATGTCTTTACCCTCAATGGAGGGGCGGTGTGCTGGAAGAGCTCCAAGCAGGACACCGTTGCTGACTCGACGATGGAAGCGGAGTATATAGCTGCTTGCGATGCCGCAAAAGAAGCAGTCTGGATGAAGAAGTTCCTAACAGAACTTCAGGTGGTTCCTACCATAGTTGATCCAATACCTCTGTATTGCGACAACAACGGAGCTATAGCTTTAGCAAAGGAACCAAGGTCCCATCAGAAGTCCAGATACATCTTGAGGAGGTATCACCTGATCAGGGAGATCATTGATCGTCAGGAGATCGAGGTTCGGAGAGTTGCTTCAGAAGAGAACATTGCTGATCCATTCACGAAGGCCCTTCCTCAGATTCAGTTCGAGAGGCTACTCGAGATCATTGGTCTACGATATGCCAGTACATGGCCCTAGTGCAAGTGGGAGATTATTAGTGTTTATGCCCTAGAAGGCCATTACTGTATCATACTAGTTTGTATATTACTTAATGGAAGCTTGGGATATTCACATGTATATAACAGTCTTGCTAAACATGGTAGTATGCTACTTGGTTTTTCTATCTTAATATGTGAGTGTACGTATTGATAGAGCTCTTAGGATCTTGCTTGTCTACCAGCGTTGTGATGGCAGTCACACTAGTGGGGGCTGGGTAGTCTACAAGCACATCCTTATTCTGGTCCCTGGTCGTTGGATTATCGAGACAGAGCATCGATACTCCGGAGTAGACTGGTGTGTACGCTTCTCATCCCAGTTGGGGAGATGGTCTGTCCCACAGCCGTCAGTACGTCGTACTGGAGATAGTATACAGGTGCTCGTTAGGTTACGGGTACACCGGACAGGACTCACAGGGAATTATTGGTTGGTTTGATACCAGTCGTCTGTGAACAGTTCCCAGGTGACATGAGTACAGCGTAGTCCGCAGACTTGACACTGCTACTTCGCCTCGAGTGTGTCCTACTGTTCTTAGATTGCTACCCTACCACGGGTCAAAGTAGTCGTGCAAACAGGTAGCAGTTGGGTGCAGTCCCGAGCACTTGGAGGCAGTGGCGGTTAGACAGGATTCGTCCCTCCCGGTATTGGGAGTAGATATCGTGCTGTGTCAGAGAGCCATTACGCAAAGTCCCTGGCCAGGGCAAGCGAGATTTGCTGGTAGGTTCCAGTAGTTTCTCAGGGTGTAATGGGCTTCCCTCCGACACGACTTATACCGCTATTAGGGGACTGACGCTTGCCGCCCCCCTAGGCCCGATATGCGATAGTCTTGGACGAACGGACCGGACTGTATGGAGATTGTCACATCAGACTCAGTAGGAGTTCGGATGGGTTTCCTCATCGGCCTTCTTATCGACAACTACCTGGGGACCGTTACGTACAGCTAGTGCCGCTTGCGGTCTGTGGTTAAACCCACTGCCAGCGTAGTAGTCGAGTCTCTAGAGTCCCACACAGAGAGTTTCCTACTCCAGGCAAAACGATATAGAGGTCGTATGGTTTTACGACAAGGGTTCGGACACATACGTGCGTTTACGCGCGTACGACTTTCGGACAGTTTTTACCAGTCGGCTTTGGTTTAAGCCAGTTACTGGTATCCGGTTATTGGATTTTTACAGTCTAAAGTTTTTCCGTATTTTTGCGGATTGGAGGGGCGTTCTCATAATTATGCGAGAAGCTTCTAGAAGATGTGACTAAGGAGGTTTAGATGGCATATACTTTGGATAAGATTTGTGAGTCATGAGAGTGATTCATCATTGTCATTATTGCACCATAAATGATTAATGACACATGCTTAATGAATCACCACTTAACATTTATGAAGCATGCTTATTCATTACATTTATTCATTTTTTCTTTAATGAGAATGCTTCATAATATGTTATGATACTCACAATCTCATCTGATAATCATTCTCACATTCTCTCTCTTCAAGTTCTCATCTTCAAACCCTAATCCTTACACCTCATGAGTTGAGATCAAAGGATTAGAAAGACTAATCAATCCATAACCATCACTCTATTTCATTCTATCTTCTTTGATTAGCAATCCAAGAAGATTAGTTACCTCAAGTTAGAGGTTTAGTTTGGAGTTTTGCTCTCGGGTGGATCGTCTACTACCTAGAGAAGGTCGAGGAGAACAAGGAGATCGTAAAGACGAAGGACTGGTTTCATTAGGTATAATCCCTAAACACAATAGTTAAGAAACACTTTGTGTTTGGTTATTTATAGTTTAGCTTCGATTCAAGCGGTTAGTCGATGTTCGTTCACTAAACAAGTTCGTTTTTGAAAATTCCGCCTCCCCACAAGTATTGGGGTGTACTACATCGACTTACACTCGATTCCTGATCGCGTGGCTTCTTGGACCCGCTTTGTCGTTGTCGAACGCCTTTCCCGTTCTGTGGTTTGTTTCTGCCTCTGCGTTGGGCCTTATGTACAATAGGTTGGCAAGGAGGAGCATTTTCATTTTTCACAGCCTATTGAAGGAGGCGTTGCGTCCTGGCTTTCTCGTAGATGGACATTTCATGATTATGGTCGTCTCGAACCTTTTGACTTGCTTCCCTTATTAGCTTGTCAATTTGTTCTTCGAACGAAGGGCTGGGCATTTTCACGGGGGGAGCTCTTTCTGGTCCAGGGTTAGCATCTTCCCACAGAGCATCTCCCTCTTCATCAAAGTCACGTACGACGTAGCAGTCATGGAGTAGCTCCCATTTCTTGGATTGAACATACCCAAGCCCGGTCGTCTCCATTTTTCCGTTGGGCAACTTTCGTTAAGTTCCGGGAACGTTCCAGATCCTGTTATAGAACCGTGCTTGTTGCGCAGTTTGCTTAAGGGGTACACCTTGGCGTCTCAAGAGTCTTTTTACTCCGTCCGTGTAATATCTGGGCAAACGGATGGGCTGGAGCCTGTCAAGTGTAGAATCCGCCCCATGCCAGATTTCTTTCTCCACTTTGGTTTCCACGGATCGCTAGAATAGGATCGCCTTTTCACCTTCTCGCCTGGGAGGGAAATAGAACGTATGCAGCTCTTCTACATTGTAGGTATCAAGCGCGTCTAGTTCTTTATGATGCTTGGGCGGAACCATGGCAACTTGCAAACTTTGCTCTTCATCAGCGGAGGTTTGTATTGAAGGCCGAGCAAAGAATATTGCATGGACCTCATCTTCCAAGTCACTACCGAAGATCAACATAGGAGCGGACAGTCCTCGTTTGTTGCACTGGGGCAGACCCAAGTAAATTATCTCTTCTTCCTCCTCGGTATCACTCACAAAGACCGGAATGGTAGGGATAGCTTTGTTCTCCGGTTTGTGACATCTTTCTGTGTCCTCAAAGTCTGGTAAGAAGTATTTTGCATCTTCGTACTTGCGGACTTCGTTCACGGAGAATGGGTTCAGCTCTCCTGTTACGGTATACTCGAGACCATACTTGAAATATTCCATACACTGATGTTGTGTAGAGGGGATGATATTGTACTCGTGTAATCAGGGTCGGCCGAGCAAAGCGTTGTAGCATGTCTTAGCGTCAATGACGTGAAACTTGATATCAGTGACGAGCAGCCCAAAGTGTAACGTCGGTATCACAGACCCAAGCGTCCTTGATGACTGAGAGTCGAACCCGAAGATGGTAATCTTATCCCGAGCGAGGTGTTGAACACTCATGCATATCTTCTTTAGCACCCTTAAGTTAAGGAGATTGACGGAGGACCCATTGTCGACCAAGATTTTACCTATCTTGATGTCATGACAGAATCGGGAGACATATAGGGGACGGTTGTGCTCGCATGTCCCAAGGAGGAGATCTTCATAGCCGAAGGTGATATCGGCTGCGTGTACTTCTTCCAGCTCGTCCTTCATCTTTTCTTTGGCGAGGAAAGCTTGGAATTGCTCGGGCTCTTGCAATGCCTTGATCAAAGAATCTCTTGCTTCTTTGGATAACAGAAGGGCGTCGAGAACGCTGAGCTGCGAGGGTATCTTCCTCAAGTGTGCCAGAACGTTGTAGTCCACCTTACTCTTCTTCGGTGGGTCCTTGGCTGTCAGCTTTTCGACGGCTTGGTCATCAAGGATGATATCCTCAGAGACCTTTTCTTTCCCTTTATCTTTTCTATTTGACCCACTGTTCGAGGGCCCAAGATTATTTTCAGGCAGTGTACGGTTGCGCAGCTGAATATTTTCATAGGCCTTTGGTTCTTCCTCTTTTCTCGAAGTGGACTCCTTAAAGAGAGGGCTACGAGTCATCTCTTCATCAGAGTCGCTCCCGAAAGTGAGAACTTGCGATCCCCCGGCGTTGACCATGTGATATTTGCCGGTGGTTCTTTTATGCGCTTCGGTCATACTTCTCTGCTCCCGACGAGCTTTGATTTTATTCGCTTGAAATTTTGCCAGTGAGCAACATATCCCTGCCACCATCTTTTAAAAGCGTTGCACTCTTCAGTGGGGTGTGCAATCTTTCGATTATATAGGCAGTAGCTAGGGTGTGTCTCTGCTTCACCAAGCATATTTCCTTCAGAAGGTGGCAGCTTCATTCCCATCGATATAGCTTTAGCGAACCTTTTCCTCGTCTTGAACCTGTTTTTATTTGCAACGGAGGTACTTTGATCTGGTGGGAATATTTCAGCCCTTTCGTCCTGTCGCCGGCGTTTGGCCTTTTCAAATATGGCCATCTCACGCTCCCGATCAGCTTTGCTTTTAAGAAGAGCTGTATTCAGGAATGCATCAATTATTTCATCTGATGGCCCCAGAAGTTCTGGCTCAGAGCCTGCCCCTAGTTTCTCTGTGCAAGGAGCCTCTTCATTATCTAGCGACGAGTGAGAGATCACATGGCAACTTGCCACATAATCTTCAGATTCATCCGATGAGTCTTCTCCATCATTTCCGTCCTCGAAGACGTGGCTGAGGAACTCTTGGAGCGTGATTGGAGTCCACGCTTTTTGGTTATACTCTTCCAGCGCGTCAATCTGTTTTTGTAGGTCTGTGCGCTTGTCGTCAGGCTTCACGGGCTTCTTGGATTTCTTCTTCTTCTTCGAAGATTTTGACGGCTGGGTATGAGTGCTTTGGCTATCATCACCGATCTTTGGAGTTGGGCGCGGCTTTAGCATCCCTTCGATAATCTGTGGTTCGAGTGGATTCTTCCACCTGATTGTCGGGCATGTATGGAGATCCTTTAGTATTCTTTTCGTCTTAGCCGAAAGAGCGACCTCCCATGGAGCTTCTTCTACGAAAGTGCATGATGCCCCCGGCGCATCCGCCTTCTTGGGAGTGTGTGGCCGAGGCGAGTTCACCTTCCAATTCTCAGATAATACGAATTTTCCTTGCTGGTACTGATCTTCTATCCAGCTTTTGAAGATGTAACAATCCTCGATCGGATGGCCCAACATTCAGTAATAAGGGCAGTAGTTAGGATTGCTAATGTCACCTGGTTACGCTGGGCGTCTTGGCTCTGGCAGAGTAATGAGCCTGTTGCGGAGTGCAAGATCGAATAACCTCTTCGTCTTGTCTCGAGGGAACGAGTAAGGGTGACTCATTTTATCTTCGAGAGATCAAGTTTGGTTATTTTGGCGATCAACTTGTCTCGGGCCACCGGGCTGCTGTTGAGCATTGGCGACAACGATCGCTTTCCCCTTTCCCTTCTCATTTCGAGAGTCCGGCTTCGGAGGAGACGGTCTGTGACCCATCTGGTCTATTTGGGCCAGTTTGTCGATCAAGGCCTGAAAAGTAGTCGGCTTCAAGAACATCATGAACTGGGAGATAGTTGCATGAGGGTCTAAAGTGCCCACGAACATACCCACCGCCGGTGCTTCTTCGATGCGATGTTCCCACTTCGACCACAGATTCCGCCATCGTATGGCGTATTGGACCCACATCTCATCTGGCTTCACCTTGGCATTGATCAATGCCGTTATCGGGGTACGTTCACTAGCACTCGCGAATCGCTGGATGAATAATAGCTCCATTTCCGTAAAAGTCTTGACGGAGTCGTTTGGAAGTTCGGAGTACCATTTGAAGGCCGTCTCCGACATGCTGCTGACGAATTGACGGAGCAGTAGTTTATCGTCACCTCCGGTGTTGCCGCAAAGAGCTCTGAACTAGGCGACGTGCTAGTGAGGATTGCATGTCCCTTTGTACACATGGAATTTGGGGATTGTGTATCCCGGCGGGTATTTTATTTGGTCATACCTGCTTGGATACGGTCGCCCAGTTTTAATGACTTGACCAGCCGCTTCATTCGCCTGGTGAGCTCGTATTTGCTGAGCTATATAGTCATCCAGTGCGGCCTTGGAAATGGTTTCCTCCTTGGTTGCTGAAAAAGACGGAGGAGGATTAGATGTCTCCCCTCTATCGTCTTCAACAATGATCGGAGGGTCTTCAGCTGGAGGGTCCGGCTGTAACATTATCCTTACCATGTCTTGGAAGAGAAGCGCCATTTGTTTTATGTTGGCAGCTTGTTCTGCTGCTTCTCTGTCCTTCTTTTCGAGGACTCTGCGTAGGAAGTCAGCATCGGTTTCTTGTTTGTGACGCTGTTCTGATGATGCCTCCGGGTTTTCTTTTGGCCCGGTGAGTGCGGCCATTGCAGTCAGCATCTCCTGAAGCTTCTGCTGCTGCTGTTCCTGGGCCCTTGTTATTGATCGGGTGAGCGGTCGGTGACCCGTCGAAGTGCGGCTTTCCTCTTTTCCGGAAGCTATGTAAACAGTATGCACCGTTATACCCCCAGACTTGGGGCGTTTTGGCTCAGCGTCTTTGTGGCCGGCCACGTTCATAGGGGCTTTCTATGGCCTCTTTCTCTTTTGAGTGATTGACATTGAGGGGGCCGTTGTAGCGGGCACCCAGGTAGTTGTCGTCTTTTGTGACTTGCCAGGACGGTTCCCTTCCTGTTGAGCCTTTAGCTTCTTCTGTCGGCGACGATAGTCTTGATCAATCACCGACTCCTGGACCCGTCCCCAGACTTTGTAAACATTGGAGGACAGCCGTTGAGGGGGCTGATCCGGTTTTGTTTCTGTAACATTCTCCACGGGTGGAGGAGATCTTTTCAGTACGGCGGTAGGAGAGTTCCTGCGCACCTTGTTCAGTAATTCAAAGCTGTTCCCGGTTGAAACAGCAGCATTGACTTCCATCGTTAGGGCCAGTGGAGTTAGCCCAGAGGGGGAGTTGCCCCCAGCCTTCCTCACTCGGCGCCAGTGGCGACGTCGAGCGTGTCAAGCTGTTGGGATGGTTTCAGCTTGAGGGGTGGCTTTGCCTTGCCCCCTATTCAGGTGAGACATTGCTGGTACCAGCCTCTTGAAGACCGAGTTCCGTTCAGCAGCAGTGTCTAGCTTATCAAATACAGACTTTTGAGCAGGAGTAGGAGTGGGAGCTGGAACAGTCGGTCTTGCAAAGACCGACCCTTTGGCAGGAGAAGCCACCTTGACGACTTCAGGAGCAGGGATGGCTATCCTCTTCGGAACAACCTTTTCTGGGATTGCAGGCTTCATCATGGGCCCACATGGACTTTGGCCCAATCAGGCGAAGACTGAGGCGCTGGAGCTAGACGACCCGTTGAGAGGGGCCACGGTAGTAGCAAGTCGATCAAAGACCGACTTCTTGGGAGCTTCTGGAGTTGGTACAAGGATGCTGAAGCTCATCGGTGGGAGCATAGTCCCAAAGAACAATCCGGTGGTGGCCTGAGTCACCTGGTCCACCGGCATCGTGAACAAGGAGGCCGCTTGGGGCCCGTAGGCTATGCATCCAGATGAGGCGGAACGTGAATTGCAATTGCAGTTGGAACACTTCACGCAAGTGGATGCCATTGATGTTTTGCTTTCTGCACCAAGCAAGAAACCAAATCTTAGTACCTTTAACCTAAGGGCAACCATATCAAACCGCGATTCATTTGTGAACACGACACACGAAGTGTGGAGTGGAAATAGGAAAAGGTCCCACCGGGCGTGCCAGAATCTGTTTACCGCCGGAAACCGGGAAGACGAACGTCTTGCCTGAATCTGGGGGCAGATGATAATAGGTGCTATCCGTCCACCTCTCCGAAGATGCCAAGTTGATTTAAGGCACCGTGTATCGAAGGTTTAAACGGATGCAGCCGACGTAGCAGACTTTGTCAGATTCCCCCTCATTTGAGTGGTTTTTGATTGTGGGGACGCTCTTCCCTGCAGACGTAAGCCCCTGCAGTTAATTACGCTACCGCATCGCAGTAACAACTTTCTCCTTCTCCAGATGGTCACTTCGTGTCGTGGGTGTTTGTTTTGTTTGTGGTTGCCCGTGGATTGTATACGGAGACTAATTTATGTTGTCGCCCGTAGGACGTGGATTAGTCAAAATCCGTATCTTCTTAGATTTGGGTTTGGGGGTTTGGTTTAAGGATATGTTAGCCTCGTTTGAGACTAAGATCAACTTAAACATTTGTTAAGGATAAGTTAGCCTCATTTTAGACTAAGATCTACTTAACGGGATCATTTAGATCCAACAAGAGAGCATTTGGACTCTATTGTTTAGTTTAGAGACATTGCGGTCGATTAGTTTAAGGACATTACGGTCCAATTTTAGTTTAAGGACATTACGGTCCAAGGTTAAGGACATCATAGTCCGTGAGTTTAAGGACCCCACAGTCCGGTTTAGAGACATCGTAGTCTATAGGGTTTAAGGACATCGTAGTCCATGAGTTTAAGGACCCCACAGTCCGGTTTAGAGACATCGTAGTCTATAAGGTTTAAGGACATCGTAGTCCATGAGTTTAAGGAACCCACAGTCCGTAGAAATGTGTGGTTGTCGGGACCCGTCACCTCTCTGAAGACGTTGAAGGATTACAACGACAGATATCAGAGGAGTAAAGAGATGTACCCTCGAACCGGATGTAAATTGATTGGAAAATCTATAGCCCAGTTTGGGACTAAGATTTGTAGAACATTCGTGAGCAGATGGGCTCAGTTCAATATAAGTTGAGGACTTACGGCCAATGTTCGGTTAAGTCCAATTAAAATGTTTAACACTTTATTGCTCTGGCTGTTGAGCCTTTATTTGGGTTTGGCCCTTTTAATAATGCTAAGCATTGGGTTATGACATCTTTTGTCTTGTATTGAATGCATAGCATTTATCATAACAATGTGTGTTCTGACAGTACGCCACGTGGCGCGCCAGGCGCTTTGCGCCAATCAAAGAGCGCATAGCGCTTCTGTCAGGTAGCGCACACGAAGATGACACGTATCGTGCTTAGCGCTAAGCGCTAGTTTATTAGCGCATTACGCTTTTAATTTATGAGCACTTTGCGCTAATTTATTGGTGCATCAGTGAGTGACACGTAGCGTGCTTGGCGCTGAACGCCGGTCCATGGGCGCAGTGCGCTGTCTCAGAAGCGCAAAGCGCAAGCTGTGTCTATGGTTAACACGTGGCATGTTTTGGCGCTGAGCTCCGGTCCAATGAGCGCAAAAGCGCAGTTCTTGAGTGCAAGGCACTTTTCAGTAGCGCAAAGCGCATTTTGTTAGTGTATATGCCCTAGAGGCCATTACTGTATCATACTAGTATGTATATTACTTGATGGAAGCTTGGGATATTCACAGTTGTACAAACAATCTTGCTCAATATAGTAGTATGCTACCTGATTTGTCTCTGCTTTAATGTATACATGTGTGTTTATTTATTACATCACCTATACGCATTAGTAGAGCCCTTAGCATCTTTCCTTGATTACCGGCGTTGTGATGGCGATCACACTCGTGGGGGCTGGGTAATCTACAAGCACATCCTTATACATGTCCCTAGTCATGGGAGTATCAAGATAGGGCATCGATACTCCGGAATAGACTAGCGTATGCGCTTCTCATCCCAGCACGGGAGACGGTCTGTCCCACAGCCGTCGGTGCGTCGTACTTGAGATAGTATTCGGGTGCTCGTTAGGTTACGAGTACACTGGACAGGACTCGTCGGGAACTGATGGTTGGTATTATACCTATCGTCAGTTATCAGTTCCCAGGTGACATGAGTACAGCTTAGTCCGCTGACTTGACACTGTCACTTCGCCTCGAGTGTGTTCCCACTGTTCTTTGATTACTACCCTACCACGGCTCTACTGAGTCGTGCAAACAGGTAGTAGTTGGGTGCAGTCCCGAAACACTTCGAGGCAGTGACGGTTAGACAGGATTCGTCTCTCCCGGTATTGGGGGTTGACATCGCGCTGTGTCTAGGAGAGCCATTACACGAGTAGTCCCTGGCCAGGGCAAGCGAGATATACTGGTAGGTTTCCAGTGTTATCTCAGGGTGTATTGGGCTTCACTCCGACACGACTTGTACCGCTATTAGGAAACTGACGTTTACCGCCCCCTAGGCCCGCCATGCGATGTATCAGACGAACAGACCGGACTGTATGGAGATTGTCACATACAGGCTCAGAAGGAGTTCGGATGGGTTTACCTCATCGGCCTTCTTATCGACATCTACCTGGGGACCGTTACGTACAGCTAGTGCCGCTTGCGGTCTGTGGTTAAACCCACTGCCAGCGTAGTGTCGAGTCTTTAGAGTCCCACACAGAGAGTTTTCCTGCACTGAGCGAAACGTGTAGAGGCCGTATGGTTTTACGGCAGGGCTGCGATCACTTACGTACACTTGTGTGCGTATGGTGTTCGGGCAGGCAGTACTAGAGGGCTTTGGTTTAAGCCAGATCCTAGTATTGCATGGATGGATTTGTTTTGTCTTCTGTGCATCCGCATTCTACGAAATACGGATGCAGGTGCGTAAGCACAGTTTTCCGGAGCGGTGAAGGAGGAGGTGCCTCATTAGGGTTTTGGCAGTTGGTTCGGCCAAAACCGTTATGTGGCAGGCTCATTAGTGTTTTGACAGTTCGTTTGGTCAAAACCATTATGAGCCACGGATATCATTTACTAATCCTTTTAGTGATAATTTTATGATGGCTAATTGCATTCACCATTTGACCCCGTTGACCTCTCTTGACTTTGTTGACCGGTTGACCGTGTTGACCATTGACTTTCAAGAGGGATCTACACTCTTCTTTTCATTTTCTTTTTCTTTTGGATTATGATAATGGTCATTTCAATGTAGCCATCAAACTTTATCTTGATGGGATTAGTAATGATGTTGTTTTTACATTATTGCAACCATGGTTACTTTTCTTTGTATCATTATTTCTTTCTCATTCTCTCTCTTGTTTTTCAAGTGAGAAGAAAAGAAATGAACCATGGTTGTTGCTCCTCCTTCTTCTTCCTCCTCTTGATTCATCTTTTGATCTCATGTGTTGAGAGATAAAGATCCCACAAAGACAAAACCATCCATTGATCATTTCTACACAACCTAGGGCTTCTAGATTAGCAATCTCTTTGCCCTAGTTATCTCGGCTCGAGGTGGAGCTCGGTGCACATCTCTCGGGTGGATCGTCTTCGACTCAAGGAGGCCGCGGAGGTGACCAAAGTCCGGATCAATCCTCGGAGCAAGCAAGGAGAAGAACAACAAGAAGAGAAGGAGTTCAAGTTGAGTGACCAAAGTCCGGATCAACCCTTGGAGCAAGCAAGGAGAAGAACAATAAGAAGAGAAGGAGTTCAAGTTGAGGTATAACCCCTAACCGAGTAGATAAATCTCTAGTTAGGATGCTAGTGTATTGTTTAGCAAAGATCCGGCTTTTACGGTCCATGTTACCTAGTCCAGAAAATTTTTTGTTTTACCGTTTCCGCAACCCCGAAAGTACCGGGAGAGGTAACGTGGACCTAACAGTGGTATCAGAGCCTAACTAAACACACCCTAGCATGTTAGCAAAGTGTTTAGAACATCGACCGAACGAAAAAACCGAAAAACACCCCGGAAACCCTGATTCTCTGCCGATTTTGTTTCTGCTCAAAAGATAATAAATCATGTCTTAAAAATCGGCTCAGGCTTTTTTTAGAACGGGCAAGAAAAATGATCGCACGAGTCGACCAACTCACCGCGGTTCCGCGGCAGAAGCTTGCTTCTGCCGCGGAACCGCGGCCGAGTTGACTCGGCCGTGGATCATTTTTGTTGCAGTTTGTTTCTGGTGAGTTTTTAGGATTTTTGGTATATGACTTTTCTGTCCAGATTTTCCAGAAAGAAAAATTAGTTTTTGGGGCTTACAAAACCGTATTTTTGGTCGATGTTCTGTAGACTTTGGCTAATGGTTATATCTGTAATGTTATATGTGTATTGAACGTCTACTAATCGCTATACGTCGATTAGTGGGGGTTTTACATATCTGAGATCTGTGTTGATGATGGTTTGTGTATATGAACTCGTTGGATTGTCGCGGATGAATAGCCGGGATGGATGTGAGATGAGAGTTTCTTTTTCTTTCATTCATGTAATAAATTTGTAAATTGATGTAATATTATTTGTATGGCCGCACAACCGGGTCGGGGTTGTAGCCGTCATTGTATAATTCTTTTTACTGTTTTTGCTCCTAGGATAGACCCATGGAGGGGGTGCACAAACTACCGGGTATCTCGAAGTGCCGAGTGGCCTACTCACGGCGTTGAGGGAGGTTGCTTCGCTTCGGGTACTTGGCGGGTAGTTTGCCGCACCCGTAGGGGTCTTGGGTGGGGTTTTGGCTATTCATCGCGACCGTGTAATCCGCTTTTCGTTGCAGGCTCGAACGAATCGCGGGTTCCTAGTATATCCAAAGTGTTCATCTGTGATCTGGATTGGATATCATTGCTGTATATCTATATATAATAACTATTTAGGCGTTGCTTATGTTTTACAGCCGCGCTAGCCCAGCCCCCGCTCTGTCGTTAGTTAAGTAACCTAACGGGTGATGACGGGGCCCCATGGCGAATGCGAATGGCATAAGCGTACGTCATATTTTGGTTGTTTTCTGCAATGGTAGGTTTTAAATGATGGGACGCATTAAAAGAACTAATGCAAGAAAATAAACCTAAAAGACGTTGTTGGAACAAGTTTTTCAAAAATCTGTTATTGCAAGGACGTTCAATTTTTGTTTTGCATCGAGGTATTCGGTTATGAATGCCCAGCACCTCAGTCGACGAGGCAAGGGCCGAGATCCCTTCATCGGGAGTGACCCCTTGGACAAAAGTTTGCGTCAGGGTAATAACTTCACTATAGTCGATTATTCTTGCTTTGCATCGAGGTATTCAGTTTGGAATATCCTGCACCTCATTCGACGAGGAAAGAGCCGAGATCCCTTCACTGGGAGTGACCTCTTTAGCAAAAGTTTTCGCCACTATATTTTCAAAAAGATTACCATGTTCCTTCAACTACATCATGTTCATTACGTCAACGGGTTTTTTCGCCAAAAACCCAGCCGTAGCCCTCCGTCATTTCCTACAAGTACTACTTAGTATTCGAGCGACGTATTTTGGCATTGTCAAGGCGTAGTGATCGGTAGCTGAGTATTGCTTGTTTGCAGCCTTATTTTTCGGATTATTTAGGACAGTCGCATAGCTATGTTGGCATTGTCAAGAGTTATGCGGGTGGGTCTAAGTTAATCAAGATAATGACGGGCCGAACTTGACTAGCGGTTCATGATATGTTGGCATTGTCAAGGTCATAAATCGTTAGGGGCAAAAACCACATCGGGAGTTTCAAAAGTACTGAAACTTGCAGATTTAGCATACCTTCTGGAGTGTGGTGGCTAGAGTAGATTCCATCTAGGTCATCACACAATGACAGTTGGATCCCGATCCCACTGATGAGTTGGATTACTCTCGGGAGATTACTTTCACTTAACGATCAATGCTATAAACCTAGTAGGTGTCTAGAAAGGTGTCAGCGGGGCTACGCCCCTAGGGAAAAGAGGTTCTTAAATTAAGGAACTTCGCGAAAGCGTTGGAAAACCTCCCTCGAAGTACCGACACTAGCCTGGCTGAAAGGTTAAGCAAGTATTGTGACGTGAATTAAATCCCGGCTAGTTCTTCTTTTAAAAGGTTTTAAGAAGAATTTGAGGAAACAGTAGGAGACATCCTGGTTAGATAAATTAATAAACCAATCTAATCTTGCAAGAGTATACGCTGAGTGTTTCTTTTCTCCCTCTCCAGGTAGCAACCATTTCACGCCCTAATCAAGATAATAAAATGTATCGCTTGACCGATCCGAATTCTTATTCGGGGCTGGGGAACGTTGGTTCAGCTCTAACTTATGACAACAGTCATGAGTATGAGAATGGGAAAGGGGATTGTATGGATTTCCAGGATACCCAGTTGAAGAAGAAGCATGGTTTTGCATCTACTTCAGGTGTTCTTATAATTGAGAACTGTTTTACGGTCAGCCCTACCTCCTGGGTACTTGATACCGGATCAGGATCTCATATCTGTAATTTATTGCAGGGACTGAGAAAAAGTAGAAAAGTTGCACCGGGTGATATGTCGCTCAGAGTAGCGAACGGAGCACAAGTTAATGCGGCAACCGTCGGTGAATATCACCTAGTATTGCCAAATGGCAAGACTATGATTTTGAACGATTGCTACTATGTACCCTCCATGGTTTGCAACATCATATCAGTTTCTTTACTCGATAAAGATGGATATAACTTTGTTCTTGAAAAGAATATCATGAACATTTACCTTCATAAGGTACTGGTTGCAGAGGGTACACTGTGTAATGGTATCTACGTTCTAAATCAGAATACAGTTCTCAATATAAAAAAACACACGCAAGAGGAAGAATTCAGATACGAATGAATCCTACTTGTGGCATTGTAGACTTGGTCATATCGGAGAGAAAAGACTGAGTAAGTTGCATAAAGATGGACTCTTGAATGCGTTCGAGTTTTCATCTTATGAAACTTGTCAGTCTTGTCTCAAAGGGAAGATGACCAAATCTCCGTTCACCGGACATGGAGAAAGAGCAACAGAGCTCTTGGGACTCATACACAGTGATGTGTGTGGTCCGATATCTATACATGCAAGGGGTGGGTTCTCGTACTTCATCACATTCACTGACGATCTCTCTAGGTTCGGATATGTGTATCTGATGAAACACAAATCTGAAACTTTTGAGAAATTCAAGGAATTCAGAAACGAAGTAGAGAACCAGACAGGCAAAAGTATCAAGATCCTCCGGTCTGATAGAGGAGGGGAGTACTTAAGCACGGAATTCCGAGATTACTTAAAAGAGAATGGTATTCTCTCTCAGCTTACTCCTCCTTATACACCACAGCACAACGGTGTATCGGAGAGAAGGAATCGTACCCTATTGGATATGGTTCGATCCATGATGAGTGATGCTGAGTTACCTCTTTCATTCTGGGGACTTGCGCTAGATACAGCGGCATACTTACTGAATCAGGTTCCGTCTAAATCTGTGCCTAAGACTCCATATGAAATATGGAGTGGTAAGAAACCATATCTAGAACGGATTAAGATATGGGGTTGTCCGGCCTATGTAAAAGTACAAAAACTAGACAAGCTTGAGGCACGGTCAGTTTTATGCAAGTTTGTGGGATATCCTAGAAATTCTCTGGGATATCTGTTCTACCACACTGAGGAACAGAAGGTGTTCGTTGCTCGCCGCGCCACCTTTTTAGAGTGGCAATTTCTTGCAAAAGAAATAAGTGGGAGCACGGTAGAACTGGATGAAATATCTGATCCACAAACTCAAACTGAGGATTTAGCAGAACCAGAAAATTCAGTGACCCCAAACGAACCTCAGCCGCTCCGCAGATCTGGTAGGATTTCTCATCCGCCCTAGAGATACTACGGTTTTCTCATAGAAGGGGATCGAGAGGATTGCATCTTGGAAGAAGATGACCCTACCAGTTTCAGGCAGGCCATTATCAGTAGGGACTCTGATAAGTGGAAGGAAGCAATGCAATCCGAAATGGAGTCCATGTACGCCAATAAAGTGTGGACCTTGGACATTGCTCCACCTGGGGTAAAACCCGTTGGATGCAAATGGATCTACAAAAGGAAACTTGGTGTAGATGGGCAGGTGGAAACCTATAAAGCTAGACTCGTTGCAAAAGGTTTTCGTCAAAGACCAGGTTTGGACTATGATGAAACTTTTTCTCCGGTGGCTATGCTCAAATCCATTCGGATCCTACTTGCCATTGCTGCCTTCCATGACTATGAAATCTGGCAGATGGATGTTAAAACGGCTTTCCTAAACGGTTGTTTGGAAGAGTGCGTTTACATGGATCAACCAGAAGGTTTCGTAGACAGTGGGAGCAGCGGGAAGGTGTGCAAATTGCTTAAATCCATTTATGGATTAAAGCAGGCATCGCGGAGCTGGAACATCTGTTTTGATGAGGCAATCAAGGAATTTGATTTCATCAAGAACGAAGATGAACCATGTGTCTATAAGAAGATTGTAGGACGAACTGTCGTATTCCTAGTCTTGTATGTTGAAGACATTCTTTTGATAGGAAATGACATTCCTATGCTACAATTGGTCAAGCTATTTTTGTCACAAAGGTTCTCCATGAAGGACCTGGGTGATGCCTCGTACATTCTGGGGATCAAGATCTATAGAGATAGATCCAAGAAACTATTGGGACTTTCGCAGTCCAGGTACATAGAGACCGTACTAAAGAGATTTAGTATGGAGGATTCCAAGCGCGGTAACATACCCGCATTGCACGGAATTACCCTCTCCAAGAAGATGTCTCCTAAGACTGACGAGGAGAGGGTTCTCATGAGCACTATACCCTACGCTTCCGCGGTAGGATCTATAATGTATGCGATGCTATGTACAAGACCAGATGTAGCTTACGCGCTGAGCGCGGTAAGCCGGTATCAGTCAGACCCAGGGGAGGACCACTGGACAGCAGTGAAGAACATTCTCAAGTACCTGAGAAGGACTAAGTAGATGTTCCTGGTTTACGGTAATGGGGACCTTAGGGTCGAGTCCTTTACCGATTCAAGCTTCCAGTGTGACAAAGATGACAGCAAGTCTGTCTCGGGTTTTGTGTTTACCCTCAACGGAGGGGCGGTATGTTGGAGGAGTTCCAAACAGGATACCGTCGCAGACTCGACGATGGAGGCTGAATACATTGCTGCAAGCGATGCCGCAAAAGAGGCGGTCTGGATAAAGAAGTTCATTAGTGAACTTCAGGTGGTACCGTCCATTGTTGACCCAATACCTTTGTATTGCGATAACAATGGGGTTATAGCTTTAGCGAAGGAACCAAGGTCCTATCAGAAATCCAGGCACATCTTAAGGCGGTATCACCTGATCAGGGAGATCATTGATCGCCAGGAGATCGAGGTGCGGAGAGTGGACACAAAGGACAACACAGCGGACCCATTCACGAAGGCCTTACCCCAGACTCAGTTCGAGCGGCTGATCGAGATGATAGGTCTTCGATACGCCAGTACATGGCCTTAGTGCAAGTGGGAGATTGTTAGTGTATATGCCCTAGAGGCCATTACTCTATCATACTAGTATGTATATTACTTGATGGAAGCTTGGGATATTCACAGTTGTACAGACAATCTTGCTCAATATAGTAGTATGCTACTTGGTTTGTCTCTGCTTTAATGTGTATATGTGTGTTTATTTATTATATCACCTATACGCATTAGTAGAGCCCTTAGGATCTTTGCTTGATTACCGGCGTTGTGATGGCGATCACACTCGTGGGGGCTGGGTAATCTACAAGCACATCCTTATACACGTCCCTAGTCATGGGAGTATCGAGATAGGGCATCGATACTCCGGAGTAGACTAGCGTATGCGCTTCTCATCCCAGCACGGGAGACGGTCTGTCCCACAGCCGTCAGTACGTCGTACTTGAGATAGTATGCGGGTGCTCGTTAGGTTACGAGTACACTGGACAGGACTCGTCGGGAACTGATGGTTGGTATTATACCTATCGTCAGTTATCAGTTCCCAGGTGACATGAGTACAGCTTAGTCCGCTGACTTGACACTGTCACTTCGCCTCGAGTGTGTTCCCACTGTTCTTTGATTACTACCCTACCACAGCTCTACTGAGTCGTGCAAACAGGTAGTAGTTGGGTGCAGTCCCGAAACACTTGGAGGCAGTGACGGTTAGACAGGATTCGTCTCTCCCGGTATTGTGTGTTGACATCGCTCTGTGTCTAGGAGAGCCATTACACGAGTAGTCCCTGGCCAGGGCAAGCGAGATATACTTGTAGGTTTCCAGTGTTATCTCAGGGTGTATTGGGCTTCACTCCGACACGACTTGTACCGCTATTAGAGGACTGACGTTTACCGCCCCCCTAGGCCCGTCATGCGATGTATCAGACGAACAGACCGGACTGTACGGAGATTGTCACATACAGGCTCAGAAGGAGTTCGGATGGGTTTACCTCATCGGCCTTCTTATCGACATCTACCTGGGGACCGTTACGTACAGCTAGTGCCGCTTACGGTCTGTGGTTAAACCCACTGCCAGCGTAGTGTCGAGTTTTTAGAGTCCCACACAGAGAGTTTCCCTGTACTGAGCGAAACGTGTAGAGGCCGTATGGTTTTACGGCAGGGCTGCGATCACTTACGTACACTTGTGTGCGTATGGTGTTCGGGCAGGCAGTACTAGAGGGCTTTGGTTTAAGCCAGATCCTAGTATTGCACGGATGGATTTGTTTTGTCTTCTGTGCATCCGCATTCTACGGAATACGGATGCAGGTGTGTATGCACAGTTTTCCGGAGCGGTGAAGGAGGAGGTGCCTCATTAGGGTTTTGGCAGTTTGTTCGGCCAAAACCGTTATGTGGCAGGCTCATTAGGGTTTTGACAGTTCGTTTGGTCAAAACCATTATGAGCCGCGGATATCATTTACTAATCCTTTTAGTGATAATTTTATGATAGCTAATTGCATTGACCATTTGACCCCGTTGACCTCTCTTGACTTTGTTGACCGGTTGACCGTGTTGACCATTGACTTTCAATAGGGATCTACACTCTTCTTTTCATTTTCTTTTTCTTTTGGATTATGATAATGGTCATTTCAATGTAGCCATCAAATTTTATCTTGATGGGATTAGTAATGATGTTGTTTTTACATTATTGCAACCATGGTTACTTTTCTTTGTATCATAATTTCTTTCTCATTCTCTCTCTTGTTTTTCAAGTGAGAAGAAAAGAAATGAACCATGGTTGTTGCTCCTCCTTCTTCTTCCTCCTCTTGATTCATCTTTTGATCTCATGTGTTGAGAGATAAAGATCCCACAAAGACAAAACCATCCATTGATCATTTCTACACAACCTAGGGCTTCTAGATTAGCAATCTCTTTGCCCTAGTTATCTCGGCTCGAGGTGGAGCTCGGTGCACATCTCTCAGGTGGATCGTCTTCGACTCAAGGAGGCCGCGGAGGTGACCAAAGTCCGGATCAATCCTCGGAGCAAGCAAGTAGAAGAACAACAAGAAGAGAAGGAGTTCAAGTTGAGTGACCAAAGTCCGGATCAACCCTTGGAGCAAGCAAGGAGAAGAACAACAAGAAGAGAAGGAGTTCAAGTTGAGGTATAACCCCTAACCGAGTAGATAAATCTCTAGTTAGGATGCTAGTGTATTGTTTAGCAAAGATCCGGCTTTTACGGTCCATGTTACCTAGTCCAGAAAAAATTTTGTTTTACCGTTTCCGCAACCCCGAAAGTACCGGGAGAGGTAACGTGGACCTAACACATTTGATCAAATTTATGATCAGAGAACAAGTTTATGTTCTCCGTTTAAAGGAGGCCTTGCCTCAAGGTTCAAGAACAAAAGTTCTTATTTATAAAAAGGCACTGCCTTTGTAGATCAAGGATCTGTGAATGAAGTGAATACTTCTTCTTTTTGTTTTTATAATAAGATCTTTTGATCTCTTTTATATCAAAGGCCTTGGTCTTTTATAGATCTATGATCTTTTTTAGAAGATAGTTCTTTTCATGAGATGATTTCATCTCTGTGTCCAAGAATCATGTTCTTTACCTTGAAGAAATGATCTTCTTTTGCTAAAAGCTTGATTTTCTCTCTTTGAGTTTTCTCAAAGTTTGTAAGGGGGTTTCTCCATATCAGACTTTAAGTCTTAATGCCTTTATATATGGCAAATTGATTTGTTGAATCAGTTAAAAAGATTTTTCTCTGATTGATTTGGGAATATTTCCCACCGTTGGATCTTTGATCCTAAGAGATTGGAAAGATCTTTCCATAATAGAATTTTAATTCTGATTAATTAATAATTTATTATTAGATCTTTTGATCTATCGGTGGGGAATTTTTAATTCCTGCGCTGGCGCACCTTGCGCTGGCGCACCTTGCGCCAGCGCACCTACGTTCGACACGTGACGCGCAGCACAGAGCGCAGTGCAACTGCGCTAGCGCACCCGTGTTTGACACGTGGCGCGCAGCGCAGAGCGCCGGATCTGAAGCGTTGCTTCGACAGAGGTGTCTTTTCACCTCTATTTTTAAGTCAAACTTGTGTTCCCCAGAACTTTCATTTTCCAAGTCTTGGAAATAGCTCCACTGTGCACAAAGTTTTATGTGCCTAGTCTTTATAACTCGAAGCAAAGTTTCTTTCTTTTCTCATCACCAAAGAACTCTCTCAATTATGGCTTATAACCGCCCACATGCTCGTCGACAACCGTGGGAAGTGCCCATTCAGGACATTGTTCCTCATTTTGCTGCGCGCTTGGTAGATCCTTCTCTTATGGATGACCAATGCGACGCAGCGCTGTACGAACTCTTGACTCGTGTAGGGTCTCCTCTCCTCCCCACACTCTATTTGGCTTCGGATGATCCTTGCGTCTGTGCTCGCTGATATTCCCCCTCCTCCTTTCCGGATGTCCTCGGCAATGCTTGATGCTGCTGAAGACAAGATCGAGTGCTTCTTCGAGGCGCATTTGATCACTGAAGCCCTGAGGGATTGCTCTGTCCACTTGCTGAGCCAGATACGGGCTCGTCGGGTCGTTATCTCCACTTTCTATGGTGAGTGCGGCGTTGATCTATGGATGTATACTCCTCGAGAGGATCGCCGTTTCGACATGGTGGAGAAGACGGAGAGGGAACTGGACAATATCCTCCTTAGCTTTGCGAACCCCTGTCCTTTTGATCCCATGTTTGGTGATCTATTTTCAATGTAGTAATAAAAATATGTTTTCATTAAGTATTTTATTATCCTCTAAGTGTTTCTTTGTTTTTAATTATTTGTGATTCCTCTGTAAGGCGTTTATGCGCTGCATAATTTAATTTGCTATAATCAGGTGCAAGTAATTTTTGCAAGGATTAAGCGCTTCTGGCGCTTAGCGCTCTCGTGCTTTGCATGTGGGTGCCGTTTCAGAGTCTTTGACTCTTATTGCAAACGTATTTGATGTTTGCACTTTTCATGAAGCGTTTCTTCGCTTTCCAATCTTGGAAACAGAGCTTTGCTCTAATTTTAGGTGCGCAGCATAGAGCACAGCGCAACTGCGCTAGCGCACCCGTGTTTGACACGTGGCGCGCGGCGCGCCTAGCGCTAGCCCACTCATGGTGCGCTGCCTAGGGCGCAGCGCAACTGCGCTAGCGCACCCGTGTCTGACACGTGGCGTGCCTAGTGCAGAGCGCTGGATCTGAAGCGTTGCTTCAATTTTTTGACTTTTGAATTTTTAAACAGAGCTTTGCTCTGATTGGGGGAAGCAGAAGCGTCGCTTCATTTCAAATCATGGAATTTGAACAGAGCTTTGCTCTGATTGGGGAAACAAACTCATACAGGAAATTGTAAGACTTCATGGAGTACCGGTCTGCATTGTCTCCGATCGTGACACAAGATTACGATCACAATTTTGGCAGAGTCTGCAAGCGAGCTTGGGAACAAGTCTGAACTTCAGCACAGCTTATCATCCACAAACTGATGGTTAGTCTTAGCGAACTATTCAGATCTTGGAGGATATGCTCAAAGCGTGTATGTTAAACTTTGGAGGATCGTGGGAAGATCACCTACATTTTGTGGAGTTTTCATACAACAACAGCTACCAAGTAAGTATCGGAATGGCACCTTTTGCAGCTCTTTATGGAAGGAAGTGTCGATCGTTATTAAGTTGGGATGACATCGGTGATAGTGAACTTCATGGACCTGAGATGATAGTAGCAACTGTTAATGTGGTTCATACTATCAGAGAAAGAATGCGCATATCCCAAGATCGACAGAAGCGCTGGGCCGATGCAAAGCGCCGTCATTTGGAGTTCCAGCCGGGAGATCATGTATTTCTGAAGATATCTTCGAACCGAGGAGTGATTCGATTTGGAATACAGGGTAAGCTAAGTCCAAGGTATATTGGATCGTTCGACATACTCGAACGAGTCGGTGAAGTGGCTTATCGCTTGGCACTTCCACCTTCATTGGAAGGAGTGCACAATGTGTTCTACATATCCCAACTCAGAAGGTATGTGAGTGACCCCAGCCATATTCTCGATCATTCCGAGCTCACTGTACAGCCCGACTTATCTTGTGAGCAACAAACTGTTGAGATCCTGGATAGAAAAGTGAAGTCCTTCGAAACAAGGAAATCAACCTTGTTCGAGTGATGTGGAGAAAAGACACTCCAGGAGAATCTACATGGGAAAGAGAAGATGAGATGCGTGCAAGATATCCCCACTTATTTGTAAACTAGTCCTTAAAATAAATTGTAAATTTCGAGGACGAAATTTTTGTAAGAAGGGTAGACTGTAACAACCCCAATTCTTGTGTACATAAAATTGATTTAAAGTTAATGTATACTTGGGGTATTTACATTTCCTATGAGTACTATAAGTATTTGATTTACTTTTGAACAGCAAGAAGGAGCTTTTAGCTCATTGGTAAGACCTTGCACTACTGAACCAAAGCACCAGAGTTCAAATCCCATCAGCCACACATTATTTTTATTTAAAATTCTTTTAATCTTTTAGAAGCCCAAGAGTCTACACGTGCACAACACGTAAACTGAAGAATCACATATAAAACAAACGGGCCCACGAGTCAAAGACTAAGCGACGGGGACACGTGGCGAGGATACGCGGCCCGACTCGACCGACTCGGGCCGGCAACTCGGTCGAATCGGCCGGCGGCACCGGTCCGACTCAGTTGAAACCCAATTTTTCTCGAATCCTCTGCAACCTTTGGCCTACCCCATAACCCCTGTATTATTTAAATTCCCTGCACATTTACAGAGCAAATTAAAACACATATTTAATCCATTTTAATACAAAATTTTAATACAACCTTTCATTACCCTAAACCCTAATTTTTCTAATAAATACCACACCTAAAATCACCCCTCCTCACTCCCAAATCTCTACCCAAACTCTCAAGAAAATTCCTAAGACTTTTTGTGTGCAAGTGGAGTTAGCAAAGGGCGAAGCTCCGATGAACTTCCGACGGCAATCTGAGGAGTTTCCGGCGACGAAACGACGCACCGGTGCTTCCCCAATCTTCCTCTTCCTTCTCTCTTGACCCTAATCCAGTAAGTCCCCCTTCTCTCTCTCTTTTACTATTCTCAATTTCTTAATTCTAAAAACATGTCGGAAGCGGAGTTATCCGGCTTCCGATTCTCTTTTCTTTCAAAAATACAACATTTTCTTAATAACAAACCTTCAAATTTTGATATATTGTTTAATACTCATTAACTAAGACAATAGAACAAGTTTGACATTAAAATGATAACCATAGCCAGTTTTATTTCAATTTTACATTAAAATACCTTTATGTTTTATATCGACATGTTTATACCTTTTAACCATGCTTGTTTTAGAAAACTCATGAGGTAATGACCTACCTCCTCACAACACTCATATGTAACATAGTACGATGAAATTTGGGAACATAGATTTAAAAAAAATACGACTTTACACATAACTACCTCCGACTTATAAAAACCTTTCTCTACAAGATGTGTATTTTAACAAATCTTTGCAATTGCGTCTCTACAGTCCATTTCGGAGAACCCGTTCGGGATGGTGCGAATTATCGCACATCCTCGGGCTTAGTAGAGTGAGATGCAGACCTCCACAAGGAGCATACGGTCTCGAAAGATTTAAAATACAATTTTCTTTAGAAAATGAGATTTCTATCATAAATAAAACTTATATTTTTTAATAAATAAATATATATATATATGTAATAAATATCAAAATATCTATTTTTAATATTTATAATATTCCACATTTCCAAAATTCAAGAAAAACATCTCATTTACATGAAAATACCAAACAATTCCAATATTACAAATAAATACCATATATTATGAAATTAGGCTTTATTCTCTAGAAATGTCATATTGATTAAATATACATCAATGATAACTCTAAAGACGATAATAAAATACTTGAGGTGTATTTTGAAAATTATACAAAATTATTTTTACATAAACCCCCCCTCAAGTTATACTAAATTACAATAAGGACCCTAGTAAACATAGGTTTAAGCGGGACCAGTCTCTTGAGCCTCAGGGAGCCGGAGATATGGGTGCTTGCCTATTTAAGATAGACAACTTAACAAACGGTGTTATCAACACGGTAATTTTCTTTGCAAAAGACACAAATCTTGCCGTCCATGTGCAGCAGTTACCGATAACACCAAAACATAATTCAAGATTCAATTTCTTTTCTAATTGTCTGACTCAGACTGAGTCTCAATATAATCAATCTGACTTGAATATGATTTAAGTATCAAACTTCAATACAACATGGATCTATAAATCCGTCTATTCAACCTATATCAAACTACATTGACTGAATCGAACCATGGATATATTCAATCTACATGATCGTCCATTATTTCCGTTCCATTACTGATATCATGGTTTCGGCAAGTTGTCCATCTATATAAAATATACAATTCAAACAATACATCAATACAATCAAGACATCGCGGGGTTTATAAGGGGTAGACTGGTACGGAAGGTGTTAGAAGTGGCACGAGACTGTAACCATAATACACCTAACCTGAATTCAATTGCTGTTGTACCGTAGATGAATGGTTCCTTGTGCTCCGTATACCTTATTCTCCGGAATATTGGGACTCCTCTCGTATACACTGACATTCTTCTGTACCAAGTTATAAACAACAACGTTAACACTAAATATAACATTATAACAATATACTCTCTATTCTGTCAATTCCATTCTTGTCTATTTACGGGACTTACCGAGCGATTTGTTCGCTGATGACATTCTCTTTCTTCTTCTTTGGAATGTCGTCAGGTAATTCGGACTCAGTGGAGATCGAGCTCACCAGCGAAGATTTGGACCGGCTAGCTTTCGACCCAGAGCTCTAGTTACTTGTACATTTCATTTCAGTATTTTCCATTTTAGTTATGCCATTGTTTAGGCATTTCTTTCAATTCCATGTATTTACTTTCTGATGTATTGTAAAAGTAATGTTAATAAATAAAGTTGTTGTTCAATTATATATCTATTGTCTTTGTCTCTTGTGTATTTTACTTATATTGCTTAGATACGCTTAGCGTGTTTATTTCAGAGTAAATACGTAACGGCTCGTCGCGTCCCCTTCTCCGTAAACCGGGAAGCGAAACGTGGCATTATCTCATACCCAACATCCTAAAAAGTCTCTCAAATTGCGTCTAGGGGAGGGCCTTCGTCAGTGGATCCGCCGTGTTATTTTTCATGTCAACTCTCCTGACCTCGATCTCCCGGCGATATACTATCTCCCGGATCACGTGATATCGCCTAAGAATATGTCTAGATCACTGATGGGACCGAGGTTCCTTGGCCAAAGCCACAGCTCTATTTTTATCACAATATAAAGGTATTGGATGCTCAATGGATGGAACCACACCAAGTTCAGCAATGAACTTCTTCATCCAGACAGCCTCTTTGGCAGCATCATTGGCAGCGATGTATTCAACCTCCATCGTCGAATCTGCCATGGTATCTAGCTTTGAACTCTTCCAACATACCTCCCATCTATTGAGGGTGAAGACAAAACCCGAGACCGATTTACTGTCGTCCTTATCACTCTGGAAGCTCGAATCGGTAAAGGACTCCACTTGTAGTTCACTGTTACCATACACCAAGAACATTTCTTTAGTCCATCTCAAGTACTTAAGAATGTTCTTCACAGCTATCCAGTACTTCTCCCCGGGATCTGATTGATACCTACTTACTACACTAAGTGTGTAAGCTACATCCGGTCTAGTACATAACATCGCGTACATGATTGACCTAACTGCAGAAGCATAAGGTATCCTTTGCATGCGAGCCCTCTCCAAATCAGTTTTGGGAGGCATCTCTTTGGAGAGAGTGATTTTTGAGCAAGCGGATAAACTATTATGCCTATAATCTTCCATACTAAACCTCTTTAGTATGGTGTCAATGTATCTGGATTAAGACAATCCCAACATCCTCTTAGATCTATCTTTATAGATCTTAATCCCCAGGATGTATGAGGCATCACATAGATCTTTCATGGAGAACTTTTATGATAAGAAGAGCTTGACCGAGTGTAGTATAGGAACATCATTTCCTATCAAGAGTATGTCGTCTACGTACAATACGAGGAAGGCAACCTTACTCTCTACAACCTTCTTGTATATACAAGGTTCATCTACGTTTTTTATGAAGACAAACTCTTTGACTGCCACATCAAAACAGATGTTCCGGCTCCGTGATTCCTGCTTTAATCTGTAGATTAATTTAAGCAGCTTGCATACCTTTCCGCTTCTCCCACTATCTATGAGGCCCTCTGGCTGTGCCTTGTACACGCTCTCTTCTAAATCACTATTTAGAAAAGCGGTTTTGACGTTCATCTGCCAGATTTCGTAGTCATGGTATGCAACAATGGCAAGTATGATCCTGATGGACTTAAGCATAGCCAATGGAGAAAAGGTTTCATCATAATCGACACCTAGTCATTGACGAAAACCATTTGCAACAAGTCTAGCTTTAAAGGTCTTAACCTTTCCATCTACACCAAGTTTCTTCTTAAAGATCCATTTTCTCCTGATAGGTTTTACCTTTCCATGAGCAACTTCCAAAGTCCATACTTTGTTGGTGTACATGGATTCCATCTCAGATCGCATAGCATTCAGCCATTTCACAGAATCTCCACTTATGATGTCCTACTCGAAACTAGTTGGGTCATCATCTTTAATAATGCAATCCTTACTTCCACCGTCTATAAGAAAACCATAGTATCTCTTAGGTGGATGAGGAACCCTACTAGATCTGCGGAGTGGCTGAGGTTCGTCGGGGACTATTGAATCCTCCAGTTCTACCAAATCATCAGTTATAGTTTGTGTAGATGGAACTTCTTCCGGTTCTACCTCATTACCACTAATTTCTTTTTCAAGAAATTCCTTTTTCTAAAAAGGTGGCATTTTGAGCAACAAACACCTTTTGTTCCTCAGTGTGGTAGAAGATATGCCCTCGCGAATGTTTGGGATATCCAACAAACTTACACAGAACAGACCTTGCCTCGAGCATGTCTGGATTTTGCTTTTTAACATAATCCGGACAACCCCATATCTTAATGAAATTAAGACATGGTCTCTTCCCCTCCCATATCTCATATGGAATGGTAAGCACTGATTTGGTCGGAACCCTATTCAATAGGTATGCAGCCGTCTCAAGTGTATAACCCCAAAAGGAAATAGGTAACTTAGCAACACTCATCATAAAGTGCACCATATCTAATAGGGTGCAATTCCTCCGCTCTAAAACACCATTGTGCTGTGGTGTATACGAAGGAGTAAGCTGAGAGAGAATCCCATTCTCTTTTAAATAGTCATGGAATTCCGTGCTCAAGTATTCTCCTCCCTGATCAGATCATAGGACTTTAATACTTTTACCCGTCTGGTTCTCAATTTCGCACTTATATTTCTTGAATTTCTCAAAAGCTTCAGATTTGTGTTTCAACAAGAACACATTTCCGAATCTTGAGAGATCATCGATGAATGTGATAAAGTACGAGGAACCATTCCTGGCATGCGTAGACATAGGACCGCATACATCACTATGTATTAGTCCTAAGAGTTCAGTACCTCTTTCTCTGTATCCAGTAAATGGCGTTTTGGTCATCTTACCCTTGAGACGTGACTGTCATGTTTCATAAGATGTAATTCAAAGTGATTCAAATATCCATTTTTTGCAACTTCGCAAGTCTGGTCGCATTGATGTGACCAAGTCTACAATGCCACAAGAAGGATTCGTTCATTTTTTAACTTTTCCTCTTGTGTGTGTTTTGTATACTTAGAACTGTATTCTGATTTAGAACGTATATACCGTTACATAACGTACCAAACCAAATCAACACTTGATTGAAAAAAATGTTCAAAACATTTTTCTCTAGTACAAAGTTATATCCTTCTTTATCCAATAAAGAAATTGATATTATATTGCACATCATGTTCGGCATGTAATAACAGTCGTTAACAATCAATATATTACCACTTGGTAATACAAGATGATATTCACCAACTGTTTTTGCAGCAACAGTTGCTCCATTCCTTACTAGGACAGACTTATCACCTTTTTCCAGTTCTCTACATCTTCTTAAACCTTGAAACTTATTACAAATATGGGATCCTGATTCGGTATCCAATACCCAGGACGTAAAGCATACTGAGAAACAATTCTCGGTTACGAACACACCCAAAGAAGATGCATCATCATGCTCTTTCTTCGTTCGAGTTTCATGGGATTCCTGATATTCCTATATTCCTTGCTCAAACTTATGACAATCATAAGATAGAGTGGAACCAACGTTCCCCAGCTCAGTATAATAAGCAGGTTCCGTCAATACATTCATATTATTATCTTGACTAGGGCATATCATGGTCGCTACCTGGAGAGAGACAAGAAAACACTTTAGCGTGCACTCTTGCAAGATTAGATTGGTTATTATATTATCTAATCAGGATGGCTCCCACTGTTTTTATCAAATCTTCCTTCAAACCCTAAAAGGTAAGACTAGCCGGGATTAATTATACCCTACAAGTTCGCCAATCGGTCAGCCGGGAAGGTATTGGTACTCCGAGAGATTCTCCCATGCTTTCGCATGGAACTAATTAAATAACCTCGTTTCCGCAGGGGAATGACCCCGTTTACACCTTTCTTAGACACCTACTAGATCGACTAATTGTAAAGTACAAAACTCTCCCAAGAGTAACTCTTACTCGCAGTGGGTATCGGGATCCAACTATCTCATAGAAGGTATGCAATCTCATTGCAAATTTCAATACTTGAAATTCCCAATATCTGTTTTTACACCTAGCGTCCTATGACCTTGACGGAGGTCAACAAACCATAGACCGCTAGTCAAGTTCAACCCGTTCATTTTATGATTGAATTAAATCCATCTGCACGATCCTTGACGGATGTCAACAAGGCCGTACGACTACCCTAATCCAATCGCATCATATGCGGCAGATAAGCACTAATCAGCTACCGCATACTATACTTTGACGGAGGTCAAAAAACATAGCACGAATACTAAATAGTACTTATCTGAAATGACAGGGTGCTACGACAGGTTTTTAAGAAAACCTGTCGCGTAATGAACTTGATATCGTTGTAGAATTGAGTGATTTGAAAAGTAGTGGTTTTAAGCTCCGCTTTTAAAATAGAATAGTTTTCAAAAAAATCGAGTGGGTTGTATCATTTGCTAGCTTTTTCTAAGAGGTCATTCCCGGTGAAGGGATCTCGGCTCTTTCCTCATCGAATGAGGTGCTGGATATTCATAAAAGAATACTGCTATGCAAATCAATAACTAGAGCTAACTTTTTGAAAAATTTGATTCTACAACATCTTTAGGTTTCTTTTCTTTTCATTAATCTCATTAGTGAAGTCCCATCATTTATGTTTCCTAAACATTACAGAAGAAACGAAAATAGAACGTACGCTTATGCCATCCGCATTCGCCACGGGGCCCCGTCATGCACCGTTAGGTTACTTAACTAACGGCAGAGCGGGGGCTGGACTAGCGCGGGTGAAAATCATAAGCAACGTTTATTATATATATCATATATATATAGCATTCGTCTCAGGCAGTTATATGATCACATCACAGAACTCAGGCAGCAGAAACAACATATGAAATATTCGATATACTAGGAGGTCCGTGTTTTAAATTCAGCCAGTAATGAAAAACACGGATTCCACGGTCGTGATGAATAGCCAAACCCACATCCTTAGACCCCTACGAGAGCGGCAAGTTACCCTTCCAATTCTAGAGTTAGGAGACTCGGTCGCGACTCCTTGATATGGTCTTCCACTGGACTCTAGAACCCAGTTACTTGTGCTCCCTGCCTTGGGTCTATCCTAATACAGAAAAGTAAATAATATACATCAATGGTGACATCATCATCAACCCGGAAGTGTCCCAATAAAAGAATATTACATACATTTTTTACATGAATGAAAATAGAAAAACTCTTATCTCACGCAAAAATCCGCAGCTATTCAATCACGATGATCCAATATAATATATCACAGCAACACATAACATGACATGTTATCAACGTAAGTAATATGCGTATCCCGAAAGTCGTTGACGTATAGCAACAAGATCGGCGATACACCACATATTACACTTACGGTCGCAGAAAATAAATGAAAACATATAATAATTAGAATCTGCATATCCTTAGATATCATAAACTCGGAATATCTCATATTTCGGATTTCATGTCTAACATCTTTAAATCTTGCATTTACGTCTCGTATTGAAAACGCTTTTCAATATCAGTTGTATAATTCAACAGGATTCCTGATTAAATGATCGAATGCTCGTCGGGAAATTTAGTAGATTGCCGCACCCCCGATGCCGTTAATGAAGTGCACTTAGGCGGAACACCATGGCCACGAGCACCCGACTGGATGCTTTTGGCCTCGGGGTTCTCCTACAGTCACTTGGTCGTGGCTATGGGGCATGGCTATCTAGTAGTGTTTCCCGGCGACTATCCGCGTACAATACGAGATTATGATGGGGTTTTGATCTGAATCAAAACTTCGTAGCAATCGATCAAAAGAGACTAAAACGCGAGATTTACAAAACACAAACTAGTTTTCACAAAACTAATTAATGTGGATTCCAAATATTGTATCACATATCATATATATCTAGACGATGTTAAATATTTCGATCGATATCTCAAACACCCATAAATCACAGAGACCTCAACACTTGAGTCTCACTAAAAATACCCAGAATGTTCCTAATGACCAAATGGAGCACCACAAGAAAATAGAACCCATAACTCACTAATCATGCGGCGGAACCGCGGACAAACAGGGGTTCTTGTCGTGGTTCTGCGGTACATTAGTGGAGATGGGGCCTCAAATTTCTTGAGGCTCCATTAAATACCCTGCATGATTTTCTGACTATTTTTAATCTCGAAAATATCAACTTTTGAAAAAATTTACAGAAAGTAGTGATTTTCCGGGCTTCGAAGTTCGATCAAACACTTTAACGTCGTTTAGACCAAACCAAATGCTCTAGCTTAGCTCTGGTACCATGAAAGTGTGTCTTAGCACCTCTGCTAGGTCTCCACATGCATCAAGTATACAATTTTAAAAAATCTAGAGGTCTAAGCTACACTAACCTATAATCGAATTAGAGAATTAGGGTTTCTATACATGTAAAAAAACTTTACACTAAGTGAATAGAGAATACAACCTTTGTAGACCGGTCCTTCACTTCTAAAGCTTCAAGTAGTAGTCCCTTAGCTCCAAGTATTGGTCTCTAGAACTCTTCTTAGGCTCCACTTGGTGAAAGGAACGAGCTTGCTTCGTCTTCTTCGAGGCCGAAGATGATCTACCTTGAAGTTACTATAACTCAATCTACCTCTTCACTAATCAAGAATTAATGAAGCAAACAACCTAATCTTATGGGCTAGATGAGAGTAGATTGATTAAGTAGGAATTTTGCTCACTTTATAACTCACTTTCTCTTTTTCTTTCTCACCTCATGAAAAGCTAGAGCAAAAAAAAATGAGATGAAGAAGATGAACTAGGGTGAGGAAATATCTCAAGTGATAATGTAGAGAGTTAACCATGGGCTAAAAATAATGATTGGGCCGGAAGGCCTTACGCTTCACTCGAGCAGCAGTTATAAAATATCTAGACTAAAAAAAATTAATGGGGCGAGTCATGGCTTGTACATGCTTCTACAAGCATCTTAAGCCATGCTCATTTCCACCTAATTTTTGAATTAACTCTAAATAATTAATCACCCAAATTTCTTTAGTCTTGGTGTTAGTCTCATACACCTATGTCCAATGTATCATCCACCATGACACAATATATAAATACATATAATAATATATATCGCATATATATTAAATGTATTTTAAAGAGAAGAAATTCTTTAAGTGAGCACAATATTAGTTAATATATAAATATATCAAATATATTAATATATATCAAATTATTAAATCAACGCTTGATTTAATAATCTGGTTATATCATATATGACCGACTAATATCATTTATATGTATATCGCATTATCAAATCAACTCTTGATTCAATAACCCGGTCATATCATATATAACCTAACCGATATCACATATCATGAGATTAGAATATAATATCACATACTCGTATTTAATCAAGCTCCCGCACATATCACCATATGTGTCCTACTTCGTTTCTCTTGAGCTAGGAAACCTCTATGTGAGACTCTAAAGACTCGTCAATATGCCAGCAGTAAGTAATGATCACATCAGTCACCCATAAGCCGTCAGCGGTACTCACTGGACGTAACGACTACCCAGATATTGAGCGAATAGAAAATCAACAAGCAAGCTTGTCCAAACTCCCGCAAAGCCTATAAGTAACACTTACCGTACAGTCCGGTCTCTTCGTTTGATATGTCGCATATCAAGTCTAAGGGTGGAATCGTCAGACCCCAGTAACTTGATAAGTTATGCCGATGTGTGGCCTATAACCGTTCAAGAAACTACTGATAACACTTATCAGCCCTGGCCAGGGTCTTGATGTTATAGCCAATCGAGCATAGCGCAACATCAACTCCTAATACCGGGAGAGGCAAAAACCCTCCTATCGCTCATTGCCTCCATGTGAATCGGGACTGTACCCAAAATTCACCTATTTGCACGACTCCTTTGAGCCATGGTAGGGAGGAAATCAAAGCACAGTGGGAACCACACAAGAATCTATGACGATCTCGGGTCTACAGACTAACCTGTACAAGTGTCACCAGAGAACTGCTATCTGACGATTTGTATAATACCAACCAGGAGTTCTCGACGAGTCCTGTTCAGTGTACCTATTCTTTAAAGAGCACAAGTGTACAATCTTTGATGTCAAACACCAATGGATGTGGGATCAACCATCGCCCCATACAGGGTCAAGAAACGTACACACTAGTCTACTCTGGAATATCGATGCCCTGTCTCGATACTCCCTCGACTACGAACGGTTAAAGGATGTGCTTGCGGACTACCCAACCCCTACTAGTATGATCTGCATCATAGTCTTGGTATTCAAGCTAACATTCTAAGGGCTTTATCAACATGTACCAGAGAGACAATATAATAATACTATGTACATGTTAAGATAAAGAGCAACCAGATAGAATACTATCATGTCGAGCAAGAAAGTCCTATGTGTGTGTGTGTGTGTCCAAGCATCCACTATAATATACAATAATGTACAATAATGGCCTTTAGGGCATACATATAACTAACACATGCCCCAAGACGTGGGGCGTTTGGGTCCATCACCTTTGGAATTTTCCGCAGGCGGTGGGATTTTTTCCAGCCTCGTTCTTTTATAAGAGGTCGAAGTTGAAGGGGCCGCTGTAACATGCACCTATATAGAAGGAGTCCCCTGTTGTATGGCAGAGGAGTGATCTTTCTCTTGCCAAGCCTTCAATTTTTTCGGTCGACGGGTGTGATTTTCATCAATCACAGAGTCTTGGACTTTCCGCCAGACTCTATGAATTTACGAGGAGAGCCTCTGATGGGGCCGCTCCGGCTTTTCCTGTACAGGTACTTCCGTAGGTGGGGGGGATTTCTTTAACACCAGGGTTGGGGAGTTCTTGTGCACCTTCCTGTGCAGATCAAAGTTGTTCCTGGTTAGAATAGCAGTATCAACTTCCACTATTTGAGCTGGTGGGGTAAGTCCACAGGGGGAGTTGCCCCTAACTTTTCTCACTCGGCGCCAGTGGCGACGTCGAGCGTACCTTGCAGAAAGGACCGCCTCAGTTTTGGAAGCGGCTTCTTCATGCCCTCAGCTTTGCTGAGGGGTTTCAATCGGCGTCAGCCTGTTGAAGACCGACATCCTTGGTAAATTTAGAAATGGCTAGCCTTTCAAAAACTGATCGTCTGACGGGTGAAGCACCTTTGACGGCTTTGTCTGTAGGAGGAGTTGGGAGGGCTATCTATTTTAGAGCAACCCTTTCAGGTATCACGAGCCTCTTTATGGGCCTGTTTGTGCTTTTGCTCAGCCTGTTGAAGATTGAGACGCCAGATTTAGACGACCCGTTGTGGTTGCCACTCGATCAAAGACCGACATTTTGGGAGCTTCTTCTTGTGGCGCTGAGGCACCGAAACTCACCGGTGGGAACATGGTCCCAAAGAATAATCCAGTAGTGGCTTGTGTGACTTGACCTACTGGCATTAAAAAAATAGAGGCCGTGTTAGGCCCATAAGTCACTCCTCTAGTTGGGGTGGAGCGAGAGTTGCTGTTGTATGCAGTGCATTGAGAAGCCATTGATTTCCTAGACAGGAGCAAGACACCATGTTTTAGTACCTCGAATCCAAGGATAACCATAGTGAACCGCGATTTTGTTCGCGAAACACGACACACGAAGTGTGGAGTTGAAAGAGGAAAAGGTCCCGCCGGGCGTGCCAAAATCTGTTCTCCGCCAAAAACAGAGACCAACTAGGATAAATCGTCTTGCCTGAATTTGGAGGCAGATGCTATTTCTACTTATTCATCCACCTCTCCAAACATACCAAGTTGATTTATGGTACCGTATATCGGAGGTTTGGACAGACGCAGCCTTTGTAGCGTGCTCCCTCATTTGTTAGGGTTTTTTTTATTGTGGGGACGCTCTTCCCTGCAGGCGCAAGTCCCTGCATTTAATTACGTTATCGCGTTGCGATAACCACTTTCTCCTACTCCGGAAGTTTACTTCGTGTCGTGTTGTGTTTGTTTTATTTTAGGTTGACCGTGGATTGTATACGGAGGCTAGTTTATGTCATCGCCTATAGGGCGCAGATTAGTCCAATTCCGTATATTTTAGATTTGGATTTGGACCAAGGATTTGCTTGACGAGGTCCACTTTGGTAGCTTGGTTTGCCAACGGGAGTGAACTAAAGACGTATTTCTCACATTTGTGAGGTCCATCCGTCACAGGATATTTTGGTTTTATCTAAGGATCGTTAGTCATATTTGAGACTAAGATCAACTTAGAACAAATGAGCATATGGGCTCAATTATTTTATTTTAAGGACATCACGGTCCATTATCGACGTGTTTGGGGCGAATATTAGTTTAAGGAAATTTTAGTCCAATATTCCCATTTTGGGGATGAATATTAGTTTAAGGACATTTCGGCCCATTATTCATCTTGCGCGCACATGTATTTGTTACGTGGTAGAGCGAACGATGGTGACATGGAATGCACCAAATTTGGGGTGCGATCCGATTTGAGGTGTGCACGTCAATTTAGAAATGCATCAATGTGGGATGTATCATTCCCTGTCTTGATGAATTTTATATCAAGTTGGGATGAGAGAAGAGTTTTTGGTTGTCGGGATCCGCCATCTCTCTGAATACGTTGAAGAATTACAACGACATATATCAAAGGTGTGGAAAGATGTACCCTTGAACCAAATCCCGTATTTAAGGGAAAAAGGGGTTGTGATGGACATAAGAATCGTTAGTCACATTTGAGACTAAGATTACCTTAGGAGATATGGGATGAATATCATTTTGGATTTCATCAATGAGAGATCATTAGTCATGTTTGAGACTAAGATCAGTTTGGAATCACGAGCATATGGGCTCGGTTGATTTAAAATCAAAGAGGTTTAACCTCAAGAAACTTAGCCAATTTGGGCTGAGATTGGGTTTCTATACTACCCAGGAGTGCTAAGCACTAAGATATAAAGCGCTCACGTGTGTTTCACATAGGGCGCTTGAACAGTGCTAAGCACTAATCCTTTCTAACGCTCACGTGCTTTTCACGTGATGCGCTACCATAGTGCTAAGCACTAATTTTCTCTGGCGCTCACGTGTGAAACACGTGAAGCACTCAGATATGGGCGTTGCCCAATCAGTGCTAAGCACTTAGTCATTTTGACTAAATATAGAGTGCTAAGTACTTTGTATGGCACACACGTGGGAAACATGTGAGGCGATAAGCATTGATTTCGGGTTTTGTTTGTTCACCCCTTTTCTCTATACAGAAGTGCTAAGCACTTAGCTAGAGCTCTGGTGCTCACATGTAAAGCACGTGAGGCGCTTAGCCTCTCTTTTTTTTGTTTCGCATGTATTTCATGTGACTGCTTTATTTTTGGGGTGCTGGGCTGCTTTAATTGGTGGCTGCCCAATCAACACAAATGAGTTTTCTTTGTTTTTTTGGACGCTCACGTGGGAAGCACGTAAGGCATCTTAGCTCTTCTTTTTTTGGTTTTAGGCACTCACTTGGGAAACACGTGAGGCGTTATAATAGTTCTAAGCACTAATTTTTCTCACTTGTGTTTTACGTGAGACGCCAAATTCTTCTACTTTTTTAGAGATGTCAATCTCCGTTAATGACATTTTAGTCATCGATGATCATTAAGATTTATGTTTTGAAGATCTTGAATCATTTTTTAATTGGAGAACTAAGTTCTTCTTTTCTTTTTATAAGAACTAAATTCTTTATGTAGGGTTAAACCCTAATTTCGTAGGAATTAGAATCCCAGAACATATGTTCTTTTCCTTTTTCTTTCTTTTTAACCTAGTTCTTTTCTGAATCATTGATTCTTAAGAACAAGATCTTCCTGATGAGAATTAAATTCTCAACTTATGGGAGACTTGTCTTGTTGATCTCTGATCCAGAGGAGAACTAAGTTCTTTGAGAAGGGTTAACCCTTAGATAGGTAAAATGAGATATTTTGATCTCTGTGTTTTCTTTACCTAAGGTTTTGAGGAGGAAAGTCTTCTTCTTTTCTTGAGAATTAAATTCTCTATTGTTTCAGAAGTTTTCTGCATTTTTCAGAAGTTTATGGGGGGTTCCCTCTATATAAGACTTGAAATCTCGGGTCTTTTATATAGTGGAGACAAATTGTTAATTAGTTTTGAGAAAATCTCTCATTGAGAAATTCCAATTGATTTAATTGATTTCAAAATTTGTTTGAGGAATTTTACCCACCGTTGGATCTTTGATCCAAGTGTTTTTGTTTTTATAGAATATGTTTTCTTGTCTTTAACAAGATTAAGGGAATATTTTTTCATATATAAAATTTTATTCTATTAAATGGTGATTTTTAATCTAAGGGTGCTCGGTTTAACAGAGCACAATCTTTCTCTGTATAGAAAGATATAGGAAATATTTTCCATCTCATTGGATCTTTGATCCACCAACTTTCTGTTTAACAGAAAATATCCTTCTCATTTAGAATGATCAAGAAGATATTTTCCCCCAATAAAATTTAATTCTATGTTTAATCACTGTTGGATCTTTGATCCAACGGTTCTCTGTTTAACAGAGAGCATCTTTCTCTTTTAGAAAAATCCAGGGAGATATTTCCCAAGAGTAGAAATTAATTCTACATAAGGAGGCGCCATCACGTGTTTAATTTGTGAGACTTATTTAGCATCTTTCATTTGGCGCCCATATGCCTCGCATATGGGCGTTCACGTGTTTAACACGTGAGGTCAATTTGGCCCTTGGCCATTTACTCTTAATGCTCATATGCTTTGCATACAAAAATAGAATTTAATTCTATGCATAGAGTTTAACTATCTGAAGCTAATACTTCAAAAGGGTGTTCTCACATGTTTAACACGTGACCCCGGTGTGCGTTTTCTTTGTGCTTATATGCTTTACACATAGGCGCTCACATTTTTAACACATGAGACCAATGTAATCTTTAATTGTTTGGTTGCGGTGCTTATATGCTCTGCATATAAGCGCTCAAGTGTTTAACACGTGAGGCTTGAGCCGTGGGGAATTTTCTCCCCTTTTCTCTCCCTTTTCATGAAGGAACAACGATCTCACAAAACGGCAGCGGTTCAGCGACCATAACAAACCATAGGCAGCAGTTCCGTGGTCAATTAGTGGCTATTTGATGAATTTTTTCATGGGCATGATCGTCATTTCACATACATCGAGATGACATCTAGGGTTTCAAGTTTCAGAGCCTATATATAGGACGAGCAGCAATGAAGAAAAGGAATCTAGGGTTTTTTTATCTAAGGTTTTTAGTTTTTTAGCACTTTTAGCCAATTAAATTATGTAATGAAATTTTTTATTAATAAAAGGTAGAGTAATTTTTATTTCTTGTATCCTTACCTTTCTGCAATTTATTTCTTCGCATTTAATTTTAGTAGTTCAATTGAATTGTTTTTCTTAATGGATTTCATCTTCTTCCTTCTTGTTTCTCATTTATTTTGAAGCAATGATACTAACAAAAGAAACTCCTTAATTTTCGTAAAGGATCTTAAAAGAAGTCTTTATAATAAATTTCTCAAATTCTTTTCTATTAACTCGTCTAAAACAAGATTAATAGTTTACCATTTTCCTATGAATGACCCATTCTCACTATCAGCAAGCTATTTGCGGCACCGTTATTGATTATGGTATTTAGGAAACACTAAAACTTAAAATTTTCATTTCAATCAAATGGAATCGTTGCCGGGGAAACGGTAGTAATATTTTTCTTGTTATTCGGGGTGATTTTTAAAAAAAAACAAATTTTTTTAAAAATAAAAACCGCGTCTTGTATTTTTAACGATTCTTGTGTGAGTTTTGCAAAAAATCTGGAGCACTTGGAGCGAACCAACAGAGATTCAAAGACTATCAAATAGGAGCAGAGGAGTAGTGGAGTTCAGTGCCAAAATTTGGAGACAATATCTCACCATACGGCGGCGGAACCGTAGCGGAAGAGAGAATTTGGCAGCGGAACCGCAGTCAATTAGTGGATTCAGGCCCTCAAATTTTTCTGGTATCATTTACTCTGCTTCCTCTCTCCTCTGAAGCTCCAATAAATTGTTTCTACCTGTAGGATTCTTTGCAAACAGAGCCGCAAATATAAAAAATTCATTTTGCGTGTTTTAGATTTTGGATTGTTTTGCATATTTAAAATGGACATTAAGGGGCACGAAACCGAAATTCAGATTAGGTGGGGAGTTCATTACCCTTCCTAAGCCCTAAAATTCACAAACAAGCATACGCATCACCCTACATTAATAAAAAATATCTATACCATGCCTCTAAGGACAATCGTGCTCAATTAGGATAAGGGAGAATCGTGAGTAATCTATTGCTTATTCGCATTTTTCTTGTGGTGTTTAAAGCAAGTGTGATTAAGAAAGTGGTTTATTTAATTAGGTCCCCTATTTCGGTGATTCGTATAGCTAATACCTCCCACTTACCTGGAACTTATCTAGCTGCAAGATTGATAAGGAGGTGATAGAGGATTTATCCTACGTCTTGTTCTTTGGAAATCTAGAAACGGTCTAGTGATTTGACCTAAGTGACTCTATCTCTAGGGACTGTTTGTGCATTTTGTGATTGGTTGAGTCAAGTCTTACGTCCGTCATTCTTGTCGAAGGAAAGCATTCTTAAAATCGTTCTCACCACTTTCTCATATGATGACACGTGCACTAAACTCGCTTAGTGCTTGTTCGATTGGACACAGAATTCTAGCGCCCGTTTAGTCCGCGTTTTCGCTATCGACTCCGAGATCGATATTTTTTCACCTTCTTTTTCCACTTCACCTACCACGTCTCCCGAGATGGACGGACCTTCACCGGGTTTTAACAACACCATGATACTACCACCTCTAGGTGCGCAAAATCAAAATCCACCACGCATCGCTCTCCAAGACCGATGCTACCCCATACGCGGACCCTTTCCTACTTGTCTGTCTCTTCCACCAGCCAATGAAAATAACTTCAAAATTAAACCCCACTTAATCAACTTGTTGCCCAAATTCCACGGGCTTGAATTTGAAGATGCCTACGTTTTTATAACCAAATTTCAAAACGTATGTGCAATGATGAGTACTACCCAATTTTCAAGGGATGCAATGCGATTACGTATTCTGTCTTTTATCTTGTGCGATCTCGTAGAGAAATGGCTTTATAGCACCTCCTCACATTCCATCTCCAATTGGGATGAATTTGTTAAGGAATTCCTTAAAAAATTATCCTAATCATAAGACTGCCGGCATTAGGAGCAAAATCAACCAGTTTGCCCAACTTCCCAACGAACCATTTTGGAAATGTTTTAGAAGGTTCAAACATATTCTTGTCCAATGATCTCATCACGGATTCAAAAAATGACAACTTTGCCAAATTATGTATGAGGATGTTAATCCAGCGACAAACAAATGATATAAACCATTTGTCAATGTCATTTCATGTCAAAATCCAATGAGGAGGCGTGGCAATTTCTTGAAGATCTCGCGAACAAACGCTACAGTGGGAGAGCATAAGACCGACAACATCATCTTCGTCTTCATCTAGGGCAGGTATCCATCATCTTGACGCTTCCATCACAATGAATGCCGAAATGGCTGCGATGCAAAAGAAACTTAAACCTATTAAGAGAAAATTCTCTTCAGCCTCCCTAAACCAAGTTTCTCTCCCCAAAACCATGTGTGGTTGCTGTTATGACTCGTCACATTTAATTGATAAATGTCCTTTGAATCCTCTGTCTTAAGATCAAGAACAAACTAATGCCGCTTTTCAGTAACAACCTAGAAATGATCCTTATTCATTCACATATAAACCGGGATGGAGGAATCATCCTAATTTTGCTTGGAACTCAAAACCAAAATCAAAATCAGTTCCAGAATCAAAACAATTACTAAAGGCTTCCTCCACAGCAATAACAACCACCACAACAAATTCAGCATCCTTTTCAACCGCAACCATTCCAAAATCCGGCCAACAACTTTGCCTCATATAACAATTATTTCCAACCACAAAATAATGTTCCTCCTGCCGGCACCGACAAAGTCTCTGCACTTGAGAGAAGCTTAGATGCTTTTATTAAACAATCCGTGCAAACGTCGGCCGGTTTAATTTCTTTTATCCAATGGTTAGTACAACACACTGCGTCCCCACGGTGAAAGCATTAAATCTATCGAAGCACAAATTGCACAGTTAAACGCAGCGAAGAGTGAAAGAGAGAAAGGGAAACTTCTATCTCAATCTCTACCAAATCTTGGACACCCACAAAACGCTAACACTATTCTTAACCAGCAAAATCATAATGTGAGTGCCGTAACTACATTGAGATCGGGAAGAATGCTGGACAACCATGTTGGAGAACAAGTTGATGACTTCGATGACACCCCGGCTACTAATTCTTCTTCTAATCAATCATCTTCTTCCGAGCTCATTCTCCATTCTCCACTGGGCTCAAACTCTCCGTCCACTTCCTTGAATGGATTATCCTCTCAGGCTACCCCAACTCCGGTTTCAGGATCTATTCCATCTCCATAAACTTCTCCCTTAGTGTTGGACCCAACCCCTTTTAATAAAACTCCTTTTCCAAACCGGTTGAGGCAAACTAAGTCCACAAATGGAGAAAATTATAGAAATGTTTAAGCAAATTAACATTAATATTTCTCTCTTAGGTGCTATCCAACAAGTTACATCCTATACAAAAATTCTTAAGGACTTTTGCACTAAGAAAGGGAAAACTAAAGTGTCTAAAAAAGTTTTCTCAGCAAGTAATGTGAGTGATGCTTTTATCCAAAATTTGCTCAAGAAACATAAGGACCCCGGTTGTCCTACAATTTCTATAATTATTGGGGGTGAAAATATCAATCACGCTCTTCTCGATCTTGATTCTAGTGTTAACTTGCTCGCTTATTCTGTTTATGAGCAATTAGGCATAGAAGAGCTGAAAACCTTCAGGAGACAACACTCCTCCTACTAGGGATGCCTGGAGGTTTAAAGGCTTGTCGCACAAGCTAAGTGTAATCGTGTTGCTTATGAAAGTGTGCTACGTTTTTCTTTTTCTTTTAAAAATAAAACAGTTTGCTCAGGAAAATCAAAAGATAAGTTTGGGTGTATTTGATCAGTCATATTTATTGCATATTTATACGGTCATTTTCCCTATTATTATTAATTACAAAATTGTGTTATTTATAGTTTAAGAACATATGTGAGTTTCTGTGTAAAAAGATTTTGCCATATGTTTCTTAACTTATAATTAATATAATTGGATGTAATATATGTATATCATATTTAAATAAAATATCCATGTGATTTTTAATTATTATTATCAAGATGTCCATATCATATGATATAATATCAAATATCCTTGAATTTCTTAACCATTAAATAATTAATTGTGAATGAATTGTTGGAATATTATCTCAAATAAAATAAATGCTACTAATGATTTGATTTGAGATATTGTACAGGTATTAAAAGTAGCAAATCAGTTCAACACTGCAAATAGGATTTAAGAGATTAAATCAAATCAAGTAAAGAAAACAAATCTGCCAAATTTAGGAGCAAATTGAAAATTCTCGCAACTACAAAAAAAAACAATATTTTCAAGATTTTATCGTCGAAAAGATCTCCTAAAATGGAGAGAAGAAAGAGAAAAAAATCTTGAAACGCAATCTCACAAAATGGCGGCAATTTAGCGGCCATATCAAGCCATAGGCGGCAGTTCCGCAGTCAATTAGTGGTCGTTTGATCAACTTTTTCATAGGCATGATCGTCTTTTCACATATATCGAGATGAAATCTAGGGTTTCAAGTTCCAGAGCCTATATAAAGGACCGAGCAGAAATGAAGAAAAGGAATCTAAGGTTTTCTATATAGGGTTTTTAGTTCTTTAGCATTTTTAGCCAATTAAATTCTGTAATGCAAATTTTTATTATTAAAAGATAGAGTAATTTTTATTTCTTGTCTCCTTATTTTTCTGCAATTTATTTCTTCGCATTTAATTTTAGTAGTTAAATTGTATTGTTTTTCTTATTGGATTTCATCTTCTTCCTTCTTGTTTCTCATTGATTTTGAAACAATGATGCTAACAAAAGAAACTCCTTACTTTTCATAAGAGATCTTAAAAGCTAGATTAATAATATATTTCATAAATCCTTTTCTATTAACTCATCTAAAACAAGATTAATAGTTTACCATTTCCCTGTGGACAACCCATTTTCACTATCGGCTAGCTATTTGCGACATCGTTATTGATTGAGGTATTTAGGAAACACTAAAACTCAAATTTTTTCACTTCAATCAGTGCTTTAATCGGACGGTTTAGTACTACTTGCAGGTTTGAAAGATAGCCATTTTTGATGCTGGTATTATATTTCTCTCTTTTGGGTATTTGTATTTTAACACGAATACGGTATTTATACGAATACGTGTATTTGTATAAATACAGGCATTTGTGCTTTGATACAAATACATATATTCCTTTCCAAATATGAATACGCGTATTTTGTATTTTCGGTACAAATACGGTATTCGTATTTTGGTAGAAATACGGTATACGTATTTATACGGGTTTAGGTATACTTGTTTATATACTTAAATTTATATTTATAAGTGTTTGTATATATGTACCTAGTGAGGTGGCTACACTCTCTCACTCATTTCTTCATGGTTGAATTTAGATGTTTGTGGGCTTGTGACTCACCTTAGTGAGTCACTAGCCCATCCACCTCTTTGTTTCTAGCATGAAGGGATAAGTATGAGAGATTATGAGATATTTGATGAGGTTTGATATTTTATCAAGTGAGAAATATCTCAAGTAGCCATTCACTCTTCTTCTTCTTCTTCCTCGTTTTTCTCTCTCGAGTTATTGAGGATTAAAAGAGAGCATCTAGTTTCATAAACTGCACTACTCTAAGCATTTTGTCCTAGCAAAACTTGATCTTTAGTTGCTTCGGACGAAACTATCGCTTGAATAGGCATTCTCGGGTGGATCTTCTTTGACGTGGAAGATCGGCTTCGAGAGCTCATTCTATCAACCCAAGGAGCTTGAGGAGTCAACCTTTCAAACCCGGAGGACCGTCCACAAATGTTGTAATTCCAACCTAGTAGCTAAAACTCCTAGTTAGGGTTTGTTTGGTTTAGTGTTTGGACTTGTATCCTGAGATTTTAGTGTATTTTTCTCAAGTTTTAAAAGTTTTTGATTCCATATGACCATAGTTTTAACGGCAAGGATCACATATGCACTTACAGTATGCACCCTCCCCCCTGTTCCCGCCAAAATTTTCGGCCAAGACCTACTTGTTCCCCTACAAAAAAAAGGGGAAGAATCCTAAAAAAACAGGCATCATGTGTAAAACACGTGGGCGCACATATGCAAAGCATATGAGCGCTGAACATAAATAACCAAGGGCCAAACATGCCTCACGTGTTACACACGTGAGCGCTCTGAACATACACAGGATAAAACCCACACTAGGTGTCACGTGTTAAACACGTGAGTGCTTTTGCCAATCACATGCAAAGCATGTGAGCACCCTAATTTAAAATAACTCTTTATCCTAACCCTGTGATAGAATAAAGAAAATTCCCTCTTTGAAACAGTAAATTGCCATGTTCCTATCAAATTCTAGAATTAAATTCTATTTGGGAAATATTTTCTTAATCTTCCTTAAACTAGAAAAATCTCCTTTGTTAAACAGAGGACCCTTGGATCAAAGATCCAGCGGTGATCATTTGATAGAATAAAAATCTATCATAAGAAAATATTTTCCTAATCTTATAATAAGTAAAATTCTATGTTAACAAGATATCCATATTAAGAAAATATATTTCTGATCTTGTTAAACTAAAAGGATTTGATAGAATAAAATTCTAATCTTGTTAAAACTGACAAGATATTCATAATCTTGTTAAACAAACAAGAATTCTTCTCTGTTAAACAGAGAGCCTTTGGATTAAAAAATCCAACGGTAAATAAAATTCACCAAGTGATCTAAAAGATCATGTTGGTTATAAAATCAATCAAAATCTCTCAATGATAGATTGGCTGAACAAACTGATTCTTTTCTTTCTCCTATAAATAGGAGCCAAGGAGAGAGAGAGAAAAGGAAAAAAAATATAGAGAGAATTTAATTCTCTAAAGAAGGGGAACCCCTCCCAAAAGATCCCACAAAAAGAGAATTTAATTCTCAAACTAAGAGTTTGACTCTTCTAAAAGAACTTAGTTCTTCCTCTGGTTAAGATCTGCAGAAGCAGATCTTCCCATAAGTTGAGAATTTAATTCTCATCGGGGAGATTCTGTCATGCAGATTCTAAAACTAGGAGAAAGAACTGAATCCAAAAGAGTTTAACTCTTACAAAACACATAGGAATTTAATTCCTCTAAATAAAATTAGGGTTTAACCCTATAAAAGAATTTAATTCTTAAACAAGGGATTTGACTCTCCATGCACGTAAAAGAGAACAATACCCAACATGATCACGTGTGTCCACATGACTCCCCCCCCCCCTCAATGATCAAAATAGAACGAATGAAATTAGGTCACGTGCTCCCACGTGACCCTTAAACAAACTTCTCAAAAGAGAAAAGGGAATAAACCCTATTTTTGGGGCGCCTCACGTACTCCCACGTGACACCTGAGAAGTGCTCAACACTTATAAAAGAGAAAAGGGAATAAACCCGATTTTTTGGACGCCTCGCGTGATCCCACGTGACCCCTGAGAAGTGCTCAGCACTTATAAAAGAGAAAAGGGAATAAACCCTATTTTTGGGGCGCCTCACGTGATCCTACGTGACCCCTGAGAAGTGCTCAACACTTATAAAAGAGAAAAGAGAATAAACCCTATTTTGGGGCGCCTCACGTGACCCCGCGTAACCTCCAAGTTGTGTTTAACTTTTAGGGGCGCCTCACTTGATCCCACGTGACCCAATAATGTTTAGCATTCAGAAAAGAACAAGGTAATAAACCCAAAGGAGCAGCGCCAACTTCAAGCGTCTCACGTGACCCCACGTGAGCGCATCAAATTCCAGTGTTTAACACTGCCTCAGCGTATCACGTGGGAGCACGTGAGCGCTGAATAAACATGTTAGTGTTGAACACTATGAAAGGCTAACATTAGCCATAATCAGACCAAATGTTCCAAAGACCATAAATTGAGCTCTTCATGCTCAGGGTTTCCAAAGCCGGTCCCAAGACAGCTAATAAGCTCCCAACATATGACATCTAAACTGATGTTCATCCCACTTCCCAAAATCGGGACATTGTTTCAAGGGTACATCTCTCCACACCTCCGATACATGTCGTTGTAATTCTTCAACGTCTTCAGAGAGGTGGAAAGTCCCAATAACCAATAACTCTTGGCGCACCACCGAACAAGATTTTCAAAAAGGGGAGTAAATCTAAAATACATCTCAATTTGGGGGCGCCTCACGTGACCTCACGTGATCCCTTGATAGTGCTTAGCACTCAGAAAAAGAAAAGGAGAATAAAACAAAAGCAATTTTCATTCTTCAGAGTGCCTCACGTGATCTCATGTGACCCAATAGTGCTTAGCACTCAGAAAAGGAAAAAGGTGATAAACCCAAGATAGCTCCTAATTTGGGGGCACCTCACGTGTTCCCACGTGACCCCCAAACAGTGGTGTATAAAAGAGGGAGAAAATTCTAAAGACAGTGCTCGTATTTTGAAGGCACCTCACGTGTCTGCACGTGACTGTTTGATGAACCAAGTGCTTAGCACTTATAAATGAGAGAGGAATAAAATCCAGAGAACGGTTCTTACCTCGGGCGCCTCACGTGCTCACACGTGAGCCAAGTGCTCAATTTTATATATATATGAGGAAATAAACTCAAGGAACAATGCCACTTCGGGGCCCCTCACGTGTTCACACGTGAGCTCCTCCAAAGTCCATTGTTTAACACTGATTCGGTGCTTAGCACTATGGGGTGATTAAGGGAAATCAACCTTTGCTCAAATTAGCCAAGTCTTCCGAAGCCAAGACCCTTTTTGTCACCAATCAACTGAGCCCCCATGTTCAGGTCTCCCCAAACTAATCCTAGTCCAAAAAATGATTAGTGTTCTCCTAACAGATGACATCTAAACCGATGTTCATCCCATTCCCCAAATCGGGATATTGGTTCAAAGGTACATCTCTTCATACCTCTGATACATGTCGTTGTAATCCTTCAACGTCTTCAGAGAGGTGGCAGGTCCCAACAACCAATAACTCCTTGGTGCATCCCTAAATGGTTGAACCAAAACCACACAGACTATGACGTCTTTAAACTGGACTATGATGTCCTTAAACTTTATGAACTGTAAGGTCCTTAAACTCATAGACTATGATGTCTTTAAACTTTACAGACTATGATGTCTCTAAACTCAATGGACTATGATGTCCTTACACCCACTGGACCGCAAAGTCCCTAAACTAAAACAATAGAGCCCAAATGCTCTTTTGTTGGATCTAAATGATCCTGTTAAGTAGATCATAGTCTAAAATTAGACTAGCGTATCCTTAACAAATGGTTAAATTGATCTTAGTCTAAAGTATCCTTAACAAACGTTTAAGTTGATCTTAGTCTCAAATAAGATTAACGATCCTTAAATCCAACCCAAAACACAAATCAAAGAAAATACGGATTTGGCCTAATCCACACCCTACGGGCGACAACATACATTAGTCTCCGTATACAATCCACGGGCAACCAAAAACAAAACAAACATACACGACACGTAGTGACCATCTGGAGAAGGAGAAAGTGGTTACCGCGATGCGGTAGCGTAATTAACTGTAGGGGTTTGCGCCTGCAGGGAAGAGCGTCCCTACAATCAAAAACCCCTCAAACGAGGGGGAATCTGACGAAGTCTGCTATATTGGCCGCATCCATCTAAACCTTCAATACTTGGTGCCATAAATCACCTTGGTATCTTCGGAGAGGTGGACGGATAAAACCAAATAGCATCTGCCCCCAAACTCAGGCCAGACGTCCCAATGTCCCAGTCGCGTCTTTCGGCAGAGAATAGATTCTGGCACGCCCAGTGGGACTCTTTTCTTATTTCCACTCCACACTTCGTGTGTCATGTTTTTCCCGCAATCAGATAATCACGGTGTATATGTTTTTGGTTGCTTTTGGGTGATGGGATACTGAAGCCGGCATTGCGTCTCTATGAAGAATGGTGTTTGCTCCTACCCTATTAACTCAGGCTCTATCACATCCGATGAAGTCAAGTATGGGCCACTTGCAGCCTCAAATCTTTGCAATCCGGCTCTTTAAGAAATCAACGGGCTCCTCTTTGGGTCGATACTCCCACATCCTACCCTCGGTGCCTCAACGCCAATGGAGGAAGCCCAGAAAAAGTCTGTCTTCCATAGGCTGGTTCCCCAAGCTGCAGATTTGCCGATGGAATCGGTTCTCAAACAACTAACACCTGCCAAGGACCAAGGTCAACGCAGGGGGAAGAATATTTAAGCTATCAAAGGAAACAAGGGACAGCCTCGGTATAATCCTGAGGATAATCGAATCCCGGCCGTAAGAAATGGTCAACGTCGATATCGACATCATACAAAATAAGCTGGGGGCAGTTCTCCATATGGTCCTATTTCAACCCCAGTGGTAAATGTTGTTGTTCCAACTGGGAACAGCTTCAAACTGTTGTGAAGGGCCAGACAAAATTCTCCCACCGCAATATTGAAGAAATCTCCGCAGCCCATGGAAATCCCACGAGAGCGGATACTAGTTCGCTCCCTAAAACAACTTTCCTCATTTATATATAAGGTGTGGAAGCAGGGGACTCATCCCAAGATGGATCCTGATACAGCGGTTCCTCCCAAAACCGAAGCGGCTTCTCACAAAAAAAAAAGAGAGGCCTAATAAAGCTTAAGTGCCCGAGGCAAATTCCAAAGGCCAAAACTCCAAACACCCTAAGCCTGGGGAATAGTAGTTCACATAGTCTATGTGGTGAATTCCAAAGACGAAGTTTGAGCTTCTACTGGTCACCGACCTCAAACTCGGTCCCCGACAAAGGTTCAACTGCAACGTGAAAAGCTGCAGGAGATGGGCGCTCGGACAGCAGTACTCGGTAATCCATCGCCTAAGGAAAATCCTGAGGATGCACCTGAAGAAAGAATAGAGAAGGAGTCGGATATTGATTTCCTAAAGCGCGCTCCGTAAAAAAGGAGATGCAGAAGCGGCATAAAATGACCACTAAAATGAACCAAATGGCCCTTCTGATTCAGAATATGGTTAGAATGATGGTTCAATCGGAACCACTGGCAGATGAACTGCCGGTAGTCGGTCTTAAAGACAAGAGTGACATTTCAAATCTTTTGCAAACCTCATCAATGGCTGAGGAGGGAATGATTCCAAAAGCAAAGCTGAACGAATATATCGCTCAGCAAATCAAAGCTCACTACGCTAGTGAAGCCACAAATAGATCAATCAAGATTGGTCGACCGTATCCGACATGGCACAATCAAATACAATACCCGCCAGAGTACACACTTCTAACATTCCACATATACAAAAGAACTGAGAATTCTCGCCGGCACATTGCGTGATTTAAATCCATGTGCGGCAATACTGATATACTTCTCCTCTGACAGTTCGTCAGCTAACTGGCGGGCATTGCCTTCGAATGATATGCGGAACTCCCGAATGACTCCATGAATAACTCCGACAAAATGGAGATGCCCTCCTGTCAGAGATTCGCTAGTGTGGATAAACACACTACCGTGACGGCGCTGGTCAATAAAAAAAAGGGTTAGACCGAATAAGACTCGGGTTCAATATGTTACCCAATGGTGAAATCTCTGGTCAAAATGTGGCAACGCATCAACGAAGCTGCAGCTGTGGGAATGTTCATAGCCCCCCATGACCAAAATCCAAAAGGTGTTCCCATTTACGGCCCTCTTCAATCCGACAACCTTCCAAGAGCTTATGGATAAAATGACTCGATTGGATCAGCTGAGTCAAGACCCTTCATCTTCTGATGAAGATGTATGAAAAGCGGAGGTAAGGTGGTATTTGTTGCCAACGCTCAATAAAAAATGAGCTACTTTAAAACAACCAGTCGCCAAAATAGCGACGGCGTGGGTACTCGCTCCCCCCGAGGTATACACAGAGGGCATAGTTCTCACTGGAGGAAGAATCTCTACATAGGATGGTCCTTTCTTCTCAAAGAACAGAAAGGATATCAAGGGGCTTACAAGCGGGTCCTGCAATCAAGTGGATTATCCCACTTGAACCAAAAAAAAACGGTATCTCCACAAGCAAAATGGGCACGGATGAAAACCCGAAAGGGCTCCGTGAGTAAAAACAGCAGGGCTACCGGCGAGTTTGTGAAAACCCGAAAGGGCAAAATCTCATTTAAAAATAAGGGCTTATATACACTTGCAAGATCCTCTAGATTTTGTGAGGAGAAAATACCTGCGTGAGATCCTTACAACTCACAAAGGAGCAACACACTTAGGAGTCCTCACGACTTCAAAGGAGAAAATACACCTACGAGATCAACACGACTCGTAGGGAGAAAACCCTTTATGAGACCCTTACGGCTCGTAAAGTCGAAAGTCTTAGTCGACGGGATCCTAACTCTGTTTGCTAAGCCTTCTTTGTCCAAATCGACATGGGTAAATGATAATTCGGTCCTGGCAATATCCAGTTGTAGCGATATTGATGCCTAAACAGTTGTCAAACTCCAAGTTAATCTCTCCGGAAAGTGTTTCCTCTACAGTCATCTAATGAAGAAGGGGACTCCGTTCGTATGGGATCGCAAATGTCAAAGCGCACTGGACGAAATCAAGCAATACTTGCAGAATCCGCCAGTACTGATCGCTCTGGTCAAGGGAAAGCCTCTCATCCTGTACACAACAGCCCTTGAAGGTTCCTTAGGCGCACTATAGGCACAGGAAAATGACCAAGGGATGGAGAGAGCCCTCTACTATATGAGCCGAGTCCTCTTGGGGGCAGAAAACAATTACTCCCCTATCGAAAAACATTGTCTGGCATTAATCTTCACTATAAAGAAGCTTCGGCATTATGCTTTGGTGCATGAGGTCCATCTCATATCAAAAGTGGATCCTCTAAAATATTTGATGTCGAGAGCCATACTAACAGGACGACTCGCTAAATGGGCCCTCCTCCTAATGGAGTTCTCGATAACATATCGACCGCTCAAGACAGTGAAAGGCCAGGCCATCGCCGACTTCCTCGCCGAGCATCCTATACCTGCCGATTCACCCCTAAATTGCGAATTGCCAGACGAGCACGCGTTTGACATGATCAATGGGGAGAAAGGAGAGAGTGACACCCGATGGGAACTTTACTTCGACGGGGCATCTTCCATGAAGAAGCGAGAGCACAGCATCCCCATAATCAAATCTGGGATGGGCCTCATCTTCGTGATTCCACAAGGAGGGATAATGCGCTTTGCCTTTTCCCTAACAGAACCGAGGACAAACAATGAAGTCGAATATGAAGCTTTGATAGCAGGTCTTGAGATCGCTGTCGACATAGGAATTGAAAACCTCCTCATATACAGAGACTCCCAGCTGGTCGTTAGTCAAGTAAATGGCGACTATCAAACGTGCAAACCAGAGTTGGTAAAGTACAGTGAGAGAGTGCAACAACTACTGACTCGAATCCTTTCTTACACCCTGGAAAGCATACTGCGCACGGAAAATAGCAAGGCAGATGCATTAGCCAAGCTCGCTAAAGACGTGGCCGACGAGAACCTCGATGACGTAAGAATCGTTGTGCAAAGCCGTCGGGTTCTTGCACCGGCAGAAATATCTCCGGAGTCGTACGAAGAAAAGGGAGAAACCGAGCAAACGGCCCTACAAATAAAAGACCAGGAAAAGGCTAAGGATTGGAGAGAAGTATTTATAGACTACTTCAAATCCCGTCGAACACCTGAAGATGCGTCCTCAAGACATCAGCTCATGAAACGAGCTCTATCCTTCGCCTCCGTCAATGACACTCTATATAACAGATCATGTAATTCTCTATGGCTAAGATTCCTGGGACCTGAAGAAGCAAGGAGAGTCATCTGAGAAACTCACGACGGACTCTGCGGTTATCATCAAGCCGGACAAAAGATGAAGCTGATGATCAAAAGGATGGGCTACTATTGGCCCACGATGATCCAAGACTGTCTCGAATACGCGAAGCAGTGCCACTTGTGCCAAATTCACGGGGACTTCATCCACCGGCATCCGAATCCGCTACACCCAACGATGGCTAGCTGGTCGTTCGAAATGTGGGGAACTGACATAATCGGGCCCATTGAACCAGCATCGTCCAGAGGACATCAGTTCATACTGGCAACAACCGATTACTTCTCCAAATGGGTAGAAGCAATATCGCTAAGCGAAGTGAAGACGGAGAATATCCTCAATTTCTTCAAGACACATGTCATTTATCGGTTCGGCACTCCGCGACGGATTATCTCTGATAACGGGCCGGCCTACAGAAGCCATAAAATCAGCCGCTTTGCACAACAACATAACATAGACCGGAGATACTCTTCGGTCCATAATCCCCGAGCTAACGGTCTGGCTGAGGCTTTCAACAAGACCTTGACGAAGATCGTGAAAAAGACGGTGTCCAAAAATAAGAAGGACTGGCACGAAAGACTGCATGAAGCTCTCTGGGCGTATCGAACCACGTTCAAAACGACCACAAACACAATGCCGTATGCATTGGTAGTCGGCACTGAAGCAATGATCCCCTTGGAGATAGAGTTACCCTCCTTACGAGTGGTGGTTCATTACGAGCTAACAGACGAAGACAATGCTCATCTTCGGCTTGAGGAGCTCGATGCCCTTGACGAAACCCGGCTCATGGCGCAGCAAAACTTGGAAGCTTACAAATCAAAAATGACGCGCTCATACGAAAGATTGACTAGGCTGAGAACATTCCGCCAAGGCGAACTCGTGCTAGTGGTCAAGAGACCTATGATCCCCAATCATGCCAAATGAGGGAAATTCGAGCTGAACTATGAAGGCCCGTACATCATAGACAATGTCTACGAGGGTGGGTCTTACTTGCTCATGGATATGCATGGAGAAAGACCCTTCAAGCCAATAAACGACTGTTTCTTGAAGAAATACTACGCCTGACGAGTTACGGCCTAGGTTAATGATAGATGACGACGCCTATGTCCGCTCGCTATCTTCCCAAGCCCAAACTCTATAAGTAGTAGACAACGAAACCGTTGTAATAGCGGACAGAAACGTCCCTAAACTAATGATGGACCGCAATGTCCTAAAACTAGCAACTGACCAAGACGTCTATAAACTACTATGGACCGCAGCATCCCAAGGCTGATGCAAAAAAAAAAACGGTATGTCCATAGGCGAGATGGGCACGGATGAAAACCCGAAAGGGCTCCGTGAGTAAAAACAGCAGGGCTACCGACGAGTTTGTGAAAACCTGAAAGGGCACAATCTCGTTAAAAGACACTTGTAAGGTCCTCTCGACCTTGTAAGGAGAAAATACCTGCGTGAGATCCTTATGACTCACAAGGGAGCAACACACTTAGGGATCCCCATAATTCCTAAAGAGAAATTACACTTACGAGATCCTCACGGCTCGTAAGGAGAACCCTCTTATGAGACCCTCACGGCTCATAAGATTCAAAAACCTTAAGTTACAGGGATCTAAACCTGTTCTTAAGCTACCACCTTCCCTAGATTGACCTACAAGCGATTCAATGCTGACCCTTGTATACAATCCACTGGCACGAATAAACAATTCCCTAACAGAGTCCCACCAGCGACTAGGATATGCTCACACGATGAACGACCCTTGTAAGTCCTCTAAATTTATAAGGAGAAAACACTCTTGTAAGATCCTTATGACTTATAAGAGAACATACACTTAAGAATACTCACGATTTTTAAGGAGAGAACGCACTTACGAGATCCCCATGACTCGTAGGGAGAAACACCTTTATGAGACCCTTACGGCTCATAAAGTTAAAAGTCTTAGTTGACAGATCCTAACCCTCATTGCTAAGCCACCTTTGTTCGAACCGACAAAGGCAGATGATGATTCGCTCCTGGCAATGTCCCAGTGGTAGCGATGCTGATGCCTGAATCGGAATCAAATTCCAAGTCCTTTCACGGCAAATGATGATTCGCTCCTGGCAATATTCCAGTCGTAGAGATACTGATGCTAAGACTGGCATCAGATTCTAAGTTCCATACTCGCGATAAAAAATCAGCGAGCCAAAAATGCATATGAAATAGCCTAAATGATGGGGCAACTTGCAACAAAATCAGTGAGTAAAACATATGTATACAAAATAACCGAAATGGTTGGGCAACTCGCAATAAAAAAAAAAGCGAGTACAGAAAAAAAAATATAGCCGAAATGATTGGGCACAGAGAAAAATAGCCAAAATGACTGGGTAATCACGGCTTTCGCGATATAAAAAGATGAAATGATAGAGCATCGCAGAAACAAATAAAAAAATGAAATAAAACTTTTGCCCTACAGATGAAATCACATCGATCCATGTATACAATCCAGGGGCACAAACAAAGAGGGAACTATATCATCCCACCAGACTCCATCAGAAAGAGAGCCAAGTCTCGATGGCAGCATCTGCATCTCAAGAGATCAACAACGGCGTTCCTTCTTGTTCCAACCAGAAGCAGACGCAACGTCAGCAAAGCGGAGCCACGTCAAAGTCCCTAGTTCCAAATCTCGACGGTTCACAGACAACATAGAGACCACCTCGACATTTGTCTCGTTACGGCAGACGCAACGTCAACAAAGCGGAGCCACGGCAGAGACCCTAGTTCCAAATCTCGACGGTTCACAGACAACCTAGAGACCACCTCAACATTCGTCTCATTACAGCAGACGCAACGTCAGCAAAGAGAGGCCACGGCATACCCCTAGCTCCAAATCTCGACGGTTCACAGACAACCTAGAGACCACCTCGACATTTGTCTCGTTACAGCAGACGCAACGTCAGCAAAGCGGAGCCACGGCAGAGTCCCTAGTTCCAAATCTCGACAGTTCACAGACAATCTAGAGATCGCCTCAACATTCATCACGTTACAGTAGATGCAACGTCAGCAAAGCGGAGCCACGGTAGAGTCCCTAGTTCCTAATCTCGACGGTTCATAGACAACCTAGAGATCACCTCGACATTCGTCTCGTTATAGCAGACGCAACGTCAGCAAAGCGGAGCCACGGCATACCCCTAGCTCCAAATCTCGACAGTTCACAGACAACCTAGAGACCACCTCGACATTTGTCTCGTTACAGCAGACGCAACGTCAACAAAGCGGAGCCACAGCAAAGTCCCTAGTTCCAAATCTCAACGGTTCACAGACAACCTAGAGACCACCTCGACATTCGTCTTGCTACAGCAGACGCAACGTCAGCAAAGCGGAGCCACGGCAGAGTCCCTAGTTCCAAATCTCGATGGTTCATAGACAACCTAGAGACCACCTCGGCATTCGTCTCGTTACAGCAGACGCAACGTCAGCAAAGCGAAGCCACGGCAGAGTCCCTAGTTCCAAACCTCGACGGTTCATAGACAGCCTATAGACCACCTCGACGTTCGTCTCGTTACAGCAGATGCAACGTCAACAAAGCGGAGCCAAGGAAAAGTCCCTAATTCCAAATCTCGACGGTTCACAGACAACCTAGAGACCACCTCGACATTCGTCTCATTACAGCAGACGCAACGTCAGCAAAGAGAGGCCACGGCATACCCCTAGCTCCAAATCTCGACGGTTCACAGACAACCTAGAGACCACCTCGACATTTGTCTCGTTATAGCAGACGCAACGTCAGCAAAGCGGAGCCACGGCAGAGTCCCTAGTTCCAAATCTCGACAGTTCACAGACAATCTAAAGACCGCCTCGACATTCATCACGTTACAGCAGATGCAACGTCAGCAAAGCGGAGCCACGGTAAAGTCCCTAGTTCCTAATCTCGACGGTTCACAGACAACCTAGAGACCACCTCGACATTCGTCTAGTTATAGCAGACGCAACGTCAGCAAAGCGGAGCCACGACATACCCCTAGCTCCAAATCTCGACGGTTCACAGACAATCTAGAGACCACCTCGATATTTGTCTCGTTACAGCAGACGCAACGTCAGCAAAGCGGAGCCACAGCAAAGTCCCTAGTTCCAAATCTCAACGGTTCACAGACAACCTAGAGACCACCTCGACATTCGTCTCGTTACAGCAGACGCAACGTCAGCAAAGCGGAGCCACAGCAGAGTCCCTAGTTCCAAATCTCGACGGTCCACAGACAACCAAGAGACCACCTCGACATTTGTCTCATTACAGCAGACACAACATCAGCAAAGCGAAGCCACGGCAGAGTCCCTAGTTCCAAACCTCGATGGTTCATAGACAACCTAGAGACCATCTCGGCATTCGTCTCGTTACAGCAGACGCAATGTCAACAAAGCGGAGCCAAGGTAAAGTCCCTAATTCCAAGTCTCGACGGTTCACAAAACAACCTAGAGACCACCTCGACACTCGTCTCGTTACAGCAGATGCAATGTCAACAACGGCGTTTCTTCCCATTCCAGCAGGATGCAGACGCAACGTCAATAAACGACCCCAAGGTCAAAACAACGGAGCCATGGCAGAGTCCCTATGTCACGACCCGAAGGTATGGAACGTGACTGGCACTTAGATTACGAGACGTCTCAAGGCGTAACGTAACCTAAGTCAGCCAAAGCCCAGAAAATCTAAACCATAAACAATAAGAGTGAAGGAAAACCTTTTATGAAAACTACTTTAAAATCAATTAAGTTGCATTAACCCCCTTTTTAAAAGCACCAAAATTTTTCCGAAAAGTTCGGCAGAGTCTCCCTTGTAAATAATAACCCCCAAAATGGGTACAACAACATATATAAACCTGTAATGAAATAATGGCATCCACAAGAGGGAGCTAGCTCTTCGCCCAAGGCGAATCACAACCACACGCAATATATATGTAATATCAAGCACATAAGCATAAAGAAATGCAAAAATAAGAAAAACACAACGTCGGCTTAAGTAAGCTCGACCCCAGAGAAACCACATATACACATATCTCTCAGTCTCATCACTAGGTCGCATATACAAATAAGAAGTGGTAGATGGAGAATACTAGATACAAAGATAGTACAACAAGATAAAAGTGTCCTCGCAACCCACCTAAGAGCAATGTCACGAGTCTGAGCAAAAGAAGACAATGATAAGATAAGCCCGCAGCTACAAGGCTGACGGGTCCGACCTGCAAGACACTGTGGCACAACGGGGGTGAGTTGCCAGCTCATGAGTAGAATATAACATCTAATAAGGCTATCGTAAGAATGCACGCAAATGCGTCACAACATGTATGTCTAGATGTGACGTAATGCCACTAGTATGTATGCACATGAATGCAAAATCATTACTAAATCTTTAAGTGTTTAAATACGATGATCTCTGCCTTTTTAACTTAAAGAAAATATCTGTACAATAGCTAAGGTACCATCAATGAAATCATCCGAAAACTGTGTCAAGCATCGACACAAAATATGGAAATATATCTGTCTCAATGTCTCACTATATCAATATTTCAATACCTCGGGCTTCGTCAGTCCAGATCGGCCCATATCATCAAATCTTACGACAGCGATCGGTATCATCCGGATATCCTCCACGCCAGACATCACCGGTAGGTAGTCTTCCCCTGCCAGGCTCATCGTCTACAACGCAATCTTCTTATCCCGGGGTACCATACCGGGCCCACCATGTACCCGAGACGGTTCATCCACTCCTCGAATCAGGTCTCAAAATCCAACAGAAAACATGAAAACTCATGGTGGACGACACATACATCACCAGAAAACCGCAACTTTATATAAAAAATGATGATAATAAGCTTTTGTTAAATTCTTGCGGTTTTCCCCCAAAAATCCAGAAATCTCATCAATACTGAAATCCTCAAGAAAATCATAATACCCAACATGTTGTATATGATAATGGTTATGATATCAAGAGTATGCAATATGATTTTTGGCTAGGAATCTATATAAGCATGATGATGGAATGAGGTATATACATGCTATGCAATTCAATGTATCATGTATGATGCAAGTGTTTGATACTCAACTAAGCAGGTTATACAGTGCTCGTGGCATGGCAATTACCAAAGGCGTGTGTGTTACATGAATAGTGCGCATGCAACATGAGCCAATGGTAATGATGTAAGTGTCCTAAGGGGTGATATCACACATGTATATATAGATAACCAGAAAGCTATGCATATGAATGAGATGGTTAACTAAATAACTATGCATATAGTTTGAAAGTAATAAAGTAATCCTAACTATGGGGCGCCTCACGCCATCCAAACGATTTCCTCATAGATGTATACATCTACTCACCCGGACGCCTCTCTAATCTGATCCAACCACCGCTTTGCCTTTGCGTGCCGTGTCCGATATTTCCGCAACCGTTCCTAAAATTGCATAACACACAACATAAGATTACACATCATGAAACGATGCAAATCACAATATGATAAGATCAACGCACCCAAGTTAGGCACAACGTGCACTAAGCGCGTGGAACACACACGAAAACCACTAAAACCTTAACTAAAATCGTCGTTTCGGGGAAACCGTCAAAACTAAAACCCGACTAAACCAAATTCCGCATTCGCACACCCTAAAAGTCATAGTAGATGCTAATAGTACCGTCAAGATATCGCAATTAAATCACCTCCTAATATTATGGAAAACCTAGTAAGCATTCACAGATCAATTTCGATGCAAATATCGCGAATTAACAATATAGCCTTCACAAACTAGCACAAACATCCAATTCAAACTACTAGATGGCCATAACACAAATTTTAACCCAATTACAATGCTTTAAACCCTAATTAAAAAATCAATCCTTCTCTAGAATTTCCTAAACAAGAATTTATAACCAAATTTCACACTTAAATTTCTAATTTAGCATATTTAAACTACAATTTAACAATTAGATTAGAATTTTCACCTCACAAGTTTTGAACCTCTTGCACTTAGCCTCCAAAGACACCTCTTTTCTCCATGTTTTAAACAAATTTTGGCTTGAGAAGAGGTAGAATAGGGATAAGTGTTGAATTTGTAAAGAAAATTGTGGATTTCGGTGGATTTTTGAATGAATTTTGAAGCAAAAGAAATGGGAAAAATTTTAGGGAAGCTGCAGGTTGAGGCTCGGCCTGGGGAGGAATGGGGAGGGAGTGTGGGAATTGTGTGGAATTTTCTACACAAAAACTCTCTCTCAAGTGTAATAAATACCTGTCACATCATTTTCTTATTTAAAATTTCATTTTTAATTCATTTAAACCATAGAAAACATTAGAGTTGAAATGTCTTGATAAATTTTTTGATACTACTAGATTTTAGTTTATAATGGTTCCTAAGTATGTAATTTACCCATTTAAATTTTTATTTATCACCAATTTAATGTATTTTTAAAAGCTTAAAATAATATTAAAAATAATTAATTAAGGAAAAAAATTTAAATGACTAGAAATTTTTAAGTGACAATTAATTAACCAATTACTGGCAATTTCCTATCTAAATTTTGTATAATTAGGCCTATATTGAAAAATAATTATTTTGACATTTTACGGAAAATACTGATTATTTTACCGATTATCGAAAAACTACCTAAACGAAAATTCAAAGCGTTACAATCTTCCCCCCTTAAAGAAATTCGGTCCCTGAATTTAAAATTTAACTACGCGTACCTTCAAAAAGATAGGGATATTTTTTCCTCATCTCGTCCCCGGTCTCCCAGGTGACCTCCTCACTGTTTGGGCCATGCCAAAGAACCTTGATGGACGATATATCCTTCGACCTCAATTTCTTCACTTGCCGATCCAAAATGACCACCGGCTGCTCGGTGAATGAAAGATCGCGCTCTAGTTGGATCGGCTGGTGCTGAATCGCATGGGAAGGGTCATGAAGATACTTGCGGAGTATCGAAACATGAAACACGGGGTGAACATCGGGGAAGCTGGGCGGAAGAGCTAACCGATAAGCCACCGAACCAACACGCTCTAGGATCTCGAAGGGACCAACATATCTAGGACTAAGCTTCCCTTTCTGCCTAAATCTCATCACACCCTTCAATGGAGAGACCCTCAGGAAAACATGATCGCCAACAGCGAACTCGAGCCGGCGACGGCGCCTGTCAGCATATGATTTCTGCCTACTTTGTGCCGCTCTCATCCTGTCCCGAATCAGCTGTATCTTTTCGGTCTTCTCCTGTACGATCTGCAGCCCCAAAGTACTACTCTCCCTGAGCTTTGTTCAACATACAGGAGATCGACATCTCCTCCCATATAAAGCCTCGAAAGGTGCCATCTGAATCGTCTCCCGGAAGCTATTATTGTAGGAGAACTCTATCAAGGGCAAATGACGATCCCAGCTACCACCGAAATCTAAAACACAAGCTCTGAGCATGTCCTCAAGAGTCTGAATAGTATGCTCTGACTGACCGTCAGTCTGCGGATGAAAAGCTGTGCTAAAACTCAATCGGGTGCCTAAAGCCTCCTGAAGTTTCTGCCACAATCGGCTGGTAAACTGGGTGCCCCGGTCGGACACGATGCAAGTCGGGATGCCATGCAGTCGTATGATCTCATCAATATAAACCTGGGCGTACTGAGCAAAACCAAAGGTGGTCTTCACTGGCAGGAAGTGAGCCACTTTCGTCAGTCGATCCACAATCACTCAAATAGAGTCATACCCTCGACTGGTCCTGGGCAGACCCACAATGAAGTCCATGGAGACCTGTTCCCACTTCCACTCAGGAATGGGCAAAGGCTGTAACTCGCCGGCTGGCCTCTGGTGCTCGGCCTTGACTTGCTGACAAGTCAGGCATCTCGATACAAAGTCTGTAATATCCTTCTTCATTCCGTCCCACCAGTAAACATCTTTCAAATCATGGTACATCTTGGTGGAACCTGGATGAACACTGTATACTGATCTATGTGCCTCCTCAAGAATATCATGCCTCAGTCCCTCAGAATCTGGTACGCATAGTCGGGTCCCAAATCGAAGTATCCTCTAGTCATCAATCACGAACTCGAAAACTCTTCCCTGCCGAATCTGCTCGATAATCTCTAAAATATGGGCATCACCGGACTGTGCCTCGCGGATACAGTCAAGTAGTTGTGGGCGTGCTCTGAAATGGGTCACCTGTCCCCTGTAGAAGTAAACTCGAACTGCACTCTGCTGTCACATAAAACCTGCCAATCCGCCGTCGACTGCATCTGTACTGCGCTCAAACAAGATAAGCTACCTTCGGGCCTCCTACTCAAAGCATCTGCCACCACATTCGCCTTGCCCGGATGGTATAGAATCTCGCAGTCATAGTCTTTTACCAACTCCATCCAACGGCGTTGTCTCGGATCCAGATCTCGTTGCTGAAAGATATACTTCAAGCTCTTGTGGTCAGTGAATATATGGCACGACTCGCCGTATAGTTAATGTCTCCAGATCTTGAGTGCAAACATCACTGCAGCTATCTCTAAATCATGAGTGGGGTAGTTCTGCTCATGTTTCCTCAACTGCTGAGAAGCATACGCGATAACTCTATCGTGCTGCATCAAAACACAGCCCAGCCCCACTCGAGAAGCATCACAATATACTACGAAACCGCTCGATCCTGAAGGTAATGATAACACTGGTGCAGTAGTCAGACGAGTCTTCAACTGCTGGAAGCTATCCTCACATGCCTCGGTCCAATCAAAAGGAACCTCCTTCCGGGTCAACCCGTTCAACGGTGCATCAATACGGGAGAAATCCTGGTCAAAACGTTGATAATAGCCGGCCAGACCTAGAAAGCTGCGAACCTCTGTAACTGATACCGGTCTGGGCCAACGCTGAACTGCCTCGATCTTCTTCGGGTCTACACAAACACCATCTCCCGTCACCACATGACCCAAGAAGTCGACACTTGTTCCCTTGGTTGGGGAAGGATCAGCAGAATCATCCGCGATAGCGATATTCCTTTGCGACTTCTTTCCTCGGCGAATGAAATAGAATCCTTTTTTTTTTAGTCCCTGCCTGGTCCTGTCTGGCCAGAATGCGGACTTGGAAAATTTAGCGAACAACTAATGCTCTCTCAAAGTCTGCAATATGATACGCAAGTGCTGCTCATGCTCCTCCCGGCTCCGAGAATAAACCAAGATGTCGTCAATGAACACAATGATGAACTGATCAAGATACGGCCTGAATACACGGTTCATCAAGTCCATAAATGTTGCCGGGGAATTGGTGAGCCCGAACGACATCACCAAGAACTCATAATGACCATAATGTGTACGGAAAGTGGTCTTCGGAATATCCTCCTTCCGAACCCGCAACTGGTGATAACCTGACCGTAAATCAACCTTCGAGAAGTACCCAGCACCCTGGAGCTGATCGAATAAGTCATCAATGCGGGGTAGGGGATATCTGTTCCGCACAGTAACCCGGTTCAGCTGACGATAATCAATGCATAAGCGCATACTGTCGTCCTTCTTCTTAACAAACAAGACGAGAGCACCCCAAGGTGACACACTCGTTCGGATAAGCCCCTTATCTAGCAATTCCTGTAACTGATCTTTTAGCTCTCTAAGCTCCGCCGGGGCCATCCGATAAGGCGGTATAGAGATAGGCCACGTGCCGGAGATCAAGTTAATGCAGAACTCAATCTCGCGCTCTGGTGGCAGACTAGGCAGCTCGTCAGGGAATACATCAGGAAACTCTGTCACAACAGGGACCTGGTCCAACTGAACCTCTGTGGCGCGAGTATCACAAACATAGGCTAAGAATCCCTGACACCCTTTCCGTAAGAGCTGACCAGCGCGAAGAGAAGAAATCATGCTGGGAAGGGTAGCGCTACGATCTCCCTGAATAACAAGAACCGGCTCACCAGGAAAACTAAATCCGACTGCCTTCTCACGGCAGTCCACAGATGCATAACAGGTGTCTATCCAGTCCATACCAAGAAAAACGTCGAAGTCTAGCATATCAAGGAGAATCAAATCAACTGAAGAATCCATCTCCCCGATACGAACAGGACACGATCAGTACACAAAACGAGCAACAAACGACTCGCCTACTGGAGTAATAACCACAAGCGGCTGATCTAACGAAGAAGACTCTCGGCCCAACCTCGGTGCAAGGTATGTGGATACATAAGAATGTGTGGAGCCTGGATCAAATAATACTCGTGCATCAAAAGAACATACTGGCAGACTACCTGTCACAACGGTATTGGATGCCTGTGCATCCTGAGGAGTCAATGCGAACACTCGGACCTGTCCACCACTAATAGCTGGCTGTCCTCTGCCTCTACCTCTGCCTCTGCCTCTGTCGCCTCGTCCTCTCTGAACCGAACCGCCACGCCCACGACCTCTAGGAGCATCTGCCTGGCGTGGAGCCTTACCAAGGGTAGGAAGTAGAGCTCTCTGAGGAGGTGGTGAAGGTGGTAAAGTCACATGTGAGACTATCTCCACGCTCAGACGCCTCATGGTACAGTCTCTGACCCGATGGTACTGACACCCGCACCGAAAACATCCTGGCGACGACTGCTGGGTCTGCAGATATGAACCAAATAACTGACCCCGTCTCAATCCTCTGTCGCCACCATCTCCCGGAAAGAATCTATCACGGTGTCTACCCATCTACCGCTGGGCTGCCTTATCAGTACGAATCCTCTTCGGCCCAGAAACAACCGGAGTCTCAGAAATGCGCTCCTCCAAAAGTAAGGCTGCATCCATCACGGCTGCGTATGTGTCAAAGTGCTGGGTGCCGATGGCAAGAAATAACTGTGTGTCGAGTCCTCGCACAAACCTCTTTATCCTCTTCTCTTCAGTGTCTACTAGATACGAAGCATATCGGGACAACTGAGTAAACTGTATATCATACTCGGACACTGTCATCCCAGGATTCTTGCGCAAAGACTAAAAATTATGGGCTCGAGCATCTCGGACACTCTCCGGAAGAAAACGGATAAGAAATGCAGCTATGAACTCGTCCCAAGTCATAGAAGGTAGACCTGCAGCTCGGCCTCTCTCTACTGAATCGTACCACGTCTGAGAAAGGCCCCCAACACGAAAACTCGCGAACTCCACCAATCTATCATAAGAACACCTCAACGAACGGCAAATCCTAGCCATCCTATCAAGAAATTCCTGGGGGGCCTCTGTCACATCCGTGCCGGTAAAAGCTGGAGGTCTCAGCCTCATAAACTCCTGTAATGAAACGGGGATAGTCGCAGTAGTAGCAGGAGCAATAGTCTGGGGAACCGGTACAATCGTGGTCTGTGCGGTGGAAGGAACGTCCTCGGATCTCTGTGCCTGACTGGACTCAACTAAAGATCCCATCATCTGTCGCAACTCCTGTATACCGGCCTCTAATCTGACAATACGGTCGGGAGAAGGCGGATCAATCTGACCCTGAGGGGTAGGCGTATCATCCCGCTCGATCCTCGCCTCAGACGAGCCCGCTCGAAGCTCATCCCTAGCGGCAGCCCGCTGAGCTCTCGTAGTCTTTGGCGGCATCGAAGCTGGAATAAGAAACAGGAGCGATAAGAACATTGCAATTGAATCAAGGAATGCAAGGAATCAAGAGGGGAAATACAAGCAATTATGTCCTAAGGTCACTTAGGCGGAGTACCGTACCGTAAGTATGCCGCAAAACATACCCACGCTACGCCACTCTGCTTAAGTCACCTACTCCATCTACCAAGGGTCGTCCTACACTCAGAAAGGTAAAACCTACGCTCTGATACCAACTTTGTCATGACCCGAAGGTACGGAACGTGACTGGCACTTAGATTACAAGACGCCTCAAGGCGTAACGTAACCTAAGTCAGCCAAAGCCCAGAAAATCTAAACCATAAACAATAAGAGTGAAGGAAAACCTTTTATGAAAACTAATTTAAAATCAATTAAGTTGCATTAACCCCCTTTTTAAAAGCATCAAAAATTTCCGAAAATTTCAGCAGAGTCTCCCTTGTAAATACTAGCCCCCAAAATGGGTACAACAACATATATAAACCTGTAATGAAATAATATCATCCCCAAGAGGGAGCTAGCTCTTCGCCCAAGGCGGATCACAACCACACGCAATATATATATAATATCAAGCACATAAGCATAAAGAAATGCAAAAATAAGAAAAACACAACGTCGGCTTAAGTGAGCTCGACCCCAGAGAAACCACATATACACAAATCTCTCAGTCTCATCACTAGGTCGCATATACAAATAAGAAGTGGTAGATGGAGAATACTAGATACAAAGATAGTACAACAAGATAAAAGTGTCCTCGCAACCCACCTAAGAGCAATGTCACGAGTCTGAGCAAAAGAAGCCAATGATAAGATAAGCCCGCAGCTACAAGGCTGACGGGTCCGACCTGCAAGACACTGTGGCACAACGGGGGTGAGTTGCCAGCTCGTGAGTAGAATATAACATCTAATAAGGCTATCGTAAGAATGCACGCAAATGCGTCACAACATGTATGTCTAGATGTGACGTAATGCCACTAGTATGTATGCACATGAATGCAAAATCATTAATAAATCTTTAAGTGTTTAAATATGATGATCTCTGCCTTTTTAACTTAAAGAAAATATATGTACAATAGCTAAGGTACCATCAATGAAATCATCTGAAAACCGTGTCAAGCATCGACACCAAATATGGAAATATATCTGTCTCAATGTCTCACTATATCAATATCTCAATACCTCGGGTTTAGTCAGTCCGGATCGGCCCATATCATCAAATCTCACGACAACGGTCGGTATCCTCCGGATATCCGTCGTGCCAGACATCACTGGTAGGTAGTCTTCCCCTGCCAGGCTCATCGTCTACAACGCGATCTTCTTGCCCCGGGGTACCATACCGGGCCCACCATGTACCCGAGACGGTTCATCCACTCCTCGAATCGGGTCTTGAAATCCAACAGAAAATATGAAAACTCATGGTGGACGATACATACATCACGATAAAAATGCAACTTTATATTAAAAATGATGATAATAAGCTTTTTTTAAATTCTTGCAGTTTTCCCCAAAAATCCAGAAATCTCATCAATACTGAAATCCTCAAGAAAATCATAATACCCAACATGTTGTATATGATAATGCTTATGATATCAAGGGTATGCAATATGATTTTTGGATAGGAATCTATATAAGCATGATGATGAAATGAGGTATATACATGCTATGCAATTCAATGTATCATGTATGATGCAAGTGTTTGATACTGAACTAAGCAGGTTCTACAGTGCTCGTGGCAAGGCAATTACCAAAGGCATGTGTGTCATATGAATAGTGCGCATGCAATATGAGCCAATGGTAATGGTGTAAGTGTCCTAAGGGGTGATATCACACATGTATATATAGATAACCAGAAAGCTACGCATATGAATAAGATGGTTAACTAAATAACTATGCATATAGTTTGCAAGTAATAAAGTGATCCTAACTATGGGGAGCCTCGCGCCATCCAGAAGATTTCCCCATAGATGTATATATCTACTCACCCGGACGCCTCGCTAATCTGATCCAACCACCGCTTTGCCTTTACGCGCCGCGTCCGATGTTTCCGCAACCGTTCCTAAAATTGTATAACACACAACATAAGATTACACATCATGAAACGACGCAAGTCACAATATAATAAGATCAACGCACCCAAGTTAGGCACAACGTGCACTAAACGCGCGGAACACACACGAAAACCACTAAAACCTTAACTAAAATCGTCGTTTTGGGGCAACCGTCAAAACTAAAACCCGACTAAACCAAATTTCGCATTCGCACACCCTAAAAGTCGTAGTAGATGCTAATAGTACCGTCAAGATATCACAATTAAATCACCTCCTAATATTATGGAAAACCTAGTAAGCATTCACATATCAATTTCGATGCAAACATCGCGAATTAACGATATAGCGTTCACAAACTAGCACAAACATCCAATTCAAACTACTAGATGGCCACAACACAAATTTTAACCCAATTACAATGCTTTAAACCCTAATTACAAAATCAATCCTTCTCTAGAATTTCCTAAACAAGAATTTATAACCAAATTTCACACTTAAATTTCTAATTTAGCATATTTAAACTACAATTTAACAATTAGATTAGAATTTTCACCTCACAAGTTTTGAACCTCTTGCACTTAGCCTCCAAAGACACCTCCTTTCTCCATATTTTAAACAAATTTTGGCTTGAGAAGAGGTAAAATAGGGATTAGTGTTGAATTTGTGAAGAAAATTGTAGATTTTTGAATGAATTTTGAAGCAAAAGAAATGGGAAAATTTTTTGGGAAGCTGCAGGTTGAGGCTCGGCCTGGGGAGGAATGGGGAGGGAGTGAAGGAATTGTGTGGAATTTTCTACACAAAAACTCTCTCTCAAGTGTAATAAATACCTATCACATCATTTTCCTATTTAAAATTTCATTTTTAATTCATTTAAACCATAGAAAACATTAGAGTTAAAATGTCTTGATAAAATTTTTGATGCTACTAGATTTTAGTTTATAATGGTTCCTAAGTATGTAATTTACCCATTTAAATTTGTATTTATCACTAATTTAATGTATTTTTAAAAGCTTAAAATAATATTAAAAATATTTAATTAAGGAAAAAATTTTAAATGACTAGAAATGTTTAAGTGACAATTAATTAATCAATTACTAGCAATTTCCTATCGAAATTTTGTATAATTAAGCCTATATTGAAAAATAATTATTTTGACATTTTACGGAAAATACTGATTATTTTACCGATTATCGAAAAACTACCTAAACGAAAATTCAAAGCGTCACACCCTAGTTCCAAGCCTCGACAGTTCACAGCCAACCTAGAGACAACCGCGATGTTCATCTCGTTACAGTAGACACAATGCCAGCAAAGGAAGCGAAGGCCAAATTCCTAACTTCAGGGTCTTGACGGCAACTCAAATAAAACCCGAAAGACTATCGGAGATCATCCCACACCAGTGCGGAGTGGTTATGACTCATCGGGGCTCCCCAAACTGAGCCTAACCTCAAGTAAAAAAATGGCATGGCATAATTCCTAACGCTTGCTCTTCCGACGGTCAAATTGCCTAAGAAGATTACTTGAAGACGTCTTGTCCATCCCCCAAAGGGATCAGAGACATGACAGTCGCGGGGCTACTCGAACAGCAGTGTAGAGATTGCCTATCGAGGAATACATCAGCCAACGCAACGGTACGATGAACAGAACCCTAGTACCACAGACCCTAACGGACCTTTGTCGTAAAGAGCAGAGGTTAAATATGACGTTAGTACATTCTTGCGAGAACTTCTCGATTCGTCTCGACTCATGAGGAAATTAGTGTCCTTGCGAGAACTTCTCGATTCTTCTCGACTCGTAGGGAAAACCCTTAGGTAATGGGGATAAGGACATGTTTCCTAAGCACGGGGGCCCTGCAAGTCAGTCTAAGATGGGCCCTTGCATACTATTCACGGGCCACACTCTCCGAAGCCGAACATCGACAAGGAGGGAAACAACTACTTTCGAGTCCTCTCGACTTGTAAGTGGAAAAATTCTCCTACGAGATCCTTACAACTCTCAAGTGAAAGCACACTTAGGAACCCTCACAATTCCTAAGGAGAAAATACACCTACGAGATCCTCTCGACTCGTGGGGAGAAAAATCTTTATGAGACCCTAACGGTTCATAAAGTTGAAAAGTCTTAGGAGGTAGATCCTAACCCTGTTTCCTAAGCCATTACTGCCCTGCAAGGAGGTCAAGAAGGACTATCTACGTGCCACGCTCTCCGAAGTCGAACATCGACAAAGAGAGAAACAATCACTTACAAGTCCTCTCGACTTGTAAGCAGGAAAAATTCTCTTGTGAGATCCTTACGACCCTCAAAAGAAAACGCACTTAGGAGTCCTCACAACTCCTAAGGAGAAAATACGCCTACAGGATCCTTTCGACTCGTAGGGAGAAAAACCTTCTGGAAAACCTTACGGTTCATGAAGATGGGAAAAGTCTTAAGCTACAAGGACCCTAAACTTGTCTCATAAGCCCTCAATTCTTTGGCCCTGCATAACTCTGCACTACTTTACCTACGTACATACCCACGTGGGCAAAGTAGTGGGGGGCATTTGTTCCCGCCAAAATTTTCGGCCAAGAGCTACTTGTTCCCTTACAAAAAAAGGGGGAGAATCCTTAAAAAACAGGCATCACGTGTAAAACACGTGGGCGCACATATGCAAAGCATATGAGCGCTGAACATAAATAACCAAGGGATAAACATACCTCACGTATTACACACGTGAGCGCTCTGAACATACACAGGCTAAAACCCACACTAGGGGTCACGTGTTAAACACGTGAGTGCTTTTGCCAATCACATGCAAAGCATGTGAGCACCCTATTTTAAAATGTTCCTATCAAATTCTAGAACTAAATTCTATTTGGGAAATATTTTCTTAATCTTCCTTAAACTAGAAAAATCTCCTTTGTTAAACAGAGGACCCTTGGATCAAAGATCCAGCGGTGATCATTTCATAGAATAAAAATCTATCATAGGAAAATATTTTCCTAATCTTATAATAAGAATAAAATTCTATGTTAACAAGATATCCATATTAAGAAAATATATTTCTGATCTTGTTAAACTAAAAGGATTTGATAGAATAAAATTCTAATTTTGTTAAAACTAACAAGATATTCATAATCTTGTTAAACAAACAAGAACTCTTCTCTGTTAAACAGAGAGCCTTTGGATTAAAAAATCCAACGGTGAATAAAATTCACCGAGTGATCTAAAATATCATGTTGGTTATAAAATCAATCAAAATCTCTCAATGAGAGATTGGCTGAACAAACTGATTCTTTTCTTTCTCCTATAAATAGGAGCCAATGAGAGAATGAGAAAAGGAAAAAAATAGAGAGATGATTTAATTCTCTAAAGAAGGGGAACCCCTCCCAAAAGATCCCACAAAAAGATAATTTAATTCTCAAAGTAAGAGTTTAACTCTTCTAAAAGAACTTAGTTCTTCCTCTGGTTAAGATCTGCAGAAGCAGATCTCCCCACAAGTTGAGAATTTAATTCTCATCGGGGAGATTCTGTCATGCAGATTCAAAATCTAGGGGAAAGAACTGAATCCAAAAGAGTTTAACTCTTACAAAACACATAGGAATTTAATTCCTCTAAATAAAATTAGGGTTTAACCCTATAAAAGAATTTAATTCTTAAACAAGATATTTGACTCTCCTTCCACGTAAAAGAGAACAGTACCCAACATGATCGCGTGTGTCCACGTGACTCCCCCACCCCCTCAATGATCAAAAGAGAACGAATGAAATTAGGTCACGTGCTCCCACGTGACCCTTAAACAAACTACTCAAAAGAGAAAAGGGAATAAACCCTATTTTTTGGGGTGCCACACGTGATCCCACGTGACCCCTGAGAAGTACTCAGCACTTATAAAAGAGAAAAGGGAATAAACCCTATTTTTGGGGCGCCACGCGTAATCCCATGTGACCCCTGAGAAGTGCTCAGCACTTATAAAAGAGAAAAAGGAATAAACCCTATTTTGGGGCGCCTCACGTGACCTCCAAGTTATGCTTAACTTTTAGGGGCGCCTTACGTGATCCCACATGACCCAATAGTGTTTAGCATTCAGAAAAGAATAAGGGAATAAACCCAAAGGAGCAGCGCCAACTTCAAGTGTCTCATGTGACCCCACGAGAGCGCATCAAATTCCAGTGTTTAACACTGCCTCAGAGTATCATGTGGGAGCACGTGAGCGCTGAATAAACATGTTGGTGTTGAACACTCTGAAAGGCTAACATTAGCCAAAATCAGACCAAATGTTCCAAGGACCATCAATTGAGCTCTTCAAGCTTAAGGTTTCCAAAGCCGATCCCAAGACAGCAAATAAGCTTCCAACATATGACATCTAAACTGATGTTCATCCCACTTCCTAAAATCGGGATATTGGTTCAAGGGTACATCTCTCCACACCTCCGATACATGTCGTTGTAATTCTTCAACGTCTTCAGAGAGGTGGTGGGTCCCAATAACCAATAACTCTTGGCTCACCACCGAACAAGCTTTTAAGAAAGAGGAGTAAATCTAAAATACATCTCAATTTAGGGGCGCCTCACGTGACCTCACGTAATCCCTTGATAGTGCTTAGCACTCAGAAAAAGAAAAGGAGAATAAAACAAATGCAATTTTCATTTTTCAGAGTGCCTCACGTGATCTCACATGACCCAATAATGCTTAGCACTCAGAAATGGAAAAAGGGAATTGTAACGTTTTGAAAATCGTTTCGGTGAAATTTCGGAAAATCGGTAAAATATGGGAGTTTTCCATAAAAAGTCAAAATATAAATATATTTTATTATAAAATTAAATATACATATTCTAGCTATATAATTACTAGTATTTGGTGTTTATTGAGCCACTGGTAAAATTTCTAATTTTCTGAAATTTTTCCGAAATTAATTATTTTAATATTATTTTAAGCCGTCACTAATACATTTAATTAAGGAAAATTATAAATTGGAATGAGTTGAAACAAATTTTGTGCATCATAACACATTAAACAAAATTTTAACATGTTGTTTTTGAAATGAAAAGAAATTGTCAAACGGTTTTAGAAAATATGATAGAAAAAGGCTTAAATTGTGAAAATAAATTAAATAGAAATTGAGGGTTGGTGTTTATCTTCTTGTATGTGCACTCACTCACTCACAAACCCCATTTCCTTTGTGTGGCCGAGCCATGGGCTGCCCCAATCACCCAAGTCCCCACCTCATTCCTCACAACATAGAATAAAAAAAAAAGAGAAGAAGAGAAAAGGAAATGGAAAATGAAAACAATAAAGAAATAAGTATGGAACTAGATAATTAGTGTATGGACTTGTGTTGACTTTGAAACCCACATTTCTCTCTCTCTCTCCCTCACCAAATTTCTGTCCGAGCCTCATCAAAACAGCCCTCAAATTCTTCATTTCATTTTCCATCAAAATCCCCAAAATTTCTATCAAAAATCCACCCTTTTTCTCAAAAATTCAAAGCTAATTCTAATCCAAGCTTTACCCATTATTCTTTAGCTATTCAAGCATGGATATTGGAGCATGAAATCATTGTTGGAGGCTAAGATTTTTGCAAGTTTGATCTCAATCTTGTGAGGTATAATCATAACCTTATGCTTAATTTGTTGTTAAATTACTTGAATCTAGCTATTAGGTGTCAAATTAGGGTTTTAAATTTCAAGTTTGAAATTTAAAGAAAGGGTTTTGAATGCAAATTAGGGTTCTTATCATGTAATCATGGTTACAAGGTGTAGATTATCATCTTAAGGAAAAGAAAAACCTAATCTAGTTGCTAATATGTAAATTGTTGCATTTAAAATGGTCCAAATTGTATAATGTTGCGAACTAGATTTTAGGATTATTGTGATTAAGTGGGATTAAAATCTAGTTAGGGTTTTTAGCACATCATTAAGGTTACCATGAGTGGTTTAACATTTTAAAATATGCAAATTGTAGTCTTGTTGTTAAATTGCAAATTATTACAACTAATTTGTCCAAATTACTTAATTGTTGCAAATTAGGTTTTTGTAAAATATATAAATATTTGAGATAAAATCTAATGAGGGTATTCATGGCATTATTAACATTATAAGTTATAGTTTAATACTTTAGATCATGCAAAACCAAGCTAAATTGTTGTGTATGCATTTTTGCTATAAAATTGTTAAAATTTGGGTATATTGTAAACTAGAATTTTAGGGTTAATGAAATTTAATGAGATTAAATTGTGGAAATTGTTTTTATGACTTATTTAAGATGTCTAATAAGTATCATGGCCGCTAGATTGTTTAAACGTCGGGTTTTGTATTAAAACGGGTAATATTTGCTTGCTAGATTTTCGGAAAAATGGCTTTTAAAGTGAGTTTAGGGGTTTTTGTGAATTTTAACTTATTTTATAGTATAATTAGTTCTTGTGATCATGCAAATGAGTGTGTTTGGATTTTTCTCGATGGTTTGGCATTAGTACGCCGACGTCGAGGGTTTTTGGGTTGAATTGTGAAAGCAGCCATAGGTTTTAACCTATGTGGGATTCGTGTGTCGTTTTGGTCATGAGTCGGATTTTAATCCGATACGGTGCGTTATGATATGTAGGTACCACATGTAGACTTCGAGACGACAAGCAAACGCGTGGCGACGTCGGCACCGGCGAGCGAGGACCAGGTGAGTAGATTTATATCTACGGGGAGAAGTCGGGTAGAAGGCGTATAGCACCCCCGCAGTCCGTAGTATAGTTCATATATATATGTTTTTATAGGTGTTTTATGATACGAGAATGTTTATTCATGATATGATTATGTGTTCATGGATTAGCTTTGGGTTAGTTGCGAAACCCTAGAGTAGTTGTTATACCCACATACGCACACACAGACTTGCATACATTACTTCTTGTGCGTAGATGGGGATGTGTATATATGTATATACGCATGGGTATGGGACTATGCATATATACATTCATATACACATGCATGGATGATGAGGATAATACTTGGGATTTGAGATGAGTCGATGAGATTTGATTTGAGGCCGTGAGATCGGTGATATGGAAGGGTTCGTATTTGAGATACGACATGACGTTGTAGCGGGTCCTTGACGTAGTGTTTCACACACGTGCATGCATACTTAGGGGGTATCAGTATTGTACTAGACATAGATCGGTACAACGATCATGATATTTGATAAAGAGGATACCAGATGAATAGTATGATGAATGTGATATTGACCCGTACCCAGAGTTGGGATGCCGTACGACGGATTTACGTACGAGTTATATATTGATGATTGATCCGCACTCTTGACTTAGGATGTCTGATTATAGATATGGTATCAGATATGATATTATTGAGGCCGGATCACCGACTATACATATATAGGTATGTATATGTATCGACTCAGATGATAGGCGGTTTCCTTATCGGTAGTTCAGCTTGTTAGTTCAGCCGTATAGTTTAGTGTAGTTGTTAGATTAGATTAGACTCCTACCTATTTCAAAACTAGCGGATCGTGGGTATTTTAAAAGACAGGTCAAAGGATTTACAGATATTTCAAAAGACGTATCCTTTCTTAAAACCACCGTAGCCCTTATTTTCAAAACCCCACGATTCGTGTTATTTCAAATGGCACCATTGTATAATATTTAGCTCCCGCTCATTATGGTTGCTCGCTCCGCATCGCATACTTACATTGTTATTTCATATTGCATTGTTGATATTATGCTGTTAGGACATCAGCACCATTACCGATGGGCGTATGTACCACGTACACTTACTTGCCGGCTCACACACATCTTCATCGGTAATTGCCATGTCACGTACACCTTAAAAAATATTATGGCTTAACTTAGCTTGATAGCTAGTAGTTTGACCTGATATTAGTTTACTTACCTTATATGCCAGTTTAGATATTGTAGTTATTACTTGTCACTTCATGCATACTGTTATTCATGGATTCTCATGCCTATATTCATGGTTTTACATACTATTGATGATTTGGATTCGGATTTCCATGAGATTTTCTGGATTTGGGGGAAAACCGCAAAACTTGTATAAGCTTCTTTCCTCTCTTTTAGATAAAAAGTGTGGTTTTCCCATGATGTATGAGTCGTCCACCATGAGTTTGCTGATGGATTTCGAGACCCGATTCGTGAAGATGGATGAACCGTTTCGGGTACATGGTGGGCCCGGTGCGCTACCCCGGGGCAAGAAGATCGTGTTGTTGACGTTGATCCTGTGCAGGGGAGCATGACCGACCGGTGATATTACCCGACGCGTCGGATATCCGGAGGATACCATCGTAGTCTTGAGATGGATGGTAGGGGCCGGTCTGGACTGACGGCGCCCTAGATATTGAGATTTTAGACATTGAGATTTCGAGATATTGAGGTACTGAGATTTGATGATCCAGGTCAGTCCGGGTAGCCGGAGCCTTAGATATTGAGATATGTGGATTTATGTTTTTGTGTCGATGTTAGACACGGTTTATACTGATTTCCTTATGATACCTCATTTTTTTAAAAATACAGAAATCTCACTGAGTTATGAAAGCAGTTTCTTCAGTACATGTACTCTGTTTTCATGCATTCATAGATTATCCATATGATATATTGCTGTCTGAGGCACTGACACGAGCACTTGGTATTACTGTTGTTTAGAGGTATACCCTAACCATTGTTATAGGCTGCTGGTTATATATTTGAGGATATATATTGATCGTATGACCTAAGATTGCGTCATACATGTGATTTCTATTCGTAGATGTTTTCTATTCACGAGTTGGCAACTCACCCCCGTTGTGCCCCAGTTTCTTTCAGGTTTGTCTTACAGGTTTCATTACGGCTTTGCGGGTACAGTTTCGTTCGGGTGACTTGCTAGTAGGTGGGTTTATTTGTATCGTACCCATCATTATACATTGTATATTATTATTCAGTTGTATCTAGAAGTTCCATCAACCAAACATGTATTTATTTTGAGATAGAGACCAGTGATGTTATTCTTTCGACCTTAGAGTCGCGCGTTGTATTTCTGTGGATTTCTTGTTGTTTTGAGTTTCCTTTTGAGTTTTGATCCTCGCCCTTGGCGTTGTATATTATATTGCTTGTATGGTTATGACCGTCGATTGACGAAGAGCTAGCTCCCGCTTGGGGATGCCTTTTATTGATTTCGTATACTATTCATGTTGTATCCCGTTTGGGAGCCAGTATTTACAAAAGAAACTCTGCCGAAATTTTCAGGAAATATTTGATGTTTTTAAAACCGCATAATTCGGCTTATGCTATTAAAATTACTTGAATTTAAATTGGTTTTCCTTCACTCTACTACTTTTCTTGGTTTGGATTTCTGGGTTTTCGGCTTACTTAGATTACGTACGCCTCGAGACGTTTCATAGTTTAAGTGTCGGTCATGTTCCGTACTTTCGGGATGTGAAAAAGTTGGTATCAGAGCGTTAGGTTTTACCTTCGGAGCGTAGGATGATCCTTGGTTGATGGAATAGGTGACTAAAGTTGAGTGACGTACCGTGGTATGTTCCGCGGCATACTTACGATACGCTACTCTACTTAAGGAGCCTTAGGATATACATTTCTTTGCTCAGTATCATATTCATTCCTGATCTAGCCTCATCGGTACCAGTTATGGTTTGCTGCCACGATTACGGGCAGGGAGAGCTACGGCTAGAGTTGCGGTCAGCACGAGCTCGTCACGAACGAGGACTGACCAGGGCGTAATTCCGGCGACACACGATTGCGGAGATGTGTCTTTTTACTGTGTTTTCGCACCACGAGCGTTTGGCGGATCGTCTTTACGAGATTTCTCGGACGTGCCGATCAGTAGCAGAGGATTGAGCCAATGATAGAGGCCAGCCAGATTTTGATGACCGCTGGCATATTGCTTATTCATGATGATTGAGGCACTGTTCAGCGTGCAGACGAGTGAGCCAGTTATTGCTGCGAACGATGAGATATCGCCCCAGATGTTGGAGCTATTGCAGTACGAGTTATGCTAAGAGATGATAGAAAGTCGCTAGTCACCCGAGGATAAATGACTAGGACATGTGGTTCGTTTGCCTACCCCGATGCGAGGTCATCAGATAGATTGTTTCCAGCTAGAGACGACTTCACGCGGAGACGTTGAGAGTCGATAGAGACGATCGAATGTCAGAAATCTATTATTCCAAGTTTAAAGTATTCGGAAGGACATGTATGCAATTCTATAGACCCTCTAGAAGAATGAAACCCTAACTCGACTTAATGACCGTGTGAAAGCCTTTGAACCTTAGGGTTTGCGGCAGTTCTGCGGCGCCATTAGTGAGGCTTGGGTTTGCCCTTCTACGGCTGGACCATCGATGCTGTAGTACGTACTCGATACTGTTAAACTGTACCCAAGATGTTGAGCTCTTGGGGGATTATGAGGTTTTGACGAATCGATCAAATGGTTCGACTTCATTCGGATGCCAAGTACTGAGATGCATTTCTTGGGAGACTCCAGATACGAGGATAGTCATTGGAGCTCAGTCCATGCAGCCATGACGAGACGAGTCCGAAGCAGTCGACATTAGAGAAAAGTGGAGTAAGAGGTTCGTACCATATCTGGATAAGATGGCGTTCCACTCCGCCGACATCAGAGATGCGATACGCATGCCGAGACATTATACTTGGATATACCTTCCAGAAGGAGTCGCGATAAGTATGCAGCCGTTCCGGAACGAGAACTGATCTAGTAAGGGACGATGACTTCCGGAAAGTTCGGCAGAGACGAGATTTGGGAGAGATCTCGACAGGACCTTTCTGGAATGAATTACGAGAAGACTTGGACCCAGGAGTGGTCATGTTACGCACACCGGCAGGCCAGAGTTCAGGATCGTCGACGAGACATGCTATGAGTGACCACGACAGTTGGCCAGAGATTCTTGGAGGATGTGCTTGAGCGGGACTATTCCGCCATATTTGATTTCGGTATTTTGGGCGATCTATTCGCATGACTGATTTTGATGATTAAGTTTCATGATATTTGTTTTCATGCACCATGGTTGCACCTACTGAGTATTTACGATTTTTGCACAGTTGTTGCACTTGATATCGTTTTCGTGCCTCGATTTCTCATGTTTGTGATTGTATGGATTTCATGATTTCGTGCATGATAGATGCACCTGCCTTGGATTTTTGCGCATGTTGAGCGCATGTTCAGAGATGCGATTTGGTGCACACCAGATGCACTAAATCGAGATTTTTCGTGCAGGTCAGATGCACCTGATTTTGCTGTCAGGCACACACGTTGCCTATGACAGATGCTTCGTGCACACCCGATGCACTTAGATCTTGTTTCTGTGCACTTGTATGGCATGTATATGGATTTTGATTTCCGTGCACACCAGACGCGCATGGCATTCATATATTTTGTGATTGATTTCTTTTGGAGCAGTATATTTTATGATGCTTGCTATTTAGTTTAGTACCGAGCAGGACTAATCAGAGAACAGTACCTGAGTATATTTGGCATGCATTTCCTTCAGATGTTTATATGTATAGTGTTGATGTATATCATATTAGTTTTCGTATTGGATTTGGAAATTGATGTCTTCCCCATGACTCCGATGATTGCGGGATGCTTGAAGAAGTTTTGATTTTGAGTTATATGCTCATTTTTCATGCGCATGCGCTGCGCTACGATTTGTTTTATGTATTTATGATTTCGGAGCCCCGACGACTTGATGGTTTTGCTTACATGTTTTAGTATTTGGGGGGAGTTTTAATTTAAATTCGGGGACCGAATTTCTTTAAGGGGGGAAGATTGTAACATTTTGAAAATCGTTTCGGTGAAATTTCGGAAAATCGGTAAAATAAGGGGGTTTTCCGTAAAAATTCAAAATATAAATATATTTTAATATAAAATTAAATATACATATTCTAGCTATATAATTGCTAGTATTTGGTGTTTACTGAGCCACTGGTAAAATTTCTAATTTTCTGAAATTTTTCCGAAATTAATTATTTTAATATTATTTTAAGCCGTCACTAATACATTTAATTAGGGAAAAATTAAAAATTGGAATGAGTTGAAACAAATTTTGTGCATCATAACACATTAAACAAAATTTTAACATGTTGTTTTTGAAATGAAAAGAAATTGTCAAACGGTTTTAGAAAGTATGATAGAAAAAGGCTTAAATTGTGATAATAAATTAAATAGAAATTGAGGGTTGGTGTTTATCTTCTTGTATGTGCACTCACTCACTCACAAACCCCATTTCCTTTGTGTGGCCGAGCCATGGGATGCCCCAATCACCCAAGTCTCCACCTCATTCCTCACAACATAGAATAAAAAAAAGAGAAGAAGAGAAAAGGAAATGGAAAATGAAAACAATAAAGAAATAAGTATGGAACTAGATAATTAGTGTATGGACTTGTGTTGACTTTGAAACCCACATTTCTCTCTCTCTCTCTCCCTCACCAAATTTCTGGCCGAGCCTCATCAAAACAGCCCCCAAATTCTTCATCTCATTTTCCATCAAAATCCCCAAAATTTCTATCAAAAATCCACCATTTTTCTCAAAAATTCAAAGCTAATTCTAAATCCAAACTTTACCCATTATTCTTTAGCTATTCAAGCATGGATCTTGGAGCATGAAATCATTGTTGGAGGCTAAGATTTTTGCAAGTTTGATCTCAAGCTTGTGAGGTATAATCATAACCTTATGCTTAATTTGTTGTTAAATTACTTGAATCTAGCTATTAGGTGTCAAATTAGGGTTTTAAATTTCAAGTTTGAAATTTAAAGAAAGGGTTTTCAATGCAAATTAGGGTTCTTATCATGTAATCATGGTTACAAGGTGTAGATTATCATCTTAAGGAAATGAAAAACCTAATCTAGTTGCTAATATGTAAATTGTTGCATTTAAAATGGTCCAAATTGTATTATGTTGCGAACTAGATTTTAGGATTATTGTGATTAAGTGGGATTAAAATCTAGTTAGGGTTTTTAGTGTTGGTGTATATGCCCTAGAGGCCATTACTGTATCATACTAGTATGTATATTACTTGATGGAAGCTTGGGATATTCACAGTTGTACAGACAATCTTGCTCAATATAGTAGTATGCTACCTGGTTTGTCTCTGCTTTAATGTGTACATGTGTGTTTATTTATTACATCACCTATACGCATTAGTAGAGCCCTTAGGATCTTTGCTTGATTACCGGCGTTATGATGGCGATCACACTCGTGGGGGCTGGGTAATCCACAAGCACATCCTTATATACGTCCCTAGTCGTGAGAGTATCGAGATAGGGCATCGATGCTTCGGAGTAGACTAGCGTATGCGCTTCTCATCCCAGCACGGGAGACGGTCTGTCCCACAGCCGTCGGTACGTCATACTTGAGATAGTATGCGGGTGCTCGTTAGGTTGCGAGTACACTGGACAGGACTCGTCGGGAACTGATGGTTGGTATTATACCTATCGTCAGTTATCAGTTCCCAGGTGACATGAGTACAGCTTAGTCCGCTGACTTGACACTGTCACTTCGCCTCGAGTGTGTTCCCACTGTTCTTTGATTACTACCCTACCACGGCTCTACTGAGTCGTGCAAACAGGTAGTAGTTGGGAGCAGTCCCGAAGCACTTGGAGGCAGTGACGGTTAGACAGGATTCGTCTCTCCCGGTATTGGGGGTTGACATCGCGCTGTGTCTAGGAGAGCCATTACACGAGTAGTCCCTGGCCAGGGCAAGCGAGATATACTGGTAGGTTCCAGTGTTATCTCAGGGTGTTCTGGGCTTCACTCCGACACGACTTGTACCGCTATTAGGGGTCTGACGCTTGCCGCCCCCTAAGCCCGACATGCGATGTATCAGACGAACAGACCGGACTGTACGGAGATTGTCACCTATAGACTCAGTAGGAGTTCGGGTGGGTTTACCTCATCGGCCTTCTTATCGACATCTACCTGGGGACCGTTACGTACAGCTAGTGCCGCTTGCGGTCTGTGGTTAAACCCACTGCCAGCGTAGTGTCGAGTCTTTAGAGTCCCAGACAGAGAGTTTCCCTGCACTGAGCGAAACGTGTAGATGCTGTATGGTTTTACGGCAGGGCTGCGATCACTTATGTACACTTGTGTGCGTATGGTGTTCGGGCAGGCAATACTAGTGGGCTTTGGTTTAAGCCGGATCCTAGTATTGCATGGATGGATTTGTTTTGTCTTCTGCGCATCCGCATTCTACGGAATACAGATGCAGGTGTGTATGCACAGTTTTCCGGAGCGATGAAGGAGGAGGTGCCTCATTAGGGTTTTGGCAGTTGGTTCGGCCAAAACCGCTATGTGGCAGGCTTATTAGGGTTTCGACAGTTCGTTTGGTCAAAACCATTATGAGCCGGGGACATTATTTACTAATCCTTTCATTGATAATTTTGTTATGGCTAATTACATTGACCATTTGACCATCTTGACTTTGTTGACCATTTGACCAAAGTTGACTTGGATCTTCTTAGAAGATCTAAAGTATTCTTTGGTTTTCTTTTTCTTTTGTTATGATAATGGTCATGTCATTTGTAGCCATCACCTTTATCTTGATGGGATTAGTAATCATAATGTTTGTGCATTATTGCAACCATGGTTAGCTTTTCTCTTGGTTAAGCTTTTCATTTGCTCATTCTCATTCTCTCTCTTGAAATGAGAAGCTCCATGGTTGCTAGAAAACTCCTTCTTCTTCCTCCTCTTTATTTCTCCTTTGATCTCATGTGTTGAGAGAAAAAGGATTCCATTTGACAAACACATCCATACATCTTCTCTACACATCCTAGGGTTTCTAGATTAGCAATCTCCTTGCCCTAGTTACCTCGGCTTGAGGTGGAGCTCGGTGTACATCTCTCGGGTGGATCGTCTTCGACTCAAGGAGGCCGCGGAGGTGACCGAAGTCCGGATCAACCATTGAGCAAGCAAAGAGAAGAACAACAAGAAGAGAAGAACATCAAAGAAGAACAACAACAAGAAGAGAAGGAGTTCAAGTTGAGGTATAACCCCTAACCGAGTAGATACATCTCATGTTAGGATGCTAGTATATTGTTTAGCAAAGATCCGGCTTTTACGGTCCATGTTACAAAGTCCAGAAAATTTTTTGTTTTACCGTTTCCGCAACCTCGTAAGTACCGGGAGAGGTAACGTGGACCTAACAGTGGTATCAGAGACAAACTAAACATAAACTAGCTTGGTAGTAAAGTGTATCGAAGTTCGAAACGGAAAAATCGAAAAAACCAAGTTATAAAAACCTGAGTTTCTGTTAAAAATTTTTCTGGTCAAAACAAAATTTGTTATACTCCAAAAATCATCTCAGGGTTTTTAGAAGAAAGCCACCAAAAACGAGCCAGCAACTCGACCAAAGCGCCGCGTTTCCGCGGCAATAGCAATCTATTGCCGCGGAACCGCGGCCATCTTGGTGAGTTGCTGGGTCGTTTTTGGTGCAGAGTGTTTCTGAATTGGTTTTAGGATTTTTAAGATATATTATATGTGCCCAGATTTTCCAGAATAGAAATTTGTTTTTGGGGGCCTATAATTCCGTATTTTTTTCCGAACTTCACTACACTTTGACTATGTTGGTTATATCTGTGATGTTCTTATGTATTGAACATCGGCTAATCGCTATATGTCGATTAGTCGGGGTTATACATATCTGTGATCTGTGTTGTTGATGGTTTGTGTATATGAACTCGTTGGATTGTCGCGGATGAATAGCCGGGGTGGATGTGAGATTAGAGTTTCTTTTTCTTTCATTCATGTAATAAATTTGTAAATTGATGTAATATTATTTGTATGGCCGCACAACCGGGTCGGGGTTGTAGCCGTCATTGTATAATTCTTTTTACTGTTTTTGCTCCTAGGATAGACCCATGGAGGGGGTGCACAAACTACCGGGTATCTCGAAGTGCCGAGTGGCCTACTCACGGCGATGAGGGAGGTTGCTTCGCTTCGGGTACTTGGCGGGTAGTTTGCCGCACCCGTAGGGGTCTTGGGTGGGGTTTTGGCTATTCATCGCGACTGTGTAATCCGCTTTTCGTTGCAGGCTCGAACGAATCGCGGGTTCCTAGTATATCCAAAGTGTTCATCTGTGATCTGGATTGGCTATCGTTGCAGTATTGCTATATATAATAACTATTTAGGCGTTGCTTATGTTTTACAGCCGCGCTAGCCCAGCCCCCGCTCTGTCGTTAGTTAAGTAACCTAACAGGTGATGACGGGGCCCAGTGGCGAATGCGAATGGCATAAGCGTACGTCATATTTTGGTTGTTTTCTGCAATGGTAGGATTTAAATGATGGGACGCATTAAAAGAACTAATGCAAGAAAATAAACCTATAAGACGTTGTTGGAGCAATTTTTCAAAAAAAAGCTGTTATTGCAAGGACGTTCATTTTTGTTTTGCATCGCGGTATTCGGTTATGAATGCCCAGCACCTCAGTCGACGAGGCAAGGGCCGAGATCCCTTCATCGGGAGTGACCCCTTGGACAAAAGTTTGCGTCAGGGTAATAACTTCACTATAGTCGATTATTCTTGCTTTGCATCGAGGTATTCAATTTGGAATATCCTGCACCTCATTCGACGAGGAAAGAGCCGAGATCCCTTCACTGGGAGTTTACCTCTTTAGCAAAAGTTTTCGCCACTATATTTTCAAAAAGGGTGCAATCATGTTCCTTCAACAATATCAAGTTCATTACGTTAACGGGTTTTTTGCCAAAAACCCAGCCGTAGCCCTCCGTCATTTCGGATTAATATTAGTTAGTATTCGTGCTGCGTTTGTTGACCTAGTGAAGGCGTAGTGAACGGTAGCTAAATAATATTTTTCTGTGGATTGCAAATGTGATTGGTTAGGACAGTCGTGCGGCCTTGTTGACCTAGTCAAGGGCACGTACGGGTGGGTCTAATGCAATCAGGATTATGAAGGGTAGAACTTGTCTAACAGTTTGTGGCTTGTTGACCTAGTCAAGGTCATAAACCGTTAGGGGCAAAAACCACATCGGGAGTTTCAAAAGAACTGAAACTTGCAGATTTAGCATACCTTCTGGAGTGTGGTGACTAGAGTGGATTCCATCTAAGTTATCACACAATGACAGTTGGATCCCGATCCCACTGATGAGTTGGATTACTCTCGGGAGATTATTTCACTTAACGATCAATGCTATAAACCTAGTAGGTGTCTAGAAAGGTGTTAGCGGGGTTACGCCCCCAGGGAAAAGAGGTTCTTTAATTAAGGAACTTCGCGAAAGCGTTGGAAAACCTCCCTCGAAGTACCGACACTAGCCTGGCTGAAAGGTTAAGCAAGTATTGTGACGTGAATTAAAACCCGGCTAGTTCTTCTTTTAAAAAGGTTTTAAGAAGAATTTGAGGAAACAGTGGGAGACATCCTGGTTAGATAAATTAATAAACCAATCTAATCTTGCAAGAGCATACACTGAGTGTTTCTTTTCTCTCTCTCCAGGCAGCAACATTTTCACGCCCTGATCAAGATAATAAAATGTATCTCTTGACCGATCCGAATTCTTATTCGGGACTGGGAAAAGTTGGTTCAGCTCTAACTTGTGACAACAGTCATGAGTATGAGAAAGGGAAAGGGGATTGTATGGATTTCCAGGATACCCAGTTGAAGAAGAAGCATGGTTTTGCATCTACTTCAGGTGTTCTTGTAATTGAGAACTGTTTTACGGTCAGCCCTACCTCCTGGGTACTTGATACCGGATCAGGATCTCATATCTGTAATTTATTGCACGGACTGAGAAAAAGTAGGAAAGTTGCACCGGGTGATATGTCGCTCAGAGTAGCGAACGGAGCACAAGTTAATGCGGCAGCCGTCGGTGAATATCACCTAGTATTGCCAAATGGCAAGACTATGATTTTGAACGATTGCAACTATGTACCCTCCATGGTTTGCAACATCATATCAGTTTCTTTACTCGATAAAGATGGATATAACTTTGTTCTTGAAAAGAATATCATGAACATTTACCTTCATAAGGTACTGGTAGCAGAGGGTACACTGTGTAATGGTATCTACGTTCTAAATCAGAATACAGTTCTCAATATACAAAACACACGTAAGAGGAAGAATTCAGATACGAATGAATCCTACTTGTGGCATTGTAGACTTGGTCATATCGGAGAGAAAAGACTGAGTAAGTTGCATAAAGATGGACTCTTGAATGCGTTCGAGTTTTCATCTTATGGAACTTGTCAGTCTTGTCTCAAAGGGAAGATGACCAAATCTCCGTTCACCGGACATGGAGAAAAAGCAACCGAGCTCTTGGGACTCGTACATAGTGATGTATGCGGTCCGATGTCTATACATGCAAGGGGTGGGTTCTCGTACTTCATCACATTCACTGACGATCTCTCTAGGTTCGGATATGTGTATCTGATGAAATACAAATCTGAAGCTTTTGAGAAATTCAAGGAATTCAGAAACGAAGTAGAGAACCAGACAGGCAAAAGTATCAAGATCCTCCGGTCTGACAGGGGAGGGGAGTACTTAAGCACGGAATTCCTAGATTACTTAAAAGAGAATGGTATTCTCTCTCAGCTTACTCCTCCTTATACACCACAGCACAACGGTGTTTCGGAGCGGAGGAATCGTACCCTACTGGATATGGTTCGCTCTATGATGTGTAATGCCGAGTTGCCTCTTTCATTTTGGGGACATGCGCTATTGACAGCAGCATACCTATTGAATGATGTTCCGTCTAAATCAGTGCCTAAGACTCCGTTCGAGATATGGAATGGAAAGAGGCCATATCTTAAAAGATCTAAGATATGGGGTTGTCCGGCTTATGTTAAAACGCATAAACTGGATAAACTAGAGGCACGGTCAGTTTTATGTAAGTTTGTGGGATATCCAAAGAATGGTTATGGATATCTATTCTACCACACCGAGGAACAGAAGGTGTTTGTTGCTCAGCATGCCGTTTTCTTAGAAACGGAGTTTCTTGCAAAAGAAATTAGTGGGAGCACGGTAGAATTGGAAGAAATTCAGCGACCACAAACTGAAACTGAAAATTTGACAGAACCTCAGGATTCAATAACCCCAGACGAACCTCAGCCACTCCGCAGATCTGGTAGGATTTCTCATCCGCCCGAGAGATACTACGGTTTTCTCATAGACGGGGATCGAGAGGATTGCATCTTGGAAGAAGATGACCCTACCAGTTTCAGGCAGGCCATTATCAGTAGGGACTCTGATAAGTGGCAGGAAGCAATGCAATCCGAAATGGAGTCCATGTACGCCAATAAAGTGTGGACCTTGGATATTGCTCCACCTGGGGTAAAACCCGTTGGATGCAAATGGATCTACAAAAGGAAACTTGGTGTAGATGGGCAGGTGGAAACCTATAAAGCTAGGCTCGTTGCAAAAGGTTTTCGTCAAAGACCTGGTTTGGACTATGATGAAACTTTTTCTCCGGTGGCTATGCTCAAATCCATTCGGATCCTACTTGCCATTGCGGCCTTCCATGACTATGAAATCTGGCAGATGGATGTTAAAACGGCTTTCCTAAACGGTTGTTTGGAAGAGTGCGTTTACATGGATCAACCAGAAGGTTTCGTAGACAGTGGGAGCAGCGGGAAGGTGTGCAAGTTGCTTAAATCCATTTATGGATTAAAGCAGGCATCGCGGAGCTGGAACATCTGTTTTGATGAGGTAATCAAGGAATTTGATTTCATCAAGAACGAAGATGAACCCTGTGTCTATAAGAAGATTGTAGGACGAACTGTCGTATTCCTAGTCTTGTACGTGGACGACATTCTTTTGATAAGAAATGATATTCCTATGCTACAATCGGTCAAGCTATTTTTGTCACAAAGGTTCTCCATGAAGGACCTGGGTGATGCCTCGTACATTCTGGGGATCAAGATCTATAGAGATAGATCCAAGAGACTATTGGGACTTTCGCAGTCCAGGTACATAGAGACCGTACTAAAGAGATTTAGTATGGAGGGTTCCAAGCGCGGTAACATACCCGCATTGCACGGAATTACCCTCTCCAAGAAGATGTCTCCTAAGACTGACGAGGAGAGGGTTCGCATGAGCACTATACCCTACGCTTCGGCGGTAGGATCTATAATGTATGCGATGCTATGTACAAGACCAGATGTAGCTTACGCGTTGAGCGCGGTAAGCCGGTATCAGTCAGACCCAGGGGAGGACCACTGGACAGCAGTGAAGAACATTCTCAAGTACCTGAGAAGGACTAAGGAGATGTTCCTGGTTTACGGTAATGGAGACCTCAGGGTCGAGTCCTTTACCGATTCAAGCTTCCAGAGTGACAAAGATGACAGCAAGTCTGTCTCGGGTTTTGTGTTTACCCTCAACGGAGGGGCGGTATGTTGGAGGAGTTCCAAGCAGGATACCGTCGCAGACTCGACGATGGAGGCTGAATACATTGCTGCAAGCGATGCCGCAAAAGAGGCGGTCTGGATTAAGAAGTTCATTAGTGAACTTCAGGTGGTTCCGTCCATTGTTGACCCAATACCTTTGTATTGCGATAACAATGGGGCTATAGCTTTAGCGAAGGAACCAAGGTCCCATCAGAAATCCAGGCACATCTTAAGGCGGTATCACCTGATCAGGGAGATCATTGATCGACAGGAGATCGAGGTGCGGAGAGTGGACACAAAGGACAACACTGCGGACCCATTCACGAAGGCTTTACCCCAGACTCAGTTCGAGCGGCTGATCGAGATGATAGGTCTTCGATACGCCAGTACATGGCCTTAGTGCAAGTGGGAGATTGTTGGTGTATATGCCCTAGAGGCCATTACTCTATCATACTAGTATGTATATTACTTGATGGAAGCTTGGGATATTCACAGTTGTACAGACAATCTTGCTCAATATAGTAGTATGCTACTTGGTTTGTCTCTGCTTTAATGTGTACATGTGTGTTTATTTATTACATCACCTATACGCATTAGTAGAGCCCTTAGGATCTTTGCTTGATTACCGGCGTTGTGATGGCGATCACACTCGTGGGGGCTGGGTAATCCATAAGCACATCCTTATACACGTCCCTAGTCGTGAGAGTATCGAGATAGGGCATCGATGCTCCGGAGTAGACTAGCGTATGCGCTTCTCATCCCAGCACGGGAGACGGTCTGTCCCACAGCCGTCGGTACGTCGTACTTGAGATAGTATGCGGGTGCTCGTTAGGTTACGAGTACACTGGACAGGACTCGTCGGGAACTGATGGTTGGTATTATACCTATCGTCAGTTATCAGTTCCCAGGTGACATGAGTACAGCTTAGTCCGCTGACTTGACACTGTCACTTCGCCTCGAGTGTGTTCCCACTGTTCTTTGATTACTACCCTACCACGGCTCTACTGAGTCGTGCAAACAGGTAGTAGTTGGGAGCAGTCCCGAAGCACTTGGAGGCAGTGACGGTTACACAGGATTCGTCTCTCCCGGTATTGGGGGTTGACATCGCGCTGTGTCTAGGAGAGCCATTACACGAGTAGTCCCTGGCCAGGGCAAGCGAGATATACTGGTAGGTTCCAGTGTTATCTCAGGGTGTTCTGGGCTTCACTCCGACACGACTTGTACCGCTATTAGGGGTCTGACGCTTGCCGCCCCCTAGGCCCGACATGCGATGTATCAGACGAACATACCGGACTGTACGGAGATTGTCACCTACAGACTCAGTAGGAGTTCGGGTGGGTTTACCTCATCGGCCTTCTTATCGACATCTACCTGGGGACCGTTACGTACAGCTAGTGCCGCTTGCGGTCTGTGGTTAAACCCACTGCCAGCGTAGTGTCGAGTGTTTAGAGTCCCACACAAAGAGTTTACCTGCACTGAGCGAAACGTGTAGAGGCCGTATGGTTTTACGGCAGGGCTGCGATCACTTACGTACACTTGTGTGCGTATGGTGTTCGGGCAGGCAATACTAGTGGGCTTTGGTTTAAGCCGGATCCTAGTATTGCATGGATGGATTTGTTTTGTCTTCTGCGCATCCGCATTCTACGGAATACGGATGCAGGTGTGTATGCACAGTTTTCCGGAGCGATGAAGGAGGAGGTGCCTCATTAGGGTTTTGGCAGTTGGTTCGGCCAAAACCGCTATGTGGCAGGCTCATTAGGGTTTCGACAGTTCGTTTGGTCAAAACCATTATGAGCCGGGGACATTATTTACTAATCCTTTCATTGATAATTTTGTTATGGCTAATTACATTGACCATTTGACCATCTTGACTTTGTTGACCATTTGACCAAAGTTGACTTGGATCTTCTTAGAAGATCTAAAGTATTCTTTGGTTTTCTTTTTCTTTTGTTATGATAATGGTCATATCATTTGTAGCCATCACCTTTATCTTGATGGGATTAGTAATCATAATGTTTGTACATTATTGCAACCATGGTTAGCTTTTCTCTTGGTTAAGCTTTTCATTTGCTCATTCTCATTCTCTCTCTTGAAATGAGAAGCTCCATGGTTGCTAGAAAACTCCTTCTTCTTCCTCCTCTTTATTTCTCCTTTGATCTCTTGTGTTGAGAGAAAAAGGATTCCATTTGATATACACATCCATACATCTTCTCTACACATCCTAGGGCTTCTAGATTAGCAATCTCCTTGCCCTAGTTACCTCGGCTTGAGGTGGAGCTCGGTGTACATCTCTCGGGTGGATCGTCTTCGACTCAAGGAGGCCGCGGAGGTGACCGAAGTCCGGATCAACCATTGAGCAAGCAAAGAGAAGAACAACAAGAAGAGAAGAATATCAAAGAAGAACAACAACAAGAAGAGAAGGAGTTCAAGTTGAGGTATAACCCCTAACCGAGTAGATACATCTCATGTTAGGATGCTAGTATATTGTTTAGCAAAGATCCGGCTTTTACGGTCCATGTTACAAAGTCCAGAAAATTTTTTGTATTACCGTTTCCGCAACCCCGTAAGTACCGGGAGAGGTAACGTGGACCTAACATTTAGCACATCATTAAGGTTACCATGAGTGGTTTAACATTTTAAAATATGCAAATTCTAGTCTTGTTGTTAAATTGCAAATTATTACAACTAATTTGTCCAAATTACTTAATTGTTGCAAACTAGGTTTTTGTAAAATATATAAATAATTGAGATAAAATCTAATAAGGGTATTCATGGCATTATTAACATTATAAGTTATAGTTTAATACTTTAGATCATGCAAAACCAAGCTAAATTGTTGTTTGTGCATTTTTGCTATAAAATTGTTAAAATTTGGGTATATTGTAAACTAGAATTTTGGGGTTAATGAAATTTAATGAGATTAAATTATGAAAATTGTTTTTATGACTTATTCAAGATGTCTAATAAATATCATGGCCGCTAGATTGTTTAAACGTCGGGTTTTGTATTAAAACGGGTAATATTTGCTTGCTAGATTTTCGGAAAAATGGCTTTTAAAGTGAGTTTAGGGGTTTTTGTGAATTTTAACCTATTTTATAGTATAAATAGTTCTTGTGATCGTGCAAATGAGTGTGTTTGGGTTTTTCTCAATGGTTTGGCATTAGTACGCCGACGTCGAGGGTTTTTGGGTTGAATTGTGAAAGCAGCCATAGGTTTTGACCTATGTGAGATTCGTGTGTCGTTTTGGTCATGAGTCGGATTTTAATGCGATACGGTGCGTTATGATATGTAGGTACCCCATGTGGACTTCGAGACGACAAGCAAGCGCGTGGCGACGTCGGCACCGGCGAGCGAGGACCAGGTGAGTAGATTTATATCTACGGGGAGAAGTCGGGTGGATGGCGTATAGCACCCCCGCAGTCCGTAGTATAGTTCATATATATATGTTTTTATAGGTGTTTTATGATACGAGAATGTTTATTCATGATATGATTATGTGTTCATGGATTAGCTTTGGGTTAGTTGCGAAACCCTAGAGTAGTTGTTATACCCACATACACACACACAGACTTGCATACATTACTTCTTGTGCGTAGATGGGGTTGTGTATATATGTATATACGCGTGGGTATGGGACTATGCATATATACATTCATATACACATGCATGGATGATGAGGATAATACTTGGGATTTGAGATGAGTCGATGAGATTTGATTTGAGGCCGTGAGATCGGTGATATGGAAGGGTACGTATTTGAGATACGACATGACGTTGTAGCGGGTCCTTGACGTAGTGTTTCACACACGTGCATGCATACTTAGGGGGTATCAGTATTGTACTAGACATAGATCAGTACCCCGATCATGATATTTGATAAAGAGGATACCAGATGAATAGTATGATGAATGTGATATTGACCCTTACCCAAAGTTGGGATGCCGTACGACGGATTTACGTACGAGTTATATATTGATGATTGATCCGCACTCTTGACTTGGGATGTCTGATTATAGATATAGTATCGGATATGATATTATTGAGGCCGGATCACTGACTATACATATACAGGTATGTATATGTATCGACTCAGATGATAGGCGGTTTCCTTATCGGTAGTTCAGCTTGTTAGTTCAGCCGTATAGTTTAGTGTAGTTGTTAGATTAGATTAGACTCCTACCTATTTCAAAACTAGCGGATCGTGGGTATTTTAAAAGACAGGTCAAGGGATTTACGGATATTTCAAAAGACGTATCCTTTCTTAAAACCACCGTTGCCCTTATTTTCAAAACCCCACGATTCTTGTTATTTAAAATGGCACCATTGTTTAATATTTAGCTCCCGCTCATTATGGTTGCTCGCTCCGCATCGCATACTTACATTGTTATTTCATATTGCATTGTTGATATTATGTTGTTAGGACACCAATACCATTACCGATGATGCGTATGTACCACGTACACTTACTTGCCGGCTCGCACACATCTTCATCGGTAATTACCATGTCACGTACACCTTAGAAAATATTATGGCTTAACTTAGCTTGATAGCTAGTAGTTTGACATGATATTAGTGTACTTACCTTATATGCCAGTTTAGATATTGTAGTTATTACTTGTCACTTCATGCATACTGTTATTCATGGATTCTCATGCCTATATTCATGGTTTTACATACTATTGATGATTTGGATTCGGATTTCCATGAGATTTTCTGGATTTGGGGGAAAACCGCAAATCTTGTATAAGCTTCTTTCCTCTCTTTTAAATAAAAAGTGTGGTTTTCCCATGATGTATGAGTCGTCTACCATAAGTTTGCTGATGGATTTCGAGACCCGATTCGATGAGATGGATGAACCGTTTCGGGTACATGGTGGGCCCGGTGCGGTACCCCGGGGCAAGAAGATCGTGTTGTTGACGTTGAGCCTGTGCAGGGGAGCACGACCGACCGGTGATATTACCCGACGCGTCGGATATCCGGAGGATACCGTCGTAGTCTTGAGATGGATGGTAGGGGCCGGTCTGGACTGACGGCGCCCTAGATATTGAGATTTGAGACATTGAGATTTCGAGATATTGAGGTACTGAGATTTGATGATCCAGGTCAGTCCGGGTAGCCGGAGCCTGAGATATTGAGATATGTGGATTTATGTTTTTGTGTCGATGTTAGACACGGTTTATACTGATTTCCTTATGATACCTCATTTTTTTAAAACTATAGAAATCTCACTGAGTTATGAAAGCAGTTTCTTCAGTACATGTACTCTGTTTTCATGCATTCATACATCATCCATATGATATATTGCTGTCTGAGGCACTGACACGAGCACTTGGTATTACTGTTGTTTAGAGGTATACCCTAGCCATTGTTATAGGCTGCTGGTTATATATTTGAGGATATATATTGATCGTATGACCTAAGATTGCGTCATACATGCGATTTCTATTCGTAGATGTTTTTCTATTCACGAGTTGGCAACTCACCCCCGTTGTGCCCCAGTTTCTTCAGGTTTGCCGTACAGGTTTCATTACGGCTTTGCGGGTACAGTTTCGTTCGGGTGACTTGCTAGTAGGTGGGTTTATTTGTATCGTACCCATCATTATACATTATATATTATTATTCAGTTGTATCTAGAAGTTCCATCAACCAAACATGTATTTATTTTGAGATAGAGACCAGTGATGTTATTCTTTCGACCTTAGAGTCGCGCGTTGTATTTCTGTAGATTTCTTGTTGTTTTGAGTTTACTTTTGAGTTTTGATCCTCGCCCTTGGCGTTGTATATTATATTGCTTGTGTGGTTATGACCGTCGATTGACGAAGAGCTAGCTCCCGCTTGGGGATGCCTTTTATTGATTTCGTATACTATTCATGTTGTATCCCGTTTGGGAGCCAGTATTTACAAAGGAGACTCTGCCGAAATTTTCAGGAAATATTTGATATTTTTAAAACCGCATAATTCGGCTTATGCTATTAAAACTACTTGATTTTAAATTGGTTTTCCTTCACTCTACTACTTTTCTTGGTTTGGATTTCTGGGTTTTCGGCTTACTTAGATTACATACGCTTCGAGACGTTTCGTAGTTTAAGTGTCGGTCATGTTCCGTACTTTCGGGACGTGACAGGAATAAACCCAAGATAGCTCCCATTTTGGGGGCACCTCACGTGTTCCCACGTGATGCCCAAACAGTGGTGTATAAAAGAGGGAGAAAATTCTAAAGACAGCGCTCGTATTTTGAAGGCACCTCACGTGCTTCCACGTGACTGTTTGATGAACCAAGTGCTTAGCACTTATAAATAAGAGAGGAATAAAATCCAGAGAACGGTTCTCACCTCGGACGCCTCACGTGCTCACACGTGAGCCAAGTGTCAGCACTTTTATATATATATATAAGGGAATAAACTCAAGGAACAATGCCCACTTCGTGGCCCCTCATGTGTTCACACGTGAGCTCCTCCTAAGTCCAGTGTTTAACACTGCTTCGGTGCTTAGCACTATGGGGTGATTAAGAGAAATCAACCTTAGCTCAAATTAGCCAGGTTTTCCGAAACCAAGACCCTTTTCGTCACTAATCAACTGAGCACTCATGTTCAGGTCCCCCCAAACTAATCCTAGTCCCAAAGATGACTAGTGTTCTCCTAACAGATGACATCTAAACTGATGTTCATCCCATTCCGCAAATCGTGATATTGTTTCAAGAGTACATCTCTTCATACCTCTGATACATGTTGTTGTAATCCTTCAACGTCTTCAGAGAGGTGGCGGGTCCTAACAACCAACAACTCCTTGGTGCATCCCTAAACGGTTGAACCAAAACCACACAGACTATGACGTCTTTAAACTGGACTATGATGTCCTTAAACTTTATGGACTGTGAGGTCCTTAAACTCATAGACTATGACGTCTCTAAACTTTACGGACTATGATGTCTCTAAACTCCATGGACTATGATGTCCTTAAACCCACTAGACCGCAAAGTCCCTACACTAAAACAATAGAGCCCAAATGCTCTTTTGTTGGATCTAAATGATCCTGTTAAGTAGATCTTAGTCTAAAATTAGACTAACGTATCCTTAACAAATGGTTATGTTGATCTTAGTCTAAAATTAGACCAACGTATCCTTAACAAACGTTTAAGTTGATCTTAGTCTCAAATGAGATTAATGATCCTTAAACCCAACCTAAAACCCAAATCTAAGAAAATACGGATTTGGCCTAATCCACACCCTACGGGCGACAACATACATTAGTCTCCGTATACAATCCACGGGCAACCAAAAACAAAACAAACATACACGATACGAAGTGACCATCTGGAGAAGGAGAAAGTGGTTACCGCGATGTGGTAGAGTAATTAACTGCAGGGGCTTGCGCCTGCAGTGAAAAGCATCCCCACAATCAAAAACCCCTCAAATGAGGGGGAATCTGACGAAGTCTTCTACATCAGCCGCATCCGTCTAAACCTTCGATACATGGTGCCATAAATCACCTTGGCATCTTTGGAGAGGTGGACGGATAAAACCAAATAGCATATGTCCCCAAACTCAGGCCAGACGTCCCAACGTCCCGGTCGCGTCTTTCGGTGGAGAACACCCCCCACATATCACATTGGTCTTCACATACTCTTAAAAGATAAAAGAATAAAAAAAATATCTATTGGATATAGTGCCCTTAAGGTAATTATTGTGATTGCAGGTAGGCAATTATGATAATTAAGTGAGGACCTATACGGGTAAAACAGTCTTACTCGAAATGATAGTATGATATCTGGTTTTTCTTCATCGTTGATGAAGCCCATAGGATTCTTGTTTGACAACCAGCATTATGATGGCGATCATATATATGGGAGCTTGGTTGTCCATAAACACATCCTTAAAGGTCCCTAGTCGTAAGAATATTGAGACTGGACATCGATATTCCGGAGTAGACTGGTGTATACGCTTCGAGACCCCGACGAGGGGCGGTGGCCGGTCTCATAAGCCACCGGTGTTGTGTCACCTAAGATAGTATACAGGTGCTCGCTGGAGGTGAGTACACTGGACGGACTCGCCGAGAACTTCTTGATGGTATTATATCTATCGTCGGATGGAAGTTCTCCGGTGGCATGAGTACAGGTTAGTCCTTTGACCTGAAATCGTCATTTGTCTTGTGTGAGTTCCCATTGTACTTTGATTACTACCCTATCATGGCTCAAAGGAGTCATGCAAACAGGTTTTAGTTGGGTACAGTCCCGAGACACATGGAGGCAGTGGTCGATTGTCAGGGATTCATCTCTCCTGGTATTAGGATTCGATGTCACGATGTGTTCAGTCCGCTATCACTGGAAATCCATAGCCACGGTGGATGAGATTTGCTGATGGTTGATCAGAAGTATCTTTGTTGGTGATGAGCTTGACTCAGACACGACTTATCGGGATAGTAGGATCTGATCTTATCAACCCCCTAGACCCGATATGCGATACTATTTGACGAAGAAATCGGACTGTACGGTGATTGTCATATTCAGGCTCGGTAGGGTAAGGACGTACTTGATTGTCGACCCCCCTTTCGGAAAGTACCTGGGTAGCCGTTACGTACAGCTAGTGTCACTGACGTGCTTTAATTAAACCCACTGCCAGTGTATTGTCGAGTCTTTAGAGTCCCACGCAGAGGATTTTCCCTGTTCAGGCGAAAGATGTAGGAGCCGTACGTTGTTACGTGTAGGGGTCCGATTAAATACGTGTACGGGCTACACGGACTTTAATCGGACGGTTGATAATACTGGACGGCTTAGGATTAAGCCGAATTATTAAATAAGGATTTGATTTAATGATTTATATATGTATTTTGATACATATATTTTGATATTATTGTTCACTATTCATTTTCTCTCTATTGGTGTTATCCGTATTTTTATACGGATACGCATATGTGTAGCGATACAGATACTGGGTGAAGTATTCCGTATTTATACTGAAATGCTTCTAAAAGAAGGAAACCTCATATTTGATTTTCTTTTTAGTTAAGGAAATGAGGTGTAAAGTGAGGATTTATTTAGCATGGTTCTTTGCATGTTGAGAGGTATAGCTTGGGATTTTATATTGATAAAATCATTTGTGTTCACTATTGAACCATGGTTGTAAAATGCAAGCCATTCTTATTTTCTATACTTTTTTTCCTTAGATTCCACACTTGGGTTTTCATGCTTCATGGTTGCAAGTGAGAGTGGCCATCATCCTTACCTCTTCTCCTTCTTCTTTCTCTTGCTCACTTGAACTTGAGAAAAGAGAGATAAAGTTTAGTGATATATTCCTACATCACCGACCATCCACACCTAGCAAGTTTGGATCATCCGTTAGAGCCTCTTCCGGTTTCCCTAAGGTGGATCGTCTTCGGCGGGGGTGGTCGATTCTCAAGCGCAATCCTGGCGGCTACGAGCTTAGAGTGGTCTTCTACCATTGGGTGGACACATGACAAGGTTGTAGTTTCTCAACCCTTGCACTCTTAGTTAGCTAGTTTAGATTTTAATGATCGTTTCCTTGGGTTTCGCACGTCTGGTGCCCACGAAAAGTTTTTGTTTTCGCTTCTGCCTCAACCGCGGCTTCCGCGGTGCAGGCGCCAGACTCCAACAATATCTATGTATTTCATAAATACATAAGTATTTGTATCAAAATGTAATCTCATATGTATCCTGCAGAGCCTATCAATGACCGTCAAAGTACAGTCCGGTCTCTTCGTCTAAGAGTCTCGCTTACCGGGTCTGAGAGAATAGAATCCGTCAGACTCCCAATAACCGAATAAGTCATGCCGATGTCTAGCTCATAACCATCTGAGAAACTATCGATAACACTTATCAGTAAATCTCATCTTCCCTTGCCAAGGACTTATGGTTATAGCCAATCGTGCATAACGCGATAGAAACTCCCTATACCGGGAGAGACGAATCCTTTCCGATCGCTCAATGCCTCCATGTGGTTTGGGACTGTACCCAACTAAAACCTGTTTGCATGGATTTTTTAAGTCGTAGTAGGATAGTAATCAAAGCATGATGGGAACTACAAAGAAACTATGTTGATCTCAAATCTACAGACTACCCAGTACTCATATCACCAGAGAATTGCTAAGTATAATACCATCTAGGAGTTCTCGGCGAGTATGTTCGATGTTCTCATTCTCCAATGAGCACATGTATACAATCTTTGGTGTCAAACACAAATGACTGTAGGACCAACCATCGCCTCGGTCAGGGTCAAGAAACATAAACACTAGTCTACTCTAGAATATCGATGTCCGGTCTTGATATTCCCACGACTAGGAACATTTAAGGACGTGCTTATGAACTACGTTAGCCTCTCTAGTATGATCCACATCATAATCCTGGTAGTCAAGGAAGTTTTCTACGAGCTTTATCAACATGTATTAGTGATACGTAATAGAAAGTAAAACATATACACATGTTAAGATAAATTCAAACCAAATAGTATACTATCATATCGAGCAAGACTATCCTATACATACATATGTCCAAGCATCCACTATAATATACAATAATGGCATCTAGGGCATACATATCTAACAATCTCCTAGTTGCACTAAGGCCAGTTATTGGCGTATCACATACCCAGTATCTTAAATAGTCGTTCGAACCGCGCTTGAGGGATGGCCTTGGTGAATGCATCCGTCGTGTTCTCTTTTGTTTCTACTTTCCGAATCTCGATCTCCCGACAATCAACTATCTTCCGGATCAGGTGATACCACCTTAAGATGTGTATGGATCTCTGATGGGACTGTGGTTCCTTCGCCAATGCCATAACTCCATTGTTATCACAATATAAGAGTATTTGATCAACAATGGTCAGAACCACTTCAAGCTCTAAGATAAACTTCCGCATCAAGACCGCTTCTTTGGCAACATCATTAGAAGCGATGTATTCAACCTCCATCTTCAAGTCCACTATGGTATCTTGTTTGGAACTTTTCCAAAAGACCACCCCTCCATTGAAGGTAAACACATCGCTTCTCCCATCGCCGGTCCAGATCAGGAAATGCACTACTGTTTGGGAGTTCCTGACCCGGTTGGAGAGCAATAGCTGATCCCACAGCTATTAATGTTTGACACTGAGGATTTTCTACAGGTGCTCATTAGGTTATGAGTTACACTGGACGGACTCACCGAGAACTCCAAGATGGTATTATACCAATTGTCAGATAGCAGTTCTCTGGTGATGATAGTACATGTAGTCCTTTGACCTGAGATCACTATAGTGTCTTATGTGTGTTCCCACTATACTTTGATTACTACCCTACCATGGCTCTACTAAGTCGTGCAAATAGGTTTTAATTGGATATAGTCCTGAAGCACATGAAGGCAATGAGCGGTCGAAGGGATTTGTCTCTCCCGGTATAGGGAGTCGATATCACACTGTGCAAGACATGATAACCAGAAGTCCGTGGCCAAGGCAGTGGAGATAAAATGATAAGTGTTATCAGTTGTATCTCTGGTGGATATGAGTCCTTTATCAGTATGACTTATCGGGTTATTGGGGGTCTAACAGATTCCACCCCTAAACCCGGTATGCGATATTCTTTAACGAAGAGATCGGACTGTATAGTATTCGTCGCTGATAGACTTTTTTAGGTCCAGGTGAGTTTGCTCATCAACCTACCTTTATCTTGCTCATACCTGGGTAGCCGTTATGTGCAGCTAATACCGCTGATGAGCTTGTAGGTTAACCTATGAGAGAATTGAATCTGAAAGTGCTTCAGATTAAATCGGATATGATCCTGTTTAATCTACTGCCAACGTATTGACAGGTATTTAGAGTCCCACAACGAAAGTGCCGACCTGGGAAAAATGTGGTGTGGCGTGCGTATTGGATATGTACATGAGTTCAAATAAATACGTATATTGGATATACATGATTTAATCGGACGACTAGAATACTAGCCGGTTTAAAAACCGGAATATTAAGTCAAGTGTTGACTTAATAACTGTAAATAAGTTCAATTTCTAGTATTTTTTATATGATGCACGCATTTTCTTCAGTATATGATACTGATATGATATGATGGCTAGTCGTGTGTTTGATACATGATGTGTATGTATATAGGATACATATACTTGATCTCATTTAATGTGCGTGTGTGTGAGATATATATTAATCACACATTTAAATATTATATATATATATATAATATTATGTTAACATTTGAGGTGGGCTCTTCCCCTCTCTCTCTCTCTCTTTGTGTGACAACACATAGGAGAGAGAGGTGGGAATGAGGGCATAACATATTATATGTCATATGAAAAAGAAAAGGGTAGAGATTATTCTTTTTAGCTGTCATATCTTCTTCTTCCTTCAAGCTCTTGAAGCTTGCTTTTTACTTTAATAGCAATTGTTGCAAATGAGATAGAAAAAGAAAAAAGGAGAGTACCCATTATTCACATCACCCCCATTAATACCTAGCAATTCTCTAAATGGAGTTTCTTCACTTGAAAATGGAGATGAAGTTTCAGGCAACCTCCTTTCACCGCGGATCATCTATGGCGAGACGGCCAGCTTGTACACGCATCTGGGAGCTCTCAAGTCTAGCACGGGTCTTTCAATGGTGATTGGACACGCTACAAAAGTTGTAACCTTTATTCTTGCTCTATAGATTTTTATAGTTTGCTCAATTGCTAGTATTTGATGATTTCTTGGTTGTGGATTGGTTTTATGCTTGTTAAAATTTGTTTTCTTTCATATTCTGCGGGGTCTACGAACATCACGACTGTAAGACCGATCCCTAATATGGTATCAGAGACAAATCAAATACTTGTAATTGTTATTGTGGACAATTGATTCATAGAACCATTTTATAAAACTTTTGTTCACTGTTTTAAAACTGCCGGAAAACAACCAAATAAACTTGTGAATTCTCACATTCCGGGGCTCACGGTTCGGACCGAGAGCCCCTGGAGGCACGGGGAAGACTCCAGAGTTTTCCTTAGGAGCTTGGGTAGGCCCCACACCCGAGACCATCACAAGATGGCCTCGGGTGTAGGGCTGAAATAGCAAGCACGCTGCTGCGTGCTAGCTGTTCCAGCAGCGAACCAATGGCTATAACTTCATGGCCATGGGTTGATGGCCCCACCTAAAGCCCCCCGAGGCCCCATAGGTCATGCCCGAGGTCCTCCCAGGGTCTCGGGCAGTTTTTGGGTCGTTCACGACTCGTTTTAAGCAAGATATTCGAAGGTTTTTGGTGGCGAGGTAAACTTGAATTTCAGTTTTTGGGTAATTCAAGTTTGCAACTCCGTCGGTTTTGGAATTCATTAGCCATGGTTCCTTATTAACGTGATTAAAGTGTTTAATTGAGTTAATTTGATAACATATAGTGATATGTGAGTCTAAGATGTTGGTTTGCTTGGTTCGGTTTGGATTATCGCATCGAATAGCCCCGCGTGCGTTTTCTTGTAATACAAAGTTGTTGTTGTAATTCATTCATGTAAAAGCCAATTGTATATTCTATTATTCGAGACGAACGATCAACTTGTGGTCATCTTTTCTGTGGTTGTGTTATTATTTGTCGGGAAACGATTAGGATGCGATCGTAGTTGCCATTGTATAATACAGGTTATAGGATTACCCCGCGATGAAGCGCTCGGGAAACCGGATTCTACGACGCGGTGGGTAGCCATATCAAGGCGTTGAGACCGGGCCGCCCCGTTCTAGAATTGGCGAGTTACTTGCCGTGTTTGTAGGGGGTATAAGACAGATCTGCGAAGGAGTGCTCGAGTCGCCAAATCCTAGATAGCGTTGGGTGGCCTCCTCATGATGATGATGCTGGGTTACCTTATTTCCGGGATTGGTGGGTGGCTCTCCGCGCTCGTAGGGGTCTTCCGTTGGCTATGTATGGGCTATTCATGCGATCGAAGAATCTCGTGTTTCGTTTGTGTCTCAAACGAAACACGGGATTTCTAGGAAATCCGACCATTCCATTTCTTTGATGTTCATTGCATGCCTGTAATGTGATTACCTGTCTATGATGATATTTATCATTTGTCTGTAATGTTGATTATCTGCCTGCAATAATATATATGCTGATATATATGATATATAAATAAATGCTGATATGTGTTTTGCATCCACGCTAGCCGTGCCTCCGTCATACCGTAAGTTAAGTAACCTTATGATGAAGACCCGAGATCCCAAGGCGAATGCGGATAACATATATAGAATTATATTTTCTTTTCATATCATGATTTTCTATGATGGTGTGAGAAAATACTAAATAATATGTGATTATCTAAATGATAGGATTGCTTTAATTTGGATTAATGCAAAGAAAACAAACCTAAAACACGTTATTGGAACCACTCAAATTTTTCTAAAAAGATATTATAGCCATATTCTTTTGCTTTGCATAGAGGTATTTAGTTAGGAATATCCTGTACCTCATTCGATGAGGTAAGAGCCCTGATCCCTTCATGGGGAATCCGCACTTAAGCAAAAGTTTATGTTACTATAAATTTGCAAAACCACTCGATTCCTTTAATGATATCAAGTTCATTACGTTAAAGGTTTTCTTCAAAACCAGCCATAGCCCTATGTCATTTCACAAAGTAGAGTACTTAGTATTCATGTTGCATTTGTTGTCTATGTTAAGGCATAGTGTACGGTAGCTAAGTGATGCTTCCTATTGACATGTGATGCGATTGGTTAGAACGGTCGAACGATTTTGTTGACTATGTTAAGGGTTTGTGCAGGTGAATCTAAATCAATCATGAAATGGCGGGTCGAACTTGACTTGCAACTTATGATTTATTGACTATGTTAAGGTCATAAACCACATGAGGTAAAAACCAATATCGGGAGTTTTAAGTGTTGAAACTTGAAATGTGATTGCATACCATTCTATGTGATATTTTAGGTCCTGATTCCCATTTTGAGTAATAGTTACTCTTGGGAGATTTTCACGTCACAATTAGCTAACCTATTAGACTTCTAGAAAGGTGTTAACAGAGTTATGTCTCTATGGAAACGAGGTTATTAAATTGGGTTCGTGCGAAAGCACGGGGGACCTCTCTCGATGTACCAACAATGTCCTGGCTGAACAGTTAGCAAACTTGTGGGTGTAGATGATCCCGGCCAGTTCTCCTTTTAGGGTTTGAAGAAGAATTCGATGAAATAGTGGGAGCCATCCTGATTAGATAAATTAATAAACCGATCTAATCATGATAGAATGAATACTCAGTGTTTCTTTTCTCTCTCTGGCAGCGACCTATGACTGACCTTAAACTAAAACTCGTAAACCAAGTTAACCGAACCTTTTTACAATCATTGGTTTTAGGATGTCATGATTGTCCTAATTCACGACAAAGTCGTATATATCCGTACCGATCCTACTTCCCCTTTACTTGCTCCAAAACACTCTGTATCAGATTTAAAGATCCATATTGCTTGGAAGGTCATCTCGTATTGTTACATACAAACTCGAAGAAAGTGTTTCAGTCGAGAATGACCACTGGTTTTGGAGAAAGTGAATTGTATATTGATATAACTCATTTGTCTCTTCTCTCCACCTTATCTTAAGTTGAGAGCTCTTTTAATAAGAAGAATACACCAGTTACGCTTGTTGGATAGTCTTCTTTCAATCCTGAGGCTAGAGCTGATAGGAAGGGAAAGAAGAAAACCAACCGAGCCTAAATTCAGTGTACACAAGGTAAGAATAGAGACATCTTAAGGGGTTGCAGCTAATGGGAAAGGAGATTAAAATTATTGTCATGATCCTGGGAAATGGAAGAGGTAATATTAGGAATACCTGGCCACCCTCTTGAAGCATATTGATGTTTCATCCTCTATGTGTTTATAATTGAAACTGTTTCTCAATTAACCATGCTTCCTGGGTATGCGATACCAGATCAGGATCCCACATCTGTAAGTTGTTACAGATGCTGAGAATGAGTAGAGTATTGGAAAATGGTGATTTGATCCTCAAAGTCAAATTCAGAGCAAATGTTGTTATTGAGGAAAATTACCTGATTTTGCCAAAAGGCAAACTTTTGGTTTTGAATAACTATTATTTTGCACCAGCTTTGTTTTTTAAAATAGACATCCGCCTCTTTATTTGATAAAGAAAGATATTCAAATTTTTTAAAACATGTCGTGGACATTTACCTATATCAAGTGTTGATTGGGTAAGGTGCATAGAATAACGATAGAGACGTTCTTAACCAAAATACAGTTTTTAATTTACAACACATGTAGTAAGAGTTAGGGAATTATTAGAACTCATACATAGTTATATATATGGTCGATGTCATTATAGAAAAAGGGAAGGTTCTACTTCATTCCGTTTACATATGAGTACTCTAGTTTTGGACGCACGTTCTTGTTGAAGCACAAAGTCCGAAACTATTGAGAAGTTCATAGAGTATAGGAATAAAGTAGAGAAGCAGACGTTGGAAATATTAAGATTGTTCGAAGTTCTCGAAGATGTGGATACTTATACTCGGTATTCCATACTAAGAATTTGATTCTCTCTCAGATTACTCATCCGAGGATACGCTCCATGATGAGTAATGCTAAGCAGCCTTTTTCATTTAGGGGATATGCACTGGAAACAGATGCACACCCATTAAATATGGTTCCATCTAAATTTGTACCTGAGATTCTATATGTGATATAGAATGAGTACATCTTAAGCTTGTTAAGATATGGAGTTATCCAGTTTATGCTTTAAAACAGAATCCGGATAAACTCAAGGTATGTTTCGGTAATGTGCAATTTATGGGTTATCCCAAACTTTCGCAAGGATTCAACTTCTACCATTTTCAGAATCTAAAATTGTTTTATTCATGACTCGCTGCCTTTTTAGAAAAGGAATTTTTTGCAAAAGAAATTAATGTGAGTATGGTAGAACTGGAAGTGATTCCAGAACCATAAACAGTTACTAAAAATTTAGTAAAACCTGTGAATTCAATTGACCCTGATAAAACTTAGCCACACCGCAGATTCAGTAGGTGACCTCTGACACCTGAGAGATGCTATGGTTTCCTCCTAGATAGTGACAAGGAGTCTTGCATCATGTGATGGTGATCCTACCAGTTATCAGTATGCCATAGGAAGTGGTGACTTCCGACTGATAGTCGTATGCCATGTTATCCAAGTTGGACTCCATGCATTACAACAAAGTATGGATTTTGTTGGGTGCTCCTGAAGAGGTAAAACCTATTAGGAGCAAGTAAATCTTTCGAGATCGGTGCAAATGGAAAGGTTGTAACCTAATAAGGCTAAACCTTAGTAAAAGGTTTCCATCAAATACCCGGTGTAGATTGTGATGAAACTATTACTTCAGTGTCTGTGCTGAAGTCCATACGGATAGAACTTGCCACTGTTGTTTTTCATGACTATGGTATTTGGCAAATGGATGACTATAACGTCTTTCTAAATGGTGATTTAGAAGTGTATGTGTATATAACTTTGCCAGAGGATTAACATAGTCGGTGAGAGCAGCAGACGGTGTGCAAGTTGCTTAAATCTATTTATAGACTAAAGCAAGCATAGCGGAGATGGATCATCTGTTTTGATATTATGGTCAAAGTGTTTGATATCATCAAAATAATAGATGAACCTAGTATTTGTAAGAAGGATGTAGGGAGTACTATCATAGTATGTGGATGGCATACTCCTGATAGGAAGTGATGCTCCTACTCTACAATCGGTCAAACTATGGTAGTCACAGGTGTTCCTCCATAAAGGATGTAGATTACAGTCCAGTCCTGGGGAAATATTTGGAAAGCAGTGAAGAACATATCATATTTTTCTTGGTGTATGGTAATGGCAGCCTCCTTCTGGAGGCGGTTACCAATTCTAGCTTTCATGATGACAGGGATGGTAAAGTGTCTGTCATGAGTTATAAGATTACCCTCTTCGGAGGAGCAGTATGTTGGAAAGAGTTCCAGGAGGGATACTGAGGTAGTCGTGGCGCTGAATGCTGATTATGACTCAGCAAAGGATACAGTCTAAGAAATTGTTAGATAAAATTGTTCATTTAAGAACTTGGTCCCATCGTCTATCCAGACAAATTCTAAGATAGGTATCGCTCAATTTGGGAGATGGTTGATCTCCGCGAAGTTAAGAATATAAAGAAAAAATTAGAAACATTGTGGCGGATCCACTCACTGAGGCTGTTTCTCAAACACGGTTTGTGAAACTGTAAGTAGAGAAGTTGGGTATGCGATGGCACATGAGATGTGGGTATGCAATACGGCAATAATTGGCCTTAAGTCCAAGTGGGAGATTTTCCATTTATAATTCTTCCATCCAAAAACTCAAGAGAAGAAGTGAAGGAGAAGAAGAAGAAGCTATTGATGTTTAGACTAGTGTGTACGTTTCCTGGCCCGGTTGGAGGACGATAGCTGATCCCACGTCTATTAGTTTTTGACACCAAGGACTGTATACATGTGCTTATTAGGTTATGAGTTACACTAGACGGACTCACCGAGTACTCTTAGATGATATTATACCAATTGTCAGATAGCAGTTCTCTGGTGACGATAGTACAGGGTAGTCCCTTGTCCTGAGATCGCCATAATGCCTTTTGTGTGTTCCTACTATACTGTTAGTTATGTGTATGCCTTAGAGGTCATTATTGTACATATGATGTATATTATAGTGGATGCTTGGACATATATAGAGAGGACTTTCTTTCTCGACATGATAGTATGCTATCTGGTTGCTTTTTGTCTTATTATGTAGACTTGTATTGTGATACTGTCTTACTCTCACATGTTGATAAAGCCCTTAGGATGTGTACTTGACTACCATGACTATGATGGAGATCATACTAGTGGGGCCAAGGGTAGTCCACAAGTACATCCTATAATTGTTCCTAGTCGAGGGTGTATCGAGACAGGGCATCGATATTCCATAGTAGACTAGCGTATATGCTTTTTGACCCATATGATGGGCGATGGATGATCCCACATCCATTGGTGTTTGACATCAAAGATGGTATATGGGTGCTCAGTGGAGACTGGGTACACTGAACGGACTCACCGAGAACTCCTAGTTGATGTTATACCTATCGTCAGATAGCAGTTCTCTGGTGACACTGGTACAGGTTAGTCTGTAGACCCAAGATCGTCATAGAGTCTTGTGTGATTTCCACTGTGCTTTGATTTCCACCTTACCAAGTTCAAGAGAATGTGCAAAACGGTGGCTTTTCGGTACAGTCCCGAATCATATGGAGGCAATGAGCGATAGGAGGGGATTCGTCTTTTCCGGTATTAGGGGTTGATGTTGCGCTGTGCTCGATTGGCTATAACAGGAAGTCCCTTGCCAGGGCTGATGCGGAGATCTACTAGTAAGTGTTATCAGTAGTTTCTCGACCCGTTATGAGCCTCACATCGGCACGACTTATCGGTTACTGGGGTCTGACGTTTACCACCCCTAGACTGGATATGCGAAATATCAGACGAAGAGACCGGACTGTACGGTAGTGTTACTGACAGGCTTTACAGGAGTTTGAGCAGGCTTGCTTGTTGATCTTCTGATCGCTCAATACCCAGGTAGACATTACGTCCAACTAGTACCGCTGACGGCTTGTGGGTGCTTGATATGATCATCACCTACTGCCGGTGTATTGACGAGTCTTTAGAGTCCTACACAGAGGTTTATTTGCTCAGGCAAAACGAAATAGGAGCACATATGTGATATGTGCGGGACCAATATTAATACGAGTATGTGATACCATATTCTATTCTCGCGATATATGATATCGGTCGGTTATATGTGATATAGCCGGGTTATCGAATCAAGTGTTGATTCGATAAGATGATACATATAATATTAGTCGGGTATATATGATATAGCCGAATTATTGAATCAAGTGTTGATTTGATAATTTAATGTATAATTATATATTTGATATATTAATTTACATTAACTAATATTTGCTCACTTGTGCATTTCTTTTTCTCACATGTCCACACTTAATATATATATATGATATATATTAATTGTGTTTTCTTTTTTGTGTCGTGCTTGATGACACACACTACAAGGGTGTATGAGACTCACACCATACTCATGATAATGTGAGGTTTATTTATTTAAAGTAAATCCAAATTAGTTGGAAATTGGTCACATGGCATGAAGCTCGTAGAAACTTGAAGATCCATTGACTTAGTCCACTAATTTTGTTTTACTTAAGATATTTATTAACCCAACCATTCTCATTAGCCATGGTTAAGTCTCTACATGAGTTATATGAGATATTATCTCACCCATGATTGCCATTCACTCTCTCATCCATTATTTACTTCATCTTCTTCATTGAGCTCTCTAGTTTTCTCAAGGTGAAGAAATAGAGTGAGAAAATTAATTCTAAAGTGAGCAAAAATCCTACTTCATCATCATCTACTAGATTAGCCATTTAGTTTACGATGTTAGCTTCACTAATCCCTAATTAGTGAAGAGATAGCTTGGGTTGGTGACTTCTCGACGTAGATCATCTTCGGCCTCGAAGACTTCGTGCAAGCTTGTTCCTCTCATCTTGTGGAGCACTCTAGAGTCCGAAAGATCACTACTTAGAACGAAGGGACTACTACATGGGCGCTTCTCTCTAAGGCGGAACATAGGGTTTCGGGTGGCATCGACCATGCCAAATTCAAATTTTTACCGTACTAAAGAACCCTAACCTAGAATCTTAACTAGAGATTTAGACGAACTAGCAATGCAAACAACTTTACATTTAAGTGAATGAGGAATACAACCTTTGTAGACCGGTCCTTCACTTCTAAAGCTCCGTATAGTAGTCCCATCGCTCCAAATAGTGAACACCCAAACTCTAGTAAAGGTTCACATGAAGAAATAAACAAGCTTGCTCGAAGTCTTCGAGGCCGAAGATGATCTACGTCGAAGAGACTCAAGCTCATGCTACCTCTTCACTAATGGTAAAGAAAACACCCTAAACTAAATGGCTAATATATTATAGAATGATGAAGTGGGAAATGGGCTCACTTTAGATTTATTTTTCTCACAGTATTTCTTCACCATTTGAAAAGCTAGTGAGCTTTCTCATGAGGAAGAAGAAGATGAAGTGGAGATGAGAATGAAACACATGAGTTGAGAATTGCAACCATGGGTGAATCAGTGTCATACACTAACTCATGTAGAGACTTAACTATGGCAAACAATAATGGTTAGATTAATAAATATCTACATGTAAAACAAAATTAATAGACTTGGTTAACGGTTCCACAAGCTTCTACAAGCTTGAACCATGTGACTAATTACCATTAATTTTGATTAACTTTAAATAAATAAAACCATTCATTATATAAAGCATGGTGTGAGCCTCATACACCCATGAAGCATATGGTATCAAGCATGACACATATAAAATGTACATTAATATATATCACATATATACTATATGCACACAAGTGAGAAAAAGAAATGTTTAGTGAGAAAATATTAGTTAATGTAAGTTAATATATCATATATATAATTATACATTAAATTATCAAATCAACACTTGATTTAATAATACGGATATATCGCATACAACCGACTAATATCAAATGTAACATCTTATCAAATCAACACTTGATCCGATAACTCGGCTAAATCACATATAACCGACCGATATCACATATTGTGAGAATAGAATGCGGAATCACATACGCGCATTAATCTCGGTCCCGCACATATCACATATGTGCTCCTACTTCATTTCGCATGAACCAGGAAACCTCTGTGTAGGACTCTAAAGACTCGTCAATACGCCGGAAGTAGGCGATGATCATATCAAACACCCACAAGCCGCAAGTGGTCTATGAAACGTAACGGCCACCCAAGTATTGAGCAATCAAAAGATCAACAAGCAATCCTGCTCATACTCCTGTGAATCCAATCAGTAACACTACCGTACAGTCCGGTCTCTTCGTCAGATATGTCGCATATCTCAGCCTGGGGGTGGTAAACGTCATACCCCAATAGCCCTGATAAGTTATGCCGATGCAAGGTCCATAACAGTTCGAGAAACTACTGATAACACTTACCAGTAGATCTCAGCAACCCTGGCCAGGGATTTCCAGTTATGCCCAATCAAGCATAGCGCAACATCAACCCCCAATACCGGGAGAGACGAAATCCCCTCCTATCGCTCATTGCCTCCATGTGACTTGGGATTGTATCCAAAAAACACCTTTTTGACTGATCTCTTGATCGTGGTATGGTGGAAATCAAAGCACAGTGGGAATCACACAAGACTCTATGACGATCTCGGTGTTAGTGTATATGCCCTAGAGGCCATTACTGTATCATACTAGTATGTATATTACTTGATGGAAGCTTGGGATATTCACAGTTGTACAGACAATCTTGCTCAATATAGTAGTATGCTACTTGGTTTGTCTCTTCTTTAATGTGTACATGTGTGTTTATTTATTATATCACCTATACGCATTAGTAGAGCCCTTAGGATCTTTGCTTGATTACCGGCGTTGTGATGGCGATCACACCCGTGGGGGCTGGGTAATCTACAAGCACATCCTTATACACGTCCCTAGTCATGGGAGTATCGAGATAGGGCATCGATACCCCAGAGTAGACTAGCGTATGCGCTTCTCATCCCAGCACGGGAGACGGTCTGTCCCACAGCCGTCAGTACGTCGTACTTGAGATAGTATGCGGGTGCTCGTTAGGTTACGAGTACACTGGACAAGACTCGTCGGGAACTGATGGTTGGTATTATACCTATCGTCAGTTATCAGTTCCCAGGTGACATGAGTACAACTTAGTCCGCTGACTTGACACTGTCACTTCGCCTCGAGTGTGTTCCCACTGTTCTTTGATTACTACCCTACCACGGCTCTACTGAGTCGTGCAAACAGGTAGTAGTTGGGAGCAGTCCTGAAGCACTTGGAGGCAGTGACGGTTAGACAGGATTCGTCTCTCCCGGTATTGGGGGTTGACATCGCGCTGTGTCTAGGAGAGCCATTACACGAGTAGTCCCTGGCCAGGGCAAGCGAGATATACTGGTAGGTTTCCAGTGTTATCTCAGGGTGTATTGGACTTCACTCCGACACGACTTGTACCGCTATTAGGGGACTGACGTTTACCGCCCCCCTAGGCCCGCCATGCGATGTATCAGACGAACGGACCGGACTGTACGGAGATTGTCACATACAGACTCAGTAGGAGTTCGGGTGGGTTTACCTCATCGGCCTTCTTATCGACATCTACCTGGGGACCGTTACGTACAGCTAGTGCCGCTTGCGGTCTGTGGTTAAACCCACTGCCAGCGTAGTGTCGAGTCTTTAGAGTCTCATACAGAGAGTTTCCCTGCACTGAGCGAAACGTGTAGAGGCCGTATGGTTTTACGGCAGGGCTGCGATCACTTAGGTGTTCGGGCAGGCAGTACTAGTGGGCTTTGGTTTAAGCCAGATCCTAGTATTGCACCGATGGATTTGTTTTGTCTTCTGCGCATCCGCATTCTACGGAATGCGGATGCAGGTGTGTATGCACAGTTTTCCGGAGCGATGGAGGAGGAGGTGCCTCATTAGGGTTTTGGCAGTTGGTTCGGCCAAAACCGCTATGTGGCAGGCTCATTAGGGTTTTGACAGTTGATTCGGTCAAAACCATTTTGAGGCAGGCTCATTGGGGTTTTGACAGTTCGTTTGGTCAAAACCATTATGAGCCGGGGACATTATTTACTAATCCTTTCATTGATAATTTTGTTATGGCTAATTACATTGACCATTTGACCAACTTGACTTTGTTGACTATTTGACCAAAGTTGACTTGGATCTTCTTGAAAGATCTAAAATATTCTTTGGTTTTCTTTTTCTTTTGTTATGATAATGGTCATGTCATTTTTAGCCATCACCTTTATCTTGATGGGATTAGTAATGATAATGTTTTTGCATTATTGCAACCATGGTTAGGTTTTCTCTTGGTTAAGTTTTTCATTTGCTTATTCTCATTCTCTCTCATAGAAAAGAAATGAGAAACATTTCCATGGTTGCTTCTCCTTCTTCCTCCTCTTGATTTTTCCTTTGATCTCATGTGTTGAGAGAAAAAGGATTCCACTTGACAAACACATCCATACATCTTCTCTACACTTCCTATGGCTTCTAGATTAGCAATCTCCTTGCCCTAGTTACCTCGGCTCGAGGTGGAGCTCGGTGTACATCTCTCGGGTGGATCGTCTTCGACTCAAGGAGGCCGCGGAGGTGGCCAAAGTCCGGATCAACCATCGAGCATGCAAAGAGAAGAACAACAAGAAGAGAAGAATAACAAGAAGAGAAGAGCAACGAGAAGAGAAGGAGTTCAAGTTGAGGTATAACCCCTAACCGAGTAGATAACATCTCAAGTTAGGATGCTAGTGTATTGTTTAGCAAAGATCCGGCTTTTACGGTCCATGTTACCAAGTCAAGAAAAAATTTTGTCTTACCGTTTCCGCAACCCCGAAAGTACCGGGAGAGGTAACGTGGACCTAACAGTGGTATCAGAGCCTAACTAATCGCACCCTAGCATGTTAGCAAAGTGTTTAGAACATCGACCGAACGAAAAACCGAAAAAACACCCCGGAAACCCTGATTCTCTGCCGATTTTTTTCTGCTCAAAAGATAATAAATCATGTATTAAAAATCGGCTCAGGCTTTTCTTAGAACAGGAAAGAAAAATGATCGCACGAGTCGACCAACTCACCGCGGTTCCGCGGCAGAAGCTTGCTTCTGCCGCGGAACCGCGGCCGAGTTGACTCGGCCGTGGATCATCTTTGTTGCAGTTTGTTTCTGGTGGGTTTTTAGGATTTTTAGTATATGACTTTTCTGCCCAGATTTTCCAGAAAGAAAAATTAGTTTTTGGGGCTCAAAAATCCGTATTTTTGGTCGATGTTCTGTAGACTTTGGCTAATGGTTATCTCTGTAATGTTTTTTGTGTATTGAACGTCTACTAATCGCTATACGTCGATTAGTGGGGGTTATACATATCTGTGATCTGTGTTGATGATGGTTTGTGTATATGAACTCGTTGGATTGTCGCGGATGAATAGCCGGGGTGGATGTGAGATGAGAGTTTCTTTTTCTTTCATTCATGTAATAAATTTGTAAATTGATGTAATATTATTTGCATGGCCGCACAACCGGGTCTTGGTTGTAGCCGTCATTGTATAATTCTTTTTACTGTTTTTGCTCCTAGGATAGACCCATGGAGGGGGTGCACAAACTACCGGGTATCTTGAAGTGCCGAGTGGCCTACTCATGGCGTTGAGGGAGGTTGCTTCGCTTCGGGTACTTGGCGGGTAGTTTGCCACACCCGTAGGGGTCTTGGGTGGGGTATTGGCTATTCATCGCGACCGTGTAATCCGCTTTTCGTTGCAGGCTCGAACGAATCGCGGGTTCCTAGTATATCCAAAGTGTTCATCTGTGATCTGGATTGGCTATCATTGCTGTATATCTATATATAATAACTATTTAGGCGTTGCTTATGTTTTACAGCCGCGCTAGCCCAGCCCCCGCTCTGTCGTTAGTTAATTAACCTAACGGGTGATGACGGGGCCCAGTGGCGAATGCGAATGGCATAAGCGTACGTCATATTTTGGTTGTTTTCTGCAATGGTAAGATTTAAATGATGGGACGTATTAAAAGAACTAATGCAAGAAAACAAACCTAAAAGACGTTGTTGGAACAAGTTTTTCAAAAAGCTGTTATTGCAAGGACGTTCAATTTTTGTTTTGCATCGAGGTATTCAGTTATGAATGCCCAGCACCTCAATCGACGAGGCAAGGGCCGAGATCCCTTCATCGGGAGTGACCCCTTGGACAAAAGTTTGCGTCAGGGTAATAACTTCACTATAGTCAATTATTCTTGCTTTGCATCGAGGTATTCAATTTGGAATATCCTGCACCTCATTCGACGAGGAAAGAGCCGAGATCCCTTCACAGGGAGTGACCTCTTTAGCAAAATGTTTTCGCCACTATATTTTTTCAAAAAGGGTGTATCACGTTCCTTCAACGATATCAAGTTCATTACGTTAACGGGTTTTCGCTAAAACCCAGTCGTAGCCCTCAGTCGTTTCGGATTGATATTGCTTAGTATTCGTGCTACGTATTTCGTGCTCAGCCGAGGCGTAGTGTACGGTAGCTATGTAATATTTTTTCCGTAGGATACAAGGTGATTGGTTAGGACAGTCGTACGGTCATTTTGGCTCAGTCAAGGACTCGTACGGGTGGGTCTAATGCAGTCAAGATAATGACGGGTTGAACTTGACTAGGATCCTTTTGATATGTTGGCTCAGTCAAGGTCACTTGGGTCCTAGGAGAAAAAACCACATCGGGAGTTTCAAAAGTACTGAAACTTGCAGATTTAGCATACCTTCTGGAGTGTGGTGACTAGAGTGGATTCCATCTAGGTTATCACACAATGACAGTTGGATCCCGATCCCACTGATGAGTTGGATTACTCTCGGGAGATTATTTCACTTAACAATCAATGCTATAAACCTAGTAGGTGTCTAGAAAGGTGTTAGCGGGGTTACGCCCCCAGGGAAAAGAGGTTCTTGAATTAAGGAACTTCGCGAAAGCGTTGGAAAACCTCCCTCGAAGTACCGACACTAGCCTGGCTGAAAGGTTAAGCAAGTATTGTGACGTGAATTAAAACCCGGCTAGTTCTTCTTTTAAAAAGGTTTTAAGAAGAATTTGAGTAAACAGTGGGAGACATCCTGGTTAGATAAATTAATAAACCAATCTAATCTTGCAAGAGCATACGCTGAGTGTTTCTTTTCTCTCTCTAGGCAGCAACCTTTTCACGCCCTAATCAAGATAATAAAATGTATCGCTTGACCGATCCGAATTCTTATTCGGGACTGGGGAAAGTTGGTTCAGCTCTAACTTGTGACAACAGTCATGAGTATGAGAATGGGAAAGGGGATAGTATGGATTCCCAGGATACCCAGTTGAAGAAGAAGCATGGTTTTGCATCTACTTCAGGTGTTCTTGTAATTGAGAACTGTTTTACGGTCAGCCCTACCTCCTGGGTACTTGATACCGGATCAGGATCTCATATCTGTAATTTATTGCAGGGACTGAGAAAAAGTAGGAAAGTTGCACCGGGTGATATGTCGCTCAGAGTAGCGAACGGAGCACAAGTTAATGCGGCAGCCGTCGGTGAATATCACCTAGTATTGCCAAATGGCAAGACTATGATTTTGAACGATTGCTACTATGTACCCTCCATGGTTTGCAACATCATATCAGTTTCTTTACTCGATAAAGATGGATATAACTTTGTTCTTGAAAAGAATATCATGAACATTTACCTTCATAAGGTACTGGTTGCAGAGGGTACACTGTGTAATGGTATCTACGTTCTAAATCAGAATACAGTTCTCAATATACAAAACACACGCAAGAGGAAGAATTCAGATACGAATGAATCCTACTTGTGGCATTGTAGACTTGGTCATATCGGAGAGAAAAGACTGAGTAAGTTGCATAAAGATGGACTCTTGGATGCGTTCAAGTTTTCATCTTATGAAACTTGTCAGTCTTGTTTCAAAGGGAAGATGACCAAATCTCCGTTCACCGGACATGGAGAAAGAGCAGCAGAGCTCTTGGGACTCGTACATAGTGATGTATGCAGTCCGATGTCTATACATGCAAGGGGTGGGTTCTCGTACTTCATCACATTCACTGACGATCTCTCTAGGTTCGGATATGTGTATCTGATGAAACACAAGTTTGAAGCTTTTGAGAAATTCAAGGAATTTAGAAACGAAGTAGAGAACCAGACAGGCAAAAGTATCAAGATCCTCCGGTCTGACAGTACTTAAGCACGGAATTCCTAGATTACTTAAAAGAGAATGGTATTCTCTCTCAGCTTACTCCTCCTTATACACCACAGCACAACGGTGTATCGGAGAGGAGGAATCGTACCCTTCTGGATATGGTTCGCTCCATGATGAGTAATGCCGAGTTGCCTCTTTCATTTTGGGGACATGCGCTGTTGACAGCAGCGTATCTATTGAATGATGTTCCGTCTAAATCTGTGCCTAAAACACCGTTCGAGATATGGAATGGTAAAAAGCCGTATCTTAAACGTATTAAGATATGGGGTTGTCCGGCCTATGTAAAAGTACAAAATCCGGACAAACTTCAGGCACGTTCAGTTCTATGTAAATTTGTGGGATATCTTAAGAACTCCACAGGATATCTGTTCTACCACATCGAGGAACAGAAGGTGTTTGTATCTCGCCACGCCACCTTTTTAGAGTGGCAATTTCTTGCAAAAGAAACAAGTGGGAGTTCGGTAGAACTGGAAGAAATTCAGCGACCACAAAATGAAACTGAAGATTTGACAGAACCTTAGAATTCAATAACCCCAGGAGAACCTCAGCCACTCCGCAGATCTGGTAAGATTTCTCATCCGCCCGAGAGATACTACGGTTTTCTCATTGACGGGGATCGAGAGGATTGCATCTTGGAAGAAGATGACCCTACCAGTTTCAGGCAGGCCATTATCAGTAGGGACTCTGATAAGTGGCAGGAAGCAATGCAATCCGAAATGGAGTCCATATACGCCAATAAAGTGTGGACCTTGGATATTGCTCCACCTGGGGTAAAACCCGTTGGATGTAAATGGATCTACAAAAGGAAACTTGGCGTAGATGGGCAGGTGGAAACCTATAAAGCTAGACTCGTTGCAAAAGGTTTTCGTCAAAGACCTGGTTTGGACTATGATGAAACTTTTTCTCCGGTGGCTATGCTCAAATCCATTCGGATCCTACTTTCCATTGCTGCCTTCCATGACTATGAAATCTGGCAGATGGATGTTAAAACGGCCTTCCTAAACGGTTGTTTGGAAGAGTGCGTTTACATGGATCAACCAGAAGGTTTCGTAGACAGTAGGAGCAGCGGGAAGGTGTGCAAGTTGCTTAAATCCATTTATGGATTAAAGCAGGCATCGCGGAGCTGGAACATCTGTTTTGATGAGGCAATCAAGGAATTTGATTTCATCAAGAATAAAGATGAACCCTGTGTTTATAAGAAGATTGTAGGACGAACTGTCGTGTTCCTAGTCTTGTACGTGGACGACATTCTTTTAATAGGAAATGATATTCCTATGCTACAATCGGTCAAGCTATTTTTGGCACAAAGGTTCTCCATGAAAGACCTGGGTGATGCCTCGTACATTCTGGGGATCAAGATCTATAGAGATAGATCCAAGAAACTACTGGGACTTTCGCAGTCCAGGTACATAGAGACCGTACTTAAAAGATTTAGTATGGAGGGTTCCAAGTGCGGTAGCATACCCGCATTGCACGGAATTACCCTCTCCAAGAAGATGTCTCCTAAGACCGACGAGGAGAGGGTTCGCATGAGCACTATACCCTACGCTTCGGCGGTAGAATCTATAATGTATGTGATGCTATGTACAAAACCAGATGTAGCTTACGCGCTGAGCGCGGTAAGCCGGTATCAGTCAGACCCAGGGGAGGACCACTGGACAGCAGTGAAGAACATTCTCAAGTACCTGAGAAGGACTAAGGAGATGTTCCTGGTTTACGGTAATGGAGACCTCAGGGTCGAGTCCCTTACCGATTCAAGCTTCCAGAGTGACAAAGATGACAGCAAGTCCGTCTCGGGTTTTGTGTTTACCCTCAACGGAGTGGCGGTATGTTGGAGGAGTTCCAAGCAGGATATCGTCGCAGACTCGACGATGGAGGCTGAATACATTGCTTCAAGTGATGCCGCAAAAGAGGCGGTCTGGATGAAGAAGTTCATTAGTGAACTTCAGGTGGTTCCGTCCATTGTTGACCCAATACCTTTGTATTGCGATAACAATGGGGCTATAGCTTTAGCGAAGGAACCAAGGTCCCATCAGAAATCCAGGCACATCTTAAGGCGGTATCACCTGATCAAGGAGATCATTGATCGCCAGGAGATCGAGGTGCAGAGAGTGGACACAAAGGACAACACTGCGGACCCATTCACGAAGGCTTTACCCCAGACTCAGTTCGAGCGGCTGATCGAGATGATAGGTCTTCGATACGCCAGTACATGGCCTTAGTGCAAGTGGGAGATTGTTAGTGTATATGCCCTAGAGGCCATTACTGTATCATACTAGTATGTATATTACTTGATGGAAGCTTGGGATATTCACAGTTGTACAGACAATCTTGCTCAATATAGTAGTATGCTACTAGGTTTGTCTCTGCTTTAATGTGTACATGTGTGTTTATTTATTATATCACCTATACGCATTAGTAGAGCCCTTAGGATCTTTACTTGATTACCGGCGTTGTGATGCCGATCACACCCGTGGGGGCTGGGTAATCTACAAGCACATCCTTATACACGTCCCTAGTCGTGGGAGTATCGAGATAGGGCATCGATACTCCAGAGTAGACTAGCGTATGCGCTTCTCATCCCAGCACGGGAGACGGTCTGTCCCACAGCCGTCAGTATGTCGTACTTGAGATAGTATGCGGGTGCTCGTTAGGTTACGAGTACACTGGACAGGACTCGTCGGGAACTGATGGTTGGTATTATACCTATCGTCAGTTATCAGTTCCCAGGTGACATGAGTACGGCTTAGTCCGGTGACTTGACACTGTCACTTCGCCTCGAGTGTGTTCCCACTGTTCTTTGATTACTACCCTACCACGGCTCTACTGAGTCGTGCAAACAGGTAGTAGTTGGGAGCAGTCCCGAAGCACTTGGAGGCAGTGAAGGTTAGACAGGATTCGTCTCTCCCGGTATTGGGGGTTGACATCGCGCTGTGTCTAGGAGAGCCATTACACGAGTAGTCCCTGGCCAGGGCAAGCGAGATATACTGGTAGGTTTCCAGTGTTATCTCAGGGTGTATTGGGCTTCACTCCGACACGACTTGTACCGCTATTAGGGGACTGACGTTTACCGCCCCCCTAGGCCCGCCATGCGATGTATCAGACGAACGGACCGAACTGTACAGAGATTGTCACATACAGACTCAGTAGGAGTTCGGGTGGGTTTACCTCATCGGCCTTCTTATCGACATCTACCTGGGGACCGTTACGTACAGCTAGTGCCGCTTGCGGTCTGTGGTTAAACCCACTGCCAGCGTAGTGTCGAGTCTTTAGAGTCCCACACAGAGAGTTTCCCTGCACTGAGCGAAACGTGTAGAGGCCGTATGGTTTTACGGCAGGGCTGCGATCACTTACGTACACTTGTGTGCGTGTGGTGTTCGGGCAGGCAGTACTGGTGGGCTTTGGTTTAAGCCAGATCCTAGTATTACACCGATGGATTTGTTTTTTCTTCTGCGCATCCGTATTCTACGGAATGCGGATGCAGGTGTGTATGTACAGTTTTCCGGAGCGATGGAGGAGGAGGTGCCTCATTAGGGTTTTGGCAGTTAGTTCGGACAAAACCGCTATGTGGCAGGCTCATTAGGGTTTTGACAGTTGATTCGGTCAAAACCATTTTGAGGCAGGCTCATTAGGGTTTTGACAGTTCGTTTGGTCAAAACCATTATGAGCCGAGGACATTATTTTCTAATCCTTTCATTGATAATTTTGTTATGGCTAATTACATTGACCATTTGACCATCTTGACTTTGTTGACTATTTGACCAAAGTTGACTTGGATCTTCTTGAAAGATCTAAAGTATTCTTTGGTTTTCTTTTTCTTTTGTTATGATAATGGTCATGTCATTTGTAGCCATCACCTTTATCTTGATGGGATTAGTAATGATAATGTTTTTGCATTATTGCAACCATGGTTAGGTTTTCTCTTGGTTAAGTTTTTCATTTGCTTATTCTCATTCTCTCTCATAGAAAAGAAATGAGAAACATTTCCATGGTTGCTTCTCCTTCTTCCTCCTCTTGATTTTTCCTTTGATCTCATGTGTTGAGAGAAAAAGGATTCCACTTGACAAACACATCCATACATCTTCTCTACACTTCCTAGTGCTACTAGATTAGCAATCTCCTTGCCCTAGTTACCTCGGCTCGAGGTGGAGCTCGGTGTACATCTCTCGGGTGGATCGTCTTCGACTCAAGGAGGCCGCGGAGGTGGCCAAAGTCCGGATCAACCATCGAGCATGCAAAGAGAAGAACAACAAGAAGAGAAGAACAACAAGAAGAGAAGAGCAACGAGAAGAGAAGGAGTTCAAGTTGAGGTATAACCCCTAACCAAGTAGATAACATCTCAAGTTAGGATGCTAGTGTATTGTTTAGCAAAGATCCGGCTTTTACGGTCCATGTTACCAAGTCAAGAAAAAATTTTGTTTTACCGTTTCCGCAACCCCGAAAGTACCGGGAGAGGTAACGTGGACCTAACACTCGAGTCGACAGACTAACCTGTACCAGTGTCACTAGAGAACTGCTATCTGACGATAGGTATAATACCATCTAGGAGTTCTTAGTGAGTCCGTCCAGTGAACCCAGTCTCCACTGAGCACCCGTATACCTTCTCTGATGTCAAACACCAATGGATGTGGGATCATCCATCGCCCATCATATGGGTCAAGAAGCGCATACGCTAGTCTACTCTGGAGTATCGATGCCCTGTCTCGATACTCCCACGACTAGGAACATTTGAAGGATGTACTTACCGACTACCTCTGCCCCACTAGTATGATCCGCATCATAATCCTGGTGGTCAAGTACTCATCCTAAGGGCTTTATCAACATGTAATAGAGAGACAATAAGTGTACATGTTAAGATAAAGAGCAACCAGACAGCATACTATCATGTTGAGCAAGAAAGTCCTCCCTACATATGTCCAAGCATCCACTACAATATACATCACATGTACAGTAATGGCCTCTAGGGCATACATATAACTAACAATCTCCCACTTGCACTAAGGCCATTTGTTGTAGTATCTCATACTCAACGTCCTATAGAAATCTCTCTAGGGAAAGATCCTTGTGAGTAGATCCGCCGTGTTATCCTTCGCGTCAACTCTCCTAATCTCGATCCCTTGGAGATCAACCATCTCCCTGATCAGGTGATACTGTCCTCAGAATATGTCTGGATCACTGATGGGACCGGTGTTCCTAGGCTAAAACCATAACTCCATTGTAGTCTCAATAACAGTTATTGCATGCTCAATGGTAGGAACCATATTCATCTCATGAACAAGAAATGCCCAGACAAACACTTTGGCAGCATCGTTGGTAGCGATATATTCAGCCTTTATCGTTTAGTATGTCACGGTATCTATCTTGGAACTCTTCCAATATACCTTCCCTCCACTGAGGGTAAAGACAATGCCTGTGACTGACTTTCAGTCGACCTTATCACTCTGGAAGCCCGAATTGGTAAAGGACTCCCGCTGAAGTTCACTGTTACCAATACCCCAAGAACATTTCTTTGGTGCTTCTCATGTACTTAAGAATGTCCTACATAGCTGTCCAGTGATTCTCCCAAGATCCGATTGATTCCTGATCACTACACCTAGTGAGTCAGCTACATCTGATATCACATATATGATAGAGCCTACTGCCGAAGCATAGGGTATCCCTTGAAAGCGAGCTCTCTCCAAATCAGTCTCGGGAGACATATTTTTGGAGAGAGTGATTCCTGAGTAAGTGGGCAAACCACCACACTTAGAATCTTTTATACTAAACCTCTTTAGTACGGTGTTACATATACCTGGATTTGGGACACTCCCAACATCTACTTAGATCTATCACCATAGATCATAATCCACAAGATGTAGTAGGTATCATCCAGATATTTTATTGAGAATCCTCGTGATAAGAGGAGCTTGACCGAGTGTAGAATAGGAAACCATTTCCTATCAAGAGTATGTCATCTACGCACAATACATGTAAGACAACCTCACTCTCTATAACCTTCTTGTATATACAAGGTTCATCTACCATTTTGATGTAGTCAAACACTTTGGCTGCCACATCAAAACAAATGTTCCATCTCCGCGATGCGTGCTTTAATCCCGATTGACTTAAGCATAGCCACTGGAAAAAGTTTCATGATAATCCACACTTGGTTACATGACGAGAACCTTTTACTTCAAGTCTAGCTTTGAAAGTCTCAACTTTTCCATCTACACCTGGTTACTTTCTCAAAGAACCACTTGCTCCCGTTGGGTTTAACCCCTTCAGGAGCAACATACAAAGTCATACTTTGTTGGTGTATATGGATTCCATCTTTGATCGCATAGCATCTAGCCTTTACACAGAGTCCCCACTCGCGATGGCCTGCCTGAACCTAGTTGGGCCATCATCTACCATGATGCAATCCTCGCTCCCACTGTCACCGAGAAAACCGTAGTATCTCTCAGGTGGATGAGGAACCCTACCAGATTCGCGAAGAGGCTGAGGTTCGTTGGAGACTATTGAATCCTTTGGTTTTACCAAATCATCAGCTGTTAGTTTGTCTAGCTGGAACTCCTTCCAGTTCTACCTCATGAACACAAATTTCATCATAAGAAATTACTTTTCTAAAAAGGTGGTATGCTGAGAAACAAAACACCTTTTGCTCCTCAGTTTGGTAGAAGATATTCCCTCGCAAATATTTGGGATATCCTAACAAACTTATACATAACTGACATTGCCCTGAGTTTGTCAGGATTTTGGTTTTCAACATAGGCCGTACAACCCTATATCTTAACTCGTTTAAGACATAGTCTCTTACCATTCCATATCTCATATGGAGTGGTAGGCACTAATTTGGATGGAACCACATTCAATAAGTGTGCAGCTTCTCAAGTGCATAACTCCAAAAGGAAACAGGAAACTCAGCAGTACTCATCATATAGCGCACCATATATCATAGGGTGCGATACCTCCGCCCCGATACACCGTTGTGCTGTGGTGTATACGAAGGAGTAAGCTGAGAGAGAATCCCATTCTCCCATTAGAAACTCCAGGAACTCCATGCCAAAGTATTCGCTTCCCCGATCTCATCGAAGGACTTTAATACTTCTACCCATCTAGTTCTCAACTTCAAGCTTATATTCCTTGAATTTCTTAAATGTTTTAGACTTGTGTTTCAACAGGAACATATGTCCGAATCCTGAGAGAAGATCAGTGAATATAATGAAGTACGAAAAACCAACCCTGGTATTTGTAGACATAGGACCGTATACATCATTATGTATCAGTCCCAAAGTTCAGTAACTCTTTCTCCGTTTCTAGTAAATGGAGGATTGGTCATTTTATCTTTGAGACAAGACTAGCAAGTATCATAAGATGAAAATTCGAACAGATTCTCATATGCATCCTTATGTGACTTAGCTAGTTGTGTCGCATTGATATGACCTAGTCTATAATGCCATAAGAAGGATTCATTCATCTCTGAACTAGTCCTCTTGTGTGTGTTCTATATACTTTGAACTGTGGTTTGATTTAGAACGTATATGTTATTTCATAACGTGCCTGATCTAATCAATTCTTGATTCAAGAAAATGTTCACAATATTATCCTCCAATACAAAATTATATCCTTCTTTAACTGAATAAAGAAACTGATGTAATGTTGTACATCAGGTTCGGCATGTAATAACATATGTTCAAAATCAATATATTTACCATTTGGTAATACAAGGTGATATCTGCCAATTGATTTGGCTGCAACAATTGCACCATTCTCTAACACTTAGAGATTTATCACCCTATCCCAGTTCTCTACCTTTCTGTGGCCCATGTAACAGATTACATATGTGGGATCCTAATCGGGTATCTCATACCTAGGGCATAGAAGACACTGAGAAACAGTTCTTGGTAATGAACACACCCGAAGAATATGCATCAACATGCTCATTCCTCGATTAGGTGGGATGGGAATCCGTATATTCCCTTATTTCCTGCTCGGACTTATAACAGTTATATGATAGAGCGGAACCAACATTCCCTAGCTCGGTATAATAAGCAGGTTCGGTCAATGCATCCATATTATTATCTTGATTAAGGCGTAACATGGTCACTACCAGGAAAGAGAGAGAGAAGAAAATACTCAGCATATGCTCTTACAAGATCAGATTGGTTATTTTTTTATCTAATCAAGATGACTCCCACTGTTTTTATCAAATCTTCCTTCAAACCCTAAAAGATAAGACTAGCCAGGATTAATTACACCCTACAAGTTCGCCGATCTTTCGGCCAGGCCAGTGTCGGTACTTTGAAGGAGGTTCCCCGTGTTTTCGCATGGACCTAATTAAAATAAACTTCGTTTTCCCAGGGGCTTAACCCCGTTAACACCTTTCTAGACACCTACTTGATCGGCTAATTATAATGTGTAAAACTCTCCCAGGAGTAACTCTTACTCGCAGTGGGTATCGGGATCCAACTATCTCATAGAAGGTATGCAATCTCATTGCAAATTTCAACACTTGAAATTCCCGATAATATTTGGACCTAGCAACTTATGACCTTAACAAGGTCAATAAATCATAAGCGCTAGCCAAGTTCAACCTGTCATTTCCTGATTGAATTAAACCCACCTGCACGACCCTAACATAGTCAACAAAGTCATACGACTACCCTAATCCAATCGCATTATATACTTAAGTAGATAAACACTAATCATCTACCGCACACTACACCTTAACATAGTCAACAAACGTAGCACGAATACTAAATAGTACTTATCTGAAATGACGGAGGGCTACGACAGGTTTTTAAGAAAACCTTTTGTGTAATGAACTTGATCTCGTTGTAGAATCGAGTGAATTTTAAAAGGAGTGTTTTTGAGGCTTTTACTAGTTTAGCTAAAGAGGTCACTCCCGGTGAAGGGATCTCGGCTCTTTCCTCATCGAATGAGGTGCTGGATATTTCACATATACCACTATGCAAAGCAGAAACTATAGAAGCAATCAAAAGACAAACCGAGTGGGTTGTAGCATCTTCCAGTTTTGCTAAAGAGGTCACTCCCGGTGAAGGGATCTCGGCTCTTTCCTTATCGAATAAGGTGCTGGATATTCTACAAGGAATACCGCTATGCAAAGCAAGAACTAGAGCTACCAGTTTTTAAAACAATTCTATAACATCTTTAGGTTTCTTTTTCTTTCATTAATCTCATTAATGAAGTCCCATCAAATTATGCTTCCTAAGTATCACAGAAGAAAAGAAAGCAGCAATATTTATTATATATCATATATATAATATAAGCATTCATCTCAGAATATCAAGTGATCACTTCACAGAATATCAGCAGAAGAAGAACACATATGAAATATTGGATATACTAGGAATTCCGTGTTTTAATTAAGCCAAATAAAAAAACGCGGATTCCACGGTCGCGATGAATAGCCAAACCCACATCCCTAGACCCCTACAAGAGCGGCAAGCAACCCTACCAATTCTAAAGTTAGGAGACCCGGACTCGACTCCTCGAGATTGTCTCCCACTGGACTCTAGAACCCGGTTACTTGTTCCTTCCACCTTGGGTCTATCCTAATACGAAAAAGTAAATAATATACATCAATAGTGACATCATCCTCAACCCGGAAGTGCCCCAATAAAAGAATATTACATACAAGCTTTTATATAAATGAGAATGAAAAACTCTCATCTCACATAAAAATCCCCGGCTATTCAAAACACGACGATCCAATATAACATATCACAGCAACACATAACATCATATGTCATTAATGTAAGTAAATATGCGTATCCCAATTGTCGTTGACATATAGCAACGAAACCGACGATACACCACATATTACACTTACGGTCGCAGAAAAGAAAGTGAAAAACTATAACAATTAGAATCCGCAACCACCTTAGACATCATAAACCCAATGTATCACATACTTTGGATTTCATGCTTAACCAAATGAATTCCTTAGACATCATAAACCCAGAATATCACATATTCCGAATTTCATGCCTAACAATTATAAATCCCGCATTATAGTCTCGATATTGAAAACACTTTCCAATAACTTGTCGGGTAATTCAACAAGATTCCCGACAACCAGATCGAATGCTGATCGAAAAATTTAGTAGACGGCCCCACCCCCGATGCCGTCGATGATGCGCACTTAGGCGGAATATCATGGCCACGAGCACCCGAACGAATGCTTTTGGTGACGGGGTTCTCCTACAGTCACTTGGTCGGGGCTATGGGGCGTGGCTATCTAGTAAGGTTATCCGGAGAGTATCCGCGTATGCTACGTAATTGCGACGGACTTTTGATCATCATCAAAATTCCGTGGCAACCGATCAAATGAGACTGAATTGCTAGATTTATAAAATTCAAACTAGTTATCTCATAAATAATTATGTGGATTCCAAATATTGTATCACAAACACAGATAGCTAGACGATATTAAACTTTTCGATCGAATAAACAAACACCCAAAATTTTCTAATGAGCTCAACACTTGAGCGGAGTTCAAAACGTACCCAGAACATGCCACAGCTCCTATGAACCATCCGTAGAAGGGCCGACCCATGCATCACTCATGTCGCCACGGAACTGCCGCAAACCCTAGGGTATAACCGTAGTTCCGCGATCCAAAAAGTCGAGTTTGGGTATCGTTCTTCTAGATGGTCCACAGGATCACTTGCATGATTTTCTGAAGATTTTAAACTTGGAAAAAATCCAACTCTTGGAAAATTTCCACCGAGGGAAAATATGGTTTATTGATATGCGTTCGAACTTTTTAACGCCGTCTAAATAACCCGAATAGATGTTATAATTATGATTACGAAACACTCCGAATTGCCTTTACAGAAAGTTAACATCACATGAAAATTTAGCAAAAACATGCAACACCTGAAACACTAAAACCCAGAGACTGGAACACCCTAAAAATTTGAAGCCTAAACTCCCTAACAAAACCGAGGAGCTCGGAATTTTGAGGCTTGTGGCTGGCCAAAATTAGGTCAAATTGCTTCAAATTTTCATAGTGTTCATGTTATATCACATACAACATTCTGCAGTTGCTAAAAAAATTTTTAAAGGCCATTTAAAATTCGACAGAAACTAGGATTGTATATCGGGTGTTTTGGAGTTGTTTCAGTTTCGTAATTCTACAAACAGCGTCTATTCTCTAGCATGGCTCTGATACCACTGCTGGGTTTCCTAAGGCGGCAGCAGGGTTTCGGGTGGCATTGTCCATGCCAAATTCAAATTTTTGCCGTACTAAAGAACCCTAACCTAGAATCTTAACTAGAGATTTAGATGAAGTAGCAATACAAACAACTTTACATTTAAGTGAATGAGGAATACAACCTTTGTAGACCGTTCCTTCACTTCTAAAGCTCCATGTAGTAGTCCCTTCTCTCCAAGTAGTGAACACCCGAACTCTAATAAGAGTTCACATGAAGAAATGAACAAGCTTGCTCGAAGTCTTCGAGGCTGAAGATGATCTACGTCGAGAAGACTCAAGCTCATGCTACCTCTTCACTAATGGTAGATTAGTGAAGCAAATACCCTAAACTAAATGGCTAATATAGTAGAGAATGATGAAGTAGGAAATGGGCTCACTTTAGATTTATTTTTCTCACAATATTTCTTCACCATTTGAAAAGCTAGTGAGCTTTCTCATGAGGAAGAAGAAGATAAAGTAAAGATGAGAATGAAATTCATGAGGTGAGAATTGCAACCATGGGTGAATTAGTGGCATACACTAACTCATGTAGAGACTTAACTATGGCTAACAATAAAAGTTATGTTAATAAATATCTACAAGTAAAACAAAATTAGTGGACTTGGTCAATGGTTCAATAAGCTTCTACAAGCTTGAACCATGTGACTAAATACCATTAATTTTGATTAACTTTAAATAAATAAAACCATTCATTATATCAAGCATGGTGTGAGTCTCATACATCCATGAAGCATGTGACATCAAGCATGACACATAAAAAATGTACATTAATATATATCACATATATACTATATGCACACAAGTGAGAAAAAGAATTGTTTAGTAAGAAAATATTAGTTAATGTAACTTTATATATAATATATATAATTATACATTAAATTATCAAATCAACACTTGATTTAATAATCCGGCTATATCACATACAACCGACTAATATCAAATGTAACATCTTATCAAATCAACACTTGATCCGATAACTCGGCTATATCACATATAACCGACCGATATCACATATCGCGAGAATAGAATACAGAATCACATACGCGCATTAATCTCGGTTCCGCACATATCACATATGTGCTCCTACTTTGTTTCGCATGAACCAGGAAACCTCTGTGTAGGACTCTAAAGACTCATCAATACGCCAGCAGTTGGCGATGATCATATCAAACACCCACAAGCCGCAAGCGGTCTGCTAATCGTAACGGTCACCCGGGTATTGAGCGATCAGAAGATCAACAAGCAATCCTGCTCATACTCCTGCGAATCCAATCAGTAACACTACCGTACAGTCTGGTCTCTTCGTCAGATATGTCGCATATCTCAGCCTGGGGGATGGTAAACGTCAAACCCCAATAACCCTGATAAGTTATGCCGATGCAAAGTCCAAAATGGTTCGAGAAACTACTGATAACACTTACCAGTAGATCTCAGCAATCCTGGCCAGGGATTTCCTGTTATGGCCAATCAAGCATAGCGCAACATCAACCCCCAATACCGGGAGAGACAAAATCCCCTCCTATCGCTCATTGCCTCCATGTGACTCGGGACTGTACCCAAAAACCACCTTTTTGCACGATCTCTTGATCGTGGTATGGTGGAAATCAAAGCACATTGGGAATCACACAAGACTCTATGACGATCTCGGGTCGACAGACTAACCTGTACCAGTGTCGCCAGAAAACTGCTATCTGACGATAGGTATAATACCATCTAGGAGTTCTCGGCGAGTCCGTCCAGTGTACCCAGTCTCCACTTAGCACCCGTATACCTTCTCTGATGTCAAACACCAATGGATGTGGGATCATCCATCTCCCATCATATGGGTCAAGAAGCGCATACGCTAGTCTACTCTGGAGTATCGATGCCCTGTCTCGATACTCCCATGACTAGGAACATTTGAAGGATGTACTTGCCGACTACCTCTGCCCCACTAGTATGATCTGCATCATAATTCTGGTAGTCAAGTACTCATCCTAAGGGCTTTACCAACATGTAATAGAGAGACAATAAGTGTGCATGTTAAGATAAAGAGCAACCAGATTGCATACTATCATGTTGAGCAAGAAAGTCCTCTCTATATATGTCCCAACATCCACTACAATATATATCATATGTACAGTAATGGCCTCTAGGGTATACATATAACTAACATATGTAGCATGGCAAAAATTTGAAAATGGCATGGATGATGCCTCCCGAAACCTTGTTGTCGTGCTAGGTAACCCTACAGTGGTATCAGAGCCAAGCTAGAGAATTTGACGATGTTTGTTATATTACGAAACCCGAACTACTCCGTAACTTGAAACATTGAAATCTAGTTTCTGTCGATTTTTAAAAGGCCTAGAAATTTTTTTTAAGCAACTGCAGAATTTTATATATGATGTAACATGAACTCTGGACAAAATGAACCCAATTGGGCGGATTTGACCCGGTGACACTCACTATTTTTCCGAGCTGGCCGTCCATATAGTGTTATTTCTGGTTTGGTTTGGTTTGGCGTTCTGGTCTCTGGATTTTGGTGTTTCAGGTGTTGCTTGTTTTTTCTAAAATTGCATGAGATGTTAATTTTCTATAAAGGCAATTCGAAGTGTTTCGTGGTCGTAATTCTAACATTATTTTGGGTTATTTAGATGGCGTTAAAAAGTTTGAACGAATATCAAATACCCAATTTTAACACTCGCTGGAAATTTTACAAGAGTTGGATTTTTCCAAGATAAAGAACATTCAAAAGTCACGCAAGTAATGCGATGGACCCTTTAGAAGAACGAAACCCTAACTCGATTCTATGACCGTAAGAACCGCCGCCAAACCCTAGGGTTTGCGGACGTTCCGTTGCGCTATAGGTGAGGCAAGAGTTGACCCTTCTACGGTTGGTCCATAGGTACTGTGGCATGTTCTGAGTATTTTTAAACTGCGCTCAAATGTTGAGCTTTTTGGGAAATTTTGGGTGTTTGTTGATTCGATCCGAATGTTTAACATCGTCTAGCTATTTTTGAAATGTGATACAATATTTCGAATTCATATAATTAGGCATGAAATCCGAAATATGTGATATTTCGGGTTTATGATGCCTAAGGTGGTTGTGGATTCCAAATGTTGTAGTTTGGCATTTTCTTTTCTGCGACCGTAAGTGTAATATATGGTGTATCACCGATTTCATTGCTATATGTCAATGACAATTGGGATACGCATATTTACTTACGTTAATGACATGTAATGTTATGTGTTGCTGGGATATGTTATATTGGATCGTCGTGTTTTTGAATAGCCAGGGGTTTTTATGTGAGATGAGAGTTTTTTCATTTTCATTTAGGTAAAAACTTGTATGTAATATTCTTTTATTTGGGCACTTCCGGGTTGAGGATGATGTCATCATTGTTGTATATTATTTACTTTTTCGCATTAGGATAGACCCAAGGAGGGGAGCACAAGTAACCGGGTTCTAAAGTCCAGTTGGAGACCATCTCGAGGAGTCGAGTCTGGGACTCCTAACTCTAGAATTGGTAGGGTTGCTTGCCACTCTCGTAGGGGTGTAGGGATGTAGATTTGGCTATTCATCGCGACCGTGGAATCCGTGTTTTATACTGGTTTAATTTAAAACACGGAATTCCTAGTATATCCAATATTTCATATGTTATCTTCTGCTGCTGATATTCTGTGATGTGATCACTTTATATGCTTGAGACGATTGCTTTATTATTATATATATGATATATAATAAATGTTGCTTATGTTTTGCACCCGCGCTAGTCCTGCCCCGCTATGCCGTTAGTTAAGTAACCTAACGGTGCATAACGGGACACTGTGGCGAATGTGGATGGCATTAGCGTACGTTGTATTTTCGTTTCTTCTGTGATGCTTAGGAAGCATAAATGATGGGACTTCATTAATGAGATTAATGAAAGAAAAGAAACCTAAAAAGATGTTGTAGAATCAAATTTCCAAAAAAGGGTAGCTCTAGTTATTTCTTTGCATAGCGGTATTCCTTGTAGAATATCCAGCACCTCATTCGATGAGGAAAGAGCCGAGATCTCTTCACCGGGAGTGACCTCTTTAGCGAAACTAGCAGATGCTACAACCCACTCGGTTTTGTCTTTTGATTGCTTCTTTTGTTCTTACTTTGTATAGTGGTATTTGTGAAATATCCTACACCTTATTCGATAAAGAAAGAGCCGAGATCCCTTCACCGGGAGTGACCTCTTTAGAAAAACTAGCAAAATCCTCAAAAACACTCCTTTTCAAAAAATCACTTGTTTCTACAACGATATCAAGTTCATTATGCAAAAGGTTTTCTTAAAAACTTGTCGTAGCCCTCCATCATTTCAGATAAGGACTATTCAGTATTCGTACTGCGTTTGTTGACCTTGTCAAGGCATAGTGTACGGTAGCTGATTAGTGCTTATCTGCTAAAGCATGAAATGCGATTGAATTAGGGTAGTCGTACGGCCTTGTTGACCTTGTCAAGGGTCGTGCGAGTGGGTTTAATTCAATCATGAAATGTACGGGTTGAACTTGACTTGCGATTTATGGTTTGTTGACCTTGTCAAGGTTATAGATCGCTTGGGACAGAATATTGTCGAGAATTTCAAGTGTTGAAATTTGCAATGAGATTGCATACCTTCTATGAGATAGTTGGATCCCGATACCCACTGTGAGTAAGAGTTACTCCTGGGAGAGTTTTACACATCATAATTTGCCAATCAAGTAGGTGTCTAGAAAGGTGTTAACGGGGTTACGCCCCTGGGAAAAACGAGGTTTATTTTAATTAGGTCCGTGCGAAAGCACGAGGAACCTCCTTCAAAGTACCAACACTGGCCTGGCCGAAAGATTGGCAAACTTGTAGGGTGTAATTAATCCCGGCTAGTCTTACCTTTTAGGGTTTGAAGGAAGATTTGATATAAACAGTGGGAGCCATCCTGATTAGATAAGATAATAACCAATCTAATCTTGCAAGAGCATACGCTAAGTATTTTCTTCTCTCTCTCTAGGTAGAGACCATGTCAGGCCTTAATCAAGATAATAATATGGATGTATTGACCGAACCCGCTTGTTATGCTGAGCTAGGGAACGTTGGTTCCGCTCAAACTTATAATTGTTATAAGTCCGAGTAGGAAATAAGGGAATATCAGGATTCCCATGCCACCCAAACGAAGAATAAGCATGTTGATGCATCTTCTTCGGGTGTGTTAGTTACCGAGAACTGTTTCTCAGTGCACTCTACGTCCTGGGTATTAGATACCGGATCGGGATCCCACATACGTAATATGTTACATGGGCTAAGGAAAGGTAGAGAACTGGGAATGGGTGATAATTCCGTAAGAGTAGGGAATGGTGAAAATGTTGCAGCCAAAGCAGTTGGCGAATATCACCTTTTATTACAAAATGGTAATACATTGATTCTGAACGAATGCTATTACATACCTACCCTGATATGCAATCTTATATCAGTTTCTTTATTAAGTAAAGAAGGATATAATTTTATAGTACATGATAATGTTATGAACATCTTCCTGAATCAAAAGTTGATTAGACTCGTTAAATAATGGCATATACGTTCTAAATCAAACCACAGTTCTTAATGTACAAAACACACATAAGAGGAAGAGTTCAGAAATGAACGAATCTTTCTTGTGTCATTGTAGACTAGGTCATATCAATGCGACACGACTAGCTAAGTTACATAAGGATGGATATTTGAATCCGTTCAAATTATCATCTTATGAAACTTGACAGTCATGTCTCAAAGGAAAGATGACCAAAACTCCGTTTACTGGACACGGAGAAAGAGTTACGGAACTCTTGGGACTGATACATAGTGATGTATGCGGTCCCATGTCTACACATGCCAGAAATGGTTCCTCATACTTCATTACATTCACTGACGATCTCTCAAGATATGGACATGTGTTCCTGTTGAAACACAAGTCTGAAGTTTTTGAGAAATTCAAAGAATATAAGCATGAAGTTGAGAACCAGACGGGTAAAAGTATTAAAATCCTTCGATCTGATCGAGGAGGAGAATACTTGATCAATGAGTTCTTGGACTATCTAAAAGAGAATGGGATTCTCTCTCTGCTTACTCCTCCGTATACACCATAGCACAACGATATATCGGAGCGGAGGAATCGCGCCCTATTGGATATGGTGCGCTCTATGATGAGCACCGCTGAGTTGCCTATTTCCTTTTGGGGTTATGCGCTTGAGACAGCAACATACCTATTGAATCAAGTTCCATCTAAATCTGTACCTACCACACCATTTGAGATATGGAGTAGGAAGAGACCATATCTTAAACAAGTTAAGATATGGGGTTGTCCGGCCTATGTCAAAAAGAAAAATCCGGACAAACTCAAGGCACGATTAGTTCTTTGCAAGTTTGTGGGATATCCAAAGAATTCATATGGATATTTTTTCTACCACAGTGAGATACAAAAGGTGTTTGTTGCTCAACATTCCACCATTTTAGAAAAGGAATTTCTTGTAAAAGAAATTAGTGGGGAAGAGGTAGAACTGGAAGAAGTTCCAGCTACACAAACTGCAACTGAAGATTTAGTAGAACCAGAGGATTTGATAGCTCCCAACGAACCTCAGCCTCTCCGCCGATCTAGTAGGATTTCTCATCCACCTGAGAGATACTACGGTTTTCTCATTGATGGTGGGAGCGAGGATTGCATCATGGAAGATGATGACCCAACTAGCTTCAAGCAGGCCATCACGAGTAGGGACTCTGTGAAATGGCTGGATGCAATGCGGTCTGAGATGGAATCCATGTACACAAAAAAAGTATTGGAAGATGCTCCTGAAGGGGTAAAACCCATCGGGAGCAAGTGGATCATAAAGAAAAAACTTGGTGTAGATGGAAAAGTTGAGACTTTCAAAGCTAGACTTGTTGCAAAAGGTTTTCGTCAACGACCAGGTGTGGATTATGATGAAATCTTTTTCTCCAGTGGCTATGCTTTAGTCCATCCGGATCCTACTTGTCATTGCTGCATACCATGACTACAAAATCTGGCAAATGGATATTAAGACTGCCTTTCTAAATGGTGATTTAGAAGAGAGCGTGTACATGACTCAGCCAGAGGGCTTCGTAGACAGTGGGAGCAGCGGGAAGGTGTGCAAGCTGCTTAAATCCATCTACGGGTTGAAGCAGGCATCGCGGAGTTGGAACATCTGTTTTGATGTCGTAGTCAAAAAGTTTGACTTCGTCAAAAATGTAGATGAACCTTGTATATACAAGAATGTGGCAGAGAGTAAGGTGGTCTTCCTCGTATTGTATGTGGATGACATACTGTTGATAGGAAATGATGTTCCCATGCTGCATTCGGTCAGGTTCTTCTTATCACAAATATTCTCAATGAAAGATCAAGGTGATGCCTCCTACATCTTGGGGATTAAGATCTATAGATATAGATATAAACGGATACTGGGATTGTCCTAATCCAGGTACATTGACACAATACTAAAGAGGTTTAGTATGGAAGAATCCAAGCATGGGAATTTACCCACGATCTCAGGACTCACTCTCTCCAAAGAGATGCCTCCAAAGACTGATTTGGAAAGAGCTCGCATGCAAGGGATACTGTATGCTTCGACAGTAGGCTCTATCATGTACGCGATACTATGTACCAGACCCGATCTAGCATACTCACTAAGTGTAGTGAGTAGGTATCAAGCAGATCCTGGAGCGAATCACTGGACATCTGTGAAGAACATTCTCAAGTACTTGAGAAGGACTAAACAGATGTTCTTGGTGTATGGTAACGGTGAACTCCATGTGGAGTCCTTTACCGATTCGAGCTTCCAGAGTGATAAGGACGACTCTAAGTCGGTCTTGGGATTTGTCTTTACCCTCAACGGAGGGACGGTTTGCTAGAAGAGTTCCAAGCAAGAAACCGTGGCAGACTCGATGATGGAGGCTGAATACATCGCTGCCAACGATACTGCCAAAGAGGCTGTCTGGATGAAGAAGTTCATCAACGAACTTGGTGTGGCTCCGTCCATCGAGAATCCAATACCTTTGTATTGTGATAACAATGGAGCAGTGGCTTTGGCCAAGGAACCGAGCTCCCATCAGCGATCCAGGCATATTCAGAGGCGGTATCACCTGATCCGGGAGATAGTTGATCACCGAGAGATCGAGGTCAGGAGAGTTGACACGAAGAAAAACACGGCGGATCCACATACAAAGGCCATACCTCAGATACAATTTGAGAGACTCTTCGAGATGTTGGGTATGAGATACTACAACAACTGGCCTTAGTGCAAGTGGGAGATTGTTAGTTATGTGTATGCCCTAGAGGCCATTATCGTACATATGATGTATATTATAGTGGATGCTTGGACATATATAGAGAGGACTTTCTTGCTCAACATGATAGTATGCTTTCCGGTTGCTCTTTTTCTTAACATGTAGACTTGTATTGTGATACTGTCTTACTCTCACATGTTGATAAAGCCCTTAGTATGTGGACTTGACTACCAGGACTATTATGGAGATCATACCAGTGGGGTCAAGGGTAGTCCACAAGTACATCCTATAATTGTTCCTAGTCGAGGGTGTATCGAGACAGGGCATCGATATTCCATAGTAGACTAGCGTATACACTTCTTGACCCATATTATGGGTGATGGATGATCCCATATCCATTGGTGTTTGACATCAAAGATGATATATGGGTGCTCATTGGAACTTGGTACACTTAACGGACCCGCCGAGAACACCTAGTTGGTATTATACCTATCGTCAGATAGCAGTTCTCTGGTGACACTGGTACAAGTTAGTCTGTAGACCCGAGATCGTCATAGAGTCTTGTGTGATTCTCACTGTGCTTTGATTTCCACCTTACCACGTTCAAAAGAACGTGCAAAACGATGGCTTTTGGGTACAGTCCCGAATCACATGGAGGCAATGAGCGATAGGAGGGGATTCGTCTCTCCCAGTATTGGGGGTTGATGTTGCGCTATGCTCGATTAGCTATAACAGGAAGTCCCTGGCCAGGGCTGATGCAGAGATCTACTGGGAAGTGTTATCAGTAGTTTTTCGACCCGTTATAAGGCTCACATCAGCATGACTTCTCGTTTACTGGGGACTGACGTTTACCACCCCTAGACTGGATATACGACATATCAGACGAAGAGACCAGACTGTACGGTAATGTTACTGACATGCTTTACAGGAGTTTGAGCAGGCTTGCTTGTTGATCTTCTGATCACTCAATACCTAGGTAGCCATTACGTCCAGCTAGTACCGCTGACGGCTTGTGGGTGCCTTAGCAGGCCTCCTACGGCCCCTCCAACGCTAAGGATTAAAGTCCTCCTTAGAGGCAGCTCAGCAGCTACCCTGCTCGGCTATCCCTGGCCGGTAGCTTCCCTACTCGCAATGCCAGAGATCAAAGCCCTCGCAAAGAGGCAACCGCGCATCTTCACTGCCCGGTTATCCTTAGCAGGCCTCCTACGGCCCTTCCAATGCTAAGGATCAAAGTCCTCCTTAGAGGCAGCTCAGCAGCTACCCTACTCGGCTATCCCTGACTGGTAGCTTCCATACTCGCAACGCCAGGTGATTAGTCGAAAATATTGTATATTTTAGCCGGCAATTGCCTCATCATTTGCACTAATTTAGAAGTGTACGGTATTCATAATTCACATATTAGCAAATCGGTCGCAAAATATCAGATTACATGTATTAGACTCTTAAACCGACACTATAAAGGAAATTGACTGCATTGCATGGCATCGCAATATTTCTATATGTCGCAACCCGTGTTTTGAAGTCTGGGCAGGAAACTAGAAGCTCGCTCGAATTTACACCGCTCAAATATCGCCAACTCACTAACTTCAAATCTGGTATCAATCCAAAGGAGAAATCACAAATCAATATATCAGATAAAGCTCCAAATGGCATTACAAGACCACACCAGAGAGCCCAAGGCCCAAGCCCTATAAAGAGCCGCGGATTCGCGGCAGGAGCCTTCTTGCGCCGCGGATCCGCGGTGGGTCCAAGGAGTCAGCCTCTCAATTTTAGTGCAAAACTCCTGTCTCAGCTCCTACAGTTCAGAAATGTACTCCAAGTTCCAGAAGATTCCAGATATTTCTGCCAGATCAGCAAACAAGGGTTTCCAAGCCTAATTAAACCTTGCTTAAACCCTAAGCTAGCTCCTAACAAACTACCTTCTAGAAGACTCAACAAACTTTTGGAGGGAACTACCATTTCAAACCTAAACCTAGGGTTTGGGAAGTCTATAAATAGAAGCCTAGACCTAGGGTGAAATAATAAGGTGGAAAGAGATAGAATCAAACCATTTTGTGATTCATTTTAGTTCATTTTTAGCCAATCTCCTTCTTCATCTCCTTCCTCCACAAGTCTAGTGAGAGGGCTTGTGTGAAACCCTAATTCCAATCAAAATTAAGATCCCGAGTACCCATTAAGCAAGAAGCCCTACAACCTTTAGGAGCGGAGCCGATCTTCAACGGAGCAAGCGATCCGAGCCGATCCACGACTCACGAAGCCGAGCAACGCCCGATCAACAATCTAGATTCTTCCTCTTGTAGTTCTTGAAGCGAATGTAATCAAAATTGTTGAGATAAATAAAGGTGATATTCGTTTATCTTGTTTTCTTTAAATTCTGCATCATGATATCTTTACAATTTGTAAATATTTTCTGTGTGGTGATGTGTGAATAAAACTCCGCTCGTCGAGGAGTCGAGACGGTCAATAGAATGATGATGTAACATAGCTTTAATCGATTCTTGATTCCTACGATGTTTTGTAAACCCTAGCAAGTTCAAGAACCGACAACCCATTTCGTTACGATGCTTTCTTGAATGATATCGCTCGAAATTGGGAAGTTAGGATCGTTTCTTGAAATTGCTAGAGGCTAGAATGTGAATGATATCGACAAAAGAACAAGGGATAAGATAAAACCCTAGTTTCACAAGAAAGCCCAAACTCTCGTCGATTCTCATCAATCTAGTATCAATCCTTCGAAGGACAAGAACACGAAATCTTTAGATTACATCACGTCTATAGATCCGATCGATTCCTACGAGCCTCTTTTAGATTCTTGACTGTTGATTGGAAATATCCTCGATATACCGATTCTTGATTGTTTATCATTTTCTTGATTCTTGAATAGAATAGTGACACTTGAAAATCAAAATTCTTGAATCATGTTTTCGTTTATCTAAGCTTAACTTTTCAATTCAAGCATATCATAATACAAACGAATCGTGCAATCCCTGTTGACGATCCGCACTCACTCATGAACTACAATTGACACCGTAGTTTGATTGCGGTCAAAATATTTTTTGGTTGTGAAGTTCTTTATAAATTTTCTGAATACCGACACAAGAAACAGTTTCAATCAAATGGTGCCGTTTTAGGGGACCTTTTGAATTGATTCATACTACACAACGGAAAAACGATCAATCAAAATGGCGCCGTTGCCGGGGATCGCGCGCTAATTCGTTTTCATTTTATAGTTTGAATTGAAAGAATTATTCCATTGTTATTTTGAGATCAAAATTCGTGCAAACTCTAAACAATTTGTTGTGTTTCATTGCAAGGAGATCTGGAGCTTGCTGGAAATTAACAAAAAATTTTGGAAAATTCCAGAGAGCTGTAGTTATCAACAGAAGCTCCCTGAAAAATTTTGGTACAGTGTTCCCACCATCCAACCGCGGAAGCGCGGTGGGAGTCGACATTCACGGCGGAACCGCGGCCTCTTAGGGGTTCTCTGCAAAATTTTTCTTTCAGGTACTTTCTTGACTTCTCCTCTCTCCTCTTTTTAGCTCCAACTAATACTTTGCTGCAGGATTCTTTGCAAATAATCGCAGCTCGCAAATTTCAAAAGTTAAATTTGTGCGTGTTTTTTGATTCTTGGTTGTTTGCATATTAATACGGATATTAAGGGGCACGGCCAAATCCATATTAGGTGGGGATTTCATTACCCTTCCTAGGCCCCGAAAACCACAAAACTTGCATCCATATTGACCCACATTAACTAAAAGAAATCTAGAGATGACTCTAAGGACTGTCGCGCTCAATTAGGACAGAAGAGGGCCGTGGGTAATTCATTGCTTATCCGCGTTTTCTTGTGGTGCCCAAGGCGAGTGTGTCTAAGGCTAGTGGTTTTTAATTAGGCCCACTACTTACGTACTAGAGTACCTTCCCACTTACCTGGCACTCATCCGGCCACAGGGGGATAAAGAGGCAGTGGAGGATTCTATCCCGCGACTTGTCTTTTGGCAGTTAGGAGCGGTCTAGAGCCGGACCTAGGTGACCACTAGATTCTAGGGTTGGAGTTCTGCATTTGTTGTGTTGCATCATTTTTTCAAAAATCCGTCCCTTTTTCAAAAGCAAACACTGCATTCATTTACCCCTAATTATAAGCCAACGCTGCCACTTGTACTAACCCTTTTTAGTACAAGATAGGCTGGACACGGGATTCTAGTGCCCGTTTAGTCCGCGTACCCTTTATCGACTCCGAAGTCGATATTTCTCCATATACCTTTCCTTTACTTACTACCACACCCACACTGATGGATCCACCTCCATCCAACTTCTTTAACCCTAATCTGCCGCCGTCCGTTGGTGCACAGAATCCACCCCGCATCTCTCTCCAGGAGAGGTGCTATCCACTTAGAGGTCCTCTTTCGACCTGCTTATCCACACCACCAGCCAATGGGGATAACTTTGAGATTAAACCCCAGTATATCAATCTTTTACCCAAATTCCACGGACTCGAGACTGAGGACGCTTACGTTTTCATTACCAAATTCGAAAACGTATGTGCAATGATGGGTACGTCATAACTTTCTGTGGATGCGATGCGTCTACGACTTCTTCCATTTACATTGTGCGATATAGCCGAGAAGTGGCTATACAACACTACCGCACATTCTATTACGAATTGGGAAGAATTCGTCGCTGCATTCCTTAAGAAATTTTACCCAATACAAAAGACAGCTCGAATCCGTAGCGAACTAAATCAATTTGCCCAGCTCCCTGCTGAACCATTTTCAAAATGCTTTGAACGTTTCAAGGATCTATTGGTTCAATGTCCTCATCACGGCATCCCGAGATGGGAGCTTTGCCGAATTATATATGAGGGCAGTAACCCTAACACTAAACAGAGCCTTGAAAACATGTGTCAAGGTACCTTCATGTCTAAGGATGATGGGGAAGCTTGGCGATATTTAGAAGAGTTCGCCGAAAAGTCCTTACAGTGGGAAAGTCCATCATTTAGGAGTGGCAATAACCAATCAGATGTTTCTATAGGAGTTAGAGCTGACATTTCAGCTATACACAAGAAACTCGAGACTATGGAAAACAAATTTTTAGCTGCCTCCCTTAATCAAATGTCACTTTCCAAAACTGTATGTGGCTGCTGTTCTGATCCGTCTCACTTGACGGAAGAATGTCCGTTTCAAGGTCGTGATCATACCAATGCCGCATTTCAAAGACCGAGAAACGATCCTCTTTCTTCCACATATAATCAAGGTTGGAGGAATCACCCTAATTTTGCTTGGAACCAATCAGACTCTCAAAACACGGTTCCAAACCAAAACAATTTCCAAAGGGTCCCTCCACCACAACAGCAGCCACAACTTCAATTGAGTCAGCACCCCTTTCAAGCACATAATTTTCAAAATCAGGTCAACACTCCTGCACTGTCTAGTCCTTTACAGTTGACCGGAACTGATAAATCCTCTTCTTTTGCACAATACATGAATTTGGTCTTAACAAATATCATGCAAGTTTCGGCTGAAATGAAGTCATCCGTCGATAAAATTGAGAAAAACTCTGCGTCCCAAAATGAGAGTATTAAATCGATAAAAGAAGAAATTGCACGATTAAAAGCCGAAATGAGTGCAAGAGAGAAAGGGAAACTTCCAGCTCAATCCTTACCCAATCCTGGTTATTCACATCATGTGAATGCAATCACCACGTTGAGATCTGGAAGAGTGCTTGACAATCATGTTGGGGAAGAAGTTGATGATACTGAAAATCATATCAACACCCCGGCTGAGACCTTTCCACACACACACACTTCTAATTCTGACCCCAGTTCTTCTACCCTACCACCTTCTTTCGAGCCTATTCTTCGTTTCCCAAAAGGCTCGCCACTACAGCCCACCTCTTTTACCCCTCCACGGACGATCCCCACTTCTATTTTGGGATCGGTTCCACACACACTTCCTTCTCCTATGATGGACCCAGCGCTTATTGCTAAAGCACCTTACCCTAATCGGTTAAGGGCTAACACACCAAGTCTACATATGGAGAAGATCACTGAGATGTTTAAACAGGTTAACATCAATATCCCTCTTCTAGCTGCTATCCAACAAGTCCCTGCATATGCGAAAGTTCTTAAAGACTTGTGCACTAGAAAGAGGAAGAAACAAATGCCCTAGAAGATATTCATGGCAAAGACTGTAGACACGGCTTTCCCCCAGCAATTACCGAGAAAACGTAAGGATCCTGGTTATCCTACGATTTCAATCTCTATCGGGGAGAAACACATCAACCGTGCTCTATTAGATCTTGGGGCAAGTGTTAACCTGCTTCCTTTCTCAGTTTATGAGCAGTTAGGGATCGGAGAGTTGAAACCATCTCCTTGCACTCTCCAGATGGCTGACCGATCAATCACCAAACCTAGGGGTGAACTAGAGGATGTGTTAATAAAAATCGGAGAATTTATATTCCCGGTAGATTTTATTGTAATTGATACACAGCCTGTAGCGAACTCACGGAATCAAATTCCGGTGATTTTAGGTCGCCCCTTTTTGGCCACTTCCAAATCTATCATCAATTGTCGTAACGGTTCTATGACCCTATCCTTCGGGAAAAGGACAATTGAGATGAACATTTACAAGTTAGGAAGTGTACCCTCTGAACCTACTGCTCAGGTCTGTTCTGTCGACTTAATGGATGTCGACAGCAGCGAATTTAATGATCCTCCTGATACTGATCTTGACTCTTTTCATACGTTATTGTTTAACCCAACTATGTATCATACACATACGGACTCTTCCACCAAGACGTCCGGGTCAACAACTAACACTGATTATGAACTAATTTTAGAGTCTGAAGATCACCCCGCACCTTGTAATGACATTATTCTTCGGGGTATAGATGAAACTTTTGAGGAGATCTTCGCTGATGAACTCGCATTTCTAAAAAGCACGGGTGTTGAGATGAATCATGTCCAAATCAATGAAATTGAACTTCCACCCCTTCTTCTGAAATGTAAAAAGAATGCGAGTAATCCATCACATACACTGCATCGTCTCTCCAAAATGAGACGCACACACTTTCTATTCCACCACTTAACCTTTCTCCACTTTTTCTTCCACCAACCAGAGCACTGCATGGATAAAAATTTTGAATGGTTGGTGTTGACCTTCGGTCTTTGCAAACCTTGGCATCGACCAATGATTTTTGACCCCCAATTGTGATTTTCAAAGCTTAACATTGCATAACTCAAGTTTGGGGGGGTATATTTTTTCTGGCTCTTGAAAAGAAAAGTTTTACAAAATTTTGAGCCAAAAATAAGTTTGAGGGAGATTCTTCACTTATATATTTTGCCCCCACTAATAAATTCCTCCCAAGCTTACAGGTTTTTCGAGATTTAGCAGAAGGCAACAGTGAGGACACTGTTGAAAACAAGTTTGGGGGAGGTTTGGGGGAATTTTCGCATCATTTGCATATCACTTTGCATAAGCACAAAACATTTTTTTGAAAACCTATAAAAATTTAAAAAATTTCAAAAGATAAAAATATTTTTGTATATAAATAAGATAATAAAAGATTAGTTAGTGAAAAATTACATCCATGAGATTAGAAAAATTTAAGAAAACCAAGAAAATTAGAAGTTTTCTTATACGAACTAGTAATAAGTAGTTATGAGCCGTTGTCCCAAGGGTTAGTAAGATGAAAGACGTCACTAATCTGAGGATAAAAATAAGTCTGAAAAATAGTTTCTATTCTGGAAGCCAAACATTTTGAACGTTGATACCCTGCTATTCGCACTTACACACGTCTTAAAGCCTGGGATAGTAGAGGATACCCTGAAATGCTCTTGTCTTAAAGCCAAAAGTATGAAGGAAATAAAGAAAAAAAATGAATAAAAAAAATATAAAGTGGTGGGAAAAATGGGCACTGGTTTTGTTATCACCGAGGGCAATAAAAAATATATAGCGAGGGTGCTTCTTCACCTAGTGCCCTAAGGCCAACTGGTCTGGGAGTCACTGCTATGCCTGAGGTGGTGCAAGACGAGGAAAATACACCAAGTAAGCAAGCACAGGAGTAATCGGTCGGTTAGTACCTCAAGAAGTATTAACGGTCGCATGAAAGTGTGTGAGCAAATTCGTCTAAATATTCATTAATAAAAAAGTACTGAGGCTGATGGGCAAGAGTATGATAGCTTGAATTGAATTCTCCGGGTGTAGGGATGTCTTTACACACACGCAGGGTTATATGATCGATGTTTGGAAGAAGGATAGGAATGAAGAATAAGACGATGTTTTATTGAGAGAGGACGTGATTTCTGACATTTTTTCATGACTATTAAGATAGGGCTCATGACAACCGAAAAGCTAGCTTAGTTGGAAACTCTAATTTTCAAAGTTTTTCTTTCACAATTCTTGTCTTTAAATGTAATATTCATGATCTTTCTTTTATTATTGGATTTTGTGGGTGCAATCCGCTGAAAACCCTCAGGAGACAACACTCCTCCTACTAGGGACACCTAGACGTTTAAAGGCTTGTTGCACGTGCTCAGTGCAATCGTGTTGCCTACGAAAGTGTGCTAGTTAGTTTTTCTCTTTCATTATTTTCTCCTTCTCTTTTTAATAAAACATTCGCTCGAGACGATCGAAATTAAGTTTGGGGGTATTTGATTAGTCGAAAATATTGTATATTTTAGCCGGCAATTGCCTCATCATTTGCACTAATTTAGAAGTGTACGGTATTCATAATTAACATATTAGCAAATCGGTCGCAAAATATCAGATTACATGTATTAGACTCTTAAACCGACACTATAAAGGAAATTGACTGCATTGCATGGCATCGCAATATTTCTATATGTCGCAACCCGTGTTTTGAAGTCTGTGCAGGAAACTAGAAGCTCGCTCGAATTTACACCGCTCAAATATACGCCAACTCACTAACTTCAAATCTGGTATCAATCCAAAGAAGAAATCATAAATCAATATATCAGATAAAGCTCCAAATGGCATTACAAGACCACACCAGAGAGCCCAAGGCCCAAGCCCTATAAAGAGCCGCGGATCCGCGGCAGGAGCCTGCTTGCGCCGCGGATCCGCGGTGGGTCCAAGGAGTCAGCCTCTCAATTTTAGTGCAAAACTCCTGTCTCAGCTCCTACAGTTCAGAAATGTACTCCAAGTTCCAGAAGATTCCAGATATTTCTGCCAGATCAGCAAACAAGGGTTTCCAAGCCTAATTAAACCTTGCTCAAACCCTAAGCTAGCTCCTAACAAACTACCTTCTAGAAGACTCAACAAACTTTTGGAGGGAACTACCATTTCAAACCTAAACCTAGGGTTTGGGAAGTCTATAAATAGAAGCCTAGACCTAGGGTGAAATAATAAGGTGGAGAGAGATAGAATCAAACCATTTTGTGATTCATTTTAGTTCATTTTTAGCCAATCTCCTTCTTCATCTCCTTCCTCCACAAGTCTAGTGAGAGGGCTTGTGTGAAACCCTAATTCCAATCAAAATCAAGATCCCGAGTACCCATTAAGCAAGAAGCCCTACAACCTTTAGGAGCGGAGCCGATCTTCAACGGAGCAAGCGATCCGAGCCGATCCACGACTCACGAAGCCGAGCAACGCCCGATCAACAATCTAGATTCTTTCTCTTGTAGTTCTTGAAGTGAATGTAATCAAAATTGTTGAGATAAATAAAGGTGATATTCGTTTATCTTGTTTTCTTTAAATTCTGCATCATGATATCTTTACAATTTGTAAATATTTTCTGTATGGTGATGTGTGAATAAAACTCCGCTCGTCGAGGAGTCGAGACGGTCAATAGAATGATGATGTAACATAGCTTTAATCGATTCTTGATTCCTACGATGTTTTGTAAACCCTAGCAAGTTCAAGAACCGACAACCCATTTCGTTACGATGCTTTCTTGAATGATATCGCTCGAAATTGGGGAGTTAGGATCGTTTCTTGAAATTGCTAGAGGCTAGAATGTGAATGATATCGACAAAAGAACAAGGGATAAGATGAAACCCTAGTTTCACAAGAAAGCCCTAACTCTCGTCGATTCTCATCAATCTAGTATCAATCCTTCGAAGGACCAGAACACGAAATCTTGAGATTACATCACGTCTATAGATCCGATCGATTCCTACGAGCCTCTTTTAGATTCTTGACTGTTGATTGGAAATATCCTCGATACACCGATTCTTGATTGTTTATCATTTTCTTGATTCTTGAATAGAATAGTGACACTTGAAAATCAAAATTCTTGAATCATGTTTTCGTTTATCTTAGCTTAACTTTTCAATTCAAGCATATCATAATACAAACGAATCGTGCAATCCCTGTGGACCATCCGCACTCACTCATGAACTACAATTGACACCGTAGTTTGATTGTGGTCAAAATATTTTTTGGTTGTGAAGTTCTTTATAAATTTTCTGAATACCGACACAAGAAACAGTTTCAATCAAATGGTGCCGTTTTAGGGGACCTTTTGAATTGATTCATACTACACAACGGAAAAACGATCAATCACCAGGGATCAAAAAGTCCTCCCAAAGGTAGTCGAGCCCGACCCTCGCTCGGCTATCCCCGGCTGATAGCTTCCTACCACAACCGAAAGGGATCAAAAGCCCTCTCATAGGCAGTCGAGCCCGACCTTCGCTCGGCTATCCTTCAGGACAAAAGCCATCGCCAAGAGGCACCGGGCAGTAACCCTGTCCGGCCAAGGTTCCTTGGTAGGCTTCTTACAGCCCCTCCCGCGCTAAGGACCAAAGTCCTCCTTTGAGGCGGTCGAGCCCGACCCTTGCTCGGCTATCCCCGGCTGGTAGCTTCCTACCACAACCGACAGGGATCAAAGTCCTCGCCAAGAGGCACTGGGCAGTAACCCTTCTCGGTCCCCGTCCTGAAGGATCAAAGCCCTCGCAAGAGGCAACCAAGCCCGACCCTTGCTCGGTCATCTCCGGTTAGTAGCTCCCTACCCATGACGCCAGGGATCAAAGACCTCGTAAGAGGCATCTGAGCGGCTACCCCGCTCGGTCATCCCAGGCTGGTAGTTTCCTACCATCGACGCCAGAGATCAAAGACCTCGCCAAGAGGCAACCGCGCAGCTTCACTGCCCGGTTATCCTTAGTAGGCTTCTTATAGCCCATCCCGTGCTAAGGATCAAACCCCTCCTCAGAGGCAGCCGAGCGGCTTCCCTGCTCGGCTATCCCAGGCCGGTAGCTTCCCTACTCGCAACGCCAGGGATCAAAGCCCTCGCCAAGAGGCAACCGCGCAGCTTCACTGCCCGGTTATCCTTAGCAGGCCTCCTACGGCCCCTCCAATGCTAAGAATCAAAGTCCTCCCTAGAGGCCACCGAGCGGCTACCCTGCTCGGCTATCCCTGGCCAGTAGCTTCCCTACACGCAACGCCAGGAATCAAAGCCCTCGCCAAGAGGCAACCGCGCAGCTTCACTGCCCGGTTACCCTTAGCAGGCCTCTTACGGCCCCTCCAACGCTAAGGATCAAAGTCCTCCCAGAGGCAGTCGAGCCCGACCCTTGCTCGGCTATCCCCGGTTGGTAGCTTCCTACCACAACCGACAGGGATTGAAGCCCTCGCCAAGATCAACCGAGCAACTCCCCTGTTCGGTCATCCCAGCAGGCATCCTCCTGCCCAACAGACGCTGCGGGTTTGTAGCCCTCATAACGAAGCCACTGAGCCCCTTTATGCTCGGCACAACTACGGCGGACATCTCTCTGCCCATCACATGCAGCGGATCCGAAGCCCCAACAAAAGACATCAGGTCTATCCAAGTCTGAGTGATCCCCCTCGACTTCGGGGCCATGGAGATGCCTCCTTCTCAGCAGCGCTTGGCACACTTGGCAAGTGATCGAAATCAACTCGACGAACGATCGCTCTACTTGTCGTTCCCACACTGGGCCGTATCCCATCAGACGCCGCAGGTCTACACACGTCGCGTCGGCCAACCGACGCTTGACATGCGGACCGTCGCTTCAGTGACAGGATGCACGAACCGGCGCACCTTCCTTAAATGCAGAGATCTCGCTCTGATTCGCTGGCAAAGAAGACAGCGGACAGCCCGGGAACGCGTCCAGGCGAAATCTTAGGAGGGAGCTCATCCCGGGCGGCCCAGCAGTCCACTCTTGAGCCGACCTGTCAGCTAGCCGGGACAAGAGTGGGGGGATAATGATGATGCTCTATATTGGCGATCTCCCAGATCAGAACACATGGCAGATGACGTGTCCCAAAGTTCAGAAGAAATGGCCCACAGAGGCCGACAACGCCACCCCTGTACCCGACCTGCAAGCGCAAGCCGGCTCTCCTCAGAGCCCCCTTCAAATTGGCCTCCTCGGCCTCTCAGCTCGCCCCGAGCTACCACAGGACCAAGATCCCTCGACCCTCCCGCTCGTTCCCGAGCTCTCCTGCCGAGGTCATCTTCCTCGGTCCCTCCGACCAACCAACTCCACCACTCACAGGCGTAACCGCCGCTCCGCAAATCTCGCCATATGCGCATTCTTCGTCGACAACATCCCACATTCCACGCCATCACGATCCCCATTAACGGGCGATCCGCTTATTACACGGGCGTGACGTCGGGAGCGTAACTGCCGGCGAGATTCTCACGCCTGCTATTGCATGCTGCCACCACTATATAAACCCCCATCACAGAGGGGTCAAGTAAGCTTTTTTCACGCTACTTAGTCGTTACTCTGCTCGGATCTTGCACTAACTTGATCGTCGGAGGGTCATCGGTGGTACCAAACCACCCCGGGACTTCCTTGCAGCTACTCGGCGCAAATTCCTCAAAACCACCAATCTTCTCAAAACCCATTGAGACCTGCACACAACAGAAGATCACCTCCCAGATCCACCGGGAGATCGACGGAAGACAACATTTGACGGAGACCTGAAAAGGACCTCCATCAACAATGTAAAATAACCAGCTTGAAATTTGAATAAATTGCGATTACAAAGTAAAAAAGGATTTAGCTGGTTTTTTCAGGGAGAATGCCTGAAAACAGTGTAACATTTTGGTGGTCCGGGTGATTTCTAGCAAATAAGTTAAATTGATGCAGAAAGACAATGAAGATAATGTTGCAAGTGTGCACTAAAACAATGCCATGTTTGGAGAAATTTCAAAGTCAGTTTAAATTTAGGCATGGTCCCTTGGTCCTTAAGATGAATGATGTCAAGAACTACAACTTTGTTCCATATTAAGTAGATTCTCCCTCTTATGTCATTTCTCAATGAGAAATACACATAAAACAAAAAAAAATACTAAAAGGAAAAAACACCCAAAATTAGCACACAAAAGGCCTATATAAACCCCTGCATTATGAATGAATAGAGCATCAAATACAAAGAAAAATGGATAAGGAAGTTAAAGTATTGAGGTTTTGGACAAGCCCTTTCAGTGGCAGAGTAGAGCTTGCTTTGGAGCTGAAGGGAATTCCCTATGATGTATTGGATGAAGATCTTCCAAACAAAAGCAACTTGCTTCTTGAGTCTAGTCCTATCTACAAAGAAGTTCTTGTTCTCATTCACAACAGAAATCCTGTAATAGGATCGATGACGATCGTCGAGTACATTGATGAGACATGGGGCGGGAACTCTATAGTGCCTAAGGATTCTTATGAGAAAGCCCGAGTGCGCTTTTTGGCACAATTCATCGATGAAAAGGTTAGATTCGTGCAATCACTTTAGGGATGTGTTTAGGTGTAAGCCTAGCTTGCCTCCAATATATGGGAGATAGATTTTGACTACTGTCGAGAGAATCGGATATCTTCTTTACTATTTAAAGCCCGTAAAAGAAAATAACTGTGACTAATAATAGGGAAGTCGTAAATGCCATTGCACTTTCTTCAGCTTTTAGAGAACACCAGTAAACCTTAAAAAATTTCATAAGAAAACTTTCAAAAAGTGGGCTAAAAATTACGTAAACGCCGTTGAAAATTGCGGTACATACCCGCCAGTGATGGTATTCGTGATTTCAAGATCTATGGTGCTCTATAAGAAAGTGATAAAGTTCAATGGTGTTTGATGTATTTTACCCTTAAAATATGTATTGTCAACACAAAAGTTATTACTAATTCATAATTGTGTTGCTAACTAGTGCATTCCTACACTGCGGAATTCGTTCTGGTGTGAAGGCGAGGCGCAGAAGAGTTACATGGAGCAGGCGAAGGAGTATTTGACAATTCTTGAAAAAGAGCTCAAGGATAAGAAATTTTTCGGAGGAGATTCAATCGGTTTATTAGACATTGCTGCAATTTACATTGCTCACTGGGTACAGGTATTCCAAGATGTGGCAGAAGTGAATGTGTTCAATAAAATTGATTTTCCCGTATTATGGAAATGGTCTCAAGAGGTGGAAGACACCGATGCTGCAAAGAAAAGCTTGCCAACAAGAGAACAGCTTGTCGCATTTTTCCAACCTCGCAAAGCCTACATGAAGATAGCATATGTCAAGCCTGGGGTTTGATTATATAGTTATGTTGTATCAATAAGGGGTCGTTGAGGATGAGAGGAATAAATGATTTATGCCTTTTTCTCTGTTTTGCCGAAGTGTGTCGATCAATTACTTGTATGAACTAGGTTGAGGTGCAGTTATCATGAACGAGATGTTATCATTTGTAAGAGGTTACAATTACTATCTGATATAAGCATTGGCATGCTGTTCCATACCTGCACTAGAATTCATGAGAATTTCTTGTTAAACTATTTTGTAACCAAACTTTTGGTGTTCTTTTCACCATTACTTTGAGAGGGGGGATAAGAATATATGTATTCCTAACATATTCTTCTCTCTGTGTGTGTCTGGGTGTGTGGTGTTGTGTGTGCGCACGTGTATGTGCATGTGTGTAACATCCTAGCCCGATCGTACGGTTTTTTATTCTTTTTGGATGTATTGGTTTTTATTTATTTATTTATTTATTTATTTATTTATTTATTTATTATTATTATTATTATTATTATTATTATTATTATTATTATTATTAACTTGGAGTTTAATACTTTTAATTAAGATATATACATATAATTATGGGTTTTCAAGTTTGTTAAATAGGTATATTATTAGTATTTAAATATTTATTTGTCTAACACTATTTTGTAACCATATTTATATTTTAGTATTATAGTTTACCAAAAGATATTTTTGTTTCATATTTCTTTAAACAATACACACACAAGATTTTACACCTTTTTAAATCCTATTTATAAGATATTTTGTCTAACGATATTTATTTAGTTAAAATATTTAGTTTTGAAAAATTAAGAGAATCCCTGTTAAATTTTTTAACCATATAAATATTTTTCTAAACTAACAACTTAATTTTCTCTCTCCAATCAGTATATATATCTCCCCGGATCTCTTCTCTCTCATCTGATAACTCTCTTTTTTTAAAACAAATACTATTTTTTTCTCTCTCCAATCAATTATCTCTCCCCAAACAAATATCTCTCTCTCAAAAATATTCATATAATATCTCTCATTAATAATTTTATATATATATATACACACACACACACACAAAACACCCATTTCTCTTTTCTAATCTCTCTCTCTCCAATCACACTTCTCTCTTTGTTTCTTTTTCGCAGAATATTTCTCTCCAATCTTGATTACTCGGCCGATCTCTCTATCTCCATATATTCGTTCCCCTCTGATAGTGCTCGATATTGGCGATCCACAAGATCATGACACGTGGCAGGTGACGTGCCCTAGAACTCAGAAGAAGGGGCCCACGGGGGCCAACCAAGCCACCATGTACCCGACCTGCAAGCACAAGCTGGCCCTCCTCATGGCCCCCTGCAGATTGGCCTCTTCGGCCCCGTGGCTCGCGCCGAGCTGTCACAGGGCCAGGACTCCTCGGTCTCCTCGCTCGTCCTGAGCTCCAGTCCGAGGTCGTCTTCCTCGGCCCTCCGACCGAGGTCGTCGCTCACAGGAGTAACCGCCGCTCCGCGAATCTCATCATGCGTTGATTCTACGCCAGCAGCATTCCACGTTCCACGCCATCAATCCTCATTAATAGGCGATCCTCTTTCTACGCGGGCATGACGTCGGGGGGCGTAACTGCCGGCAAGATTCTCGCACCCGCTGCTGCGTGCTCCATCGCTATATGAACCCCCATCACAGAGGGGTCAAGTAAGCCATCTTTTACTCTTTTAAGCCATTGCTCTGCTCGGATCTCATCACTAACTTGAGCGTCGGAGGGTCCTTGGTGGTACCAAACCACCCCGGGACTTCTTTGTAGGTACTCGGCACCAACTCCCTCACTTCTTCTCTTCCTCCAAAAACCCATTGAGACCCACATGCAACAGAGGATAATCAACTAAGTCCACCGCGAGATCAACGGAAGACAACATCTGACGGAGGCCTGAAAAGGAGCTCCATCAGTTGGCGCCGTCTGTGGAAAACACAACTCCACAAAAACATAAGTTGGCATTCCGATCTCCGCCCACATGACAACCGATTCCCCTAAAGATCTAAACGCCCGCTGTCGCCTCCCTCGCAACGGAGACGCGGGCGAACCCTCGCCTAAGGTCATCAGCCTCCCCGCTGGCTGCAGTCTCACAAGCTCCGGCGACCGCCCGAGCAAAAGGGCTAGGGGCCGAGAGCCCATCACCTTTGGCGATAAGGATCTCGACGGCATATCTGTGCCCCATAGCGACCCGCTGGTGATCGTAGCACAAATTCACCGATACGAGGTCCACCGAATACTCATCGATTCGGGCAGCTCGGCGGACATCCTCTTCCACGACTACTTTTTGCGTATAGGGCTTGCCCCAGCAGACTTGAGACCGACCTCCCACGTCCTCTCGGGGTTCACCAACCACTCCATCCCGGCACAAGGGCTGGTCACCCTACAGTTCACGATCGGGGAGCCCGGCCGCACGCGCACACTGCCTGTGGACTTCATCGTGGTGAGGGTCCCATCGGCCTACAACGTTCTCCTCGGCCTGCCGACGCTGAACTCCCTCCAAGCCCAGATCTCTACATACCACCTGGCGATAAAATTCCCCCTCGATCAGGGTGGGGTAGGTCGGGCATACGGGAGCCAGCGGGTCGCGAAGATAGGCCTGACAGAGGCATCTTCCCCCGAGCAGCACGCTGGTAGCGCCGATGCATGCGGCGACATTAACCCTGGACACCCGGGACGAGCGGAAAGAGGTCCGTGGAGCACCGGTCGAACCTCTGACCGAGGTGCCCTTATCGAAAGGCGACCAAGGAAAGACCGTCCAGGTCGGGTCACTCCTGACGAGAATTCAGCGGGATAACCTGATCGAGTTCCTTAGAAGCAACTCCGACATCTCGCCTGGGCACCGGCCAACATGCCTGGGGTCGACCCCAAAATCAGCTCCCACAAGCTCGGAGTTGATCCTACGGCCTGACCCGTCAGGCAGAAGAAAAGAAGCTTCGCCTCGGTCAAACAGAAGGCTATCAAAGAGGAAGTTGACCGGCTCCTCGCCGCCAACTTCATCAGGAATGTGCCCTACTCGGAGTGGCTGGCAAACGTGGTTCTGGTCAAGAAGTCGAGTGGGAAGTGGCGTATGTGCGTCGACTTCACCGACCTCAACAAGGCCTGCCCCAAGGACAACTTCCCGCTCCCCCGCATAGACCAGCTCGTCGACAGCTCGGCCGGACACGAGCTTCTGAGCTTCATGGACGCTTTCTCCGGCTATAACCAAATCCGCATGAATCCTGAAGACGAAAATATGACCGCATTCACAGCGGACCGGGGAGTGTACTGCTATAGGGTGATGTCCTTCGGCCTCAAGAATGTTGGGGCCATATACCAAAGGCTGGTCAATCGCATGTTCAAGCCACAGATCGGCAGGAACATGGAAGTCTACGTTGACGACATGCTCGTCAAGTCCGTCTTGTCGGCTGACCATGCCAAGGACCTGGGCGAGGCATTTGGAGTGCTCCGCAAATTTAACATGAAGCTGAACCCCGCCAAGTGCGCATTCGGAGTCACCGGAGAGAAATTCCTCGGGTTCATGGCCACTCACCGTGGAATCGAAGCTAACCCAGATAAGATCGACGCCATCCTGAGCATGGCCGCACCCAAGACCAACGTCGAGATCATGCGGCTCACAGGGCGAGTCGCCGCTCTGAGCCGTTTCATGTCCAGGTCGGGGGAGAAGTGCCTCCCGTTCTTCAAAGCGCTGAGGAAAATTCCGAAGTTCGAGTGGTCGGAGGATTGCCAGTTCGCCTTCGACCAATTGAAGAAGCACCTCGCAACACCGCCCCTGCTGACCCGGCCAGCAGAAGGGGACGAGCTGTCGCTGTACCTGGTAGTATCCGACCAAGCAGCGGACTCGGTGCTCGTCTGAGAGGCCGAGGGAGTACAGAAGCCGGCGTACTATGTGAGCCATGTGTTCAAGGACGCGGAGACGAGGTACCCCGCCATAAAGAAGATTGTCCTGGCCCTCGTGGTAACCTCGCGGAAACTGCGGCACTACTTCCAAGCACACACCATCATCGTCCTCACTGAGCGCCCGTTGGGGGCTATCCTGGCATCACCGGAATCCTCAGGCCGTCTAGAGAAATGGAGATGGGAGCTATCTCAATTCGACTTAAGGTATCGCCTGAGGCAGGCCATCAAGGCGCAGGCCCTGGCCGATTTCATCATTGAATGCATTATCCCTAGCAGGAAGCCGGATTCCACGCCGCCCCTCACATCCCGGCATCCCGTCCAGGAAGGCCCTAGCTCAGCTCCGGAGTGGATCATCTACGTCGACGGGTCTTCTACCGAGGAAGACTGCGGTGCCGGTCTCATCATCCGGGGCCCAAATGAAGCTGAGATGGAGTATTCCTTGAGGCTCGGTTTCAAAGAGTCGAACAACGCGGCAGAATAAGACTACGCATGGCCGTTGGGCTGGGGCTGAAGATTATTCGAATCCGCAGTGACTCGGCCATAGTTGTCGACCAAGTGACTGGCCGCTTCGAGGCTTGAGAGCCTCTAATGATGAAGTACCTGGACAAAGTGAGGAAGCTCCGAAAAAACTTCGACAAGTCCAGGTAGAACAAATACCCAGGCAACTGAATGCTCAAGCAGACGCCCTGAGCAAGCTGGCTTCGTCGTACTCGGCCAACAATAGGCGGTCAATACTCTTCGAAACCTTGACCCGACCCAGCATGGGAGACGAGGCGGCGACACTCCACGTGTATACGGCGCAGTAGAACGACCAGGATTGGAGGAAGCCCCTCGTGGAATTCCTGAAGGACGGCATGCTCCCGAAGGACAGGGCGGCCGCCCGCCGCCTCCGGGCCTAAGCCACCCACTTTTTCTGGAGCAACGGGAACCTCTACAAGAAGGCCTTCACCCAGCCCCTGCTCCGGTGCGTTGACTCCCACGAAGCCGACTACGTCCTGCAGGAAATCCATGAAGAGGTGGGCGGCGCACACCAGGGGGATCAAAACTTGATCCAAAAGGCACTATTCCAAGGGTACTACTGGCCCACCATGCACGAGGACGCCCTGAAGCTGGTCAGGAGGTGCAAGAGCTGCCAACTCTACGGCAGTATTCCCTGCCTCCCGGCTACCGAGCTAACTGCCCTGACGTCCCCGTGGCCATTCGCCCAGTGGGGATTGGATATGATCGGCCAGTTCCCTACCGGAACTGGCGGGCATAAATACGTCCTCGTCGCGGTGGACTACTTCACCAAGTGGATCGAGGCCGTCCCCATCAGGAAACCGGACGCCGCCACAACCATCAAGTTCCTGCAAAACAACCTGATACTCCGTTTCGGAATCCTGAGGTGCATCATCACCAACCATGGGACGAACTTCGAGAACGAGAAAGTAAGGGACTTCTGCAAAGAATACCATATCCTCATGAAGATCGCCGTGGTCGCGCATCCCCAATGTAACGGGCAGGCCGAGGTCGCTAACCAAGACGTCCTCCGGGGTCTCTGAACCCGCCTGGAAGGGAGACAAGGCAGTTGGGTCGAAGAGCTACCCCGGGTCTTGTGGGCCCTGCGCACGTCAAAAAAGACTCCCACCGGGGAGACCCCTTTCAGCCTCTGCTACGGGACCGAAGCGATGGTCCCAGCGGAGATCGGGCTACCCAGTTACCGGGTCGAGCATTTCGACGATGACGCAAACACCATAGCACTACGAACCAACCTCGACATACTGTTGGAGAAAAGGGATCGAGCCCATATCAGAGCCGCCGCCTATCAACAGCAGACGGCCCGATACTACAATGCCCGGGTGAAACACCGCTCCTTCAAGACCAGGGACCTAGTCCTACGGCAGAACGAATTCATCGACCAAGGCAGGCTTCACAAGTTCTCCCCAAAGTGGGAAGGTCATTTCCTCGTCTCTGAAGCGCTCCCCCGCGGAGCCTACCGCCTACAGGATGCGGACGGACGGAAGCTCCCGCGGCCCTACAACGCCGAAAAACTCAAGCTATACCAATGAGGTCAAAGCTAGCGAAGTGTCACACCGTAGCCACCTCTCGAGATTTCCCTTTAACAAGATGGTGTAAAGCGTTATCTAAAATTCCTACCCATCCGAATAAAGAAACGTCGAATCTTTTTCCCCCGATAAAGTTCCTCCTTTAAGAAGAAAAAGCCCTCGCCGCGAAGCGGCCGAGCAACCCACGAGCCCTCGCCATGGGGGCGGTCGAGCCCGAGGATCCCTCACTCGGCAATCCCCTGCGGGCAGCTTCCCTGCCGCAACGCCGGAGATCAAAAAGCCCTCCCAGAGTCAATCGAGCCTGAGGTTCCCTCGCTCGGCTATCCCCTGCGGGAAGCTTCCCTGCCGCAACGCCGGGGATCAAAAAGCCCTCCCAGAGGCAGTCGAGCCTGAGGCTCCCTCGCTAGGCTATCCTTCAGGACAAAAGCCCTCACCAAGAGGCACCGGGCAGTAACCCTGCCCGGCCAAGGGTCCTTGGTAGGCTTCTACAGCCCCTCCCGCGCTAAGGACCAAAGTCCTCCCAGAGGCGGTCGAGTCCTTGCTCGGCTATCCCCGGCCGGTAGCTTCCTACCACAACCGACAGGGATCAAAGTCCTCGCCAAGAGGCACTAGGCGGTAACCCTACTCGGTCCACATCCTGAAGGATCAAAGCCCTCGCAATAGGCAACCGAGCAGCTACCCTGCTCGGTCTACTCCGGCTGGTAGCTCCCTACCCTCGATGCCAGGGATCAAAGGCCCTCACAAGAGGCACCAGAGCGGCTACCCCGCTCATTCATCCCAGGCTGGTAGTTGCCTACCCACGACGCCAGAGGTCAAAGCCCTCGCCAAGAGGCAACCGCGCAGCTTTACTGCCCGGTCATTCTTAATGGCCTTCCGCAGCCCTTCCGGCGCTAAGGCCCAAAGTCCTCCCAGAAGCGGTCGAGCCCTTGCTCGGCTATCCCCGGCTGGTAGCTTCCTACCATAACTGACAGGGATCAAAGCCCTCATAAGAGGAAACCAAACAGCCATCATGCTCGGTCAAGCTCAACTGGTAGCTCCCTACCCCAACGGCAGCGATCGGTAAGACCGCGCAAGAAGCACCTACACAACTACCCTGCCCAACCCTCCACATCTGGTAATCGATGCTCAAAGGTGCCCTGTGGCGAGCAGAGGATCCAAGACACCCGGGAGGGACGTCAGGTTCATCCAAGTCTGAACGATCTCCCATCGACCTCAGGGGCCATGAGGATACCTCCGCGGCAGCGCTTGACATACTCGCCGGCTAGTGATTGAAGACAACTCGACAGGAGATCGCCAGACAAATGGCCAACCTGACACGAAAACACGACAATACAAGCAAAGATATTCTACGAACATCCTTCACACACAGAAGATGAAATGCAAACCAACGAAACACAAATTTTTCTCTTATCACCAAAGCAAAGTTGTTACAAAGGGTAGTCTAGGCCTCCCCTGCCCTACAAACTACCCGGAGGTTTACTCCGGTCCCTTCATCGCTGGCATCTCGGCCCACCGAGGGCTCTACCGCCGGAGATCTTTCCGCCCAGGGCGCGCCCTGCTCCCCTCTCCATCTCCCACCGGAGGCCTTGCCACTGGAAGCGGAGCCCGAGTGCGGAGCTCACCATCATCGAACTCAGGAAGCCGTTCCTTCACGGCGTCCAGGGCAATGTTCCATGCGACTGCAGAATACTCCCCGAGCTCGGCATAAAACCGGTCCGACATCTTATAATCGGCCATAGCTTTCTTAGCCCGAACCTCGGCAACCCGGGCCACCATAAGGGCCGCCTCGGCATCTCTTCTGCTAGCATCCCTCTCTTTTTCCAGGGCCGTGAAGCGTTCGTCCATGTCTGCCAGCTTCCTATCGGCAACCCGGAGAGACGCATTCAGACGGCGGAGGGCACCCCGAGTCGCCGAGTTGGCATGTTCCGCAGCATCCGCCCAGCCCACCACAACGTCAGCCCTTGCCCTCTCCTGGCGCAGGTCGTGTTGCAAAATCTCGACCTCCGAAGGGAACGCCTCCACTGGCCTCGGAGCGTGGAATGCCCCCTCGGCCTCCATGCGAGTGGTAAGGGCGCAGTGTTGAAGAACCTGACGGAAAGCCGATGAGAAACCAGGAGGCCTCCGTGCCAAGGGAAGGTGTACCAAGACAAATACACGTAAAGGGATTCATACCTGGACCGCCCCCTGGGCCATGGCCTCCAATTGATCCCTCAAGGAGCCATACGGGAGCTTTCCCCCAGCCGACTCCTCCATCCTGGCGAGCAGGCCAACGGCGATAGAAAGTCCAGACGGAACCGTGAAGACGGCACCCCCCTCCCGCATGGGAATTCCCTCACGGACCCTCGACGACGGTGCGTGAGAAACCGTCCTCTTCCTCTTGAGAAGGGGCCTGCCCTCGCCCTTCCCTCTGTCCCCCGTCTGGGACTCGGGTAACTGTGGGCGACTCTGGCCGCTACCGAAGAAACCGCCAGATGCCGTCGACGAAGCGGACGGCCCTACCGTCGGCAGAGAATCCGGCGCAGGGCACGAGCTAGCCGGGGGCTCGGCCACGCTGCTAGCTTCATTCTGGCGTGGGTCGCCCGAAGAGTGGGAGTGAACCATGTATTCTAAAGGAAGAAGAACGTCGAACAGCGGCGATGCAAGGAAGTCAGATGTTGAAAGATTGGGGGGCCCTAAGGCAGACCCCGCCCCCGTTTTATCACTGCGTACGGCCGCATCCAACGGCGCCCGTTATCTCCCGCCGAAACGACTCCTCGCGCCCAGCGGCTCCGATCGCTCCACGTGTCGGTCCTGCCCTGAACCGCGTCCTATCGGACGCCATAGGCCCGCATACGTCGTGCCGGCCAATCGCCACTTGACACGTGGACCATTGGTTTAGTTACAGAGTGCACGAACTGGCACACCCTCTTTAAGATGCCGAGATCTCGCCTTGATTCGCAAGAGGGAGAGACAACCGACGGCCCGAGGACTCGTCCCGACAAAACCCCAGAAGGGATCTCACCTCAGGAGGCCCAGCAGTCCACTCCTAACTCGACCCGCTAGCTGTTCGGGACATGTGTGGAGGGCTAATGATAGTGCTCGATATTGGCGATCCCCAAGATCATGACACGTGGCAGGTGAAGTGCCCTAGAACTCAGAAGAAGGGGGCCAACCAAGCCACCCTGTACCCGACCTGCAAGCACAAGCTGGCCCTCCTCATGGCCCCCTGCAGATTGGCCTCCTCGGCCCCGTGGCTCGCGACGGTCTGTCACAGGGCCAGGACTCCTCGGTCTCCTCGCTCGTCCCGAGCTCCAGTCCGAGGCCGTCTTCCTCGGCCCTCCGACTGAGATCGTCGCTCACAGGCGTAACCGCCGCTCCGCGAATCTCGCCATGCGCTGATTCTACGCCAGCAACATCCCACGTTCCACGCCATCAATCCTCATTAATGGGCGATCCGCTTTCTACGCGGGCGTGACGTCGAGGGGCGTAACTGCCGGCGAGATTCTCGCGCCCACTGCTACATGCTCCACCGCTATATGAACCCCCATCACAGAGGGGTCAAGTAAGCCATCTTTTACTCTTTTAAGCCGTTACTCTGCTCGGATCTCATCACTAACTTGAGCGTCGGAAGGTCCTTGGTGGTACCAAACCACCCCGGGACTTCTTTGCAGGTACCCGGCACCAACTCCCTCACTTCACCTCTTCCTCCAAAACTCCATTGAGACCCACACGCAATGGAGGATAATCAACTAAGTCCACCGCGATATCAACGGAAGACAGCATCTGACGGAGGCCTAAAAAGGAGCTCCATCACCTTCTCTCTAATTAATATTTTAATCCTAACAAATCTTTCTTTCTCAGATTTTTCTCAAGCTCTCTCTTTAATATATATATATATATATATATATATATATATATATATATATATATATATATATATATATATAACATTCCCCTCCCATCATAATCCCTTCTCTCATCTTCTTCCTTTAACCCAACCGAGCCCTAGCCTCCTCAACCCTCTCACCGACGAGAACTTCATCACCCATAACCGAGCATCCTCAACCCAACCTCGACTGCACCCATCTCTTCACCGCCGACACAAGTACCATACCCAACCGAAACCCATGGCCTCATCTCCCTCATCTTCAAACCGCCGGCAAACCCTCACCCTTGCCGCCTTCTCCACCTAACCGAGCACCCAAGAAGCCTAGCCAAACATCGCCTCTCTCTAGCACCAGGGCTGAGACCCCCGACGCCGACTACAACCACCATCACCGAGCGCACCCACTACCATCAGCCACCGACCCAGAAGCTTCACCGTGTCACCTCGCTTTCATCTGGCAGCCGCCGTATTATTCCTCCCTTCAAACCCTAGCATCGCCAAGAATTCATCGCAGCCGACCCTAGCCGAGATCCATCTTTAGCCGAGCAATCAAACTTGGTTGTGATCCATGTCGTCGTGTTTATTCATCTCGAGAAAAGTACTCTTGCTTTCTATTTTAGTTGCTACGGTATCGGTAAATATTTAAGTATACTATTAACCTTATAGTGTTTAAGTGGAAATAATAATAATAGGTAATTTCTTTAAAATACCATATAATTCTTGTATTCATAATGAGTACCCTAGGATCCTAAAACACTCATTAATAAAATTACCCCGTTAAACTATGTTCAGATTCAATGATAATTCCAGATATTAAAATGGAGATGCTTGCATCCCCATATAGATACTTGTACACATTATAAACACCATATATCATATTGGACACATACATAATATACATTAACGAATCATACTGCACTATAATAATGTAATCACATAGATTCTTGTTGCACTATTGATTAGCTGTAATTACATCTTAGGTCCACTTATGTGACAATGTCGTGATCAAAATGAGATTAATAATCAAACCATATCTTAATTAAACAATACTTATGTTTATCATGCATGTGATGAAAACCCTAGTATAGCGCACCCATTAATCAACATCTTAAAGAACTATATTTAAATTAATTATGAGTTTGATGACAATTACTTGTTTATTGTTATTGGTAAGACCACAATATTACCTGTTAATAATACTATGCATGAGAACTCTTTTCATGTTTTATACATATTCGAGATTTATGTCACTTTGCATACAATACCCTGCTTGACATGACATACCGGTTCACCATTACTGATTGTTTACCTAAAACAAGATCGCTAATTAGAATGTTGAATTACATACCATGACACCATTTATTCATGTTCACAAGTTTCTATTCCATACCGTTAACATGATATTACAAGTTCCAGTCCAGTCAGCATTTTATTTAGTGGTCGAGTCCGCTTCTATATTAGCTATAGATACGCGAGATGTCGGGATAGTTTGAGTGTGCGTTCATTCAATGGGATCTCAGGAGTCCCATTGCCAGAAGCTCGTACCGGGCTATATCGGTCACTTATTCATACAGCTCGTACCGGTCTATATCGGTCATTGGAGCTCGTACGAGGCTATATCAGTCATATGTTCATTAGATGGTACCGGGTTTTAAATGGTCATATGTTACTATTGCCAGTATCGGGCTTTATACGATCACTTCATTTCACAGTTGGGCTCGTATTTCTTTACTCCTAGGGTCCTACCCTTGGGTTAGGAATACTCCTGCAGAGGTTGACGTACACACTCGAACTCACGATAGGATAGATTACCCTTTTAATGACCAAATCGGATATGACTCAATCGATTTGACCTGTTTATATGCTTGCTTCATAATACTGCCTTATCTATATATACATATACACACAGGCTTCTATGCACTCACATATTCATTCTATTACACACATACATATACTATTACGATTGAGTATTTGTTGGAATATTCTGACATCCCTGGGACTTTCTATCTCAGGTTTAGAGACTGATTCATAGGTAAAGCAGGATCAGAGTAACTATTATGAGTTTGCCAAAGATCGATAGTATTTGTAGGTTATTTTATTTTATTTCAGTTGCTATTAGAATGTGCATCCTCGCGGGACGTTAGGAATGATATATCTTTATTTTGGATCATGTATATCGTTTATCTTCCATGGATATTTTATTGGATCTATCATCTTGTGATTTCATTTTTTGATATTACTCTCTATTCTTGCAGCATAATATTAGTATTATATTTGGGAAATTATCGTGAAGGTTTAGCTAGAGCTTTAAGTGTGACTATAACAAGGCGATTTTCCCCTTACCTAGGAGGACTAACGATTTCAATCCATATTTCAATATTATGGGAATTGGGGCATTACAAGTTGGTATTAGAGCCGTGAAGGTAGACTTAGTTCCACCGACCTTTTAGGTTAAAATTATGTGTCTAGGTTTCCCTCAGTATGTCATGCTGCATATTTATTTGACTCGACTACTAACCATACCGCGGTACATGGGTACAATAACGTAATTCTATCTAAGTCGCATGCATTCTGTTTAAGTAACTTAGAGTTCTACCTTTAATTCGTTTTCATTGATTTAATTTTGTTGTACCACTTAGTTCCCTTTCCGTTCAGTTACTCGCAAATTTATATCTTATTTTAATTCTGGGGCCACCTATACATTCCTTCATGTCTACTACCTTCGCCACTACACATCATATGCCACGGAACTTTGACACGAGACCAGGAAGTACGTCTTTGTATTAGATGATTTGGTTAGGTACCTTCCTTGCACACTTTGTTTGTTAAGCCAAGACCGTGACTCTTCGTATCTACATTTATTTCCTTGATCCTTGATTTTTCTCACCTGCCTATCTTCCTTGATCCATGTGTTTAGTTTACAATCTTGTATTTTCGTTCTTTTAATTTTGAGAATGAAATTTCTTGTAAGGTGGATAGTATGTAACACCCTAGCCTGATCGTACGATTTTTTATTCTTTTTGGATGTATTGGGTTTTGTTTTATTATTATTATTAACCTGGAGTTTAATAGTTTTAATTAAGATATATATATAATTATGGTTTTTCAAGTTTCTTAAATAGGTATATTATTAGTGTTTAAATATTTATTTGTCTAACACTATTTTGTAACCATATTTATATTTAAGTATTATAGTTTAACAAAAGATATTTTTGTTTGATATTTCTTTAAACAATATATATATACAAGATTTTACCCTTTTATAATGTAAGTCAATGTCGGACACTCCACAAGGTTTGTAGAGAGACGGAATTAACAAAAAACAATTTTATAGCAAGCAATATCGACTAAACTTTCAAGATCTACCATAAATCTTAACTAACATATCTAACAAAGGTTCTAATCTACTATGAAGTGATTTATACCTTTGTGTTCAAGTCCTTCGGATTTTCTTATTCTCTTCTTAAGCTCCCCGTTTGTATGGATCGAGCTTGGTTGTTGGTCTCCTCGTGTCAAAGAAGAGCCACCCGAGAGTCTATGGTTCAAGCTCTAACATCTAAATTGAGGTAACTAAATTACCTAGTTTGCTAATCTAGGTAGCTTAGATGATGTAGAGAATGTTTATTGGATTAGTTTATATCAATTACATAAGGTTTCTTAACTTATGAGAGTGATAAAGTTTGAGGAAGAAGAAGAGAGTAAAAGAGGAAAGAGAGTGTGAAGTCAAGAATGAGATCAAGAATGGCTAAGTCTTGACAATATCAAGCATATCATTTACATTAAAAATAATATGACATTCTTCAATAGTTATCCAAATGAATGAGCCATCTAAATTACCCATGTTTCAACCATGCTTAAATAACACATCATGCCTCCACCTCATTATCCATTTAAACAAATGGATTTATCACAAATGAGGTGTCTTCTTCTAGAAGCATTCTTATGAAAATACAATAATACCCCTCACCGTATATACATACCCGTATTCGTACTATGAATACCAAGAGATGAAAATAATCCAATATTATAATACTAGAATGCGGTTTAATCTTAATCCCGCTAGTATTATCCGTCCGATCAAAATTACGTGTAGCTAGTACGCGTATATGATCGAAACCCTGCACGTAAAACCATACGGCCTCTATATAGTTTCGCCTGAACCAGAGAAACCCTCTGTATAAGAGTCTAAAGACTTAACAGTACACCGGCAGTGGGTTTAACCACAAACACGTCAGTGGCACTAGCTTGTACGTAAACGGCTACACAGGTATCTATCGAAAAGAAGGCCGACGAGCAAACTCGTCCGAACACCTACTGAACCTGTCCATGACAATCTCCGTATAGTACGGTCTATTCGTCTGAGAGTATCGCATGCCGGGTCTAGGAGATGGAAAACGTCATACCCTTAATAACCTGACAAGTCGTGCCGATGTGGCTCAAAACCATCCGAGAATTACTGATCTAACTACCAGTAATTCTCAATCTGCCCTGGCCAGGGACTTATGGGGTTAGCCAAACGAACACAGCGCGACATTGGCTCCCTAACTAGGAGAGACGAATCGCCAACAATCGCTCACTGCCTCCATGTGGCTCGGGACTGTACCTAACTAAAAGCTGTTAGCACGACTCAGTAGAGCCGTGATAGAGTAGTAATCAAAGCATAGTGGGAACTCACACGAGATAAATGACGACCTCAGGTCGACAGACTATCTGCACTCATGTCACTAGAGAACTGCTATCGTCAAATAGGTATAATACCATCTAGCCAGTTCCGACGAGTCCATTTAGTTTACTCAGCTCCAGTGAGCGCCTGTATACAATTTTAGGTGCAATACACCAATGGTTGTGGGACCAACCATCGCCCGTCGTCAGGGTCTAGAAATGTATACACTAGTCTACTCTAGAATATCGATGCCCAGTCTCGATAATCCCATGAATAGGGACATTTAAGGATGTGCTTATCGACTACCCAGCTCCCACAAGTATGATTGTCATCATAACACTGGTAGTCAAGCAATGATCCTACGAACTTTATCAACATATACAAGCGATATGAAATAAAAAGTAAAACATATACACATGTTAAAATAAAAGCAAACCAAATAGCATACTATCATATTGAGCAAGATTGTCATGTACATATATATCCCCAGCATCATATACAATGAAGGCCTCTAGGGCATACATATCCAACAATCTCTCACTTGCACTAAGGCCTATTATTGGCTTATTAAGTACCCAATGTAATACCCTAGTTCATTTATACCAGTTCTAGTTCATGTATTTCTTTATTTATGGTACTTTCCTGATTTATTGTGTTTTGGGTGCGAATAGTGTATTTGACATTTATATTTGCATCCGACCCGACCCGCATGCTTGAAACCAGTCTTGATTCATGTTTATGATTTATCCTGACATGTTACATGGACTCGTGCACTTTCATTTTAATTTATACATCTTGAATACTGGCATTTTATCTGGCATTTGCATTTTTACAATATAACATTTTAAGTCAAATAAAATATTTTAAAAATGCATTGCATGGCCTGCATGATACCCCTAGCCCCGTGGTAGCTGTTCATATCAGATTTTTGCATTTTTATACCGCCCAATTTTTATCACATTGCTTATCGGTAGGTACTCTTGAGCCGTGTTTGCTAGTTAATTGCAGGATACAGGTTCTCAGCTCTAAACAGTGAAATTTATGGAAAAGCACGACAAATTCCGGATTACTGCCAACCACAGATAAAACACGGGTCTCCGCTCTCTATCCGTATGTTGCCGCACACCAGTTTAAGGGATAAAATGGCAAATCGATGTCATTTTCATGCACAAAGCTCAATGTCAACACAAGATCCAACATATCTACGCGGAGCTCAAGGAAATCATGGCAAACGATCCACATCACCTTTTGTTCTGCTGAAATTCTGGAAATATTGTGAAGAGATTCTGGGAAACAACATATACCACACTGAAGAGTACACAAAACCAGGGAAACCGACAAAACCTGAAGGCCTAACTCCACATTAAGGCCGTGGTTCTGCAGCATAAGCACGCTTAGGCCGCGGAACCGCGACCTGACTAAGTCGACAGAAGATTATTTTCTAGGGGCGTTTTGGTCATTTCATTTTTGTTCTGAATGTTGCCCTAGAGTTTCTGTTGCCTGCCTATAAATAGTTCAGAACTCGCCAAAGCCAAGGGTGCTTATTCTTGTATTTAGATTTTAGGATACATGTTGTTGTTCTTCTTCCTCTTCTCATCTCTTCTCCATTAAAACCTTGTAGTGAGCTTTTGTGAGTGAAGTGATGAATAAAGAGTTCTTTTTGTTACCATGCTTGTCTTGTTATGATTGTTAATTATAATTGCTTGTATTTTTCATTTGCTAATCTAGTTGTTGTTATTTGTTATTTGTTTCTTTCTTATTCTCTTTTTCTTTATCCTTAAACAACAATGGTGCTTAAGCTTGATCCTTGCCAAAGTGAGGTCTCAAATAGCTAGTTGTAACCTTCTAAACTCTTTCTTTCTATCTTCCTCCTTTATTTTATTTTCCTTTTTCTTGTAATGTGTGAGTAGTTTTCTCACTTGTTAGGATAGGATAAGGAAAGTTTGAGAGAAGAAAATCTCTCTCACTCTTTTCTTGCCCAACATCTTAATTCGGACTCCCGTTAATTGAACCACAATCCGCTCCCTACGGCACCCTATCCTACATGATAGCGGTGATTCCTTAGTGAGACCGGTTGTGGTTGAATTAACCGGAGGTTAAGGCTAAGAGCCAAGAACAGACGGACAAGCACCAAAAGGAAGAACTTAAGCGTTGGAAAGCCTAGCTTATACTCGCAAGTTCCTTCCTGGTCGTGCTAATCCCCGTTGTTGCCGATTACCGTAACACCAATATTAAGAGTAGCAATGAAAGAAGTGAGCGACTCCTAACTCAAACTAACTTAATCTTAACCCTAACAAGCTCTCTTTATATATCATTTTAGCACATAAGTAATCTAAAAACAAACCTGGACATTTGGACTTAACTCGTTATAGCACATAGAAAAAGATTCTCATCTCCCTGCGGACGACCCGTACTCAATCGGCTAGCTACAAGCGAAACCGTCTTGATTGCGGTAATAAACTTAGCACGCAAAAACTCTACCAATCAAATGGCGCCGTTGCCGGGGAGACGGTAGTTTATTTCTTTGTGTAATTTCGGGTTAATTTGTGAATATAAATCTAACCGAAAAACAAAACAAACAAAAATATACATTGTAAAAATCATCTTGTTATTTTTGATTAGTTTTTGTGCAAGTGTGCAGGAGAAAAGGAAAGGTCGAGTTCAGTTCCAAAGACGTGGGAAGTTAGACCCATATCTCGCGGCTACACCGCGACGGATCAAGACAACAACCAACGGTCTACTGTAAAAATCCGGAGCAGATACAGTGAGCAAATCAAGATTCAGGAAATCCAGACAAGAAGAGGACAGCTAAAGAAGGACCTACAAGATTTTTGAAGCTCCAAGGCCACCTTTACGCAGCGGAACCGCGGCATAAGCGCGCTTAGGCCGCGGAACCGCGGCTTGTTGTTGACTTCAGGGTCTCAAAATTTCTGTAAGTCTTTCTGTCATCTTCCCCACTCCTCTGGACTCCACTGAACTATGTTTTCTATAGCATTCTTTGCGCAAATTCTCTTCCCCTTCCAATAAATTGTTTTTGTGCAGGATTCTTTGCGCCGCGCTAAAAAATAAAAATTGATTGCAGTTGATTGTTACTGCTTTGCATATATTAATACGGACTTTAAGGGGCTTGAAACCAATCCAGATTGGGTGGGGATTTCATCACCCTTCCCAGGACCCCAGAAATCACAAAAAGCATATGCATTGACCATTGTTTAATTAAAAAATACTAGACTCGGCCCTAAGGACTTCGCGCTTAATAGGACAGAGGACTAGTTACAGCCATCGGCCGTTTATCCTATCCTGACTTTGCGGTGTCTAGGCAAGTGTGTCCAAGGCAAGTGGTTACTTAATTAGGACCACTACTTATGTAGTGGGGAGCCTCCTACTTACCCGGCACTTACCTGGCCACAATTGGCGGAGAAGAGGCGGTTTAAGGTCATATTTCTAGCCCTTTGGAACAGTTAGGAGCTGTCTAGATGACCTAGGTGACCCTAGATTTAGGTGTGATTGTGCATATTTTATCTATGATTGTTTGAAGCCGTAAGTCCGTACATATTTCTGTAAAGCTCTTTCTAAAAAAAACACAAAAAAACTAAAAACTTTTATAAAAACTTGCCCTTTGTCGCCAAAATCCCATTTTTTCACCCACCACCCATCGTATTTCTCCATTGACGTTTTCTTACCCTTACCTTCTCCGCTTTGAGTATACTAAACTCGTTTAGTGTATGTCCTCTTGGACTCTGGACACTAGCGCCCACCTAGTCCGCGTTACGTTAGTCGCTACCGACTACGCGATCGACTCAGATGTCGAAACTCCATCCACGCCTCTTTCACCCTTACCTTTGCCGGCCAACTCCGACGTTGACCGCAATTCTGTTCATGCATCCTCACCTTCACCGTCACCAACCTCTTCTTCCGCAATGTCAGGAATTAATCCAAACATCTCTTTGACTCCCCCGGGATTGATTCCACCTCCTATGGATGCGAATAACCAGCCGCCGCCGCCTGTTGTAGCGCCACAGCGAATCGCGCTCCAGGATCATTTCTATCCCACCTGTTCTGCACTTCCCACCTGTCTTTCCCTTCCACCGGCCAATGGGGATAATTTTGAAATTAAGCCTCACTTCATTAACATGCTTCCGAAATTTCATGGGCTCGAATCTGAAGATGCCTATATCTTCATCAGCAAGTTTCAAAATGTTTGTGCCATGATGAAAACGACCCAGCTGTCAGACGATGCTATACGGCTACGGGTCATTCCGTTCACTTTGTTCGATCTTGCTGAAAAGTGGCTGTATAGCACTGCTTCCCACTCCATAACCAGTTGGGACGAGTTTGTGAAAGCGTTTCTCAAGAAATTCTATCCGAATCATAAAACCGCGAGGATCCGTAACGAAATCAACCAATTCTCCCAGCTTCCTACTGAACCCTTCTGGAAGTGCTTTGACCGGTATAAAGACCTTCTTGTTCAGTGCCCTCACCATGGTATTGAGAAATGGCAACTTTGCTAAACCTTATACGAGGGCCTGAACCCAGCAACCAAGCAGTTGTTGGAAACCATTTGTCATGGCCACTTCCTATCGAAATCTGACGAGAAAGCGTGGCAATTCTTCGACGACCTTGCGGAACAAACGCTTCAATGGGAGAGCACCAGACCAACTTCTTCTTCTTCCTCCTCCACTTCTACTGGTCATTCTAGGGTAGACATTCACCAACTTGATGTCTCTATTGCGATGAAGGCTGAAATGGCTGCAATAACGAGAAAACTCGAAGCGATAGAGAGCAAATTTTCATCTCCTGCTCCTGCCCCTGTTCTTCCCCTTCGTACCATTTGTGCTTGTTGTTCCGATCCTTCTCACTTAACCGAAGAGTGTCCTTACAATCCACCATCTCAAGGACAGGATCAGGTTAATGTTGCATTTCAACAAAGATTGAGAAATGATCCATACTCTTCTACCTACAATCCCGGTTGGAGGAACCACCCCAATTTCGACTGGAATCAGAATCAGCATCAATTCCAAGGCAACAATTTCCAGAGGCCCCCTCCTCCGCAACAACAAGCGCAACAACAAACTCAACATCAATTTCAACAGCCCTTCCAACCCCAACCTTTTCAAAATCAGACGAACAACTTTGCACCCAACAATTCTTTTCCGCAAAACAACTTTGTTCCGTCAAACAGCGATAAGGTTTCCACGCTAGAACGAAGTCTGGAGGCGTTCGTTAAACAATCGACACAATCCACCGCAAACATCCAGTCGTCTATTCAGTTTTTGGTGCAACACACTGCTGCACAAGGGCAAAGCATCAAGACCATCGAAGCCCAGATTGCACAGCTGAATGCGGCGTTAAGAGAGCGAGAAAAGGGGAAGCTTCCATCTCAACCACTCCCAAATCCCGGTCACCCACATAATGTACATGTTGCTCTTGAACAACAGAACCATAATGTGAATGTTGTGACTACATTGAGATCGGGAAGGATGCTGGAAAACAATATTGGCACACGGATCGAAGATGACACCCCGGCCGCTTCTTCTTCTTCTTCTTCTCCTTCCTCATCTTCTGAGCCTATTCTTCATTCTTCAAAAGGCTCTTCTTCTTCTTCTTCTGCTCTGAATGGACCCACTTCTCACTCTACGAAAACACCAGCTCTGGGATCCGTTCAAACTCTACAATCTTCTCCACAAGCATTGGACTCAACCAATTTTAAAAACGTTCCATTTCCAAACCGGTTGAGGTCCAATAAACAAAATCCACAAATGGAGAAGATTCTGGAGTTGTTTAAGCAGGTTAACATCAACATTCCCCTTTTAGATGTGTCCAACAAGTCCCGTCCTACGTGAAAATCTTAAAGGACTTGTGCACGAAAAAGAGAAAATCTCAGGTACCCAAGAAAGTTTTCTTGGCTAGTGCTGTGAGTGATGCTCTTACCCAATCTTTACCTCAAAACGGAAGGACCCTGGCTGTCCTACGATTTCTATTACCATTGGGGATAAGAACATCAACCGCGCACTATTAGATCTTGGTGCTAGTGTTAACCTTCTTCCGTACTCAGTATATGAGCAACTAGGTGTAGGAGAGCTGAAACCCACACACTGCACTCTCCAAATGGCCGACCGATCGATCACCCATCCTAGGGGTGAGCTAGAGGATGTGTTAATCAAGGTTGGGAACTTCATATTCCCCGTTGACTTCATTGTTTTAGACACACAGCCTGTAGCTAACCCCTGGAATCAAATTCCGGTGATACTCGGTCGCCCATTCCTTGCAACCTCAAATGCTGTGATCAATTGTCGAAATGGTTCGATGAACCTATCTTTTGGAAATATGACAATTGAACTCAATATTTTTAGGTTGGGGAATCAGCCCACCGAACCTAATGCTTATATACTAGACGTTTGCTCAATCCAGGAGATCACCCCGGAAGAGTGTGAATTCGAGGAGTTTTTGTTCGATCACGATAACCTTAACGCCACTAGTGCGTTCCTCTTCGGACCTGCTGCTGTTTCTACGCCCGACAATGACTACGAGTGTTTCACTTTCTCAAACGATCTTAGCCACTCACCACCCGAGTTTGAATCCTTCGAATTTCCGGATGAGTTACCTGAACCATCCAACTCGGTCGCTTACACTCGTTTTGAACCTTTGCTGGAATCCTTTGAGTTCGAGACCGTTTCACCAATCTTGTCGTCAATCATTTCACCTCCAACGCTCGAACTCAAGCCTTTGCCGTCTCACCTTAAGTACGCTTACTTGGGTGAGAACGAGACCCTCCCTGTTATCATCTCGGCTTCTCTAGCTCCAGAGCAAGAGAAAGCCCTTCTTGCGGTCTTGCACAGCAATAGGCAAGCTTTTGGCTGGTCCATGGCAGACATCAAGGGGATTAGTCCCCTGATCGTTGAACATCACATTCATCTGATGGATGATGCCAAACCAGCCAGGGATCCACAAAGGCGACTCAACCCAGTCATGAAGGAGGCTGTGAAAAAGGAAATCGTAAAGTGTATGGATAGTGGTATCATTTACCCTATCTCTGATAGCCAGTGGGTTAGCCTCATTCACGTTGTCCCCAAGAAATCAGGCATAACGGTCATCACTAACGAGGCGAACGAGTTAATCCCTACTCGCACCCAAACTGGATGGCGAGTATGCATCGATTACAGAAAATTCAACGCCGCAACGCGGAAGGACCACTTTCCGCTACCTTTCATTGACCAAATTCTTGAACGATTGGCCGGACACGAGTACTACTGCTTTCTTGATGGATACTCCGGCTATAATCAGATTCCTATCGCCGAAAAAGACCAGGACAAGACCACATTCACTTGTCCTTTCGGCACGTTTGCATATCGTCGCATGCCCTTTGGGTTATGCAATGCGCCCGCTACCTTCCAGCGGTGTATGATAGGAATCTTCTCAGACATAGTGGAAAAATTCCTGGAGATCTTCATGGACGATTTCTCCATCTTCGGCGATTCCTTTAACGAGTGTTTGCTGCATCTCGACGCTGTCCTTACCCGATGTAAGGACAAGAACCTCACTTTGAATTGGGAGAAGTGCCACTTCATGGTGCGCGAAGGTATTGTCTTAGGACATATCATTTCGCAAAATGGCATAGAGGTTGACAAAGCGAAGATTGAGGTCATTTCCAATCCCCCTCCTCCTAGATGCGTCAGAGACATCCGAGCCTTTCTTGGCCATGCTGGTTTCTATAGACGGTTCATCAAGGACTTTAGCTAGATTGCTAGGCCCTTGAATCTTTTGCTGGCCAAGGACACGCCATTCGACTTCAACTCGAGCTGTATGACTGCGTTCGAGTCATTAAAAAGCTCACTCACTTCTGCTCCCGTTCTTTCTTCACCTGACTGGACGTACCCATTTGAGATTATGTGTGATGCATCCGACTTTGCCATTGGTGCTGTCCTTGGACAACACATCAACAAGATGCCGCACATCAAATTCCGATCAATGACGTTTTTCCGGATGAACAACTCTTGACAGTATCTTGCAAACCCTGGTTCGCAGATATTGTGAAATATTTGGCCACAGGGTTACTACCGACTGAATGGTCAAGTCAGGACAGACTTCGATTCTTATCCCAGGTAAAACACTTTTACTGGGACGAACCCTATCTGTTCAAGTGCTGTCCCGACCAGATTATTCGTCGGTGTGTCCCTGACGACGAATTCAAGAGTGTTCTTTCATTTTGCCACGATCAAGCATGTGGCGGGCATTTTAGCCCCAGAAAGACAGCTGAGAAGATCTTGCAGTATAGTTTCTACTGGACACAACTCTTCGAAGACGCTCATGACTACTGCAAGACTTGATCCCGGTGCCAACACTTGGGCCGGATATCCGGGAGGAACGAGATGCCGCTCCAACCAATCTTGGTTGTGGAGATTTTCGACGTTTGGGGGATAGATTTCATGGGGCCTTTTCCCATCTCTTTTGGGAATTTGTACATCCTTCTCGCTGTTGATTACGTCTCTAAGTGGGTCGAGGCTGTGCCCGGCCGAACTAACGACAACAAGGTTGTCGTTAGGTTTCTTAAAGAAAACATTTTCTCCCGTTTTGGGCACCCCCGAGCGATCATTAGCGACAATGGAACTCATTTCTGCAATAAGACTTTCGATGCCTTGATGCGGAAATATTCCATTAATCATAAGCTATCTATGCCCTACCACCCCCAAACCTGTGGACAGGCCGAAGTTTCAAATCGGCAAATCAAGCAGATACTGGAGAAGACGGTTTCCAAGAACCGTAAAGATTGGTCGTTAAAACTCACTGATGCCCTTTGGGCATTTCGAACGGCTTATAAGACCGATCTTGGCATGTCTCCCTATCGGCTTGTGTACGGAAAGGCTTGCCACCTCCCTGTCGAAATAGAGCTCGCGCATTTTGGGCGATAAAGGAGCTGAATCTGTCTCTCGAAGATGCGGGCATCCATCGGAAGCTGCAGTTGAACGAATTGAGCGAGCTTAGGGATGAGGCTTACGAAAACGCGGTTGTCGTTAAGAACAGAACGAAGGTGTTTCACGATAAACACCTTTTGCGCAAAACTTTCACACCTGGTCAACAGGTGCTGCTTTACGACACCCGGCTATATTTCCATCCAGGTAAGCTCAGATTTCGCTGGAAAGGGCCATACTTTGTGCGGAATGTGTATCCGCATGGCGCTGTGGATTTGGAGAATCCAAAGGACGGTTCATTTTTCAAAGTAAACGGACACCGAGTTAAACCGTACCTTAGCGCCGAACCAACAGAGGAGCTCCTGGTCTTACAGGAGCCGGTTTACCCTGCATAATCTTCCTCTACCTACCACCAAACTTCGGTTATCCAGCCAAGAACAGTGGACACTATTCCAAATAAGTTTGGGGTATGTATATACCATTTTTTTATATATATGTGGATATTCTTTTCCATTTTTACTATTTTTATTTTCTTTAAAAACATAAACAAACAAAAAATTGTGTATATCTAACCGACGATTTTGACACTTCAATGATCTCTTCATGCAATGACAGTGAGGGCACTGTCCAGTTTAAGTTGGGGGTACGCTCGGTACGCATTTCTAACCTTAGGATTCATATGTATATTTTGCATCTGCATATTAAAATCCATAAAAATTAGAAAATTTTCTAACAACATAAAAACTTTTCTGTCAAGTTAGCTAGTGGGAGAACTCTGATTCAACATTTCGACGGTTTTGTTTGATAAGATAAGAATAACTAAATCTTATTTTTAGATTTTGAAAACCTGAAAGATAACTCTCTTTTGAAGTTAACTATAGCTGATATACGTCTTTACATCACAATACACGTGTCGTGAGTTTTGGAAATTAGATGACAAGTCTTTTATTTCTAAAAAACTTTTAAATGGATAAATGATTTTCTGAGGATCATATAGGTTTTTTCTGAAATAAGTAATATCAAGAATAGTTTATGAAGTGAAGCGAATATGAAGGAATTTTATTGATGCCTTAATTGGAACTAATTCTGAAAAATAACCCATCTGAAACTTGATTGGAATGATTACACACCTAACCCATTAAACACGTCTTTTATCCAAAAAAATAACCGAACTGCCGGTTATATCTCCGTTCGCATTGAATCATCATGATTTTCACGCTGAATTGTCTTTTGTTTTTGGGCCTAGATAACTTGAGTAATTAAGTCCGCTGGGGTGTCTCTAGACCTAATGCCCTAAAGCCAACTGGTTTGGGTGCATTGGCCCAAAGCTTGTTAAGAAGCCTAGACAGTCCAGATTAAAACAAAGTCAAGCAAGTATTCTCTCCGAGTTAAAATTCCTAACGGTTCTTTGTGTGAGAATAATCTTGACAAAAGACAGGTTTTTATAAAAAATATTTCTAGCGGAGATATGAAGGCTTTATTCTATGATAAAGACTATTGCACGTTCACAGAGGTGTGTATGAAATGAAAACAAGAAAAAGGTGGAGTGAAAAATAAGACCTAGTTTCCTGTTAAGGAAGATAGAAATTCTGATGTTGAAACCTTACTGGAAAACGAAACTTGAAAAATGCTTAACTCTTCATAAAACTTATGTGATCCTTTTAAAAATTTTATCTGGGCTTTATTGTGTTACATGATGACTTTAATCGATCCTTCTGGAACTTAATGACACTATTTGCACTGCACGTAAAGACATATAAAATCTTAAGTTAAATAAGAAGCGAGGTGTGAAAAATAAAGGTTCGATAGTCTAGACTTAGGATAATAGAATTGTTATTTTCTGAAACAAAACTTTAGGGTTTGAATCATAGTTATTTTGCAAAACTAGCTTGACCGGATTTTGTGGGTAGTATCCGCTGAAAACCCTCAGGAGACAACACTCCTCCTACTAGGGACACCTAGAGGTTTAACGGCTTGTTGCACATGCTCAGTGTAATCGCGTTCCCTGCGAAAGTGAGGTTAGGATTTTTTGTGAATAAATTGGCTTTGCTCGGGACGAGCAAATGATAAGTTTGGGGGTATTTGTTCATATCAGATTTTTGCATTTTTATACCGCCCAATTTTTATCACATTGCTTATCGGTAGGTACTCTTGAGCCGTGTTTGCTAGTTAATTGCAGGATACAGGTTCTCAGCTCTAAACAGTGAAATTTATGGAAAAGCACGACAAATTCCGGATTACTGCCAACCACAGATAAAACACGGGTCTCCGCTCTCTATCCGTATGTTGTCGCACACCAGTTTAAGGGATAAAATGGCAAATCGATGCCATTTTCATGCACAAAGCTCAATGTCAACACAAGATCCAACATATCTATGCGGAGCTCAAGGAAATTATGGCAAAAGATCCACATCACATCACCTTTTGTTCTGCTGAAATTCTGGAAATATTGTGAAGAGATTCTGGGAAACAACATATACCACACTGAAGAGTACACAAAACCAGGGAAACCGACAAAACTTGAAGGCCTAACTCCACATTAAGGCCGCAGTTCCGCGGCATAAGCACGCTTAGGCCGCGGAACCGCGGCATGACTAAGTCGGCAGAAGATTATTTTCTAGGGGCGTTTTGGTCATTTCATTTTTGTTCTGAATGTTGCCGTAGAGTTTCTGTTGCCTGCCTATAAATAGTCCAGAACTTGCCAAAGCCAAGGGTGCTTATTCTTGTATTTAGATTTTAGGATACATGTTGTTGTTCTTCTTCCTCTTCTCCATTAAAACCTTGTAGTGAGCTTTTGTGAGGGAAGTGATGAATAAAGAGTTCTTTTTGTTACCATGCTTGTCTTGTTATGATTGTTAATTATAATTGCTTGTATTTTTCATTTGCTAATCTAGTTGTTGTTATTTGTTGTTTGTTTCTTTCTTGTTCTCTTTTTCTTTATCCTTAAACAACAATGATGCTTAAGCTTGATCCTTGCCAAAGTGAGGTCTTAAATCGCTAGTTGTAATCTTCTAACCACTTTCTTTCTATCTTCCTCCTTTGTTTTATTTTCCTTTTTCTTGTAATGGGTGAGTAGTTTTCTCACTTGTTAGGGTAGGATAAGGAATGTTTGAGAGAAGGAAATCTCTCTCACTCTTTTCTTGCCCAACATCTTAATTCGGACTCCCGTTAATTGAACTACAATCCGCTCCCTACGGCACCATATCCTACATGATAGCGGTGATTCCTTAGTAAGACCGGTTGTGGTTGAATTAACCGGAGGTTAAGGCTAAGAGCCAAGAACGGACGGACAAGCACCAAAAGGAAGAACTTAAGAATTGGAAAGCCTAGCTTATAATCGCAAGTTCCATCTTAGTCGTGCTAATCCCCGTTGTTGCCGATTACCGTAACACAGATATTAAGAGTGGCAATGAAAGAAGTGAGCGACTCTTAACTCAAACTAACCTAATCCTAACCCTAACAAGCTCTCTTTATATATCATTTTAGCACATAAATAATCTAAAAACAAACCTGGACATTTGGACTTAACTCGTTAAAACACATAGAAAAAGATTCCCATCTCCATGCGGACGACCCGTACTCAACCGGCTAGCTACAAGAGAAAACGTCTTGATTGCGGTAATAAATTTAGCACGCAAAAACTCTACCAATCAGTAGCATCCGCGCATCTTGTTCTCGTCCCGTTCAGTGAAACGGACTTATTTGGATGGCTAAGCGCACGTGCGTGCATCCGTTCTTGGGGGTATGCATTTTTCGTTATCCGGACATTCATTTATTATTTTGGTCGACATGTATATTTTTCGTATTTTAAAACTGAATTTTAGACCCGACCCAGGCATGTTTTAGACTATATTTGTATTTACCAGAATATCAAATTTTATTTATATAATATTAATTTTATAAATTGATACAAATTAAAATTTAGTTAACTAATAAAAGATTTTTTAAATTTAAATCTAAACTAATTTCCTAACAAACTAACAACCCTTTTCTCTCTCTCTCCTCTACATATATATATTTATATATATTTTATTTATTTAATTTTTTTCTTTTCTTATTTAATACATAGCCTCTTCTTCTTACTTCTTCTTCTTCTTTCTTCTTTCTTCTTTCTTTTTCTTGATCTTGTTTCTTGATTCCGGTGATCACCGCCGAAGCCATGCTCGTCGCTGACGATCCGAGTGATCCAGTGAACGTACCTGACTTGTGTGATCACCCTCGTGCGTTGTTTGGAACCGTTCCGTGTACCATACGCGCGTCGCGACATTTCGCCGACGAAGGACGTTCCGTACACATCCGTTCTTGTTCCGTCTAGGCAAGTTAATCCTGCTACATGCTATATAACTCACTATATAACTATTTAAATAAATATCACACCTGTATTTTAAATCAAGCATCCCATGTTTCATATTACAGTATTCCGACGTTCCGTTTACATTTGTATAGTGCATTTCAGATCTAGGGCATGCAAACCAATCTTAATTACATGCTACATTACTTTAGACGCATCTATTTTAACAAATGGAATACATGTATTTAAAATCATGCACCCCATGTTTAATTTTATAACTTTTCGATGTTCCGTTTGCATCCATTCATATCATTTTAGATCTAGGTCATGAAAACTTATCTTGTTACATACTATACTATCATATACTGCATCAAATTGAATAGTTACATTTCATATTGCTTAGTTATATGTTCCGCACTTGTTAGTTTATCATTTTACGATTATGTGATACCCGTTTGCATCCATATCATTTAAAATATATATCATCGTAATATTTCTTATTATTATCTTTAATTAGTTTATAATCTGTATTTTATAATGTTATACATTTGAAAATATTATATTTTACGAATGAAACGTCGTCGCAAAGCGGATACGACAAATCTCAAATTTATTGTACACCTTACCTTATAAAATTCATTATAAATCATAGAAAAATCATTCGTATACGTTCTTTACTTCGTTACGAATATAACTCAGAATACTATAACTCTATAAAATATTTACTTTTAAAATAAATTGTTTAAATGACGTAAAATGCAAATGAAAATATCTCTAAACTGTTGTCCAGGGAAATTCCAGCAGCAAACTTTCAACTTCGAATGTTCATAAATTTTTGTAGGGACAACCTGAGATGCTTATACTTATAAAAATGAAAAACTTATTTAATTATCTTTGTTTTGGTATAAGACACGTCCCTTTTGGAGAACGTTTGTTATTTTTAAGCTATTTTACAAATCAGGGTGACGCTGAATTTCTGAACGGAACTTTCTTGTGCATGGTTAATCAATACCACTTTTATAGTTATTAATCGGTTTGAATATGTTATCCATATTAATATTATTATATCAATATCTATTTAATGAATAATAGTGCTTGTGTTTTAATATTCAGCAAATTTTACCGATTTACAGTTTTATATTATCCGTCTGTATCCGTACGGTTTATTACATATCTAGTTGCACACCGAGACCATATTATTTCATTTTACTGTTACATTAGTATCCCATACTTGATCTTGTGCATCCTACATAGTCATGATGTAATCCCTGATTAATATTTGTGCATCCATACTATACCGTGCATCCGCACTTGCTACAGTTTTAGTATGAGCATCCGCTTACCTGTCATGACCTGATATACTACTGCTTGACTTGATACCTGATACACCACTACTTGACATAACTCGATACATGTACACTACCTGACATGACCTGATATATCACTACTTAACATGTTGCCTGATCCTGTTTCTAATGCCGACAATCTTGACATGTTGTCCCGATGGACATATCCTGTTGTCTGTACAGACAAACATGTTCCTGCTTGATCCTGTGTTGGCATTAGTCTCAGATTTATAAATACCTGACTTACACACATAACTTGGGGGTATGGGAAAATCAAGAATGTAGCTGAACGTAACTCAAAGGGCTATTATATCATTTTACCGTGGTCGCGTGGGGAATGAACGGGACATAGACCCACAGTCTATTACATCATTTTACCGTGGTCCCATGGGGAATGAACGAGGCATAGACCGATGGGTTATGATGAGGATTACATTAATTGATTTCGAATAAAGATAACCCTATAGCACAGTTTAGACTACTCACTGCACTTCACCTGTTTATATGTTGTTCACTGATCTATATTCATGTTACGGTTTACTTATAACTTGTTATTGTTCTACTTTTATTACTGTTCATACTCATGCCTGCATGTATTGATACCCCCTGATTATATTATTGTTGATATTATGACGCACTGACGTCTGGGTTTTGCATGGTCCAGATCCTCTACCTTTGTCGCAGGCTGAGCAGGAGTATTTCTGCCGTCAGGCCGAGCAGTGAGGATCCTGTTAGTATTCAGTTAGTTTAGTTATTTCCGTACTTTCCAGATGTTACTGATTATTGGATTTATTGCTTCCGCATATTATTTCTTGACTCGTTTATTCTGGCTCATGGACATGTATTAGATAGTTGTTTATTATTGTTCTTGATATCTCTAGACAGCCGTAATGTGACTGTGGAGGGATGTTTCCTATCCACAGATAGCATGGTTGGCTCTGTCACATGCCTATCTTAGCGCACTCTGGGAAGCGGGGCGTGACAGGGTTTGTTTGGTATCAGAGACATGGGATTTTGGTTAATCGGGTTGATTCTTTTGTAGTTGGGTATTGGACCCAATACACGAATCAGAAAACCTGTAATTAGGAACATGTCCTGCCATATTGTTATCTTGATTCTTGAATCATATCTTTCTCTTGACCCTGGTCTTGACGATATGCAAACAACTTTGCATCTCGGCTTGAATCCTTTTGGTTCCTTATTGTTTCTCTCGTCTTATTCTTTTGATTCTGATACTAGGATTTGGGCGACTTGAACTGAGTTATGTAATTGTAACTATGAACTGCGGCATGCTTACAATGCGGTACTCTATTTAAGTAACTTGGATTCCTAGCCTTGACTCATTTCCTTGTTCCATGGTCGTTTTATTACCTTGGTCCTCTCAGTTTCATTGCTTACCAGTTCATGTTTTGCAGATTTCCTGGTGATCGATATCGGCAGTTATGAAGTTGTCTTGGGAATGGATTTTCTTGGCACTTTCCATGCTCATATTGATTGTAGGGCAAAGAAAGTTATTTTCCAGATTCCCGGACATCCGGAGTTTGTTCTTGCTGGAGGTAGCAGTTCTGTCGGGCCAGTCGAGTTTAGGGCTAGGCCGACAAGCAATGTTCTTTCGTCGATGGAAGTTGATAAAGAAGAAGCGCTAGCTGTAGTTCGAGAGTTCATGGTTGTGTTTGAGGACATCTCGGGTTTACCGCCAAAACAAGATGAGGAGTTCGCGATAGATCTTGTTCCTGGTGCAGCGCCAATCTCAAAGGCGTATTATCCGATGGCACCGGTGGAGTTGGAAGGAGTCAAGAAGCAGGTTACCGAATTGCTTGAGAAGGGTTGAATTCGTAGCAGCAATTTACCTTGGGGAGCTCCAGTTCTTCTAGTAAAGAAGAAAGATGGCACAAGGAGGATGTGCATCGATTATCGAGAATTAAACCGGGTGACTATTAAGAACAAATACCTGATCCCACGCATTGGCGAATTGTTCGAGCAGCTTAGTGGCGCGAGGGTATTCTCGAAGCTGGATTTGCGATCCGGATATCATCAGGTCCGAGTTAAATCAGAAGATATTTGCAAGGCTGCATTCCGAACTCGGTATGGACATTACAAGTATTTAGTGATGCCATTCGGAGTCATGAATGCATCGGCGATATTTATGGACTTGATGAACCGAATCTTTTCACCGTTCTTGGACCAGTTTTTTTGTGGTGTTCATCGATGATATTCTGGAGAAGCGTTGAAGAGCATGCGGAACACTTAAAGATTGCACTGCAGACATTGAGGCAAGAAAGATTGTATGCAAAGATGAGCAAGTGCGAGTTTTGGCTTGAAGAAGTGAAGTTTTGGGGCATGTTGTATCCGAAGATGGAATCTCCGTTGTGTAAGTGCACGGCGGTGCCCCGGCCGTCAATCCGACGGCCAAATGCGGAAGCGGTGATAAACTTTAATTTTTCAAACTTGCAAACTGGCACCACCGCGCACTAAACCCCGGATCGAACCATTAACTAGTCCTAGCTAACTACAAGATAGGGAAGAGAGATATAAAGAGTGATCCGAGTCCTCCGGTCTTCTCGCCGTCGTCCCGATCTCCCGTGGAATGTCCTGTCTCCACCTCGTCGCCGGAAGTGCACCACATCGCCTACATGTTTTACGGGCTCCCACCTCAATGCCGAGGCAACTCGGGCACGAAGCTGGCTAGTCGACATGTCCAAGGTTTGCTGTAGAATGTGTAGTGAAGAACCATGTCTCATTTGGGGTTGTAGGAGGTGCCATTTTGATGGAGGGATGATACAAGAACTATATGGAGGGACTTAGGGATTTTTGGAGCATGAAAAGAACAACAATTCCCCATCCAAAAATTTTGGACAGCCCATGAGGGAAGTGGCCGGCCATGCAAGTGAGGGGAGAGTGAGAAAATGAGAGTGTGACCAAAAGAATGAGTGGAGTACTCTATCATGCAAGAGAGAGGGAAAAAGAAATCATGTGAACCAATGATAACAAGGCAAAACCAACACTCAACTATCACTCATCACAAACAAAGTCCAACCATCATTAACCATCATGAAGTCAAAAAGTCAAGGTATGGTGCTCCCATCATGATGCAACAAAATGCAAAGACCCACTCCACAAATACTTATTTGCACAAATGCAAATAAGCCCTCCTCCACCAATCTTCGGCCATTGAAAGATACAAATGAAAATGGCCGAAACGGAAAGCAAACTGGCAACTCCAGAAAACTGGTCCCGTAATAAATTACAGGAAAACCCCGATACTGTGTATACACACCCGCATTTGTATTCCGACCGAAATACAAATGCAATGAGACAAAATCTACACTGTACTATACTAGGATCCGGCTTAAACCAAAGCCGGCTAGTAATATCCGTCTGATCCTGGTCCGTGCAATACCGCACGTATCTGATCGAACTCTGCCATATATCCATATGGCCTCTAGTACTAACCGTCCGATCCTGATCCGTGCAATACCGCACGTATCTGATCAAACCGTGCCATATCTCCATACGGCCTCTACAGTGTTTCGCCCGAAAGCTTGAGTAACTGAATGTGTGGTGGACTCTAAAGACTCGTCAATACTATGGCTGTGGATTTAACCACTAGCACGTCAGAGGTATTAGCCATACGTGACGGGCCACCAGCTATTGACCGAAAGGGACGTCTGTGAGCGAACTCAGCCTGACACCCTACTGAGCCTGTCAGTGACAATATCCGTACAGTCCGGTCCGTTCTTCTATGAGCATCGCATGGCGGGCCTAGGGGGTTGGTAAAAGTCAGACCCCCAAAAGCGGTACAAGTCGTGTCGGAGTGTAGCCCAGAACACCCTGAGATACTACTAGAATACCTACCAGTAAATCTCCTGCCTCGGCCGAGGGCTTTGTGTAATGGCTCTCCTAGACACAGCGCAACCTCACCCCCAATACCGGGAGAGGCGAACCCCTGAAGATCCGCTCACTGCCTCCATGTGGCTCGGGACTGTACCCAACTAAAACCTGTTTGCACGTCTCCTTTGAGCGTGGTAGGGTAGTAATCAAAGTACAGTGGGAACTCACACGAGACAAATGACGATCCTCAGGTCGATGAACTAACCTGTACACATGTCACCAGGGAACTACTATCTGACGTCAGGTATAAGACCAACTAGCATGTTCCCGGCGAGTCCTGTCCGGTGTACTCATAACCCAATGAGCACCTGTATACATCTTAGGTGATCCAACTGACACCAGTGGCTTGTGAGACCGTCCACCGCCCCTCGTCGGGGTCTCGACTGTATACACTAGTCTACTCTGGAGTATCGATGCCCTGTCTCGAAACTCCCACGACTAGGGACCTTTTAAGGATATGCCTATAGACTACCAGCTCCCACGTATATGATCGCCCTCATACTGCTGGCAGTCAAGTAAGAATCCTAGGGGCTCTATCAACGTGCAATAGTGACCTGTAAGGTCACCTAAAGCAGTACACGATGATAAAGGTAAACCAGATAGCATACTATCATCTCGAGTAAGACTGTCCTACCGGGATAGGTCCTCCCTCAATCATTGCAATCACATGCCTGTGATCCAATAATTGACTCTGAGGGCACTATCTCCAACAATCTCCCACTTGCACTCAAGGCTAATTATTGCGATGTCGCATGCTCACAGCCCGTGTGATACCGAACACCCAACTCCTCTACTAGTCAGTCTCACAAAACTCGTTTGCGAAACTATTGCGTTCGAAAAATAGCCTCAGTGAGTGGATCCGCTTTGATGTTTCTTTCTATGTATCTCTATATCTCAAGTTCGCGGAGAAAGCCATCTCCCGAAATGAGCAATACCTGTCTTAGAATGTGTCTGGATGTCTGATGGGACCTAGCTCATAAATGAACTCCAAATCCAAACTTCTTAGACTGTATCGTCAACTGAAATCAATCAGTATCCTGCGCCATGCCTCCCTTAGTATTGCCTTGGACCACCTGTCCAAAATACTGCCCCTCGTAAGAAGAAAAAAACTATAACTCTGACAACCGCCTTGTCGTCGAGGTCACCTTGGAAGCCTGGAATGATAACTGTCTCCCGAATGAGGCTGTCGTTATCATATCCCTAGAACATCCACTTATGTTCTATAACTGCTTCCGACTGTTTCTCTAGGATAGGATCAATGTCAACTTATTGCATCTAGTGCAAGAACAACATCTGGTGTGGTACTTGACATCTCATGATTGACTCAATTGCCAGAGCAAGTGATCTGCCAATCATGCACATCCCTCTCCCCTTTAGTCTGTAAGACACCTTTAGAGAGGGTGACTCCATTACCTGCAGGTACACCACCATGCCAGGAGTCATCCATTCTAAATACTCTTAGAATGCTGTCTAAGTACCCTGATTAGGAAACCACCCAAATCTAGATCTAAAACCATAGATCCAGTAACCAGTATGTCTGATATAATGTCCAAGTCCCATGTGGAGAAACCACTGTGTGACGACCAAAGTATAACCGATCGTAGTATAGGAGTTTCTTTTCCTATTCTGTGTATGTCATCCAAATACCATGACATCACACCCTACTACCTTCTCAACAGATCCATCCCCTATTCTGATGAAGTCAAACTTATAACTGTCACGTCAGAAATTGATGATCTTTCTCCGCTATATCTGCTTTAGTCTATAAATAGACATAAGCTACCTGTCCACTAATGCTTCCGCTGCTCCTACTGACTACGACAACCCTCTGGCAGAGTCATATACACGTACACTTCTGAAGCCAGTTCAGAATGACTATATACTCATCCTCCTGCCGGGTCTCACAGTCTGCAACAACAGCAATGGCAAGTCTGGGTAAACAAGAACTTCCCTGTCACCGTCCTTGAGGCTACCGAAGTACCTCTCGGGTGCCTGAAGTTACCCACCTTATCTGCGGAGTGGCCAATGGAATGTCAAACCAGATTGAATCTTTAGGTTCCTTATCAAATCTTCAGTAATCGTTTGTGGTTCTGGAATCACTTCCAGTTCTACCATACTCCCACTACTGTTTTCTGAAAAAATCCATTTTTAATAAAATTGTGGCGAGTCTAGAACAATATCGCTATTGATCTCCCAGATGGTAGAAAGTCAACCCTCGTCATAGCCTGGGTCAACCCACAAACAGCCACTACAGAAACGTGCCTTGAGTTATCCAGCGTCTGGTTTTAAGCATAGGCCGGACAACTCCCCGTACCTTAACATCGTTAAGATACGAACTGTTCTATATCCAATATAGAACCAGAGGCACTGATTTAATTGAACCAGATTCAAATCATGCAGGTGTCTCCAGTGCATGTCAATTAAATGGAAGGATGCCGATCAGCGTTACTCAACTTAGGAATGCTTCCAATTATGAGTAACCTGAAAGAGAAGCAAGTTCTCTTAATCATTACTATCAACTGAATACCCTTCACAAGTATCTACATCTCCGATCACTTTGAAGAATCCCGATACTTGCAACACCTGGTTCTCTACTTTATTCAAATACCTATAACTTCTCAAAATTCGGACCCTGTGTTTCCACGAAACATCTGTCTAAAAACTAGAGAAGTCATAAGTAAACCGAATATAGTACGAGGACCAACCCCTCTGTCCTGATGGACCCTGGACAACATACAATACTCTGTATAAGTCCCTTGAGTCTGATAACTCATTCACTGTGTGTCGTAGGTTGAAAACTGTACTTATGGTTAAGAAGAATTACACCGCTGTTCAATGCTCCTTACCTAACCATCCACTGATATAGGTAAATGTCACAGACATAATTTCAGAAAGGTATATCTCACTCTATGAAAATAGACGTACAGATATATCAATTTGAAATTGGTGCATAACATTGGATATTCAAAACCAAAAATTTGCCGTCCGGCAAACAACCCAGGCGATTTCCTCAAATATCACCGATTACAACGAATCCCGATATAATGAGGATGATCACCCAATTCCCAATAACTTACTCCCACTCATCATCTGTAAAACCATACAGATGTGAGAATCATACCTGGTAAATACATACCCTGGAGTAAGTATCTAATCGGGAAATCAGTTTTCGTTTAACAGTACACAGTGAAACTGAAACATTGAAATGTTTCGATGGGGTATCCTGGTATTCCTAGTAATGCCTCTTCCATTATCCAGATTCACTACTGTAACCGTATATCTCTTTGCCACCTCTCCAAATCCCTTCATATGTCTTTAGTCATTACCTTCTGTACACCCCTTTAGGCCAAATGGTTTTCTTCCTTCCCTACCGTTCGGCACCAGCCTATGGTTTGGAAGAAGACTATCCAATAAGCATAATGGGTGTACTGTCCCAATCCTAGGAACACTCGCAATGCGAGAGAAGGTGAAGATAAAAGACACCTGAATAAAACTTATTCCTATTTCTCCTGAACCAGAATCCATCCCCGAACTGGAACAAGTTTCTTTCGAGTTCGTATATAACCATACGATGGAGTATCCAATAAACTGTGGATCTTCGTAGTGATACGGAGTGTCCTGGAGAAATACAAAGGTGAAGTGGGATTGGCGAAGAAATACTTGGTTTGGTCGTGAATATCAGTCACAATTTACTTTGCCCTCTTACTAATCCCTTGCTTTGTCTTAACTTAATACCTTCTGTACACCATCGTTAGGCTAATTGGTTTTCTTCATTCCCCACCGTTCGGTACCAGCCTAAGGTTTGGAAGAAGACTGTCCAATTTGCGTAATAGGTGTACTATCCCCTAATCTAAGGGGTACTCGCAACCTGAGAGAAGGTAGAAAGAAAAGACAACTGAATAGTCCTATTCGTTTTCTCCAGAACCGGAAACCATCCTCGAATAAATCCCTTCGAGTTCGTATCTAACCATACGATGGTTTTGTCCAATGGAAGTGGACGTTCGTAGTAATACGGGGTGTCCTGGAGAAAAGGGTAAAAGTAAGAGTGGCAATGAGGTCTGCAACTCTGACAAACCAAAAGCCAGTGTTAAGAAGGTTCGGTCAATTGGTCACTGAGTCATAGTCTTAGGGTCGGGTCAATGGTCGCAGCCAAAGAGAGAGAGAAAAGAAACACTCAGCGTGCACTCTATCCTAGATCAGAATGGTTACTAATTTATCTAATCTGGAAACCTCCCACTGTACCGTCAAATTCTCCTCCAAACCTGAAAGAAGAATTAGTCGGGATCACCCGAGGAGTAAACCAACTCATCAGTGGGAATCGGGATCCAACTATCATCGTATGATAACGTGACGGAATCCGCTCACGGTGTCATACTCCAGAAGGTATGCGCATATCTGGCAAGTTTCAGTTCTTTTGAAACTCCCGATGTGATTTTTACCCCATGCTCTTATGACCTTGACTTTGGCCAACAAATCATAAGTCACATGTCAAGTTCTACCCGTCATTCTCCAGGTTGATTTGAATCCACCCGTACCTACCCTTGACTTTGGCCAACAAGGCAGTACGACTGTCCCAAACCAACGCATCTATCTATGCTGCATATGAATACCCAACAGCTACCAAACACTGTGCCTTGACTTTGGCCAACAAACACAGCTTGAATACTATTGACCACCCATATGAAACGACGGAGGGCTACGAATGGTTTCTGGCGAAAACCTTTAACGTAAAGAACTTGATATCGTTGAAGGAACTGATAGCTTTTAAAATATAGTGACGAAAACCATTGCTAAAGAGGTCACTCCCGGTGAAGGGATCTCGGCTCTTTCCCCGTAGAATGAGGTGCAGGATATTCCAACTGAATACCATGATGCAAAGCAAAAGTAATCGGCTATAGTGAAGTTATTGCCCTGACGCAAACTTCTGTCCAAGGGGTCACTCCCGGTGAAGGGATCTCGGCCCTTGCCTCGTCGACTGAGGAGCAGGATATTCCAACTGAATACCACGATGCAAAATAAAAGTGAACGTCCTTGCAATAACAGCTTTTTGAAAAGTGTTCCAACAACATCAGATTAAGTTTGTTTTAACTTGCATTGATCCGAATCAACGCAGTCCCATCAATTGATCACACCAAAAAGAACGAAAATATACCGATGTACGTATATGCCATCTGCATTCTCCACTGGGTCCCGTCATTACCCGTTAGGTTAGCTAACTAACGACAGAGCGGGGACTGGACTAGCGCAGATGCAAAACATATACAACATCTACTAATATATATACCAATATATTATATTTCGCTCAAGGCGTGATAAAAATGCAACATCACAGAAATGTACAGCATCACAGAACAATACAGATATCTGGGATCCCCGGGTTTCACAGAACCACTACTGAAACCCGACGTTCCCCTGGTCGTGTGGATAGTCTGTGCAATGAAATCCTAGACCCCTACGGGCGCGGCAAGTCACCCGCCAAAACCTGAAGCGAGGCAGTCCCCTTCAGCACCGTGAATGGACCACCCTACACTTCACGGAATCCGGTAACTTGGGCACCCCTCCTGGGTCAACCTGTACCCCCTACGAGTGCGGCGAACAGTCCGCCAATTCTAGAGTGAAGCCCCCTCCGTCTCAATGCCATAAGATGCGGGCTTGTTGCCCTCTAGAACCCGGCTGTCCGTGCACCCCTCCGCGGGGTAATCCTAGTACAGGCAGTGACGGCAGTCCACATGTCGGACGCTCGCCCCGCAATATCAAATGTACATAATACAACAGAACTGTACTAGCATTGCATCCAGGCTATCCCCACGACCGATCCGCAACATCACAGCATAACACAGAACATCAACGTGAAAGTCACGTTCGCAAATCCGTCTGACCGGGCTATATCAGTTAGACTGGATTTATCGATCAAGTGACATTCACGGTCGCAGATATAATGTAAATACTGTGAAATAATATGTTTAAAATATTCCGATCGATCAAATTTTAACAAGTGGGCCCCCAAGTACTACTGTAGCACATCAAGAAATTCTGGGCCCAAAATTAATATTCCAAAATCCGTATTTTTGACCCAGAAAGCGACTGCAAAAATTTGATACAGCGAGGACACCAATGTGCGGCAGAACCGCGGCCCAAAGGGGGGTTTGGCCGCGGTTCCGCGCTTCAGTGGTCGATTCACTGTGTCGAATTTCTACAGAGTGCTTATAATTTCCAGTACATCAGTTTTCTACAACCTGAAAAAAATTTCGACTCCAAAAAATTTCAACAGAAAACTGATGAGAACAAAAACGCGGATTTTGGAAATTTGGTCGATCGGAAAAGTAAACACATTAAACAAAGCTAGACTAAGTTAATGGCGAGGCTCTGATACCACTGTAAGTGCACGGCGGCGCCCCGTCCGTCAATCCGACGGCCAAATGCGGAAGCGGTGATAAACTTTAATTTTGCAAACTTGCAAACTGGCACCACTGCGCACTAAACCCCGGATCGAACCATTAATTAGTCCTAGCTAACTACAAGATAGGGAACAGAGATATACCGAGTGATCTGAGTCCTCCGGTCTTCTCGCCGTCGTCCCGATCTCCCGCGGAATGTCCTGTCTCCACCTCGTCGCCGGAAGTGCACCACATCGCCTACATGTTTTACGGGCTCCCACCTCAATGCCGAGGCAACTCGGGCACGAAACTGGCTAGTCGACGTGCCCAAGGTTTGCTGTAGAATGTGTAGTGAAGAACCATGTCTCATTTGGGGTTGTAGGAGGTGCCATTTTGGTGGAGGGATGATACAAGAACTATATGGAGGGACTTGGGAATTTTTGGAGCATGAAAAGAACAACAATTCCCCATCCAAAAATTTTGGACAGCCCATGAGGGAAGTGGCCGGCCATGCAAGTGAGGGGAGAGTGAGAAAATGAAAGTGTGACCAAAATAATGAGTGGAGTACTCTATCATGCAAGAGAGAGGGAAAAAGAAATCATGTGAACCAATGATAACAAGGCAAAACCAACACTCAACTATCACTCATCACAAACAAAGTCCAACCATCATGAACCATCATGAAGTCAAAAAGTCAAGGTATGGTGCTCCCATCATGATGCAACAAAATGCAAAGACCCCCTCCACAAATACTTATTTGCACAAATGCAAATAAGCCCTCCTCCACCAATCTTCGGCCATTGAAAGATACAAATGAAAATGGCCGAAACGGAAAGCAAACTGGCAACTCCAGAAAACTGGTCCCGTAATAAATTACAGGAAAACCCCGATACTGTGTATACACACCCGCATTTGTATTCCGACCGAAATACAAATGCAATGAGACAAAATCTACACTGTACTATACTAGGATCCGGCTTAAACCAAAGCGGGCTAGTAATATCCGTCCGATCCTGATCCGTGCAATACAGCACGTATCTGATCGAACTCTGCCATATATCCATACGGCCTCTAGTACTAACCGTCCGATCCTGATCCGTGCAATACCGCACGTATCTGATCAAACCGTGCCATATCTCCATACGGCCTCTACAGTGTTTCGCCCGAAAGCTTGAGTAACTGAATGTGTGGTGGACTCTAAAGACTTGTCAATACTATGGCTGTGGATTTAACCACTAGCACGTCAGAGGTATTAGCCATACGTGACGGGCCACCAGCTATTGACCGAAAGGGACGTCTGTGAGCGAACTCAGCCTGACACCCTACTGAGCCTGTCAGTGACAATATCCGTACAGTCCGGTCCGTTAGTCTATGAGCATCGCATGGCGGGCCTAGGGGGTTGGTAAAAGTCAGACCCCCAAAAGCGGTACAAGTCGTGTCGTAGTGTAGCCCAAAACACCCTGAGATACTACTGGAATACCTACCGGTAAATCTCCTGCCTCGGCCGAGGGCTTTGTGTAATGGCTCTCCTAGACACAGCGCGACCTCACCCCCAATACCGGGAGATACGAACTCCTGAAGATCCGCTCACTGCCTCCATGTGGCTCGGGACTGTACCCAACTAAAACCTGTTTGCACGTCTCCTTTGAGCGTGGTAGGGTAGTAATCAAAGTACAGTGGGAACTCATACGAGACAAATGACGATCCTCAGGTCGATGAACTAACCTGTACACATGTCACCAGGGAACTGCTATCTGACGTCAGGTATAAGACCAACTAGCATGTTCCCGGCGAGTCCTGTCCGGTGTACTCATAACCCAATGAGCACCTGTATACATCTTAGGTGATCCAACTGACACCAGTGGCTTGTGAGACCGTCCACCGCCCCTCGTCGGGGTCTCGACTGTATACACTAGTCTACTCTGGAGTATCGATGCCCTGTCTCGAAACTCCCACGACTAGGGACCTTTTTAAGGATATGCCTATAGACTACCAGCTCCCACGTATATGATCGCCCTCATACTGCTGACAGTCAAGTAAGAATCCTAGGGGCTCTATCAACGTGCAATAGTGACCTGTAAGGTCACCTAAAGCAGTACACGATGATAAAAGTAAACCAGATAGCATACTATCATCTCGAGTAAGACTGTCCTACCGGGATAGGTCATCCCTCAATCATTGCAATCACATGCCTGTGATCCAATAATTGACTCTGAGAGCACTATCTCCAACACGTTGACCCTGAGAAGATTGCAGCATTTCAAGATTGTCCGATTCCGAAGAATGTAGCAGAGATCAGATGTTTTCTTGGACTTGTCGGGTATTACAGAAGGTTCGTGGAGAATTTTGCTCGTTTGGCTGAGCCTTTGACCAAGCTTACGCGAAAGGAAGTATCGTTCGTATGGACGGATAGTTGTGTGTCAGCTTTTGAGGCGTTGAAGCAGAGGTTGATAACCGCTCCTATTTTGACCTTACCAGATGGTTCCGGAGGATTGGTGATTCACAGCGACGCATCTGGGAATGGTTTGGGATGTGTATTGATGCAGCATGGGAAAGTTATAGCTTACGCATTGAGACAGTTGAAGATCCATCAGAAGAATTACCCAACTCATGATTTGGAGATAGCAGCTGTGATTTTCGCTTTGATGATTTGGAGACACTGCTTATTGGGCGAAAGAGTCGAAGTATTCACCGATCACAAAAGCCTGAAGTAGGTGTTCACATAGAAGGAGCTTAATATGAGGCAGTGTAGATGGTTGGAGCTGATGGCTGACTACGATCTTGATCTTAAGTACCATCCGGGGAAAGTTAATGTAGTGCCGGATGCGCTTAGTCGGTTGCCAACAATTCAGATGTTGACTGCACAAAGGAACTTATCGAAGACTTTCGGAGATTCGAGCTGGAGATCGTACTACCGTATTCTTCGGGACAGTTGATGCAGCTACAAGTACTGTCGTCGTTGATTGATAATATTAAAGCAGCGCAGTTACAGGACCCAAGATTGCAGAAGTTTCGAGAACAGGTTGAAGCAGGACTTCGAACGGACTTGTTGATTCATGAAGATGGTTCGTTGCGATGTGATAGCCGTTTGTGTGTGCCGAAAGGGGACATTCGTGAAGAGGTTATGAAGGAGGCACACAGTTCCGCGTATTCCGTACATCCAGGAGGCACGAAGATGTACCACGATCTAAGACAACATTTCTGGTGGGAAGGCATGAAAAAGGAGATTGTTCGCTTTGTAGCGAAGCGCTTGGTGTGTCAGCAAGTTAAGGCTGAACATCAAAGGGTTGTTGATTTATTGCTACCACTTCGGATTCCTCAATGGAAGTGGGAACATATAACCATGGATTTCGTGACGGCTTTACCGCGGAGTCCAAAGGGCAACAATGCAGTTTGGGTGATTGTTGATCGATTGACCAAGGCAGCTCACTTCATACCGTTTCAAGTTGGTCATTAACCACGGAAGCATTAGCAGAACGGTATATGCAGGAGATTGTGAGATTGCATGGAGTACCTGTGAGCATCGTGTCCGACCGTGACACCCGATTCTTATCGCACTTCTGGAGGAGTTTACAGGAAAGTTTGGGGACGCGGTTAAAGTTTAACACATCTTATTGTTAGTGTTTATGCCCTAGAAGGCCATTACTGTATCATACTAGCTTGTATATTACTTAATGGAAGCTTGGGATATTCACATGTATATAACAGTCTTGCTAAACATGGTAGTATGCTACTTGGTTTTTCTATCTTAATATGTGAGTGTACGTATTGATAGAGCTCTTAGGATCTTGCTTGTCTACCAGCGTTGTGATGGCAGTCATACTAGTGGGGGCTGGGTAGTCTACAAGAACATCCTTATTCAGGTCCCTGGTCGTTGGATTATCGAGACAGAGCATCGATACTCCGGAGTAGACTAGTGTGTACGCTTCTCATCCCAGTTGGGGAGATGGTCTGTCCCACAGCCGTCAGTACGTCGTACTGGAGATAGTATACAGGTGCTCGTTAGGTTACGGGTACACCGGACAGGACTCACAGGGAACTGTTGGTTGGTTTGATACCAGTCGTCAGTGAACAGTTCCCAGGTGACATGAGTACAGCGTAGTCCGCAGACTTGACACTGTTACTTCGCCTCGAGTGTGTCCCACTGTTCTTAGATTGCTACCCTACCACGGCTCAAAGGAGTCGTGCAAACAGGTAGCAGTTGGGTGCAGTCCCGAGCACTTGGAGGCAGTGGCGGTTAGACAGGATTCGTCCCTCCCGGTATTGGGAGTAGATATCGTGCTGTGTCAGCGAGCCATTACGCAAAGTCCCTGGCCAGGGCAAGCGAGATTTGCTGGTAGGTTCCAGTAGTTTCTCAGGGTGTAATGGGCTTTACTCCGACACGACTTATACCGCTATTAGGGGACTGACGCTTGCCGCCCCCCTAGGCCCGATATGCGATAGTCTTGGACGAATGGACCGGACTGTATGGAGATTGTCACATCAGACTCAGTAGGAGTTCGGATGGGTTTACTCATCGGCCTTCTTATCGACAACTATCTGGGGACCGTTACGTACAGCTAGTGCCGCTTGCGGTCTGTGGTTAAACCCACTGCCAGCGTAGTAGTCGAGTCTCTAGAGTCCCACACAGAGAGTTTCCTACTCCAGGCGAAACGATATAGAGGTTGCATGGTTTTGCGACAAAGGGTTCGGACGCATACGTGCGTTTACGCGCGTACGACTTTTGGACAGTTTTTACCAGTCGGCTTTGGTTTAAGCCAGTTACTGGTATCCGGTTATTGGATTTTTACAGTCTAAAGTTTTTCCGTATTTTTTGCGGATCGGAGGGGCGTTCTCGTAATTGTACGAGAAGCTTCTAGAAGATATGACTAAGGAGGTTACTTTGGATGAGGTTGTGAGTCATTGTGGTGATTCATTCATTTCATTAATGCACATTTATTGCTTAATGACTCATGCTAATGAATCACCACTAGATATTTTATGAAGCATGCTTATTCATTTCTTTTATTCATTATTCTTAAATAAGAATGCTTCATAATATATTATGATACACTCTCTCTCCTCTCATTATCTTATCTCATATTCTCTCTCCTCAAGCTCTCATCTTCAAGATACTAATCCTTAATCCTCATGTGTTGAGATCAAAGGTTTAGTTAGACTTAAGCATCCATAACCATCACTCTATCTCATCCTTTCATCTTTGATTAGCAATCAAAGTTGATTAGTTACCTCAAGTGAGAGGTGTAGCTTGGTGTTTTGCTCTCGGGTGGATCGTCTACTACCTAGAGAAGGTCGAGGAGAACAAAGGAGGACACAAAGACGAAGGACTAGTTTCGTTAGGTATAATCCCTTAACACTATAGTTTAGTATAGCTATGTGTTCGGTTATTATTTGTTTAGCTTCGATTCAAGCGGTTAGTCGATGTTCGTTGTTTAAACTTGATCGTTTTTAGAAAATTCCGCCTCCCCATAAGTACTGGGGTGTACTACATCGACTTAAAGTGGTATCAAAGCCTCGCTAAACAATAAATAACTTAATTGCAAATTTGTACGAATTTCGAACGGAAAAACAAAGCCGCAAAACCCTAATTCTGTCAAGTTTCTGTCGAAGTTAAAATGAAGTCAGAAAATTTTTCAGGTGTGTTCAGAGAGCTTGACATGACCACAGTAGAACACCCAAAAAATTTGGGCTTCTGATTCGTCTACAGTGCCGCGGAAGGGCGGCGGATCCCACCGATCCGCCGCGCAACCGCGGCCGAGTTGACGAGTCAGGAACTCGTTTTTTTTGGGTGGGTCCCCTGTGGTGTTTTGGGTTTTCTGGAATGTTTAATTATTGCTCAGGTTACTGTTTAACAGAGCAGATTTTGGAGCAATATTGATGTTGTTTATTCGATCGAATTGTACAGTATTTGCGTATTGGATTATATCTGTGATTGTTTAATATGTTCGTAAACCTCCCCCAACTGCTAGTATGTCGGTTGGCAGGGGGTTGCACATTTCTGAAATGGTTATATCTGTTTGTGCATATAAACTGTATTGGACTGTTGTGGTGTATAGCCGGGGTTAGCAATGGGTTATTGATTAATTCATTTGTTGTAAATGTAATTTGTTGTAATATTATTTTCGCGGGGCACTTCCAGGTTGCGGTTGTAGCCACCGTTGTATTATTTCATTTTACTGTTTTTGCTCCTAGGACTGACCCAAGGTGGGGTACACAGACTGCCGGGTGGGTAGTTTGCCGTACCCGTAGTGGTCGAGGGTGGGGTAACGGCTATTCATCACAACTGTGTAATCTGTCTTTTCTTGCAGGCTCAAAAGAAATACAGATTGCTTGCAAATCCAATATTGTTTATCTGTGCTCTGGAATGTATATCATTGCGTCAGACGAATGTAAAATATCTATATTTATTATAGCTATTTAGACGCCACTTATGTTTTACACCCGCGCTAGCCCAGCCCCCGCTCTGTCGTTAGTTAAGTAACCTAACGAGTGATGACGGGACCCCGTGGCGAATGCGGATGGCATAAGAGGACGTTGTATTTTCGTTGTTTTCTGCAATGATAGGTTAATGATGGGACGCATTATCTATAATGCAAAGTAAAACAAACCAAAGTTTAAATCGTTGGAACAATTTAAAAGAAACCTCTCGGTTATTTTTAAAACGGATATTTTTAAATGTGGAGCTTTAACCACTCCTTTTAAAAGCTATCAGGTTCCTTCGGTTATATCAAGTTCACTACGTTTACGGTTTCGCCAAAACCAGTCGTAGCCCTCCGTCATTTCATTTGGGTATTCAGTAGTATTCAAGCTATGCATTTTGGCCAAAGTCAAGGCATAGTGTTTGGTAGCTACTGGGTTTTCATTTGTTGCATAAGATAGATGAGTTGGTTTGGGACAGTCGTATTACCATTTGACCAAAGTCAGGGGTATATACGGATGGGTTCAAATTGACAAGATAATGACGGGTAGAACTTGACATGTGACTTATGACATTTTGACCAAAGCCAAGGTCATAAGAGCATGGGGCAAAAACCTTATATCGGGAATTTCTAAAGAAACTGAAATTTGCAAAGAGATGCATACCATTTGGAGTTTGATGAATGTTGGTAGGATTCCTTCAACATTATCATACGATGATATTTGGATCCCGATCCTACTGTGAGTATATGCAACTTATCAGGATATTCGTCGCTTAACGATCAATGCTATAAACCTAGTAGGTGTCCAGAAAAGTGTCAGCGGGGTTACGCCCCCAGAGAAAAGAGGTTATTTAATTAAGGAACTTCGCGAAAGCATTGGAAAACCTCCCTCGAAGTATCGACACCGGCCTGGCTGAACGGTTAAGCAAGTATTGTACGGTGAGAATAGTCTTGGCTAATTCTTCTTTTATGGTTTGAGGAAGGATTCGAGAAACAGTGGGAGCCATCCAGTTTAGATAAACTAAAAACCACTCTAAACTTGCAAGAGCATCATGCTAAAGAGTTTTCTTCTCTCTCTCCTAATTGCAGCGACCCTGAAAATGACTGGACTTAAGTTACTTTTAGAGAAAAATATACTGACGGGGCCAAACTATAAAGATTGGCTGCGGAATGTCAAGATGGCTTTGACCTATGACAAACTGGGGTACGTCCTCACCGCTACAGCACCTGCTGTCCTTGGTCCCAAATCCAGCAATGCGGATAAGGAAATCCGCAAAACCTGGGATTTAGATTGCGCGAGAGCCAAGTGCATCGTGCTTGCCTCGATGAACAATGAACATCAGAGGAGGCACGAGGATATGTCCCTAGATGGCATATTTCTCCATACAAAGGAACTTTATGGAGAGCAATCTCGTATAGCAAGATACGAGACCTCTAAGAAATTATTTCGAGCGAGGTTGGCTGTCGGGTCATCGGTAGGTGAACATGTCCTACAGATGATTGGCTACATAGAAAAGCTCGCAGACCTTGGAACGACTTTGGATAATGAGCTCTATACAGACCTTGTTCTCCAGTCCCTTCCTCCCACCTACGCCCAGTTTATCCTCAACTTCAATCTTCAAGGAAAAGAAGTTGAACTTGCGGAACTCCTGAACATGTTAAGGAGTGCAGAGGGCACCTTACAGAAGGCAAGGGAAACACCCGCTATGTTTGTTGGCGGTGCATCTTCTTCCGGGTCCAAGGCTAGGGCCAAAGGAAGGAAGAAGAAGGCCGCACCCAGACCTAGAGGAGGTGTTAGTAAGGTGGGAAAGAAGGGAAAGAAAAAGTTTACAGCACCGGTAGTTGGCCTGGATGAGTGCTTCCATTGTCACAGGAAAGGGCACTGGAAGAAGGATTGCAAGGCGTGGAACGCCAAGAACCAGGAACCGAAGCAAGCTGTGGCTTCGACTTCAGGTGTGTTTGTAATTGAGAATTGTCTGTCGATCAACTCTACTTCCTGGGTATTGGATACCGGATCAGGATCTCATATTTGCAATTCTTTGCAGGCACTGAGAAACCGTAGAGTGCTGAAGGAAGGTGATATGATCCTCAGGGTTGCTAACGGAGCTAGCGTGGGAGCTGCGTCCGTCGGGGATTATCACCTTGGATTGACGAGTGGACACATTTTGGTTTTACATAACTGTTATTTTGTACCCAGCTTAACGTGTAATATCATATCAGTTTCCTTGTTATCAAATAAAGGTTATGATTTCACGTTTGTAAGAGATGTTGTCAACATCCACCTTAATCATGGTTTGATTGGGTCCGGTACTCTAAATAACGGCATATATGTTTTAAACCAACTCCAAATTTTCAATGTCCAGAACACACTAAAAAGAAAGTCTCCAGATTTGAATAAAGCTTTCTTATGGCATTGTAGACTGGGTCACATCAATGAGAGAAGGTTGACTAAGTTGCATAGAGAAGGATATTTGGACTCATTCGAATATCAAACTTATGACACTTGTCAATCTTGTCTCAAAGGAAAGATGACAAAGACTCCATTCACTGGACAAGGAGTAAGAGCGAGCGAGCTCTTAGGACTCATACACAGTGATGTATGCGGTCCAATGTCTACACATGCGAGAGGTGGTTTTTCCTATTTCATTACTTTCACGGATGATTACTCAAGATACGGATTCATTTATCTGATGAAACATAAATCCGAGGCTTTTGAGAAATTCCAAGAGTATAAGAATGAAGTAGAAAACCAAACCGGCAAAAGTATAAAAACACTGAGATCTGATCGAGGTGGAGAATACTTAAGTGCCGAGTTCCTAGGTTACCTAAAAGAGAAAGGAATTCTCTCTCAGCTTACTCCTCCATACACTCCACAGCATAACGGTGTATCGGAGAGACGGAATCGAACCCTATTGGATATGGTACGATCCATGATGAGTAATGCTGAGTTACCGCGATCTTTCTGGGGTTATGCGCTAGAATCAGCGGCATATCTTCTGAACAGAGCTCCTACCAAGACTGTGCCTACCACTCCATATCAGATGTGGACTGGGAAGAAACCCCATCTTCAGCATATTAAGATTTGGGGATGTCCAGCTTTTGTTAAAAAGCAGCATGTGGACAAGCTCGAAGCACGATCAGTAAAATGTATGTTTGTGGGATATCCAAAGATCTCCAAGGGATATTATTTCTATTACGCAGAGGAACAAAAGATTTTTGTTTCTCGTAATGCCCATTTTCTAGAACATCAGTTTTTAGAAAAGGAATCAAGTGGGAGCGAAATAGAACTGGAAGAAATTCCAGAACCACAAACTGCTACTGAAAGTTTGGTAGAACCAGAGGTTCAAGAAGAACAGAACATTCCCGCACCCCTCCGCAGGAGTAGTAGGCCGTCTCATCCGCCTGAGAGATACTACGGTTTTCTCATAGACGGGGATAGAGAGGATTACATCATAGATGATGATGAACCTACTGACTTCCAGCAGACCATCCAGAGCGGCGACTCGGTACGATGGCTAGATGCAATGCGGACCAAAATGGAGTCCATGTACACCAACAAAGTATGGACTTTGGACTTTGCTCCAGATGGGGTAAAACCCATAGGATGCAAATGGATCTTCAAGAAAAAGATTGGTGTAGATGGACAGGTGGAAACCTATAAGGCTAGACTTGTTGCAAAGGGTTTTCGTCAAAGACCTGGTTTGGACTATGACGAAACTTTTTCTCCAGTGGCTATGCTCAAATCCATTCGGGTCCTTCTTGCTATTGCTGCCTTCCATGATTATGAAATCTGGCAGATGGACGTAAAGACGGCTTTTCTGAATGGAAATTTAGAAGAGAGCGTCTATATGGATCAGCCAGAGGGTTTCAATCAGAGTGGGAGCAGCGGGAAAGTATGCAAGCTGCTTAAGTCTATTTATGGACTAAAGCAGGCATCGCGGAGTTGGAACATCTGTTTTGATGAGACAGTCAAAGAATATGACTTTATCAAAAATCCAGATGAACCGTGCATATATAGTAAAGTTGTGGCCAGAAGTGTCGTATTCCTCGTCTTGTACGTGGATGACATTCTATTGATAGGAAATGACATTCCTATGCTACAATCTGTCAAAGGATTCTTGTCACACAGGTTCTCTATGAAAGACCTGGGTAATGCCTCTTACATTCTGGGGATCCGGATCTATCGTGATAGATCCAAGAGGATGTTGGGACTTTCGCAGTCCAGGTATATCGACACTGTACTGAAAAGATTCAGTATGGAAGATTCTAAGCGCGGTAATCTACCGGCTTGTCATGGAATCACCCTCTCCAAAGAGATGTCTCCCAAGACTGATTTGGAAAGGGAACGCATGTCTATTATACCCTACGCTTCTGCGGTAGGCTCTATAATGTATGCGATGTTGTGTACCAGACCAGATGTAGCTTACGCACTGAGCGTGGTAAGCCGGTATCAGTCAGACCCAGGGGAGAAGCACTGGATAGCAGTAAAGAACATTCTCAAGTACCTGAGGAGGACTAAGGAAATGTTCTTGGTTTACGGCGGAAAAGACCTCAGGTTGGAGGCCTTTGCTGATTCCGGCTTCCAGAGTGATAAGGACGATTCCAAGTCCATGTCGGGTTATGTCTTTACCCTCAATGGAGGGGCGGTGTGCTGGAAGAGCTCCAAGCAGGACACCGTTGCTGACTCGACGATGGAAGCGGAGTATATAGCTGCTTGCGATGCCGCAAAAGAAGCAGTCTGGATGAAGAAGTTCCTAACAGAACGTTAGGTGGTTCCTACCATAGTTGATCCAATACCTCTGTATTGCGACAACAACGGAGCTATAGCTTTAGCGAAGGAACCAAGGTCCCATCAGAAGTCCAGACACATCTTGAGGCGGTATCACCTGATCAGGGAGATCATTGATCGTCAGGAGATCGAGGTTCGGAGAGTTGCTTCAGAAGAGAACATTGCTGATCCATTCACGAAGGCCCTTCCTCAGATTCAGTTCGAGAGGCTGCTCGAGATCATTGGTCTACGATATGCCAGTACATGGCCCTAGCGCAAGTGAGAGATTGTTAGTGTTTATGCCCTAGAAGGCCATTACTGTATCATACTAGCTTGTATATTACTTAATGGAAGCTTGGGATATTCACATGTATATAACAGTCTTGCTAAACATGGTAGTATGCTACTTGGTTTTTCTATCTTAATATGTGAGTGTACGTATTGATAGAGCTCTTAGGATCTTGCTTGTCTACCAGCGTTGTGATGGCAGTCCACTAGTGGGGGCTGGGTAGTCTACAAGCACATCCTTATTCAGGTCCCTGGTCGTTGGATTATCGAGACAGAGCGTCGATACTCCGGAGTAGACTAGTGTGTACGCTTCTCATCCCAGTTGGGGAGATGGTCTGTCCCACAGCCGTCAGTACGTCGTACTGGAGATAGTATACAGGTGCTCGTTAGGTTACGGGTACACCGGACAGGACTCACAGGGAACTGTTGGTTGGTTTGATACCAGTCGTCAGTGAACAGTTCCCAGGTGACATGAGTACAGCGTAGTCCGCAGACTTGACACTGCTACTTCGCCTCGAGTGTGTCCCACTGTTCTTAGATTGCTACCCTACCACGGCTCAAAGGAGTCGTGCAAACAGGTAGCAGTTGGGTGCAGTCCCGAGCACTTGGAGGCAGTGGCGGTTAGACAGGATTCGTCCCTCCCGGTATTGGGAGTAGATATCGTGCTGTGTCAGAGAGCCATTACGCAAAGTCCCTGGCCAGGGCAAGCGAGATTTGCTGGTAGGTTCCAGTAGTTTCTCAGGGTGTAATGGGCTTTACTCCGACACGACTTATACCGCTATTAGGGGACTGACGCTTGCCGCCCCCCTAGGCCCGATATGCGATAGTCTTGGATGAACGGACCGGACTGTATGGAGATTGTCACATCAGACTCAGTAGGAGTTCGGATGGGTTTACTCATCGGCCTTCTTATCGACAACTATCTGGGGACCGTTACGTACAGCTAGTGCCGCTTGCGGTCTGTGGTTAAACCCACTGCCAGCGTAGTAGTCGAGTCTCTAGAGTCCCACACAGAGAGTTTCCTACTCCAGGCGAAACGATATAGAGGTTGCATGGTTTTGCTACAAAGGGTTCGGACGCATACGTGCGTTTACGCGCGTACGACTTTCGGACAGTTTTTACCAGTCGGCTTTGGTTTAAGCCAGTTACTGGTATCCGGTTATTGGATTTTTACAGTCTAAAGTTTTTCCGTATTTTTTGCGTATCGGAGGGGCGTTCTCGTAATTATACGAGAAGCTTCTAGAAGATGTGACTAAGGAGGTTACTTTGGATGAGGTTGTGAGTCATTGTGGTGATTCATTCATTTCATTAATGCACATTTATTGCTTAATGACTCATGCTAATGAATCACCACTAGATATTTTATGAAGCATGCTTATTCATTTCTTTTATTCATTATTCTTAAATAAGAATGCTTCATAATATATTATGATACACTCTCTCTCCTCTCATTATCTTATCTCATATTCTCTCTCCTCAAGCTCTCATCTTCAAGATACTAATCCTTAATCCTCATGTGTTGAGATCAAAGGTTTAGTTAGACTTAAGCATCCATAACCATCACTCTATCTCATCCTTTCATCTTTGATTAGCAATCAAAGTTGATTAGTTACCTCAAGTGAGAGGTGTAGCTTGGTGTTTTGCTCTCGGGTGGATCGTCTACTACCTAGAGAAGGTCGAGGAGAACAAAGGAGGACACAAAGACGAAGGACTAGTTTCGTTAGGTATAATCCCTTAACACTATAGTTTAGTATAGCTATGTGTTCGGTTATTATTTGTTTAGCTTCGATTCAAGCGGTTAGTCGATGTTCGTTGTTTAAACTTGATCGTTTTTAGAAAATTCCGCCTCCCCATAAGTACTGGGGTGTACTACATCGACTTACACTTATCATCCTCAGACAGATGGCCAGTCGGAGAGAACAATCCAAACTCTTGAAGATATGTTGAGAGCTTGCATGTTGGACTTCAAGGGTTCGTGGGAGGATCATCTACACTTGGTGAAGTTTTCGTACAACAACAGCTTTCAGGCGACTATTCAGATGGCTCCAATCGAAGTATTGTATGGTCGCAAGTGTCGCTCACATGTTTGTTGAGAAGATATTGGAGAACGAAGATTATTGGGACTGGATTTGATCGTGCAAACCGTGGAGAAAGTTAATACTATCCGGAATTATATGAAGGCAGCACAAGATCGGTAGAAGTGTTGGGCGGATACATCGAGAAGACCTCTAGAGTTTGTTGTTGGTGATCTGGTATTCTTGAAGATATCACCTACTAGAGGAGTGATTCGTTTTGGGAGTCGAGGCAAGCTTAGTCCTCGATTCGTGGGGCCTTTCGAGATTTTGGAACGTGTTGGAGAAGTGACTTATCGATTGGCGTTACCACAATCTTTGGCGAATGTTCATGACGTGTTTCATGTATCTCAACTCCGTAAGTATGTTCGAGATTAAGCATACGTGCTAGATCATTCGGAGCTGACTCTAAGAGAGGATTTGACCTTTGAAGAACGACCGATGTCGATTGTTGATCGAAGAGAAAATGTCCTTAATAACAAGGTTATCCCTCTCGTACTTGTTTCTTGGGGAAATCGCTCGCATGGAGAATCGACTTGGGAACGAGAAGAAGAAATTCGACAGAACTTTCGACACCTATTCCTGTAGATTCGTGCCGTTTACCTTTTTTTGTCTTGGGAATTTCGAGAACGAAATTCTTTTTGTAGTTGGGTATAATGTAATACCCTAGTTCATTTATACCAGTTCTAGTTCATGTATTTCTTTATTTATGGTATTTTCCTGATTTATTGTATTTTGGGTGCGAATAGTGTATTTGAAATTTGTATTTGCATCGGACCCGACCCGCATACTTGAAACTAGTCTTGATTCATGTTTATGATTTATCCGGACCTGTTATATGGACTCGTGCACTTTCATTTTAATTTATACATCTTGAATACTGGCATTTTATCTGGCATTTGCATTTTTACAATATAATATTTTAAGTCAAATAAAATATTTTAAAAATGCATTGCATGGCCTGCATGATACCCCTAGCCCCGTGATAGCATCCGCGCGTCTTGTTCTCGTCCCGTTCAGTGAAACGGACTTGTTTGGATGGCTACGCGCACGTGCATGCATCCGTTCTTGGGGGTATGCATTTTTCGTAATCCGGACATTCATTTTTTATTTTGGTCGACATGTATATTTTTCGTATTTTAAAACTGAATTTTAGACCCGACCCAGGCATGTTTTGGACTATATTTGTATTTACCAGAATATCAAATTTTATTTATATAATATTAATTTTATAAATTGATACAAATTAAAATTTAGTTAACTAATAAAAGATTTTTTAAATTTAAATCTAAACTAATTTCCTAAGAAACTAACAACCCCTTTCACTCTCTCTTTCCTCTGCATATATATATTTATATATATTTTATTTATTTAATTTTTTTCTTTTCTTATTTAATACACAGCCTCTTCTTCTTACTTCTTCTTCTTCTTTCTTCTTTCTTCTTTCTTTTTCTTGATCTTGTTTCTTGATTCCGGTGATCACCGCCGGAGCCGTGCTCATCGCTGACGATCCGAGTGATCCAGTGAACGTACCTGACTTGCGTGATCACCCTCGTGCGTTGTTTGGAACCGTTCCGCGTACCGTGCGCACGTCGCGACATTTCGTTCTTGTTCCGTCTAGGCAAGTTAATCTTGCTACATGCTATATAACTCATTATATACCTATTGAAATAAATATCACACCTGTATTTTAAATCAAGCATCCCATGTTACATATTACAGCCTTTCGACGTTTCGTTTACATTTGTATAGTGCATTTCAGATCTAGGGCATGCAAACCAATCTTAATTACATGCTACATTACTTTAGACGCATCCATTTTAACAAATGGAATACCTATATTTAAAATCATGCACCCCATGTTTAATTTTTTAACTTTTCGATGTTCCGTTTGCATCCATTCATATCATTTCAGATCTAGGTCATGAAAACTTATCTTGTTACATACTATACTATCATATACTCCATCAAATTGAATAGTTACATTTCATATTGCTTAGTTATATGTTTCGCACTTGTTAGTTTATCATTTGACGATTATGTGATACCCGTTTGCATCCATATCATTTAAAATATATACCATCGTAATATTTCTTATTATTATCTTTAATTAGTTTATAATCTGCATTTTATAATGTTATACATTTGAAAATATTATAGTTTACGCATGAAACGTCGTCGCAAAGTGGATACAACAAATCTGTAATTTACTGTACACCTTACCTTATAAAATTCATTATAAATCATAGACAAATCATTAGTATACGTTATTTAATTCATTACGAAGCTAACTCAGAATACTATAACTCTATGAAATATTTACTTGCAAAATAAATTGTTTAAATAACGTAAAATTAAAATGAAAATATCTCTAAACTGCTGTCCAGGGAAATTCCAGCAGCAAACTTTCAATTTAGAATGTTCATAACTTTTTTTAGGGACAACCTGAGATGATTATACTTACAAAAATGAAAACCTTATTGAATTATCTTTGTTTTGGTATAAGACACATCCCTTTTGGAGAACGTTTGTTATTTTTAAGCTATTTTCCAAATCAGGGTGACGCTGAATTTCTGAACGGAACTTTCTTGTGCATGGTTAATCAATACCACTTTTATAGTTATTAATCAGTTTGAACATATTATCCATGTTAATATTATTATATCAATATCTATTTAATGAATAATAGTGTTTGTGCTTTAATATTCAGCAAATTTTACCGATTTACAGTTTTATAGTATCCATCTGTATCCGTACGGTTTATTACATATCTAGTTGCAAACCGAGACCATATTATTTCATTTTACTGTTACATTAGTATCTCATACTTGATCTTGTGCATCCTACATAGTCATGATGTAATCCCTGATAAATATTTGTGCATCCATACTTTACCATGTTAGTGTATATGCCCTAGAGGCCATTACTGTATCATACTAGTTTGTATATTACTTAATGGAAGCTTGGGATATTCACCTTGTATAAACAATCTTGCTCAATATAGTAGTATGCTACTTGGTTTGTTTCTACTTCAATGTGTACATGTGTTTATTTTAGTATATCACCTATACACATTAGTGGAGCCCTTAGGATCTTTGCTTGATTACCAGCATTGTGATGGCAGTCACACTAGTGGGGGCTGGGTAATCTATAAGCACATCCTTATACAGGTCCCTAGTCGCAGGACTATCGAGACAGGGCATCGATACTCCAGAGTAGACTAGCGTATGCGCTTCTCATCCCAGTGTGGGAGATGGTCTGTCCCACAGCCATCAGTACGGCATACTGGAGATAGTATACGGGTGCTCGTTAGGTTACGAGTACACTGGACAGGACTCGTCGGGAACTGACCGGTTGGTATTATACCTATCGTCAGTTATCAGTTCCCAGGTGACATGAGTACAGCTTAGTCCGCTGACTTGACACTGTCACTTCGCCTCGAGTGTGTTCCCACTGTACTTTGATTACTACCCTACCACGGCTCAAGGGAGTCGTGCAAACAGGTAGTAGTTGGGTACAGTCCCGAAGCACTTGGAGGCAGTGACGGTTAGACAGGATTCGTCTCTCCCGGTATTGGGGGTTGACATCGCGCTGTGTCTAGGAGAGCCATTACACGAGTAGTCCCTGGCCAGGGCAAGCGAGATATACTGGTAGGCTTCCAGTGTTATCTCAGGGTGTTTTGGGCTTCACTCCGACACGACTTGTACCGCTATTAGGGGACTGACGTTTACCGCCCCCTAGGCCCGCCATGCGATGTATTAGACGAACAGACCGGACTGTACGGAGATTGTAACATTCAGACTCAGTAGGAGTTCAGATGGGGTTCACCTCGTCAGTCTTCTTATCGGCATCTACCTGGGGACCGTTACGCACAGCTAGTGCCGCTTGCAGTCTGTGGTTAAACCCACTGCCAGCGTAGTGTCGAGTCTTTAGAGTCCCACACAGAGGGTTATTCGCCTTTGGGCAAAACAGAGTAGAGGTCGCATGGTTTTGCGACAGGGTTCGTTCTCATCCGCGCACTTATGCACATTTGGAGTCCGGACGGATATTACTAGCAGGCTCTGGTTTGAGCCAGATACTAGTATATGTTTTGGGGTTAGTTTTATCTCTTTTTTTTCATGTTCCTGGGAACAAGAATGCGGGTGTGTATGCACAGTTGATTGAGGTGGAGGAAGAGAATTTTCATTAGGGTTTCGGAACGGGTGTGTATGCACAGTTGACAGTCGTCTTTTTCCAAACCCTAATGAATTTATGATATATCAATTAATAATATTAATTAAATAAAATTATGTCATGGTTAGGTTTGTTGACTTGTTGACCAAGGTTGACTTGTTGACCATGGTTGAAACTTTGACTATCATCATTACATATCAAAGATGCTCTTTGATTCTAGCAAAACCATTTAATGTGTGTAATGATAATTGTCATTCCAAACCATCCATCAACTATTTCATTTAGATTATTATTATTAATTTGATAATTCATTTCATATTATGTTATGGTTGTAAAAAAGAGTTTCATTCTATCATAACACTTCTCTCTCCTCTCTTCTTCTTCCTCCTCCTCTAGTTCAAGGAGACTCACTCTCATGTGTTGAGAAACCCTCTCCTTGAGATAAAAACACCCCAAAACCACTCTCTACTCACTCTAGGGTTAGAGTTCTAGCAAGCCAAAGACCCTAGTTCTCTCAAAGTTCGAGAAAGGAGCCCGAAGGTTGAACCCTCAGGTGGATCCATCTTTGACGGAAGAAGGCGACGAGGAAAGCACCATCCAAGCTCTACAAAGGTTTCAAGAAGAAGGAGTTCAAGTTAGGTATAACATATTTTCCAAGTAGCTAACTCTCTTTAGCTTGGTAGCTAGTTTAGTTTAGAAAAGATCCCGACTTTTGTTAGTCCATGTTGCCTAATGCGCTAAAAATTTGTTTTTATACCGTTTCCGCCTCCTCGCAAGAACCGGGGTTGGCAACGTGGACTTACAGTGGTATCAGAGCCTAACTAAACTTAAACTAGCTAAGTAGTAAAGTCTATGGAAGTTCGATCGGAAAAATCACAAAAACCTAAACATCAAAACCCTAACTTTCTGTTGAAATTTTTTGTGCTCTAAAGATACAAAGTTTTACTCCAAAAATCGGCTCAGGGTTTTGTGAAGACACCCACCAAAAACGGTCGCCTGAATCCTTCAAACCGCCGCGGTTCCGCGGCAATGAGTATACATTTGCCGCGGAACCGCCGCCGTTTTGGCTCTTCTCACGACCGGGTTTGGTGCAGTGTTCTTCTGGTAGGGTTTTGGGATTTTTAAGATGGTTTATTTGTGCCCAAGTTTTCCAGAAAAGAAATTTGTTTTTGGGGGCCTATAAATCCGTATTTTTTGGATCGAACTTCACTATACTTTGACTAATCTGTTATATCTGTGATGTTTATATGTATTGAACGTCGGATAATCGCTATATGTCGATTAGTCGGGGTTATACATATCTGTGATCTGTGTTTGATGATGGTATGTGTATATGAATGCGTTGGACTGTCGCGGGTGAATAGCCGGGGTGGATGTGAGATGAGTGTTTCTTTTTCTTTCATTCATGTAATATGTAAATTGATGTAATATTATTTGTATGGCCGCACAACCGGGTCGGGGTTGTAGTCGTCATTGTATAATTCTTTTTACTGTTTTTGCTTCTAGGATAGACCCATGGAGGGGGTGCACAAACTACCGGGTATCTCGAAGTGCCGAGTGGCCTACTCACTGCGTTGAGGGAGGTTGCTCCACTTCGGGTACTTGGCGGGTAGTTTGCCGCACCCGTAGGGGTCTTGGGTGGGGTTTTGGCTATTCACCGCGACCGTGTAATCCGCTTTTCGTTGCAGGCTCGAACGGATTGCGGATTCCTAGTATATTCAATGTATTCATCTGTGATCTGTAATGTCTATCATTGCTATATATTTATAACTATTTAGGCGTTGCTTATGTTTTACAGCCGCGCTAGCCCAGCCCCCGCTCTGTCGTTAGTTAAGTAACCTAACGGGTGATGACGGGGCCCCGTGGCGAATGCGAATGGCATAAGCGTACGTCATATTTTGGTTGTTTTCTGCAATGGTAGGATTAAATGATAGGACGTATTAAAAGAACTAATGCAAGAATATCACGCATTAAAAGAACTAATGCAAGATAATAAACCAAGCAAAAGTCGTTGGAACACTTTCGAAAAACCACTCGGTTCTTTTCAAAACTAACTTTTAAATGCGGAGCTTGAGCCACTCCTTTTAAAAGCTATCTCGTTCCATCGATTATATCAAGTTCACTACGTTCACGGTTTCGCCAAAACCATTCGTAGCCCTCCGTCGTTTCATATGAATATTCAATAGTATTCAAGCTATGTTTGTTGACCTTCATCAAGGCATAGTGATTGGTAGCTGTTGGGTGTTCATATGTAGCATAGATAGATGCGTTGGTTTGGGACAGTCGTATTGCCTTGTTGACCTTCGTCAAGGGTATATACGGGTGGGTTCAAATTAACCTGGAAAATGACGGGCAGAACTTGACATGTGACTTATGATTTGTTGACCTTCGTCAAGGTCATAAGAGCATGGGGCAAAAATCCACATCGAGAGTTTCATAAGTACTGAAACTTGCTAGATTTGCATACCATTTGGAGTGTGGTGATTCTGGTAGGATTCCTTCAGTTTCGTCACGCGATGATATTTGGATCCCGATCCTGCTGTGAGTATATGCTACTCCTCGGGAAATTTCTCACTAAACGATCAATGCTATAAACCTAGTAGGTGTCTAGAAAGGTGTTAGCGGGGCTGCGCCCCCAGGGAAAAGAGGTTCTTAAATTAAGGAACTTCGCGAAAGCGTTGAAAAACCTCCCTCGAAGTACCGACACTAGCCTGGCTGAACGGTTAAGCAAGTATTGTACGGTGAGATTGATCCTGACTAATTCTTCCTTTTTGGTTTGAGGAGGGATTCGAGAGACAGTGGGAGCCATCCTGTTTAGACAAATTAAAAACCACTCTAAACTTGCAAGAGCATTGTGCTAAAGTATTTCTTCTCTCTCTCCTAATTGCAGCGACCATTCATCATGACTGGACTTAAGTTACTACTAGATAAAAACATACTGACAGGGCCAAACTACAAATATTGGCTCAGGAATGTCAAGATGGCAATCACTTATGACAAGTTGGGGTATCTCCTTACCACCAAAGCTCCCTCCGTCCCAGGTCCTGTAAGTCGATGTAGTACACCCCAGTACTTGTGGGGAGGCGGAATTTTCAAAAACGATCATGTTTAAAGAACGAACATCGACTAACCGCTTAAATCGAAGCTAAACTATAAATAACCGTACACAAAGAGTTTCTTATCAATTGTGTTTAGGGATTATACCTAATGAAACCGGTCCTTCGTCTTTATGTTCTCCTTTGTTCTCCTCGACCTTCTCTAGGTAGTAGACGATCCACCCAAGAGCAAAACACCAAGCTACACCTCTAACTTGAGGTAACTAATCTACTTTGATTGCTAATCAAAGAAGAAAGGATGATATAGAGTGAAGGTAATGGATGTTTAAGTCTAACTAAACCTTTGATCTCAACACATGAGGATTAAGGATTAGTCTCTTGAAGATGAGAGCTTGAGGAGAGAGAATGTGAGATGAGATAATGAGATGAGAGAGAGTGTATCATAATATATTATGAAGCATTCTTATTAAAGAATAATGAATAATAGAAATGAATAAGCATGCTTCATAAATGAAAAGAGGTGATTCATTAACATGAGTCATTAAGCATTTATGGTGCATTAATGATCATGATGAATCACCCTCATGACTCACTAATCTTATCCAAAGCTTATGTCACCTTAACCTCCTTAGTCACATCTTCTAGAAGCTTCTCGTACAATTACGAGAACGCCCCTCCAATCAGCAAAAATACAGAAAAACTTTAGACTGTAAAAATCCAATAACCGGATACCAGTAACTGGCTTAAACCAAAGCCGACTGGAAAAAAACTGTCCGAAAGTCGTACGTGCGTAAACGCACGTATGCGTCCGAACCCTTTGTCGCAAAACCATGCGACCTCTATATCGTTTCGCCTGGAGTAGGAAACTCTCTGTGTGGGACTCTAGAGACTCGACTACTACGCTGGCAGTGGGTTTAACCACAGACCGCAAGCGGCACTAGCTGTACGTAACGGTCCCCAGGTAGTTGTCGATAAGAAGGCCGATGAGAAAACCCATCCGAACTCCTACTGAGTCTGATGTGACAATCTCCATACAGTCCGGTCCGTTCGTCCAAGACTATCGCATATCGGGCCTAGGGGGGCGGCAAGCGTCACTCCCCTAATAGCGGTATAAGTCGTGTCGGAGTAAAGCCCATTACACCCTGAGAAACTACTGGAACCTACCAGCAAATCTCGCTTGCCCTGGCCAGGGACTTTGCGTAATGGCTCTCTGACACAGCACGATATCTACTCCCAATACCGGGAGGGACGAATCCTGTCTAACCGCCACTGCCTCCAAGTGCTCGGGACTGCACTCAACTGCTACCTGTTTGCACGACTCCTTTGAGCCGTGGTAGGGTAGCAATCTAAGAACAGTGGGACACACTCGAGGCGAAGTAGCAGTGTCAAGTCTGCGGACTACGCTGTACTCATGTCACCTGGGAACTGTTCACTGACGACTGGTATCAAACCAACCAACAGTCCCCTGTGAGTCCTGTCCGGTGTACCCGTAACCTAACGAGCACCTGCATACTATCTCCAGTACAACGTACTGACGGCTGTGGGACAGACCATCTCCCCAACTGGGATGAGAAGCGTACACACTAGTCTACTCCGGAGTATCGATGCTCTGTCTCGATAATCCACGACCAGGGACCTGAATAAGGATGTGCTTGTAGACTACCCAGCCCCCACTAGTGTGACTGCCATCACAACGCTGGTAGACAAGCAAGATCCTAAGAGCTCTATCAATACGTACACTCACATATTAAGATAGAAAAACCAAGTAGCATACTACCATGTTTAGCAAGACTGTTATATACATGTGAATATCCCAAGCTTCCATTAAGTAATATACAAGCTAGTATGATACAGTAATGGCCTTCTAGGGCATAAACACTAACAATCTCCCACTTGCACTAGGGCCATGTACTGGCATATCGTAGACCAATGATCTCGAGTAGCCTCTCGAACTGAATCTGAGGAAGGGCCTTCGTGAATGGATCAGCAATGTTCTCTTCAGAAGCAACTCTCCGAACCTCGATCTCCTGACGATCAATGATCTCCCTGATCAGGTGATACCGCCTCAAGATGTGTCTGGACTTCTGATGGGACCTTGGTTCCTTCGCTAAAGCTATAGCTCCGTTGTTGTCGCAATACAGAGGTATTGGATCAACTATGGTAGGAACAACCTGAAGTTCTGTTAGGAACTTCTTCATCCAGACTGCTTCTTTTGCGGCATCGCAAGCAGCTATATACTCCGCTTCCATCGTCGAGTCAGCAACGGTGTCCTGCTTGGAGCTCTTCCAGCACACCGCCCCTCCATTGAGGGTAAAGACATAACCCGACATGGACTTGGAATCGTCCTTATCACTCTGGAAGCCGGAATCAGCAAAGGCCTCCAACCTGAGGTCTTTTCCGCCGTAAACCAAGAACATCTCCTTAGTCCTCCTCAGGTACTTGAGAATGTTCTTTACTGCTATCTAGTGCTTCTCCCCTGGGTCTGACTGATACCGGCTTACCACGCTCAGTGCGTAAGCTACATCTGGTCTGGTACACAACATCGCATACATTATAGAGCCTACCGCAGAAGCGTAGGGTATAATAGACATGCGTTCCCTTTCCAAATCAGTCTTGGGAGACATCTCTTTGGAGAGGGTGATTCCGTGACAAGCCGGTAGATTACCGCGCTTAGAATCTTCCATACTGAATCTTTTCAGTATAGTGTCGATATACCTGGACTGCGAAAGTCCCAACATCCTCTTGGATCTATCACGATAGATCCGGATCCCCAGAATGTAAGAGGCATCACCCAGGTCATTCATGGAGAACCTGTGTGACAAGAATCCTTTGACAGATTGTAGCATAGGAATGTCATTTCCTATCAATAGAATGTTATCCACGTACAAGACGAGGAATACGACACTTCTGGCTACAACTTTACTATATATGCACGGCTCATCTGGATTTTTGATAAAGTCATATTCTTTGACTGTCTCATCAAAACAGATGTTCCAACTCCGCGATGCCTGCTTTAGTCCATAAATGGACTTAAGCAGCTTGCATACTTTCCCGCTGCTCCCACTCTGATTGAAACCCTCTGGCTGATCCATATAGACGCTCTCTTCTAAATTTCCATTCAGAAAAGCCGTCTTTACGTCCATCTGCCAGATTTCATAATCATGGAAGGCAGCAATAGCAAGAAGGACCCGAATGGATTTGAGCATAGCCACTGGAGAAAAAGTTTCGTCATAGTCCAAACCAGGTCTTTGACGAAAACCCTTTGCAACAAGTCTAGCCTTATAGGTTTCCACCTGTCCATCTACACCAATCTTTTTCTTGAAGATCCATTTTCATCCTATGGGTTTTACCCCATCTGGAGCAAAGTCCAAAGTCCATACTTTGTTGGTGTACATGGACTCCATTTCGGTCCGCATTGCATCTAGCCATCGTACCGAGTCGCCGCTCTGGATGGCCTGCTGGAAGTCAGTAGGTTCATCATCATCTATGATGCAATCCTCTCTATCCCCGTCTATAAGAAAACCGTAGTATCTCTCAGGCGGATGAGACGGCCTACTACTTCTGCGGAGGGGTGCGGGAATGTTCTGTTCTTCTTGAACTTCCGGTTCTACCAAACTTTCAGTAGCAGTTTGTGGTTCTGGAATTTCTTCCAGTTCTATTTCGCTCCCACTTGATTCCTTTTCTAAAAACTGATGTTCTAGAAAATGGGCATTACGAGAAACAAATACCTTTTGTTCCTCTGCGTAATAGAATAGATATCCCCTGGAGTGCTTTGGATATCCCACAAACAAGCACTTTACTGATCGTGCCTCGAGCTTGTCCACATGCTGCTTTTTAACAAAAGCTGGACATCCCCAAATCTTTATATACTGTAGATGGGGTTTCTTCCCACTCCACATCTGATATGGAGTGGTAGGCACAGTCTTGGTAGGTACCATGTTCAAAAGATATGCCGCTGATTCTAGCGCATGTCCCCAGAAAGATCGCGGTAACTCAGCATTACTCATCATGGATCGTACCATATCCAATAGGGTTCGATTCCGTCTCTCCGATACACCGTTATGCTGTGGAGTGTATGGAGGAGTAAGCTGAGAGAGAATTCCTTTCTCTTTTAGGTAACCTAGGAACTCGGCACTCAAGTATTCACCACCTCGATCAGATCTAAGTGTCTTTATACTTTTGCCGGTTTGGTTTTCTACTTCATTCTTATACTCTTGGAATTTCTCAAAAGCCTCGGATTTATGTTTCATCAGATAAATGAATCCGTATCTTGAGTAATCATCCGTGAAAGTAATGAAATAGGAAAAACCACCTCTCGCATGAGTAGACATTGGACCACATACATCGCTGTGTATGAGTCCTAAGAGCTCGCTCGCTCTTACTCCTTGTCCAGTGAATGGAGTCTTTGTCATCTTTCCTTTGAGACAAGATTGACAAGTGTCATAAGATTGATATTCGAACGAGTCAAAATATCCTTCTCTATGCAACTTAGTCAACCTTCTCTCATTGATGTGACCCAGTCTACAATGCCATAAGAAAGCTTTATTTAAATCTGGAGACTTTCTTTTTAGTGTGTTGTGGACATTGAAAATTTGGAGTTGGTTTAAAACATATATGCCGTTATTTAGAGTACCGGACCCAATCAAACCATGATTAAGGTGGATGTTGACAACATCTCTTACAAACGTGAAATCATAACCTTTATTTGATAACAAGGAAACTGATATGATATTACACGTTAAGCTGGGTACAAAATAACAGTTATGTAAAACCAAAATGTGTCCACTCGTCAATCCTAGGTGATAATCCCCGACGGACGCAGCTCCCACGCTAGCTCCGTTAGCAACCCTGAGGATCATATCACCTTCCTTCAGCACTCTACGGTTTCTCAGTGCCTGCAATGAATTGCAAATATGAGATCCTGATCCGGTATCCAATACCCAGGAAGTAGAGTTGATCGACAGACAATTCTCAATTACAAACACACCTGAAGTCGAAGCCACAGCTTGCTTCGATTCCTGGTTCTTGGCGTTCCACGCCTTGCAATCCTTCTTCCAGTGCCCTTTCCTGTGACAATGGAAGCACTCATCCTGGCCAACTATCGGTACTGCTTTCTTTTTCTTTCCCTTCCCTCCCACCTTACTAACACCTCCTCTAGGTCTGGGTGCGGCCTTCTTCTTCTTTCCTTTGGCCCTAGCCTTGGACCCGGAAGAAGATGAACCGCCAACAAACATAGCGGGTGTTTCCCTTGATGTCTTCAAGGTGCCCTCTGCACTCCTTAACATGTTCAGGAGTTCCGGAAGTTCAACTTCTTTTCTTTGAAGGTTGAAGTTCAGGATAAACTGGGCGTAGGTGTGAGGAAGGGACTGGAGAATAAGGTCTGTATAGAGCTCATTATCCAAAGTCGTCCCAAGGTCTGCGAGCTCTTCAATATAGCTGATCATCTGTAGGACATGTTCACCTACCGATGACCCGGCAGCCAACCTCGCTCGAAACAAGTTCTTAGAGGTCTCGTATCTTGCTATACGAGATTGCTCTCCATAAAGTTCCTTTGTATGGAGAAATATGCCATCTAGGGACATATCCTCGTGCCTCCTCTGATGTTCATTGTTCATCGAGGCAAGCACGATGCACTTGGCTCTCGCGCAATCTAAATCCCAGGTTTTGCGGATTTCCTTATCCGTATTGCTGGATTTGGGACCAGGGACAGCAGGTGCCGTAGCGGTGAGGACGTACCACAGTTTGTCATAGGTCAAAGCCACTTTGACATTCCGCAGCCAATCTTTATAGTTTGGCCCCGTCAGTATATTTTTCTCTAAAAGTAACTTAAGTCCAGTCATTTTCAGGGTCGCTGCAATTAGGAGAGAGAGAAGAAAACTCTTTAGCATGATGCTCTTGCAAGTTTAGAGTGGTTTTTAGTTTATCTAAACTGGATGGCTCCCACTGTTTCTCGAATCCTTCCTCAAACCATAAAAGAAGAATTAGTCAAGACTATTCTCACCGTACAATACTTGCTTAACCGTTCAGCCAGGCTGGTGTCGGTACTTCGAGGGAGGTTTTCCAACGCTTTCGCGAAGTTCCTTAATTAAATAACCTCTTTTCTCTGGGGGCGTAACCCCGCTGACACTTTTCTGGACACCTACTAGGTTTATAGCATTGATCGTTAAGTGACGAATATCCTGATAAGTATCAAATACTCACAGTAGGATCAGGATCCAAATATCATCGTCTGATAATGTTGTAGGAATGCTACCAACATTCATCAAACTCAAAATGGTATGCATCTCTTTGCAAATTTCAGTTTCTTTAGAAATTCCTGATATAAGTTTTTGCCCCATGCTCTTATGACCTTGGCGTTAGGTCAAAATGTCATAAGTCACATGTCAAGTTCTACCCATCATTATCTTGTCAATTTGAACCCATCCGTATATATCCTTGACGTTCGGCCAAAATGATAATACGACTGTCCCAAACTAACTCATCTATCTATGCAACAAATGAATATCCAGCAGCTACCAAACACTATGCCTTGGCGTTAGGTCAAAATACATAGCTTGAATACTACTGAATACCCAGATGAAATGACGGAGGGCTACGACTGGTTTTGGCGAAACCGTGAACGTAGTGAACTTGATATAACCGAAGGAACCTGATAGCTTTTAAAAGGAGTGGTTAAAGCTCCGCATTTAAAAATATCTGTTTTAAAAAAACCGAGTGGTTTCTTTTAAATTGTTCCAACGATTAAAATTTTGGTTTATTTTTCTTTGCATTATAGATAATGCGTCCCATCATTAACCTATCATTGCAGAAAACAACGAAAATACAACGTCCTCTTATGCCATCCGTATTCGCCACGGGATCCCGTCATCACCCGTTAGGTTACTTAACTAACGACAGAGCGGGGGCAGGGCTAGCGCGGGTGTAAAACATAAGTGACGTCTAAATAGCTACAATATATATAGATATTTTACATTCGTCTGACGCAATGATATTCATTCCAGAACACAGATAAACAATATTGGATTTGCAAGCAATCTGTATTTCTTTTGAGCCTGCAAGAAAAGACAGATTACACAGTTGTGATGAATAGCCGTTACCCCACCCTCGACCCCTACGGGTACGGCAAACTACCCACCCGGCAGTTTGTGTACCCCACCTTGGGTCAGTCCTAGGAGCAAAAACAGTAAAATGAAATAATACAACGGTGGCTACAACCGCAACCTGGAAGTGCCCCGCAAAAATAATATTACAACAAATTACATTTACAACAAATGAATTAAACAATAACCCATTGCTAACCCCGGCTATACACCACAACAGTCCAATACAGTTTATATGCACAAACAGATATAACCATTTCAGAAATGTGCAACCCCCTGCCAACCGACATACTAGCAGTTAGGGGAGGTTTACGAACACATTAAACAATCACATATATAATCCAATATGCAAATACTGTACAATTTCGATCGATTAAACAACATCAATATTGCTCCAAAATCTGCTCTGTTAAACAGTAACCTGAGCAAATATTAAATATTCCAGAAAACCCCAAATATCACAGGGGACCCACACATGAAAGATGAGTCCATGACTCGGCAACTCGGCAGCGGAAGCGCGGCGGATCGGTGGGATCCGCCGCCCTTCCGCGGCGCTTTAGCCGATTCATGGGCTCGAATTTCATGGGTGTTCTCCTGGACCCTTTTCTAGCTTTCTGAGCAACCCTGAACAATTTTAGGACATCAAATTAAGTTCAACAGAAACTGAACAGATTTAGGGTTTTCCGGCTTCGTTTTTCCGTTCGAAATTCGTACAAATTTGCAATTAAGTTATTTATTGTTTAGGGAGGCTCTGATACCACTATAAGTCGATGTAGTACACCCCAGTACTTGTGGGGAGGCGGAATTTTCAAAAACGATCATGTTTAAAGAACGAACATCGACTAACCACTTAAATCGAAGCTAAACTATAAATAACCGTACACAAAGAGTTTCTTATCAATTGTGTTTAGGGATTATACCTAATGAAACCGGTCCTTCGTCTTTGTGTTCTCCTTTGTTCTCCTCGACCTTCTCTAGGTAGTAGACGATCCACCCGAGAGCAAAACACCAAGCTACACCTCTAACTTGAGGTAACTAATCTACTTTGATTGCTAATCAAAGAAGAAAGGATGATATAGAATGAAGGTAATGGATGTTTAAGTCTAACTAAACCTTTGATCTCAACACATGAGGATTAAGGATTAGTCTCTTGAAGATGAGAGCTTGAGGAGAGAGAATGTGAGATGAGATAATGAGATGAGAGAGAGTGTATCATAATATATTATGAAGCATTCTTATTAAAGAATAATGAATAATAGAAATGAATAAGCATGCTTCATAAATGAAAAGAGGTGATTCATTAACATGAGTCATTAAGCATTTATGGTGCATTAATGATCATGATGAATCACCCTCATGACTCACTAATCTTATCCAAAGCTTATGTCACCTTAACCTCCTTAGTCACATCTTCTAGAAGCTTCTCGTACAATTACGAGAACGCCCCTCCAATCCGCAAAAATACGGAAAAACTTTAGACTGTAAAAATCCAATAACCGGATACCAGTAACTGGCTTAAACCAAAGCCGACTGGAAAAAAACTGTCCGAAAGTCGTACGTGCGTAAACGCACGTATGCGTCCGAACCCTTTGTCGCAAAACCATGCGACCTCTATATCGTTTCGCCTGGAGTAGGAAACTCTCTGTGTGGGACTCTAGAGACTCGACTACTATGCTGGCAGTGGGTTTAACCACAGACCGCAAGCGGCACTAGCTGTACGTAACGGTCCCCAGGTAGTTGTCGATAAGAAGGCCGATGAGAAAACCCATCCGAACTCCTACTGAGTCTGATGTGACAATCTCCATACAGTCCGGTCCGTTCGTCCAAGACTATCGCATATCGGGCCTAGGGGGCGGCAAGCGTCAGTCCCCTAATAGCGGTATAAGTCGTGTCGGAGGGAAGCCCATTACACCCTGAGAAACTACTGGAACCTACCAGCAAATCTCGCTTGCCCTGGCCAGGGACTTTGCGTAATGGCTCTCTGACACAGCACGATATCTACTCCCAATACCGGGAGGGACGAATCCTGTCTAACCGCCACTGCCTCCAAGTGCTCGGGACTGCACCCAACTGCTACCTGTTTGCACGACTCCTTTGAGCCGTGGTAGGGTAGCAATCTAAGAACAGTGGGACACACTCGAGGCGAAGTAGCAGTGTCAAGTCTGCGGACTACGCTGTACTCATGTCACCTGGGAACTGTTCACTGACGACTGGTATCAAACCAACTAATAGTCCCCTGTGAGTCCTGTCCGGTGTACCCGTAACCTAACGAGCACCTGCATACTATCTCCAGTACAACGTACTGACGGCTGTGGGACAGACCATCTCCCCAACTGGGATGAGAAGCGTACACACTAGTCTACTCCGGAGTATCGATGCTCTGTCTCGATAATCCACGACCAGGGACCTGAATAAGGATGTGCTTATAGACTACCCAGCCCCCACTAGTGTGACTGCCATCACAACGCTGGTAGACAAGCAAGATCCTAAGAGCTCTATCAATACGTACACTCACATATTAAGATAGAAAAACCAAGTAGCATACTACCATGTTTAGCAAGACTGTTATATACATGTGAATATCCCAAGCTTCCATTAAGTAATATACAAGCTAGTATGATACAGTAATGGCCTTCTAGGGCATAAACACTAACAGGTCCCACCTCCAGCGTCGCGGATAAGGAAATCCGTAAGACTTGGGAGATAGATAGCGCGAAGGCCAAGTGCCTTGTGCTTGCCTCTATGGACAACGAACATCAGAGGAGGCATGAGAATATGGACCTCGAGTCCATATTTCTCCATACAAAAGAACTGTATGGAGAGCAATCTCGTATCGCAAGATACGAAGTGTCGAAGAAGTTGTTTTCGGCAAGATTGGCCGTCGGATCATCGGTAGCGGAACACGTACTTAAGATGATTGGCTTCATTGAGGAGCTCGCGGACCTTGGGACCACGTTGGAGAATGAGCTATATATGGACTTGATTCTTCAATCCCTTCCTTCCACTTACGCACAGTTCATCCTGAATTTCAACTTACAAGAAAAAGAAGTTGAACTTTCAGAACTCCTCAACATGCTGAGGAGTGCAGAGGGCACCCTACAGAAAGGTAGGGAAACATCCACTTTGTTTGTAGGAGGATCTTCCTCTTCTAAGTCCAGGGCGAAAGCCAAGGGAAAGAAGAAGAAAGCCCCCGCCAAACCAAGGGGCGGTGTTAGTAAAGTGGATACGAAGGGAAAGGCGAAAGCAACAAAGGTAGCGGGAAAACTTGTGGATAAAGAAGAATGCTTTTACTGTCACAAGAGTGGACACTGGAAGAAAGATTGCAGGGCTTGGAAAGCCAGGACACAGGAACTGAAGTAGTTTGCGGCTTCAGCTTCAGGTGTGTATGTTATTGAAAACTGTCTTTCGATAAACTCTACTTCCTGGGTATTGGATACCGGATCAGGATCTCATATCTGTAATTCTTTGCAGGCGTTGAGAAACCGTAGGTTTTTGAAGGCAGGTGACATGACCCTCAAAGTTGCGAACGGAGCTAGCATGGATGCTAAGGCCGTGAGGGACTATCACCTGGGAATGACAGATGGACATGTTTTGGTTTTGCGCAATTGCTTTTTTGTACCCAACGCAACTTGTAATATCATTTCTGTATCTTTGGTTTCTAAAGAAGGTTATGAATTTGCGTTTATAAGTAATGTTGTAAACATTCACCTTAATCAAGTTCTGATTGGGTCAGGTACATTGAGCAATGGTATATACGTGTTAAACCAACCACAGATTTTCAATGTCCAGAATACACACAAAAGAAAGTCTCCAGATATAAATCAGGCTTTCTTATGGCATTGTAGACTGGGTCACATCAATGAGACACGGTTGACTAAGTTACATAAAGAAGGATACTTGGATCCGTTCGAGTATCAGTCTTATGCCACTTGTGAATCTTGTCTCATGGGAAAGATGACAAAGACTCCATTCACTGGACACGGAGAAAGAGCGAGCGAGCTCTTGGGACTCATACACAGTGACGTGTGTGGTCCAATGTCTACACATGCGCGAAGCGGTTATTCATACTTCATTACTTTCATAGATGATTTCTCTAGGTATGGACATGTCTTCTTAATGAAGCACAAATCCGAGGCCTTTGAGAAATTTCGGGATTACAAGAATGAAGTTGAAAAACAAACAGGCAAAAGTATTAAGATTCTAAGATCGGATCGAGGTGGTGAATACTTGAGTGCCGAGTTCCTGGACTATTTAAAAGAGAATGGAATTCTCGCTCAGCGTACTCCACCATACACTCCGCAACATAACGGTGTGTCGGAAAGGAGGAATCGAACCCTATTGGATATGGTTCGTTCCATGATGAGCAAGGCTGAGTTACCGCGATCTTTCTGGGGTTATGCACTAGAACCAGCTGCATATCTCTTGAACAAGGCTCCAACCAAGACTGTGCCTACCACCCCATATCAGATGTGGAGTGGAAAGAAACCCTGTCTTAAGTATCTTAAGATATGGGGATGTCCAGCTTTTGTAAAAAAGCAGCATGCGGACAAGCTCGAGGCACGTTCAGTACAGTGTAAGTTTGTGGGATACCCAAAGAACTCCAGGGGGTATCTGTTCTATTCCGCAGAGGAACAAAACGTTCTTGTTTCTCAACATGCCCTCTTCTTGGAAACTGAGTTTTTAGAAACCCAGATAAGTGGGAGCGCATTTGAACTGGAAGAAATTCCAGAACCATAAGCTATTACTGAAAGCTTGGAAGAGCCGGTAGTTTCAAAAGAACAGGACATTCCTACGCCGCTCCGCAGGAGTAGTAGGCAGTCTCATCCGCCCGAGAGATACTACGGTTTTCTCATAGACGGGGATTGAGAGAATTGCATCATAGATTATGATGAGCCTACTAGCTTCCAGCAGGCCGTTCAGAGCGTTGACTCGGTAAAATGGCTGGATGCAATGCGGACCGAAATGGAGTCCATGTACACCAACAAAGTATGGACGTTGGACATTGCTCCAGACGGGGTAAAACCCGTAGGATGCAAGTGGATCTTCAAAAGGAAGATTGGTGTAGATGGACAGGTTGAGACCTATAAAGCTAGACTTGTTGCAAAGGGTTTTCGTCAAAGACCTGGTTTGGACTATGACGAAACCTTTTCTCCAGTGGCTATGCTGAAATCCATTCGGATCCTTCTTGCCATTGCTGCCTTCCACGATTATGAGATTTGGCAGATGGACGTAAAAACCGCTTTTCTAAATGGAAATTTAGAGGAGTGTGTCTATATGGACCAGCCAGAGGGTTTCATTCAGAGTGGGAGCAGCGGAAAGGTGTGCAAGTTGCTTAAGTCCATCTATGGACTAAAGCAGGCATCGCGGAGTTGGAACATCTGTTTTGATGAGACGGTCAAGGAATTTGGCTTTATCAAAAATCCAGATGAACCATGCATCTATAGTAGATTTGTAGCGAGAACTGTAGTATTCCTCGTTTTATACGTGGATGACATTCTCTTAATAGGAAATGACATTCCTATGCTACAATCTGTCAAGGGGTTCTTGTCACACAGGTTCTCCATGAAAGACCTGGGTGATGCCTCATACATCCTGGGGATCCGGATCCATCGTGATAGATCCAAGAGGATATTAGGACTTTCACAGTCCAGGTACATCGACACCATACTAAAAAGATTCAGTATGGAAGATTCCAAGCGCGGTAACCTACCGGCTTGTCACAGGATCACCCTCTCTAAAGAGATGTCTCCCAAGACTGATTTGGAGAGGGATCGCATGTCTATTATACCCTACGCTTCTGCGGTAAGCTCTATAATGTATGCGATGTTGTGTACCAGACCGGATGTAGCTTATGCACTGAGTGTGGTAAGCCGGTATCAGTCAAACCCTGGGGAGAAACACTGGATAGCGGTAAAGAACATTCTCAAGTACCTGAGAAGGACTAAGGAGATGTTCTTGGTGTATGGCGGAAAAGACTTCCAGATCGAGGCCTTTGTTGACTCCAGCTTCCAGAGTGACAAGGATGATTCCAAGTCCATGTCGGGTTTTGTCTTTACCCTCAATGGAGGGGCGGTGTGTTGGAAGAGTTCCAAACAGGAAACCGTTGCAGACTCGACTATGGAAGCGGAATACATCGCTGCATCTGTTGCCGCAAAAGAAGCCATCTGGATGAGGAAGTTCTTGAAAGAACTTCAGGTGGTTCCGTCCATTGTTGATCCAATACCTCTGTATTGCGACAACAACGGGGCTATAGCTTTAGCGAAGGAACCCAGGTCCCATCAGAAATCCAGACACATCTTGAGGCGGTATCACCTGATCAGGGAGATCGTGGATCGCCAGGAGATCGAGGTTCGGAGGGTCGCTTCAGAAGAAAACACTGAAGATCCATTCACCAAGGCCTTTCCCCAGACTCAGTTCGAGCGGCTGATCGAGATGATAGGTCTTCGATACGCCAGTACATGGCCTTAGTGCAAGTGGGAGATTGTTAGTGTATATGCCCTAGAGGCCATTACTGTATCATACTAGTTTGTATATTACTTAATGGAAGCTTGGGATATTCACCTTGTATAAACAATCTTGCTCAATATAGTAGTATGCTACTTGGTTTGTTTCTACTTCAATGTGTACATGTGTTTATTTTAGTATATCACCTATACACATTAGTGGAGCCCTTAGGATCTTTGCTTGATTACCAGCGTTGTGATGGCAGTCACACTAGTGGGGGCTGGGTAATCTATAAGCACATCCTTATACAGGTCCCTAGTCGCAGGACTATCGAGACAGGGCATCGATACTCCGGAGTAGACTAGCGTATGCGCTTCTCATCCCAGTGTGGGAGATGGTCTGTCCCACAGCCATCAGTACGGCGTACTGGAGATAGTATACGGGTGCTCGTTAGGTTACGAGTACACTGGACAGGACTCGTCGGGAACTGACCGGTTGGTATTATACCTATCGTCAGTTATCAGTTCCCAGATGACATGAGTACAGCTTAGTCCGCTGACTTGACACTGTCACTTCGCCTCGAGTGTGTTCCCACTGTACTTTGATTACTACCCTACCACGGCTCAAGGGAGTCGTGCAAACAGGTAGTAGTTGGGTACAGTCCCGAAGCACTTGGAGGCAGTGACGGTTAGACAGGATTCATCTCTCCCAGTATTCGGGGTTGACATCGCGCTGTGTCTAGGAGAGCCATTACACGAGTAGTCCCTGGCCAGGGCAAGCGAGATATACTGGTAGGCTTCCAGTGTTATCTCAGGGTGTTTTGGGCTTCACTCCGACACGACTTGTACCGCTATTAGGGGACTGACGTTTACCGCCCCCTAGGCCCGCCATGCGATGTATTAGACGAACAGACCGGACTGTACGGAGATTGTCACATTCAGACTCAGTAGGAGTTCGGATGGGGTTCACCTCGTCAGTCTTCTTATCGGCATCTACCTGGGGACCGTTACGCACAGCTAGTGCCGCTTGCGGTCTATGGTTAAACCCACTGCCAGCGTAGTGTCGAGTCTTTAGAGTCCCATACAGAGGGCTATTCGCCTTTGGGCAAAACAGAGTAGAGGTCGCATGGTTTTGCGACAGGGTTCGTTCTCATCCTTGCACTTGTGCACGTTTGGAGTCCGGACGGATATTACTAGCGGGCTCTGGTTTGAGCCAGATACTAGTATATGTTTTGGGGTTAGTTTTATCTCTTTGTGTTCATGTTCCTCGGAACAAGAATGCGGGTGTGTATGCACAGTTGATTGAGGCGGAGGAAGAGGATTTTCATTAGGGTTTCGGAACGGGTGTGTATGCACAGTTGACAGTCATCTTTTTCCAAACCCTAATGAATTTATGATATATCAATTAATAATATTAATTAAATGAAATTGTGTCATGGTTGGGTTTGTTGACTTGTTGACCAAGGTTGACTTGTTGACCATGGTTGAAACTTTGACTATCATCATTTCATATCAAAGATGCTCTTTGATTCTAGCAAAACCATTTAATGTGTGTAATGATAATTGTCATTCCAAACCATCCATCAACTATTTCATTTAGATTATTATTATTAATTTGATAATTCATTTCATATTATGTTATGGTTGTAAAAAAGAGTTTCATTCTATCATAACACTTCTCTCTCCTCTCTTCTTCTTCCTCCTCCTCTAGTTCAAGGAGACTCACTCTCATGTGTTGAGAAACCATCTCCTTGAGATAAAATCACCCCAAAACCACTCTCTACTCACTCTAGGGTTAGAGGTCTAGCAAGCCAAAGACCCTAGTTCTCTCAAAGTTCGAGAAAGGAGCCCGAAGGTTGAACCCTCAGGTGGATCCATCTTTGACGGAAGAAGGCGACGAGGAAAGCACCATCCAAGCTCTACAAAGGTTTCAAGAAGAAGGAGTTCAAGTTAGGTATAACATCTTTTCCGAGTAGCTAAATCTCTTTAGCTTGGTAGCTAGTTTAGTTTAGAAAAGATCCCGACTTTTGTTAGTCCATGTTGCCTAATGCGCTAAAAATTTGTTTTTATACCGTTTCCGCCTCCCCGCAAGAACCGGGGTTGGCAACGTGGACTTACATACCGTGCATCCGTACTTGCTACAGTTTTAGTATGAGCATCCGCTTACCTGTCATGACCTGATATACTACTGCTTGACTTGATACCTGATACACCACTACTTGACATGACTTGATACATGTACACTACCTGACATGACCTGATATATCACTACTTAACATGTTACCTGATCCTGTTTCTAATACCGACAATCCTGACATGTTGTCCCGATGGACATATCCTGTTTTCTGTACAGACAAACCTGTTCCTGCTTGATCCTGTGTTGGCATTAGTCTCAGATTTATAAATACCTGACTTACACATATAACTTGGAGGTATGGGGAAATCAAGAATGTAGCTGAACGTAACTCAAAGGGCTATTATATCATTTTACCGTGGTCCCATGGGGAATGAACAGGACATAGACCCACAGTCTATTACATCATTTTACCGTGGTCCCATAGGGAATGAACGGGGCATAGATCGATGGGTTACGATGAGTATTACATTAATTGATTTCGAATAACTTTAGAGTAGATAACCCTATAGCACAGTTTAGACTACTCACTGCACTTCACCTGTTTATATCCTGTTCACTGATCTATATTCATGTTACGGTTTACTTATGACTTGTTACTGTTCTAATTTTATTATTGTTCATACTTGTGCCTGCATGTATTGATACCCCCTGATTATATTATTGTTGATATTATGACACACTGAGGTCTGGGTTTTGCATGGCCCAGATCCTCTACCTTTGTCGCAGGCTGAGCAGGAGTATTTCCACCGTCAGGCCGAGCAGTGAGGATCCTGTTAGTATTCAGTTAGTTTAGTTATTTCCGTACTTTCCAGATGTTACTGTTTATTGGATTTATTGCTTCCGCATATTATTTCTTGACTCGTTTATTCTGGCTCATGGACATGTATTAGATAGTTGTTTATTATTGTTCTTGATATCTCTAGAAAGCCGTAATGTGACTGTGGAGGGATATTTCCTATCCACAGGTAGCATGGTTGGCTCTGTCACGTGCCTATCTTAGCGCACTCTGGGAAGCGGTGCGTGACACCCAACGTCTGCACTAGAGCTAGTTGCTGGCGTACCGCATACCCAACATCTCGAACAGTCTCTCAAACTAGACTTGAAGGGTGGCATTGGTGAATGGATCTGTCGTGATGTCCTTTGTATCTACTATCCGCATCTCGATCTCCTGGCAATTCACGATCTCTCTTATCAGGTGATACCGTCTCAAGATATGTCGGGATTTCTGATAGGACCGTGGTTCCTTTGCTAAAACCATGACTCCATTGTTATCGCAATACAAAGGTATTAGATCAGCAATGGATGGAACCATCTGAAGTTTAGAAACGAAATTTCTCATCCAGACTGCCTCTTTTGCGGCATCATTAGCAACGATGTACTCATCCTCCATCGTCGAGTCTGCTATAGTGTCCTGTTTGGAGCTCTTCCAACAGACCGCCCCTCCATTGAGGGTAAACGCATAACCCGAGACGGATTTAGAATTATCCTTGTCACTTTGGAAGACAGAGTCGGTAAAAGTCTCGATCTGGAGGTCCTCATTACTGTAAACCAAGAACATCTCTTTAGTCCTTCTCAGATACTTAAGAATGATTTTTACTGCTATCTTATATTTCTCACCTGGGTTGGACTAATACCTACCTACGACGTTGAGTGCATATGCTATATCTAGTCTGGTACACATCGCATACATTATTGACTCCACCGCTGAAGTATAGGGTACAATGATCATGCGAGCCCTCTTCTCATCAGTCTTGGGAGAAGGCGATTCCGTGACAAGCAGGTAAATTACCGCGCTTGGAATCTTCCATACTAAAACTCTTCAGTACGGTGTCTATGTACCTTGACTGTGAAAGTCCCAACATTCTTTTAGATTTGTCACGATAGATCTTAATCCCCAGAATGTATGAGGCATCACCCAGGTTTTTCATAGAGAACTTCTGTGACAAGAACAGCTTGGCCGATTGTAGCATAAGAATATCATTTCCTATCAGGAGAATGTCATCTACGTATAAAATGAGAAATACCACAATTATTCCTACAATCTTCTTATAAATACAAGGTTCATCTATATTTTTGATAAAGTCAAATTCCATGATCTTCTCATTAAAGCAGATGTTCCAACTCCACGATGCCTACTTTAATCCATAAATGGATTTAAGTAACTTGCACACTTTTCCGCTGCTCGCACTGTCTATGAAACCCTCTAGTTGATCCATATAAACACACTCTTCTAAACTTCCATTTAGAAAAAAGGTTTTAACATCAATCTGCCAGATGTCATAGTCATAGAAGGCAGCAATGGTAAGTAGGATCCGAATGGATTTACGTATAACCACTGGTGAAAAAGTTTCTTTATAGTCTAATCCTGGTTTTTGACAAAAAATTTTAGCAACATGTCTAGCTTTGTAGGTTTTTACCTGTCCATCTACACCAATCTTCTTTTTTAAGATCCATTTGCATCCTACGGGTTTTACCCCAGGAGGAGCAACATCCAAAGTCCATACTTTATTGATGTATATAGATTCCATCTCGGATCTCGTAGCATCCAGCCACTTCACCGAGTCTCTACTCATGATGGCTTGCTGAAAACTAGTCGGCTCATCATCATCGATGATGCAATCCCCTCGATACCCGTCTATGAGAAAACCGTAGTATCTCTCGGGAAGATGAGACTGCCTACTAGATGTGCAGAGTGACGTAGGTGTTCCCCGCCGAAACACGGAAAGACAAACGTCTTGCCTGAATTTCGGGGCAGATGCTAATTGGTGTTATCCGTCCACCTCTCCGAAGATGCCAAGTTGATTTATGGCACCGTGTATCGAAGGTTTAAACGGATGCGGCCGATGTAGCAAACTTCGTCATATTCCCCCTCGTTTGAGGGGTTTTGATTGTGGGGACGCTCTTCCCTGCAGGCGTTTTGATTGTGAGGACGCTCTTCCCTGCAGGCGCAAGCCCCTGCAGTTAATTACGCTACCGCATCGCGGTAACAACTTTCTCCTTCTCCAGATGGTCACTTCGTGTCGTGTGAGATTGTTTTGTTTATGGTTGCCCGTGGATTGTATAGGGAGACTAATTTATGTTGTCGCCCGTAGGACGTGGATTAGTCAAAATCCGTATCTTCTTAGATTTGTGTCACGCCCCGCTTCCCAGAGTGCGCTAAGATCGGCACGTGACAGAGCCAACCATGCTACCTGTGGATAGGAAATATCCATCCACAGTCACATTACGGCTGTAGAGATATCAAGAACAATAATAAACTATCTAACAGATGTCCATATGCCAAAATAAACGAGTTAAAAATAATAATATGCGGAAGCAATAGATCCAATAAACAAAACACCTGGGAAGTAAAATGGATACCAACTGGATCCACACTGCTCGGCCTAACGGCGGAAGTATTCCTGATCAGCCTGCAACAAAGGTAGAGGATCTGGGTCATGCAAAACCCAGACGTCAGTACGTCATAACATCAATAATAATATAATCAGGGGGTAGCAAGACATGCAGGTACGAGTATGAACGGTAAAATAGGTATAACAGTAACATAAATAATGGCAGTGAAGGGTAAGGTACAGGTGATGTGCAGTGAGTAATCTAAACTGGTCTACTGGGTTAACTACTCTCAAGACTTTGAAATCAATTTGACGATGTAACTCAATAGTATCCCATGCGTGCCCGGGACCACGGTCAAAGACTCTCGGGCTGAATCCGAGACGTGCCGCAAGGCAGTAAAAGGTAGTATGTAACGATGAATGATGTCAGCAGCATCATCCCGGGGCTGGCCTAGCCCGTAAGACTGATCAGTAAAGGCATCGAACTGTCGAGTTACAAATCAGGTTTCATCATTGATTTCCCCATACCCCAAGTTATGTGTTCAAGTCAGGTATTGATAAATCTGGAGCTAATGCCAACACAGGGTCAAGCAAGTACAGGTTTTTCTGTATAGACAACAAGAAATGTCCGTAGGGACAACAGGTCAAGATTGTCGGCATTAGTAACAAGATCGGGTATCAAGTCAAGCTGTGGTAAATCAGGTCATGTCAGGTGGTGTACATGTATCAAGTTATGTCAAGTAGTGCACAGGTATCAAGTCATGTCAGTAGTAGTGTATCAGGTCATATCAAGTAGTGTACAGGTATCAAACGGATGCTCATAATAAAACTGTAACAGGTCCGGGTGCACAAATAAAGCATAGATACACAAATATTTATCAGGGATTACATCATGACTATGTAGGATGCACAAGATCAAGTATGGGATACTAATGTAACAGTAAAATGAAATAATATGGTTTCGGCGTGCAACTAGATATGTAATAAACCGTACGGATACAGACGGATACTATAAAACTGTAAATCGGTAAAATTTGCTGAATATTAAAACACAAGCACTATTATTTATTAAATAGATATTGATATAATAATATTAACATGGATAACATATTCAAACCGATTAATAACTATAAAAGTGGTATTGATTAACCATGCACAAGAAAGTTCCGTTCAGAAATTCAGCATCACCCTGATTTGTAAAATAACTTAAAAATAACAAACGTTCTCCAAAAGGGACGTGTATTATACCAAAATGAAGATAATTCAATAAGATTTTCATTTTTATAAGTATAAGCATCTTAGGTTGTCCCTAAAAAAAGCTATGAACATTCAAAATTGAAAGTTTGCTGCTGGAATTTCCCTGGACAGCAGTTTACAGATATATTAATTTGCATTTTACATTATTTAAACAATTTATTTTGCAATTAAATATTTCATAGAGTTATAGTATTATGAGTTAGCTTCGTAACGAACTAAAGAACGTATACTAATGATTTTTCTATGATTTATAATGAATTTTATAAGGTAAGGTGTACAGTAAATTTCAGATTTGTCGTATCCGCTTTGCGACGACGTTTCATGTGTAAACTATAATATTTTCAAATGCAGATTATAAACTAATTAAAGATAATAATAAGAAATATTACGACGATATATATTTTAAATGATATGGATGCAAACGGGTATCACATAATCGTAAAATGATAAACTAACAAGTGCGGAACATATAACTAAGCAATATGAAATGTAACTATTCAATTTGATGCAGTATATGATAGTATAGTATGTAACAAGATAAGTTTTCATGACCTAGATCTGAAATGATATGAATGGATGCAAACGGAACATCGAAAAGTTATAAAACTAAACATGGGGTGCATGATTTTAAATACAGGTATTCCATTTGTTAAAATAGATGCGTCGAAAGTAATGTAACATATAATTAAGATTGGTTTGCATGCTCTAGATCTGAAATGCACTATATAAATGTAAACGGAACGTCGAAAGGCTGTAATATGAAACATGGGATGCTTGATTTAAAATACATGTGTGATATTTATTTAAATAGGTATATAATGAGTTATATAGCATGTAGCAAGATTAACTTGCCTAGACGGAACAAGAACGGATGTGTACGGAATGTCCCTCGTCGGCGAAATGTCGCGACGCGCGCACGGTACACGGAACGGTTCCAAACAACGCACGAGGGTGATCACGCAAGTCAGGTACGTTCACTGGATCACTCGGATCGTCAGCGACGAGCACGGCTCCGGCGGTGATCACCGGAATCTAGAAACAAGATCAAGAAAAAGAAAGAAGAAAGAAGAAGAAGTAAGAAGAAGAGGCTGTGTATTAAATAAGGAAAGAAAAAATTAAATAACTAAAATGTTAGTTATATGTATGCCCTAGAGGCCATTACTGTACATAGGATGTATATTGTAATGGATGCTGGGACATATATAGGTAGGACTTTCTTGCTCGACATGATAGTACGCTATCTGGTTGCTCTTTATCTTAACATGTATACTTTCTGTCTCTCTGATTACATGTTGATAAAGCCCTTAGGATGTGTACTCGACTTCCAGGACTATGATGTAGATCATACTAGTGGGGCCTGGGTAGTCAATGAGTACATCCTTCATTGTTCCTTGTCGTGGGAATATCGAGACGGGGCATCGATATTCCAGAGTAGACTAGCGTATATCTTCTCGACCCATGTGATGGGCGATGGATGATCCCATATCCATTGGTGTTTGACATCAGAGATGGTATGTGGGTGCTCAGTGAAGACTGGGTACACTGAACGGACTCGCCGAGAACTCCCAGATGGTATTATACCTCACGTCAAATGGCAGTTCTCTGGTGACACTGGTACAGCTTAGTCTGTTGACCCAAGATCGTCATAGAGTCTTGTGTGTCTCCCACTGTGCTTTGATTTCCACCCTACCACGGCTCTACTGAGTTGTGCAAACAGGTGGTTTTTGGGTACAGTCCCGATTCACATGTAGGCAATGAGCGATAGGAGGGGATTCGTCTCTCCCGGTATTGGGGGTTGATGTTGTGCTATGCTCGACTGGCCATAACAGGAAATCCCTGGCCAGGGTTGCAGTGATATACTGGTAAGAGTTATCAGTAGTTTCACGAATGTTATGGACCTCACGTCGGCATGACTTATCGAGCTACTGGGGTCTGACGTTTACCACCCCTAGGCGAGATATGCGACATATCAGACGAACAGACCGGACTGTACGGTAAGTGTTACTGGTTGGATTCACAGGAGTGTGAGCGGGCTTGCTCGTCGATCTTCTGATCGCTCAATACCCGAGTGGTCGTTACGTTTAGAAGACCGCTTGCGGCTTGTGGATGTTTGATATGATCATCATCTGCTACCGGCGTATTGACGAGTCTTTAGAGTCCTACACAGAGGTTTCCTGGCTCAAGCGAAACGAAATAGGAGCGCATATGAGATATGTGCGGGACCGAGAATAATGCGTGTATGTGATACCGTATTCCATTCTCGCGATGAATGTGTCGAATGGTTATATGCGATATAACCTAGTTATCGAATCAAGGATTGTTTCGATAAGCCGATACATTGGATATTAGTCGGTTATATGCGATATGACCGGATCGTTAAATCAAGTATTGATTTAATGATTTAATGCATAATTATATATTTGATATATTACTTTGCATTAACTAGTATTGGTTCACTTTAAAAGGATATTCTCACTTGATGTGCACATTGTATATGTGATATACTTTTGTACACTAGATTATATCTTGTTTGATGATACATGATTGTTAGGGTGTATGTTTAGATTAAAATATGGTTATGGAATGGTTAGGGTTTTGATCTCATTTAGTTATTCTTTTTATTTACTTATTCTTTATTTTGGCAAGAAACAAAAGGGTGGCTACTTTTGTTTTTTCTTTGAAGCTTCTTGATGCTTTGAAACATTGACCATTTTGTTTCTTAGCCTTAACCCTAACCATTCAACCTAACCCTAGTTTAGTCTCTACACCTAACTAAGGTTGGATTATGATAAGAATGAGTTGGATTTTCCTTTTTGCAATAATCCTTTTATTCTATCATAATCTTTCTTCATCTTCTTCTTCTTCTTCAAGAAGAAAACCTTGCCATCATCAATGGCAACTTGAGAATAAGAGTGAGAAATCCAATTCTAAAGTGAACCCACCTCCTATTTCTTCATCCTCTACCTCTTGCCAAGTAGTATAGGGTGTTTTCTTCACAAGTTTTCATGACTTGGTGAAGTGGGAGCTTGATCTTGTGATGCCTCGACGTAGATCATCTTCGGCATCGTAGTCGATGACCTAGCCCGCCCATTCTCCGATGAAGCCGATGCAAGAGTCATGGATTCGTTTTGGACAGCGGAGGGACGTCATCACAGAGTCTAGGAGGTGGAGGACCGGATCTACAAAGGTTGTAGCCCCTTCCCTTTAGCTATATATCTGTTTACTTGCTTGCATCGCCTCATTTTCTAGTTAACGATCCGTATTAGGGTTTGTAGGCACAAGGAAATTTCTGAATTAAGCATGTTTGATCACTTGTGAGACTTCATTAGTGTGCCTAGGAACCCTACATAAAATATATATAAATATATATATGTAGAGGAGAGAGAGAGAGAAAGGGGTTGTTAGTTTGTTAGGAAATTAGTTTAGATTTAAATTTAAAAAATCTTTTATTAGTTAACTAAATTTTAATTTGTATCGATTTATAAAATTAATATTATATAAATAAAATTTGATATTCTGGTAAATACAAACATAGTCCAAAACATGCCCGGATCGGGTCTAAAATTCAGTTTTAAAATACGAAAAATATACATGTCGACCAAAATAAAAAATGAATGTCCGGATAACGAAAAATGCATACCCCCAAGAACGGATGCACGCACGTGCGTGTAGCCATCCAAACAAGTCCGTTTCACTGAACGGGACGAGAACAAGACGCGCGGATGCTACCACGGGGCTTGGGGTTTCATGCAGGCCATGCAATGTATTTTTAAAATATTTTATGTGACTTAAAATGTTATATTGTAAAAATGCAAATGCCAGATAAAATGCTAGTATGCACTAAACATGAAAATGCACCAGTCTACGTAACAAGTCAGGATAATTCATAAATATGAATCAAATAAGTTCAAGCAAGCGGGTCTGGTCGAATGTAATGTAAAATGTAAAATACTATTCGCACCCAAAACATGATAAATCAAGAAAATACCACAATTAAGGAAATACGAGAACTGGAATTGGTATAAATGAACTAGGTTGTTACATTATACCCAACTACAAAAAGAATTTTGTCCTCGAAATTCCAAGAACAAGAAAGGATAAACAATCAAGAAACTACAAGAATAGGTGTGGAAACTTCTGTCGAATCTCGTCTTCTCGTTCCCAAGTCAATTCTCCGTGCGAGCGATTTCCCCAAGAAACAAGTACAAGAGGGATAACCTTGTTCTTAAGAAACTTTTCTCTTCGATCAACAATCGATATCGGTCGTTCCTCAAATGTTAAATCCTCTCTTACAGTCAACTCCGAATGACCAGCACGTGTGTTTCATCTCGAACATACTTACGGAGTTGAGATACATGAAACACGTCATGAACATTCGCCAAGGATTGCGGTAAAGCCAATCGATACGCCACTTTTCCAACACGCTCCAAAATCTCGAAAGGCCCAACGAATCGAGGACTAAGCTTTCCTCGACTTCCGAAACGAATCACTCCTCTATCCGGTGATATCTTCAAGAACACAAGATCACCAACCGCGAACTCAGAGGACTTCTCGATGTATCTGCCCAACTCTTTTGTCGGTCTTGTACTGCTTTCATATGATTCCGAATAGTGTTAACATTCTCAACTGTTTGCACGATCAAATCCGGTCCCAATAATCTTCGTTCTCCAACATCGTCCCAACAAACAGGTGAACGACACTTGCGACCATATTATGCTTCGAATGGAGCCATCTGAATAGTCGCCTGAAAACTGTTATTGTAAGAAAACTCCACCAAGTGTAGATGATCCTCCCATGAACCCTTGAAGTCTAACATGCAAGCTCTCAACATGTCTTCAAGAGTTTGGATCGTTCTCTCTGACTGGCCATCTGTATGAGGATGATAAGTTGTGCTAAACTTCAATCACGTCCCCAAACTTTTCTGTAAACTCCTCCAGAAGTGCGATAAGAATCGGGTGTCACGGTCGGACAAAATGCTCACAGGTACTCCATACAATCTCACAATCTCCTGCATGTACCGTTCTGCTAATGCTTCCATTGACTGACCAACTCGAAATGGTATGAAATGAGCTGCCTTGGTCAATCGATCAACAATCACCCAAACTGCATTGTTGCCCTTTGGACTCCGCGGTAAAGCCGTCATGAAATCCATGGTTATATGTTCCCACTTCCATTGAGGAATCGGAAGTGGTTGCAATAAACCAGCAACCCTTTGATGTTCAACCTTAACTTGCTGACACACCAAGCACTTCGCTACAAAGCGGGCAATCTCCCGTTTCATGCCTTCCCACCAGAAATATTGTCGTATATCTCGGTACATCTTCGTGCCTCCTGGATGTACGGAATATGCGGAACTATATGCCTCCTTCATAACATCTTCGCGAATATCTCCCTTTTGGCACACACAAACGGCTACCATATCGCAACGAACCATTTTCATGAATCAACAAGTCCGTTCGAAGTCCAGTTTCAACCTGTTCTCGAAATTTTTGCAATTTAGGGTCCTGTAACTGCGCTGCTTTAATATTCTCGATCAACGACGATTGTACTTGCAGCTGCATCAACTGTCCTGAAGAATGTGGTAGCACGATCTCCAAATCAAATCTCTGAAAGTCTTCGATAAGCTCATTCTGTGCAGTCAACATCCGAATTGCTGGCAACCGACTAAGCGCATCCGGCACAACATTAATTTTTCCCGGATGGTATTTAAGATCAAGATCGTAGTCATCCATCAGCTCCAACCATCTACGCTGCCTCATGTTAAGCTCTTTCTGCGTGAACACGTACTTAAGACTTTTTTTATCAGTGAAAACTTTGACCCTTTCGCCCAATAAGTAGTGTCTCCAAATCTTCAAAGAAAAAATAACAGTTGCTAGCTCCAAGTCATGAGTTGGGTAATTCTTTTCATGGGTCTTCAACTGCCTTGATGCGTAAGCTATAACCTTCCCATGCTGCATCAAAAAACATTCCAATCCTTTCCCAGATGCATCGTTGTGAATCACCAATCCTCCGGAACTGTCTGGTACGGTCAAAATAGGAGCGACTATCAATCTCTGCTTCAACGCCTCAAAAGCCGACGCACACTTATCCGTCCACACAAATGGTACTTCCTTGCGCGTAAGTTTGGTCAAAGGCTCAGCCAAACGAGCAAAATTCTCCACGAACCTTCTGTAATAGCCGGCAAGTCCAAGAAAACTTCTGATCTCTGCTACGTTCTTCGGAATCAGCTAATTTTGAACCGCTGCAATCTTCTCGGGATCAACGACGATTCCATCTCCAGATACGACGTACCCCAAAAACTTCACTTCTTCAAGCCAAAACTTGCACTTGCTCATCTTTGCATATAATCTTTCTTGCTTCAATGTCTGCAGTGCGATCTTCAAGTGTTCTGCATGTTCTTCAATGCTCCTCGAGTAAACCAGAATATCATCGATGAACACCACTATAAACTGGTCTAAGAACGGTGAAAAGATTCGGTTCATCAAGTCCATAAATATCGCCAGTGCATTCGTGACTCCGAATGTCATCACTAAATACTTGTAATGTCCATACCGAGTTCGGAACGCAGTCTTGCAAATATCTTCTGATTTAACTCAGACCTGATGATATCCGGACCGAAAATCCGGCTTCGAGAATACCCTCACGCCACTAAGCTGCTCGAACAATTCGCCAATGCGAGGGATCGGGTACTTGTTCTTAATAGTCACCCGGTTTAATTCTCGATAATCGATACACACCCTCCTTGTGCCATCTTTCTTCTTTACTAGAAGAACTGGAGCTTCCCAAGGTGAATTGTTGCTGTGAATTCAACCCTTCTCTAGCAATTCGGTAACCTGCTTCTTTACTTATTCCAACTCCACTGGTGCCATCGGATAGTACGCCTTTGAGATTGGCGCTACACCAGGAACAAGATCGATCGCGAACTCCACATCTCGTTTTGGCGGTAAACCCGAAATGTCCTCGAACACGTCCATGAACTCTCAAACTACAGTTGGCGCTTCCTCCTTATCAACTTCCATTGACGAAAGAATATTGCTTGTCGGCCTAGCCCTAAACTCGACTAGCCCGACAGAACTGCTACCTCCAGCAAAACAAACTCCGGATGTCCGGGAATCTGGAAAATCACTTTCTTTGCCCTACAATCAATGTGAGCATGGAAAGTGAGACCATCAATTTCCAAGACAACTTCATAACTGCCGGTATCGGTCACCAAGAAATCTGCAAAACATAAACTGGTAAGCAAAGAAACGGAGAGAACCAAGGTAATAAAACGACCATGAAACAAGAAATGAAACAAGACCAGGACTCCAAGTTACTTAAATAGAGTACCGCATTATAACCATGCTGCAGTTCATAGTTACAATCACATAACTTCGTTCAAGTTGCCCAAATCATAGTATCAGAATCAAAGGAATAGGACGGAAGAAACAATAGGGAACCAAAAGAATTTCAACTCGAGATGCAAAGTTGTTTGCATATCGTCGGGACAGGGGTCAAGAGAAAGATATGATTCAAGAATCATGATAACAATATGGCAGGACATGTTCCTAATCACGGATTTTCTGATTCGTGTATTGGGTCCAATACCCAACTACAAAAGAATCAAACCCGATTAACCTAAATCCTATGGCTTTGATACCAAACAAACCCTGTCACGCCCCGCTTCTCAGAGTGCGCTAAGATCAGCACATGACAGAGCCAACCATGCTACCTGTGGATAGGAAATATCCCTCCACAGTCACATTACGGCTGTAGAGATATCAAGAACAATAATAAACTATCTAACACATGTCCATATGCCAAAATAAACGAGTTAAGAATAATAATATGCGGAAGCACTAGATCCAATAAACAAAACACCTGGGAAGTAAAATGGATACCAACTGGATCCACACTGCTCGGCCTAACGGCGGAAGTACTCCTGATCAGCCTGCATCAAAGGTAGAGGATCTGGGTCATGCAAAAACCAGACGTCAGTGCGTCATAACATCAATGATAATATAATCAGGGGGTAGAAAGACATGCAGGTACGAGTATGAACGGTAAAACAGGTATAACAATAACATAAATAATGGCAGTGAAGGGTAAGGTACAGGTAATGTGCAGTGAGTAATCTAAACTGGTCTACTGGGTTAACTACTCTCAAGTCTTTGAAATAAATTTGATGAATCATCGATGTAACTCAATAGTATCCCGTGCGTGGCCGGGACTACGGTCAAAGACTCTCGGGCTGAATCCGAGACGTGCCGCAAGGCAGTAAAAGGTACTATGTGTTGGAGATAGTGCCCTCAGAGTCAATTATTGGATCACAGGTACGTGATTGCAATGATTGAGGGAGGATCTATCCCGATAGGACAGTCTTACTCAAGATGATAGTATGCTATCTGGTTTACCTTTATCATCGTGTACTGCTTTAGGTGACCTGACAGGTCACTATTGCACGTTGATAGAGCTCCTAGGATTCTTGCTTGACTGCCAGCAGTATGAAGGCGATCATATACGTGGGAGCTGGTAGTCTATAAGCACATCCTTAAAAGGTCCCTAGTCGTGGGAGTTTCGAGACAGGGCATCGATACTCCAGAGTAGACTAGTGTATACAGTCGAGACCCCGACGAGGGGCGGTGGCCGGTCTCACAAGCCACTGGTGTCAGTTGGTTCACCTAAGATGTATACAGGTGCTCATTGGGTTATGAGTACACCGGACAGGACTCGCCGGGAACATGCTAGTTGGTCTTATACCTGACGTCAGATAGCAGTTCCCTGGTGACATGTGTACAGGTTAGTTCATTGACCTGGGGATCGTCATTTGTCTCGTGTGAGTTCCCACTGTACTTTGATTACTATCCTACCACGCTCAAAGGAGACGTGCAAATAGTTTTTAGTTGGGTACAGTCCCGAGCCACATGGAGGCAGTGAGCGGATCTTCAGGGGTTCGTCTCTCCCGGTATTGGGGGTGAGTTCGCGCTGTGTCTAGGAGAGCCATTACACGAAGTCCTTGGCCAAGGCAAGAGATTTACTGTTAGGTATTCCAGTAGTATCTCAGGGTGTTCTGGGCTACACTCCGACACGACTTGTACCGCTTTTGGGGGTCTGACTTTTACCAACCCCCTAGGCCCGCCATGCGGTGCTCATAGACGAACGGACCGGACTGTACGGATATTGTCACTGACAGGCTCAGTAGGGTGTCAGGATGAGTTCGCTCATCGACGTCCCTTTTGGTCAATAGCTGGTGGCCCGTCACGTATTGGCTTATACCTCTGACGTGCTAGTGGTTAAATCCATAGCCATAGTATTGACGAGTCTTTAAAGTCCACCATACTTTCAGTTACTCAAGCTTTCGGGCGAAACGCTGTAGAGGCCGTATGGAGATATGGCAGGGTCCGATCAGATACGTGCGGTATTGCACGGATCAGGATCGGACGGTTTGTACTAGTGGCCGTATGGATATATGGCAGGGTTCGATCAGATACGTGCGGTATTGCACGGATCAGGATCGGACGGATATTACTAGCCGGCTTTGGTTTAAGCCGGATCCTAGTATAGTACAGTGTAGATTTTGTCTCTTTGCATTTGTATCCGGTCGGAATACAGATGCGGGTGTGTATGCACAGTATCGGGGTTTTCCTGTAATTTATTACGGGACCAGTTTTCTGGAGTTTCCAGTTTGCATTCCGTTCCGGCCGGTTTTCCTTTGTTCTTTCCCGGCCGGACTTTTTGATGGAGGGGGGTTATTTGCAAGTTTGCAAATAACATTTGTGGAAGGGGTTTTCTTGCATATGGATTAATTATGAGAGCATCTTTTGATACCATTCTTTTCCATCATCATTTCTTGCATTCATGGTGATTAGAGTTGATTAGGAATTGATTTGAGATGGTTATCATTGTTTTGGATGTGGTCACCCTCCACCTTTTACTACACCCACCTCCCTCATGTTTTATTCATTCCCTCCACCATTTCCTTGAGAGTGAGGCCGGCCACAATTTAGGAGAGAATGAGAGAGGTTTCATTTTGGTATGAGGAAAATTTGATACATCTCATTTTGGCTTGCTCACAAAATCCTTCTCACCTCTTCCAAAGTTCATATTGATTCCTCCATCAATGGCAACTACATAAACCCCAAGAGACATGGTTTCTACACTTGCCTACAGCAAATCTTGGATGTGTCGGCTAGCCTACTTCGCACCCGAGTTGCCTCGGTATAGAGGTGGGAGCCCGTAAAAGATGCAGGCGATGTGGTGCACTTCCGGCGACGACATGGAGACAGGACTTTCCGCGGGAGATCGGGACGACGACGAGAAGACCGGAGGACACGGATCGCTCGGTATATCTCTAACCCGTCTTGTAGTTAGCTAGATATAGTTTAATGGCCCGATCCGGGTGTTTAGTGCGCGGTGGTGCCGGTTTCTAAGTTCGAAAAATCAAAGTAAATCACCGCTTCCGCACTTGGCCTCAGGATGGAGGCCGGGGCGCCGCCGTGCACTTACAGTGGTATCAGAGCCTCGCCATTAACATAGTCTAGCTTTGTCTAATGTGTTTTACATTTCCGATCGAACAATTTTCCAAAAACCGTATTTTTCTTCACATCAGTTTCTGTCGAAATTTTTTGAAGTCCAAAAATTTTTCAGGTTATAGAAAAGTGATTTACTTAAAGTCCTAAGAACACTGGAAAAATTTGGTGCCCTGATCCTTCCGTACGACCGCGGAACCGCGGCCATAACCCCTCTTTGGCCGCAGTTCCGCCGCAGGAATGTGGATTCACATCATCATTTTTTTGCAGTGGGCTTGTGGGCTGAAAATAGGGGTTTTGGTATACTTTGTTTGGGCCCAGAATTTCTGTGAGTGCTACAGTATTGTTTGGGGGCCCACTTGGTAAAATTTGATCGATCGGATATTTTAAACACATTAGTTCACAGTATTTACATTATATCTGCGACCGTGAATGTCACTTGATCGGTAAATCCTGTCTAACTGCTATAGCCCGGTTAGACGGATTTGCGAACGTGACATTCACGTTGATGTTCTGTGATTTTGCTGTGATGTTGCGGATCGGTCGTGGGGGATAGCCTGGATGCAATGCTAGTACAGTTTTTGTTGTATTATGTACATTTGATATTGCGGGGCGAGCGTCCGACATGTGGACTGTCGTCACTGCCTGATTGTATTATTATTTTGGGGCACGGCCAGGTTGCGGTCGATGTACCCGGTGTATGTATATTTTATTTTCTGTACTAGGATTACCCCGCGGAGCGGTGCACGGATAGCCGGGTTCTAGAGGGCAACGGGCCCGCATCACATGGCATTGAGACGGAGGGGGCTTCACTCTAGGATTGGCGGGCTATTCGCCGCACCCGTAGGGGTACAGGTTGACCCAGGAGGGGTGCCCAAGTTACCGGATTCCGTGAAGTGCTGGGTGGTCCATTCACGGTGCTGAAGGGGACTGCCTCGCTTCAGGTCTTGGCGGGTGACTTGCCGCGCCCTTAGGGGTCTAGGATTTCATTGCACAGGCTATCCATACGACCAGGGGAACGTCGGGTTTCAGTAGTGGCTCTGTGAAACCTAGGGATCCCAGATTTCTGTATTGTTCTGTGATGCTGTACATTTCTGTGATGTTGCATTTTATCACGCCTTGAGTGAAATATAATATATTGGTATATATATTAGTAGATGTTGTATATGTTTTGCATCCGCGCTAGTCCAGTCCCCGCTCTGTCGTTAGTTAGCTAACCTAACGGGTAATGACGGGACCCAGTGGCGAATGCGGATGGCATATACGTACGTCATATTATTTTCGTTCTTTGTGGTGTGATCAATTGATGGGACTGCGTTGATTCGGATCAATGCAAGATAAACAAACCTATTCTGATGTTGTTGGAACATTTTTTCAAAAAGCTGTTATTGCAAGGGCGTTCTCTTTTGTTTTGCATCGTGGTATTCAGTTGGAATATCCTGCTCCTCAGTCGACGAGGCAAGGGCCGAGATCCCTTCACCGGGAGTGATCCCTTGGACAGAAGTTTGCATCAGGGCAATAACTTCACTATAGCCGATTGCTTTTGCTTTGCATCGTGGTATTCATTTGGGATATCCTGCACCCCATTCTACGGGGAAAGAGCCGAGATCCCTTCACCGGGAGTGACCTCTTTAGTAAAGGTTTTCGTCACTATATTTTCTAAAAAGCTATCCGTTCCTTCAATGATATCAAGTTCATTACGTTAAAGGTTTTCGCCAGAAACCATTCGTAGCCCTCCGTCGTTTCATATGGGTAGTCAATAGTATTCAAGCTGTGTTTGTTGGCCAAAGTCAAGGCACAGTGTTTGGTAGCTGTTGGTTATGCATATGCAGCATAGATAGATGCGTTGGTTTGGGGCAGTCGTATATCCTTGTTGGCCAAAGTCAAGGGCTTGTACGGGTGGGCTCAAATTAACCTGGAGAATGACGGGCAGAACTTGACATGTGACTTATGATTTGTTGGCCAAAGTCAAGGTCATAAGAGCATGGGGTAAAAATCCACATCGGGAGTTTCAAAAGAACTGAAACTTGCCAGATATGCGCATACCTTCTGGAGTGTGATGACGTGAGCGGATTCCGTCACGTTATCATGCAATGATAGTTGGATCCCGATTCCCACTGATGAGTTGGTTTACTCCTCGGGTGATCCCGACTAATTCTTCTTTCAGGTTTGGAGGAGAATTTGACGGTACAGTGGGAGGTTTCCATATTAGATAAATTGGTAACCATTCTGATCTAGGTTAGAGTGCACGCTGAGTGTTTCTTTTCTCTCTCTCTTTGGCAGCGACCATTGACCCGACCCTTAGACTATGACTCAGTGACCAAGTTGACCGAACCTTCTTAACACTGGCATTTGGATTGTCAGAGTTGCGAACCTCATTGCCACTCCTACTTTTACCCTTTTCTCCAGGACACCCCGTATTACTACGAACATCCACTTCAATTGGGCAAAACCATCGTATGGTTAGATACGAACTCGAAGGAATTTATTCGAGGATGGTTTCCGGTTCTGGAGAAAACGGATAGGACTATTCAGTTGTTTTTTCATTTTACCTTCTCTCAGATTACGAGTACTCCTTGGTTTAGGAGATAGTACACCTATTACGCAAATTGGATAGTCTTCTTCCAAACCTTAGGCTGATACCGAACGGTGGGGAATGAAGAAAACCAATTAGCGTAACGATGGTGTACAGAAGGTATTAAGTTAAGACAAAGCAAGGGATTAGTAAGAGGGCACAGTAAATTGCGACTGCTATTCACGACCAAACAAAGTTTTCTTCGTCAATCCTAAATCACCTTTGTATTTCTCCAGGACACTCCGTATCACTACGAAGATCCCAGATTGTTGGATAATCCATCGTATGGTTATATACGAACTCGAAAGGAACTTGTTCCAGTTCGGGGATGGATTCTGGTTCAGGAGAAATAGGAATAAGGTTTATTCGGTTGCCTTTTATCTTCACCTTCTCTCGCGTTGCGAGTGCTCCTAGGATGAGGACAGTACACCCATTATGCTTATTGGATAGTCTTCTTCCAAACTATAGGCTGGAGCCGAACGGTAGGGAAGGAAGAAAACTATTTGGCCTAAAGGGGTGTACAGAAGGTAATGACTAAAGACAAATAAAGGGATTTGGAGAGGTGGCAAAGAATTATACGGTTACAGTTGTGAATCTGGATAATGGAAGAGGCATTACTAGGAATACCAGGATACCCCAACGAAACATTTCAATGTTTCAGTTTCACTGTGTACTGTTAATGGAAAACTGATTTCCCGATTAGACACTTTTCTCCAGGGTATGTATTTACCAGGTATAATTCTCACATCTGTATGGCTTTACAAATGATGAGTGGGAGTAAGTTATTGGGAATTGGGTGATCTTCCTCATTATATCGGGATTCGTTGTAATCAGTGATATTTGAGGAAATCACCTAGGCTGTTTGCCGGTCGGCAAATATTTGGTTTTGAATATCCGCTATTATGCACCAATTTCAAATTGATATATCTGTACGTCTATTTTTATAGAGTGAGATATACCCTTTTGAAATTATGTCTACGACATTTACCTATATCAGTGGATGGTTAGGTAAGGAGCATTAAACAGCGGTGTAATTCTTCTTAACCATATGTACAGTTTTCAACCTACGACACACAGTGAATGAGTTATCAGACTCAAGGGACTTATACGGAGTATTGTATGTTGTCCAGCATCCATAAGGACAGAGGGGTTGGTTCTCGTACTATATTCGGTTTACTTATGACTCCTCTAGTTTTTAGACAGGTGTTTCGTGAAAACACAGGGTCTGAATTTTGAGAAGTTATAGGTATTTGAATAAAGAAGAGAACCAGGTATTGCAAGTATCGGGATTCTTCAAAGTGATCGAAGATGTAGATACTTGTGTATGGTATTCAGTTGATAGTAACGATTAAGAGAACTTGCTTCTCTTTCGGGTTACTCATAATTGGAAGCATTCCTAAGTTGAGTAACGCTGATCGGCCTCTTTCCATTTAATTGACATGCACTGGGGACAGCTGCATGATTTGAATCTGGTTCAATTAAATCAGTGCCTCTGGTTCTATATTGGATATAGAACAGTTCATATCTTAACGATATTAAGGTACGGGGAGTTGTCCGGCTTATGATTAAAACCAGACACTGGACAACTCAAGGCACGTTTCTGTGATGGCTGTTTGTGGGTTGACCCAGGCTATGGCGAGGGTTGACTTTCTACCATCTAGAAGATCAATAGTGATATTGTTCTTGACTCGCCACAGTTTTATTTAAAAATGGATTTTTTTTCAAAAAACAGTAGTGGGAGTATGGTAGAACTGGAAGTGATTCTAGAACCACAAACGATTACTGAAGATTTCATAGGAACCTAAAGATTCAATCTGGTTTGACATTCCATTGGCCACTCCGCAGATACGGTGGGTAACCTCAGGCACCCGAGAGGTACTCCGGTAGCCTCAAGGACGGTGACAGGGAGGTTCTTGTTTACCCACACTTACCATTGCTTTTGTTCCAGACTGTGAGACCCGGCAGGAGGATGAGTATAGCGTCGCTCTAAACTTGCTTTAGAAGTGTACGTTTATATGACTCTGCCAGAGGGTTGTCGTAGTCAGTGGGAGCAGCGGAAGCATTGGTGGACAGGTGGCTTATGTCTATTTATAGACTAAAGCAGATGTAGCGGAGAAAGATCATCTATTTCTGACGTGACAGTCATAGGTTTGACTTCGTCAGAATAGGGGATGGATCTGTTGAGAAGGTAGTAGGGTGTGATGTCATGGTATTTGGATGGCATACACAGAGTAGGAAGTGATATTCCAATACTACGATCGGTTATACTTTGGTCGTCACACAGTGGTTTCTCCACATGGGACTTGGACATTATATCAGACATACTGGTTACTAGATCTATGGTTTTAGATCTAGATTTGGGTGGTTTCCCAATCAGGGTACTTAGACAGCATTCTAAGAGTATTTAGAATGGACGACTCCTGGCACGGTAGTGTACCTGCAGGTGATGGAGTCACCCTCTCTAAAGGTGTCTTACAGACTAAAGGGGAGAGGGATGTGCATGATTAACAGACCACTTGCTTAGGCAATTGAGTCAATCATGAAATGTCAAGTACCATACCAGATGTTGTTCTTGCACTAGATGCAATAAGTCGATATTGATCCTATCCTAGAGAAACAGTCGGAAGCAGTTTTAGAACATAAGTGGATGTTCTAGGGATATGATAACGACAGCCTTATTCGGGAGACAGTTATCATTCCAGGCTTCCAAGGTGACATGGATGACAGAGAGGTTGTCAGAGTTATAGTTTTCCTTCTGATGAGGGGCAGTATTTTGGACAGGTGATCTAAGGCAATACTGAGGGAGGCATGGCGCAGGATACTGATTAAGTTCAGTTGACGATACAGTCTAAGAAGTTTGGATTTAGAGTTCATTTATGAGCTAGGTCCCATCAGACATCCAGACACATTCTAAGACAGGTATTGCTCATTTCGGGAGATGGTTTTCTCCGCGAACTTGAGATTAAGAGAGACATAGAAAGAAACATCTAAGCGGATCCACTCACTGAGACTATTCCTCGAACACAATAGTTTCGCAAACGAGTTTTGTGAGACTGACAAGTAGAGGAGTTGGGTGTTCGGTATCACACGGGCTGTGAGTATGCGACATCGCAATAATTAGCCTTGAGTGCAAGTGGGAGATTGTTGGAGATAGTGCCCTCAGAGTCAATTATTGGATCACAGGTACGTGATTGCAATGATTGAGGGAGGACCTATCCCGATAGGACAGTCTTACTCAAGATGATAGTATGCTATCTGGTTTACCTTTATCATCGTGTACTGCTTTAGGTGACCTGACAGGTCACTATTGCACGTTGATAGAGCCCCTAGGATTCTTGCTTGACTGCCAGCAGTATGAGGGCGATCATATACGTGGGAGCTGGTAGTTTATAAGCACATCCTTAAAAGGTCCCTAGTCGTGGGAGTTTCGAGACAGGGCATCGATACTCCAGAGTAGACTAGTGTATACAGTCGAGACCCCGACGAGGGGCGGTGGCCGGTCTCATAAGCCACTGGTGTCAGTTGGTTCACCTAAGATGTATACAGGTGCTCATTGGGTTATGAGTACACCGGACAGGACTCGCCGGGAACATGCTAGTTGGTCTTATACCTGACGTCAGATAGCAGTTCCCTGGTGACATGTGTACAGGTTAGTTCATTGACCTGGGGATCGTCATTTGTCTCGTGTGAGTTCCCACTGTACTTTGATTACTACCCTACCACGCTCAAAGGAGACGTGCAAATAGTTTTTAGTTGGGTACAGTCCCGAGCCACATGGAGGCAGTGAGCGGATCTTCAGGGGTTCATCTCTCCCGGTATTGGGGGTGAGTTCGCGCTGTGTGTAGGAGAGCCATTACACGAAGTCCTTGGCCAAGGCAGGAGATTTACTGGTAGGTATTCCAGTAGTACCTCAGGGTGTTCTGGGCTACACTCCGACACGACTTGTACCGCTTTTGGGGGTCTGACTTTTACCAACCCCCTAGGCCCGCCATGCGATGCTCATAGACGAATGGACCGGACTGTACGGATATTGTCACTGACAGGCTCAGTATGGTGTCAGGATGAGTTCGCTCATCGACGTCCCTTTTGGTCAATAGCTGGTGGCCCGTCACGTATTGGCTTATACCTCTAACGTGCTAGTGGTTAAATCCACAGCCATAGTATTGACGAGTCTTTAGAATCCACCACACTTTCAGTTACTCAAGCTTTCGGGCGAAACGCTGTAGAGGCCGTATGGAGATATGGCAGGGTCCGATCAGATACATGCGGTATTGCACGGATCAGGATCGGACGGTTTGTACTAGTGGCCGTATGGATATATGGCAGGGTTCGATCAGATACGTGCGGTATTGCACGGATCAGTATCGGACGGATATTACTAGCCGGCTTTGGTTTAAGCCGGATCCTAGTATAGTACAGTGTAGATTTTGTCTCTTTGCATTTGCATCCGGTCGGAATACAGATGCGGGTGTGTATGCACAGTATCGGGGTTTTCCTGTAATTTATTACGGGACCAGTTTTCTGGAGTTGCCAGTTTGCATTCCGTTCCGGCCGGTTTTCCTTTGTTCTTTCCCGGCCGGACTTTTTGATGGAGGGGGGTTATTTGCAAGTTTGCAAATAACATTTGTGGAAGGGGTTTTCTTGCATATGGATTAATTATGAGAGCATCTTTTGATACCATTCTTTTCCATCATCATTTCTTGCATTCATGGTGATTAGAGTTGATTAGGAATTGATTTGAGATGGTTATCATTGTTTTGGATGTGGTCACCCTCCACCTTTTACTACACTCACCTCCCTCATGTTTTATTCATTCCCTCCACCATTTCCTTGAGAGTGAGGCCGGCCACAATTTAGGAGAGAATGAGAGGTTTCATTTTGGTATGAGGAAAATTTGATACATCTCATTTTGGCTTGCTCACAAAATCCTTCTCACCTCTTCCAAAGTTCATATTGATTCCTCCATCAATGGCAACTACATAAACCCCAAGAGACATGGTTTCTACACTTGCCTACAGCAAATCTTGGACGCGTCGGCTAGCCTACTTCGCACCCGAGTTGCCTCGGTATAGAGGTGGGAGCCCGTAAAAGATGCAGGCGATGTGGTGCACTTCCGGCGACGACATGGAGACAGGACTTTCCGCGGGAGATCGGGACGACGACGAGAAGACCGGAGGACACGGATCGCTCGGTATATCTCTAACCCGTCTTGTAGTTAGCTAGATATAGTTTAATGGCCCGATCCGGGTGTTTAGTGCACGGTGGTGCCGGTTTCTAAGTTCGAAAAATCAAAGTAAATCACCGCTTCCGCACTTAGCCTCAGGATGGAGGCCGGGGCGCCGCCGTGCACTTACAGTATGTAACGACGAATGATGTCAGTAGCATCATCCCGGGGCTGGCCTAGCCCGTTAGACTGATCAGTAAAGGCATCGAACTGTCGAGTTACAAGTCAGGTTTCATCATTGATTTCCCCATACCCCCAAGTTATGTGTTCAAGTCAGGTATTGATAAATCTGGAGCTAATGCCAACACAGGGTCAAGCAAGTACAAGTTTGTCTGTATAGACAACAGGAAATGTCCGTAGGGACAACAGGCAAGATTGTCGGCATTAGTAACAAGATCGGGTATCAAGTCAAGCTGTGGTACATCAGGTCATGTCAGGTGGTGTACATGTATCAAGTCATGTCAAGTAGTGCACAGGTATCAAGTCATGTTAGTAGTAGTGCATCAGGTCATGTCAAGTAGTGTACAGGTATCAAACGGATGCTCATAATAAAACTGTAACAGGTCCGGGTGCACAAATAAAGCATGGATGCTCAAATATTTATCAGGGATTACATCATGACTATGTAGGATGCACAAGATCAAGTATGTGATACTAATGTAACAGTAAAATGAAATAATATGGTCTCGGCGTGCAACTAGATATGTAATAAACCGTACGGATACAGACGGATACTATAAAATTGTAAATCGGTAAAATTTGCTGAATATTAAAACACAAGCACTATTATTTATTAAATAGATATTGATATAATAATATTAACATGGATAACATATTCAAACCGATTAATAACTATAAAAGTGGTATTGATTAACCATGCACAAGAAAGTTCTGTTCAGAAATTCAGCATCACCCTGATTTGTAAAATAGCTTAAAAATAACAAACGTTCTCAAAAAGAGACGTGTCTTATACCAAAACGAATATAATTCAATAAAGTTTTCATTTTTATAAGTATAAGCATCTCAGGTTGTCCCTACAAAAAGCTATGAACATTCGAAATTGAAAGTTTGCTGCTGGAATTTCCCTGGACAGCAATTTAGAGATATTTTCATTTGCATTTAACGTTATTTAAAAAATTTATTTTGCAAGTAAATATTTCATAGAGTTATAGTATTCTTAGTTGACTTCGTAACGAACTAAAGAACGTATACTAATGATTTTGTATGATTTATAATGAATTGTATAAGGTAAGCTGTACAGTAAATTTCAGATTTGTCGTATCCGCTTTGCGACGACGTTTCATGTGTAAACTATAATATTTTCAAATGTATAACATTATCAAATGTTGATTATAAACTAATTAAAGATAATAATAAGAAATATTATGACGATATATATTTTAAATGATATGGATGCAAACGGGTATCACATAATCGTAAAATGATAAACTAACAAGTGCGGAACATATAACTAAGCAATAAGAAATGTAACTATTCAATTTGATGCAGTATATGATAGTATAGTATGTAACAAGATAAGTTTTCATGACCTAGATCTGAAATGATATGAATGGATGCAAACGGAACATCGAAAAATTATAAAACTAAACATGGGGTGCATGATTTTAAATACAGGTATTCCATTTGTTAAAATAGATGCGTCTAAAGTAATATAGCATATAATTAAGATTGGTTTGCATGCTCTAGATCTGAAATGCACTATACAAATGTAAACGGAACGTCGAAAGGCTGTAATATGAAACATAGGATGCTTGATTTAAAATACAGGTGTGATATTTATTTAAATAGGTATATAATGAGTTATATAGCATGTAGCAAGATTAACTTGCCTAGACGGAACAAGAACGGATGTGTACGGAACGCCCCTCGTCGGCGAAATGTCACGACGCGTGCACGGTACACGGAACGGTTCCAAACAATGCACGAGGGTGATCACGCATGTCAGATACGTTCACTGGATCACTCGGATCGTCAGCGACGAGCATGGTTCCGGCGGTGATCACCGGAATCAAGAAACAAGATCAAAAGAAAGAAAGAAGAAGAAGAAGTAAGAAGAAGAGGGTGTGTATTAAATAAGGAAAGAAAAAATTAAATAACTAAAATATATATATGCAGAGGAGAGAGAGAGAAAGGGGTTGTTAGTTTGTTAGGAAATTAGTTTAGATTTAAATTTAAAAAATATTTTATTAGTTGACTAAATTTTAATTTGTATCAATTTATAAAATTAATATTATATAAATAAAATTTGATATTCTGGTAAATACAAACATAGTCCAAAACATGCCGGGGTCGCATCTAAAATTCAGTTTTAAAATATGAAAAATATACATGTCGACCAAAATAAAAAATGAATGTCTGGATAACAAAAAATGCATACCCCCAAGAACGGATGCACGCACGTGCGCGTAGCCATCCAAACAAGTCTGTTTTACTGAACGGGACGAGAACAAGATGCGCGGATGCTACCACGGGGCTAGGGGTATCATGCAGGCCATGCAATGTATTTTTAAAATATTTTATATGATTTAAAATGTTATATTGTAAAAATGCAAATGCCAGATAAAATGCTAGTATGCACTAAACATGAAAATGCACCAGTCTACGTAACAAGTCAGGATAATTCATAAATATGAATCAAATAAGTTCAAGCAAGCGGGTCAGATCGAATACAATGTAAAATACTATTCACACCCAAAACACGATAAATCAGGAAAATACCACAATTAAGGAAATTCGAGAACTGGAATTGGTATAAATGAACTAGGTTGTTACAATTTAGGTTTGGGAGTTAGGTTTAAGGATACGTTAGCCTCATTTGAGACTAAAATCAACTTAAACGTTTGTTAAGGATACGTTAGTCTAATTTTAGACTAAGATCAACTTAACGGGATCGTTTAGATCCAACAAGAGAGCAATTGGGCTCTATTGTTTTGTTTAGTGACATTGCGGTCGATTGCCAGTTTAAGGACATGGTGGTCCATTGTTAGTTTAAGGACATTACGGTCCAATGTTAGTTTAAAGACATCGCGGTCGAAGTTAAGGACATCATAGTCCATGGGTTTAAGAACCCCATAGTCCAATGTTAGTTTAAAGACATCACGGTCGAGGTTAAGGATATCATAATTCGTGAGTTTAAGGACCCCACAGTCCAATGTTAGTTTAAAGGCATCGCGGTCGAGGTTAAGGACATCATAGTCCGTGAGTTTAAGGACCCCACAGTCCAATGTTAGTTTAAAGACATCGCGGTCGAGGTTAAAGACATCATAGTCCATGGGTTTAAGGACCCCACAGTCCGTTGTTAGTTTTAAGACATCACGGTCGAGGTTAAGGACATCATAGTCCATGGGTTTAAGGACCCCACAGTCCGTTGTTAGTTTTAAGACATCACGGTCGAGGTTAAGGACATCATAGTCCATGGGTTTAAGGACCCCACAGTCCGTGAAATGTGTGGTTGTTAGGACCCGTCACCTCTTTGAAGACGTTGAGGAATTACAACGACAAATATCAAAGGAGTGAAGAGATGTACCCTTGAACCAAGGTGGATTAAATGATCTGTAGTCCAATTTGGAACTAAGGCCAATTAATTATATTATGAGCACATTGGCTCAGTTGAGTCTGAATTGAGGACTTATGGCCAATTTGGGCTAAGTCCAATTAAGTTTGAAATATTGGCCCTTTTGTTGGACCATTAGACATTTGTCTGGTTTCAGCCCACATTATTTAGCAATGCTAAAAAAGAGTTTGAGGGCTTTGGTAGCATTTTTTATCTTTGATTGAGCAGTGGACATTATAGCTCTGAATTTTACTCAATTTTGAGATTCAGTTGAAGGGGAGACTTTTGCCTCTGGAAAACTCAGCCAATTTGGCTAAGATAGGCTTTAAAATAGTGTTAAACACTAGAGGACAACAGTGTTAAACACTTGGTGCTCAAAATAGTGTTAAACACTAAAAAGGAAGGGGTCGTGTGGGGGCACGTGAGGGCACCAAGAGGTGGGGCCAGATCTCCTTTACTTTGTCCTCAGAACTGCAAATAACTGTTAAACACTTTTAATTTTCATAGCCATCACGTGTAGGCACGTGATGGGTACTCATACATTGATTTTTTAGAATGTTTATTAGGGGTCACGTGAGAGCTCCCAAACCAGCATTGCTTTTGCTTTTGTTTTCTTTATTTTGGAAGTCACGTGGGAGCACGTGAGGCATTGCCTCCAAGCTTTTTCCTTCTCATTTTGGGGGATTTGTTCAGGGGTCACGTGGGAGAACGTGACCTAGATTTATTCTTTCTTTCTGATCACTGCAGATTGGGGTCACGTGTCATCACGTGACTAATGTTCTTTACGTGCATGGAGATCTTTCAAGTCTCTTTATTTTAAGAATTAAATTCTCTGTAGGGTTAAACCCTAATTATGTTTTTAGAGAAATTAAATTCCTATGTATGCGGGAGAATTAATTTCTTATATAGGTTTAAACCCTAATCTCTTTTTGGAGGAATTAAATTCCCATATATGTAAAAGAATTAAATTCTTATATAGGGTGAAACCCTAATTTCATTTAGGAGGAATTAAATTCCTGTGAATTTGAGAGAATTAAATTCTCAATTAGGGTTAAACCCTAGTTCTGTCCATCTTGAAGGAATTAAATTCCTATAATTTTAGGAGAATTAAATTCTCATATAGGGTTAAACCCTGGTTTTATCATGAAGGAATTGAATTCCTGTAAATTTGGGAGAATTAAATTCTCTAAACTCAATTCTCCCCCTAAGTCTTGGATCTGTATGGCAAAATCTCAACCCGATGAGAATTAAATTCTCAACCTATGAGGAGATTTGCTTCTGCAGATCTTCAACCAGAGGAAGAACTAAGTTCTTTTTGCAGAAGAGTTAAACTTTTAGATTTGAGAATTAAATTCTCTTTTTGAAGTTTTATCTTTTTTTCCCTTTTCTCTCCTATGGTTTCTTTCTTGAGAATTGAATTCTCCTTTCTTTTTTCTCTCTGTTGTTGTTATCTCCCCCAAAAAAGTAATTCCCTTCTCTTCTCTTCTTGGCTCCTATTTATAGGAGAAAGAAAAGAATCGGTTTGTTTAGTCACTCTTTCATTGAAAGATTTTAATTGATTTTGTAACCAACATGATCTTTTAGATCACTCAGTGAATTTTATTCACCATTGGATTTTTAATCCAAAAGATCTTTTATCTGTTATTCAAATTTCAGGGAAATCTTTCCTTGTATAGAATCTTTCCATAAATTGGTGATTTTTAATCACCATTGGATTTTTAATCAAACGGTGCTCTATTTTACAGAGCACCATCTTTTTTGTTTGGAAAGATTTAGGAAAATATTTTTCCAGTTAGGGTTTTTGATTCCCTCTTAATTAGAATTTAATTCTATTAATTCATAGATCTTTAGGAGCCCATCACGTGTTGGCACGTGACCCCCTGATTAAGCATTTGATCAGAATTTAATTCTGTTGTTTTAAAGAACTCAGGAATTATCACGTGTCAGCACGTGACCCTTAGTCACGTGTTGGCACGTGATGTCCCATTGGGATTTTTCCTTATTATTTTATTATACATTTAATTCTTTTCAGTGGGTTTAAAGGCCCATTACGTGTTGGCACGTGACCCCACTGATTAATTATTTCCAACTATTTATTTTATTCAGTGCCTACAGGCTTTGCCTGTAAATGGTCACGTGTCTGCACGTGATGCCCGGTCACGTGTGAGAACGTGATGCCTCATAACTTTTGATCCCGGATGAATTATGAGGCCCATAATATATCAAATCGAAGGATTTTTCGAGACACTTTCGATATCATCGGAATTTAGCTGTTTCTCATTCGGAAGTTTGTCAAAATGCAGCTCGGAAAATACCGGTTCGTATTTTCTTCCTTAGATTACACGTGCATAGCATAGTTGCTCATAAATTTTGATTCCGGATGAATTATGAAGCCCATAATATATCAAATCGAAGGATTTTCCTGACACTTTTGATACCATCAGAATTTAGCTGTTTCTCATTCAGGAGTTTGTCAAAATACAGCCCGGAAAATACTGGTTCACATTTTCGTAAACGTATTGCTGCCATTTGATACCTTGGGCACTTTTGCGCAGAATTTTTTTGCCGGGAATAGTAGGTACGTCCGGTTTTATTGAAACTTCAGGTATTACTAAGTCTTCAGTAATAGTTTATGGTTCTGAAATTTCTTCCGGCTCTATTGCGATCCTATTAATTTTTTTTAAGAAATTAAGTTTCCATATAGCGGGCATGATGAGAAACAAAGACCTTTTGTTCTTCAGCGTAATAAAAAAATACCCCCTAGAGTTCTTGGGGTATCCCACAAACTTACACAATACTGAACATGCCTCGAGTTTGTTCGGATGAACCTTTTTGACAAAAGCAGGACAACCCTATATCTGTCACGTCCCGCTTCCCAGTGTACGGGCAGAGGACGCGACTGGCCGCTACGTATTTACTCTGAAGTAAACACACTGAGCGTGTTGAATATGTATGCCCTAGAGGCCATTATTGTATAGTACTAGTTTGTACAATACATTTTGGAGGCTTGGGATATATATGCGGGTTTACGACAGTCTTGCTCGATATATTAGTATGCTACTTGGTTTGTTTCTATCTTAATATGTGTATATGTTTCTTTTAACATATCGCTAAAAACATATTGATGGAGCCCTTAGGATCTTTGCTTGACTACAGGCGTTGTGATGGCGATCACACTAGTGGAGGCTGGGTGGTCTATAAGCATATCCTTACTTTGGTCCCTAGTCGTAGGATTATCGAGACAGGGCATCGATACTCCAGAGTAAACTGGTGCATACGCTTCTCTTCCCAGCAGGGGAGATGGTTTGTCCCACAGCCATCAGTACGTCGTACTGGAGATAGTATGCAGGTGCTCGTTAGGTTACGAGTACACTGGACAGGACTCGTCGGGAACTGTTGGTTGGTATTATACCTATTGTCAGTTAACAGTTCCCAGGTGACAGGGGTATAGCTTAGTCCGCTGACTTGACACTGTCACTTCGCCTCGAGTGTGTTCCCACTGTTCTTAGATTACTACCCTACCACGGCTCTACTGAGTCGTACAAACAGGTAGTAGTTGGGTGCAGTCTCGAAGCACTTGGAGGCAATGACGGTTAGACAGGATTCGTCTCTCCCGGTATTGGGAGTTGATATCGCGTTGTGTCTAGGAGAGCCATTATACATTGTCGTCCCTAGCCAGGGCAAGCGAGAATTACTGGTAGGTTTTCCAGTAGATTCTCAGGGTGTTTTGGGCTACACTCCGACACGACTTGTACCGCTATCAGGGGACTGACGTTTACCGCCCCCTAGGCCCGCCATGCGATACTCTTAGACGAACAGACCGGACTGTACGGAGATTGTCACATTCAAGCTCAGTAGGAGTTCGGATGGGTTCACCTCATCAGTCTTCTTGTCGGCATCTACCTGGGGACCGTTACGTACAGCTAGTACCGCTTGCGGCCTGTAGTTAAACCCACTGCCAGCGTAGTGTCGAGCCTTTAGAATCCCACACAGAGGGTTACTCGCCTTTGGGAAAAACAGAGTAGAGGTCGCATGGTTTTGCGACGGGGTTCGTTCACATCCGCGCACTTGTGCACGTTTGGTGTCCGGGCAGTTATTACTAGCGGGCTTTGGTTTAAGCCAGATCCTAGTATATGTTTTGGGATTGGTTTTGTCTCAGTGTATTCGTGTTCCTCGGAACACGGATGCGGGTATGTATGCACAGTTGATAGAGGAAGAGGCAGAGGATTCTCATTAGGGTTGTTGACCATTTGACTTTGGTTGACTTGTTGACAGCTGACTTTTTCCAAACCCTAATGAGAATGAGGAATATGGTTAATAATATTAATTAAGGATAATTGTGCTATGGTTAGGGTTGTTGACAATTTGACTTTTGTTGACTTGTTGATTTTGTTGACCGGTTGACCATTGTGGACTTATTGACCATCATCATTTCATTTCAAAGATGCTTCTTGTTCTTTGCAAAATGCATTAAATGAATCTAATGATAATGTTCATTCATAAACTAAACATCACAATTCTTAATTATTATTATTGTCATCATTATTCCAAATATGTGAGTATGGTTGCAAGATGATAGCTCATTCTATCATATTCTTTCTCTCTCTTGAAAGAAAGCTCTCCCTCTTCCTCTCTCAAAGTTTAAGTGTTCCATGAGTTGGAAATCATAAACTTTTGATACAAAACCACCAGAACTCTTCTCTACTCATTCTAAAGTTCTAGGCTTAGCAAACCAAGCACCTTAGTTATCTCTAGGTTGAGATAGGAGCTCAAGTTCGAGGCCCTCGGGTGGATCCATCTACGGTAAAGAGGAGACGACGAGGAGGAGCCGTTCAAACCACTACAAGGAGCAAGCAAGGATGAGAACCACAAAAGAAGAGAAGGAGTTCAAGACCTAGGTATAACCATTCTACATAGTAGCTAAAACTTGTAGTTTATTTGTTAGTTTTGTTTAGCAAAGATCCTTCATGGATGGTCCATGTTACCTAGTGAGGAAAATTTTGATTTTTACCTATTCCGCCTCCCCGAAAGAAGCGGGGTGGGTAACGTGGACCTAACAGTGGTATCAGAGCCTAGCTAAACAACAACTAACTGTTAACAAAGTGTTTAGAACTTCGATCCAGAAAAAAATCCCGAAAACATGTCCAAAATCATACTTTCTGCCGATTTTTAAAACTGCTCTAAAAATTATTCTACATGCCTTAAAAATCGTTGCAGGGTTTTCTTGGAACAGGCAAGAAATTGAGCCCACGACTCGGCCAACTCGCTGCGGAACTGCGGCGAAACCATGCGTTTCGCCGCGGATCCGCGGCCGAGTTGACTCGGCCGCGACTCCGATTTCTTGCAGTTTTCTCTATGTGGTATTTTGGGATTTTTAAGATGTTTTGTTTCTGCCCAGATTTTCCAGAGAACAATGTTATGTTAGGGGTAGTTACAAATTGGTATTTTGATCGATGTTCTATAAGCTTTAGCTATTTGGTTATATCTGTAATGTGATATATGCATTGAACGTCGGCTAATCGTTATACGTCGATTAGTGGGGGTTGTACATATCTGTGATATGTAATGTTGTTGGATTGTGTATATGAACTTGTTGGATTGTCGCAGATGAATAGCCGGGGTTTTGTGAGATGAGAGTTTCTTTATCTTTCATTTGATTTAATATGTAAATTGATGTAATATTATTTTTATGGCCGCACATCCGGGATGAGGTTGTATCCGCCATTGTATATTATTTCTTTTACTGTTTTTGCTCCTCGGATAGACCCAAGGTGGGGTACACAAACTACCGGGTACGTTGAAGTGCTGAGTGGCCTACTCACGTTGTTGAGGGAGGCTGCTTCACTTCGGGTATTTGGCGGGTAGTTTGCCGCACCCGTAGGGGTCTAGGGTGGGGTTTGGCTATTCATCGCGACCGTGTAATCCGTCTTTCGTTGTAGGCTCGAACGAAACGAGGATTCCTAGCATATCCAATGTGTTCATCTGTGATCTGGAATGGATATCATTGCATCTGATGAATGTATATATCTATATATGATATCTAGTAGGCGTTGCTTATGTTTTGCATCCGCGCTAGTCCAGCCCCCGCTCTGTCGTTAGTTAAGTAACCTAACGGGTAATGACGGGGCCCCGTGGCGAATACGGATGGCATAAGCGTACGTCATATTTTCGTTGTTTTCTGCAATGGTAGGATTAATTGATGGGACGCATTATATTAATGCAAAGAAAATAAACCAAAAAGATGTTGTTGGAACAATTTTCAAAAGGTTGTTATTGCAAGGACGTTCTCTTTTGTTTTGCATAGAGGTATTCGGTTATGAATGCCCAGCACCTCATTCGACGAGGCAAGGGCCGAGATCACTTTATCGGGAGTGACCCCTTGGACAAAAGTTTGCGTCAGGGTAATAACTTCACAATAGTAGATTATTCTTGCTTTGCATCGAGGTATTCAGTTTGGAATATCCTGCACCTCATTCGACGAGGAAAGAGCCGAGATCCCATCACAGGGAGTGACCTCTTTAGCAAAATTTTTCGCCACTATATTTTCAAAAAGGCTATCATGTTCCTTCAACTACATCAAGTTCATTACGTTAACGGGTTTTTCGCCAAAAACCCAGCCGTAGCCCTCTGTCGTTTCAAATAATTAATACTTAGTATTCGTGCTGCGTTTGTTGATTATTCGTCAAGGCACAGTGAACGGTAGCTAAGTAATAATTCTCTGTTGCACTGATAGATGCGATTGGTTAGGACAGTCACATGATTTTGTTGATTATTCGTCAAGGATCATGCGGGCGGGTCTAATGCAATCCTGGATAACGACGGGTTGAACTTGACTAGGACCTTTTGATTTGTTGATTATTCGTCAAGGTCACTTGGGTCCTAGGGGAAAAAATCCACATCGGGAGTTTCTAAAGAAATTGAAACTTGCAGATTTAGCATACCTTCTGGAGTGTGGTGACTAGAGTGGATTCCATCTAGGTCATCGCACAATGATAGTTGGATCCCGATCCCACTGATGAGTTGGATTACTCTCGGGAGATTATTTCACTTAACAATCAATGCTATAAACCAAGTAGGTGTCTAGAACGGTGTTAGCGGGGCTACGCCTCCAGGGAAAAGAGGTTATTTAATTAAGGAACTTCGCGAAAGCGTTGGAAAACCTCCCTCGAAGTACCAACACTAGCCTGGCTGAAAGGTTAAGCAAGTATTGTGACGTGCGATTAATCCTGACTAATTCTTCTTTTAGGGTTGAAGAAGAATTTAAGAAAACAGTGGGAGCCATCCTGGTTAGATAAATCAATAAACCATTCTAATCTTGCAAGAGCGCACGCTGAGTGTTTCTTTTCTCTCTCTCTAGGTAGCAACCATTTCACGCCCTAATCAAGATAATAAAATGTATCGCTTGACCGATCCGAATTCTTATTCGGGGCTGGGGAACGTTGGTTCGGCTCTAACTTACGACAACAGTCATAAGTATGAGCGAGGGAAAGAGGATTGCATGGATTCCAAGGATACCCAGTTGAAGAAGAAGCATAGTTTTGCATCTACTTCAGGTGTTCTTGTAATTGAGAACTGCTTTTCGGTCAGCCCTACCTCCTGGGTACTTGATACCGGATCAGGATCTCATTTCTGTAATCTATTGCAGGGACTGAGAAAAAGTAGGAAAGTTGTACATGGTGATATGTCGCTCAGGGTAGCGAATGGAGCACTAGTTAATGCTGCAGCCGTCGGTGAATATCACTTAGTGTTGCCAAATGGCAGTACTATGATTTTGAACGAATGCTACTATGTACCTTCCATGGTTTGCAACATCATATCAGTTTCTTTACTCAATAAAGATGGATATAACTTTGTTCTTGATAGAAATGAACATTTACCTTCATAAGGTACTGGTTGCAGAAGGTACACTGTGTAATGGTATCTACGTTCTAAATCAGAATACAGTTCTCAATGTACAAAACACACGCAAGAGGAAGAGTTCAGATACGAACGAATCCTACTTATGGCATTGTAGACTTGGTCATATCGGAGAGAAAAGACTAAGTAAGTTGCATAAATATGGACTCTTGGATACGTTCGAGTTTTCATCTTATGAAACTTGTCAGTCTTGTCTCAAAGGAAAGATGACCAAATCTCCGTTCACCGGACATGGAGAAAGGGCAGCAGAGCTCTTAGGACTCATACACAGTGATGTGTGTGGACCAATGTCTATACATGCAAGGGGTGGGTTCTCGTACTTCATCACATTCACTGACGACTCTCTAGATTCGGATATGTGTATCTTATGAAACATAAATCTGAAGCTTTTGAGAAATTCAAGGAATTCAGAAACGAAGTAGAGAACTAGACTAGCAAAAGTATCAAGATCCTCCGATCAGATAGAGGAGGAGAGTACTTAAGCACGGAATTCCTAGATTACTTAAAAGAGAATGGTATTCTCTCTCAGCTTACTCCTCCTTATACACCACAGCACAACGGTGTATCAGAGCGGAGGAATCGTATCCTACTGGATATGGTTCGCTCCATGATGAGTAGTGCTGAGTTTCCTCTTTCATTCTGGGGACATGCGCTTCAGACAGCGGCATACCTTTTGAATCAAGTTCAGTCCAAATCTGTGCCTAAAACTCCGTATGAAATATGGAGCAGAAAGAAACCATGTCTTAAATTTATTAAGATATAGGGTTGTCCGGCCTATGTGAAAACACAGAAACCGGACAAGCTAGAGGCACTGTCAGTTCGATGTAAATTTGTGGGATATCCTAAAGATTCACTAGGATATCTGTTCTACCACACTGAGGAACAGAAGGTGTTTGTATCTCGCCATGCTACCTTTTTAGAAAGGGAGTTTCTTGCAAAAGAAACTAGTGGGTGTTCGGTAGAACTGGGAGAAATCCATTAACCACAAAATGTAACTGAAAATTTGGAGGAACCGCTGGATTCAATAACCCCAGACGAACCTCAGCCACTCCGCAGATCTGGTAGGATTTCTCATCCGCCTGAGAGATACTATGGTTTTCTCATAGACGGAGATCGAGAGGATTGCATCTTGGAAGAAGATAACCCTACCAGTTTTAGGGAAAACATTATCAGTAGGGACTCTGATAAGTCGCTGGATGCAATGCAATCTGAGATAGAGTCCATGTACACCAATAAAGTGTGGACCTTGGATATTGCTCCACCTGGGGTAAAACCCGTTGGATGCAAATGGATCTACAAAAGGAAATTTGGTGTAGATGGACAGGTGGAAACCTATAAGGCTAGACTCATTGCAAATGGTTTTCGTCAAAGACCTGGTGTGGACTATGAAGAAACTTTTTCTCCAGTGGCTATGCTCAAATCCATTCGGATCCTACTTGCCATTGTTGCCTTCCATGACTATGAAATCTGGCAGATGGACGTTAAAACGGCTTTTCTAAACGGTTGTTTGGAAGAGTGCGTTTACATGGATCAGCCAGAAGGTTTCGTAGACAGTGGGAGCAGCGGGAAAGTGTGCAAGTTGCTTAAATCCATTTATGGATTAAAGCAGGCATCGCGGAGCTAGAACATCTGTTTTGATGAGGCAATTAAGGAATTTGATTTCATTAAGAACGAAGATGAACCTTGTGTCTATAAGAAGATTGTAGGACGAACTGTAGTGTTCCTGGTCTTGTACGTGGACGACATTCTTTTGATAGGATATAACATTCCTATGCTACAATCGTTCAAGCTATTCTTGTCACAACGGTTCTCCATGAAGGACCTGGGTGATGCCTCGTACATTCTGGGGATCAAGATCTACAGAGATAGATCCAAGAGACTACTTGGAATTTCGCAGTCCGGGTACATAGAGACCGTACTAAAGAGATTTAGTATGGAAGATTCCAAGCGCGGTAACATACCCGCATTGCACGGAATCACCCTCTCCAAGAAGATGTCTCCTAACACTGACGAGGAGAGGGTTCGCATGAGCACTATACCCTACGCTTCGGCGGTAGGATCTATAATGTATGCGATGCTATGTACAAGACCAGATGTAGCTTACGCGCTGAGCGTGGTGAGCCGGTATCAGTCAGACCCAGGTGAGGACCACTGGACGGCAGTGAAGAACATTCTCAAGTACCTGAGAAGGACTAAGGAGATGTTCCTGGTTTACGGTAATGGAGACCACAGGGTCGAGTCCTTTACCAATTCAAGATTCCAGAGTGACAAAGATGACGGCAAGTCTGTCTCGGGTTTTGTGTTTACCCTCAACGGAGGGGCGGTGTGTTGGAGGAGTTCCAAACAGGATACCGTCGCAGACTCGACGATGGAGGCTGAATACATTGCTGCAAGCGATGCCGCAAAAGAGGCGGTCTGGATGAAGAAGTTCATTAGTGAACTTCAGGTGGTTCCGTCCATTGTTGATCCAATACCTTTGTATTGCGATAACAATGGGGCTATAGCTTTAGCGAAGGAACCAAGGTCCCATCAGAAATCCAGACACATCTTAAGACGGTATCACCGGATCAGGGAGATCATTGATCGCCAGGAGATCGAGGTACGGAGAGTGGACACAAAAGACAACACGGCGTATCCATTCACAAAGGCCCTCCCTCAAACACAGTTCGAGCGACTTTTTGATCTATTGGGTATGCGGTACGCCAGCAGCTGGCCTTAGTGCAGACGTTGGGTATGCGGTACACCAATTACTGGCCTTTAGTGCAAGTGGGAGATTGTTGAATATGTATGCCCTAGAGGCCATTATTGTATAGTACTAGTTTGTATAATACATTTTGGAGGCTTGGGATATATTTACGGGTTTACGACAGTCTTGCTCGATATAGTAGTATGCTACTTTGTTTGTTTCTATCTTAATATGTGTATATGTTTCTTTTAACATATCGCTAAAAATATATTGATGGAGCCCTTAGGATCTTTGCTTGACTATCGGCGTTGTGATGGCGATCACACTAGTGGGGGCTGGGTGGTCTATAAACACATCCTTACTTTGGTCCCTAGTCATAGGATTATCGAGACAGGGCATCGATACTCCAGAGTAGACTGGTGCATACGCTTCTCTTCCCAGCAGGGGAGATGGTCTGTCCCACAGCCATCAGTACGTCGTACTAGAGATAGTATGCAGGTGCTCGTTAGGTTACGAGTACACTGGACAGGACTCGTCGGGAACTGTTGGTTGGTATTATACCTATTGTCAGTTAACAGTTTCCAGGTGACATGAGTACAGCTTAGTCCTCTGACTTGACACTGTCACTTCTCCTCGAGTGTGTTCCCACTGTTCTTAGATTACTACCCTACCACGGCTCTACTGAGTCGTGCAAACAGGTAGTAGTTGGGTGCAGTCTCGAAGCACTTGGAGGCAGTGACGGTTAGACAGGATTCGTCTCTCCCGGTATTGGGAGTTGATATCACGCTGTGTCTAGGAGAGCCATTACACATTGTCGTCCCTGGCCATGGCAAGCGAGAATTACTGGTAGGTTTTCCAGTAGATTCTCAGGGTGTTTTGGGCTACACTCCGACACGACTTGTACCGCTATTAGGGGACTGACGTTTACCGCCCCCTAGGCCCGCCATGCGATACTCTTAGAAGAACAGACCGGACTGTACGGAGATTGTCACATTCAGGCTCAGTAGGAGTTCGGATGGGTTCACCTCATCAGTCTTCTTGTCGGCATCTACCTGGGGACCGTTACGTACAGCTAGTACCGCTTGCGGCCTGTAGTTAAACCCACTTCCAGCGTAGTCTCGAGCCTTTAGAGTCCCACACAGAGGGTTACTCGCCTTTGGGCAAAACTGAGTAGAGGTCGCATGGTTTTGCGACGGGGTTCGTTCGCATCCGCGCACTTGTGCACGTTTGGTGTCCGGGCAGTTATTACTAGCGGGCTTTGGTTTAAGCCAGATCCTAGTATATGTTTTGGGATTGGTTTTGTCTCAGTGTATTCATGTTCCTCGGAACACGGATGCGGGTATGTATGCACAGTTGACAGAGGCAGAGACATAGGATTCTCATTAGGGTTGTTGACCATTTGACTTTTGTTGACTTGTTGACCATTGACTTTTTCCAAACCCTAATGAATGAGGAATATGGTTAATAATATTAATTAAGGATAATTGTGCTATGGTTAGGGTTGTTGACAATTTGACTTTTGTTGACTTGTTGACTTTGTTGACCGGTTGACCATTGTGGACTTATTGACCATCATCATTTCATTTCAAAGATGCTTCTTGTTCTTTGCAAAATGCATTAAATGAATGTAATGATAATGGTCATTCATAAACTAACCATCACAATTCTTAATTATTATTATTGTCATCATTATTCCAAATATGTGAGCATGGTTGCAAGATGATAGCTCATTCTATCATATTCTTTCTCTCTCTTGAAAGAAATCTCTCCCTCTTCCTCTCTCAAAGTTTAAGTGTTTCATGAGTTGGAAATCATAAACTTTTGAGACAAAACTACCATAACTCTTCTCTACTCATTCTAAGGTTCTAGGCTTAGCAAACCAAGCACCTTAGTTATCTCTAGGTTGAGATAGGATCTCAAGTTCGAGGCCCTCGGGTGGATCCATCTACGGCAAAGAGGAGACGACGAGGAGGAGCCATTCAAACCACTACAAGGAGCAAGCAAGGATGAGAACCACAAAAGAAGAGAAGGAGTTCAAGACCTAGGTATAACCATTCTACATAGTAGCTAAAACTTGTAGTTTATTTGTTAGTTTTGTTTAGCAAAGATCCTTCATGGATGGTCCATGTTACCTAGTGAGGAAAATTTTGATTTTTACCTATTCTGCATCCCTGAAAGAACCGGGGTAGGTAACGTGGACCTAACAGGGCGTATTTAAGCAATATAAATAAAATGCATAAGAGACAGAGACAAAAGATATAAATGAACAGCAACTTTATTTATTCACATTCTTTTTACAATACATCTGAAAAGTAAATACATGGAATGAAAAACAATGCATAAACAGTGGTATAACAGAAATGGAAAGTAATGAAATGAATTGTACAAGTATCAAGAGCTCCGGGTCGAAGGCTAGCTGATCCAAGTCCTCACTGGGGGGCTCGATCTTCTGGAGGTCTGATCCACCTGATAACATTCCAAAGAAGAAAGAGAAAAAATGTCGTCAGCGAACAATCGTTCGGTAAATCCCAAAGATAAGGGAGAATTAGAATAGACAGAGAGAGTGTATCTTTTAAAGTTGTATTATATTGTTATAATGTTGTGTTTAGTATTAACGATGTTGTTTGTAGATTGGTACAGAAGAAGCCAGTGTATACGAGAGGAGTCTCGTTAGACCAGACACTACGGTGGACGGAATACAAGGAACCGTTCTACCACGGTACAACGGCAGTTGAATTTAGGTTATGTGTCTTAATGGTTGCAGTCTCGTGCCACTTCTAACACCTTCCGTACCAATCTATCCCTTAAACTCCGCAATGTCTTGATTGTATTGTTTATATTGTATTGTAAATTGTATTGTCTTATATTATAGATTGTATAGATGGATGACTTTCCGAAACCATGATATCAGTAAATGGATGTAACAGGAGAATTATGTAGATGGATGTATATCCATGGTTCGGTCCAGTCAAGTTGTATAGATTGATAGATTGAACAGATTGAATTTATGGATTCATGGATTCATATTGAATTGTTATATATACTTGAATCTCATTCAAGTCAGATTGATTATATCGAGACTCAGTCTGAGTCAGACAAATTAGAAAAGAAATTGAAATCCTGAATTAGTTTTATTGTTATCGGTAACCGCTGCACATGGACGGCAAGATTTGTGTCTTTTTCAAAGACGATTACCGTGTTGATAACACCGTTTGTTAAGTTGTCTATCTTAAATAGGCAAGCACCTATATCTCCGGCTCCCTGAGGCTCAAGAGACCGGTCCCGCTTAAACCTATATTTACTAGGGTCCTTATTGTAATTTAGTATAACTTGAGGGGGTTTTATGTAAAAATAATTTTGAATAATTTTCAAAATACACCTCAAGTATTTTATTATTGTCTTTAAAGTTTTCATTGATGTATATTTTATCATCATGACATTTCTAGCGAATAAAACCTATTTTTCATAATATATGGTATTTAATTGTAAAGTATTGAACTTGTATGGAATTGCATGGTATTTTCATGTAAAGTGATTCTTTTTTATTTAGAAAAGTTGGAATATTTATACTATGTCAAAAATAGATATTTTGATGATACATATATATATTTATAAAATAATTTAATTTATTATTTTTTTATAAATCTCATTTTCTTAAGATATTTGTATTTTTAAATCTTTCGAGACCGTATGCTCCTTGCGGAGGTCTGCATCTCGCACTACTAAGCCCGAGAATGTGCGATAATCTGCACCATCCCGAACAAGTTCCCCAAAATGGGTTGTAGCAGCACGTTGCAAAGATTTGTAAAAAATACATATCTTGTAGAAAAAGGTTTTGTAGTTTATGGTATTTATTTATAAAAAAAACGTATTTTCCGTATTCTAGTTTCCCAAGAGATATCGTGCTATGTTACATATGAGTGTTGTGAGAAGGTACCTCGTGAACTATCTAAAGGTATAGCAAGGGGTAATGATGTTTTATGTCGAAACTAAACTATATGGTATTTTTCTGTAAAAATGCTATAAAAATTGAAATATGAATTCTTTTGATATGAAACTTGTTAAGATGTTTTGTTAATATTTAATGATCATGATGTGATGGTTTGGTATTGTTGTTTTTAAAAAAAATATGATTTTTAAGGAAAAACTGAATCGGAAGTCGGATTAACTCCACTTCCGTCGGGTTTTAGAATTCTAAATTTTTTGAATCGTAAAGAGAAGGGGGAGAAGGGACTTACTGGATTGTAGTGTAGAGGAGAGGAAAAGGAAGAAGTGGGAGGCGCTGGTGCGTCATTTCGTCGCCGGAAACTCCTCGGACCGTCGTTGGAAGTTCGCCGGAGCTTCGCCCTTCGCTAACTCCACTTGCACACAAAAAGTCTAGGGAATTTTCTTGAGAGTTTGGACAGAGATTTGGAAGTGAGGAGGGGTGAGTTTAGGGGTGGTATTTATAAGAAAAATTAGGGTTTAGGGTAGATGAAAGGGCATGATAAAAATTGTATTACAATATGGTTTAAATGGGATTTTAAATTGCTCTGTAAATGTGCAAGGAAATTAAACCATACAGGAGTTATGGGGGAGTTCAAGAGTCTAAGAGAAAAGAAGAAAAGGTTTCGGCTGAGTTGACCCGGCGGCGCCGGCCGGGTCAGTCGCGCCGCCGGCCCGAGTCAGCCGAGTCAGGCCGATTCTCAATGCCACGTGTCCCTTGGTGCTGTGTCTTGACTCGCGGACCCGTTTGTTTTATGTGTGACTCTTGGTTTTTACGAGTTATGCACGTGTAGACTCTTGGGCTTCTAAAAATATTAAAATAAAACTAATTAAAAAATATTGTGGCTGATGGGATTTGAACTCTGGTGCTTTGGTTCAGCAGTGCAAGGTCTTACCAATGAGCTACAAGCTCTTTCTTGCTGTTCAAAAGTAAATTAAATACTTATAGTACTCACATGAAATGTAAATACCCCAAGTATACATTAACTTTAAATCAAATTTATGTACACAAGAATTGGAGTTGTTACGGTCTACCCTTCTTACAAAAATTTCGTCCTCGAAATTTATAATTTATTTTAAGGACCGGTTTACAAATATGTGCGAATATCTTGCAGGCATCTCATCTTCCCTTTCCCATATCGATTCTCCTGGAGTGTATTTTCTCCACATCACTCGAACTAAGTTGACTTCCTTGTTCCGAAGTGACTTCATTTTTCTGTCCAGAATCTCAACAGATTGTTACTCGCAAGATAAGTCGGGTTGTACAGTGAGTGCGGAATGATCGAGAATATGGCTGGGGTCACTCACATACCTTCTGAGTTGGGATATGTGAAACACATTATGCACTCCTTCCAATGAAGGTGGAAGTGCCAAGCGGTATGCCACTTCACCGACTCGTTCGAGTATGTCGAACGGTCAAATATATCTCGGACTTAGCTTACCCCGTCTTCCAAATCGAATCACTTCGCGGTTTGGAGATATCTTCATAAATACATGGTCTCTTGGCTGGAACTCCAAATGACGGTGCTTTGCATTAACCCAATGCTTCTGTCGATCTTGGGCTATGCGCATTCTTTTTCTGATAGTACGAACCACATCAACAGTTACTATTATCATCTCAGGTTCAAGAAGTTCTCTATCACCGATGTCGTCCCAACTTAATGGCGATCGACAGTTCCTTCCATAAAGTGTTGCAAAAGGTGTCATTCCTATGCTTGCTTAGTAGCTGTTGTTGTATGAAAACTCCACAAGATGTAGGTGATCTTCCCACGATCCTCCGACATCTAACATACATGTTCTGAGCATATCTTCCAAGATCTAAATAGTTCGCTCAGACTGACCATCTGTTTGTGGATGATAAGCCGTGCTGAAGTTCAGACTTGTTCCTAAGCTCGCTTGCAGACTTTGCCAAAATTGTGATCGAAATATTGTGTCACGATCGGAGATAATGCAGACCGGTACTCCATGAAGTCTCACAATTTTCTGTATGAGTTCATGAGTATCAGAGATAGTACATTATGAAGAGTTTAAATCTTAAGTAGATTCTTACCTCCATGTACTTCTTTGCTAATGTCTCAGTTGATTGGCCAACTCGAAATGGGATGAAGTGTGCCGACTTTGTGTTTCGATCTACAATAACCAATACCGCATTGTTATCCTTCGTGCTGCGAGGAAGTGCAGTCACAAAATCCATTGTGATGTGTTGCCATTTCCATTCTGAGATAGGTAACGGTTGAAGTAATCCAGCTGTCCTATGATGTTCAGCCTTCACTTGCCGACACACTAAGCATTTAGCGATGCTTCTGGCTACTTCACGCTTCATTCCATGCCACCAGTAATTCTGGCATAGATCTTTGTATATCTTTGTACCTCCAGGGTGTACTGAGTAGGGAGAGCTGTGAGCTTCTTTCATTGACTCTTCCCGAACAGAACCTTTTGGTACACATAATCTGCTGCCGTATCTCAAATATCCGTCTTCATAGATGATGAAGTATGTTCTGAGTCCATTCTCCATTTGTTTTCTGATCTTTTGCAACTTAGCATCACTTGCTTGAGTTGCTTTGATCTGATTGACAATTGTTGATTGAACTTGTAAATTCATCAAGCTTGAAGCGTTATCTGACATGACTACTTCAATCTCCATCTGATGCAAATCTTGTTAAAGCTTCCACTGAGCGGTAAGATTCGTTGCTAATGGTTGGCGACTAAGGGCATCAGGTACCATATTCACCTTCCCTGGGTGATATTGCAGGTTTATGTCGAAGTCCGCCATGAGTTCTAACCATCATCTCTGCCGCATATTAATCTCCTTCTGAGTAAACACATATTTCAGTCTCTTATGATCTGTGTATATGTTCACTCGTTCACCAAGAAAATAATGGCGCCAAATCTTAAGAGCAAAGATAACGGCTGCCAATTCCAAATCATGCGTCGGATAATTGCGCTCATGAATCTTCAGTTGTCTTGAAGCATAAGCCACAACCTTACCGTGCTGATGTAGAACACATCCTAATCCCTTACCGGATGCATCACAATACACTTCGAAACCTCCAGATTGGTCCGATATAACGAGAATAGGCGCTGATGTCAACCTTGATTTGAGTTCTACGAAAGTTTGTTCGCTTGCTTCTGACCACACGAATTCTTCATCTTTACGTGTGAACTTGGTCAGGGGTGTTACTATATTAGAAAAGCCTTCAATAAACCTTCGGTAATATACAGTTAGACCCAAGAAGCTTCGAATGTCATTTACTGACTTTGGTGTCGGCCATTCGCTTACTGCTGAAACTTTCGCTGGATCCATAGAGATTCTTTCGCCTGATACAATGTGTCCGAGAAAACCAACTTGATCTAGACAAAACTCGCATTTGTTGTACTTGGTATATAGTTAATGTTGTCGTAGAGTTTCCAGGACAATTCGTAGGTGTTCGGCATGTTCTTTCCGACTCTTTGAATACACCAGGCTGTCGTCGATAAAGATAACAACAAATCTGTCTAAGTACTCCCGGAAAACTTGATTCATCATGTTCATGAATATTGCAGGTGCGTTGGTCACTCCAAATGGCATCATAAAAAATTCTTAATGACCATAGCGAGTTATGAAAGCCGTTTTGTGGATATCAGATTCCTTGACCTTCACCTGATGATAACCTGAACGAAGATCTAACTAGGAGAAAACACAAGATCCACTTAGCTGATCAAATAAATCGTCGATACGCGGTAGCGGATACTTGTTCTTTATCGTTACTTCGTTCAAGGCTCTATAATCGATGCACATTCTGTACGAACCTTCCTTCTTCTTCACAAGCAATACCGGTGATCCCCAACATGAAGTGCTGGGACGAATCCATCCTTTCGCCAATAATTTGTCCAACTGAGTTCGGACCTCCTTCAAACCTTCCGGACTTAATCGATAAGGTGTTTTGATCACCGGTTGTGCTCCTTGCACTAAATCAATGCTGAATTCAAGAGCTCGATCGGGAGGCAAACCTGATATATCGTCAGGAAACACATCGTCGAACTCTCGAACCACTTCTGGCTTTGATCCTTCCTCTGCTTGAGTTGCTGCAATTACTGCCTTCTTTGGTTTCGCCTTGTAAGTACTTAGCTCCAGGGTACGGTCTCCACTTTTGAAATAAAAGACCGGATGGTCTGGAATCTCGAATACTACCCTCCTTTGACGACAGTCGATGATAGCATAGAAGGTCTGAGCCAATCCATATCTAGAACCACATCGAAATTCGGTATGTCCAGCACCTTGAAGTCAGCATAGAATTCTCTGCTGCAGACGACTACTGGACACAAGCTGTATCCCATTGTTGTCTTTAGAACGCCGTTCTCTGAACTGACATTCCAGCTGGATACAAGCGGTGTGACTAGAATCACATGTGTTCAGACGAACCGTTGCGACATAAAGCAATGAGATACTCCAGTATCGAAAAGTGCGAGTGCAGAGAGTGAGGCTACTAAGATTGTACCCAAGGTATGTAGAATAGGTTTTAGGTATAGAGAAAAATATATAGGTGGGTGTTAAGACTGAAAGAAAAGCTTGAAAAGAAAGGGTTACCGGTGATGACTTGGACAGTGACCTCAGCTTCTTCCACGGTCATCGTGAAAGCATGTTGCTGTGGTACATTCCTCCTGGCCGGAGGAGCATTCCTTAGAACGTTCCTTTGAGCTTGATGGAACTGATGAGGAGGAGATGCAGTCGGTGGTCCTCTAGGTGGTGGAGCAGGGAGAGCTAGTATTGGAGCAGGTGCCTGAAAGGCTAGTCTTTGCTGATAATGGATTGATGGCCTGGGTGCAGCAATTGGGTTGTGTCTTCTGGGATAAGACCCAATATCATGAGTAGCTGAGCAGCAGACTAAGCAAATACGGTTGGCTCGCCGGCAGTCTTTCATCAGATGCCCCTCTTTCATGCAGTAAGTACAAAAGGCTGGGCTGGGCCTGTTGTTCGGTACTCCCGGTCTCCTTGGCATAAATGGTGGCCTTGATAAGGCTCCTCCTGCCATCTGGTTGACAGGGCACTTAACTCCAGCAGATTGAGATCTGCCTCTCATCTTTACCACTGCCTCATAACGACGGGCAGCTTTCAGAGCCGATTCATGAGTCAGAAAATCTACTGTGGCTAATGCAGCATGGATCTCCGGATCTAACCCTTGTTGAAATCGACGGGCTCTGATCTCATCCGTCAGTATCACGTGTGCCGCAAATCTGTTAAAGTATTGTGTTAGCTGTGTAGTATGTGATATATTGAAGAATCGAATTATTTGAGACATATCTTACCGACTGAGCATGGTGAACTCAGTGTCATATTCATCTACTGACTTGGTCCACATTGAACCTTGTTGCAGATGGATGAACTGTTGTTCCATGTCGAACCTGGCAGTCTCAGGGAAGTACTTTGAGTCGAACATGTCGCGGAAAGTCTTCCATTCGATGGGTTGATCAAGACGGCTTTCTTTCGCCTTCCACCAAACCCGTGCATTGTCCATGATCTGCAACTTCGCAACTCGGATCCAAGCTATATCTAGCACTTGTGCCGCTGCCAGATCATCTTCGATGCTCTGAGCCCATTCCTCAGCTTCTAGAGGGCTCTCTTTTCCTGAGAAGTTCTTAGGGTGCAGGGCCCGGAATTGCTTCACTCCGGGTGCTTCCGTTTCTGGACGGTTCAAGAGAATAGCAGTCTGTTGCTGCTGTCCTTACAGGAGGCTGGGGATTGCCTCAAGCAGAACCGTCTGCTCGTTGATCAGAGCAGCTACGACAGGTGTGAGTGGTAGTAGTAGTAAAGATGTGTTGACATTTGTGCTGGTGTTGTTTGGGGAATCCATAACCTTGAAAGAAAAATTTATGTTAGGACAGATTCAAAGTATATGAAATGATGAAATTCAAGAAATATGAATTGTAAAGAATGTTTTCAGTTGTTGGTTCTTGTGTTATATTGCTTAGGTTGTCCACGCAGAACGGAACTGCATGGCAGCGTTCTATACAGCTCGGACCTGTATGAGCCACCAACAAAACCCGTCACGCCCCGCTTCCCAGTGTACAGGCAGAGGACGCGACTGGCCACTACGTATTTAATCTGAAGTAAACATGCTGAGCGTATCTAAACAATATAAATAAAATGCACAAGAGACAAAGACAAAAGATATAAATGAACAACAACTTTATTTATTTACATTCTTTTTACAATACATCTGAAAAGTAAATACATGGAATGAAAAACAATGCCTAAACAGTGGCATAACAGAAATGGAAAGCACTAAAATGAAATGTACAAGTATCTAGAGCTCCGGGTCGAAGGCCCAAGTCTTCGCTGGTGGGCTCGATCTCCTGGAGGTCCGATCCACCTGACAACATTCCAAAGAAGAAAGAGAAGGAATGTCGTCAGCGAACAATCGCTCGGTAAGTCCCAAAGATAAGGGAGAAGTAGAATAGACAGAGAGAGAGTGTATAGCTTTTAAAGTTGTATTATATTGTTGTAATGTTGTGTTTAGTATTAACGCTGTTGTTTGTAGCTTGGTACAGAAAAAGCCAGTGTATACGAGAAGAGTCTCGTTAGACCAGAGACTACAATGGACGGAATACAAGGAACCGTTCAGCCACGGTACAACGACAGTTGAATTTAGGTTAGGTGTCTTAATGGTTGCAGTCTCGTGCCACTTCTAACACCTTCCGTACCAATCTACCCCTTAAACTCCGCGATATCTTGATTGTATTGTTTGTATTGTATTGTAAATTGTATTGTCTTGTATTATAGATTGTATAGATGGATGACTTACCGAAACCATGATATCAGTAAATGGATGTAACTGGAGAATCATGTAGATGGATGTATATCCATGGTTCGGTTCAGTCAAGTTGTATAGATTGATAGATTGAACAGATTAAATATATGGATTCATATTGAATTGTTATATATATACTTGAATCTCATTCAATTCAGATTAATTATATCGATACTCAGTCTGATTCAGACAAATTAGAAAAGAAATTGAAATCCTAAATTAGTTTTAGTGTTATCGGTAGCCGCTGCACATGGACGGCAGGATTTGTGTCTTTTTCAAAAACGATTACCGTGTTGATAACACTGTTTGTTAAGTTGTCTGCCTTAAATAGGCAATCACGCATATCTCCGGCTCTCTGAGGCTCAAAAGACTGGTCCCGCTTAAACCTATATTCACTAGGGTCCTTATTGTAATTTAGTATAACTTGAGGAGTTTTATGTAAAAATAATTTTGTATAATTTTAAAAATACACCTTAAGTATTTTATTATCGTCTTTAAAGTTTTCATTGATGTAATTTTATCATCGTGACATTTCTAGTGAATAAAACCTATTTTTCATCATATATGGTATTTAATTGTAAAGTATTGAACTTGTATGGAATTGCATGGTATTTTCATATAAAGTGATTCTTTTTAATTTAGAAAAGTTGGAATATTTATACTATATCAAAAATAGATATTTTGATGATACATATATATATTTATAAAATAATTTAATTTATTATTTTTTTAGAAATCTCATTTTCTTAAGATATTTGTATTTTAAACCTTTCGAGACTGTTTGCTCCTTGCGGAGGTCTGCATCTCGCACTACTAAGCACGAGTATGTGTGATAATCCACACCATCCTGAACGGGTTCCCCGAAATGGGTTGTAGCGGCATATTGCAAAGATTTATTAAAAATACATATCTTATAGAAAAATGTTTTGTAGTTTATGGTATTTATTTGTTAAAAAACCGTATTTTCCGTATTCTAGTTTCCCAAGAGATATCGTGCTATGTTACATATGAGTGTTGTGAGGAGGTAGGTCTTTACCTCGTGAACTATCTAAAGGTATAGCAAGGGGTAATGATGTTTTATGTCGAAATTAAATTATATGGTGTTTTTCTGTAAAAGTGATATAAAAATTGAAATATGAATTCTTTTGATATAAAACTTTTCAGGATGTTTCGTTAATGTTTAATGATCATAATGTGATGGTTTGTTATTATTTTTTTTAAGAAAAATATGATTTTTAAGGAAAAAACGAATCGGAAGTCGGATTAACTCCACTTCCGTCGGGTTTTAGAATTCTAAATTGTTAGAATAGTAAAAAGAAGGGGGAGAAGGAACTTACTAGATTGTAGTGTAGAGGAGAGGAAAAGGAAGAAGTGGGAGGCGCCGGTGCGTCGTTTCGTCGCCGGAAACTCCTCGGAACGTCGTCGGAAGTTCGCTGAAGTTTCGCCCTTCGCTAACTCCACTTACACACAAAAAGTCTAAGGAATTTTCTTGAGAGTTTGGACAGTGATTTGGAAGTGAGGAAGGGTGAGTTTAGGGGTGGTATTTATAAGAAAAATTATGGTTTAGGGTAGATGAAAGGGTGTGATAAAAATTGTATTAAAATATGGTTTAAATGGGGTTTCAAATTGTTCTGTAAATGTACAGGGAAATTAAACCATACAGGGGTTATGGGGGAGTTCAAGAGTCCAAGAGAAAAGAAGAAAATTAGGGTTTCGACCGAGTTGACCCGGTGGCGCCGGCCGAGTCAGCCGCGCCGCCGGCCCGAGTCAGCCGAGTCGGATCGATCTCCATGCCACGTGTCCCTTGGTGTTGTGTTTTGACTCGTGGACCCGTTTGTTTTATGTGTGATTCTTGGTTTTTACGAGTTATGCACGTGTAGACTCTTGGGCTTCTAAAAAGATTAAAAGAAAACTAATTAAAAAATAATGTGGCTGATGGGATTTGAACTTTGGTGCTTTGGTTCAGCAGTGCAAGGTCTTACAAATGAGCTACAAGCTCCTTCTTGCTGTTCAAAAGTAAATTAAATACTTATAGTACTCACAGGAAATATAAATACCCCAAGTATACATTAACTTTAAATCAAATTTATGTACATAAGAATTGGAGTTGTTACAATATCTTAAGATACTTAAGACAGGGTTTATTTCCATTCCACATTTCATATGGAGTGGTAGACACAGACTTAGTTGGAACCTTATTCAATAGGTATGCAACAGATTCTAGTGCATAACCCCAGAAGGATGGCGGCAACTCAGCATTACTCGTCACGGAATGCACCATATCAAGTAAGATGTGATTCCGTCTTTCTGATACACCATGTGTTGTGGTGTGTATGGAGGAGTAAGCTGAGAGAGAATTCTATTCTCTTTTAGATATTCCAGGAACTTGTCACTTATATATTTACCACTCCGATCAGATCGGAGTATCTTAATACTTTTGCCGGTTTTCTTTTCTTCTTCATTCTTATACTCCTGGAATTTCTCAAAGGCCTTAGATTTATATTTCATCAAGAATACATGTCCATGCCTTAAGAAATTATCGGTAAAAGTAATGAAATAAGAATAGCCACTTCTTGCATGTGTAGACATTGGCCCACACACATCGCTGTGTATGAGTCCCAGCAGCTCAGTGGCTTTTTCTCCGTGTCCAGTGAACGGAGTTTGTCATCTTTACTTTGATACATGATTGACAAGTTGCATATGATTGATACTCAAACGAATCTAAATATTCATCTTTATGTAAGTTAGTCAATTGTGTTTCATTGATATGGCCAAGTCTACAATACCATAAGAAAGCTTAATTTGATTCTGGAGTCTTTCTTTTTAGCGTGTTTTGGACGTTAAAAACTTGATGTTGATTGAGAATGTATATTCCGTTATTAAGTGTACCCGACCCAATCATTTCATGATTTAGGTGAATGTTTATGGCATTGCTCTCAAGTGCAAAATTATATCATTCATTAGATAACAAAGATACAGATATAATATTACACATCATATTGGGTACACAAAAGCAGTTATGCAATAACAAAATATGTCCACTCGCCAATCCGAGGTGATATTCTCCCACTGCAACAGCATCCATACTGGTTCCGTTGCCAACCCTGAGAGTCATATCATCTTTTCTCAAAATTCTACGGATTCTCAACGCCTGCAAAGAATTATAGATGTGAGATCCTGATTCGATATCCAATACCCAGGAAGTAGAGTTAATAGAGAAACAGTTTTCAATCACGAACACACCTGAAACCGAAACCACAACTTGCTTCGTATCCTGATTCTTGGCTTTTAAAGCCCGACAATCTTTCTTCCAATGTCCCTTCTTGCGATAATAGAAGCATTCTTCTTTTGTGGTCCCTTGATTTTTTCTTTTCCCTTGCCCTGCACCTTCTGCACACCTCCTCTCAGTTTGGTGGGGGCCTTCTTCTTCTTCCGCTTGGCCTTAGTCTTAGATTTAGCGAAAGAAGATTTCCCGATAAATATAGCGGATATTTTCTTGGATTTTTTTAAGGTGCCATCTGCTACCCTCAACATGTTGAGGAGCCCAGGAAATATAACTGTAAGTCTACGGTAGCTCCCCGGCCGTCAATCCGAGGCCAAAGACGGAACAAAAACTTTTATGAACTGGCGCTAACGCAGACTTTCACCCAGATCGTTCCATTAACACTAAACTAGCAAAATACAAAGATGTTAGAATGGTTATACCGATCGATCCGTGTCCTTTGGTCTTTAGCCATCATCCCACGCTCCTCGCGGCATCTCCGATCTCGCTCGATCTCCGGTCTCCTCGTCGAAGTGGCATCACGTCAACGAATTTTTATACGGGCTCCCGCCTCAAACCTAAGCAACTCGGACATGAAGTTTGCTAGCCGACATGTGCAAGTTGAAGTAGAGAGTGTGTAGGATTACTTTGTCTCAATACACCCTAGGATTCTCATCTCATGAGAGGGATAGGATGGAGGTTGAAGAAGATATCATGAGATGAAGATTGTGAGTTCAAGAGAATGTCAAGTGAGCAAAAACCAAGCACCAAAAATATGATGGCTGCCCTCTCTTGTTGTTTTTTGTGAATATTGTGAGGTTTTGTGTTTAAAAACCAAGGAAAAGATATCCCAAAATATCTCTCACAAAACCCTCAAAATATCTCACCCAAAAACTAAACTCATTAATCCACCATGACTCGTTATATGACTCATAACCATGAGTCATTAAGAGAACATGCTAGAATAATGACTCACTACAATGAGTCACACTTTCCAAATCCAAATAAACATTTAAACCAAAATGTTTAACAAAAAGAAATGCATCTTCTAAAGTAATCTTGTAATGAATTACAAGGATACCCCTCACCTGTATATATATACCTGCATCCGTATTCCGACTGAATACGAATACAATGAGACTAAAATATTCCAACACAATATAATACTAGGATCCGGCTTAAACCAAAATCCACTAGTATTATCCGTCCGAATCATGACACGTGTATAAGTGCACGTGTATGTTCGAACCCTTCTATAAAACCATACGGCTTCTACAACGTTTCGCCCGAACTTTGGAAACAATCTGTGGGGGACTCTAAAGACTTGTCAATACTCTGGCAGTGGGTTTAACCACAAGCACGTCAGTGGTACTAGCAGTACATAACGGCTGCCCATGTATTGACCAAAAGGGAGGCCGATGAGCGAACTCATCCTGAAACCCTACTGAGCCTATCAGTGACAATATCCGTACAGTCCGGTCCGTTTGTCTATGAGTATCGCATATCGGGCCTAGGGGCCGGTAAATGTCAGACCCCCAAAAGCAGTATAAGTCATGTCGGAGTGTAGCCCAGAACACTCTGAGATACTACTGGAATATCTACCAGTAAATCTCACCTGCCTTGGCCAAGGACTTCGTGTAATGGCTCTCCTAGACACAGCGCGATCTCACCCCCAATATCGGGAGAGACGAATCACCTGCCGATCCGCTCACTGCCTCCATATGGCTCGGAACTATAGCCAACTAAAACCTGTTTGCACGACTCCTTTGAGCCGTGTTAGGGTAGTAATCAAAGCACAGTGGGAACTCACACGAGACAAATGACGATCTCAGGTCGATAGACTAACCTGTACACATGTCACCAGGGAACTTCTATCTGACAACAGGTATAATACCAACTAGCAGGTTCCCGGCGAGTCCGTCCGGTGTACTCATAACCCAATGAGCACCTGTATACATCTTAGGTGAACCAACTGACACCAATGGCTTGTGAGACCGGCCACCGCCCCTCATCGGGGTCTCGACTGTATACACTAGTCTACTCTGGAGTATCGATACCCTGTCTCGAAACTCTCTCGACTAGGGACCTTTTAAGGATGTGCTTATAGACTACCCAACTCTCACGTATATGATTGTCATCATACTGCTGGTAGTCAAGCAAGAATCCCAAGGGCTCTATCAACGTATAATAATGACTTTTAATGTCACCTAAAGCGGTACACGATGATAAAGACAAACCAGATAGCATACTATCATCTCAAGGAAGATTGTCCTACCGGTATAGGTCCTCCTCAATCATTGCAATCACGTGCCTGCGATCCAATAATTGACTTTGAGGGCACTATATCCAACAGTAACTTCCAACTTCTGCATATTGAAGTTCAATATGAATTGGGTATAGGTGGAGGGAATGGATTGTAGAATTAAGTCAGTATACAACTCATTCTCCAACGTAGTTTCTAGGTCCGCAAGCTTTTCAATGAGAGTAATCATCTTCAAGACGTGGTGCCCAACAGATGATCCGACAGCCAACCTCGCTTGAAACAATTTCTTTGAGGTCTCGTATCTTGCGATACGAGATTGCTCTTCATATAAATCTTTGGTATGGAGGAAGATAGAAGTATGGTCTATCTTCTCGTGCCGCCTCTGATGTTCGTTATCCATAGAGGCCAGCACGAGACACTTGGCTCTCGCGCAATCCAGATCCCAAGTCTTACGAACCTCAATGTCCCGACCGAGAATTTTGGACCTAGAACGGCGGCTTTAGCCGTGAGGACGTATGCAGCCTTATCATAAGTAAAGTTCATATGGATGTTCCTCGGTCGGTCATTATAGTTTGGCCCAGTCAGTTTGTTTTTATCTAGTAAAAGCTTAAGTCCCGTTATGGTCGCTGCAATCAGGAGAGAGAAAAGAAACACTCAGCAATTGCTCTTGCAAATTTAGATTGGTTATAAGTTTATTTAAACAGGATAGCTCCCACTGTTTCCTCGAATTCTTCTTCAAACCCTAAAAGAAGAATTAGTCAGGATTAATCATACCATACAAATTCGTTTATTTTTCAGCCAGGCCGGTGTTGGTACTTCGGAGGAAGGTGCCCCGTACTTTCGCACTGACCTAATTAAATAAGCCTGTTTTCCCATAAGCGTAGCCCCGTAAATACCTTTCTAAACACCTACTTGATTAACTAATTGCAAAATGAAAAATTCTCCCAAAGAGTAGCGGATACTCACAGTAGGATCGGGACTCAACTATCATTGTATGATAATTTTGAAGAAAGCCTACCAAAACTATCACACTCCAGAAGTTATGCAATACTAGCAAGTTTCTTGTATGTTTGAAACTCCCGATGTGGTTTTTGCCCCGAACGCTTATAACCTTGACGAAAGTCAAAACATTATAAGTCGCAAGTCAAGTTCAACCCGTCATTATCCATATTAATCTAGATCCATTCATACAAGCCTGTGACGAAGGTCAAAACAGCCGTACGCCTGTCCGAAATTAATGCATTTATCCATGCTACAGATAAGCACCCACTAGCTACCAAACACTATGCCTTGGCGAAGGTCAAAACACATAGCATGAATACTAGTAGATACCTATCTGAAATGACAGAGGGCTATGGCTAGTTTTGGCGAAAACCGTTAACGTAATGAACTTAATATAGTCGAAGGAACCGAATAGCTTTTGAAAAGGAGTGGTTTAAACTCCGCTTTTAAAAGTTGTTTTTTGAAGAAAACCGAGTGGTTTTGCAATTGTTCCAACAACGTCAGATTTTAGATTTATTACTTTGTATTAAGTGAGATTAATGTAGCCCATCAATTAACTTTATCACACTACAAAAGAACGAAAATATAATGTACGTATGTGCCACCCGCATTTACCATGGGGCCGCGTCATGCACCGTTAGGTTACTTAACTAACGGCAGAGCGGGGGCTGCACTAGCGTGGATGCAAAACATATACAACATTTATTTATACATACATACATACATACATACATACATATATATATATATATATATAAACTAGGAACATTTGCATTTAAATGAGCCACCTATGAAACACGGTCGTGTGAATAACCGAGTGTAAATAATCCTATACCCCTACGAGTGCGGCAAGCTACCCGCCAATCCTAGAATTGGATGACCCGGGTCTCGACTCCTCGAGATGACCACCTACTGAATCCTAGAACTCGGTAGCTTGTGCACTCCTCCGTGGGTCAATCCTAGATGCTGAAATGAAAAATAATATACAGCCGGTGACTACATCCTAAACCCGGATGTGTCCTAATAAAAGAATATACAAGAATTATTATATGAATTACAAAAAATTCACTTACATCTCACATCTAAATTTACACCAGGTCATTTACACGACGATCCATCAAACCATTCGTATCCGAACATCACAAGATATGTGCAACCCCTTCTAATCAATGTATAGCGATTAGAAGACATTTAAGAACACATATACACATCACTAAAGCAAGTAAAGAAAACCACGACGTTATAAATCCGCGCACAATTAGCGAATGAAAATAATTTACCAAGAATTGAAAATTCATTTTACTAAAGTCCCTACAAAATTCATTTTAAATCAATCCGGGAGTCGAAATGAACTCGAAATCCGTCCGAATCTTCACGAGAGTGAAGGATACAAAATTAACTGTCATATCAAGGACCTAGGGGATACCCACCCTCAGAGGCCACCACGAGGTAGCCCCTTTGGGTGGGCAAACCCGAGAGCAACCAATGAAGTTGCTCTCGGGCCACCACCCCCAAGGCTGCCTTGTGGTGGTCTTGGGGGGTGGGCCCGGCCTTCGGTCCCCCCAGGGTATCCCCGGGGTGCTCATGCTTCACCCCGCGGCTTATCGGTTCAAACCGTGAGCCCGCGAGGTGTGCAAACATCTTAAAACATCATTTTTAGAGACTGTTTTTGTCGGCAATTCATGCGCGATAAAAGCGGAGGATTTTAAATATCGCTACAAGCTATTTAAGGCTTATGGAGTGGCTCTGATACCATGTAAGTCGATGTCATACACTCCACAGGATTTGTAGAGAGGCGGAATTAACAAAAAACAATTTTATAGCAAGCAACATCGACTAAACTTCCAAGATCTACCAAAAGCCTTAACTAGCATATCTAACAAAGGTTCTAATCTACTATGAAATGATTTATACCTTTGTATTCAAGTCCTTCGGGTCTTCTTATCCTCTTATTAAGCTCCTCATTTGTATAGATCGAGCTTGGTTGTCGGCCTCCTCATGTTAAAGAAGATCCACCAGAGAATCAATAGTTCAAACTCTAACCTCTAAATTAAGGTAACTAAATTATCTAGTTTGCTAATCTAGATAGCTTAGATGGTATAGAAAATGTTTATTAGATTAGTTTATCTTAATTACCCAAGGTTTCTCAAGTCATGAGAGTGATAGGGTTTGAGGAAGAAGAAGAGAGCAAAGGAGGAAAGAGAGTGTGAAGTCAATAATGAGATAAAGAATGGCTAAGTCTTGATAATATCAAGCATATCATTTACATTAAAAATAATATAACATGCTTCAATAGTTATCCAAATGAATGAGTCATCTAAATTAGCCATGCTTCAACCATGCTTAAATAACACCTCATACCTCCACCTCATTATCCATTTAAATAAATGGATTTATCACAAATGAGGTGTCTTCTTCTAGAAGCACCCTTATGAAAATACAAGAATTCCTCTCACCGTATATAGATAAACATATTCGTACTACGAATACCAAGAAATAAAAATAATCCAATATTATAATACTAGAATACGGCTTAATCCTAAACCCGCTAGTACTATCCGTCCGGTCAAAAATATGTGTAGTTAGTACACGTATATGATTGAAACGCTGCACATAAAACCATACGGACACTACATCATTTCGCATTAACCAGCGAAACCCTCTATATGTGACTCTAAAGACTCGACAGTATACTGGTAATGGGTTTAACCACAACCACGTCAGTGGCATTAGCTGTACGTAACGGCTACCCAGGTATCTGTCGAAAAAAGGCCGACGAGCAAACTCGTCCGAACTTCTACTGAGCCTGTCCGTGACAATCTCCGTATAATTCGGTCTGTTCGTCTGAGAGTATCGCATGCCAGGTCTAGGGATAGAAAACGTCAGACCCCTAATAACCTGACAAGTCGTGCCGATGTGGCTCAAGACCATCCGAGAATCTACTGATCTAACTACCAGTAATTCTCAATCCGCCCTGTCTAGGGACTTATAATGTTGGCTAAACGAACATAGTGCGACATCGACTCCCTATACCGGGAGAGACAAATCGCCAACAATCGCTCACTGCCTCCATGTAGTTCGGGACTGTACCCAACTAAAACCTGTTTGCACGACTCAGTAGAGCCGTGGTAGGGTAGTAATTAAAGCACAGTGGGAATTCACATGAGAAAATGATGACCTCAATCGACAGATTATCTACACTCATGTCACCAGAAAACTGTTATCTGACGATAGGTATAATACCATCTAGCTAGTTCTCGGCGAGTCCATCCAGTATACTCACACCCCAGTAAGCACATGTATACAATCTTAGATGCAACACATCAATGGCTGCGGGACCAACCATCGCCCTTCGTCAGGGTCTAGAAATATATACACTGGTCTACTCTGGAGAATCGATGCCCGGTCTCGATACTCCCACGACTAAGGACATTTAAGAATGTGCTTATCGACTATCCAGCTCCTATAAGTATGATTGCCATCATAGCGCTGGTAGTCAAGCAATGATCTTACAAGCTTTATCAACATGTACAAACGATATAAAATAATAAGTAAAACATATACACATGTTAAGATAAAGGCAAACCAAACAACATACTATCATATTGAGCAAGATTGTCATATACATACATATCCCTAGCATCCTATACAATGAAGGCCTCTAGGGCATACATATCCAACATTTATAAGATATTTTGTCTAACGATATTTATTTAGTTAAAATATTTAGTTTTGACAAATTATAAGAATCCCTATTAAATTTTTTAACCATATAAATATTTTCCTAAACTAACAACTCAATTATCTCTCCAATCACCATATCTCTCCCCAAATCTCTCTCTCACCCGATAACTCTCTTTTTAAAACAAATACTATTTTCTTTCTCTCTCCAATCAATTATCTCTCCCCAAACAAATATATATATCACTCAAAAATATTCATATAATATCTCTCCTTAATAATTATATATATATATATATATATATATATATAAACCCATCTCTCTTTCCTAATCTCTCTCCGATCACACTTATCTCTCTCTTTCTTTTTCATAGAATATCTTTCTCCAATCTCAATTACTCTGCCGATCTCTCTCTTTCCATATATTCTTTCCCTCTCTGTAATTAATATTTTAATCCTAACAAATCTGTCTTTCCCAGATTTCTCTCAATCTCTCTCTCTCTCTAACTTTTCCCATATATATATAACATTCCCCTCTTATCATCATCCCTTCTCTCATCTTATTCCTTTAACCCAACCGAGCCCCCTCATCGGCGAGAACTCCATCACCCATAACCGAGCAACCTCGACTGTACCCATCTCCTCGCCGCCGACACAATTGTTAGGATCTTCTCAACTTTATGTTCGGTCTACGATGTAGCCGAATGTGTTTGGAGAAGAGAATGGATAGAGAATGGAGAAAGTATCAATAAACTATTCTTATATTTTCCTTGCTCTCTTAAAACTTTACAAAACATCTCCTTATATAGGAGTTTACATGCCCCTTCATTATGACTCTTCATAATACCAATTGATTACAATAACCGTTACATATCCTTTCATTAAACCTATTCATGAATTGGTATCCCTTCCTTTTATAACCGATGTCTCTTCAATTCTTTGTAACCGAAAACAAGTTTAATTTCTAACATGCTCCCTTAAACTTGTTTTACCATGCCGATCTTTCCTCGCAATTTTGCGAACACTTCAAATTTTAGGGGCTTTGTAAAAATGTCGGCCAGTTGATCTTGTGATTTGACATGAACGAGTTCGACCTCTTTCTTCCTCACATGTTCTCTGATAGAGTGATACCGAGTATCAATGTGCTTGCTTCGTTCATGAAACACTGGATTCTTCGCCAGTGCTATAGCAGATTGGTTGTCCACATACATCTTCGTAGGTCCTTCCTGTTCAACCTTTAGATCTTTCAGCAGATTTCTTAGCCATATAGCATGGCAAACTCCAGCCGATATAGCAACGTATTCGGCTTCACAAGTTGATAGTATCACTATCGGTTGCTTCTTGGAACACCAAGTAAATGCTGATTCACCGATGAAGAAAATGTACCCTGTCGTACTTTTCCGGTCATCTATATCTCCTCCCCAATCGCTATCGGTATATGCATATAATTCAAAATTGTTAGATTTCGAATAGAACAGACCGAAATTTGGTGTACCTTTGATATATCTCAATATCCTTTTCGCCGCTGATAAATGTGTCAATTTCGGTTCTTCCATGTATCGGCTGATCAAGCCGACTCCATATAGAATATCCGGTCTTGTGCATGTAAGATACCGAAGACTGCCTACCAAGCTTTTAAAATGCGTCGAGTCCACATTGCTCCCTTCATCGAACTTTGATAATTTTGTTCCGCAGTCTACTGGGGTATTGACCGAATTGCTTTGCTCCATATTGAACTTTCTCAAAATCGACCGAGCATATCCTTCTTGGGATAAGAAAATCCCATTCGGTCTTTGCTTTACCTCTATTCCCAAATAATATGCCATCTGACCGATGTCGGTCATTTCAAATTCTTTAACCATCGAGCTTTTGAAGTCATCGAACATACGTGGATTGTTTCCTGTGAAGATGAGATCATCCACATATAAACATACTATAAAAATATCACCTTTTTCGAACTTCTTTATGTATAGTGCATGCTCATAAGGACACTTCATGAAACCGTGTGCTTGGAAGATATGTCGATTCGACTATTCCATGCTCTCGGTGCCTGCTTCAGGCCATATAAAGCCTTCTTTAGCTTCAGTACTTTCGACTCATGTCCTTTCTTCTCATAACCGAGTAGTTGCTCGATGTAGACTTCTTCTTCAAGATATCCATTGAGGAATGCCGATTTAACATCCAATTGATATATCTTCCAACTGAATTGAGCCGCCATAGCAATGATCAGTCGAATTGTCTCGAGTCGCGCTACTGGTGAGAAAACTTCATCATAATCAATGCCAGCTTGTTGTTTGTAGCCTTTGACCACTAACCTTGCCTTGTATCGCTCGATTTCTCCCTTAGCGTTCTTTTTCTCCTTGTACACCCATTTCACTCCTATGGGTTTCTTGCTTTTGGGAAGTTCGGTGATCTCCCAAGTTCCATTTCTCTCAATAGCACTGATTTCTTCGTCCATTGCTTCTTTCCACCTTCGGTCTTTGACCGCTTCTTCAAAATTCATTGGCTCGCATTCGGCAAACAAACAAAATAATGTTAGATTATTTTGCATTTCGGTTTCCTCATATAACTCGGTCATAGTCCTCGTCCTTGGATTTCTTGGTGGAGTTGAACTTGACGACGCTTCGGTTTGTGGAGAACCGAATTGAGGCGAATTGAACCGAGGTGTTGTTGCAGGCGATGGAACATCAACTTCGACTTCATTTCTTTTCTTTTCTTCTTGACCGAGTACTTCATTCGGTCTGCTGCTTTCGGCTTCATCGCTCCAACTCCATGAGCTTTCTTCATCAAATTCGACATCTCGGCTAACAATGACCTTCTTATTGACTGGATCAAACAGCTTGTAGCCTTTGGTTCTTAGATCATAACCGATAAAAATCAACCGAGAACTTCGGTCATCAAGTTTTACTCTCTTTTGTTCGGGGACATGAGCATATGCTATGCTCCCGAAAATTTTAAAGTGACTTACATTCGGCTTATAACCATGCCACATCTCCTGCGGTGTTACATTTTGTAGACTCTGGGTTGGGCATCGGTTTAGAATGTACACAGCACATGCAACCGCTTCTGCCCAAAATTCTTTCGGCATATTTTTACTACTCAACATACATCTCACCATGTCTAATATGGTTCTATTTTTTCGTTCGGCCACTCCATTTTGTTGTGGTGAATAGGAGGCCGTTAAGAAATGCCGAATCCCATTTTCTTTGCAAAAATTTTCAAACTCATTTGAAGTGAATTCTCCACCTCGGTCTGACCTGACCGATTTCAAATAAAACCCACTTTCTTTTTCCACATTCATTTTGAATCTTTTAAAATTTTCAAAAACTTCCGATTTATTTTTTAGAAAATATACCCATGTTTTCCTTGTGAAATCATCAATAAATGTTAGAATGTACCTTTTTCCACCATATGAATTTGGAGTAATTGGTCCACATACATCGGTGTGGACAAGTTGTAATGGCTCCTTGGCTTTAAACTCGGCTTCTTTTGGAAAACTTGCTCGGTGATGTTTACCAAGTAAACACCCTTCACATAACTCTTTCGGTTCATTCATAATCGGCAAACCTTTGACCATGTTCTTCCTCGCCAACAAGTTTAGTCCGCCGAAATTGAGATGTCCATACCTCATATGCCATAACCGAGCCGAATCTTTCATCGATGATTTTAGACACTTTGCTTCACCATATTTGATATCCAATAGAAATAGCCGATTCTTCGTCATCTGCACTTTTGCTATCAACTTCATTCGGTTATCTCTTAAGAAAAGAGTTCGATCCTTTAAATGAATATCGAAATTCTTTTCTAAGAGTTGTCCTAAACTCAAGATGTTGTTTTTCATATTCGGCACATAATACACATTTTCGATATATTTTTGTGATCCATCTTTCAGTCGAATTAAAATTTTACCTTTGCCTTTTACTGGTACCTTCGAACAGTCACCGAATGTGACTTGGCCACTCACCGATTCGTCCAAGTCTACGAACATGTTTCGCTTGCCACACATATGATTACTTACACCAGTATCGAGATACCAAGTGTCGGCACTTTCTTCGTCACCTTTAAAAGCCAGCAGAAGTACATCGTCATTGTAATCTTCTTTCTCCACAAAGTTTGATTTTTCCTCGACTGTTTTTCCCCAACAGTCTGCTGCGTAGAGACCGAATTTCTTGCAATTATAGCATTGAACATTCGGTCTCCCTCTTCCACCAGTTGATCGTCCTCGGCCTCGACCTCGGCCGAAATTTTGGCTTTGGCTTCTATCGTCATTGTTTTGACCTCCTCGACCACCTTGTCCTCGACCGAATTGACCTCGGCCACGGCCTCTTCCTCGGCCGCGTGTATTTCCTCGATTTCGGTCATTTTGACCATTTTCAACCGAATCACCTTTCAAATTAACTTGTGTTTGTAGTAATTTTTCAATCGGTTCTTGCTTTTTCACGAACCGTTCTTCGTGGGCTTTTAGTGAACCCATCAACTCATCTATCGTCATTTCTTCAAGATTCTTTGACTCTTCAATTGAACACACAATGAAGTCAAACTTCGGTGTTAGTGACCGAAGAATTTTCTCTATCACCCTTACATCCTCCATTTTTTCTCCGTTCCTCTTCATTTGGTTGACCACCGTAAGCACTCGGGCATTATAGTCAGTCACCGATTCATTCTCCTCCATTTTTAACAATTCAAACTCCCTCCTTAGTGATTGTAAGCGTACCTTTTTAACCTTCTCGACTCCTTGGAAGGTTTTCTCAGGTATCTCCCACTGTTGCTTTGCATTAGTGGCAGCCGAAATCTTCTCGAAAGTCGAATCATCGACACCTTGCTCGATAAAGTATCTTGCGGTACAATCTTTCTCGAATAATTTTTCGTGGGTCGTTCTCTGAGCTGCCGTCAGTGCAGCTTCATCTTGAGGCCGATCATAGCCTCGGACCACCACATCCCAAGCACCTACTGCTCCCAAAACAGTCTTCATTTTGATGCTCCAATTTTCATGGTTATCTTTGGTGAGGCGTGGGGCGTTGTACGAGAGTGTTGTCTTCGACATTTTCTTCAAACCTTGCTCTGATACCACTTTGTTAGGATCTTCTCAACTTTATGTTCGGTCTACGATGTAGCCGAATGTGTTTGGAGGAGAGAATGGATAGAGAATGGAGAAAGTATCAATAAACTATTCTTATATTTTCCTTGCTCTCTTAAAACTTTACAAAACATCTCCTTATATAGGAGTTTACATGCCCCTTCATTATGACTCTTCATAATATCAATTGATTACAATAACCGTTACATATCCTTTCATTAAACCTATTCATGAATTGGTATCCCTTCCTTTTATAACCGATGTCTCTTCAATTCTTTGTAACCGAAAACAAGTTTAATTTCTAACAACAATTACCACACCCAACCAAAACCCATTGCCTTATCTCTCTCATCTTCAAACTGCCGGCAAACCCTCACCCTTGTCACCTTATCCACCCAGCCGAGCACCTAAGAAGTCTAGCCAAACTTCGCCTCCTTCTAGCACCAGGGCCGAAACCCCTGACGCCGACTACAACCACCATCACCGTGTGTACCCGCCACCGTCAGCCACCGACCCAGAAGCTTAACCATGTCACCTCGCTTTCATCTGACAGCCGCCGTATTATTCCTCCCTTCAAACCCTAGCATCTCCAAGAATTCATCGCAGCCGACCCTAGCTGAGATCCATATTTAGTCGAGCAATAAACTTGGTTGTGATCCATGTCGTCGTGTTTATTCGTCTCGAGGTAAATATGCTTGCTTGCTATTTTAATTTATTCGCTACGATATCAGCAAATATCTAAGTATGCTTTTAGCCTCATAATGTTTAAGTGGAAATATTAATAATAGGTAATTTCGTTAAAATACCATATAATTCTTGTATTCAAAATGAGGACCCTAGCACCCATTAATAAAATTACCCCGTTAAACCATGTTCTGATTAAATGATAATTCCAGATATTAAAATGGAGATGCTTGCACCGCCATATGTAGATGCTTGTACACATTATAAACACTATATATCATATTGGACACATACATAGTATACATTATCGAATCATACTGCACTATACTAATGTAATCACACATATTCTTGTTGCACTATTGATTAGCTGTAATTACATACTTAGATCTGCTTATGTGACAATGTCGTGATCAAAATGAGATTAATAATCAAACCACATCTTAATTAAACGAAACCTTATGTTTATCGTGCATGTGATGAAAATCCTAGTATAGCGCACCCATTATTCAACATCTTAAAGAACCATATTTAAATTAATTATGAGTTTGATGACAATTACTTGTTTATCTTTATTGGCGAGACCACAATATTACCTGTTAATATTACTATACACGAGAACTCTTTTCATGTTTTATATATATTCGAGATTTGTCACTTTACATACAATACCATGTTTGACATAACAAACATGTTCACCATGACTGATTGTTTACCTAAAACAATATCACTAATTAGAATGCTGAATTACATGTCATTACACCATTTATTCCTGTTCATAAGTTTCTATTCCATACCGTTAACATGATATTACAAGTTCCAGTGCAATCAGCATTTTATTTAGTGGTTGAGTCCACCGCCATATTAGTTATATATACGCTGTGTTGGGATAGTTTGAGTGTGCGTTCGTTCAACAGGATCTCAGGAGTCCCATTGTCGGCAGCTTGTACCGGGCTATATTAGTCGCTGGTTTATACAGCTCGTACCGGGCTATATCGGTTATTGGAGCTCGTACCGGGCTATATCGGTCATTGAAGCTCATACCGGGCTATATCGGTCACATGTTCATTAGCTGGTATTGGGCTTTAAACGGCCATATATTACTATTGTCAGTACCGGGCTTTATACGGTCACTTCATTCCACAGTTGGGCCCGTATTTTCTTGCTCTTAAGGCCTTACTCTTGGGTTGGAAATACTCCTGCAGAGCTTGACGTACACATTCGAACTCACGATAGGATAGATTACCCTTTTAGTGACCAACTAAGATATGACTTGACCGATTTGACATGTTTACATGCTTACTTCATAATACTGCCATATCTATATCTACGTATGTACGCAGACTTCACTACACTCACATATTCATGCTATAACACACATACACACACTATTACAATTGAGTACTTGTTGGGATATTCTGACATCCCCGAGACTAGCCATCTCAGATTTAGAGACTGATTCATAAGCAGAGTAGGATCAGAATAACTATCATGAGTTTGTCGATGATCGGTAGTATTTGTAGGTTATTTTTATTTTATTTCAGTTAATATTAGATTATGCGCCTTCGCGGGATGTTAGGAGTGATGTATCTTTATTTTGGATCATATATTTCGTTTATTCAGATCTTTTATTTTTCATGGATATTTTATTAGATCTATCAGAATCTTGTGATTCCATTTTTTGATATTACTTGTTATTCTTGCAACATGATATTAGTATTATATCTTGGGATATTATCGTATATGTTTAGCTCGAGCCTTAGTTGTAACTATGGGAAGACGATTTTTCTCTTGCCTAGGAGCACTGGTTTCGGTCCATATTTCCGTATTACGGGAATTGGGGCGTTACAATGTGCGTGCGTGTGTGCACTCGCTCAAGCGTGCATATGTGTTTGTTTTGGAATGTACCAAATTTAACATATACTTGTGTGTGAGAGCGATCACATGCTCTGATGGAGGTCCTTTTCGGGTCTCCGTCAGATGTTTTCTTCCGTCGATCTCCCGGTGAATCTTGGAGGTGATCTCCTGTTGCGTGTGGGTCTCAATGGGTTTTGAGGAGATTGGTGGTTTTGAGAAGTATACGCCGAGTACCTGCAAAGAAGTCCCGGGGTGGTTTGGTACCACCGAGGACCCTCTGACGATCAAGTTAGCACAAGATCCGAGCAGAGTAACGGCTAAGTGGGGTGAAAAGAGCTTACTTGACCCCTCTGTGATGTGGGTTTATATAGTGGCGGTAGCATGCAGTAGCAGGCGCGAGAATCTCACCGGCAGTTACGCTCCCGACGTCACGCCCGCGTAATAAGCGAATCGCCTGTTAATGGGGATTGTGATAGCGTGGAACGTGGAATGTTGCGGCGGAGAATCTGCGCATGGAGAGATTTGCAGAGCGACGGTTACGCCTGTGAATGGTGGGGTAGGTCGGTCGGAGGGACCGAGGAAGGAGGCCTCGGCAGGAGAGCTCGGGAACGAGCGGGGGAGCCGAGGTATCTTGGTCATGTGGTAGCTCGGGGGCGAGCTGAGAGGCCGAGGAAGCCAATTCGCAGGGGGCTCTGAGGTGAGCCAGTTTGTGCTTGCAGGTCGGGTACAGGGGTAGCCTGGTCGGCCCTTACGGGCCCTTTCTTCTGAGCTCTGGGACTTGTCATCTGACACGTGTCATGATCTGCGAGGTCGCCAATATAGAGCATCATCATTAGCCCCCCACTCTTGTCCCGACCAGCTGGCGGGTCGGGTCAAGAGTGCACTGCCGGGCCGCTCGGGGTGAGCTCTCTCTCAAGATTTCGTCGGGACGCGTTCCCGGGCTATCAGCTGTCTTTTCTGCCAGCGAACCAGGGCAAGACCTCTGCATTTAAAGAAGGTGCGCCGGTTCGTGCATCCTGTCACTGAAGCGACGGTCCGCGTGTCAAGCGTCGGTTGGCCGACATGACGTGTGCAGACCTGCGTCTGATGGGATGCGACCCAGTGTGGGAACGACAAGTGGAGCGATCGGGGCCATTGGACGCGAAGAGGCGCTTTGGCGGGAGATGAAGGGCGCCATTGGATGAGGGCGATTGCAGTGATAAATAGGGGTGGGGCCCACTCCAGGGCCTCTACTCCTTCATATTTTCCTTTCTTCTAAGTCTTGGTTGCTCGGCGCTCTTGCTCTTTGTCACGACCCAAAAGAGCACGTGACTGGCCCTTGAACCATATGAAGTCTATAGGACTCCATCTGATCCAAGTAAGCCAAAAGCCCAGAAATCTAAAACCATTTTTAAGAATAAGTAAAGAAACTGGTTTAAGAAGTGAAGAAAAACATGTTTGAAATCAAGGTTTTTAAATAACTAAGCCGAAGGTGCGTTTTAAAACAGTACAGTCTTTTCTAAAAATTTCGGCAGAGTTTCTTTTGTAAAACTGGCCCCGAATGGGGTACAACAAGGATAACAATATATGCAATGATAAAGGCATCCCCAAGCGGGAGCTAGCTCTTCGTCTATCGACGGTCACAACCACGCAAGCAATAATAATATACAACGCCGAAAGGCGAGGGTTAAACCAAAAGAACTCAAAAGCAACAAGAAAACCGCAATACTACTAAGCGCGACTCTAAGGTCGAATAAAACATCACTAAAGTCTAGGTCTGAAACAATATACAAGTTTTGGTTGATTGAAATTCTAGATACAAAGAATAATATAAGTACAATGGTGGTTCTTGATGCGAAAGAATCCACCTACCAAAAGCAATTCACCCGCAAGAAAGTAGTGTGCCAGAAATGCCGCAATGGAACCTGTACGGCAGAACCTGCAAGAACTGTGGCACAACGGGGGTGAGTTGCCAACTCGTGAATAGAAATATCTACAAGCAGAAACCGAAAGCAAGACATAATCCTAGGTCAATACGATCAGTATATAGAAATCCTCAATATAAAACATGCAGCCTATAACAAGGCTAGGGTAAATATCTAACCCGAGTGCAATCTCCTGTGTCTGTGTCAGTGCCTCAGATAACAATATAGCATATGAATGAGATATGAATGCGTGAAAACAGAATACATTTACACGAAGCAACTGTTTTCAAACTTTAGTGAGATTTGCCTTGTATTTTAAAAAATGAGGTACCATAATGAAATCAGCATAAAATTGTGCCTAGCATCGGCACAAACGAAATCCCAATATCCGATATCTCAAAGTCTCAACCACAATATCTAGGGCGCCGTCAGTCCAGACCGGCCCCTACCATAAATCTCAAGACCACGACGGTATCCTCCGGATATCCGACGCGTCGGGTAAAATCACCGGTAGGTAGTACTCCCTTGCCAGGCTCAACGTCATCACCACATTCCTCTTGCCCCGGGGTACCGTACCGGGTCCACCATGTACCCGAAACGGTTCATCCGTCTCCTCGAATCGGGTTTCCAAATCCATCAGCAAACTCATGGTGGACGACTCATACATCATGGGAAAACCGCACTTTTTATTTTAAAAGAGAGAATATGATTATTTGTGTCTTTGCGGTTTTCCTCCAAATCCAGAAAATCTCATAGAAATCCAAATCCAAACCTCAATAGCACGTAAAATAGTGAATATATGCACGAGAATCCATGAATGCGGCATAACAATGAATAACAGTATGCATGAAGTAGCAGGTAATAACTTCAATGTCTAAACTATTAGCTAAAAGACTATGTCAAGCAATAATATTTCTAAGGTATACGTGACATGGCAATTACCGATGAAGATGTGTGTGAGCCGGCAAGTAAGTGTACGTGGTACATACGCATCATCGGTAATGGTGCTGGTGTCCTATCAGCATGATATTAATACTGGAGTATGAAACATAATATAAGAATGCGATGCAGACCGAACCACAAAAAAAAGAGTGGGAGCTGAAACTAGACGTAACCAAAACTTATCTGCATTAATCTAATATAAGTCCTACGAATGGTGCCTTTTGAAATAACACGAATCATGGGGTTTTGAAAATAGGGGCTACGGTGTTTTTATGAAAAGATACGTCGTTTTTGAAATATCCGTAGATTCTCTTGAGCGGTCTTTAAAAATGCCCACGATTCGTTAGTTTTTGAAATAGGTAAGAAGTCTAAGCTACTCTAACAACTACACTAAACTATACGGCTGAACTAACAAGCTGAACTACAGGTAAGGAAACCGCCTAACATCTGAGTCGATATATATAAATATATATAAGTCGGTGATCCCGCCTCAATAGTATCGCGTACGATACAGTATATCATCTGACATCCTCGAGTCATGAGCGCGGATCTATCATCAATATAGGCTCGTACGGTAAATCGTCGTACGGCATCCCAATAGCTGGGTACGGGTCAACATCTCACTATCTCGTCACATAACAGGTATCACTATCATCAGATCATATAATCTGGGGTACTACTCTATGTCTAGCACAAAACGATACCATCAATGAAGTATGCATGTGGGGGTAAACACATATCCCAAGCCCGCAAGAATCACATTTCGTATCCCAAATACGAATCATATCAAATCACCGATCTCGCGGCACAAAGCCCACATCATCGACTCAACTCCAAAGTCATCCCCTATCATCAACCACAGTGCAAGTATAAGAAACACACAAGTGTATGCGTGTGGGTGCAAATCTATCCTATGGTTCGCAACTAGGAACTATGCTAGTTATTTCTACCCCTAACTAACCATAACACACTATAACTATCACACACATAAATATACTACATAGTACAAATTACGGACTGCGGGGGTGCTATACGCCATCCACCCGACTTCCCCCTGTAGATATAATCTACTCACCTTGCATCATCATTTGCGGACGTCACCGCGTATTTGCTTGTCGTCCCGAAGTCTTCATGGGTACCTACACATCAAAATATCGTATATGCGCATTAAAACCAAATCCAAGCTAAAACGGCACACGAAATCCAAAACGATACGATAAGGGGCCTATAGGTGAGAACCTATGGCACGCCTTCAAAACCATCAATAAATCCTCTATATCGTCGTATAAACGCCAAATAATCGAGGTAAAACGCAAGACACCAATTCAGACTTAAAAATACGGAATACGGAAACACGAATCCAAAACAGCAACTTAGGAAAAATGTCCCAGATTTCACCCTATGTCACTTTATACAAATCTATATATACCAGGGGCCTAACTAGAACATGTAGGAGCTACAGAACAAAAACGAGACAAAATGGTGGGACCCGGGCCGCAATTGGCGGCCAATTGGGAGAAATTGGCGGCCGGGAAGAAGAAGTGGGAGCTGGGGTCTTGGGGTTAGCTTCCTGGGTGCCTGCACATCTCACTGTCCACTCAATATTATTTTAGGGGTCTCGGGGTAAAAGCAGATTCAATAAACACTACACAGATTTCATAATTTCCCCGATATTGGTTTCTAAAATCCGTATTCTGGTTTAAGCTTCAGGTTTTGGGTTCCAATTCATACACTAGGGTGATGGTATAACCTCTACTGACCTCAATTTCACAATACAACACCAAATTCCTCAAACCCTAACTTGGTTATCCTCAAGTCCATAATATCACGCAATATCGATTTAATCTTAACATGGGGGTAAAGGAAATGCTAGAATTAAGCTAATGGTTCAGAAAATACCTCATTTGGCAACTCAAGAATTTTCTTGAGTTGCCCCTAGTGGCCAAAATCCATGCTTTCTTGGTCCATCGGGTAGGTCTTGAGCTTGTGCACAATTTTAATGAAAGGAGATTGGGATTTTGGGGTTGTTTTTGAGATGAAGAGAGGAGTTGAAGAGGGAGGGAAAGGGGGTGTAGGAGCAGCAGCAGCAAATGGTGGGAGAGGGAGAGAAATGAGGAGGAGAGGGATGAGAAAAGGCTAAGGTTTTTAGTCAAAGTCTTCACCTACTATCTCTCTCTCACCATACATATTTTCTTTTCTCTTTTTCTTTTCCTTCAAAACCCCTTCTCACAAGAATAGTAGCTCCAAATAACATGAAGGAAAAATGCACAAGTGTGATAAAAATGATATGTGCAAGTTTTGCACAAAAAGCCAAAAAAAATCCGATTAGCGATTTTTAATCGCGATTAGCACTAAATTAGTGTCAAACTAATCACAAAAACTTTAAAATGTCAAAATTCTCTAATTTACCCTATTTTAGAATTTTCCATTTTTTCTCAAATTTTTCCTATTTATTTGCATTTAATAATTCCAAAATATTAAAATATTCAATAAAATAATATTAAATTATAAAAATTCCCAAAATTAATATTTTATCTTTTTTGAAAATGTTACACTCTTTTGGGTTGGATACATGGTTCGTTCTTACACTTCGGGTTTCTCGTTCCAGAGGGAGGCCAGCGGCGCGGTCGTGCCTCCGGCTGCTCGTGCCCGGCGATAGGGCCGTCTGCTTCGTTGATGGCTCCTGGTGATTGTTCTGGCGGCGTCCAGAGACGCCCATGGTCATCCGAGCCCCAGACGAGAGACGTAGGGGAGGGCGAGGACGGGGTCGCCCTTAAGAGGAAAAGGACAATCTCTCATGCGCCGCCGTCGAGAGTTCCTGAAGGGACTCCCGTGCAGGAGGGTGACACCATCTTCATGGCTCCATCCGGGCTTTCCGTCGCTACCAGTCTGCTCGCACGGATGGAAGAGTCGGCTGGGGGGAGGTTTCCGCATGGCACCCTGAGGATCCAAATGGAGGCCATAGCCCAAGGGGCGGTCCGGGTATGAACTCCCCCACACGTTGTTTTTTGACCTCCTTTTCCTTTCTTTGGCTCGAGCGCCTCCAAGTTTTTTATCCGTTTTCTGTCAGGTCCTCCAACACCGCGCCCTCGTTACTCGTATGGAGGCCGAGGGGGTGTTCCATGCGCCGAGGCTTGTGGAAGAGTTTCCTTCAGAGGTTGAGGGCCTGCGACATGACCTGTGTCTAGAGAGGGCGAGGGCTGATGTCCTGGCAGCCCGACCGGAGAGCTCGGAGCTCACCGTCTCAGCTAACCAGGGTGCCTACCGTCGCCTAAGTGCATCCTACCGAGTTGCTAAGGCAAAGCTGGCGGATCTGGCCGATCATTTTCGCGGCCATGGAGGAGGAGAAAAACGCCGACAAAAGGGATGCCGAGGCGGCGCTTCTGGCGGCCGGGACTGCCGAGATCAGGGCTAAGAAGGCTGTGGCCGATTACAAGGTGTCAGAGCAGTTTTACGCCGAGCTTGGCGAGCATTCCGCGGTAGCATGGAATAAGGATATAGATGCCGTGAAAGAGCGGCTTCCTGAGTTCGCCGACGGCGAGCTCCGTGCTCAGGTCCTACTCCCGGCGGCAAAGCCTTCGGCAGACAGCGATGAGGGAAGCGAGGCGTCCCCCTGGTGGCAAAGCCTCCGGTAGTGAAGCCTCCGGCAGACTGTGATGGCAGCGGTGAGGGAAGCGAGGCGCAGGAGGGGGTTTGTGACTTAGGTCTTTTTGATATTTTCTTGCTCCTCTTTTGTAAGCGTCTGGAAGTTTGTAAGGCTGGGGAGCCCAAAATACCCTTTGTAAAGGCTTCACTTTTGGTAGTAAAACCCCTTTTTGTTTCATCAGTTTGCTCTTTGTCTTCTGTTTGTGAAGATGCTCGTGAAATATTTTTGCTTGCACTGTTGGGCTTCCATGTCAGGTCGGCTATTTGTCTAGCGATCATTCGTCGAGTTGATTTCGATCACTTGCCAAGTGTGCCAAGCGCTGCTAAGGAGGAGGCATCTCTATGGCCCCGAAGTAGAGGGGGGATCGCTCAGACTTGGATAGGCCTGATGTCCCTTGTTGGGACTTCGAATCCGATGCATGTGATGGGCAGAGGGATGTTCGCCGGGTATAACCGAGCAGGGAAGCTGCTCGGTTGCTTCTTGGCGAGGACTTTGATCCCTGGCGTTGCAAGTAGGGAAGCTACCGGCCAGGGATAGCCGAGCAGGGTAGCTGCTGAGCTGCCTCTAAAGAGGACTTTAATCCTTAGCGTCAGAGGGGCCGCAGGAGGCCTGCTAAGGATAGCCGGGCATCAAAGCTGCGCGGTGGCCTCTTGGCGAGGGCTTTGATCTTTGACGTCGTGGGTAGGTAACTACCGGCCTGGGATCACCGAGCGGGGTAGCCGCTCAGATGCCTCTTGCGGGGGCTTTGATCCCTGGCGTCAAAGGTAGGGAGCTACCAGCCGGAAATGACCGAGCAAAGGTCGGGCTTGGTTGCCTCTTGCAAGGGCTTTTGATCCTTCAGGATGGGGACCGAGCAGGGTTACTGCCCAATGCCTCTTGGCGAGGACTTTGATCCCTGTCGGTTGTGGTAGGAAGCTACCAGTCGGGGATAGCCGAGCAAGGGTCGGGCTAGACCGCCTCAAAAGAGGACTTTGGTCTTTAGCATGGGAGGGTCTGTAAGAAGCCTACCAAGGACCCTTGGCCGAGCAGGGTTACTGCCCGGTGCCTCTTGGCGAGGACTTTTGTCCTGAAGGATAGCCGAGCGAAGGTCGGGCTCGACTGCCTCTGGGAGGGTTTTTGATCCTTGTCGGTTGTGGTAGGAGGCTACCAACCGGGGATAGCCGGGCGGGGAAGCCGCTCGGCTGCCTCTAAGGAGAACTTTGATCTTTAGCGTTGGAGAGGCCGTAGGGGGCCTGCTAAGGATAACCGGGAAGTGAAGCTGCACGGTTGACTTTTTGGCGAGGGTTTTGACCCCTGGCGTTACGAGTAAGGAAGCTACTGGCCAGGGATAGCTGAGCAGGGTAGCTGCTGAGCTGCCTCTAAGGAGGGCTTTTGATCACAAAGACAGAATTCTATTTGCAATATTCTGACGTTCCTTTATTTGAATGGAAATGATTTTTAGAAAACATTTACATCGTCTTCGCGAAAGGATGGGTACACACTTGTTGGCCTTAGCCTCATTGGTATAGCTTGAGCTTCTCGGCGTTGTAAGGCCACGAGAACTTGCGTCCGTCCACGTCTTGTAAGCGATAGGCTCCGCCGGGGAGTACCTTAGAGACGAGGAAGGGACCGTCCCACTTTGGGGATAACTTGTGTAGCCTTCCTTGAACGATGAACTCGTTTCGCCGTAGGACCAGATCTCCAGTCTTGAAGGAGCGGCGCTTGACCCGAGTGTTGTAGTATCGGGATGTTTGTTGTTGATAAGCGGCAGTCCTGATTTGAGCCCGGTCTCTCTTCTCCAACAAGATGTCCAGGTTATTCCGTAGCGCCGAGGTGTTCACATCGTCGTCGAAGTGTTCGACCCGATGACTGGGTAGCCCGATCTCCGCTGAGACCATTGTCTCGGTCCCGTAGCAGAGGCTGAAGAGGGTTTTCCCGGCGGGGGTCTTCTTTGACGTGCGCAGGGCCCACAAGACCAGGGGCAGTTCTTCGACCCAACTGCCTTGTCGCCCTTCTAAGCGGGTCCGGAGACCTCGGAGGACGTCTCGGTTGGTGACTTCGGCCTGCCCGTTGCATTGGGGATGCACGACCGCGGCGAACTTCATGAGGATATAGTATTCTTTGCAGAAGTTCTTCACTTTCTCGTTCTCGAAGTTCGTCCCGTGGTCGGTGATGATACATCTCGGGATGTCGAACCGGAGTATCAGATTGTTTGCAAGAACTTGATGGTTGTGGCGGCATCCGGTTTCCTGATGGCGATAGCCTCGATCCACTTGGTGAAGTAGTCTACCGCGCCGAGGACATATTTATGCCCGCCCGTACCGGTAGGGAACTGGCCGATCATGCCCAATCCCCACTGGGCGAACGGCCATAGGAATGTTAGGGCGGTCAGCTCGGTAGCGGGGAGGCGAGGGATGCTTCCATGGAGCTGGCAACTCTTGCATTTTCTAACTAGCTTCTGGGCGTCCTCGTGAACAGTGGGCCAGTAGTACCCCTGAAGCAACGCCTTTTGGATCAAGGTTCGGGCCCCTTGGTGCGCACCGCCAACCCCCTCATGGATTTCCCGGAGGACGTAGTCTGCTTCGTGGGGTTCAATGCACCGGAGTAGGGGCTGAGTAAAGGATTTCTTGTTGAGGTTCCCATTGCTCCAGATGAAGTGGCGGGCTTTGGCCCGGAGACGGCGGACGGCTCCCCGATCGTCTGGGAGCGTACCGTCCTTCAGGAATTCCACGAGGGGCTTCCTCCAATCTTGGTCGCCTTCCTGCGCCGCATATACGTGGAGTGTTGTCGCTCCATCTTCCACGCTGGGCTGAGGCAAGGTTTCGAAGAGGATAGACTGCTTATTGTTGGCCGAGTATGATGAAGCCAGCTTACTCAGGGCGTCGGCTTGGGCATTCAGCTGCCTGAGTATTTGTTCTACTTGGACTTCGTCAAAGTTCCTCTGGAGTTTCCTCACCTCGTCCAGGTACTTCATCATTAGAGGCTCCGGAGCTTCAAAGTGGCCGGTCACTTGGCCGACGACAAGCGCCGAGTCGCTGCGAATTCAAATTGTCTTCAGTCCTAGCCCGACGGCCATGCGCAGTCCAGCCAGGAGGGCCTCGTACTCTGCCGCGTTGTTCGAGACTTTGAAGCGGAGCTTCAAAGAGTACTCTATTTCCGCCTCATTCGGGCCCCGGATAATGAGGCCGGCACCACAGCCTTCCTTGGTTGAAGACCCGTCGACGTAGATGACCCACTCAGGAACCGAGCCAGGCCTTTCCGCGATGGGACACTGAGTTGCGAGGGGAGACACGGACTTCGGTTCCTTGCTAGGTATGGTGCATTCAACGATGAAATCGGCCAGGGCCTGCGCTTTGATGGCCTGCCTCGGGTGATATTTTATGTCAAACTGAGATAGTTCCCACCTCCACTTTTCTAAGCGGCCCAAGGATTCCGGTGATGCAAGGATAGCCCCCAACGGGCGCTCAGTGAGGACGATGATGGTGTGTGCTTGGAAGTAGTGCCGCAGCTTTCTTGAGGCCACCACAAGGACCAAGACAATCTTTTCTATGGCTGGATATCTCATTTCTGCGTCCTTAAATACATGGCTCACATAGTACACTGGCTTCTGCGCTCCACCGACCTCTTGGACGAGCACCGAGCCTGCTGCTTGGTCAGATACCGCCAGATACAGCGACAGCTAGTCTCCTTCAACTGGTCGGGTGAGCAGTGGTGGCGTCGTGAGGTGCTTCTTCAATTGGTCGAAGGCGGCCTGGCACTCCTCCGACCACTCGAACCTCGGGATCTTCCTCAGAGCTTTGAAGAATGGGAGGCATTTCTCCCCCGACCTGAACATGAAACGGCTCATAGCAGCGACTCGTCCCGTGAGCCGCATGATCTCGACGTTGGTCTTGGGCGCGGCCATGTTGAAGATAGCGTCGATTTTCTCTAGGTTAGCTTCGATTCCACGGTGAGTGACCATGAAACCGAGGAACTTTCCCCCTGTGACTCCGAATGCGTATTTGGTGGGGTTTAGCTCCATCTTGAACTTACGGAGCACTTTAAAGGCCTCGCCCAGATCCCTGGTATGGTCGGCCGACTAGACGGATTTGACGAGAATATCGTCAACGTAAACCTCCATATTCCTGCCGATCTGTGGCTTGAACATGCGATTAACTAACCGCTGGTACGTGGCCCCGGCGTTCTTGAGGCCAAAGGGCATCACCTTGTAGCAGTATACCCCGGTCCGTTGTGAATGCGGTAAGGTCTTCATCTTCCATATTCATACGGATCTGATTATAGCCGGAAAAAGCATCCATGAAACTCATCAACTCGTGGCCGACCGAGCTGTCGACGAGCTGATCTATCCGAGGGAGAGGATAGTTGTCCTTAGGGCAGGCCTTATTGAGGTCGGTGAAGTCGACGCACATGCGCCACTTTCCGCTTGACTTCTTAACCAGAACTACGTTCGTCAGGAACTCCGAGTAGGGTACATTCCGGATGAAGTTGGCAGTGAGAAGTCGATCAACCTCATCTTCGATAGCCTTCTGTTTGACCGGGGCGAAGCTTCGCTTTTTCTGTCTGACGGGTCGGGCCGCGGGATCGACCCCGAGCTTGTGAGAAATGATTTTGGGGTCGATCCCAGGCATGTCAGCAGGCGTCCAGGCGAAGACGTCGGAGTTATTTCTGAGAAAGCCGACCAGGTCATCTCGTCGAGTCCCTGTCAGGAGTGATACGACCTGGACGGTTTTTCCATCGTCCCCCTCTGTCAGGGACACCTCAGTCAGTGGTTCGACCGGCGTCCCCCGGACCTCCTTCTGCTCGTCTCGGGTGTCCAGAGAACCCTCGAGGTCGTCTTTTACACCAACGTCGTCGGCCGACTACTCGGAAGAAGATGTTTCGGTAAGGCATACCTTCGCGATCCGCTGGTTTCCGTAGATCCGACCTATCCCGCCCTGATCGAGAGGGAACTTCATCGCCAGGTGGTAGGTCGATATCTGGGCCTGGAGGGAGTTCAGCATCGGGCGGCCGAGGAGGACGTTGTAGGCCGATGGGACCTTTGCTACGATGAAGTCCACAGGCAACGTACGGGTGCGGCCGGGCTCCCCGACGTTGAATTGCAGGGTGACCACCCCTTCTGCTTGGATGGAGTGGTTGGTGAACCCTGAAAGAACGTAGGAGGTCGGTTTCAAGTCTGCTGGGGTAAGCCCCATGCGCAGAAAGCAGTCGTGGAAGAGGATGTCTGCCGAGCTGCCCGAGTCGACAAGTATCCAGTGGACCTCGTACCGATGGATTCGGGCCATGATCATCAGAGGGTCATTGTGGGGAATGGATATGCCATGGAGATCCCCGTCGCCAAAGGTGATAGGCTCGTGGTCCCTGGCCTTTTTGCTTGGGCGGCCGTTGGCCTCCATTGCCGGCGTAGGGTGCTGAGTCTCGCAGGCGCTCGGATGTCCCCTTGTCGTCATGACCATAGTTCTTGATGGGTCTCGGTTCCTTCCGGGGAGGTCTTTTAGGCCCCGTGGTGAGGTTTCCTTCGAGATGCCTTGGCGGGCCTCGTAGGCGCGACCCCGTCGAGAGAAGGGGTGCCGGTCATGCTTGGAAACAGGCGACCCGACCGCCACCGCCCTGGTAGGGACAAGGTTGCGACGAGGCTCGAGGTGAGGCTCTCCGACGCGGGACCCAGAGGTTGACTGGGACGGGTCGAGGGATCGGCGACCGCTGGGGTTTGCGAGGCGGTGGCCGGCGGAGGGGTTGAGGACATTCGGCGGAGGTTCACCCGTGCCTCCGTTGAGGGGGAGGCGGCGGAGGATGCTTGGATCTTCAAGATGATCGCTTGCCATGTGGATGGAGATCGGAATGCCAACTTTGTTTTTTTGTGGAGTGTCGTTCCTACAAACGGCGCCAACTGATGGAGGTCCTTTTCGGGTCTCCGCAGATGTTGTCTTCCGTCGATCTCCCGGTGGATATTGGAGGTGTTCTCCTGTTGCGTGTGGGTCTCAATGGGATTTTAGGAGATTGATGGTTTTGAGGAGTCTACGCCGAGTACCTGCAAAGAAGTCCTGGGGTGGTTTGATACCACCGAGGACCCTCCGACGATCAAGTTAGCACAAGATCCGAGCAGAGTAACGGCTAAGTGGGGGTGAAAAGAGCTTACTTGACCCCTCTGTGATGGGGGTTTATATAGCGGCGGCAGCACGCAGTAGCAGGCGCGAGAATCTCGCCGGCAGTTACGCACCCGACGTTACGCCCGCGTAATAAACGGATCGCCCGTTAATGGGGATCGTGATGGAGTGGAACGTAGGATGTCGCCGGCGGAGAATTTGCTCATGGCGAGATTTTCGGAGCGGCGATTACGCCTATGAGTGGTGGGGTCGGTCGGTCGGAGGGACCGAGGAAGGAGGCCTCGGCAGGAGAGCTCGGGAGCGAGCGGGAGGGCCGAGATATCTTGGTCCTGTGGTAGCTCAGGGGCGAGCTGAGAGGCCGAGGAAGCCAATTCGCAGGGGCTCTGAGGTGAGCCAGCTTGTGCTTGCAGGTCGGATACAGGGGTGGCCTGGTCGGCCCCTGCGGGCCCTTTCTTCTGAGCTCTGGGACACGTCATCTGCCACGTGTCATGATCTGTGAGGTCGCCAATATAGAGCATCATCATGCTCTCCTTTTTTCTTGCGCATATGTGCGTTTCTTCCAAATTTCACATCCAAAGACTCACCTAATTCATTGACAAATGAAAACCGCAATCTGCCAATTTTGATGCTTCCAATTTCTTTTGCTGAACTTTATGAAAAGAATGGATTTTATAATTGCTATGTAAATTTTCTTACAACTTAACCAAGGAGATATTCCGAGAACAGAATGGAAGAGAATGATTCATCTAGTCGATCCCAAAAATTTGGGATGAAGACTTGTTGTTGTATGTAAATTCGCTTACAAAAGCTACTTAAGAAAAGAAAATAGGGTGAAAAAAATAAAGAAAGAAGAATCAACAACTAAGTAGTTCGATGCGTATGCATCCAAGCCTGTATTAGGTTCAAACTCGACAAACCTTTCAGATAGCCCCACCGTTTCCCTAAAAACAAAAACAAGAAATATTATTCAGAACTTCAGAGAAAAAAAAATGCTTAGAATATAAAGAATAGTAACAAATATGTAAATGAAGTTGTATCGAATCTTGTAAATTTTTGCTACAGTATTTCAATGATAATTAGACGGGCTCTTATGAGTCCAGCTCAAATATTTTTTGAATCATCCTGATTTATTTACGCAGATAAAGTCGCAAAAGTAACTTATCTGAAAGAATTTGATGATTGCTTGAAGATAAAATAGGAATGGAATAACATATGCATTTCACCTCTTTTATTTTCGGTTGGACGAAACAAAACCTTCATCTGTTACTTTAAAGTCATCGGTGTCTTGCCAGAACCACCGGCTTTCATAAGCTAATGAAGTTGCATTTTCATTCGAAGTACAGGCCGCATGTTTTCTTTGTGTGCATTTATCTGCCCTAGAAAAATGAGATAGTCATGATCCTGCCATTTCCTCTCGAATAAGACTATACAGGCCCTTACAACGGAAGATGAGATTTTAATAAATCCACATATTGTCATGTATAGTGTCGCTAGTGCTATTTTGGGCCGAACAAATTCTTCAAGTGGATACCTCAATTTTGACCATTTTGTTTATTCCGGATATCACCAACAGTAATAAGTTTTTATTTATCGGATCCTTCAAGTGGCCTTACATGAAGGCAGGGTATGTGTAAATGATGTTGCGTTGAACATCATCAAAGTAATGTTGCCCTTGATTCTACTACAGGATTATCTTAGTAGCCCTGTGTACATGGTGACTGCTTTGAGTGTTGCTACAGTTCTACCTGTAGTCCAAATTACTCCTGCAGGAGTATCTTAGCAACTCTGAGTAGTAAACATTGTTTTGAAGATAGGATTCGGACAAAAACTCAAGCAGCTATACAGTTTCTAGTAGAAATTATAATCACCAAACAACATGGCGGCATAAAACAAAGACAATAAATCACGAGTAAATGAGCTCCCATAAAAGCATATTAGCTATTCGATATGGGTATATACTATTAAGTGCCATGGCAGGAAATTTCTTTCGGTGCTGGTCAAAAACTGATAACTAAAAATGGTAAAAAGTGGTAAGAAAGAAACAATTACAAATATAGAAAGTCAAATAGACCTGGCTTTGGAGAACATTGGATAATTAAGAAACAAAAGGAAATTAGCTTGTATATTTCAAGTATATATATAAGATATCATTGTCAAAATGACTTAAAATGAACCATTACACCACTAATGATAAGTAACCTCTATCTACAACATAGCAAACTGTTTTTGGAAAAGTTCTTCATGAACAAACTATGCCAATGTCAAGTATTTGTTCTAGTTTGGTTTTTGTTATTAAAAACCAACATGATAGTCAGTGGATACATTTCTAGCGCAATATAAAGTTGCTGTTTTGATGGGCAAGGATATTAATCAATTCACTATTATAGTAAGAGGATAGAAAGATGGGAAATTCAGATTTGTATAGGAGTTAAAACATGTACACTTTATTGCTTATTCTTGCTTTGAAACCTTTTTAAATAACCCTGCCATTGCACCAATAATCTGTACTTACGATGAGGTTAAGGGATATATTTTTATATTCAAACATACCCCCTTAGATCATGCGCTTTTTTTAAGGTCCGAAACCTGGGCTTTTGTACACTGAATTCTATTTAACTTATCCGTCTAAATAAGCATTCGGTAGGAATTGAACATGGGTTGCTCCGTTGCCATCTTAAATGTCCTTGGCACTGCATCATAAATCAAAAGCTGTAATGAGGAATGAGGTATATTTTTTATATTTTGACAAGTATATATAGGCGCTTGGAGGTATTCTGACACGATTCTATGTTTCTACAAACTTATACAAAAACTCCTCTCATTATACAAAGTAATTGCCAGAATATCAGTGGATCGGTTAAACCCGTTATCCTCTGGCCTTATCTCTCCGGTACAAGTTGTCTTTTCTCTAGGATGATTGATATCCGACAACATTTTACTAGCTCAAGAAATCATGCAAAGCTGAATATGGAAAGGGCTTACGATGGGTGAAGTGGGATTTCCTAAGGTGTTGCAAAACATTGGTTTTGAAGAGCGATGGATCATGTGGGTTAAGGTTGTGTGAGAAATGCTTCATTCTTTATTCTTGTCAACAGCTCTTCCATGTATTTTTTCGAGTCATCTCTAGGACCTAGACAAGGATTCTTAAGTTGTCTCTGCCTTGATTTAGAGAATATACAAATTCATTTAGTTGTTTTTATTTCTTTTCAGATAACTTTAAGTGCAACAACCAATGAAAAGTTGGAAGGACTTAAGTGCAAAAGTACCATATATAGTTCTATGCAAAGATATCACATATGCTTCTCTGTAGGATGCACCCAACATGGACACTCTAGGGGCCGTTTACTCTAATAAATTGGTATATCAAGTGCCATGTAGGAAAATTTCTTTGTGCGGTACCGGTCGAATACTCAATACTAAATATGGTAAAAAGAACTAACCAAGAGACATGTATAAATATAGAAAGTTGAGTAGATATATATGGCTTTGGAGGACAGTGGGTGATTATAAAACTAAAGGGAAGCTAACCTGTATCATTCCAGAAACTCAGATTCGACCCTTTATATAAGATATCGTTGTCAAAAACTTAAAATTGAAATATTGCAACGCTGAAAATAGCAGAGCCTGTATGTATCACATATATAGCATTATTTCTCTTGTAGAAAAACTTCATCCCTGAACAAACTAAAGTCGATGTCAGGAATCTGTGTGTGATTTAGTAGTATGATCCAAAAGCATACTAAATGGGATGGTAAATTATTTCCTTGAAAAGTTAGGAGTTCATTTTCCTTTAGCTTTTTCCGGGCAAAAAAGGTTTAGTAGTTTGTCATAATGAAAATTCTATGTGGTATTTATCTTATTAGGTACCTTATAGAGGTTGGAATTTTGTCAGTTTTATTTTTAAATACATTTATGCAATAAAAAGAATAAAGTTTGTGGTTTCATCTTATTTCCTACCTATTAAAATTAGTACACAAGGCTCTATATCAATGAATTAGAGTATGCATACATGAGAAACAAGCAAAATGGCTAATGAAGTAAAGCTATTGAGATATATCACAAGCCCTTTCAGTCGCAGAGTAGAGCTTGCTCTGGAGCTCAAGGGAGTTCCCTCCAATTGCATTAATCTCGAGGATGTTCCAGACAAAAATGCTTTGTTTCTCAAGTACAATCCCATATACAAGAAAATCCCCGTACTTGTACACAAAGGGAAATATATAGTCGAGTCGCTCATTATACTCGAATATATAGATGATACATGGGGTGAGTATCCTTTGATGCCCAAGGATCCGCATGAAAGAGCTCGCGTGCGCTTTATGGCCAACTTCATTGATGAGAAGGTGATATAACATTACTAATTAGTGTGTTCATTATATATATAGGGGAGTGATCCATTGCAAACCGGTCCATGTTTTTTAGAAACGGAAGCTCTCGGTCTACGACATATTTGAACGATCCGATCCATTCAAGTTGATCGGGTGAAATCTTGCCGGCACGTCAAGCTTGCTAATACGGCCCGGCTGCCCGTTTGATCGATTGAACGGGACATCAAAAGTGGGAAGTTGATTGTCCTATCCTCAAATATATGTCTATAAAAAATCAATGGAATTAAAGACCTCTAACATATGCATCGGATGAAGTTTATGTTGTATTATCGAAAGACATTCATTTTTGCACCCATCGATGCATGTATTAGAAGTCTTTAAATCCTTTGATTTTTCATACACGTACATTTGAGAGTAGGGTGATCAACTTAAACGGATTGGATCGTTCAAATATGTCGTAGATCGAGAGTTCCCGTATTTAAAAGACGCGGACCGGTTCACAATGGATCACTCTAACATATGCAACGGATTAAATTTATGTTGCATTATCGAAAGACGTTCATTTTTGCACCAATCAATGCATTGGTTAGAGGCCTTCAAATCCTTTGATTTTTCATACACGTATATTTGAGGATAAGATCAACTTGAACGGATCAGATCATTCAAATATATCGTAAACCGAGAGTTCCCGTTTTGAGAAAACGCGGACCGGTTTGCAATGGATCACTCCCCTATATGAGAATAATATAGAAAAGAGGTTATATGAGGGGATTTCCTCCTATGGCGTCGAAAAATTACACCACCCCATTTTTTCCGACAATCGGCACCCATCATCTTCATCTTTATGATCTAAGATGTGGATACACCCAATTTTATATGATTCTGCCACTTTTTCACCATTGATTTAGTGGGTGCAAAATTAACGGTTTACCGACAATAAAACTTTTTACATTGTCAATTCAACGGTGAAAAAATGGTAGAATCACATGAAATTTAGTGCATCCACATCTTAGATAATAAAGATGAAGATGGATACCGATTGTCGGAAAAAATGGTGGAGGGTGTATTTTTTCAACGCCACAGGAGGAGAATCTCTCCTACGGCACTTTTTCTCCATTATTCTGATGCATATGTCAGAGGTCTTTAAATCTTTTGATTTTCATACACATACATTTGAGGGTAGGGTGATCAACTTGAACGGATTAGATTGTTCAAATATATCGTAGACCGAGAGTTTCCGTTTTTCAAAAACACGGACCGGTTTGCAATGGATCACTCTAACATATGCAACGGATTAAGTTTATGTTGCATTATCGAAAGATGTTCATTTTTGCACCCATCAATGCATTGGTTAGAGATATTCAAATCTTTTGATTTTTCATACACGTATATTTGAGGATAGGATGATCAACTTGAATAGATCGGATCGTTCAAATATGTCGTAAACCGAGAGTTCCCGTTTTGAAAAAACGCGGACCGGTTTGAAATGGATCACTCTCCTATATGAAAATAATATAGAAAAGAGGTCATATGAGGGAATTTCTTCCTATGGCATCGAAAAAATACACCCTCCGTTTTTTCCGATAATCAGCATCCATCATCTTCATCTTTATGATCTAAAATGTGGATACACCCAATTTCATATGATTCTACAACTTTTTTACCGTTGATTTAGTGGATGCAAAATTAACGGTTTACCGACAATAGAACTTTTTACATTGCTAATTCAACGGTGAAAAATGGTAAATTTGGTGTATCCACATCTTAGATAATAAAGATGAAGATGGATGCCGATCGTCGGAAAAAATGGTGGAGGGTGTAATTTTTTGGCGTCATAGGAGGAGAATCCCTCCGACGGTCTCTTTTCTCTATTATTCTGATGCATATGTTAGAGGTCTTCAAATTCTTTGATTTTTCATAAACATACATTGAGGGTAGGGTGATCAACTCGAACGGATTGGATCGTTCAAATATCTCGTAGACCGAGAGTTCCCGCTTTTAAAGAACATGGACCGGTTTACAATGGATCACTCTAACATATGTAACGGATTAAGTTTATGTTGCATTATCGAAAAACGTTCATTTTTGCACCCATCAATGCATTGGTTAAAGGTCTTCAAATCCTTTGATTTTTCATACACGTATATTTGAGAGTGGGTGATCAACTTGAACGGATCGGATCGTTTAAATATATCGTAAACCGAGAGTTCCCGTTTTGAGAAAACGCGGTCCCGTTTGCAAGGGATCACTCCCCTATATGAGAATAATGTAGAAAAGGGGTCATAGGAGGGAATTTTCTTCTATGGCATCGAATAAAATACACCCTCCATTTTTTTCCAACAATCAGCACCCATCATCTTCATCTTTATGATCTAAGATGTGGATACACCCAATTTCATATGATTCTACCATTTTTTCACCGTTGATTTAGTGGGTGCAAAATTAACGGTTTACCGCAATAGAACTTTTTACATTGCCAATTCAACGGTGCAGAAATGGTAGAATCACATGAAATTTGGTGCATCCACATCTTAAATAAGAAAGATGAAGCTGGATGACGATCGTCGAAAAAAATGGTGGAGAGTGTATTTTTTCGACGCCATAGGAAGAGAATCCCTCCGACAACACATTTTCTTCATTATTCTGATGCATATGTTAGAGCTCTTCTAATCTTTTAATTTTTCATACACATACATTTGAGGGTAGAGTGAGCAACTTGAACGGCTCGGATCGTTAAAATATGTCGTAGACCGAGAGTTCCCATTTTTAAAAAACGTGGACCGGTTTGCAATGGAGACTCATGTGTGTGTGTGTGTGTATAAAGAGAGAGAACAATGGAGGAAAGGGGCCTTAGGAGGCCTTTTGCGTTAGGCGGCGGCATAAATCACGTCCTCCATCATTTTATTCGACAATCGACACCTTCCAACTTAATCTCCATTCTCGAATTTGTCGATATACCAAATTTCATATGATTATAACACTATTTCACCGTTGATTTAGCAATGTAAAAAGTTATATTGTCGGTGAACCGTTAATTTTGCACCCACTAAATCAACGATGAAAAGGTGTTGGAATCACTTGAAATTTGGTGTATCAACGTGTTAGATGATGAAGATCAAGATGGCCGGTGCCAATCGTCGAATAAAATGATGGAGGACATGATTTGTACCGTCATCCAACGCAAAAAGCCTCTTAGGGCCTCTTTCCTCCATCCATACATATATATATATATATATATATATATATATATATATATATATATATATTGTGTGTGTGTGAGAGAGAGAGAGAGATATTAAAATGATGCATTGCAGCTCACCACTACAATTCTACATTCTGACACTTATTTCGGTATATAGTGGCATTAGAAGATAGAAATTTTGCAGGAAGCTAATTCATATCTCTGTGTGTGTGGATATGTTATGCCGTACTGGATTTTAGCCTACAAACATTTATATGGGTGGTGCCGATCATCAATCAAAAACTGAAAATATTTACCGTAAATAGCCCATAAATATTCTCATACGATAGCTGTTTTCTTGGTATATATTCCAACTTTACCTAGAAAACCTTCGTAGAGAATATCCTGAACTAATCAATTCTCTAAACTCTACCTCACTAGAAGATAAAAGGAAAAAAGAAGTAACGATACAGAAACTGAAAATTAAACAGAATTGAAAAGGAGAACTACAATTGGAATACCTATCTTTATCTTTATATAATTACTAAGGCTGGGCGCAACAATTCTTCAGCCGAATTTTTGGATTTTAGCGGGAAAATTATTCTCAGCCCCCCAGAATCTAAGGTGATTTTGACTCCGCTCTCTTTCCATGTAAATTTGCTTTTGGCCCTTTCTTCACCTCTCTAAATTCTGCGGAAACTTTGCTCAGCGCCCTACATTTTTGGAAAAAAAATTGTTCACCTCACGCATGTGCGTGGGGCATCTTGCTTGTAATAATTGAATGTACATGCATAATAAAACCAGCAGAATTGTTAATTGCTAAAAAATAAATAAGAAAAGTATCTATGTAAATTACAGGAAATTTTGGTAATGAGATATGTTATGTTTCAATAAAAAAAAATTACATTCAGAACCATCATGTTTTATTAACTAAAAAATCTAAATCTGTCTTCTCACTGATCAGTGTATTCCGACATTCCGATTGGCATATTGGAGCGAAGGCGATATGAAGGAGGCAACCATGGAACAATCAAAAGAATATCTGAGCATTCTTGAAAGAGAGCTTAAAGGGCAAAGATTCTTTGGAGGGGATACTATTGGATTTCTCGACATTGCTGCGAATTACATTGCTCTGTGGCTCGGAGTTATCCAAGAAGTGGCTCAAGTGAATATTTTCAACAAAGAAGAGCACCCCGTATTGTGGAAATGGTCTCAAGAGTTTGTAAACTCTAGTGTTGGTGAGAAATGCTTGCCAGAGAGAGAAAAAATGGTTGCATTTTTCCAAAGTAGGAAGGAGATCATGAAAGCTTCTATGAAGCCTGTGAGTTAGTTGATGGAACATTATTGGTTCAACCTTGCAACTGGCTACAATTTGCATGCTGATGTATGAATAATATTGGTGATAACAGAAGTTTTTTAATAATAAATTGGATGGGTTATTCTCTGTCATGTATACATCAGTTAATGTTTAGTGGTGACATCAGTACTCCTACGAGGTATTTTGTGTCATATCTTCACTGGTAACATTAATAATTCATATCCTGAAGAGATCAAGCTTAAGAGTTGTGAGCTCCTGACATTATTTCTCGTATGAGTTATAGATCATCATGAACACCTAAAACTTGATCAAGGGTTTCGATAAAAAGAATAGGGTATCTCAATCTCTAAAGCTCACAAGCTGAGCAGAGGTATAAATGATGGGAGATGAAAAAATGATTGGAAGTTGGATATCCCTGCCTGCTTGTCGGAGTCGGGCCTTATTTATGGACAGACGGGGACCCTGCTAGGTTGTTTATGCATCCTGAAAATGGCTTCAGAAAACCAATTATTGAACGAATATCAGTAACAATCACTGCCTCGTGCGGACAGTGAAGCATAATTGTCTAGTAGTGGATCGTATCATGTTAGCAGGTAGAAGGAAGCCATTTCCCAAACTAAGATCTATTTGAAACTATGAAACAGGAAGTGAAGTTGTTTTACAATGAAAGAATTCCTAAACTAAAATCTAGTTGAAAATTTTGAATCGGGAAGTGACATCTTTTTATAAAGAAAGTGAAGAGTGTTTTTTTGGATTTTTTGAAGCAATTTCTCCAGCTCTATTCTTAGAATTATCTTATATCGACTGGTGGAGAAGATGAGTACTGTAACCCCTCCCCCATGAAAGGCATTGAAGCCTTGGGTGAAAAAGAAAGGCAAACACTCACTCCACTCGTTTGAATCATGTAAAATGTCCCCGCCACTGCACAAAAACTCCGAGATTATGATGAGGGTTGAGAAAATATATTTTATATTCTAACATGCCTCTGCAGGCCTTTTAGGCCGAAACTGTCACGACCCGAAATTTGGCACGTGACCGGCACTTAAACCACGAAACGTCTACAGACGTAACGCAATTTAAGTAAGCCAAAACCTAGAAATCTAAAGCATCAAAAGTAGTAAGTGATGAAGACATTGTTAAAAACATTTGAAAATCTCAAGTAAAAATCCTTAAAGTTTAAATTTTATTTTCTTAAAAATTTCGGGTGCACCTCCTTTGTAAAAACTAGCCCCGAAACGGATACAAACATAAGATATAAGTAAAACAACATATGATGTAAGGCATCCCCGAACGGGAGTAAATCACGCCCAAAGGCGGAAACAACCACCACAAGCATATATACGACGCCGTAGCGAAGAAATGGACAATATAAGTGAAAAACAGCATAAAAGATAAAACTGCATAATAAAAGCCGGCTCACACGAGCACGACATCCAAAGTCACAAAATAATATACAATATCGTTCTCACAACTCTTCTCTAAGTCAATACATGAAATTGTAGATGGAGAGTACTAGATATAATGAGATATACAATGGAATGTAAAATCGGATAACTGCAACCACCTACAACAAAACGGCTCACAGCCAATCGTAGCGGTATCCGCTGCAAAAAAATACAATAAACAGCATGCCGTGACTACTCTGAGGGTCAACCTGCAAAACACTGTGGCACAACGGGGATGAGTTTCCAACTCATGAATAGTAAGTAACATCATACAGGTAATCGCAGGTATGCACGTACTGCGATACTCTATCACATACAATTTGAAAGTATCAATATACTAATATGGATATGTAACAATCATGAAAGGTACTCTATCAGGTACTACAAATACATGAAGCAATGCATATCAATGAATGCTGAGTATGGGATAAAACATATCATCATTACGAATCATCATCGTGGAAAAACTCGGTGTCCATCAACGACATCCCAAATCACAATAACTCAGACGTCGTCACTCTAATTGGCCTTCATATCCTGTAAATCTTATGGAACCTGAGTGCCCAATATCGGCACTCGAAAACATCATGAAATACTCGTGTCCATCATCGACACGCAAATCCATATATATCGGGCTCCGTCAGTCCGGATAGGCCTATGGGCTCCGTCTGTCCGGATCGGCCCTCGGGCTCCAGCAGTACGGGTCGGCCTATATCCATCTCTCGACTCCGGTCGGTATCCTCCGTATAACCGCCAGGTCTAACTGATGGAGGGGCCTTTCCGGTCTCCTTTAGATGTTGTCTCCCGTTAATCTACCGATGGCTGCAATTGACGGCTGGGATTTGATCTGGAGCGTAATCTCCTGCGATGTGTGGATCTCAATGGGTTGGAGGAGATTTGTGCCAAGTACGTGCAAGGAAGTCCCAAGATGGTTTGGTACCACCGAAGACCCTCCGACGATCAAGTCAGTAACAAGATCCGAGCAGAGTAACGGCTTAGTGGAGTAAAAATGGCTTACTTGATCCCTCTGGGGGGTTTATATAGCGGCGGCGACATGCAGGGGCAGGCACGAGAATCACGCCGGCCGTTACGCTCCCGACATCACGCCCGCGCGATAAGCGGATCTTCCCATTAATGGCGAGACAGGCTCGTTAATGGGGATCGTAATGGCGTGGAACGTGGAATGTGGCCGGCGGAGATCTTGCGCATGGCGAGATTCACGGAGCAGCGGTTACCCCTGTGAGTGGTGTCGTTGGTCGGTCGATGAGACCGAGGAAAATGGCCTCGGCGGGAGAGCTAGGGGGCAAGCGGGAGAGCCGAGGCATCTTGGTCCTATGATAGCTCGGAGGCGAGATGGGAGGCCGAGGAAGCCAATTTGTGCATGGGGGCTCTGAGAAGATCCTGCTTGTGCTTATGGGTCGGGCACAGGGGTGGCCTGGTCGACCTCTGTAGGCCCTTTCTTCTGAGCTCTGGGACACGTCATCTGCCACGTGTTACGATCTGGAAGATCGCCGATATTGAGCATCATCATTAGCCCCTCACTCTCATCCCGACCAGCTGACGGGTCAGGTCGAGAGTGGACTGCCGGGCCAACCGGGATGAGCTCCCTTCGAAGATATCGTCCGGACGTGTCCCCGGGCAATCTGTTGTCTTTTCTGCCAGTGAATCATGGGCGAGATCTCTGCATTTAAGGAAGGTGCGCCGGTTCGTGTATTCCGTCACTGAAGCGACGGTCCACGTGTCAAGCGTCAGTTGGGCGACGCGACGTGTTGCAGACCTGTGGTGTCTGATAGGATGCGGCCCAATGCTGGAGCGACAGGTGGAGCGATCGGGGTCGTCGGACGCGAGGAGTCGTTTTGGCGGGGGATGAAAGGTGTCGTTGGATGAAGGCGATGGCAGCAATAAATAAGGATGGGGTCCACTCCATGGCCCCTATCTCTTCATACTTTCCTCGCTTTAAGTCCTGATAGCTCGGCGCTCTTCTTCTTTCTTCTGCTTTTGCCTCCCGAGGATCCCTCTTCTCTAGGTTAGATGTCTTCCTTTGTAGAGTCTGTAGATGTGGTGGAAGTAGGCTCTAGGGACCCTCCAGTCGAGCCCGAGTCTTCCCGGGAAGCAGGGGTCAGATCCTCTTCCCGGGATCGTGTGACTGGGGCAGTCCCCAGGGAGGAGGAGGCGGACGCCGCTTCTGGCGCGCCTTCTTTGATGAGGCACGAGGATGAGCTCACCAACGCTCAGGCTCACTTCCATATCCCTTCTGGCTATACGCTTCGCTTGGCCAAGGAAGGAGAGAGGGCAGACCAAGTACAGGGTATGGAGATCGCCCTGTACCTGGAAGCCCTTTGGGGCGTAATGCGCCTGCCCTTCCCTCCGGAGGTCGTCGAAGCGCTTAACTTCTTCGGGTTAGCTCCGGGCCAGTTAGTGCCGAACTCATGGAGGATCCTCCTCAGGTTCCTGGTCCGCCAGAAGCTACAGGTGGTCCCCTTCAGTCTCTCCATCCTTGATTCATCTCTCCTCTTCAAAAATCATCCTGGGGGTCGAGCGGGCGACCCGAGGTGGGTCTACCTCTCCTTTAGGAAGCGACAGGGGGTGCCGCCGGGTCAGGAGTTGTAGTCCTGCCTTCTTCAATCCATGACTGGAAGAAGAAGTCTTCTTTGTTGCGCCGCCCGAGGGTAAGGACTGGCCCGTGCCGACCCAATGGTCAAGGGATAAGTGCTTCCCGAGAAATCAGTCCAATGACCCCGCCGCGGTGAGAGTGGCGTCGTGGGAGCCCATTCCCCGACCTGACGTGATGCTATCTGAGCGGGCCTTGAGTTGGGCCGGGCTCAGCCCCGTCGAGTTCGTCGGTGAGTTAGGCTTGCGTTTTGCTTTATTTTTGTATGCGGCGCTGACTGCATCTTGTTTTGTGCAGAACCCATGGATATGAACGAACTCCGAGCCTCCATACGGCAGCCGAAGAAGGTCCCGAAGGCTGGAGGCGCCAGTTCTTCCCGCTCGAAGCCTGTCCCAGTTTCTTCGGCCGTCGTCCAGGTGCCTCTGGTGGCCGTACCTCCTCAGCGTTCGGGGGCGGGTCCCGTCCCGGAGTCCAGCAAACCACCGAGACGGTAGCGGGTGCATGAACAGGAGGGCCCAACCTCGGAGGAGGAGACCAGCTCTCCATCAGCCCCCCTCAAGAGGGTCCACCGAAGGGTTCCTCGTACCCCGGCCTCCCCGATCATGGTGGAGGAAGAGGACCTCTGCTTTGCGGTGCCCTCGGGGCTCGCCGTCGCCGACAGCCTGCTGTTCGATATCGAGAAGTCGGCAGGGGGCAGGGTCCCGGGGGGGACCCTCAGAGGCCAGATGGCGTACATTGCCTATGAGGCCGTGCAGGTGAGCGCTCGGCTATTCATGAGATTTGGTGCCTCCTTTGTCTTTCTGACCTCTCTTTGATTATCTCAGGTCCTCCAACATGTCGCCCTCGCCGTACGCATGGAGGAAGAGGTGATAACCCCGGCGATGAAGGTCGCAGGCCAGCTTAACTCGCTGGAGGAGAGCTCCAACCGGGAGCTGGAGGCGGCGATGGCGAGGGTTGCTGCTCTGAAGGGCGAGGTGGCGGCCGGGAAGCAGGAGGTGGCCGCTGCGGCGCGGGCGGTGGCGGCCTCGAAGCAGGAGGCTGCCCGGCACCATGAGGCCACCCTGGCCGCCAAGGCCAAGCTCCAGGACGCCAGGGTGCTTGTCGGCACCATGAAGAAGACGATGGAGACCCTCCGGAAGGAGTTGGAGGTGGCGGCCGAGGAGGTGAAGCGGGCCAATCTCGGGACGGCTAAGGAGGTGGAGGACTATAAGAAGTTAAAAGACTACTACTCCGACCTATCCGTGGCCACTACGAACATCTGGCACGAGGCCCTCGACGCCGTCAAGGCTCGGATGCCGGAGTTCGCTGATGAAGAGCTCCGGGCCGAATACCCCCTCATGGCTGCCGACGAGCAGGGGACGACCTCGGAGAAGAAGAGGTCCCTGACGAGGAAGTGGCCGAGGACCCTGCCTGAGTCGTGGTAAGTATTGCGGTTCCCGGGGTTGCGCCTGGCCCCGACGCCTGAAGCCCATCGTCTTCCTGCTTCTTTTATTTTGTCTCATCGGGAATTTTGTAAGGCTGGGGAGCCCCCAATACCCTTGTAAAGAATTTTGTTTATGCGAATAAACTTTTGCTGTTTCATTGCTTGCATATTATCCATTGTTTATGAAGAATACTCGTAGAATATTCGAACTTGCACTGTTGAGCTTCCATGTCAGGTCAGCTCTTCGTCTGGCGATCGCGCGTCGAGTTGATTTTGTTGGAAAGAAGGTATCTCCATGGCCCTGAAGTCGAGGGGGGATCACTTAGGCTTATATAGACCTGGTGTCTCTTGGAGAGTGCTTCAGATCCGCGGCGTTTGATGGGCAATAGGCTGCCCGCTGCAGATGTGCCGAGCCGAAGAGAGCTCGGTGTCCTCACTCTGAGGGCTTCAGATGCCTCTTGGCGAGGGCTTTGATCCCTGTTGTCGTGGGTAGGGAGCTTCCAGCCGGGGATGACCGAGCAGGGTAGCCGTTCGGCTGCCTCTTGGTGAGGGCTTTGATCCCTGGCGTCGTGGGTAGGGAGCTACCCACCGGAGATGACCGAACGAGGGCGGGTCCGGTTGCCTCTTGCGAGGGATTGGATCCCTGGCGTCGTGGGTAGGGGCTACCAGCCGGGGATGACCGAGCAGGGTAGCCACTCGGTGCCTCCTGGAGAAGGCTTGGATCCCTGGCGTCGTGGGTAGGGAGCTACCAGCCGGGGATGACCGAGCAGGATAGCCGCTCGGTGCCTCTTGGCGAGGGCTTTGATCCCTGGCGTCGTGGGTAGGGATCTACCAGCCGGGGATGACCGAGCAGGCTAGCCGCTCGGTGTCTCTTGGCGAGGGCTTTGATCCTTGGCGTCATAGGTAGGGAGCTACCAGCCGGGGATGACCAAGCAGGGTAGCCGCTCGGTGCCTCTTGGCGAAGGCTTGGATCCCTGGCGTCGTGGGTAAGGAGATACCAGCCGGGGATGACCGAGCAGGGTAGCCGCTCGGTACCTCTTGGCGAGGGTTTTGATCCCTGGCGTCGTGGGTAGGGACTGTAAGTCTACGCTAGCGCCCCGGCCGTCTACAGACGCCAAATGCGGAACAAAAAACTTTTAACTGGCGCTATCGTATACTTTAACCCGGATCTGCCATTATTGCTAAACTAACAAACTGTAAAGAGTGTAGAAAGGTTATACCGAACGATCCGAGTCCTTCGTTCTTTAACCATCATCCCACGCTCCGTTGCGGCTGCTCCGATCTCGTCGATCTCCGATCTACTCGTCCAGGTGGCACCACATCATCGATTCTTTAAACGGGCTCCCGCCTCTGACTTGAGGCAACTCGATCGTCAAGTTTGCTAAAAGAGACGACCAAGAATGATGTAGAGAATGAGTAGATGACTTTGTCTCACTTCGTCCAAATCCATGGACGATCGGTTAATGAAGTTGCCGAGGGAATTGGGTGATGGAATGAAATGAACTGTAAAATTCCATGCACCCTTAATACTATCATATCTTTTCAAGTGAAACAACAAGTGAGTGAGAGGAGGAGAGAGAGGGCCGGCCACTTTATAGAAAGAGGCAGGTGACCGTAGGAGAAAGAGGGTGACCACAAGGAAAAGATCTTAAACAAATATCTATCATGCAAACAAAAGGAATTAATGGTAAAGGGTGATTCATTAAACACATCATCAAAAAACCATTAATGCACTAATGAGTCATGAAGCCTAGTCATCATCTAGAACCTTCTAGAAGCTTCTAGAAGCATGACTCACTCTCATCCAAGAAAAGATAAATCCGTTTTTAACCGAATGTTAAAAGACGGCTGATAGAAAACTGGAAACTGGCAACTTCCAAAAGTGATCCTGAAACAACTTTCAGGATAACCCCGTAACTGTATAAATATACCCGCATTTGTATTACGACCGAATACAAATGCAACTGAGACAAAGATATTATACCTACTCAATATAATACTCGGATCCGGCTTAAACCAAAGCCGACCAGTATCATCTGCCCGAAAAATAACACGTGCGTAAACGCACGTGCATTTTCCGAACCTTGCCATAAAACCATACGGCCTCTACAACGTTTCGCCCGAACTTGGGAAACTGTCTGTGGGGGACTCTAATGACTCGTCAGTACCCTGGCAGTGGGTTTAACCACAAACCGTCAGCGGCACTAGCAATGCATAACGGCTGCCCATGGACTGACCTCAAGGGATGCCGATGAGCGAACTCATCCGGAAAACCCTACTGAGCCTAACAGTGACAATGTATATACAGTCCGGTCCGTTCGTCTATGAGTATCGCATATCTGTCTAGGGGGCTAGTAACGTCAGACCCCCAATAGCAGTATAAGTCGTGTCGGAGTGAAGCCCAATAACACCCTGAGATACTACTGGAGTACCTACCAGTAAATCTCCTGCCATGGTCATGGACTTTGTGTAATGGCTCTCCTAGACACAGTACGACCTCGCCCCCAATACCGGGAGAGACGAATCCCCTGCCGATCCGCTCACGTGCCTCCATATGGCTCGGGACTGTACCCAAAAGCTACCTGTTTGCACGACTCCTTTGAGCCGTGGTAGGGTAGAAATCAAAGCACAGTGGGAACTCACACGAGACAAATGACGACCTCAGGTCGATGAACTAACCTGTACACATGTCACCAGGGAACTGCTATCTGACGATATGTATAATACCAACTAGCAGGTTCCCGGCGAGTCCTGTCCGGTGTACTCATAACCCAATGAGCACCTGTATACATCTTAGGTGATCCAACTGACACCAGTGGCTTGTGAGACCGGCCACCGCCCCTCGTCGGGGTCTCGACTGTACACACTAGTCTACTCCGGAGTATCGATGCCCTGTCTCGAAACTCCCACGACTAGGGACCACAATTAAGGATATGCGTATAAACCACCCAACTCTCACGTATATGATCGCCATCATACTGTTGGTGGTAAAGCAAGATCCTAAGGGCTCTATCAAAGTGTAACATGTAATCAGTCACCTGATCATGTACACGACTGATAAAGGCAAACCAGATAGCATACTATCATCTTGAGTAAGACTGTCCTAGCGGTATAGGTCCTCCGCAATCATTGCAATCACGTACCTGTGATCCAATAATTGACTATGAGGGCACTATCTCCAACAGGGACTACCAGCCGGGGATGACCGAGCAGGGTAGCTGCTCGGTGCCTCTTGGCGAGGGCTTTGATCCCTAGTGTCTTGGGTAGGTAACTACCAGCCGGGGATGACCGAGCAGGGTAGCTGCTCGGTGCCTGTTCATACCATAATATTGTATTATTATATTCCCCATTCTTATTCGTTTTATAAATAAACAGGTGCTTTTGACCCATGTCTGCTACATATTACAGGTTACAGGTTCTTGGATCTAAAACAGTGAAAAAGATAAAAGACGATGCAAAAGTGGAACTACAACCAACAAATAGAAGGATTTTTGATAAAGCCTACACAAAGATCAGTACAAGGCAATGCAAGGTCCAAGATTACAAAGCAAACGGTTAAAGTCAATACAACTACTCACTATGAAGATCTGGAGAATACCTAGAAGACAAATTGAGAAAGGACCTGCAAAAGTAGGAAGTACAAGTCAGCAGGAGCCAGCACACCAAAATTGATGACGCAATCCTCTTGTTTAGCCGCGGAACCGCGGCCAAACCATGCCTCGGGCCGCGGTTCCGCGGCCGGGTTATGCCCGTGTCGGCGCGAAGTTTTATGGCGGTGCGCGTATTGTTGACTGGGTCTTTTATTAGGGGTATTTTTGTAATAGCAGATGTGCGAGTCATTATAACCCTAGGGTTTCCTATCCTCTATAAATAGGAACTCTAAATCATTGTATTAGCTATGCCTCCCTTCATTAATAAATTTTAGAATTCTTTTGGAGAGCATCGGTACCTCTTTTCATTTCATGAATTCAGATCTGACAACCCTGTGTTGATGTTTGGAGAGAGCCATCTGTAAGTAGTTTTATTTAATTGCTCTAGTTTAGATTTTAATTCCTTGCCTTAGATGTTAGCTTTGGGGAAGGCTTTTGAGAGATGAGATCTCTCATCCCTTTCTTACCCATCACATATAATCAATAGGACTCCATGCATACACGCACACACCGCGCCCTACGGCACCCTATCCCTCGAGGTAGCGGTGATACCGTAGTATAAAGGCCCGGTTGCGCGTGTTTTCCATGGAGGTTAAGGTAAGGATTGATAAAAAAAGGACAAGAACCTAGAGGAAGGAACACCTTCCCGAATGGATCTAATCCCCTTTATTGATAATTACCATAACTCCTTATAGATATTCATTTGGATATAGAAAGCGTTGAGATTTATTTACATTTCCAAACCATTCCTAAACCTAACCCTAGCAAGATTTAGATCTAGATAATCTTAGTATAGATAGATTTAGTTTTTAGATTTAATAATCAATCCGAACACCCATCGGAATTAACTCGTTTGAGCGACTAGAAAATTCACAACATCCCTGTGGACCGACCCGTACTCACCGGCTAGCTACCAAGCGACGCCGTTCTTGATTGCGGTTAATAGATAGTTTTTGACACACATAAATCAAATGGCGTCGTTGCCGGGGATGGCGTAGTTTTTCCTCTTTGCAATTTCGGGTTAATCTAAAATAAAAAATCATAAAAATCTAAAAAAACACAAAAAATATAAAAATATATCATCTGTTATTTTTGGAAAGGGTATTTTTGTGAGAAATTTGCAGAATTTACGAACAAATTCGGATATGGAAATCTCCAGAAATCGAAACAGCAAACGAAAGATCTAAATTAACATAGGAGTATCACATCTGAGAACACCAGAAATCTTGGGATCCGAGCCGACCACTTGACCGCACTTCCGCGGCAGGAACCCTGATTTGACCGCGCATACGCGGCGGGAAAGTGACTTCGCCTTCTAAAAAAACTTCTCGGGGCTTGAACCATAATTTAGACCGCGGTTAAGCGGCCAGAACCTACCTAAGACAGCGGAAAGGCAAAGGGTAAAAGAAGGAGCGGCAATGACTTATGCAATGAAAGTGGATATCCGTAGTAATACGGGGTGTTCTGAGAAATGCAAAGGGTAAAAGAAGGAGCGGCAATGACTTATGCAACTCGGACAATCCAAAAGCCAGTATTTTAAGAAGGTTCGGTCAACTTGGTCACTGAGTCATAGTCTAGGGTCGGTCAAAGGTCGCTACCAAAGAGAGAGAGAGAAAAGAAACACTCTGCGTGCACTCTAATCTAGATCAGAATGGTTATCACTTTATCTAATCAGGAAACCTCCCACTGTAATCTCAAATTCTCCTCCAAACCTGAAAGAAGAATTAGTCGGGATCACCCGAAGAGTAAACCAACTCATCAGTGAGAATCGGGATCCAACTATCATCGCATGATAACTTGATGGACGCCACTCAAGTTATCACACTCCAGAAGGTATGCGCATGCCTGGTAAGTTTGCTGTATGTTTGAAACTCCCGATGTTATTTTTGCCCCATGCTCTTATGACCTTGGCGTTGGTCAAAATATCATAAGTCACATGCCAAGTTCTACCCGTCACTATCCAGGTCAATTTGAACCCACCCGCACATGCCCTTGACATTGGCCAAGTATGACAGAACGACTGTCCCAAACCAATTCATCTATCTATGCAACAGATGAATACCCCAGCAGCTACCAAACACTATGCCCTGGCGTTGGTCAAATGCATAGCTTGAATACTACTGAATACCCAAAAGAAATGACGGAGGGCTGCGGCTGATTTTCGGCGAAAAACCTTTAACGTAATGAACTTGATCTCGTTGAAGGAACCTGATAGCTTTTTATAAAAATATAGTGGCGAAAACGTTTTGCTAAAGAGGTCACTCCCGGTGAAGGGATCTCGGCTCTTTCCTCGTGGAATGAGGTGCAGGATATTCCAACTGAATACCGCGATGCAAAACAACTTGTAATCGACTATATTGAAGTTATTACCCTGACGTAAACTTCTGCTCAAGGGGTCACTCCCAGTGAAGGGATCTCGGCCCTTGCCTTGTCGAATGAGGTGCGGGATATTCTAACTGAATATCACTATGCAAAACAAAAGGAAACATCTTTGTAATAACACCTTTTTAAATTTGTTCCAACAACATCAAATATAGGTTTGTTTTTATCCTTGCATTGATAAGAATCAATGCAGTCCCATCAATCAATCACACCAGAAAAGAACGAAAAATAAAATGTACGTATATGCCATCCGCATTCGTCACTGAGTCCCGTCATCACCCGTTAGGTTACTTAACTAACGACAGAGCGGGGGCTGGACTAGCGCGGGTGTAAAACATATACAACATCTAATAGTATATATACCAATATACAATAATCGCTCCAGGCGTGAAAATATGCAACATTACAGAAAAGTAATAAGCATCACAGAACAATACAGATAATCTGGGATCCCCGGGTTTCACAGAGCCGCTACTGAAACCCGACGTTCCCCTGGTCGTTTGGATAGCCTGTGCAATGAAACCTAGACCTCTACAGGTGCGGCAAGTTACCCGCCAAAACCTGAAGCGAGGTAGTCCCCACAACATAGTGAATGGAACACCCGGCACTTCACGGAATCCGGTAAATTGAGCACCCCTCCTTGGGTCAACCTGTACCCCCTACGAGTGCGGCGAATAGTCTGCCAATTCTAGAGTGAGGTCCTACTGCCTCTCAAAGCCATGAGATACGGACCCGTTGCCCTTCAGAACCCGGCTATCCGTGCACTCCTTCGCGGGATAAACCTAGTACAGAAATGAAAAATGTGTACAACGGGTACATCGACCTCAACCTGGTCGTGCCCCAAAAGAATATTATACAACAGGCAGTGACGGCAGTCCACATGTTGGACGCTCGCCCCGCAATATCAAATGTACAAATAAATCCAAACTGCACTATCATTGCACCATGCTATCCACCATGACAAATCCGCAACATCACAGCACAACACAGAACATCAACGCGAATGTCACGTTCGCAAACCCGTCTAAAAGAACTATAGCAATTAGACGCGGTTTACCGATCAAATGACATTTCCGGTCGGAGATATAAAGTAAGTACTGCATACTAACAAGTTTAAAATTTCGATCGACTAAATTTCCCGAAGTGGGCCCCACGTACATCTGCTGTACAGTAATAAAATCCGGGCCCAAATGAACAGTACTAAAAACCACAATTTCCCAAAGAAAGCCTACTGAAGAATTTTGATGCACTGTTCCCACAGTACTGCCGCGGTTCCGCGGTCAAACCCTAGGTTTGACCGCGGATCCGCGGCGGTCACGTGGGATCACGTGCTCAAAATTTTCCCGTTTGCTTACAAAACCCTGCTTTACTTTCTGTGATATGTAAAATAATTTTTAGACACAGTTTAAATTCGACAGAAACTTTAACATGGAATTTTGCGGTTTTCGAAATTCCGTTCGATCGATATTTTAAACGTGTTAGCATAAGTTAGTATAGCTTAATGGTGAGGCTTTGATACCACTGTAAGTCCACGGTAGCGCTCCTGCCGTCTAACAGACGCCAAATGCGGAACAAAAACTTTTTACAACTGGCGCTATCGCGTATTATAACCCGGATCTGCCATTAAAGCTAAACTAACAAACTACAAAGTGGGTAGAAATGTTATACCGAACGATCCGAGTCCTTCGGTCTTCAACCATCATCCCACGCTTTGTTGCGGCTGCTCCGATCTCCTGAATCTCCAGTCTTCTCGTCCAGATGGCACCACGTCGACGGATCTTTAAACGGGCTCCCGCCTCTGAACCGAGGCAACTCGGTCGTCAAGTTTGCTAAAAGAGACAACCAAGATGATGTAGAGAATGAGTAGAACACTTTGTCTCGTTGCGTCCAAGGCTATAGACGAACGGTTAATGAAGTTGCCTTTTGGATCGGATTGAAATGAGATATGAAAATATATATGAACTAGATCTCTCTCTTCTCATTTTAACAACCCTTTCTTTTTCCCAAATCCATCATCTCATCATAGAAGAGGGGCCGGCCACTTATAGGTGAGGGAGAGGTGAGTGTGGGAGGGGGAAGGCAACCACAACCATTAATTAAGAGAATGAGTCACTAATACACCTAGTATGAACTCATTGAATGAACTAATGATTCATAACACATTGTCATCAACTCATAAATGCTCCATTAATGCACTAAGCCACCTCACCATCCTAGTCACCATCCTAGTCACCACTTCTAGAAACTTCTAGAACCTTCCACACTCATCCAAAGAAAAGATAAATCCGCATTTAACCGAATGTTAAATACGGCTGATAGAAAACCGGAAACTGGCAACTTCCAAAAGTGATCCTGAAACGAATTTCAGAATAACCCCGTAACAGTATAAACATACCCGCATTTGTATTACGACTGAATACAAATGCATTTGAGACAGATATTATATCTACACAGTATAATACTCGGATCCGGCTTAAACCAAAGCCGACCAGTATTATCTGCCCGAAAAACGACACGTGCGAAAACGCACATGTATTTTCCGAACCTTGCCATAAAACCATACGGCCTCTACAACGTTTCGCCCGAACTTGGGAAATTGTCTGTGGGGGACTCTAATGACTCATCAACACACTGGCACTGGGTATAACCTCTAGCACGTCAGAGGTACAAGCTGTACGTAACGGTTGCCTATGTATTGATTGAAAGGGAAGCTGACGAGCGAACTCATCCAGAAACCCTACCGAGCCTGACAGTGACAATATACGTACAGTCCGGTCCGTTCGTCTAAAGAGTATCGCATATCGAGTCTAGGGGGGTGGATAAAGTCAGACCCCTAATAACGCGATAAATCGTGTCGGTATGAAGCCCATCACCACCTGAGAAACTACTGATCCAAATCAGTAATTCTCCACTATCTCGGCCGAGGATTTCTAGTGATGGCCACCCGTGCACTGTGCGACATCAACCCCCAATACCGGGAGAGACGAATCCCCGACGATCCGCTCACTGCCTCCATGTGGCTCGAGACTGTACCCAACTAAAACCTGTTTGCACAACTCCTTTGAGCGTGGTAGGGTAGTAATCTAAGCACAGTGGGAACCCACACGAGATAAATGACGATCTCAGGTCGACAAACTAACCTGTACACATGTCACAGGAGAACTGCTATCTGACGATATATATAATACCAACTAGCATGTTCCCGGCGAGTCTTGTCCGGTGTACTCAATGAGCACCTGTATACATCTTAGATGAACCAACTGACACCAATGGCTTGTGAGACCGGCCATCGCCCCTCGTCGGGGTCTCGACTGTATACACTAGTCTACTCTGGAGTATCGATGCCCTGTCTCGAAACTCCTACGACTAGGGACACTTTAAGGATGTGCTTACAGACCCCAGCTCCCACGTATATGATCGCCATCATACTGCTGGCAGTCAAACAAGAATCCTATGGGCTCTATCAACATGCAATAGTGAACTAAAGCATGTAAACGATGATAAAGACAAACCAGATAGCATACTATCATCACGAATAAGACTTTCATATCGGTATAGGTCCTCCCTCAATCATTGCAATCACGTACCTGCGATCCAATAATTGACTTTGAGGGCACTATCTCCAACAAAATACTTGCCGGGGAACCAGTCCAGTGACCCCGTCGCGGTGAGAGTGGCGTCGTGGGAGCCCATTCCCCGTTTCGACATGCTGTTGTCTGAGAGGGTCCTGAGTTGGGCCGGGCTCAGCCCCATTGAGTTCGTCGGTAAGTTTAGGTTTGCTCTTTTGGCTTGTATATTGCCTGTGTCGCTGACTTCTTTACATTCGGTATTGTGCAGGACCCATGGACATGGACTCGCTCCGAGCTTCTATGCGTCAGCCGAGGAAGGTCGCGAAGGCTGGGGGTGCCGGCTCTTCCCGCTCGAAACCAGCCCCGGATCCTTCTACTCCGATGGTCGCGTCTCGCGAGCGTTTGGAGGCGGATTTCACCCCGGGGCCCAGCAGAGTGTTGGGCCGGAAGCGGGCTCGGATTCTGGAGGACCCGGCTTCAGAGGAGGAGATTAGCTCTCCCTTGGAGCCGCTCAAGAGAATATCTTCCCGGGGCCCGTCCTCGCCGATCATGGTAGAAGAAGGAGGCCTCCAGTTCGCAGTGCCCTCGGGGCTATCCATCGCGGATAGCCTGCTGCATGAGATAGAGACGTCGGCCGGGGGTAGAGTCCCCGGGGGGACCTTCAGGGCTCAGCTGGCGTCCATCGCCCAGGAGTCCGTGCAGGTAAGTGCTTGGTTATTATTATTATTTTTTGAGATTCGGTGCCTCCCTCGTCTTCTTGATCTCTCTCCTGCCTTTCAGGTTCTCCAGCACGTTTCCCTCGCCTTACGCATGGAGGCCGAGGTGATAGCCCCGACGATGAAGGCTACAGGCCAGCTCGCCTCGCTGGAAGAGAGCTCCAAGCGGGAGCTGTGGGGGATAGGGCCGTCGCCCTGGAGAGCGAGGTGGAGGCCGGGAAGCGGGAGGTCGCCCGGCACAGTGAGGCCGCCGCGGCTGCCGAGGCCAAACTCAAGGACGCACGGGTGCTTTCCGGTAACCTGAAGAAGACGGTGAAAACCCTCCAAAAAGAGCTGGGGGCGGCGGCCGAGTCGGCAAAGTCGGCCGACCTGAGGGCGGCGAAGTTGGCCGACCTGTCGGCGGCGAAGGTGGTGGAGGGCTACAAGAAGTCGAAAGAATACTATGATGACCTGGCCGTTGCCACGACCCCCATCTGGTACGAGGCCCTCGTGCCGTTAAGGCCCGGATGCCGGGGTTCGCCAGAGCTCCGGGCCGAATACCCCTTCGCGGACGCCGACGAGCAGGGGCAGGAGATTCCTGGCGAGGAAGTCGCCGAGGACCCAGCTCGCCTCGTGGTAAATGTCGAGGGCTCCGAGGTCGCTCCTGACCCCGAGGCCTAAAGCTCCCGTCTTCCTCCTCCTTTTATTTTGTTGCTTCTGGAATTTTGTAAGCCTCCGGGCATTTTGTAAGGCTAGGGAGCCAAAAATACCCTTTGTAAAGACTTTGCCTTTCAGTAATAAAACTTTTTCTTTGGTTTCATCGGTTTGCACTTTGTCTTTTGTTCATGAAGAATGCTAGTAAAATTTCTCTTCTTGCGCTGTTGGGCTTCCGTGTCAGGCCGGCTATTTGTCTAGCGATCGTTCGTCGAGTTGATTTCGATTACTTGCCAAGCGTGCCAAGCGCTGCTGAGAAGGAGACGTCTCAATGGACCTAAAGTCGAGGGGGGATCGCTCGAGACTTGGATAGACCTGATGCCCCTTGTTGGTGGCTCGGATCCTCTACATCTAATAGGCAGAGGGCTGTCCGCCTTATTTGTGCCGAGGATGGATGGAAGCTGCTCCGTTTCCCTTTGGCGAGGGCTTCCGATTTCTGGCGTCGTGGGTAGGCAACTACCAGCCTGGGATGACCGAGCGGGGTAGCCGCTCGGAGGCCTCATTCGAGGGTTTCGATCCCTGGCGTCATGGGTAGGGAGCTACCAGCCGGAGTTGACCGAGCAGGGCAGCCGCTCGGTTGCCACTTGCGAGGGCTTCGATCCTTCAGGACGGGAACCGAGCAGGGTTACTGCCCGGTGCCTCTTGGCGAGGGCTTTTGTCCTGAAGGATAGCCGAGTGAGGGATCCTCGGACTCGACTGCCTCTGGGAGGGCTTTCTGATCCCAGGCATTGCGGTAGGGAAGCTACCCGCCGGGGATAACTGAGCAGGGATGACCGGGCAGTGAAGCTGCGCGGTTGCCTCTTAGCGAGGGCTTTGATCTCTGGCGCCGTGGGTAGGCAACTACCAGCCTGGGATGACCAAGCGGGGTAGCCGCTCGGATGCCTCTTGCGAGGGCTTCGATCCCTGGCATCATGGGTAAGGAGCTACCAGCCGAAGATGACCGAGAAAGGTAGCTGCCCGGTTGCCTCTTGCGAGGAATTTGATCCTTCAGGATGGGGACCGAGCAGGGTTACCGCTCAGTGCCTCTTGGCGAGGACTTTGATCCCTGTCGGTTGTGGTAGGAAGCTACCAGCCGGGGATAGCCGAGCAAGGACTCGACTGCCTCTGGGAGGACTTTGGTCCTTGGCGCGGGAGGGGCTGTAGAAGCCTACCAAGGACCCTTGGCCGGGCAGGGTTACTGCCCGGTGCCTCTTAGCGAGGGCTTTTGTCCTGAAGGATAGCCGAGCGAGGGATCCTCGGGCTCGACTGCCTCTGGGAGGGCTTTCTGATCCCTGGCGTTGCGGTAGGGAAGCTACCCGCCAGGGATAGCCGAGCGACGGTTGGGCTCTACTGCCTCTGGGAGGACTTTCTGATCCCTGGCATTGCGGTAGTGTCACGCCCCGCTTCCCAGAGTACGCTAAGGTAGGCACGTGACATAGCCAACCATGTTACCTGTGGATAGGAATTATCCTTCCATGGTCATATTACGGCTGTAGAGATATCAAGAACAATAATAAACTATCTAACACATGTCCATAAACCAAAATAAAATGAGTCAAGAATAAAAATAATGCGGAAGCAAAATATCCAATACAAGAATAACTGGAATGTATGTCCCATAATGCGGGCTCACATCAGGAATGAAAATACTGAAAACAATTAAAAGAACTAACTACTAACGGGTCCTCACTGCTCAGCCTGCTGACTGAAGTACTCCTGCTCGGACTGCAGCAAAGATAAGGAATCTGGGCCATGCAAAACCCAGACGTCAGCGCGTCATAACATCAAGCAATAATATATAAACAGGGTAGCAAGACATGCAAGTATGATCATAAATCGTAAAGCAAGTGTAACAGCAATATAAATCAGGGCAGTGAAAGGTAGTGTGCAGTGAGTAATCTAAACTGGTCTATTGGGTTAACTACTCTCAAGTCTCTGAAATCAAATTGATGAATCATCGATATAACTCAATAGTATCCCGTGCATGCCCGGGATCACGGTCTATGACTCTCGGACTGAACCCGAGACGTGCCGCAAGGCAGTAAAGGGTAGTAGGTAATGACGAGTGATGTCAGTAGCATCACTCCGGGGCTGGCCTAGCCCGTAAGACTGATCAGGAAAGCTATAGAACTGTCGAGTTACAAGTCAGGTTTCATCATTGATTTCCCCATACCCCCAAGTTATATGTGCTCAAGTCAGGTATTAAATAATCTGGAACTAATGCCAATAAAGGATCAGGCAGGTACAGGTTTGTCTGGATAGACAACAGGAAACGTCCGTAAGGATAACAGGTCAAGTTTGTTGGCATTAGTCACAAGATCAGGTAACAGGTAAAGCCATGGTACATCAGGTCAAGTCAGGTAGTATATAGGTATCAAGTCATGTCAAGAGCTGCACGGTACCATGTCGTGTCAGGTAGTAGGTGTAACAAGTCATGTCAGGGGTGCACAAAATGTCATGTGGGTGATCATAATCAAACTAACATAAGCATGGGTAAACAAAACAAGCATGGGGTACTAGTGGAACAATAAAATGGAACACTGTAATATGAAATGCAATCAGGTACATATTAAGGTATATAGATGCGCAGTTATGATTAGGATTAAAGTTAAAGTTCTAATACTAATTAAACTACAATATATCAAATGTGGAATGTTAATATTATAATATTATATATTCAAGTGATCTATTGATGCAATAATATGTATACTAGACGAGATGGATGCAAACGGGTGTTTGAAACATTATAAACTATCTAAAAGGGTACTATGGGCCATGTAAATAATTATTATATGATTTAAACACGGATGCGGGTACTATGTATAGTAAGACAAAATGCAACATGGTAGGGTTCAAGTTGTAAATCTAAAATGATATAACTGGACGTCGAAATGTAAAATGGAAACCAATAGCCTTAGGTTTAATTTACAGGTTGAATCATGAAATTAAATATGTATAAAATAATATAATAGCATGTAGCAAGTTTTACTTACCTCGACGGATCGCGATACGGGTATACGGGACGTCACACGTCAGCGGGAAAAGTCGCGACACGCGCACGGTACACGAAACGAATCCAAACAACGCACAAGGTGAAAACACGGGTCAGGTACGCTCGCTGGGTCGTCGGGATCGTCGACGTCGTCACGGTTCCAGCGAACTACAGAGGTTAAAAGATTTTACAGAAAAGAAAAATACATAAGAAGAAAGAAGAGAAAGAAAAAGAGAAGAAAAAAGGAGGAACGAGAGAGAGAGAGAAGGCTCACTGGGGTTGGACTGGTAACGGGGAGACGAGATGGTGGCGGCGAGATCAACGGAGCTCCGGCCAGGTAACGTGCAGGGGTGTGCAGGTTCTTGGCGGCTAGGGTTTTCTTGGTGCAAGGTGGGTGCAGGGAAGGAGAACAGAGAAGATGGGGAGAGAGAAGAGGAGATGGGGATGGTGGCGGTGGCGAGAGATGATCGGCGGCGAGGGAGGTGCGATGATGATGGGTTCCAAGGTGCCCTGGGTGTGTAGGTGAAGGGCTCGGGAATGAGAAAGAAGGAGAAGAAGATGGCGAGGAGGAGGTGAAGGCTCGGTTGAGGTGAGGTGGTGATGAGGTGAAGGAGTTAGGGTTAGGGTTTCGAGGAGGAGGCTGAGGGGTTGTGGGTTAAAGGAGCGCTCGGGTTTTTAAAAAAAAAGAGAAGAAGACGAAGATATGAAGAAGGGAGGTGACGGGATTCACGGGGGGTGACGGGAATCGAGGAGCAAACAGTGTTCGCGAGAGGAGAGAGAGAGCGCGAGAAGAGAGAGAAAGGGAAAAGAGAAACTGAGAGAGAGAACTCGTGGGGCCCAGCAAATAAGAGAGAAGGATTTTGATTGGCTGGGGAAGGAGAGAGAGAAGCTGGGTTATGAGAAAGGGTTTTAAAAAAATAAAATGAAAAGATTTTAGTTGTTAAAATATTTTCGTTAGCAGTAGAATAAATCTTAGACTGTTTAAACGAATTTAAAGAGATTTAAAATAATTAGAATTTGGCGGGATACAAAATATTTCAGAATTGCGCCCGGGTCGGGTCCAAAATTTTGGATTTGAAATACGAAAATTTGATGCAAGTTCCAAAATTTAAAATGAAAGATTATGTAACGAAAAAGCATACCCCCAAGAGCGGACGCACGTACGTGCGCGTAGCCATCCAAACACGTCTGTTTCACTGAACAAGACGAAAACAAGATGCACGAACGCTACCACAGAGTTAGGGGTATCATGCAGGCCATGTTATGTATTTTTAAATTATTTTACGTGACTTAACTTGTTATATGCAAAATTATGCGATGCTAGGCGAAACTGTTGATATGCAGTTTATACTAGATGCATGTTTCTATGCAACAAGCTAGGGTAAACTATAACTATGAATCAACGGGTTCAAACAAGCGGGTCGAATGTAAGGTAAACTACTATTCGCATCCAAACACGATAAATGGATAAAACACCACAAACAAACAAATACGGCAACAGAAATTGGTATAACTGAACTCGGTTGTTACGGTAGGGAAGCTACCCGCCAAGGATAGCCAAGAGACGGTTGGGCCCGACTGCCTCTGGGAGGACTTTCTGATCCCTGGCGTTGTGGTAGGGAAGCTACCCGCCGGGGATAACCGAGCAGGATAGCTACTGGGTTGCTTCTTGTTGAGGGCTTTGATCCCTGGCGTTGCGAGTAGGGAAGCTACCGGCCAGGTATAGCCGAGCGGGGGAGCTGCTCGGCTGCCCCTACGGAGGACTTTGATCCTTAGCGCTGGGGTGGCCTGAGGAGGCCGGCTAAACATAACCGGGCAAGGTAGCTGCTCGGCCGAATCTTCATGAGGTTTCGCTCGACCATCCAGTTGCAGGTATAGGGAACAGGAACGGTCGCAGTGGGTGTGTGCGTAGCATGCGCATTGAATGTGGGGAGAGGCGAAGCGCCAGGGTCGTGTCGCTTCGATTCTGTCAGATAAGGCCCGATGATCGCCGCGTGGCAACGACTTCTTGGGCGAGAGCGGGCGACCGTTGAGTTCCGTTGGGGCGCAGCGGGCTATATAAGGCTGGAGGAGCACTAATCCTTCCTTTCCTTGTAAACAGAGTGTTGAGAATGCAGGACTTCCCCTTTACAATCCCCGAGATCATCCACTTCGAAGACGTATACCTCTATGACCAGAACTGCACCGAGGACATGGTGTAGTTGGTATATGGGAGCATCGAGGACCACTTCGACCGATTGCTCCCCCGACATTCCTCCCTGCTGCAGCTACTGATGTACTCCATCTGGAGGGCGTCGCCGGGGCTTTACAACCCCCTGTCCAAGCAGCTCTATGACGAGACCATTGGCAAGCCGCGGTCTCTGAGGCGCTTCGGCCTGATCTCCGCGAACCAGCTGGCTCGCTCGGAGGCGCTCGTCCGTGAGTGCTATGAGTTGAGGCTCGGGGTCAACGCGCGTGGGGGAACCGAGGGGAGAGGTTGGATCTCGCGAGGCCTCGTCTGGTGGAGATCTTTACCGAGTATCATGAGCAGTGCTCTCTGCACCCCCTTCCCCCGCTGTTGTAATTTTCTTTTTCTTTTTGTATGTACGGCTGAGGAGCCCATAATACCTTTTTTGAATAAATGAGATCTTTCCTATTTTTTCGCAATGTTCCGTTGATCTTTATTAAATTAACAGTAGACCCTAGGGAGAGTTTACATTGCCCCAAAAGAAAAGTACATGCTAATAGATGACCCTATCAGCGTGGCCCGAGCTTCCCGGAGGCTTGCTGGTCTCCGTGTTCGGCACCGAGTACGGGGCTTCCCGAGCGCCGGACTAGTCATCTGCTGAGACAAGCATGATCTGGCCGATGGTCATCTCGGCGGGAGGAGGACGCTGCTTCTGCTCGCGGTCGGCCTACCGTTTTTCCCTTAAGTAGGCGGCGAGGTGCCCCGATCGGATGAGCTCCTCGATGTAGTCCCGGAGTTTCTTACAATCCTCCGTGGCGTAGCCCAGCGTCTGGTGGAAAGCGCAGTAAGGGCCCCGGATCCGCTTTGAGGCCTGACGTGGGATTGGAGGGAACTTGAAGAACCCCTCGCCTTGGGCCTCTTCTAGTAACACTGCGAGGGAGACGTTGAGCGGGGTGTACTCCTAGAACTTCGGGTGATAGGGCTGCTGACATCCGGTCTCTCCTCCCGAGCCCTCTTCTTCTGGTCGGACCGTTCTACCCGGGGGGGGTTCGCGTTCACCTCGGACTCCAGCTGAACCTCACGCTCGGTCCACGCCTTGACCTCGGCCATGGTCTTAGGCTGTGCCAACGCAAAGGAGCGCAGCCACTCCTTGTGCCTCAGACCAGATCTGAGCGCCGTGATGACGGTCTCGTCCCGGTGCTCGGGGACCTCGAGAAGGACGTTGTAGAAGCGGGTGATGTAAGCTTTAAACGTCTCCTTGTCCCCGCTCTTAATTGTGAAGAGGTAGTCGACCGTGCGCTTCTGCCGACGGTTCCCAACGAAGTGGTCGAGGAACTGAGTAGCCAGCTCGTCGAAGGTCGAGATTGAGCGAGGCTCGAGTCCTCGGAACCAGTCCCGACCAGAGCGGATGAGGGTGGCTGGGAAGGCCCTGCACTGGGCGGCATCGGAATGGTCCTGGAAGCTCATTCCCGCGGTGAAAGCATCCAAATGGTCTTTGGGGTCGGTTTTCCCGTCGAACAGAGACCTTCGGGGGTTTGTTGCGCGAGGAGACGTGGACAGCGAGCAGTCCTTCGGTAAATGGTTTGGTGAGCGAGTCGGCGGCGTACTCAACCCCGTCGGGCGAGAGGTGACCTTCCCGGCGCATGCCCTCGATCTTCTTCTCGAGGGCGTCGAGTCGGCCGTGGTACCCCGAGGACTCGGCGCCTCGTGATCCCTGGCCTCTGCTGTGGGAGGCCTGTGTTTGGGCACGGCCCCGGTTCCTCTCAATGAGGTTCCTCAGATCCCCGGGCGAGGTGGCTCTCGAGCCGTCGTGGCGAGCCCCTTCTGTGCGACTCCATCAGGGGAGAGGGTGTCGGTCATGCCTGTGGGCAGGCGAGGTGACCGACATCTCCTTAGGAGGGTAAGGGTCGCGAGGAGGCTCGAGACGATGCGCTCCAACGGCGGACCTTGGGGTAGAGCCGCGGGGCGCCCAACGGGCCTCAGGGAGTATCGGTCCATGAGATCCGTGGTCAGGAGTCGTAGCCTGCCGGTGGTCAGCCGTGCCGACGGGGGCAGAGCATTCTGGAGGTGGGGGAGCGGCGATCTAGGGCCCAGGCCCGGCCATTTGGACGCGGACGAGCGCCTCTACAAGGGACTGTAGCCGATCTATTCGGCTAGCGAGGGCGTTGATGATGGTCGCCGGAGGAGGTTCATCCGTGCTTCCGGTGAAGGGGAAGCGGCGGCTCGTACCCGGATCTTCAAGATGGTTGCTTTCCATGTGGACGGAGATCGGAAGGCCAACTTTGTTTTTGTGGAGTTTGCTTTCCCACAGACGGCGTCAACTGATGGAGGTCCTTTTCGGATATCCTTCAGATGTTGTCTTCCGTCGATCTCCTGATGGATTTTGGAGGTGATCCCCTGTTGCGTATGGGTCTCAATGGGTTTTGAGGAGATTGGTGATTTGAGGAGTTTAGAGCCGAGTACCTGCAAAGAAGTCCCCGGGTGGTTTGGTACCACCAAGGACCCTCCGACGATCAAGTTAGTACTAGATCCGAGCAACGTAACGGCTAAGTGGAGTAAAAAATGGTTTACTTGACCCCTCTGTGATGGGGGTTTATATAGCGGTGGCGGCACGCAGCAGCAGGCGCGAGAATCTCGCCGGCAGTTACGCTTCCGACGTCACGCCCGCGTAGAGAGCAGATCACTCATTAATGGGGATCGTGAAGGCGTGGAACGCGGGATGTTGCTGGCGGGGAATCCGCGCACGGCGAGATTCGTGGAGCGGCGGTTACGCCTGTGAGCGGTGGAGTTGGTCGGAGGACCGAGGAAGACGGCCTCGGCCGGGGGCTCGGGAACGAGCGAGAAGGCCGAGGAGTCTTGGACTTGTGGCGTCTCGGGGAGAGCTGAGGGGTCGAGGAGGCCAACCTGCAGGGGCCCCGAGGAGGGCTAGCTTGTGCTTGCAGGTCGGATACAAGGGTGGCCTGATCGGCCTCTGTGGGCCCTTTCTTCTGAGTTCCGGGACATGCCATCTGCCACATGTCCTGATCTTGGGGATCACCAATATTGAGCATCATCAGCTAGCATCATAATAGCCATTTCATTTACCAAGAATAAAATAACTAGCCATAAACTTTATAAGCTAAAGAATAAAATGTAGGCCACACCATGCCGCGGTTGCATCCGTGCTATGCCGTGTCGTACCGAACCCCGTGCATCAGATCTTAAATTCTACAAAACAGTATACCGCAGGTAATTTCAGCTCTGCTTTAAAAGACATCGTAAATTTGGGATTTAGTGTTGTGGCGAGCAGTTGCCCCATTTAGGGGAATGCCTGAGGCGGCATACGTAGGGATTGTTCCTCTAGAACAAGCAAATTGACCAATATCAACAACGAATGCCAACAGATACATCGTCATTGGGAATATTTCATTTAAAATTTCACAGGCTTTGCCACTAGAGATAAGGACATTATAAAATTTCAAACCATCTGGTAACTTTGGGCAATAGCTCATAAAGGGAAGAAGTTGAAAACACCAACTCTACAAATATTATGGCAAAGAGTTCTCCCATCAGAGAACAAAGCATACCAAAAACTTCATATAATTCCTTTGTATTGGGAATGGACAAGTGAAAACTCAAATTTATGGATAACGACACTGGTAGTTAAGAGTTTGAACTAGGTGGGGAATAAAGCCAAAAAGATTGTGTATATTAACCCCTTATGACTAGTCCTTGATTTGAATATTGTGGCCAAGCAAATAACTCAAACTCTAGTTTTAAGTTGGAAACTGCTATATGTCTCATAGTATTTTGAAAAGTTCCCAGGATTGTAACAGTTTGTTTTGAGGAGTCTCCCTTTTAGAAGTGATAGTACTAAAATTTTCTTTCTATAACAAGCTTATTAAGAGTAAATTGCAGAGAAGAAGAAAAAAGAAATATAATGCAATAGGACTCTACAGACACAATATGTGTATTTATAGAGACTAATATATTGTAATGTGTTAAGATCAGTAACTAGCAAAATGCCTGAACTCTGAAGTAAAGGTTTTGGGATATTGGTCGATCCCATTCAGTCGCAGAGTAGATCTTGCTTTGAGGCTCAAAGGAGTTCCCTTTGAATGCCTCAAGGAGGATATTCTGAAAAAGTGTTCTACGCTTCTTGAATATAATCCTATTTTTCAGGAGGTCCCAACTCTTGTGAATAAGGGTAAGCCGATTGCTAAATCACTTGTAATCGTCGAATACATTGAAGATACATGGGGAGGGTATCCTTTGCTTCCTAAGGATCCTTACGAAAGGGCCCGTGCGCGCTTTCTTGCAAATTTCATTGATGACAAGGTGTTAGATTGCAACTTTTTTCCTTCCTTATGTCTAAATTATGTAAAATACCATAAGTTATCAGGTTCTTTCAGATAAATACCACGAATTTTAGATCTAGCAAATAATACAATGACTTCATAAATTGCAAATAATATTATGAGGTTAGTTACAGATAAATACCATCAAGTTTTAGTGGTTTTTGATTTAATATGGACTGCTATATACAATATTAAACTGAAGGATGAATTGAAAAACAATGCGGTGCTATTAACTTCAAAAGGTTTATTTAAAGTTCACGTTAAAATTTGCAACTGAGCAAGTTCATAATACTTGCTTGCAACTAATAAAATTTATGGTATTTATCTGTACAACGCTGATAGTTTGTGGTATTTTAACGAAATTTATCCTATCCTTGCTACAAAGACTAATCCATCTTTGTGCTTATAGTGTGTTCCTGCATTTCAAATGTTATTTTGGAATGAAGGTGAAGCGGGCATTGACAATTCAATGGAACAATCGAAAGAGAACCTGCGCATTCTTGAAAACGAACTCAAAGGCAAGAAATTCTTCGGAGGGGATAAAATTGGTATCGTAGATGTTGCTGCAAACTATGTTGCATTTTGGTTTGGAGTACTCCAAGAGATGGCAGAAATTGATCTGTTCAATGAACAAAACTTCCCAATCTTATGGAAATGGTCACAAGAATTTTTAGCCTATGATGTTGCTAAGAAAAGCTTACCTGACAGAGGAACATTGCTTGCATACTTTCGAGCTCAGAAAAAGGCTATGCAAAAGCTTCTGTAAATTGAAGACACTGTTTCTGCAATTAAATGCATTGTAATATGATTACTGATATTCATATCAAAAAGAAAATATGATTAATGATAACAGAGATTAAGAAATAAAGCATTTGATTTGTATTGTTTATTTATTCATTAATTTTGGCAATGGGATTGCAATCTATCAAATGGATGGCACTATGTGTATTAGATAAGCATGAAATAAATCGAAGCATTGTTAGTGTTTATGCCCTAGAAGGCCATTACTGTATCATACTAGCTTGTATATTACTTAATGGAAGCTTGGGATATTCACATGTATATAACAGTCTTGCTAAACATGGTAGTATGCTACTTGGTTTTTCTATCTTAATATGTGAGTATACGTATTGATAGAGCTCTTAGGATCTTGCTTGTCTACCAGCGTTGTGATGGCAGTCACACTAGTGGGGGCTGGGTAGTCTACAAGCACATCCTTATTCAGGTCCCTGGTCGTTGGATTATCGAGACAGAGCATCGATACTCCGGAGTAGACTGGTGTGTACGCTTCTCATCCCAGTTGGGGAGATGGTCTGTCCCACAGCCGTCAGTACGTGGTACTGGAGATAGTATACAGGTGCTCGTTAGGTTACGGGTACACCGGACAGGACTCACAGGGAACTGTTGGTTGGTTTGATACCAGTCGTCAGTGAACAGTTCCCAGGTGACATGAGTACAGCGTAGTCCGCAGACTTGACACTGCTACTTCGCCTCGAGTGTGTCCCACTGTTCTTAGATTGCTACCCTACCACGGCTCAAAGGAGTCGTGCAAACAGGTAGCAGTTGGGTGCAGTCCCGAGCACTTGGAGGCAGTGGCGGTTAGACAGGATTCGTCCCTCCCGGTATTGGGAGTAGATATCGTGCTGTGTCAGAGAGCCATTACGCAAAGTCCCTGGCCAGGGCAAGCGAGATTTGCTGGTAGGTTCCAGCAGTTTCTCAGGGTGTAATGGGCTTCACTCCGACACGACTTATACCGCTATTAGGGGACTGACGCTTGCCGCCCCCCTAGGCCCGATATGCGATAGTCTTGGACGAACGGACCGGACTGTATGGAGATTGTCACATCAGACTCAGTAGGAGTTCGGATGGGTTTACTCATCGGCCTTCTTATCGACAACTACCTGGGGACCGTTACGTACAGCTAGTGCCGCTTGCGGTCTGTGGTTAAACCCACTGCCAGCGTAGTAGTCGAGTCTCTAGAGTCCCACACAGAGAGTTTCCTACTCCAGGCGAAACGATATAGAGGTTGCATGGTTTTGCGACAAAGGGTTCGGACGCATACGTGCGTTTACGCGCGTACGACTTTCGGACAGATTTTACCAGTCGGCTTTGGTTTAAGCCAGTTACTGGTATCCGGTTATTGGATTTATACAGTCTAAAGTTTTTCCGTATTTTTTACGGATCGGAGGGGCGTTCTCGTAATTACTCGAGAAGCTTCTAGAAGATGTGACTAAGGAGGTTTGTTTTGGAAAGAGAGTGAGTCATAGTGGTGATTCATTCACTTCATTAATGCACATTTATTGCTTAATGACTCATGTTAATGAATCATCACAAGATATTTTGTGAAGCATGCTTATTCATTTCCTTTATTGATTATTTGATAAAAAGAATGCTTCATAATATTATGATACACTCTCTCTCTTCTCTCATTATCATATCACACATTCTCTCTCCTCAAGCTCTCATCTTCAAGATACTAACCTTAATCCTCATGTGTTGAGATCAAAGGTTTAGTTAGACTAAACAATCCATAACCCTCACTCTATATCATCCTCTCATCTTTGATTAGCAATCAAAGTTGATTAGTTACCTCAAGTTAGAGGTTTAGCTTGGAGTTTCGCTCTCGGGTGGATCGTCTACTACCTAGAGAAGGCCGAGGAGAACAAAGGAGGACATAAAGAAGAAGGACCGGTTTCATTAGGTATAATCCCTAATCACTTATGAAAAGAAACTCATAGAATACGGTTTTTTAGAGTTTAGCTTCGATTCAAGCGGTTAGTCGATGTTCGTTGTTTAAACTTGATAAGTTTTTGTTAATTCCGCCTCCCCATAAGTACTGGGGTGTACTACATCGACTTACAAGCATCACCGAGAGCTAACCATCTAGTTGAAGGCAGCTGATATACATAAAACCCAATAGGCATACAAGTGTAACTGTGTGTTATGTGCTCCGACTTTTTAATTGTTTGTGAAATTATTGCGTGCATCAGATACGATGCTTATGAATAGAAAAGAGATAAATAACTGTGATCAAACAATTTAGAGCAGCTGTCTATTTCTTTCCATATCATGAACACACAATTTCTTTCTGAAAGTATGAAAGATTTGTTATTCTTAGGCAATACATCCTTATCCTGAAAAATTGTAAATAGGTCGATCCACACGATCCGAAAAAGTGTAGAGGCAAATAATGTGTAAATAGGTCAATCCATAAGATTCATCTTTATTCCCAAAAAGCGTACAGGCAAAATAAGGAAGAAGTGTAAATAGGCAACCCAGAAGATATATTAATATTTATATCTTCCAATAAGCCCAAAACAGATCAATTAAAAGGACCACTCTGGAATTACATTCTCACGGAGAGCTAGCATAGTAGTATTCAGTTCCAAAGTGAATACTGATCTGGAGACGGATGCATGCCAAGGCTCTGATCAACAATCACTCATTCATATCAATATAGTGTGCTCCATCTGAGTTGAAGCTCTATGCTTAGGGGGCGAGCCCGTATGGACATTGAAGCTAAAGGGAATTGAGTATAACTTCAATCGCATAAGATCCCTCCAATAAGAGCAATTCCCTTCTTCAATACAATCCAATCAACAAATAAGTCCAGTTATATATAGAACTCCTGGTGATTCTCGAATAACAACGAGTTGTGCAATTCAAACAAAATTTTGCCTGAGGATCCCACTAATGATAATCTGTGCACTCCTTGCTCTAAGGCAGTGAATTTTAAGGATTTGAATTTCCACAGATTTACTGCATGGATAAATAATTTTCTACATTTTCCAGGGATCAAGTAAAACCTTTCACCCAGTGACAAGACCGTCAAATTTTTCCGCAACTATCCTCAGGTTCAAATTGCTGCATCCAAATAACCAAATACGAGTTACACTACTGTAAAATGAATTATATTGCTGCAAAATCTGTTGATGAACGTTAAGACATTTATCTCAAACAATGAGAAAACTAAGGTTGACCACATTTTGCCTCAGTAAAAGGATGAATTTTAGCTTCAGTTCGTTTTGAACCAGTTTGTGTACATGAGCCAGTGTATTAAGGTTCAAATACAGAAAATGATGCCAATTGCAGTATCGGATTCTGACCGAGATTTGAGTTTTAAAATAGACTCTCCATAGATCAAACACCAAATCCATATATTTTCCATCAACCCCCAAAAATTAGGTTGTTTCTAGGGAATCAATTCAATAATCTGATATAACTTTTGAGAATGAGAGTTTAAATACCAGTGATTCATTAAAAAGAAGTTCTATAAGTAAAAAAGGAATTTCAATTATATACATCCTACTCAAGGAAAGTAGGCACTTGCATAATGCGATGGCAGCAAGTATTTCGAGTTTGGCATCTTGAATTAACAAGCATGGTCGACTTTGTTTTGTTAATTAATGCTCTGAGTCTTGAATTTATAAACTCATGCACTATAAAATTCTTTATTGGACGATCCTGAAGTTCTTTATTAAGAGAGAGGCTGTTAAGAAAGTAAACCAAGCAAGGCAAACAAAATAATGCAACATGTTCCTAAATTTATAGAGGAAGGACCAACAGGTGCTGTTACATGCATGCAGGATCCATATGAAAGGGCCATGGCCCGTTTCTGGTCCAAATTTGGAGAAGAGAAGGTAATCTTAATTCTACACTAATTTATGGCATTTTCCCATATTGCTAAATCATAGATTAATCATGGATTAATTCCAAAAAAAAACCCAAACATTTTAGCTAACTACGAGAAACCCCCAAAAACTTTTAAAATGCACAAGAAACAACCACAAAACTTTCAAAATACACAAGAAACTACCACAAAACTTTCAAAAACAACAGAAATACTACCCCAAATAAGGTGCCGGATCAGCAATAAATTGCACGAAACTGCCAAAAACCGAGAAAAATTTGTATCATGGTAGTTTCTCGTGGTTTAGCTAAAAGGTTTGGGTTTTTTTTGGAATTAAGCTATTGATCATTTCTCGATGCTTCACAAGGCTCTCATCATCTCATGTGGAGCATGTATAGTTCAAAATATTCTCTTCGATCGCATCATTATTTAAAAATTTTGGCACAAATGTGTAGGTTTTATGTCTATCAATAGCCAAAAATTAGATTCTAGTCATGTCAAATCACTATCTAAATGAGTTTCACTCCATGGTTGTCGCAGTTGATGGGAAATATGTGTCAATCCTGATGACGGATAAACTAACTCCAACAAGTCTATGAATATAATAATCCTTCAGATTAATTTCAGTTCCCATTTTCTTCATGAGTCTTCTTGGTTAAATTGTAAGAGGATTGACATATTTCGTTGTAGTGTTTGCCTTCTGTTTGGCAGACTTTTGCCTCAAAAGGGAAAGAGCAAGAAGGAGCATTCGCCTGGAAAACCAAAAGATCTTAGAAGAATAGCTGAAAGAAAAGAAATTCTTTGATACGCAAAATATAAATCCTTCCCTTATTGCCTGTGATTAAACAAAGACATGACATCTCCTTAGGCATTTCTCAAGTCTAAGCAAATATATGCCCCTTCCACTTCACAACTGCTGATCATTCTGTCCTCAATTGACAAACTTCTAGGCACCCATGCTGCATGTGCTCCTTGTTATATCTAGCTTTAATATACACCTGAACATTCTTTGCATCATGCTAGTCTTGCTTGTAACTTGTTTGGACCTAGCTAGCGTTCTTTGTTGTGCAGCAGTCCAGAATATACAACATTATGGGCCTCATACAGTTTTACTGAACGTTTAGCTTGGAATCTCCGCAGCATAATTTGATTATGCCTTCCCGCAAAGCATCTCCACCGTTTATTTTACAAGCTCTTAGCCTATCAATCATGCATATTTGGTATCAGCACCGTAGTTACATAGGAGAACTTTATATTTTAATGATCTTTCAGTTTGTAAAGTTAACACATCTAAATCGGTTTTTCTCCACATAAACGGTAATGGTTGTAGGCCACAACTGAAAACTTGAGAAACCGAGTGTTTATGACTCGATGTCAACTTGGAGTTGACGTTCAATGATCTGATGCTAAACTCCTAGCCTAGGACCTACGCAACTGTGATCAAGTGAGGGCCGGACTGTAGTCATGTAGTCTAGTTGGCAAGTTAGGTTTTTACCGATAATGGACAATAGATATGTGCCTCAATATGAAATTGCTTATTTCAGATATGTAATCAGGATATATGTATAGTTATTGTCATCACTTCATCAAACGAGAATGCAAAATCCATATGCTATTTCTTCATAATAAAATACTCTTTTGAAACTGGGTGTATATTCATTTCTATTTGAATATATGCATGATTATTCCTTATATTCGTTAGGTTGAGATACCTTACTAGTCTCAAGTTCGAACCCAAGCCTCCCCCCTCTCTCTCTCTTCAATCTTTTATCCATCACCAAATCCACCCACATTCATTCCTTGCTTCTTCCTTTCTCTTCATCATGAGATCCCCATCTCCACCCATTTCATCCCCATCTCTCTCTCTCCTCTCCTCTCTCCCCTCTGCAACTTTCTCTCTCTTACTTCATGTCTTCCTCTCTCTCTTTCACGGCATCATCGCCGTCGCCCAAGGTCCCATTTTGCGCCCTACCCAGTAACCACTACAGTCCGAACCCGAAGCTCATGAGCGGCGGTCTCTCCCGCCTCTTCTCCTCGTTGCTGACCAACCGCCCCTCGATCAGCCTCCTCACTGGCGGCGGCGGCGATGCGGCGGTGGGCAGCTCCTTGTCGTGCTCCTGCAGCCCTTCGAGAGGCTTCGCGCTGAATCTTAGGGTTTCAAGTGCGAAAGATCGGATCTTTAGTAATTTTATCAGGAATGCGTTGGGTTCTTGCTTCGATTACGATTCGCATAGGGTTCGACAAATAGGGGTGGTGTTGATTTCGAGGAGTTTAGCTTCGATTTGGGGAAGACCTTTGTGGAGCCCCATGTGAGGGATTTGCTTTGTAGAGCTCAATCGAGGCATATGATTTTTTATGAGTTTGTGATTAAAGCATTTTATGGAGCTGAGCGAGCTTCATAAATTGCAAAGGAGTAGGCAGTTTTGCTGGCGAAGATCAGAGATTCGGAGCTGGCCTTGCTGAGATTTCTTCGAAAAAGGAGTCCCGATCCGTCGCCTGTGGCCTCGAAAACAAGTTCGAGGCTGACCCTATCCGGTTGGCAATTTGATTTAGAAATCAAGTTGCAAAGTTGTAAGTCCCCTCTTCTTAATCATCAAAGTTAAAGTTTATGATTTTATATATCTTACACTAGCTTATACCTTAAGAATATTGTGTGATAATATTATTATTAATCTGCTATTGCAATTATATGAACCTATCAATTCTCCTTATCCACTTTGTCTCATCTAATATATTATATATTGCCTTTGCTATAAAACCATCTACTTACACCTATTGTACTTCTTATGAATATGCACTAAACCAATATTGAATCATGTACACTATTTTCTTCTTATCTCTAATAATATTAAATTTATTACCTTTGTTAACCATATCATGATGATATGTTCAATACTTTCTAAAATATAATGATTACAGTATAATACTTGTTTGATGCTTCTCAATATAAACCTTACTATCATTATAACTTTACATGTGTTTTGTGTTTACACTTATATTGTTTTGCTGCATACTGTATTTATAAACAATTGATATAAAACACAACAGTAACTACTATATTACTATGACTGATGTACTGCAGTAATAATTATATTTTTGTTAAGTTCAAAAATAATATATATACATACCCTTGCCATGTTGTACATTGTTTTTTTTGTGTTAGTAAAACATTTATCTTGTACAAACAAATACTTTCAGTGTAACTCTATTATAATACACTTTTGATCTATTAATTTGCAACATTTTGTAACACGTATTATGCATACTTACTAATATAATGCATATTTCTCTAACATAATTATACTTAAAAATATAAAATTTCTATAATATACTATATAATACATCTCTCTCTATAACGATTACATAATTTAATTTCATAATATACTATTCATGTTCAACTGAGTTTAAACCTATAGCTATATAGTCTAATAACATCACTGGTCATACCAGTTAAAACATATTCCATTTTAATCATGTCGCAATTAAAAATGCAAAATAGATTTATTATTATTTAAAGTGATATTTATTGAATTAGTATTAAGAGTTTTGGTTTGGTAGTAAAAAACATGTTAAACAAGTTACGAATATTAGTAGTCACAAAATAATATAAAGCAAGATAATTGATAACAGCATATTAAGTATCAAACAATAAATTGGTATGAATAGTGAATATTATATTTTAGCAACTTGATCTCTTCCATATACATGTTTTAGTAAATTTTACCATATATAAAAAAATCTAGTCCTTACTGTATATATGTGTATACATGTTGTTTAAAGACTTCATTGGGCATGACAAATTATTAATGTAAAATAAATAATAATGAATCAACACATTGTGAGTTCGATCAACGGAACTCCTCAAGAGTCTCATTACTAACTCGTGAATGAGCCCGTATTTTCTTGCCCCTGTATGATAATATTGGGCCTGTGAGTGGCTGACGTTCACACTCGAACTAACATTAGATTGTATTATCATGTTCTGAACTCGACATGAACCTGACATGAACCACTTGCATACTGGAAACTCTTGAATCTTGTGAATCTCGTAACCATAACATGTATAATAGATACTATTTTATTGGATATATATGTGTGTGTATTTATCATAAGGATGGGTAGCTCGAGTAACGGGGGTATTTATATGTAACTGGAGATCATATCTTGTTTCTTATGGTACCGGAGAAAAACGGTACATTGCATTATATATAAATCTCGAATCTCGTGAATATCGTGTTGTTGTTCCGTGGCATTACGGAATATCCTGGTTACATAATAAAACTCCCACAAATCGAGAGCTTATACTTATGATTAATAATACCGAAATCTCGAATAACGTAATAATCTAGTTACCCTGTATTGATAAACACATGTTACTTATTTGACATGCACTTCACTGTCGCACTTACTGTGCTTTTGTAACTTTACTAATACCTTTATGCCTTACTAATTTTATATGTATATATATAGAGGTTAATGGAGGGAATTTCCTCCTATGGCGTCGAAAAAATACACCTTCCCTTATTTTTTCCGACGATCGGTATCCACCATCTTCATCGTTATCATCTAAGATATCAGCACACCAAATTTCATATGATTCCACAACTCAAGTCACTCCCCGCGAAGGGATCTCGGCTCTTGCCTCCTGGAATGAGGTGCTGGATATTCATGATCGAATACCACTATGCAAAGCGAAAGAATATAATGTACGTATATGACATCCGCATTCGCCATGTGGCTCCGTCATCACCCGTTAGGTTACTTAACTAACGACAGAGCGGGAGCTGGACTAGCGCGGGTGCAAAACATATACAACATCTACTAGTATATATATAAGTATATATAACATTCGTTCCAGGCATGATAATAAGCAACATTACAGAATCTCAGCCAACAATACAGAAAGGTGGATAATTTTGGAGCCCCGGGTTTTATTTGAGCCGCAAATAAAACCAGACGTTCCCGGTCGTGTGAATAGCCTGTGTAATGAAAACCTGGACCCCTACGAGCGCGGCAAGTTACCCGCCAATCCCAGAAGTGAGGAAACCCCCTTCAACAAAGTGAATGGGCCACCCGGCACTTCACGGAATCCGGTAACTTGGACACCCTTCCGTGGGTCATCCTATACCCCCTACGAGTACGGCGAATAGCCCGCCAATTCTAGAATGAAGCCCCCTCCGTCTCAACGCCATGAGATGCGGGCTTGTTGCCTTCTAGAACCGGTTATTCGTGCACTCCACCGTGGGGTAATCCTAGTACAGAAAATGAGAATAATATGTACAAATGGCGATATCGACCTCAACCCGGTCGTACCCCAAACAAATAATATACAACCCGGCAAATACGGCAGTCCATATGTTGGACGCTCGCCCCGCAATAACAAATGTACAAATGAATACAAACTGTACTAAATCATTGCACCACCGGCTATCCACCTCGACAATCCAACCACAATACCAGCACAATCACAGAACATCAACGTGAATGTCATGTTCGCAAACTCGTCTAAAAGGACATATAGCAGATAGACGGGTTTACCGATCACATGACATTCACGGTCGCAGATGCTAATCTAAACACTGATAACAATTAAACAGTTGTTAAAATATAACGACTTCGAAACACTCCGAATTGCCCTAAACTGAAAAACAACAAAACATTAAACTTGGGCAAAAACAAACAACGCCTGAAACCCAAACTCCATGAGATAAGAACACAGACAAAAACACAAAGCAATCCACCACAAGAAAACCGGTGAGGCCGGATTTTTTAAGGGTATGGCCGGCCAAAACTTGGTAGAATTAATTCGTTTTTGTTCAGTGTTCATCTCTCAGTCAAAAGATCACTCTGCACTTGCTTAAATTTTTTTTTGAAGCGTCTGAAAAATCGAAAGAAACTTGAAGTTTGGTTTCAATGTTACGGAGTTATTTCGGTTTCGTTATTTTAACATTGTTTAAACCTGCTAGTGTAGGGTTTATGGGCTGGCACTGATACCATGAAAGGTCACGCTAGTGCCCCGGCCAACTTCCATGGTCAAATGCGGAACCAAATTTTTTCTAACGATTAGAACATGGCGCTAGAATAACCTTTAATCCGGATCTTTCCATAAACCTATCTAGCAAAACTAAAAGAGATGAACTAACTATTATGAAAGAAGTTTCACCAAACAATCCAAGTTTTTCGGTCTTCTTTCCTCTTCGTTAGCTCCAAGTGGCCATCTTGAACATGCTTGATCTTCTTTTCCCGCTCCATCGGTTCTCCGGGATCGAGCTTGTTCTCCGGTCCTCCTTTGTCGTAGATGATCCATCTGAGGGATGTGATCCATGGTTCTAACTCCTCACAATATGTCAAGTGGGGCAACTAGAGAACTTGGGTTACTAAACCAAGTAGTCTAGGATGTAGTGTGAAGATCTAAGTGTTTTCTATCTCTTTCTTGCCTTTTCACTTGTTTCTCAACTCATGAGAAGGGTAGTGAAGAGGAAGATGATGAAAGTGGAGGAAACTCAAGAGGGAGAAGATGAAAAAAAATGTGAGCTCAAGAATTATGAAGCATGCATGAGGGAGAAAATCAACACTAAGGTTTTGTGTATGAATTCTCATGAATAAACAAGTGTAACCATGCTTCAATAGTAGCCACAAATGAATAAAAGATTCATTTGTGAACTATTGAAGCCATGCCACTCACCATGCCCCACTCTCCTTAATTTCCACCTTATTTCCATTTATCAATAAATGGAAAATTCCATGATGAGGTGTCCACCTTCTAGAAGGTAATCTGTAATAAAATACGGATTACGGTCTGCTGTATATACATACCTGCATTCGGATAAAAACACGAATGCCCAAAGAGATAGAATAACACGAAGAACGTAATACTAGAATATACATATCGAAATACATATATGTAAACTATTAAATCAATATCTGATTTAATAATCCGGCTCAAATCCGAGCCGGCTAGTATTACCAACTGTCTGATCGAAAGTCCGAGTACAAAATACATCAATCGATCGAGACCCTGCACGTATCCAATACAGCTACTACATCATTTCGTCTGAATCAGGGAAACCCTTTGTGTGGGACTCTAAAGACTCGACAGTACACCGGCAGTGAGTTACTGGATAAATCCATAACCACAAGCACGTCAACGGCACTAGCTGTACGTAACGGCTACCCGGGTACTTGTCTAAAAGGAAGGCCGACGAGCAAACTCATCTGGATCCCTACTGAGCCTATCTGTGACAATCTCCATACAGTCCGGTCTCTTCGTCTGAGAGTATCGCATACCGGGTCTAGGGGGTGGTAAACATCATACCCTGATAACCTGGTAATTTGTGCTGATGTGGCTCAGGACCAATCCGGAAAACTACTGATCCGCCTATCAGTAAATCCCAACTGTCTTGGTCAAGGTCTTATGGTCCTGACTAATCGAACACAATGCGATATCGACTCCTTATACCGGGAGAGACGAATCCCCAACAATCACTCACTGCCTCCATGTGGCTCGGGACTGTATCCAACCAAAACCTGTTTGTACGACTCAGTAGAGCCGTGGTAGGGTAGTGATCAAAGTACAGTTGGAACTCACACGAGACAAATGCCGATCTCAGGTCTAAAAACTAATCTGTACTCATGTCACCTGAGAACTTCTACCTGACGATAGGTATAGTACCATCTGGAAGTTCTCGGCGAGTCCGTCCGGTGTACTCACCCCTAGTGAGCACCTGTATACGATCTTAAGTGCAAAAGAACAATAGTTGCGGGGCCATACCATCGCCCCTCGTCGGGGTCTAGAAACGTATACACCAGTCTACTCCGGAATATCGATGCCCAGTCTCGATACCCACACGACTAGGGACCATTTAAGGATGTGTGTACCGACTACCTAGCTCCCACAAGTATGATCGCCATCACAACGCAAGTAGTCTAGCAATGATCCTACGGGCTTTATCAACATGTATAAAAGATATGTAATAGTAAGTAAAATATGCACATGTTAAGATAAAGACAAACCAGATAGCATACTATCATATCGAGCAAGACTATCCTGAACATATATATGTCCAAGCATCCATATGTATACATATACAATAATGGCCTCCAGGGCATACATATCCAACATGAATCCCACCACCAAAGAACCCGGATCGACGGCAACCCGGGATCCGCCCCGAGCCTAACTTGGGCTCGGGAACAACCCCGAACCAGAGCCAAAATCGGCTCTGATTCAGCGAACATATGAGCCCGTAAGGGACTCAAAACAGCCCCGAGCCATCGGGGACACGGGTGGGCTTTGGCGGAGTGGTTCATGGGTCTCACGGTTCGAACCGAGAGCCCCGGGGCACAAAAACAAGCAAGAAATGTCACTGGTTTGGTATAGTTTTAAAACAGTTTTATAAATGAAATGGTTTGTCGATTTCAATGGCCACATAAAGCAATTTTTAGTGCATGATCGGCTCTGATACCACTGTTGGTTCATAAGGCTAGGGTCGCAACAATTGTGACTGTAGTGAAATCATAGATTCAAAATTTTATGAGAGCTTAGCATCAATCAACCACAACAAGGTCGTTTCATGCACTACAATTGCTAAACAAGTAAACAAGAGAGCAAATTGGGACTATAACCTTTGTAGGGCGTTAGACACCTCTCCTTGGACTACCGCTAGTCTCCACAAAACCCGGAACAATCTTACTCGGTAATCTCCTTGCCGAAGATGATCCACCTTGAGATAACTCCATCATAAGCTATAGCTTCAAATTGATCTCATCAAAATGAAGCAATTCACTAATCAAACTTGCTAAGAATAATTAGTGAAGATGTAGATTAATATTGCTCACTAATTTTTCTTCTTTTTTCTTTTCCTTCCTCACTTTTGAAAAACTCAAGAAAGAAATAACCATGGAGGTGAGAATGAGATTGGTGATGAGAATGGCTTGTCCAAAAAACTCATGAGATTAAAAGATTAGCCATATTTATGATTCTATGTAAAACAAGAATGAGTCATGGTTTCTACATACAACTAAAGAAAATGATTTATTCTTTTACCTTAAAAAAATAAGTAAATCATTTGATCTCATCTTGTATTCAATACAATTCTCATACACACAACAATCATGTATTAGCTAAACTCGTGTGTGCTTCACATACACACAAATCTTATGTATAAGCTAACATGATACTTATATTTATATCAAATATAAATACATTTAAAGAGAAGAAAATAATAAAGTGAGCATGATATTAGTTAATATATAAATATATAAATATACATTTAATTATTAAATCAACACTTAATTTAATAATCCGGTTATATCATATATATACCGGCTAATATCATTAAACGCCCGATTAAAATACGTGTATCACATACACGTGTTTAATCGAACTCCTGCACGTATCACTATATGTGCCCTACATTATTTCGCCTGTACTGGGAAACCTCTGTGTGGGACTCTAAAGACTCGACAATACGCTGACAGTGTTAGTTATATGTATGCCCTAGAGGCCATTACTGTACATTGGATGTATATTGTAGTGGATGCTGGGACATATATAGGGAGGACTTTCTTGCTCGACATGATAGTATGCTATCTGGTTGATCTTTACCTTAACGTGTACACTGATTGTCTCTCTGTTACATGTTGGTAAAGCCCTTAGGATGTGTACTTGACTACCTGGACTATGATGCGGATCATACTAGTGGGGACATGGTAGTCCATAAGTACATCCTTCAAGGTCCCTAGTCGTGGATGTATCGAGACGGGGCATCGATATACCAGAGTAGACTAGCGTATACCTTCTCGACCCATACAGATGGGCGATGGATGATCCCATATCCATTGGTGTTTGACATCGGAGATGATATACGGGTGCTCAGTAGAGACTGGGTACACTGGACGGACTCGCCGAGAACTCCCAGATGGTATTATACCTCACGTCAGATGGCAGTTCTCTGGTGACACTGGTACAGAGTAGTCTGTTGACCCGAGATCGTCATAGAGTCTTGTGTGGTTCCCACTGTGCTTTGATTTCCATCTTACCACGTCCAAGAGGGCGTGCAAAACGGTGGTTTTTGGGTACAGTCCCGAGTCACATGGAGGCAATGAGCGATAGGAGGGGATTCGTCTCTCCCGGTATAGGGGGTTGATGTTGCGCTGTGTTCGATTGGCTATAACAGGAAATCCCTGGCCAGGGTTGCTGAGATTTACTGGTAAGTGTTACCAGTAGTTTCTCGAATTGTTATAGACCTCATATCGACACGACTTATCGAGCTATTGGGGTCTGACGTTTACCACCCCTAGGCGAGATATGCGACATATCAGACGATCAGACCGGACTGTACGGTAGTGTTACTGGTTGGATTCACTGGAGTGTGAGCGGGCTTGCTCGTCGATCTTCAGATCGCTCAATACCCGGGTGGCCGTTACGTTTAGCAGACCGCTTGCGGCTTGTGGGTGTTTGATATGATCATCATCTGCTACCGGCGTATTGACGAGTCTTTAGAGTCCTACACAGAGGTTTCCTGGCTCAAGCGAAATGAAATAGGAGCGCCTATGAGATATGTGCGGGACCGAGAATGATACCAGTATGTGATACTGTATTCGATTCTCGCGATTTGTGACATTGATCGGTTATACACGATATAGCCGGGTTATCGGATCAAGTGTTGATTCGATAAGTTGTTACTGTTGATATTAGTCGGTTATATGCGATATGACCGGATCGTTAAATCGAGTGTTGATTTGATGATTTAATGTATAATTATATATTTGATATATTACTTTGCATTAACTAGTATTGGTTTACTTTAAATGGATTTTCTCACTTGGTTTGTGCACATTATATATGTGATATATTTTTGTGCACTTGTATGTATCATGTTAAATGATGCATGCTAACTTGTGTTTTGTGTAAAGTTTAAACCATGGTCATGTAATGGTTAGGGTTTTCATTTTCATATCTATTTATTTATTTATTTCATTTTGGCAAAAGAAAAGAAATGGTGGCTTGCTTTGTTGTTTTGTGAAGCTTCATGAAGCTTTGACCTAGTCCACCATTCTTATCTCTTGCTTAACCCTAACCATCATTACTAACCATGGTCTATTCTCTACACTTAACTAAGGTTAAGAATATGATAAGAATGATTTTCTTTTTCAATTATTCCAACAAGACTTATCATCTTCTTCATCTTCTTCTTCTTCTTCTTCAAGAAGAAAGCTTCACTTCATCAATGGTGGATTGATGAATAGAGTGAGAAATCCAATTCTAAAGTCTACCCACTTCCTATTTCTTCATCCTCTACCTCTTGCCAAGTAGTAGAGTGTGTTTCCTTCACAAGTTTTCATGGATTGGTGAAAGTGGAGCTTGATCTAGCGATGCCTCGACGTAGATCATCTTCGGCATGGACATCGACGACCTAGCTCGCCTATTCTCCGATGAAGCCGACGCAAGAGCCCGGATTTCGTTTTGGACAGCGTGGACACTTCATCATGGAGCAATGGAGGTGGAGAACCGGATCTACAAAGGTTGTATTTCCGTTCTTGTAGTTAACTGTTAACTAGTTTTTAGTTTCGCCTAGAAATCTAGCCAACGATCCGTATTAGGTTTTCTCGGCACCTCTAATTTTTGAAATTGGCATGGTTGATGCCTTGTGAGACCTCTAGTGTGTGCATGGGAACCCTACAGTGGTATCAGAGACTAGCTAGAGCCTTAGGCGAAGTCTAGACGGAGTTTGAAGTCCGAACGAACCCGAAACCCGATCACAAACTTGCTCTCTGTACTTTTTCTAAAATCGTGGATTTTTCCAAATTAAAAATATGCAGAAAACTCAGCAGGGAATTCTACGAATTACGGTGCAAAAATTATTGCATGAACAGTGTAATCGGCGGCGGAACCGCAGCATAAGCCTAGCTTATGCGGCGGTTCCGCGGCAGCATTGTGACGTCAGCCCTAACTGTTTGCACTGTAATTCATTGTTTCAGGTGCTGAGTTCTCTGGGTATTTTTAAAATTTATTCAAGAGTTGAATTTTCTGGAGTTGTTTTGGGGATTCGTTGTTCGATCGGATTATCAAATTTTGTCTGTGTGGCTTTCCGGATAAATTTTAGAATATGTTAAAAAGTTCGACCGGATATAAATACCCAATTTTTCCCCTGTCGGGAAATTTCCAAGTGTTGGATTTTTCCGTGGTTTAAAGACGTTCTAAGTAGTGCAAGTAACGCAATGGACCCTCTAGAAGACAACAAACCTTAACTCGATTATGTGACCGTCTTGAACTGCCCTTTGAACCTTCGGGTTTGGGGCAGTACGGCGTGCCACATGTGAGGCGTTGGCTTGACCCTTCTACGGCTGGACCGTTGGTACTGAGGCACGAACTGAATGTTTTTAGACTTGTTTTATGTGTTGATCTGTATCGGGAAAACTTGGGTGTTCGATTGTTCGATCGGAAAGTTTGACATTTTCTATTTATCCGAAATGTGATACAATAATTGGAATTCACAAGAAGTTATGAGATAACTGAATGAATGTTATAAATAAAGCAGTTTAGTCTCACTTGATCGGTTGCCACGGAATTTTGATGTGATCAAAAGTCCGTCGCAATCACGTAGCGTACGCGGATATTCGCCGGTAAACTTAATAGACAGCTACACCCCTTAGCCCCGACCAAGTGACTGTAGGAGAACCCCGTCGCCGAAAGCATCCGTTCGGGTGCTCCCGGTAGCGGTGTTCCGCCTTGGTGCACTTTGTCGACGGCGTCGGGGGTGCGGCCGTCTACTGAAGTTTGCGACGAGCATTCGATCAGGATGTCGGGAATCTTGTTGAATTGCCCGACTTGATATTGAAAAGTGTTTTCGATTTTGAGACTAAAATACGGGGCTTATAATTGTTAGGCATGCGATGTCTAAGTAATTCATTTGATTAGGCATGCGATGTCTAAAGAGATTGCGGATTCCAACTGTTGTAGTTTTACACTTTCTTTTCTGTGACCGTAAGTGTAATATGTGATATCGCCGGTTTCGTTGTTATATGTCAACGACAATTGGGATGGACATATTTACTTACGTTGATGACATGTGATGTTATGTGTTGCTGGATATGTTATATTGGATCGTCGTGTTTGAATAGCCGGGGGTTTTTATGTGAGATGAGTGTTTTTCATTTTTATTCATGTAAAAACTTGTATGTAATATTCTTTTATTGGGGCACTTCCAGGTTGCGGAAGATGTCACCGTTTGTATATTATTTACTTTTCCGCACTAGGATAGACCCAAGGAGGAGGGCACAAGTAACCGGGTTCTGGAGTCCAGTGGGAGACCAACTCGAGGAGTCGAGTCCGGGTCTCCTAACTCTAGAATTGGTAGGGTTGCTTGCTGCTCTCGTAGGGGTCTAGGGGTGTGGGTTTTGGCTATTCTTCGCGACCGTAGAATTCGTGTTTTATACTGGCTCGTATTGAAAACACGGACGTCCTAGTATATCCAATATTTCATATGTTTCTTCTGCTGCGATATCTGTGATGTGATCATGTGATGTTCTGTGATAGATACTGTATATAGTATATTTGATATATTATATAGACGTTACTTATGTTTTACACCCGCGCTAGCCCTGCCCCGCTCTGCCGTTAGTTACCTAACCTAACGGTGCACGAGGGGACATCGAGGCGAATGCGGATGGCATAAGTGTACGTCATATTTATCTGTGATGTTTAGGTATTTAAATGATGGGACTTCATTAATGTGATTAATGAAATAAAAGAAACCTAAGATGTTGTAGAATCGAATTTCAAAATAAAACAGGTAGCTACAGTTCTTGCTTTGCACAGCGGTATATATGATATATCCTGCACCTTATTCGATGAGGAAAGGACCGAGATCCCTTCACCGGGAGTGACTCCTTTAGCAATAACTGGCAGATGCTACACACTCGGTTTGTCTTTTGATTGCTTTTAAGTGTTTTTGCTTTGCACAGTGATATATATGATATATCCCGCACCTCATTCGACGAGGAAAGGACCGACGATCCCTTTACCGGGAGTGACTCCTTTAGCAAAACTAGAAAAGCCTCAAAAGCACTCCATTTCAAAATCATTTGATTCTACAACGATATCAAGTTCATTACGCAATAGGTTTTCAGAAAAACCTGTCGTAGCCCTCCGTCATTTCAGATAAGTAGTAGTTAGTATTCGTGCTGCGTTTGTTGGCCTTTGTCAAGGCGCAGTGTGCGGTAGCTAATTGGTGCTTATCTGCTTATGCATATGATGCAGATTGGGTTAGGGTAGTCGTGCGACCTTGTTGGCCTTTGTCAAGGGCCGTGCGGGTGGGTTTAATTCAATCATGAAATGACGGGTTGAACTTGACTAGCATCCTATGGTTTGTTGGCCTTTGTCAAGGTCATAGGAGGCTAGGGGCAAAATATTATCGGGAATTTCAAGTGTTGAAATTTGCAATGAGATTGCATACCTTCTATGAGATAGTTGGATCCCGATACCCGCTGCGAGTAATTGTTACTCCTGGGAGAGTTTTGCACATTACAATTAGCCGATCAAGTAGGTGTCTAGAAAGGTGTCAACGGGGTTACGCCTCTGGGAAAACGAGGTTTACATTAATTAGGTTCGTGCGAAAGCACGGGGGACCTCCCTCAAAGTACCGACACTGGCCTGGCTGAAAGGTTGGCGAACTTGTAGTGTGTAATTAATCCCGGCTAGTCTTTCCTTTTAGGGTTTGAAGGAAGATTTGATAAAAAGCAGTGGGAGCCATCCTGATTAGATAAAATAATAACCAATCTATTCTTGCAAGAGCGCACGCTGAGTGTTTTCTTCTCTCTCTCTTCAGGTAGCGACCATATCACGCCTTAATCAAGATAATAATACGGATAATTGACCGAACCCGCTTGTTATACTGAGCTGGGGAACGTTGGTCCCGCTCCAACTTATAATTGTTATAAGACCGAGCAGGAAATTGGGGAATACCAGATTTCTCATGCCGCCCAAACGAAGAGAGTGCATGCTGATGCATTATCTTCGGGTGTGTTCATTACAAAGAACTGTTTCTCAGTATCCTCCGGATCCTTGGTATATGATACCGGATCAGGATCCCAGATATGTAATCTGTTACATAGGGCTACAAAAGGGTAGAAAAACTGAGAACGGGTGATAAGTTTCATGAGGCAGAAAACGGGGCAAGTGTTGCAGCCAAGTCTGTCGGTCACTGTCACCTTGTATTACCAATACATTGATTCTGAACGAATGTTATTAGATACCGAACCTGATATAGAAAATCATATCTGTTTCTTTATTAGTAAAGAAACGATAAAATTTTGTATTGATGGATAATGTTTTGAACATTTCCTATATCAAAAGTTGATCAGTTCAGGCACGTTATCTAAAAGCATTAATGTTCTAAATTAAACTACAGTTCTTAGTATACGGATCACACACAAGAGGAAGAGTTCAGAAATGAACGAATTCTTCTTGTGGCATTGTAGACTAGGTCATATCAATGCGACCCGACTAGCTTGAGTTACATAAAGATGCATATTTAAATCAGTTTGAATTTACATCTTGTGAAACTCACCAGTCATGTCACAAAGATAAGATGACCATAGCTCCGTTTACTGGAAACAGAGAAAGAGTTAGTGAACTCTTGGGATGATACATGTTGATGTATGTAGGTCCCCTGTCTACACATGCCAAGACCGGTTCTTTGTACTTCATTACATTCTCTGATAATCTCTCGAGATTCAGACACATGTTCCTGTTGAAACACAAGTCCGAACCTTTTGAGATATTCATAGAATATAAGTTAGAAGTAGAGAACCAAAATATGGGTATAAGTATTATGTCCTTTGATGTGATCAAGAAGGAGAATACTTGTGCATGGAATTCCTGGACTATTCTAAAGGAGAATGAGATTCTCTCTCAGTGTTACTCCTCCGTATACACCACAGTACCTCGGTGTATCGGGGCGGAGCAATCACACTCTATATGATATAGTGTGCTCTATGATGAGTACTACTGAGTTACCTATTTCCTTTTGGGAGTTATGCGCTTGAGAAGCTGCATACCTATTGAATAGGGTCACGATCAAATCAGTTGCCTACCACTTCATATGAGATATGGAAAGGGAAGAGCCCATATCTTAAGTTAGTTAAGATTTGGGGTTGTCCGGCCTATGTCTAAAAGCAAAATCCGGACAAGCTCGAGACAACGTCTGTTATGTAGAACTGGAATGATTCCAGCTATATAAACTACAGCAGATGATTTGATAGAACCAAAGGATTCAATAGATTCCAACGAACCTCAGCCTCTCCGCCGATCTAGTAGGGTTCCTCACCCACCTGAGAGTTACTTAGGTTTCTCTATGACAGTGGGAGCGAGGACTGCATCATGAGATGATGACCCAACTAGTTTCGAACTGGCCATCAGGAGTGGGACTCTGTAAGAATGACTGGATGTTTAGCGATCTGAGATGGAATCCTTATATACCAACAAAGTATGGACTTTAGTTGCTATATCTGAAGGGTTAAATCCCCATCAGGAGCAAGTATATCTTGAGAAGATTACTTGGTGTACATGGAAAAGTTGAGACTTTCAAAGCTAGACTTGTTAAAGGTTTTCGTCATCGACCAGGCATGGATAATGATGAAACCTTTTCCAGTACCTATGCTTAAGTCCATCCAGATACTACTTGCCACGGCTACATACCATGACTACGATATCTGGCGATTGGGTGTTATGACTGCTTTTCTAAATGATGTTTTAGAAGAGTGCGTCTATAAGTACACAGCCAGAGGGCCTCGTAGACAGTGGGAGCAGCGAAAACGTGTGCAAGATGTTTTATATGATAAAGCAGGCATCGCGGAGTTGGAACGTCTATTTTGATGTAGTAGTCAAAGAGTTTGACTTCATCAAAATGGTAAATGAACCTTGTATAAACAAAAAGGTAGTAGGGAGTATGGTGGTGATCCTCGTAGAGTACGTGGATGACATACTCTTGATAAGAAAGGAGTTTCTTATGCTACGCTCGATCAATCTCCGTTTATCACAAAGATTCTCCGTATAGGATCAAAGTGATACCTACTAAATCCTGGATTTTGGATCTATGAGATAGATCTAATTGGATGTTAGGATACTCACTAGCTGTAGTGAGATGATATCAATCGATCCTGGGGAGAATCACTGGAAAGGTTCCAGGGTGATAAAAACGACTGAATGTCAGTCGCAGGCATTGTCTTTGCCCTCAGTAAAGGGACGGTATGTTGGAAGAGTTCCAAGCTAGATACCGTGACATACTAGACGATAAAGGCTGGATACATCGCTACTTATGATGCTACCAAAGAGGATGTTTGGGTGTATATTAGTTCATGAGATGAACTACGTTCCTACCATTGTGAGACAATGGAGTTGTGGCTTATGCCAAGGAACGCCGGTCCCATCAGTGATCCAGACTTATTCTAAGGCAGTATCACCTGATCATGGAGATAGATGATCTCCAGGCTGATCAAGGTTAGGAGAGCAGACTCAGAGGACAACACGGAGGATCCACTCACGAAGGCCTATTCCCAGAGAGAGACTTTTATGGGATGGTTGAGTATGAGATACTACAACCACTGCTACAGATGGCCCTAGTGCAAGTGGGAGATTGTTAGTTATATGTATGCCCTAGAGGCCATTACTGTACATTGGATGTATATTGTAGTGGATGCTGGGACATATATAGGGAGGACTTTCTTGCTCGACATGATAGTATGCTATCTGGTTGATCTTTACCTTAACGTGTACACTGATTGTCTCTCTGTTACATGTTGGTAAAGCCCTTAGGATGTGTACTTGACTACCTGGACTATGATGCGGATCATACTAGTGGGGACATGGTAGTCCATAAGTACATCCTTCAAGGTCCCTAGTCGTGGGTGTATCGAGATGGGGCATCGATATACCAGAGTAGACTAGCGTATACCTTCTCGACCCATACAGATGGGCGATGGATGATCCCATATCCATTGGTGTTTGACATCGGAGATGATATACGGGTGCTCAGTAGAGACTGGGTACACTGGACGGACTCGCCGAGAACTCCCAGATGGTATTATACCTCACGTCAGATGGCAGTTCTCTGGTGACACTGGTACAGAGTAGTCTGTTGACCTGAGATCGTCATAGAGTCTTGTGTGGTTCCCACTGTGCTTTGATTTCCATCTTACCACGTCCAAGAGGGCGTGCAAAATGGTGGTTTTTGGGTACAGTCCCGAGTCACATGGAGGCAATGAGCGATAGGAGGGGATTCGTCTCTCCCGGTATAGGGGGTTGATGTTGCGCTGTGTTCGATTGGCTATAACAGGAAATCCCTGGCCAGGGTTGCTGAGATTTACTGGTAAGTCACTAGTAAAATAGGGGGTTGCCCCTACGGATAGTGTAATCCGTAGGGGCAAAAATAACTTGGACCTACGGATATATCCGTAGGGCTAAATGGTTGCCCCTACGGGCAAAGACGTCCAAGAATAAAAATATTAATTCTTAATTAGGTGTTTGCCCCTACGGAGCCGCAAACAAAGGACCTACGGATATATCCGTAGGGGCAATTAAATATCGATTTAATAAAATCCCAGATCTCGATCGCCTACGCTCATTTCCCTCTCTCTCTCGATCGGGCGCGAAAATAAGGTTAGGGTTTCGTCGCCACTGGAGTTCGATCGCCTACCCCAATGCGCCACGCCGTCGCCGCCAAGGTTGTTCTCCTCGTGGCCACCGCCGGTTTCGTCGCCACTGGAGTTCTCGTCGCCACCGCGGTTAAGGTCGTCGCCACCGCCGTTCAGATCGTCGCCCCTGCCCCAGCAGCCGTTCAGGTGAGTAAATCTCGAGGTAAGTTAAAGAATTTATTGGATTATTTTGGGCTTAAGGTTCATGGCGCGCGAGTTGGCCTGGGTTGGGCTGGGGTCGCGGTCGCAGTCGCGGTCGGGTTAGGGTTGGGGCAGGGGCTGGGCTGCGGGGTCGGGTTCGGGGTCGGGGTCGGGGAAGGGGAAGGGGAAGGGGAAGGGTTAGGGTCGGGGTCGGGGTCGGGGTCGGGGTAGGGTTAGGGTCGCAGTCGGGGTCGGGGTAGGGTTAGGGTCGGGGTCGGGGTCGGGGTCGGGGCCGGGTAGAAATTATCAAATTTTTTATTGGGGGTGCGGCTGGGGCTGCGGGCTGGGGCTAGGGCTGGGGAAGGGGAAGGTCAATTTATCAAATTTTTAACAAGATTTGTATTAGTTTGCAAGAACACTTAAGTTTATCACAAAATATTGTTTGGGTTTTCGATTTATATCTTGAGAATAATGGAGGAAAGATGCCATAGTAGGGAATTCCCTCCTATGGCGTCGAAAAAATACCCCCTCCATGGTTTTTTCCGACGATCGGCACCCAACATCTTCATTGTCATCATCTAAGATGTGGGTATACCAAATTTCAAGTGATTCTACAACTTTTTCACCGTTGATTTAGCAATGTAAAAAGTTCTATTGTCGGCAAACCGTTAATTTTGAACCCACTAAATCAACGGTGAAAAAGTTGTAAAATCACATGAAATTTGGTGTACCCACATCTTAGATGATGACGATGAAGATGGTGGGTGCCGATCGGCGGAAAAAATTAGGGAGAGGGTATTTTTTCGACGCCATAGGAGGGAATCCCCTCCTATGGCCTCTTCCCTCCATTAATCTCTTATATCTTTTAGCGGTATGTATCCGTTGTCCCAAATTTTGAATTATCTTATACTAGTATTTATGCATGTGCAGATCTTCTTTATCCTGACAAAAGATCCATATCCATTATCTTAACTTAAAATCCTTTAGAGGGTGCTAATCCTAAATAACAACAAAATGATGTTAAATATTTCATCCGATTTTCACAAGATCATACTTGAAAAAAATGCAACTACTTTCACAATTTCACAATCCTAACCAACTCCCAATTTATTATGGTATTCGATCATAACTTGAGAACAAATTCTCTTTTCTATTGCCATCCCATATCAAACCCTAGAATCGTGGGCCATTTCAAATTACACCAAATTGAGGCAAGAATTGGATGAAACCAACATAACCAACAATAAAGAGCTTTATTTGGTAATATATATTGATGAACAATGGTTGCTGTGTTAAATCCAACCCTCACATCACATGCATATCAATAAAGGAGAGGACTGACCAAAATGTTGAATTTTAACAATTGTGAAAGTTCTTCGGTCAGGATGTAACAGAAATAAGGAAAAAAAACCTAAAATATTTTTCACAAAAAAGAAAAAGCAAGCTTCTCTCCCATATCATTAACAAAGCTTATCACTTTTGATTCTCGAAATTATTTTACATTATATTTTCATTCAAAACGTTTTGCTAGTTTGCTCACCAGCTGTTTGATAAAATTCCTAAACTATTTTTACTTTCCTTGCTCACAATTGCTCTTGACTACGTACAAATCTTGAAAACCCATTAACGCTCTTGCAATAATATGCAAAATCACATGAGGATTCACATTCATCACCACCACCTAAGGCTAGGGTTTGGGCTGGGGCTGCAGCTAGGGTTGTGCGTCCTCAAGAGGGCGATCATAGGATCGGTGAAGTGAGGTGGCTGGATATGAGATACGATGGATTTCCATGTGTTCAATGGAATGCTGAGGGTCAGAGTCGGTTATTTATATATCTCCCAAAAAAGAATGAGTTTGTTATCAAAGGTGTATTGATTTCTACATCAAGGAATATCAGTTATATGTCATTCAGTGACTAAGTCTGTTTCTGGCCCAACCATATTTATGAATCCTTTCTTCTTTTTCCTTCTTACGTATATTTACTAGTTCAGACTGTATGCACCTCTGCAATCAACGCCGAGAACTTATACATTATAGGTTAATAGACATATGCTATGAAATCACGGTGCATATCGAATTCATGATATGTTATAGTCCCTCATTATTTTTACTGTGGTGAGAAAGCAGTCGCTGGTGGCCACAAGCCATAGAATTGGCAGTTGTCCTACCTAAAATAACAACTTTTATACTAAAAAATTATGTATGCCATTAGTTAGTAGTTTATGTTTTTTAGACGCAAAAGCCATTTGAGAAATACTTTTCCAACCCACTATTAATCCATATTCTCAATATAGTCATTGAATTTGCACGCGCACATAATAAGAAGGAGAAGACAATAATGTGGCAGAAGAAGAAGAAGAAGACAGTAATGTGGCAGAAGAAGAAAAAAATGACATTCCTCGTTCTCTGTTTCAGCATCAATCTTCTGATATGAACTAATGATGGCTTTCACATAGGCTTTTCCCTTTAGAGACTTCTTAGTGTCAAATGGAAAGCATAAATCAGATTTTTGCAGGTCGGGTTCTTCTATGACTTTCAAGAGTCTCAACTGATTCTGTTAATTATACTCTAGTTGGGTGGTACTTTTACCACTTCTCACTGCAGGTGCGCTCTCTAATATCCATTTTGAATGTAATATTATCGATATTCAAAATGGATATTAGAGAGCGCACCTGCAGTGAGAAGTGAGAAGTGGTAAAAGTATCACCCAACTAGGGTGTAATTTACAGAATCAGTTGAGACTCTTAAAAGTCATAGAAGAACCCGACCTGCACAAATCTGATGTATGCTTTCCATTTGACACTAAGAAGTCTCTAAAGGGAAAAGCCTATGTGAAAGCCATCATTAGTTCATATCAGAGGATTGATGCTGAAACAGAGAACGAGAAATGTCATTTTTTTCTTCTTCCGCCATATTACTGTCTTCTCTTTCTGCCACATTACTGTCTTCTCCTTCTTATTATGTTCGCGTGCAAATTCAATGACTATATTGAGAATATGGATTAATAGTGGGTAGGAAAAGTATTTCTCAAATGGCTTTGGCGTCTTAAAACCATAAACTACTAAGTAATGACATACATAATTTTTTTAGTATAAAGGTTGTTATTTTAAGTTTTTCCTTATAGAGATATGATCTAACTGCATCTATCAACTATAAGTGTGCAGAAAATTATGATAAGAAATCATAAGAAAGGGTCGTAGCCATGCATAACCTTGAATCTACATACCAAATCATGCAAAAGCATGCACTTATTGTCATCTTGCCTTGGAATATAAAATATCTTGGAAGACTATAAGCGAGCATTTAAATCTTGTTAGCTTTTGACTTCAACATATATTTTTCTCAAGTACCATGAAATATACTTGCTCCGTATAAACCGTTTTCAGGAAGATGGATTAATAATGACAAATTATCCATTGTGACTCACTAGGTTAGAATTTTCTCTTCTATTAACCATCTTTCTAATCAGCTTGGTAAATTTATTCGGAACCGGCTGCGAATCATTAAAAGACATGCATAAGAAAGAAAACTAAAATACAGATATATAGTATACCGATACATCGAAACTTCATAGTTGCGATGGCAATCCAGAAATATTTATTTCTACACACGTGGTGCGCGTGTGAATGCGTCAGGCATCATGGACAAATATTTCAGAACATGAAAAGTATTATTCGTATAAAGTAATTAAAAATTTTAAACACCTTGGGTAGATATTTTCTTAGTTGATGCAATCATATCATGATGACTAAATTTAAGCTATTATACATATGCTTATGTATTTTTCTAATCTAATATATCACACACACAGAGAGAGAGAGAGGGGGGGAGAATACCAGGTAGATAGAGAAATCAGTTAGCAGGATCCTGAAGAAATGGAGTCCACAGCATTGCTCATCATCATCATCCGTGATCCCTTTGAAAAATTATTATCAAAGGGATCATGGATGATGATGATGAGCAATGCTATGGACTCCATTTCTTCAGGATCCTGCTACCTGATTTTTTTACCTACCAGGTGTTCTCTCTCTCTCTTTCTGTGTGTGTGTGATATTTTAGGTTAGAAAAATACATATGCATATATATAATAGCTTAAATTTAGTCCTCATGATATGATTGCATCACCTAAGAAAATATCTCTACCCAAGCTTTTTAAAAGTTTTAATTACTTTATACGAATAATACTTTCCATGTTATGAAATATTTGTCCATGTTGCCTGACGCATTCGCACGCGTACCACGTGTGTAGAAATAAATATCTCTGGATTGCCATCGCAACTATGAAGTTTCGATGTATCGGTATGCTATATATCTGTATTTTAGCTTTCGTTCTTATGCTACTCTTTTAATGATTCACAGCCGGTTCCGAATAAATTTACCAAGCTGATTAGAAAGATGGTTAATAGAAGAGAAAATTCTAACCTAGTGAGTCACAATGGATAATTTGTCATTATTAATCCATCTTCCTGAAAACGGTTTATACGGAGCAAGTATATTTCATGGTACTTGAGAAAAATATATGTTGAAGTCAAAAGCTAACAAGATTTAAATGCTCGCTTACAGTCTTCCAAGATATTTTATATTCCAAGGCAAGGTGACAATAAGTGCATGCTTTTGCATGATTTGGTATGTAGATTCAAGGTTATGCATGGCTACGACCCTTTCTTATGATTTCTTATCATAATTTTCTGCACACTTATAGTTGATAGATGCAGTTAGATCATATCTCTATAAGGGAAAACTTAAAATAACAACCTTTATACTAAAAAAATTATGTATGTCATTACTTAGTAGTTTATGGTTTTAAGACGCAAAAGCCATTTGAGAAATACTTTTCCTACCCACTATTAATCCATATTCTCAATATAGTCATTGAATTTGCACGCGAACATAATAAGAAGGAGAAGACAGTAATGTGGCAGAAGGAGAAGACAGTAATGTGGCGGAAGAAGAAAAAAATGACATTTCTCGTTCTCTGTTTCAGCATCAATCCTCTGATATGAACTAATGATGGCTTTTCCCTTTAGAGACTTCTTAGTGTCCAATGGAAAGCATACATCAGATTTGTGCAGGTCGGGTTCTTCTATGACTTTTAAGAGTCTCAACTGATTCTGTAAATTACACCCTAGTTGGGTGGTACTTTTGCCACTTCTCACTGCAGGTGCGCCCTCTAATATCCATTTTGAATGTAATATTATAGATATCCATGCCTGTTTATGTCAAAATTACTTATATTGTCAATGTTTGATTGTCTAGTTGTTGGTGATGCGTCCATATCAGGGACAGAGGCCACTCCCGTTCCTCCAGGTATGTTTATATATTATATAGGGCATGTATATTGATTTAGAATGCTATATCATAAATATACACACATTTCTTTTGCTCTTAGTCGTCCAACTCATTATCATGGGCTGCTTGATGAGATTAGATTTGCGCCTGATGATCTACAAGAGCTCCTTCACTCCCTGTCATATGTGTAAGCAGCGCTATATGCGAGTTTACCTTGTTAGTATGTATGTACTGAAATTAATTAATATTATTCAAATTTTGATACATGCAGATACCAGAGGAGCACATCTTCTATCTCTGTAGGTAAGGCTTTGAATTTGTTGATTTTGGTGTTTCTTGTCAATTTTATAGACCCGTATGTGCTAAATATAATGTTCTGACAGTTGCTAGGGGAAGGCAACATTCGAGGCTGCTGACCCCAGTCCTGGACGCCGCACACGGACGGCACCACGTAGGTTCCCAGAGGCCGAGGACTAGGCTCTAGCAGGGCCCATATGAGGTTGGACTCCACCCCGGTGGTTACTTCCTCCATCTCCAGTGAGCGACGTATCCATCATGAACTGGATAGCTCGAGGGCCAGCGTTCAGGAGTTGAAGGAGATGCTGGTATGTATACTACTTTATAGTAAAATATCATTTCATATTATATACATATCAACATATCCATAATTAGTACGTAGCTTGAGCTTATTTGGTTTTAGACTTAAGTTTGATTAATCATACATACATATGTAATTGAAATAAACAACGCTTTTCCAAACTAGATATCCAAACAGGGTTTCGAAATAACTTAATAATGATACGAATTCGAATAATAAACAGTTCTTACACGCTCATGTAGCACACGTTATATCCAGACGCGACAAGGTAGATCGGCCGAGCCTCCACACGCAACTCCTTCGGCTGCGGCTCCGCAAGCCACTACATCGGCTGCGGTTCCGCAGACAGCTCATGTAGCTCCACCGCCCACTCAGACTCCCGCAGCCGCGGCTCCGCAAGCGACTACCTCGACGGCGGCTGCGCAGACCACATGCCGCTCAGACTCTCGCTACCGACAAATTGCATAGTTTATTGACCGAGGAGCAGGCGCGCGTTATTCTATCGTTATTCAGAGGTGGAGCTGGACCGAGCTAGGGTAGATTTTTGGTTCTTTTTTTTTGAAACATGTATTTATTTATATCATACACATTGTACTACATTTTGAAACGATATTGATATTGGTTTGTATTTATGTCATATTCAGTTTTTGGGTTTCTTTTGTATATTATATATATGCGTGAGATGTGATTATGAATACTGCAATATATGATTTGATTGATGTATATATTATTGTGCACAGGGCGGGAAAAATCAAACAGCCCATTTTTAAAAAAAAAATTCAGATAATATGTACCTACGGATTAATCCGTAGGCCAACATGTTACCCCTACGGATATAGCCGTAGGGGCAAAATATCAGCAGTAACTGATATTTCCCCCAGATCTCAGTACCGGGGGGTTGGGAAAGCCCCTACGGATATATCCGTAGGAGCCACTGACTATCCCCTACGGCTTTAGCCGTAGGGGCTACATATCAGGAATCCTGAATTTATGCCCCTACGGAATCGTACCTACGCATATATCCGTAGGGGATAGTACATGCCCCGACGGGTATATCCGTAGGGCAAAGTAATTTATTAAAATAAACCGTAAATAATATAAAATCTTATACCCTACGGCTTAAGCCGTAGGGGCAACTGGACCTACACAGATATCCGTAGGGGCAAGAATTTGCCCGTAGGGGCAAGTTCAGGGCCTCAACTTGCACCTGCGGCCTTTGCACCTACAGGGTATTTTTTCGCCCCTACGTATATATCCGTAGGGGCAGTGGGTTGCCCCGACGGATAAATCCGTAGGGGCAACCCCTATTTGTAGTAGTGAGTGTTACCAGTAGTTTCTCGAATTGTTATAGACCTCATATCGACACGACTTATCGAGCTATTGGGGTCTGACGTTTACCACCCCTAGGCGAGATATGCGACATATCAGACGATCAGACCGGACTGTACGGTAGTGTTACTGGTTGGATTCACTGGAGTGTGAGCGGGCTTGCTCGTCGATCTTCAGATCGCTCAATACCCGGGTGGCCGTTACGTTTAGCAGACCGCTTGCGGCTTGTGGGTGTTTGATATGATCATCATCTGCTACCGGCGTATTGACGAGTCTTTAAAGTCCTACACAGAGGTTTCCTGGCTCAAGCGAAATGAAATAGGAGCGCATATGAGATATGTGTGGGACCGAGAATGATACCAGTATGTGATACTGCATTCGATTCTCGCGATTTGTGACATTGATCGGTTATACACGATATAGCCGGGTTATCGGATCAAGTGTTGATTCGATAAGTTGTTACTGTTGATATTAGTCGGTTATATGCGATATGACCGGATCGTTAAATCGAGTGTTGATTTGATGATTTAATGTATAATTATATATTTGATATATTACTTTGCATTAACTAGTATTGGTTTACTTTAAATGGATTTTCTCACTTGGTTTGTGCACATTATATATGTGATATATTTTTGTGCACTTGTATGTATCATGTTTGATGATGCATGCTAACTTGTGTTTTGTGTAAAGTTTAAACCATGGTCATGTAATGGTTAGGGTTTTCATTTTCATATCTATTTATTTATTTATTTATTTCATTTTGGCAAAAGAAAAGAAATGGTGGCTTGCTTTGTTGTTTTGTGAAGCTTCATGAAGGTTTGACCTAGTCCACCATTCTTATCTCTTGCTTAACCCTAACCATCATTACTAACCATGGTCTATTCTCTACACTTAACTAAGGTTAAGAATATGATAAGAATGATTTTCTTTTTCAATTATTCCAACAAGACTTATCATCTTCTTCTTCATCTTCTTCTTCTTCTTCAAGAAGAAAGCTTCACTTCATCAATGGTGGATTGATGAATAGAGTGAGAAATCCAATTCTAAAGTCTACCCACTTTCTATTTCTTCATCCTCTACCTCTTGCCAAGTAGTAGAGTGTGTTTCCTTCACAAGTTTTCATGGATTAGTGAAGGTGGAGCTTGATCTAGCGATGCCTCGACGTAGATCATCTTCGGCATGGACATCGACGACCTAGCTCGCCTATTCTCCGATGAAGCCGACACAAGAGCCCGGATTTCGTTTTGGACAGCGTGGACACTTCATCATGGAGCAATGGAGGTGGAGAACCGGATCTACAAAGGTTGTATTTCCGTTCTTGTAGTTAACTGTTAACTAGTTTTTAGTTTCGCCTAGAAATCTAGCCAACGATCCGTATTAGGTTTTCTCGGCACCTCTAATTTTTGAAATTGGCATGGTTGATGCCTTGTGAGACCTCTAGTGTGTGCCTAGGAACCCTACAGACAGTAGGTTAGGATCATATCTATAGCCCACAAGTATGTCAGCGGTACTAGCTGCATGTAACGGCTACCCAGGTGTTGATCGAAAGAAGGTCAATGAGCAAGCTCGTCTGAACCCTGCAAACTCTCTCAGTGACGTCACCGTACAGTCCGGTCTCTTCGTCTAAGAGTATCACATATCGATTCTAGGGTTTGAAATCTGTCATACCCCAATAACTCGATAAGTCGTGCGACAAAAGACTTATAACCATCCGGAGATACAACTGATAACACTTATCAGTTTATCTCCACCGCGGTGGCCACCAACTTGTGATTGTAGTCATGTCCTGCACAACGCGACATCAACTTCCTATACAGGGAGAAACGAATCCCCCGACCGCTCACTGCCTCCACTTGCTTCAGGACTATACCCAACAAAAACCTGTTTGCATGACTTTTTTGAGCCATGGTAGGATAGAAGTCTAAGTATAGTAGGAACACACATGAGACACTATGGCGATCTCAAGTCCTAAGGACCACCCTGTACTTATATCACCAGAAAACTGCTACATGATATTGGTATATTACCAACTAAGAGTTCTTGGTGAGTCCATCTGTAACACCCTAGTTCATTTATACAAGTTCTACTTCATGTATTTCTTTATTTATGGTACTTTCCTGTTTTACTGTGTTTTGGGTGCGAATAGTATTTTGACATCTGTATTTGCATTCGACCCGACCCACTTGCTTGAAACCTGTCTTGCTTCATGTTTATGATCTATCCTGACTTGTTACGTAGACTCGTGCACTTTCATTCTAATTTTTACATCCTGCATACTGACATTTTATCTGGCATTTGCATTTTACATTATAACATTTTTAAGTCACATAAAATATTTTAAAAATACATTGCATGGCCTGCATGATACCCCTAACCCTATGGTAACATCTGCGCATCTTGTTCTCGTCCCGTTCAGTGAAACAGACTTGTTTGGATGACTACGCGCACGTACGTGCATCCGTTCTTGGGGGTATGCATTTTCGTTACCCGGATATCCAATTTTAATTTTGGTCGACATGAATATTTTTCATATTTTAAAACTGGATTTTTAGACCCGACCCGGTCTTGTTTTGGACTAAGTTTGTATTTGCCAAAATATAAAATTTTATTATTATAATATTTTTATTAAAAATTATAACGGTTTAAATTTTATAACCTAACATATATTTTTTTAAATTTAAAATCTTAATTTTCTTAACAACCCCCCCTCTCTCTTTCTTCTTTCTCTCTCTTCCTTTTCTCTCTCTCGCTGTCTCTCTCTCTCCTTTCTCTCTCCTCTCGCACCTCTCCCTCTTCTCTCGCGTTTACTGTTGATTCCTCGAGTGTGGTCACCGCTTCCCTCCGCTACCGTCACCTCCCTTCTAATCTCTCCTCTTCTTTTCTTTCCTTCTCCTTCTTTAAATAGCCGAGCCCACGAGAACCCATTGCATCGACGAAAACCTAGCTCCCCGTGCCTCCTCTGCCCTCGACCTCCTCCTTTCCCTAAGCCGACCCTAACACTCAAACCCTAACTCCTCAAAGCCAAACCCTAGCCTCGCCGGAGCTCCGTTGATCTCGTCGTCGCCCTCACCTCTCTCCTGACCCCTGTGCACCGTAAACCCGGTGAGCAATCCCCTCTCCTTACTTCTTCTCTTCTTCCTCTTCTTCTTTTCCTTTCTTTTCTTTTTCTTGTTCTTGAATTCTGTATTTTTCCAGCGTCGTCGGAGTCGCATCGCCGTTGCTGTTCCAGACGACCCAGTAGACGTGCCTTACCTGCGTGATCACCCTCTTGCATTGCTTGGACCCGTCCCGCGTGTCGTGCGTGCGTTGCGACGTTTTACCGACGTCGGACGTGTCGTGCGTATCCGTATCGCGATCCATCGAGACAAGTTAATCTTGCTACATGCTATACTACAATATACTGCACCCATTTGAATAATAGTATTACATATTGTTTAGTTATGAGTCCATTTTACAGTTTTACTATTTTCGGATACCCGTTTGCATCCATATCATTTAATATATATATATATATAACTGCATCTATAGATCATATTAATTCATGTTATTATTGTAGTGACACCCCATGCTTAATAATGTGCATCCCATTTAGTCTTGGAACTGTAAGTATAACCCTAATCGATAATTGTGCATCCATACCATTAATCTTATATCTATTCACATACCAGATCACATTGTTACATATTATTGTTACAGTGACACCCCATGCTAGATAATGTACATCCTACATAGTAATGGAGCTATAGTTGCAACCCATAATAGTTAATTATGCATTCATGTTTTATTGTGCACCCATACCATTAATTCTTTATATCAATTTGCATGCCACGTCACATTGTTTCATATTATTGTTATATTAGTACCCCCATGCTTGATAATGTGCATCCTACATAGTCATGATGTAACCCTTAACAAAATATTTGTGCATCCATGCTTTTACCGTGCTTCCGTACTTACTACAGTTTTATTATAAGCATCCGCTTGACACATGTGCACTACCTGACATGACCTGATATACCACTGCTTGACTTAATACCTGATCTTGTTACTAATGCCGACAATCTTGACCTGTTGTCCCTACGGACATATCCTGTTGTCTATTTAGACAAACCTGTACCTGCTTGATCCTGTGTTGGCATTAGCTCCAGATTTATCAATACCTGACTTGAACACATAACCTTGGGGGTATGGGGAAATCAAAAGTGTAAACTAAAGTGTAACTTAAAAGGGTTACTTGATCCGTGGTCCCGGAGAGTAACGGTACAGAGCCATTCGTGACTCTTACATCTTGTTCCATGGTCCGGGGGGTAACAGGACAGAACCACTCTTGGTTCACATATTCTTGATCCGTGGTCCCGGGGGGTAACGGGACATATCCTTTGAGTTATATGGAGGATTACATTAATTGATTTCAAACAACTTTAAAATAGATAACCCAGTAGCACAGTTTAGATTGATCACTGCACGTCACATATATTGATACACTTCACTGTTCTATATCCGTGTTTACTTATTACATTCATGTTACTGTTTATGATTCATACCTGCATATCTCGTATATCTTGTTCATTTATTATTGGTTGATATCATGACACACCGACGTCTGGGTTTTGTATGGCCCGGATCCTCTATCTCTGTCGCAGGCAGTTCAGGAGTATTTTGACCAACAAGCTAAGCAGTGAAGATCATGTTAGTAGCTAGTTAGTTTAGTTTTATTTCGTATTTTCATTCCTGATGTGAGCCCGTATTATGGGACGTACTTTCCAGATTGTCATTGTTACTTGAATTTATTGCTTCCGCATATTATTTCTTGACTCGTTTATTCTGGCTCATGGATATGTACTAGATAGTTTCTTTTATTTTCCTGTTCTTGATATCTATAGACAGCCGTAATGCGATTGTGGAGGGATGTTCCCTAGCCACAGGTTGCATGGTTGGCTCTATCACGTACCGATCTTAGCGCACTCTGGAAAGCGGGGCGTGACAGGGTTTGTTTGATATCAGAGCCATAGGATTTAGGTTAATCGGGTTTGATTCTTTTGTAGTTGGGTATTGGACCCAATACACGAATCAGAATACTCATAACTAGGAGCATGTCCTGCCTTATTGCTATCTTGCCATCCTTGAATCCATAACTATCTTGCTTCTTGTATCCTGTTTGCTGAATCTTGTTTATCTTGCTAATCCTCTTCGGTGTTTTGGCTTCAGAATCATGACGGACAGAAATCTGCGAGCATACCAGAGGCGTGTTGATGACGCCGCTTTGCTTGGAGTAATTCGTGGGATGCTGGAGAACCAGAAGCGGCAGACCGAGCTGAACCAGCGGCAAGCCGAAGCTTTTCAGGAAGGTTTGCGGACCGTCCAGCAGTCCGTAAACAATGTTGTGTCCAAACCAGTGGAGCGTGTAGGTATCGTGGCGGATTTCAGGAGACTTGGTCCGTCCATTTTCATTGGTCTGGAAGAGCCGTTGCCAGCAGAGCAGTGGCTGGTTGATACGGAGAATTTACTCGTTGCGGCACAGATTCTAGAGGACAAGAGAGAGGATGTTGTACGCATCCAATTGGTAGACTATGCCCGTGAATGGTGGCTTGTGGAAGAGACCCGCTTGCCCAAGCCGAACAGTTGGGCAGTTTTTTCGAAGAGTTTCTTGGAGAAGTTCTTCCCGCAGACTGCACGGGAGGAAATGGAAGAAAAGTTTATCAGTTTGAAGCAGAACGACGTACCCGTGGATGTACATGCGGCTGAGTGGACACGGCTTAGTAGATCGCTTGACCTTTGGTTGCCAACGATGCTGATAGGGCAAGGAGGTTCATGCGCAGTTTGGACATGGAAATCCAGAGGCACATTATCTCTCTGGGATTGACCACTTTTTCGCAAGTGCTTAAAGCGGCCTGAGAGCAGCAGAGCTTATCGGTGAAGACTGGGGGTACGCAGCAGCAGGCAGTTGCAGTGCGGAAGCCGGCGTTTGCGCCGAACCGAGCGCTTATACGCAGAGGTATTCCGGACGTGGAATAGTACCGATGAAGAAGCCCGTCGTACCCGAGCAGAAAGGAAGAATGATGTGTGACTTTTGCCATCTACCCGAACATCAGCAGAAGGATTGTCGGAGGAAACTTGGACTTTGTTTGGTTTGCGGATAAGCTGATCATACTATTAGTGTTTGCCCGTCGAAGCTTCGTTTGAAAGATGATGTTCAGAAGCCACCGCAGAAGTAGTTTCAGGGGCAGAAGCAGTTGACTCAGGGACCTTATCAAGCTCGAGCCTTTACCCTGACGGCTGAAGAGGCCAAGGCTTCAGAGGAAGTTGTTTCAGGTATCCTACTTGTTCATGATTTTTCCGCATTAGCATTATTCGATTCTGGTGCATCCCATTGTTTTATGTCGTCCAAGTTTATTGTTGCACACTCGATTTCTTGCACGACCCTATCTAGTTGTTGGGACATACACACTGGGAATGGGAAGATCATATCTAGTAGCGAATGCAAGGATTGTTCTGTCGTTATTTGCGGACGGGAGTTATTTGCAGATTTCTTGGTGATCGATACTGGCAGCTATGATGTTGTGTTGGGAATGGATTTTCTTGGCACTTTCCACGCTCACATAGATTGTAGAGCAAAGAAAGTGATTTTCCAGATTCCCGAACATCCGGAGTTTGTTTTCACTGGAGGAAGCAGTTCTGTCGGGCCAGTCGAGTTTAGGGCTAGGCCGACAAGCAATGTTCTTTCGTCAATGGAAGTTGATAAGGAGGAAGTGCCAACTGTAGTTCGAGAGTTTATGGACGTGTTCGAGGACATCTCGGGTTTACCGCCGAAACAAGATGTGGAGTTCGCGATCGATCTTGTTCCTGGTGCAGCGCCAATCTCAAAGGCGTACTATCCAATGGCACCAGTGGAGTTGGAAGAAGTCAAGAAGCAGGTTACTGAATTACTTGAGAAGGGTTGGATTCGCAGCAGTAATTCACCTTGGGGAGCTCCAGTTCTTCTAGTAAAGAAGAAAGATGGTACAAGGCGGATGTGCATCGATTATCGAGAATTAAACCGGGTGACTATTAAGAACAAGTACCCGACCCTCGCATTGGCGAATTGTTCGAGCAGCTTAGTGGCGCGAGGGTATTCTCGAAGCTGGATTTGCGATCCGGATATCATCAGGTCCGAGTTAAATCAGAAGATATTTGCAAGACTGCGTTCCGAACTCGGTATGGACATTACGAGTATTTAGTGATGCCATTCGGAGTCACGAATGCACCGGCGATATTTATGGACTTGAAGAACCGAATCTTTTCACCGTTCTTGGACCAGTTTATTGTGGTGTTTATTGATGATATTCTGGTGTATTTGAGGAGCATTGAAGAGCATGCTGAACACTTGAAGATCGTACTACAGACATTGAGGCAAGAAAGATTGTATGCAAAGATGAGAAAGTGCGAGTTTTGGCTTGAAGAAGTGAAGTTTTTGGGGCATGTCGTATCTGGAGATGGAATCGCCGTTGATCCCGAGAAGATTGCAGCAGTTCGAGATTGGCCGATTCCGAAGAACGTAGTAGAGATCAGAAGTTTTCTTGGACTCGGATATTACAGAAGGTTCGTGGAGAATTTTGCCCGTTTGGCTGAGTCTTTGACCAAGCTTACGCGCAAGGAAGTACCGTTTGTATGGACGGATAAGTGTGCGTCAGTTTTTGAGGCGTTGAAGCAAAGGTTGATAACCGCTCCTATTTTGACTGTACCAGACGGTTCCGGAGGATTGGTAATTCACAGCGACGCATCTGGAAAAGGTTTGGGATGTGTTTTGATGCAGCATGGGAAAGTTATAGCTTACGCATCGAGACAGTTGAAGACCCATGAGAAGAATTACCCAACTCATGTTTTGGAGCTTGCAGCAATGATTTTCGCTTTGAAGATTTGGAGACACTACTTATTGGGAGACAGGGTCGAAGTATTCACCGATCACAAAATCCTAAAGTACGTGTTCACACAGAAAGAGCTTAACATGAGGCAGCGTAGATGGTTGGAGCTGATGGCTGACTACGATCTTAATCTTAAGTACCATCCGGGGAAGGTTAATGTTGTGCCGGATGCGCTTAGTCGGTTGCCAGCGATTCGGATGTTGACTGCACAGAAGGAGCTTATCGAAGACTTTCGGAGATTCGAGTTGGAGATCGTGCTACCGCATATTTCGGGACAGTTGATGCAGCTGCAAGTACAATCGTCGTTGATCGATAATATTAAAGTAGCGCAGTCGCAGGACCCAAGATTGCAAAGGTTTCGAGAACAGGTTGAAGCTGTACTTCGAGCGGACTTGTTGATTCATGAAGATGGTTCGTTGCGTTATGGTAGCCGTTTGTGTGTTCCAAAAGGAGATATTCGCGAAGAAGTTATGAAGGAGGCACACAGTTCTGCGTATTCCGTACATCCAGGAAACACGAAGATGTACCGCGATCTAAGACAGCATTTCTGGTGGGAAGGCATGAAAAGGGAGATTGCCCGTTTTGTAGCGAAGTGTTTGGTGTGTCAGCAAGTTAAAGGCTGAACATCAAAGGGTTGCTGGTTTATTGCAACCACTTCCGATTCCTCAATGAAAGTGGGAACATATAACCATGGATTTTGTGACAGCTTTACCGCGGAGTCCAAAGGGCAACAATGCAGTTTGGGTGATTGTTGATCGATTGACTAAGGCAGCTCATTTCATACCATTTCGAGTTGGTCAGTCAACGGAAGCGTTGGAGGAACGGTACATGCAGGAGATTGTAAGATTGCATGGAGTACCGGTGAGCATCGTGTCCGACCGTGATTCCCGATTCTTATCGCACTTCTGGAGGAGTTTACAGGAAAGTTTGGGGACTCGATTGAAGTTTAGCACAGTTATCATCCTCAGACAGATGGCCAGTCGGAGAGAACGATCCAAACTCTTGAAGACATGTTGAGAGCTTGCATGTTAGACTTCAAGGGTTCATGGGAGGACCATCTACACTTGGTGGAGTTTTCGTACAACAACAGTTTTCAGGTGACTATTCAAATGGTTCCATTCAAAGCATTGTATGGTCGCAAGTGTCATTCACCTGTTTGTTGGGACGATATTGGAGAACGAAGATTGTTGGGACCGGATTTGATCGTGCAAACCGTGGAGAAGGTTAACACTATCCGGAATTATATGAAGGCAGCACAAAATCGGCAGAAGAGTTGGGCTGATATATCGAGAAAATCTCTAGAGTTCGCTGTTGGTGATCTTGTATTCTTGAAGATATCACCGACTAGAGGAGTGATTCATTTTGGGAGTCGAGACAAGCTTAGTCCTCGATTCGTGGGGCCTTTCGAGATTATGGAGCGTGTTAGTGAAGTGGCTTATCGATTGGCTTTACCACAATATTTGGCGAATGTTCATGACGTGTTTCATGTATCTCAACTCCGTAAGTATGTTCGAGATGAAACACACGTGATGGATCATTCGGATCTGACTGTAAGAGAGAATTTGACCTTTGAGGAACAACCGATGTCGATTGTTGATCGAAGAGAAAAAGTCCTTAAGAACAAGGTTATCCCTCTCTCGTACTTGTTTCTTGGGAAAATCGCTCGCACGGAGAATCGACTTGGGAACGAGAAGACGAGATTCGACAGAAGTTTCCACACCTATTCTTGTAGATTCTTGATTGTTTATCTTTTCTTGTTTTGGGAATTTCGAGGACGAAATTCTTTTTGTAGTTGGGTATAATGTAACACCCTAGTTCATTTATACCAGTTCTATTTCATGTATTTCTTTATTTATGGTACTTTCCTGTTTTACTGTGTTTTGGGTGCAAATAGTATTTTGACATCTCTATTTCCATTCGACCCGACCCGCTTGCTTGAAACCTGTCTTGATTCATGTTTATGATCTATCCTTACTTGTTACGTAGACTCGTGCACTTTCATTCTAATTTTTTACATCCTGCATACTGGCATTTTATCAGGCATTTGCATTTTACATTAAAACATTTTAAAGTCACATAAAATATTTTAAAAATACATTGCATGGCCTGCATGATACACTAACCCTGTGGTAACATCCGAACATCTTGTTCTCGTCACGTTCAGTGAAACGGACTTGTTTGGATGACTACGCGCACGTGCGTGCATCCGTTCTTGGGGGTATGCATTTTCGTTACCCGGATATCCAATTTTAATTTTGGTCGACATGTATATTTTTCATATTTTAAAACTGGATTTTTAGACCCGACCCGAGCGTGTTTTGGACTAAGTTTGTATTTGCCAAAATATAAAATTTTACTAATATAATATTTTTATTAAAAATTATAACGGTTTAAATTTTATAACCTAACATATATTTTTTTAAATTTAAAATCTTAATTTTCTTAACAACCACTCTCTCTCTTTCTTCTTTCTCTCTCATCCTGTCACGCCCCGCTTCCCAAAATACGGAAAACGAGGGATGACTAGGCCAGCCATGCTCCTACGGTCAAGGAATAATCCCGCCGTAGTCACACTTCGGCTTCTAGTATTACATGGTAATCAGTAAACAAAGTACATAATTAAGGAAATACATCACTAAATTATTACATCAACTTTTATGTTCACAATTTACAAATAAACAAGAAAAGAACTACTAACCAAGTTCGAATACAAGATCTCTTTAGGGAAAGCAGAAAAGATGAAAAAGGACTCCAGACTAAATCTCCGCTAGCTCGAAGGGTAAGTCCGACTCCTGCGCTGGTTCTTCCTCGAGGTCTGAGCATGCATACTCAGGTCGTCAGAGCGACGCAATAGCAAAATAATAATAGTGACATGAAACAGGCAAATAAGGTAATAACAGTGGGAGTAAAATGCAGATAATCACTGTCACTAAATGATGCAAAGTATGATCTGTGTCCCTATCAGTCTCTAAGTCATGTTTGAAATCGAGTTATGGAAAGGAGGATCATGTTTAACGAGGGTCTCGTACATACCCGAGACTACGGCCCACACGCCCGGGACATAACCCTGTCAGCCGGATCGCTAGATCCTACCTAATATATATAAGAGTCGATGTTCGAATGATCATCCTCTAAATCACCGTCCTCGCTAAATACGATTCTCTTTCCACTTCGATTTCCCCCTTTTCCCCAGGTTTACACTATTGACGAGTATGGTTTAGTCGTGTACAAGTATGCACCAATAATACGGTTTTGTCACTGTTCACTGTATTAATCACTGTCACGAATCATTCACTTTTTCATTGGCGTACTTGACACTCCTAAACCAATACCGTTCACGCACGATAATGCATTGTACACTGAATAATAACGCGCACTATCACTATGGGTGTGGCAATCGGGTAATATATGTGCCTTTATGCGGTTAACGAGTCATGTGTAATATGAACTATTATGCACCTCATGAGCTTATAAAAATTGCAGTAAATCATATGTTCAGAATTCAGTGAAACGATACAAATACGGTAACAAGTATACTCTGTCGGCAGTTCAGCAAAATTTGTTTCAGTGCACTCGGATTTCGGGTTTGCAAGTTACAGCCGTTTCATTTTAAGTGTTCGCTGCAGGAAATTCAGTTTCTGAACTGAACATCCGTTTCGTAGCACAATTTTCACCCAGTTGGGATCAGAATTTAGCGACGCTACAGTTGAATGAAATTTAGGATTTTCAATAGGGTTTCCAACGCACCAGACGGATTCTCAATCGCGTCTCTACGTCAGAAGTTGTGTACTGTTCAATCATAGGGTGTCAGTTATGTCCCTGTTTGGGACTGCCATACGTCCTGTCCGTTTAAATTACAGTTTAAATAGTAAACGACGGTAAAACGGGGTGAAACCACTTTCATCATTTAGCTAACAGTTTCATCTTCAATAAAGTATAGGGTTCCGCAACATACAAGTTCTGGCCGCAAAGGGGTAAGCATTACAAGATAGAAATCAACAGCCGGAGCTGCTTTGGACTGCAGTCCAGAGCCGCTCTCCGAACTAGTTCTCGTCATATTTTCAGTACAGAAACAATTAAAAACCTTTATAGGGTTCTAGGTCGTCGAGTCGGCTTCGATTTGAGCCCTCGAACGCATCATTTCAATGTGTACACAATTAATTATGATTTTAACAAGTTTCAGACGCGGGAAATATTCAGTTTTAACGGGTGTAATTGGGGGTGATCGTTCAAGCCAGTAACGATTATATTTTTCAGTAAAATTTCACCACAATGTTCATTGCCACACGGGCCAGCATATATAATCAAGTTCCGTCAGTTTAATGGAAGGTTTTCATTCGGGTCTTGCATCAAACACTTATGTCTTATAAGTTTCACGAATTATAAACACGGAATTAATGGTATTTTGGATTGTAACGGAAATAATCTAGCATGTAGCAAGTAGGGTACTTTCCTGGAGATGCGTTAGCGACGCACGGCAGCGGCGACGCACGGCAGCGGAAACGGCACGAACGCGCGACGAACGGCACGGTTTGGGTTCACGGCCTTGGCTCGGGTTCGGGTTCGTCGTCGGTGTTGCCCGGGGGATGGCTCGTGGTCATTGGAGGCGGAGTGTGGTTCAGTGGATCTCCTGTGAGTGTGCTGGGGTCGGCGATGGTCGCTCCGGCGATGGTTGCTCCGGCGATGGTGCAGTAGGGTTCGAGGCTCGTGGCGAAGAGTTTGGTGTGGGTTTTGGAGTGAGGGAGTGAGGTAGTGGGGGCTCGGGTTTTGGAGGTGATGGTGATGCAGAGGATGTAGAGGCGTCGACGATGTGGCCGGCGGCGCGATGGGAGCTCGTCGGCGTGAGGGTGCAGGGGAGGCTTCGAGCTCGGCGGTGGGGTTCGGTGTGCAGGCGAGGGGGTGAGGCGGTGTAGGGGGCTTGAGTTCTGGAGAGGGAAGCGAGGGAGTCGACGAGGTGACAATCGTCATCGGCGGCGGCGGCGTCCCGGGGTTCAGTGGGTTGAAGCTGGGAGTTGTTGTTTTTTTGGAGAGAGAAGAGGAGTGAGAACGGGAGCGAGCGAGAGTGTGAGGGGAAGAGAGTTAGAGAGACGAGGTGGTGCTTGAGGAGGGTGCGCGGTCGTGGTCGGAGTCGTGGGGCACGCAGTCGGGGACGCTGGCGAAGACGCGGGGACGTGGGCGATGTGGGTTGCGCAGGGAAAAAAAATGAGCGGGAAACGAATTAGAACGAGTGGGGAAAGAGAAGAGTCGGGTCGGGTTGGCACGAGCGCTGGTAAGGGTGTTGGGCCGGAGGTGCATGGGCTTTAGGGTTTTAATTTAATTTAAATTTTTCTTTTGGGCTGGGGAGTGCTGGGCTGGTGAAAAGGGATTTAATTAATTGGTTTTTTTTGTTGGGCTGGGGTATGTATATATATTTTGTGTTTATTTTGTTTTGGAAGAAATTTAAATATTAAAACCTAAGCAACTAATTTTCACACAAAATAATACGAGAAAAAATAGGACATTCGGGGAACTAGGAAAATATAGAAAGATTTTATTGATGGAAACGGGGATTTACATCATACCCCCCTTACAAAAATTTCGTCCTCGAAATTTAACAATGATACAACGAAACAAAAGTACTAAACAAAGAGATGTGGAAAACGTGCACGGATATCTTCCTCATGCTCCCAGGTAGATTCTCCTGGGGAACGACCGCCCTAAGACACTCGGACTAACGGAATGATCTTGTTCTTCAGCACTTTCTCTCTGCGGTCGAGGATGGTGGTGGGCTGCTCCTTGTATGATAGGTCGGTACCCAAAGCTAACTCTGAATAGTCCAGAACATGGCTTTCATCCCGAACATCACGCCGCAACTCAGACACGTGGAAGGTATTGTGCACACCAGCTAGCGATGGAGGCAAGGAGAGTCGATAGGCCACCTCTCCTACTCGCTCTAGCACCTCAAAAGGTCCGATGAAACGGGGACTGAGTTTCCCGCGACCTCCGAACCTGATAACTCCACGAGTAGGGGAAATCTTCAGGAAAACGTGATCTCCGACTTCAAATTCTAGTGCTCTCCTGCTGGTATTTGCCCAACTCTTCTGTCGATCTTGAGCCGTCTTAATGCGCTGCCTGATCATTTGGACCTTGTCGACTGTCTGAACAATGAGCTCGGGACCCAGTAATCTTCGTTCTCCCACATCATCCTAACAAACTGGGGATCAACACTTCCGCCCGTAAAGTTCTTCGAAAGGAGCCATCTGGATGCTAGCCTGGTAACTGTTGTTATAAGAAAACTCGACTAGATGCAGATGATCTTCCCAGGAACCCTGAAAATACAACATGCAGGCTCTCAACATATCCTCGAGCGTCTGAATCGTACGCTCGGATTGTCCGTCCGTCTGCGGGTGATAAGTTGTACTGAACTTGAGGCGGGTACCCAAACTCTCCTGTAAGCTCCTCCAAAAATGCGAAACAAATCTGGTGTCTCGATCTGACACAATGCTGACCGGAACACCGTGAAGTCGCACTATCTCCTGCATGTATCTCTCTGCCAGTGACTCTGTCGACTGTCCCACTCGGAAAGGTAAGAAGTGTGCAGCTTTCGTGAGGCGGGCGACGATAACCCAAATGGCGTTGTTGCCGCTAGGGCTCCGTGATAAGGCCGTCACGAAATCCATAGTAATATGCTCCCACTTCCATTTTGGTATCGAAAGCGGTTGTAACAATCCTGCTGTCCTCTGATGTTCCGCCTTCACCTGCTGGCATACCAAGCACCTGGATACGAACCGCGCAATTTCTCGCTTCATCCCGTTCCACCAAAAATGCTGCTTTAGATCTCGATACATCTTAGTACCTCCCGGATGCACAGAATAAGCTGAACTATGAGCCTCAGCCAGTACCTCTTCTCGAATATTCCCCTTGGGTACGCAGAGTCTGCTACCGAATCTCAGAGAACCGTCTCCATATATGATTAAGTCCATTCTCAGCCCGGCTTCTACTTGCGCTCTGAACTTTTGCAATCGAGGATCATCCGCTTGTGCAGCCTTGATGCGATCTACAAGGGAAGACTGCACCTGTAGTTGCCAAAATTGACTGAGTGCGCTCGGTGTGACGACCTTAAGCTCGAGTCTCTGAAAATCCTCAATGATACTCCTCTGATTAGTCAACATCATGACCGCTGGCTTGCGACTGAGTGCATCCGGTACAACATTTACTTTCCCCGGGTGATACTGAAGGTCCAAGTCGTAATCCACCATCAGTTCTAGCCATCGGTGCTGTCTCATGTTTAGTTCTTTCTGAGTGAAGATGTACTTCAGATTTTTATGATCCGTGTACACCTCCACCTTCTCGCCTAATAGATAGTGTCTCCAAATCTTCAACGCAAAAACCACTGCAGCTAACTCCAAGTCATGCGTAGGGTAGTTCCTCTCGTGATTTCTCAGCTGTCAGGAAGCGTAAACAACCACTCGACCGTGCTGCATCAGAACACAGCCTAATCCCTTCCCTGAGGCATCACTATGTATCACCAAACCACCGGAATCATCTGGTACTGTAAGAATGGGCGCCGTAATTAACTTCTGCTTCAGTGTGTCAAAGGCCTGAGTACACTCCTCTGTCCATGCAAACGGTACATCCTTCCGTGTCAGCCTCGTCAACGGTTCAACGATTCTTGAAAAGTCTTGGACGAACCTCCGATAATATCCTGCCAATCCCAGAAAGCTTCTGATCTCGGCCACTGACTTCGGCATTGGCCAATCTCTGACAGATTCTATCTTTGCCGGGTCCACTGAGATGCCTTCGCCCGAAACAATGTGTCCCAAGAACTGAACCTTGTCGAGCCAGAATTCACACTTGCTCAATTTCGCATACAACTTCTCTTCCCGAAGGATTTGTAGAACCGTGCGCAAATGCTCAACATGCTCCTCCCGGGTCTTCGAGTAGACTAGTATGTCGTCGATAAATACCACGACAAACGTGTCCAAGTATTTCGCAAACACCCTGTTCATCAAATCCATGAATATCGCTGGAGCATTGGTAACACCGAACGGCATCACAAGGAACTCATAATGTCCGTATCGGGTCCTAAAAGCCGTCTTGCATACATCCTCGACTGCTATTCTGATATGATGATAGCCAGAACGGAGATCCAACTTCGAAAATACCTTGGCCCCACTTAACTGATCGAATAAGTCGTCGATGCGTGGAATTGGGTACTTGTTCTTTATTGTGACTTTGTTCAGCTCTCGATAGTCTATACACATCCGCAGCGATCCATCCTACTTCTTCACCAACAGAACCGGTGCACCCCACGGTGAAACGCTCGGCCGGATAAATCCCTTCTTCAGAAGTTCTTCAATTTGCTTCTTCAATTCTGCCAACTCAACCGGTGTCATTCTGTACGGGACCTTGGAAACTGGTGCGGTACCTGGAGTCAAATCGATCGAGAATTCCAAGGATATCCTACTACCGAGGAAACGTAAGGATCCAGGATATCCTACTATTTCCGTTTCTATTGGGGGAAAACACATCAACCGTGCTCTACTAGACCTTTGCGCTAGTGTTAACTTGCTTCCATATTCGGTTTACGAGCAATTAGGGATCGGAGAGTTGAAGCCAACCAATTGCACTCTTCAGATGGCTGACCGATCAATCACCAAACCTAGGGGTGAACTGGAGGATGTGTTAATAAAAATCGGGGAATTCATATTCCCTGTGGACTTTATTGTAATTGATACACAGCCTGTAGCGAACCCACGGAATCAAATTCCGGTGATTTTAGGTCGCCCCTTTTTGGCCACTTCCAATGCTATTATCAACTGTCGTAATGGTTCTATGACCCTATCTTTCGGGAATAGGTCAATAGAACTGAACATTTACAAGTTGGGAAGTGTACCCTCCGAACCTACTGCTCAGGTATGTTCTGTCGACTTAATGGATGTCGACAGCAGCGAATTTGATGATCCTCCTGATATCGATCTTGACTCTTTTCATACGTTATTGTTTGACCCAACTATGTATCATACATATACGGACTCTTCCATCGAGATGTCCGGGTCAACAACTAACACTGATTATGAACTGATTTTAGAGTCTGAAGATCACCCCGCACTTTGTGATGACATTATTCATCGAGGAATTGATGGAACTTTTGAGGAGATCTTCGCTGATGAGCTCGCATTTTTGAATGACACGGGTGTTGAGATGAATCATCTCCCAATCATTGAAATTGAACCTCCACCCCTTCTTCTGAATTGTAAGAAGAATGCGAGTAATCCATCACATACACTGCATCGTCTCTCCAAAATGAGACGCTCACACATTCTATTCCACCACTTAACCTTTCCCCACTTCTTCTTCCACCAACCCGAGCACTGCATTGATAAAATTTTTGAATGGTTGGTGTTAACCTTCGGTCTTTGCAAAGCTTGGTATCGACCACTGATTTTTGACCCCCACTTGTGATTTTCAAAACTTAACATTGCATAACTCAAGTTTGGGGGGTATGTTTTTCTGGCTCCTAAAAAGAATTTTTACAAAATTTTGAGCCAAAAAAATAAGTTTCGGGGAGGTTCTTCACTTAAATATTTTGCCCCCACTAATAAATTCCTCCCAAACTTACAGGTTTTTCGAGATTTAGCGGATGGCAACATGAGGACACTGTTGAAAACAAGTTTGGGGGAGGTTTATGCTTATTTTCGCATCATTTGCATATCACTTTGCATAAACACAAAACATTTTTTGAAAACCATAAAATTTTAAAAAAAATATATAAAAATATAAAAATATTTTTTGTACATAAATAAGATAATGAAAGTTTAGATAGTGAAAAATTACATCCATGAGATTAGAAAAATTTAAGAAAACCAAGAAAATTAGAAGTTTTCTTATACGAACTAGTAATAAGTAGTTATGAGCCGTTGTCCCAAGGGTTAGTAAGATGAAAGACGTCACTAATTTGAGGATAAAAATAAGTCTGAAAAATAGTTTCTATTCTGGAAGCCAAACATTTTGAACGTTGATACCCTGCTATTCGCACTTACACACGTCTTAAAGCCTGGGATAGTAGAGGATACCTTGAAATGCTCTTGTCTTAAAGCCAAAAGTATGAAGGAAATAAAAAAAATGAAAAAAATATAAAATGGTGAGAAAAATGGACACTGGTTTTGTTATCACCGAGGGCAATAAAAAATATATAGCGAGGGTGCCTCTTCACCTAGTGCCCTAAGGCCAACTGGTCTGGGAGTCACTGCTATGCCTGAGGTGGTGCAAGACGAGGAAAATACACCAAGTAAGCAAGCACAGGAGTAATCGGTCGGTTAGTATCTCAAGAAGTATTAACGGTCGCATGAAAGAGTGTGAGCAATTTCGTCTAAATATTCATTAATTAAAAAGTACTGAGGCTGATGGGCAAGAGTATGATAGCTTGAATTGAATTCTCCGGATGTAGGGATGTCCTTTACACACACGCAGGATGATATGATCGATGTTTGGATGAAAGATAGGAATGAAGAATAAGACGATGTTTTATTGAGGGAGGACGTGATTTCTAACATCTTTTCATGACCATTAAGATAGGGCTCATGACAACCGAAAAGCTAGCTTAGTTGGAAACCCTAATTTTCGAAGCTTTTCTTTTACAATTCTTGTCTTTAAATGTAATATTCATGATCTTCCTTTTATTATTGGATTTTGTGGGTGCAATCCGCTGAAAACCCTTAGGAGACAACACTCCTCCTACTAGGGACACCTAGAGGTTTAAAGGCTTGTTGCACGTGCTCAGTGCAATCGTGTTGCCTACGAAAGTGTGCTAGTTAGTTTTTTCTCTTTTTTTATTTTCTCTTTCTCTTTTTAATAAAACAGTTCGCTCGAGACGATCGAAATTAAGTTTGGGGGTATTTGATCAGTCGAAAATAATGTATTTTTAACACGGCAATTTCCCTAACATTTGCACTCATTTAGAAGTGTTCGGTATTCATATTTCACATATTAGCAAATCAGTCGTTAAATATCAGATTTCATGTGTTAGACTTTTAAACCGACACTTTAAAGGAAATTAACCGCATTTCATGGTATCGCATCATTTCTGTATTTGCTCAACACTTGTCTTGAGTCTGTGCAGGAAAATACGGAAGAAAAACCAAGAGCTGATCAAAATTACGCCAACTCAATGATTTCAGATCTGGTAGCATTTCAGAAGGAGATATTAAATTCAACACATGAAAACAAGGCCCAGATATTATATAGAAAATTACCAGAAAGTATGGAAGCCCAAGGCCTACAAGGAGCCGCGGATCCGCGGCAGGAGCCTGCTTGGGCCGCGGATCCGCGGCGGTTTGGACACGTCAGAGCTTAATTTTCAGTACAGAATCTCAATATCAGGGCCCACATTCATTTCTGATATGTCAAATTCCAGAATTCTCTCGAAGCTACTGCCAGATCAGCAAAGATCATTAAGCAAGGCTAATCCTAATTAAGCTCCTAACTAATCTTTTCTAGAAGCTCCCTCCTAACTAATCACATCTAGAAGCTTCTCCTCTAACTAACTTTTGGAGGAAAATTCAAATTTCCTCAACAAACTTTTGGAGGGAAACTTAGAATTTGAAATCCTAGATCTAGGGTTTTGAGATCTATAAATAGGAGCCTAGATCTAAGGGTTGAGGTTGTTCATCAATAGTTCTTCATTAGTAGTTAATCTTAGTCTTCTCTCTCTTCATCTTCTTCTTCCACAAGTCTAGTGACAAGGCTTGTGCGAAACCCTAACCCTAATTCCACTCCAAATTCAAGATCTTGAGTGCCAATCCAGCGAGAAGCCTTCAACCTTTTAGGAGCCGAGCCGATCTTCAATCGGGCAAGTGATCCAAGCCGATCCGCGACTCACGGAGACGAGCGAAGCCAAATCGACGATCGAGTTCTTCATCTTGTAGTTCTTGAGCGAAAGTAACGAAATTGTTGATATAAATAAAAGGTGAAATTCTTTTATCTTGCTTTCTTTTAATTCTTGCATCATGATTAGATCTCAATTTGTAATTGTTGTTCTTGTTGAGATGTTTGAGTAAAACTCCGCTCGTTAAGGAGCCGAGACGATCAATAGATTGATGATGTAACAAATCTTAAAACGATTTTTAAGTCCTACTAGTTTTGTAAACCCTAGCAAGTTCAAGAATCGATGACCTAGTTTCGTTGCGATGCTTTCTTGATTGTTATCGCTCGAAATTAGGGATCTACGATCGTTTCTTGAAATTACTAGAGGCTAGCATGTGAATGATATTGACGAATGAACAAGGGAAAAATGATGAAACCCTAGTTTCACTAGAAATCCCTAATTCTTGTCGATCATCATCGATCTAGTATCAATTCATTGAAGGATAAGAATACGTCACCATAAGATTGCATCACATCTATAGATCCGATCGATTCCTACGAGCCTCATTTCGATTCTTGATATTTGGTTTGGAAAAATCATCAAACTATCAATTCTTGATTCTATCTTTTTCTTGTTATTAGATCTATATTTTCTAATTCTTGAACTTCAAATATAAATCATGAATTGTTTTGTTTTGTTTTCTTTAAAGTTTCGACTCATCTAATTCAAAAGACGAACTATTACACTGTCCCTGTGGACGATCCGCACTCACTAACAATCTACATCCGACACCCGTAGTTGATTGCGGTCAAATAATTTTTGGTTGTGATTTCTTTACAATTTTCAATACTACACAAACAAGAATTCTTTTCAATCAAATGGCGTCGTTGCCGGGGATAGTGCGCTAATTGTTTGTATTTTGAAATTTGAGTTGAACAATTTATTCCATTATAATTTTTAGATCTAAACTCGTACAAACCCTAATACGTGTTTTGTGATTTGATTGCGAGGAAATCTGGAATCATTGGAGTTGGAGAAAAAAAATTTCTGAATTTTCCAGAGAGCTGAGGAGTTTAAGTGGAACAGTGTCAAGAATTTTGGTGCACTGAACAGCACATACGGCCGCCCTTCCGCGGCATTAGGGCTCATCTGCGGCGGTTCCGCGCCTCTGTAAAAGCTTCTCTGCAAACAATTTTCACAGTAACTTCTAACTTTCTTATCTCTCTCCTAAATCTGCTCCAAATAACACTTTTCTGCAGGTTTCTTTGCAAATAATCGCTGCGCCGCAAAAGCAAAATAAAATTTGTGCGTGTTTTTGATTCTTTTGGTTGTTTGCATATTAATACGGAAATTAAGGGGCACGACCAAATCCAAATTAGGTGGGGATTTCATTACCCTTTCTGAGCCCCGAAAATCACAAAACTTGCATCCGCATTGACCCACATTAACTAAAAAATATCTAGAGATGACTCTAAGGACTGTCGCGCTCAATTAGGACAGAAGAAGGTTGTGGGTAATTCATTGCTTATCCGCGTTTTCTTGTGGTGCCTAAGGCGAGTGTGTCTAAGGCTAGTGGTTATTAATTAGGCCCACTACTTACGTAGTGGAGTACCTTCCCACTTACCTGGCACTTATCCGGCCACAGGGGAACAAAGAGGCAGTGGAGGATTTATCCTGCGACTTGTCTTTTGGCAGTTAGGAGCGGTCTAGAGCCGGACCTAGGTGACCACTAGAATTAGGGTTTTGCTTGTTGTATTTTGGGATTTGCATCATATTTTCAAAAATCCGTCCACTTTTCAAAACAAACACCGCATTCATATCATTTCCCCTAGTTATAAATTCACGCTGCCACTTGTACTAACCCTTTTTAGTGCAAGATAGGCTGGACACGGGTTTCTAGTGCCCGTTAGTTCGCGTTTCCTTTCATCGACCCAAAATTCGGTATTTCTACATTTACCCTTTCTTTTACCCACCACCACACCCACATCGATGGATCCACCTCCATCGAACTTCTTTTCCACTACCCTGCCGCCGTCCGTTGGTGCGCAGAATCCACCTCGCATCTCTCTCCAAGAGAGGTGCTATCCAACACGAAGCCCACTTTCCACCTGTCTTTCCATTCCACCAGCCAATGGGGAAAATTTTCAAATAAAACCCCAATACATCAACCTTCTACCAAAGTTTCACGGTCTCGAGTCTGAGGACGCATACGTGTTTATCACGAAATTTGAAAATGTATGCGCAATGATGGGTACTTCACAGCTTTCTGTGGATGCTTTACGTCTTCGTCTTCTCCCATTCACTTTGTGCGATTTAGCCGAGAAGTGGCTATATAACACTACCGCACATTCCATTTCAAATTGGGACGAATTCGTTAAAGCATTCCTTAAGAAATTCTACCCACACCAAAAGACAGCTCGAGTCCGTAGCGAAATCTATCAATTCACCCAGCTTCCAAATGAAACATTTTCAAAATGTCTTGAACGTTTCAAGGATCAGTTAGTCCAATGTCCACATCACGGCATCCCGAGATGGGAATTGTGCCGAATCATTTATGAGGGCATTACTCCTAACACAAGACAGACCCTTGAATCAATGTGTCAAGGCAACTTTATGACTAAGGATGATGGGGAAGCCTGGGAATTCCTAGAAAATTTCGCTGAAAAATCTTTACAGTGGGAGGGTGTGAGTCAATCGTCTAGGGATGGCAATGATATTTCCATAGGAGTTAGAGCTGACATTGCAGCTATACACAAGAAACTCGAGAATATGGAAAATAAATTTTTAACCGCCACCCTAAATCAAATGTCACTCTCCAAAACTGTATTTGGCTGCTGTTCTGATCCGTCTCACTTGACGGAAGAATGTCCGTTTCAAGGTCATGAGCATACCAATGCCGCATTTCAAAGACCTAGAAACGATCCATCTTCCTCTACATATGATCAGGGTTGGAGGAATCACCCTAACTTTGCTTGGAACCAATCACAATCTCAAAACACGGTTCCAAACACGAATCATTTCCAAAGGGTCCCTCCACCACAACAGCACCCACAACTTCAATTGAGTCAGCACCCCTTCCAAGCACAAAACTTTCAAAATCCGGCCAACACTTTTGCACCGTCTAGTCCTTTGCAATTGACCGGTACAGATAATACCTCTGCACTAGCACAAACCTTGGATACTTTCATGAAACAATCCATCCAAGGGACGGCAAGTTTGCAATCTTCCGTCAAGAATGTAATGAAGATCATTATCTCTCAAAATGAGAACATCAAATCGATGGAAGAACAAATTGCACAACTAAAAGCCGAAATGAGTGCACGAGAGAAAGGGAAACTTCCAGCTCAACCCTTACCTAATCCTGGCTATTCACATCATGTGGATGAGATCACGTTGAGATCTGGAAGAGTGCTTGACCATCACCTTGGGGAAGAGTTTGATGATACTGAAAAATCAATCAATAACACCCCGGCTGAGACCTTTCCTCACACACACACTTCTAGTTCTGATCCTTGTTCTTCTACCCCACCACCTTCTTCTGAGCCTATTCTTCGTTTCCCAAAAGGCTCGCCACTTCAGCCCACCTCTTTTACTCCTCCATGGACGATTCCCACTTCTATTCTGGGATCGGTTCCACACACACTTCCTTCTCTTATGATGGACCCAGAGCTTATTGCTAAAGCACCTTATCCTAATCAGTTAAGGGCTAACACACCGAGTCCACATATGGAGAAGATTATGAACATTTTTAAGCAAGTAAACACCAACATCCCTCTCCTAGATGCCATCCAACAAGTTCCGTCCTATGCGAAAACTCTTAAGAACTTGTGCACTAGGAAGAGGAAGACTCAAGTGCCCAAGAAGATTTTCATGGAAAAAACAATAGACACGGGTTTCCCCCAACAACTACCGAGGAAACGTAAGGATCCAGGATATCCTACTATTTCCGTTTCTATTGGGGAAAAACACATCAACCGTGCTCTACCAGACCTTGGCGCTAGTGTTAACTTGCTTCCATATTCGGTTTACGAGCAATTAGGGATCGGAGAGTTGAAGCCATCCAATTGCACTCTTCAGATGGCTGACCGATCAATCACCAAACCTAGGGGTGAACTGGAGGATGTGTTAATAAAAATCGGGGAATTCATATTCCCTGTGGACTTTATTGTAATTGATACACAGCCTGTAGCGAACCCACGGAATCAAATTCCGGTGATTTTAGGTCGCCCCTTTTTGGCCACTTCCAATGCTATTATCAACTGTCGTAATGGTTCTATGACCCTATCTTTCGGGAATAGGTCAATAGAACTGAACATTTACAAGTTGGGAAGTGTACCCTCCGAACCTACTGCTCAGGTATGTTCTGTCGACTTAATGGATGTCGACAGCAGCGAATTTGATGATCCTCCTGATATCGAACTTGACTCTTTTCATACGTTAATGTTTGACCCAACTATGTATTATACATATACGGGCTCTTCCATCGAGATGTCCGGGTCAACAACTAACACTGATTATGAACTAATTTTAGAGTCTGAAGATCACCCCGCACTTTGTGATGACATTATTCATCGGGGAATTGATGGAACTTTTGAGGAGATCTTCGCTGATGAGCTCGCATTTTTGAATGACACGGGTGTTGAGATGAATCATCTCCCAATCAATGAAATTGAACCTCCACCCCTTCTTCTGAATTGTAAGAATAATGCGAGTAATCCATCACATGCACTGCATCGTCTCTCCAAAATGAGACGCTCACACATTCTATTCCACCACTTAACCTTTCCCCACTTCTTCTTCCACCAACCCGAGCACTGCATTGATAAAATTTTTGAATGGTTGGTGTTAACCTTCGGTCTTTGCAAAGCTTGGCATCGACCACTGATTTTTGACCCCCACTTGTGATTTTCAAAACTTAACATTGCATAACTCAAGTTTGGGGGGTATGTTTTTCTGGCTCCTAAAAAGAATTTTTACAAAATTTTGAGCCAAAAAAATAAGTTTCGGGGAGGTTCTTCACTTAAATATTTTGCCCCCACTAATAAATTCCTCCCAAACTTACAGGTTTTTCGAGATTTAGCGGATGGCAACAGTGAGGACACTGTTGAAAACAAGTTTGGGGGAGGTTTGTGCTTATTTTCGCATCATTTGCATATCACTTTGCATAAGCACAAAACATTTTTTGAAAACCATAAAAATTAAAAAAAAAAATTCAAAATATCAAAATATTTTTTGTACATAAATAAGATAATGAAAGTTTAGATAGTGAAAAATTACATCCATGAGATTAGAAAAATTTAAGAAAACCAAGAAAATTAGAAGTTTTCTTATACGAACTAGTAATAAGTAGTTATGAGCCGTTGTCCCAAGGGTTAGTAAGATGAAAGACGTCACTAATTTGAGGATAAAAATAAGTCTGAAAAATAGTTTCTATTCTGGAAGCCAAACATTTTGAACGTTGATACCCTGCTATTCGCACTTACACACGTCTTAAAGCCTGGGATAGTAGAGGATACCTTGAAATGCTCTTGTCTTAAAGCCAAAAGTATGAAGGAAATAAACAAAAAAATGAAAAAAATATAAAATGGTGAGAAAAATGTACACTGGTTTTGTTATCACCGAGGGCAATAAAAAATATATAGCGAGGGTGTCTCTTCACCTAATGCCCTAAGGCCAACTGGTCTGGGAGTCACTGCTATGCCTGAGGTGGTGCAAGACGAGGAAAATACACCAAGTAAGCAAGCACAGGAGTAATCGGTCGGTTAGTACCTCAAGAAGTATTAACGGTCGCATGAAAGAGTGTGAGCAATTTCGTCTAAATATTCATTAATTAAAAAGTACTGAGGCTGATGGGCAAGAGTATGATAGCTTGAATTGAATTCTCCGGGTGTAGGGATGTCCTTTACACACACGCAGGGTGATATGATCGATGTTTGGATGAAAGATAGGAATGAAGAATAAGACGATGTTTTATTGAGGGAGGACGTGATTTCTAACATCTTTTCATGACCATTAAGATAGGGCTCATGACAACCGAAAAGCTAGCTTAGTTGGAAACCCTAATTTTCGAAGCTTTTCTTTTACAATTCTTGTCTTTAAATGTAATATTCATGATCATCCTTTTATTATTGGATTTTGTGGGTGCAATCCGCTGAAAACCCTCAGGAGACAACACTCCTCCTACTAGGGACACCTAGAGGTTTAAAGGCTTGTTGCACGTGCTCAGTGCAATCGTGTTGCCTACGAAAGTGTGCTAGTTAGTTTTTTTCTCTTTCTTTATTTTCTCCTTCTCTTTTTAATAAAACAGTTCGCTCGAGACGATCGAAATTAAGTTTGGGGGTATTTGATCAGTCGAAAATAATGTATTTTTAACACGGCAATTTCCCTAACATTTGCACTCATTTAGAAGTGTTCGGTATTCATATTTCACATATTAGCAAATCAGTCGTTAAATATCAGATTTCATGTGTTAGACTTTTAAACCGACACTTTAAAGGAAATTAACCGCATTTCATGGCATCGCATCATTTCTGTATTTGCGCAACACTTGTCTTGAGTCTGTGCAGGAAAATACGGAAGAAAAACCAAGAGCTAATCAAAATTACGCCAACTCAATGATTTCAGATTTGGTAGCATTTCAGAAGGAGATATTAAATTCAACACATGAAAACAAGGCCCAGATATTATATAGAAAATTACCAGAAAGTATGGAAGCCCAAGGCCCACAAGGAGCCGCGGATCCGCTGCAGGAGCCTGCTTGGGCTGCGGATCCGCGGCGGTTTGGACACGTCAGAGCTTAATTTTCAGTACAGAATCTCAATATCAGGGCCCATATTCATTTCTGATATGTCAAATTCCAGAATTCTCTCGAAGCTACTGCCAGATCAGCAAAGATCATTAAGCAAGGCTAATCCTAATTAAGCTCCTAACTAATCTTTTCTAGAAGCTCCCTCCTAACTAATCACATCTAGAAGCTTCTCCTCTAACTAACTTTTGGAGGAAAATTCAAATTTCCTCAACAAACTTTTGGAGGGAAACTTAGAATTTGAAATCCTAGATCTAGGGTTTTGAGATCTATAAATAGGAGCCTAGATCTAAGGGTTGAGGTTGTTCATCAATAGTTGTTCATTAGTAGTTAATCTTAGTCTTCTTCTCTCTCTTCATCTTCTTCTTCCACAAGTCTAGTGACAAGGCTTGTGCGAAACCCTAACCCTAATTCCACTCCAAATTCAAGATCTTGAGTGCCAATCAAGCGAGAAGCCTTCAACCTTTTAGGAGCCGAGCCGATCTTCAATCCGATCCACGACTCACGGAGACGAGCGAAGCCAAATCGACGATCGAGTTCTTCATTTTGTAGTTCTTGAGCGAATGTAACGAAATTGTTGATATAAATAAAAGGTGAAATTCTTTTATCTTGCTTTCTTTTAATTCTTGCATCATGATTAGATCTCAATTTATAATTGTTGTTCTTGTTGAGATGTTTGAGTAAAACTCCGCTCGTTAAGGAGCCGAGACGATCAATAGATTGATGATGTAACAAATCTTAAAACGATTTTTAAGTCCTACGAGTTTTGTAAACCTTAGCAAGTTCAAGAATCGATGACTTAGTTTCGTTGCGATGCTTTCTTGATTGTTATCGCTCGAAATTAGGGATCTACGATCGTTTCTTGAAATTACTAGAGGCTAGCATGTGAATGATATCGACGAATGAACAAGGGAAAAATGATGAAACCCTAGTTTCACTAGAAATCCCTAATTCTTGTCGATCATCATCGATCTAGTATCAATTCATTGAAGGATAAGAATACGTCACCATAAGATTGCATCACATCTATAGATCCGATCGATTCCTACGAGCCTCATTTCGATTCTTGATATTTGGTTTGGAAAAATCATCAAACTATCAATTCTTGATTCTATCTTTTTCTTGTTATTAGATCTATATTTTCTAATTCTTGAACTTCAAATATAAATCATGAATTGTTTTGTTTTGTTTTCTTTAAAGTTTCGACTCATCTAATTCAAAAGATGAACTATTACACTGTCCCTGTGGACGATCCGCACTCACTAACAATCTACATCCGACACCCGTAGTTGATTGCGGTCAAATAATTTTTGGTTGTGATTTCTTTACAATTTTCAATACTACACAAATAAGAATTCTTTTCAATCAATACTATAACACCATTACCCATATGTATTTCCGAGCCCTCGGTTAGTGATTCATGTGGTATGGAGTGTGTATCAACGAAATGCGCAGATATGAAATAGTGCGATACTCCAGAATCAAATAGTACTCTAGCTGGCATGAAATGTACAAGTAGAATACCTGTGACAACTTCGCCTGATGCCTCTGCCGGTTCGGCGGTCAAGGTGAAAGCCCGTCCCTAACCGCGGCCTGTGTAGGGTTGCCTCTGCTCCTGTGATCTCTGCTGCTGTGGTTCAGAACCTCCCTGTATCTCTGCTCGCTCTGGGCAACCGCTAACTCTGTGCTGACTGGATCCGCAAATCAAACACTGTCCCTTGGCGCGGCGACAATCCTTCTGGGTGTGCCCATCTCTGTTGCAGTAGCCGCAAACTACGTTCTTGCTCTGGGGGCGATGCTGGGACACGAACGGACGCTTCATCTGTGTCGTTCCAGGCCTGTGAACTGGTATGACTCTACGAGAAGGTGCGTGGGTGCGTGCTGGAACGACTGGGGGCTTCCTGAACTTGTTGATCAGTTTCTCCTGAATTCTCGCCGCGTTGAGTACCTGTGCAAAAGTCTGCAACTCAAGTGACGCGATCAACTGCTGCAGCTCGAAATCAAGTCCCTGCAAGAAGCGTTTGGCCCTGGTGGCCTCTTAAGCGACCATGTACGGAGCAAATCGGGACGGTTGAATTCTGCCGCGTATACATCCACGGGACGACCATTCTGCTTCAGTAGGATGAATCTTTCTTCCATCTCGGCCTTGGCGGTGGAAGGGAAATAGTGGTCTAAGAAGCACTCCTTGAATTTGCTCCATTCGATTGGCCTCTCTAGCCTGCTTTCTTCAACTGACCACCATGTGCGGGCTTCATCTTCCAACTGGATCTTTATCATATTCACTTTATCTTCGTCGGGTACCTTGGCGGCCGTCAGTAGGTTCTCCATATTAACTAGCCATTGCTCGGCCTCGAGTGGCTCGGCTAGCCCTGTAAATGCCGCTGGATGCAACCTCCGGAAATCTGATACGGTGCCAACCCTGGCAGAAAAATCTGGCGGAGCAGTGCCCTCAGGGGCGGTAATGAGTGCGGAGGGTCCCCCTGCAGCGGTAATAGCCCTGAGTCTCTCGGCGAGTAGGTCCGTCTTTCTCTCCTGGGCTTCTGCGAGAGACGTCAGTGCACTAAGTATCCTCTCTGTGCGATCCAGAGAACTTGAGTCCGAGGAGTGGTCGTTCGGGGACGTCATGTCGCTGGAAGATATTCAAAAGGATATGATTAGATATAAGGATGAAAATCAGGAATAGTGAAGCGAAAATAATGTAATACGGTATGGTTAATGTTATCCCTTACTTCTAAACATGGCTCTGATACCAACAAAACCATGTCACGCCCCGCTTCCCAAAATACGGAAAACGAGAGATGACTAGGCCAGCCATGCTCCTACGGTCAAGGAATAATCTCGCCGTAGTCACACTTTGGCTTCTAGTATTACATGGTAATCAGTAAACAAAGTACAGAATTAAGGAAATACATCACTAAATTATTACATCAACTTTCATGTTCACAATTTACAAATAAACAAGAAAAGAACTACTAACCAAGTTCGAATACAAGATCTCTTTAGGGAAAGCAGAAAAGATGAAAAAGGACTCTAGACTAAATCTCCGCTAGCTCGAAGGGTAAGTCCGACTCCTGCGCTGGTTCTTCCTCGAGGTCTGAGCATGCATACTCAGGTCATCAGAGCGACGCAATAGCAAAATAATAATAGTGACATGAAACAGGCAAATAAGGTAATAACAGTGGGAGTAAAATGCAGATAATCACTGTCACTAAATGATGCAAAGTATGATCTGTGTCCCTATCAGTCTCTAAGTCATGTTTGAAATCGAGTTATGGAAAGGAGGATCATGTTTAACGAGGGTCTCGTACATACCCGAGACTACGGCCCACACGCCCGGGACATAACCCTATCAGCCGGATCGCTAGATCCTACCTAATATATATAAGAGTCGATGTTCGAATGATCATCCTCTAAATCACCGTCCTCGCTAAATACGATGCTCTTTCCACTTCGATTTTCCCCTTTTCCCCAGGTTTACACTATTGACGAGTATGGTTTAGTCGTGTACAAGTATGCACCAATAATACGGTTTTGTCACTGTTCACTGTATTAATCACTGTCACGAATCATTCATTTTTTCATTGGCGTACTTGACACTCCTAAACCAATACCGTTCACGCACGATAATGCATTGTACACTGAATAATAACGCGCACTATCACTATGGGTGTGGCAATCGGGTAATATATGTGCCTTTATGCGGTTAACGAGTCATGTGTAATATGAACTATTATGCACCTCATGAGCTTAAAAAAATTGCAGTAAATCATATGTTCAGAATTCAGTGAAACGATACAAATACGGTAACAAGTATACTCTGTCGGAAGTTCAGAAAAATTTGTTTCAGTGCACTCGGATTTCTGGTTTGCAAGTTACAGCCGTTTCATTTTAAGTGTTCGCTGCAGGAAATTCAGTTTCTGAACTGAACGTCCGTTTCGCGGCACAATTTTCACCCAAGTGGGATCAGAATTTAGCGACGTTACAGTTGAATGAAATTTAGGGTTTTTAATAGGGTTTCCAACGCACCAGACGGATTCTCAATCGCGTCTCTACGTCAGAAGTTGTGTACTGTTCAATCATAGGGTGTCAGTTATGTCCATGTTTGGGACTGCCATACGTCCTGTCCGTTTAAATTACAGTTTAAATAGTAAACGACGGTAAAACGGGGTGAAACCACTTTCATCATTTATCTAACAGTTTCATCTTCAATAAAGTATAGGGTTCCGCAACATACAAGTTCTGGCCGCAAAGGGGTAAGCATTACGAGATAGAAATCAACAGCCGGAGCTGCTCTGGACTGCAGTCCAGAGCCGCTCTCCGAACTAGTTCTCGTCATATTTTCAGTACAGAAACAATTAAAAACTTTTATAGGTTTCCAGGTCGTCGAGTCGGCTTCTATTTGAGCCCTCGAACGCATCATTTCAATGTGTACACAATTAATTATGATTTTAACAAGTTTCAGATGCGGGAAATATTCAGTTTTAACGGGTGTAATTGGGGGTGATCGTTCAAGCCAGTAACGATTATATTTTTCAGTAAAATTTCACCACAATGTTCATTGCCACACGGGCCAGCATATATAATCAAGTTCCGTCAGTTTAATGGAAGGTTTTCATTCGGGTCTTGCATCAAACACTTATGTCTTATAAGTTTCACGAATTATAAACACGGAATTAATGGTATTTTGGATTGTAACGGAAATAATCTAGCATGTAGCAAGTAGGGTACTTGCCTGGAGATGCGTTGGCGACGCACGGCAGCGGAAACGGCACGAACGCGCGACGAACGGCACGGTTTGGATTCACGGCCTTGGCTCGGGTTCGGGTTCGTCGTCGGTGTTGCCCGGGGGATGGCTCGTGGTCACTGGAGGCGGAGTGGGGTTCAGTGGATCTCCTGTGAGTGTGCTGGGGTCGGCGATGGTCGGCGGTGGTCGCTCCGGTGATGGTGCAGTAGGGTTCGAGGCTCGTGGCGAGGAGTTTGGTGTAGGTTTTGGAGTGAGGGAGTGAGGCAGTGGGGGTTCGGGTTTTGGAGGTGATGGTGATGCAGAGGATGTAGAGGCGTCGACGATGTGGCCGGCGGCGCGATGGGAGCTCGTCGGCGTGAGGGTGCAGGGGAGGCTTCGAGCTCGGCGGTGGGGTTCGGTGTGCAGGCGAGGGGGTGAGGCGGTGTAGGGGGCTTGAGTTCTGGAGAGGGAAGCGAGGGAGTCGACGAGGTGACAGTCGTTGTCGTCGTCCCGGGGTTCAGTGGGTTGAAGCTGGGAGTTGTTTTTTTTGGAGAGAGAAGAGGAGTGAGAACGGGAGTGAGCGAGAGTGTGAGGGGAAGAGAGTTAGAGATACGAGGTGGTGCTTGAGGAGGGTGCGCGGTCGTGGTCGGGGTCGTGGGGCACGCAGTCGGGGACGCTGGCGAAGACGCGGGGACGTGGGCGACGTTGGTTGCGCAGGGAAAAAAACGAGCAGGAAACGAATTAGAACGAGTGGGGAAGGAGAAGAGTCGGGTCGGGTTGGCGCGAGCGCGGGTAAGGGTGTTGGGCCGGAGGTGCATGGGCTTTAGGGTTTTAATTTAATTTAAATTTTTCTTTTGGGCTGGGGAGTGCTGGACTGGTGAAAAGGGATTTAATAAATTGGGTTTTTTTTGTTGGGCTGGGGTATGTATATATATTTTGTGTTTATTTTGTTTTGGAAGAAATTTAAATATTAAAATCTAAGCAACTAATTTTCACACAAAATAATACGAGAAAAAATAGGATAACATTCGGGGAACTAGGAAAATATAGAACGATTTTATTGATGGAAACGGGGATTTACACTTCCTTTTCTCTCTCTCTCGCTGTCTCTCTCTCTTTTCTATCTCCTCTCGCGCCTCTCTCTCTGCTCTCGCGTTTACTGTTGATTCTTCGAGTGTGGTCACCGCTTCCCTCCGCTACCGTCACCTCCCTTCTAATCTTTCCTCTTCTTTTCTTTCCTTCTCCTTCTTTAAATAGCCGAGCCCACGAGAACCAATTGCATCGACGAAACCCTAGCTCCCCGTGCCTCCTCTGCCCTCGACCTCCTCCTTTCCCCGAGTCGACCCTAACACCCAAACCCCAACTCCTTAAAGCCAAATCCTAGCCTCGCCGATGCTCCGTTGATCTCGTCGTCGCCCTCACCTCTCTCCTGACCCCTGTGCACCGTAAACCCAGTGAGCAATCCCCTCTCCTTACTTCTTCTCTTCTTCCTCTTCTTCCTTTTCTTTTCTTTTTCTTGTTCTTGAATTCTGTATTTTTCCAGCGTCGCCGGAGTCGCGTCGCCGTTGCCGTTCCAGACGACCCAGTAGACGTGCCTTACCTGCGTGATCACCCTCTTGCATTGCTTGGATCCGTCCCGCGTGTCGTGCGTGCGTTGCGACGTTTTACCGACGTCGGACGTGCCGTGCGTATCCGTATCGCGATCCATCGAGACAAGTTAATTTTGCTACATGCTATACTACAATATACTACACCCATTTGAATAATAGTATTACATATTGTTTAGTTATGCATCCATTTTACAGTTTTACTATTTTCGGATACCCGTTTGCATCCATATCATTTAAAATATATATAACTGCATCTATAGATCATATTAATTCATGTTATTATTGTAGTGACACCCCATGCTTAATAATGTGCATCCCATTTAGTCTTGGAACTGTAAGTATAACCCTAATCGATAATTGTGCGTCCATACCATTAATCTTATATCTATTCACATACCAGATCACATTGTTACATATTATTGTTACAGTGACACCCCATGCTAGATAATGTACATCCTACATAGTAATGGAGCTATAGTTGCAACCCCTAATAGTTAATTATGCATCCATGTTTTATTGTGCATCCATACCATTAATTCTTTATATCAATTTGCATGCCACGTCACATTATTTCATATTATTGTTATATTAGTACCCCATGCTTGATAATGTGCATCCTACATAGTCATGATGTAACCCCTGACAAAATATTTGTGCATCCATGCTTTTTCCGTGCATCCGTACTTACTACAGTTTTATTTTGAGCATCCGCTTGACACATGTGCACTACCTGACATGACCTGATATACCACTGCTGACTTGATACCTGATCTTGTTACTAATGCCGAAAATCTTGACCTGTTGTCCCTACGGACATATCCTGTTGTCTATTTAGACAAACCTGTACCTGCTTGATCCTGTGTTGGCATTAGCTCCAGATTTATCAATACCTGACTTGAACACATAACCTTGGGGGTATGGGGAGATCAAAAGTGTAAACTAAAGTGTAACTTAAAAGGATATTACTTGATCCGTGGTCCCGGGGGTAACGGGACAAAGCCATTCGTGACTCTTACATTTTGATCCGTGGTCCCGGGGGGTAACGGGACAGAACCACTCTTGGTTCACGTATTCCTGATCCGTGGTTCCAGGGGGTAACGGGACATATCCTTTGAGTTACATGGAGGATTACATTAATTGATTTCAAACAACTTTAAAATAGATAACCCAGTAGCACAGTTTAGATTGATCACTGCACGTCACATATATTGATAAACTTCACTGTTCTATATCCGTGTTTACTTATTACATTCATGTTACTGTTTATGATTCATACCTGCATATCTCGTATATCTTGTTCATTTATTATTGGTTGATATCATGACACACCGACGTCTGGGTTTTGTATTGCCCGGATCCTCTATCTCTGTCGCAGGCAGTTCAGGAGTATTTTGACCAACAAGCTGAGCAGTGAAGATCATGTTAGTAGCTAGTTAGTTTAGTTTTATTTCGTATTTTCATTCCTGATGTGAGCCCGTATTATGGTACGTACTTTCCAGATTGTCATTGTTACTTGAATTTATTGCTTCCGCATATTATTTCTTGACTCGTTTATTCTGGCTCATGGACATGTACTAGATAGTTTCTTTTATTTTCCTCTTCTTGATATCTATAGACAGCCGTAATGTGACTGTAGAGGGATGTTTCCTAGCCACAGGTAGCAGGGTTGGGTCTGTCACGTGCCGATCTTAGCGCACTCTGGGAAACGGGGCGTGACACCATCTAGTGTAACTCATCCAATGAGTACCTGTATACAATCCTCGATATCAAACACCAATAGATGCATGTTCAGCCACCGCCCTTCAACCGGGTTAGGAAACGTACACACTAGTCTAAACTGATGTACCGATACTCAGTCTCGATACTCCTACGACTAGGGACATTTAATGATGCGCTTATCGACTATCCATGCCTCACTAATATGATCTCCATCATTATCCTGATAGTCAAGCAAAATCATAAGGGCTTTATCCCATGTATTAGCGATACGTGATAACTAGTAAAAAGTATTCATATGAAAAATAAAGACAAATCAGGCAGCATACTATCATCTCGAGTAAGATTGTTCTCTCGTGTAGGTCCTTCTTCAATTACAATAATTGCCTTGAGGGCACCTATATCCAACACAAAGCTTATATAGCAGTCCATAATAATTAGGCCATGTTTGGATACAAAGTTAGGATAACCATGATTTATTTTAAAGTGGAGGTAGGAGACATGCAAACTATGATTTGCAAGCCCCAAACTCCAGAAATCTCCAAAAATGGAGTTTAGTAAACTTTGATCAAATTCTAGTTGAGATAACTGCAGTTCAAGGCTGAAAAATGCAGTTATCTCAACTATAAAAAGATCCCCAAACATGGCAAAGTTAGCATTTCGGAGTTAACTTTTGCTAACTTTATGAAACCACAGTTTACAAAAGTTACCTCCATTCCCAAACAGGCTCTTACTATGCCTACCATTCCTAAAGTTGCAACTCTTGGTACAACCAAAATGAGTACAACAAATGTTGCAAGAATTTGATGATTTTTGCATCTCCGTTTCCATTTCTAACTCAAGTTTGTTGCTAAACAAACATAGGAGATGAAGATTTTTTGCAACAAATGTTGCATGCATCTCCATCTCCTAACTACCAAACAGCCTCTAAATACATCACCACGGGTATAACTATTGTTTATTTCAAAATGGAGTTTAAGCCTTGCAAACCATAGTTTGCATCATCTCTATCTCCACTTAAAAGTAAACTCTAGTTGATGATGCTCTATATTGGCTTCCTACTGATCAGGACTCGCATCGAAGATGAAGTGTCCCAGAACTCAGAAGAAAGGGCCCACAGGAGCCGACCAGGCCACCCCTGTGCCCAACCTGCAAGCGCAAGCTAGCTCTCCTCAGAGCCCCCTGGAAATTGGCCTCCTCGGCCTCTCAGCTCGCCCCGAGCTGCCACAAGACCAAAACTCCTCGGCCCTCTCGCTCGTTCCCGAGCTCCCCAGCCGAGGCCATCTTCCTCGGTCCTCCGACCGACCAACAGTACCGCTCACAGACGCAACCGCCGCTCCGCAAATCTCGCCATGCGCAGATTCTCTGCCAGCAACATCCCACGTTCCACGCCATCACGATCCCCATTAATGGGCGATCCGCTCTTTACGCGGGTGTGGCGTCGGGAGCGTAACTGCCGGCGAGATTCTCGCGCCTGCTGCTGCGTGCTGCCGCCGCCGCTATATAAACCCCCATCACAGAGGGGTCAAGTAAGCAATTTCTACTCCACTAAGTCGTTACTCTGCTCGGATCTCTAGACTAACTTGATCGTCGGAGGGTCCTCGGTGGTACCAAACCACCCCGGGACTTCTTTGCAGGTCCTCGGCACAAACTCCTTAAATCACCAATCTCCTCAAAACCCATTGAGACCCACACGCATCAGGAGACCACCTTCAAGATCCACCGGGAGATCGACGGAAGACAACATCTGACGGAGACCCGAAAAGGACCTCCATCAGTTGGCGCCGTCTGTGGGAGACGAAACTCCACAAAAAACAAAGTTGGCCTTCCGATCTCCATCCCCATGGCAAGCGATCACCCTGAAGATCCAGATACCAGCCGCCGCCTCCCCCTCGCCGGAGGCGCGGGTGAACCTCCTCCGGCGACCGTCATTAACGCCCTCGCCGTCCGAATAGACCGACACCCCCTCCCTTGACGGGGCCGCACAGAGGGGGCTCGCCACGGCGGCTCGAGGGCCACCTCGCTCAAGGATCTAAGCCCTCACTAAGAGGCAGCCCAGCAGCTACCCTGCTCGGCTATCCCTGGCGGGTAGCTTCCCTACCTCAACGCCAGGGATCAGAAAGTCCTCCCAGAGGCAGTCGAGCTCGAGGATCCCTCGCTCGGCTATCCTTGGCGGGTAGCTTCCCTACCGCAACGCCAGGGATCAGAAAGTCCTCCCAGAGGCAGTCGAGCCCGAGGATCTCTCGCTCGGCTATCCCTGGCGGGTAGCTTCCCTACCGCAACGCCAGGGATCAGAAAGTCCTCCCAGAGGCAGTCGAGCCCGAGGATCTCTCGCTCGGCTATCCCTGGCGGGTAGCTTCCCTACCGTAACGCCAGGGATCAGAAAGCCCTCCCAGAGGCAGTCGAGCCCGAGGATCCCTCGCTCGGCTATCCTTCAGGACAAAAGCCCTCGCCAAGAGGCACCGGGCAGTAACCCTGCCCGGCCAAGGGTCCTTGGTAGGTTTCTTACAGCCCTATAGCTCTTCCCGCACCAAGAACCAAAGTCCTCCCAGAGGCAGTCGGGTCCTTGCTCGGCTATCCCCGGCTGGTATCTTCCTACCACAACCAACAGGGATCAAAGTCCTCGCCAAGAGGCACTGGGCAGTAACCCTGCTCGGTCCCCGTCCTGAAGGATCAAAAGTCCTCCCAGAGGCAGTCGGGCCCGAGGATCCATCGCTCGGCTATCCCCGGCGGGTAGCTTCCCTACCGCAACGCCGGGGATCAGAAAGCCCTCGCCAAGAGGCACCGAGCAGCTACCCTGCTCGGCCATCCTTCGCAGGCCTCTCAGGGCCCCTCCAGCGTCAAGGATCAATGCCCTCGCCAAGAGGCACCGAGCAGCTACCCTGCTCGGCCATCCTTCGCAGGCCTCTCTGGGCCCCTCCAGCGTCAAGGATCAATGCCCTCGCCAAGAGGCACCGATCAGCTACCCTTCTCGGCCATTCTTCGCAGGCCTCTCACGGCCCCTCCAGCGTCAAGGATCAAAGCCCTCATTGTGAGGCCGCCGAGTTCCTTCCTGCTCGGCGCATCCCCAGCGGGCATCCTCCTGTCCATCAGACGCTAATTGTCTGAAGCCCTCATCGTGAGGCCGCCGAGTTCCTTTCTGCTCGACGCATCCCCAACGGGCATCTTCCTGCCCATCAGATGCTGAGGATCTCAACCCTCATCGTGAGGCCGCCGAGTTCCTTCCTGCTCGGCGCATCCCAGCGGGCATCCTCCTGCCCATCAGACGCTGATGGTCTGAAGCCCTCATCGCGAGGCCGCCGAGTTTCTTCCTGCTCGGCGCATCCCCAGCGGGCATCCTCCTGCCCATCAGACGCTGATGGTCTGAAGCCCTCATCGTGAGGCCGCCGAGTTCCTTCCTGCTCGGTGCATCCCCAACGGGCATCCTCCTGCCCAACAGACGCCGCAGGTCTGCCCATGTCGCGTCGGCCAACCGGCGCTTGACACGCAGACCATCGCTTCAGTGACAGAATGCACGAACCGGCGCACCTCCTTTAAATGCAGAGATTTCGCCCTGATTTGCTGGCAGAAAAGGCAGCCGACAGCCCGGGGACGCGTCCCGACGAAATCTTAGGAGGGAGCTCTCCCTGGGCGACCCGGCAGTCCACTCTTGACCCGACCCGCAAGCTGGTCGGGACAAGAGTGGGGGGCTAATGATGATGCTCTATGTTGGCTTCCTACTGATCAGGACTCGTATCGAAGATGAAGTGTCCCAAAACTCAGAAGAAAGGGCCTACAGGAGCCGACCAGGCCACCCCTATGCCCAACCTGCAAGCGCAAGCTAGCTCTCCTCAGAGCCCCCTGGAAATTGGCCTCCTCGGCCTCTCAGCTCGCCCCGAGCTGCCACAGGACCAAAACTCCTCGGCCCTCTCGCTCGTTCCCGAGCTTCCCAGCCGAGGCCATCTTCCTCGGTCCTCCGACCGACCAACAGTACCGCTCACAGACGCAACCGTCGCTCCGTAAATCTCGCCATGCGCAGATTCTCCGCCAGCAACGTTCCACGCCATCACGATCCCCATTAATGGGCGATCCGCTATTTACACGGGCGTGACGTCGGGAGCGTAACTGCCGGCGAGATTCTCGCGCTTGCTGCGTGCTGCCACCGCCGCTATATAAACGCCCATCACAGAGGGGTCAAGTAAGCAATTTCTACTCCACTAAGCCGTTACTCTGCTCGGATCTCTAGACTAACTTGATCGTCGGAGGGTCCTCGGTGGTACCAAACCATCCCGGGACTTCTTTGCAGGTCCTCGGCGCAAACTCCTCAAATCACCAATCTCCTCAAAACCCATTGAGACCCACACGCATCAGGAGACCACCTTCAAGATCCACCGGGAGATCGACTGAAGACAACATCTGACGGAGACCCGAAAAGGACCTCCATCACAAGTTTTCCTACCTCCATTCCCTAACACGGCCTAACTGAAAAAGATTCACGGCTTGGTTTGGATAGTTGGAAGACTAAGGTCTTATTTGCCAACAGGGTTGGTTTCTGAAATCCAAGTTTCGTGAGATTTTTGATTCTAAACTTCAAAAATTGAAACTAACTCATTTGACAACTTCAATACAACTTTTCAAACCACGGTTTCAAATTTTTTTTCTGGTGTGAAACCCTATTTTCTAAACTCCAAAAGAGTAAAGTTTTGGAAAATCTTTTTTTATTCACTCTCTTGCACTTAAAAAAATGTTGAGTTAAAACGAAATCGTGGTTTCATAATCGATCCTAACCTTTGTAAAACTCCAATTTTATTAAACCATGTTTTGGTTTTTTAACTTAATTCAACTCATGGTTTCGGTTTAACTTAATTCAACCGGTGGTTTTTGGAAACCTTGTTGCTCAACTAGTGGAGACCCCGAACTCAGATTTTCCTCTTCTCAAGTCTCTACGCCAGTAAAAAAATTTGAAAAATAAAAATAAAAATTGGAATGTTCCCTCAACCCTGTTAATGGGTGATGATGTAGTTTCGTGGGACCATCTTTTAACCCTAAATCTACTTCCTCATAAAAAGTCTTCAATTTTTTCCACCCTGTCTCAAATATCAGGTCAAAACCAATTTAAGAATTTGTGGATTCATTTCTTTAATTTGGTCATGGATCAGCTACGAGCTCTTCAACCCGAGGTAGATAAGTAAAATAAGTGTTTTTATGGCCTTGTTCGCAAGCATTGGGTTCGTCACAACTCTCTATTCGTCAGAGAGGATTTTTTTATATGCAACATCTATAGAAGTATAGACTTAATGAGGATTGTGGCCATGCTGTGTGGACCTAATGAAAAATTTCATGGTTTTCTGTGTTGAGGAACAATATTTTTATTGGTTATGTGGCTAGGATTTCACTGGCTTTAGGAAAATGAATTGGGATGTTTAAAGGAATGGATCAGGTTAAAGGAGTATCATCAGCAGATCAAAGTGACGACTTGAAAAAGAAGGTCAAGGCAAAAATGAAGAAAGGAGAGAAGGCAGCGTGCGGAGAGAGAGAGGGGGGGATCCAGGGGCGGACCTACTCAGGGGCAGGGTGGGGTCATGGCCCCATCCTAGTTTTCCAAGCAATAGGATACCGCTATAAAGCTCGTGGAGCTAAAAGAGGGACCGCGTTTTGCAAAAGAAGCTCACATCAGTGACATTCCACCGCTTCCATTTCGATCCATTATCTCTCATTTCTGTGGCTCTCTCCCTCTCTCCCCAAACCCTAGGACGAAGAGAAGAGGAGAAGAGAACCCTAGGGCAAAAATGGCGAAATACGACCTCACGCCTCGAATCGCGCCCACCCTCGACTGCCATCTCGTCTTCCCCTTGCTCGAGTCCCTCCAAGAGCACAGCTTCTATAAGGACGAGGACATTTTGAAGGCAAAGCTCGAGCTTTTGAGCAAGACGAACATGGTCGACTATGCCATGGACATTTACAAGAGCCTCTACCGTACCGAAGACGTCCCCCCAAGGTGTGCTACTCGGTTTAAGGTTTGATCTTCATTTCAAGGGTTATGGTTTTGATTTTTGGTTTTGTTTGGCAGAGATGTTTGATAGAGGTCGTCGGAGGAAGCGGCGGCGCCGATGATCGGGTTCCTCAGAACCCAGTTGAGGGCTGATAAGCAGTACAATATTCAGATGCTTAATGATTGTTTTCAGGCTTGTGTTTTGATTTGCTTTTGTTGAATTAGCGCCTATAGGTCCTTGATTGAAACTTAAATTAAACTGTGGCTTGATGAAGATATTGATTAAAATATGAAGCAAGAGAGAGACTTTTTAAATTGTTTTTATAAGAATGAATATTTGCATCTTAACGGAGACTATTTAAATTTTTGTTGTTTGAATTTATGGTTTTTATTAAAGAAATGAATCATCTAACTGATATTTTTTTTATAAGCAATGTTAATATTAATATGTTTGGTCCCACCCTTTGAAAATTCTTGAATCCGCCACTGGGGAAATCAATATGAAGGTGGATGGAACGTGAAAGGGAGTAATAGGAGTAACGACGAGGTTTTTTAGTAACTAAAAACGTTGGAGCAAAGGTTATAGGTATAACTTAAAGATTTTAGGTCATAGGGTAAATAATGAGAGGGGGTGTTCATCATGTTTATTTGTATCTTGTACCACTCATTCTTATCACTATTGTATATAAATAAGTGCTATTAACCCTTTATCTGCTATATAAGTACACATTACAGGTTATCAGAAGCGAAAGACGGATTTATGGATAAAAGACGCATTTCAGACGAAAATACGGAATAGAGAATTCAAGTTCAGATGCGATCTCAGTGTCTTGGTGCTAAAAATACTCAGGGAAGCTAGGATAAATGTACTTGAACCAATGAAGTCATGGGCCAAAAAATGGGCCCCATCTAACACAGTTCCACCGTGGATCTGCGGTGGACTTAGTTCAAGTTCACCACGGATCGGCGGTGAAACCGCGACAGGTTGGGCTTGAAGCTTGTCTGGATTCTAAGCCCACAGAAGTTCTGAGAACCGACCTTGGATTTCTATAAATACAGCAGATCAGAGAGGAATTAGATAGCTTTTATTCTCTAGGATTAGGATTAGAATTAGTCTCCCTCTCCCTCTTGCTCGTTTGCTACTCCATATCAGGCTTTAGGGTTGAGAATTAGATATATAGATAGCTTCTTATTTGTGTTAGATTAGTTTCCATCTTAAATTTGTAGTGAATTCTTCATATTAGAATACAATTCATTGTTCTTCATCAATTGTGGTTTGTATTGCACTTTAATACCATGATGTTTCCATGATCTCCTTCTCAATTTTCATTTTCTTTTCCATGGTGTGTGAATACTTTTCTTGCTTGCAAAGGATGAGAAGAGGGTAGTTGATGGATGGCATTGCCTCCTTAGCCTCTCCTTTGATCCAAATTTAGAATTGAACTTCAATTCAATTAAACATCAACCTCCCAATTCGGACATCTCATCCTCTCTAGCTTTCATTGTAAGGTTAGCATGCTGACTTGATCTAATGAAGAGAATAAGTGATGATTAGTTGAATTGGAGGTTACTATAAAGGCTAGGTAATGAAGGATAGAAAGTTGTATGGTGATGAATCTTAGAGACTAGATCTCAAGCTATTCCGCTATTACACTCTCAATCCACATTCGTTCACATTGATGTTAGCACCAATTCACCCAACTTAGTTGCTAGTTAGAGTGTTTAATTTGACGGTTTATGCTACACCACCACATTAGGTGCGTGTTTGATATTCCGTTCTCATAACACTTAACTAATAGCTAATTAGGGTTAGCAACCTTGCAAAATCTGAATTGATGTTGAATTGACGGTTTAAGCTCCACCACTTTGTTAGTTGTGTGATTGATATTCCGTGCTCTTCGCAGCAACTCGTATTTGGAAATGTAAGGATCGAAGGAGGAGTTAGAGGAGCTAGCCATTTAACTTTATCAAATCCAGGTCTCTAGCAAGCTTTTCCTTATCTTGCATTAATCCGTAGATCATACTCTCTCTCCTCGACACATTTATAACTCGCCTTAGCAAAAGTCTCATCGCGCTAATCTCCCTGTGGATACGACCTGTACTCTCTCGATTTGCTTCATTGTGACACCGTTAGATTGCGGTACACGATAAAATTCTCGAATCAAAACTTGGCATCGTTGGAGATACGGCTACTTTGAGAATTTTGTTATTCAGATTATTTTTCTTTTAGTTTTGTGAATATACATACCAAAAACCATAAAAACTCTTTGTTATCTGACTTTTCTTGTGAGATTGTGCAGAGAATTACAGGCACTTGGAGATTTCTAATTTTTTTCAGGGGAGCTAAAACAAACCCATAGGAAAAGAGGAGATCAGTGCCAAAACAGGAGAAGTTTTCCCCTAGTTCCATCACGAAAACGCGGTCCAATTGTACCGGACTCACTGTGGATCGGCGGTCAAAGCAGGCTTCAAAGCTCCAAAAAATTTGAGCACCTTTCTTTCTCTCTCCTTTATTCCTCTAAGCTCTAATACTCAATTTTGTGCAAGATTCTTTGCTCACGCCGCCGCCAAATAAAATAAGTGGTGTGAAAATTTTGGTATTTGTTTTAGATATTTTGGTGTGCTTGCATCATAATAAATACGGAATTTAAGGGCACGAACACTACAAGATAATGTGGGGAAGTCATTACCTTCCCTTAGCCCAAAAATCATGAATTGGCATTCCACATCAACCATTTTGCTTATTAATTAAAAGAAACTATAACCAAAGACTCTAACGACTCTCACGCTCAATAGGACAAGGAAAGATGGGGGAGAATCTCACTTTCATCACTCGCTATATTTGGTGGTGTCTGAGGAAAGTGTTCCCGTGATTACGCATCTAAAGCTTTGGTGGTTATTTAATTAGGATAGTAACGAAAGCTTCTATAACTTCCCAATATCGCTTGCACTTACCTGGGCATCGGATTAGTGAGGGGTGGATTGGACTATCTTAGATATTCTATTTGGAAGTCTAGGGAGCGGGTCTAATTGCCTTAGGAGACCTTAGTTTTAGGGCATTGGTTGTTTGCTATTTGTTGTGATTATTTGTGTGCTGAGTTCCCTTCTTTCCCTCTTTTCTTCTTAAAAAAACCCAAATTTATAAAAACTTTCCACCATTTCACTCCACTCTTACTACACTTTCTTCATTGGCTTTCAATTCATTAAACTAAACTTTCATATTTACACTTGCACTTTTCACCCTTGCATCATTAGAACCGTCTAGTGCATGCACGCTTGGACTAGGGATTCACATTCCCCATTAGTCGTATTTCTACCGTTTCATCCGACTCTTCTATACCATCCGACTCCGAAGTTTGTTCTTGTTCTTTACTTCTACTCCTTCTATTTCACCGATAATGGCTGATTTACCGCCTCCCGTTCCACAACATGTCGCTCTCCAAGAACGGTGTTATCCCACTCATTATTCTTTACCCTCTTGTCTTCAATTGCCTCCGCCAAACGACAACAACTTTGAGATTAAACCGCATTACATCAGCATGTTGCCACTATTTTCGGTCTTGACTCAGAAGACGCATGTCTTCATAAGCGATTTTGAACAAGTGTGCGCAATGATGAAAAATCAAAACCTTTCTGATAACGCTATAAAACTCTGTTTCATTCCGTTCACTCTTTGCAACTTGGCAAAGAAGTGGCTCTATAGCGTCCCTACCAATTCAATATCTTCGTGGGAGGAATTTGTTAAGGCATTCCTTAAGAAATTTTATCCCAATCATAAAATCACACGCTACCGTAACGACGCTCAACTTCCGGCCTAGCCTTTTTGGAAATGCTTTGATCGTTTCAAAGACCTTCTTATCTAGTGACCTCACCACAGTATCAAGAAGTGGCGTCTATGCTAAATCATATACGAGGGAATTGAATACACGACTAAAGCGATGCTAGAAACGATGTGTCAAGGTCATTTCACGAACAAATCTGACGGCGAAGTTTGGGCTTTTCTTGAAGATCTCGCCGAATAAACCATTCAATGGGAGGCCACAAAACCTACTTCATCTTCTTCATGTAAGGGTGTACTCCACCCCGTAGATGCCTGCATAGCCATGAAACCTGAAAAGGCCGATTTACAGCGGAAATTGAAGGCTTTGGAGGGTAAAATCTCATCTCCTATCCTATTCAAAATCCTCTCCCACGCACCGTTTGCATATGTTGTGCTGATCCTTCACATCTAACCGAAGAGTATCCTTACAATTCTGATCCCCAAGGTCAACGGCAAATTTACGCTGCTTGATATAGGTATTATGTGTCGTATCTTCACTAGTAATATTAACATCCAAATTTTTTATATTAAAAACATCCATTATCACCAATATCATATATATCAGCATGCAAATAGTAGCCAGTGGCAACTGGGAACCAATAATGTTCCATCAACTAACTCACTGGCTTAATAGAAGCTTTCATGATCTCCTTCCTACTTTGGAAAAAAGCAACCAATTTTTCTCTCCCTCGCGTAAGCATTTCTTGCCAACACTAGAGTTTACAAACTCGTGAGACCAGTTCCACAATACAGGGTGCTCTTCTTTGTTGAAAATGTTCCCTTGAGCCACTTCTTGGATAACCCCGAGCCGCAGAGCAATGTAGTTCGCAACAATGCCAAGATATCCAATGGCTTCTCCCCTCCAAAGAATTGTCATCCTTTAAGCTCTTTTTCAAGAATGCTCAGATACTCTTTTGACTGTTCCATGGTTGTCTTCTTCATGTTGCCTTCGCTCCAATATGCCAATTGGAATGTAGGAATACACCGATCAGTAAGAAGACAAATTTAGATTTTTTAAGTGCATAATTATGAAGGTTCTGTATTATGGTTCTAAATATCGACCGGTACACTACTACAAATAGGGGTTGCCTCTACGGATAAATCCGTAGGAGCAAACCACTGCCCCTACGGATATATCTGTAGGGGCACGAAATTACCCTGTAGGTGCAAACGCCATAGGTTCAAGTCTTAGCGTTGAACATGCCCCTACGGTCAAAAATTTGTCCCTACGGCGTAATGTGTAGGTCCATATGTCCCTACGGATTACACTGTAGGGACAAAAAAGTTATTTAATTTATCGGTTTAAAAAATAAAATAGTTGGCCCTACAGATATATCCGTAGGGCTAAATGTCTGCCCCTACGGATACATGCGTAGGTCCCGATGTGTAGGGACAAAATATCAGGTATCCTGATATTTTGTCCATACGGATACCTGTGTAGAGGCATGTTTAAGTCCCTACTGACAAATCCGTAGGACCACCTATAACCCCCTCTTACTGAGATCATAGGGGCAAAATATCAGGTATCCTGACATTTTGCCCCTACGGATAAAGCGGTAGGGGCAAAGTAGGACCCTACGGATTAGTCCGTAGGGGCAATGTTGGGCCCTACGGATTAATCCGTAGGGACATATTATCAGTTTTTTTTAAAAAAGGGCTGCCTGTTTTTTTCTCGGCCTGTGCACAATAATATATACATCATATATAAAATGAATCAACACGCAGAATATATACCGCAGTATTCATAATCACATCTCACGCATAATATACAAAAGAAATCAACAAGCAGAATACGATATCAATATAAACACGCAAACACCACCAATATCAATATCGTCTAAAATATATACAATATGTATCATATAAATAAATACATGTTTAAAATATAAGAATCAAAAAGCTATCCTAGCTCGGTCCAGCTCCACCTCTGATAAGCGCCGTAATCTGGCGCGCCTACTCCTCGGATATACCCTGCGTCAATAAATCATGCAATGCGGAGTGTGCGGGAGTCTGAGCGGGCTGTGGAGCTGTAGGAGTGGTCTGCGCAACCGCCGCCGAAGTAGTGGCTTGCGGAGCCGCAGCTGCGGGAGTCTGAGCGGGCAATGGAAATATAGGAGTTGTCTGCGGAACCGCAGCCGAGGTGGTGGTTTGCGGAGCCGCAGCCGAAAGAGATGCATGTGGAGGCTCGGCCGATGTACCTTGTAGCGTCTGGATCTACGTGTGTAATAAACGAGTAAGAACTGTGTATTAGTCGAATTCGTATCATTATCAAGTTATTGCTAAATTTTTGGGACTTCTTCACTGTGCAAGGCATAGTTATAGTTCACTTGCATTAAGGGTCCTTAATATGCTCTTGTGGTATTTGGGTTGTTTTACAACCGTTGATCTTCAATATATCTTTGGGATTGACACTTGTAAGTTGCAAGTGATACACCATTACGCATGAATACTTTATCCAATATCTTTGGGATCATCACTTATAAATTGTAAGCTAAAACTAAAGAAGTGAATGATAACATATTTGTTTAAGCTTAAAATGCCACGTTAGGTGATTAGAGAAAGTGGGATACCTGGAACGTCCGACTATCTACGATAATTCTTATATCTAATTTTACATTAAAATTACAAAGACTAAATTGTTACTTTAAAATACTTTTATGTTCTTATGCTAGATATATTCACTCCTTTAGTGAATTTTTACTTTTGATTCGAGGCTTGATTTCACCAAACTATTAAAACTTTGTAAATTCCAAGAAATTACCAGCAAAATTTCATACTAACAGAAGTTAACAGAACCCGTCTTTTAGTGAATTATATCTGTATTTTACTAAAAATGACGCTGATAAAGTTTGTAAAACGCTATTATGGTGTAGTGAAAGAACAATATATTATTAATAAGGAAGTCTTTACTGGTTGTAATTTTTAAAGTTTGAAGAACCTCATGTATAAGAGACAATAAAACTTCTAAACTTTTTGTATCTAATAACAATTTTCAAATCATAAGTTGGCAATCCAAATAGATATTTTAGAGAAAGTTACATTTATAAATTTCATCAAAAAATCTTTTGCATTGTACAAAAATATATAGAATTGTGCAAAAGCATATAATGATGACTATATTGAGAAATCTAAGAACGGGATGGTTACTGACAAAGGAGAAAATCCGTGTATATGCTTTGTGTGTGCGTTTGTCGTTGAAAAGAATAAATTATCGATAATCAAAGTTAGATTTGAGGATACTCATGTATGAGAATATGAAAGTTTCATATTATCATCGAGTATCATATATTGGTTTTAACTTGAACATCTTGAATCACTCTCTAATGATGCGTTTGCTGTGTATTCTTGTTGTATGTGTGTGTTTCGGCTGTCGGGGGTAAGGCTTCTATCACATTAAGAATGTATAGAGCGAATGCCCATTCGCTTGTGCTTTCAACCGAGTAAATTTCGGCAGCACCTCCCCGTTGTTCTCCGAGTACACTGTAATAGAATAGATAATCATTTCAAAGCTGTGAAACAACGTTAAAATGAACATCTAATCTATTTTTGTACACAGAGAACCAGCGGAAAAGTACCGACGAAATATCTCGAAACAGATGAAAACACAAGTGAATGAAGGTGTTTGCTTTATACATTCCTAATTTGTCCACACGGGACAAATCTATCGGTTATCATACGATTGAATCTTCTCGTCACATAGACTACACGACGGTTGTTAGTATCGAGCTATACCGTCCGATATTTAACAACCTTCGTATAGTTCTATGTCACGACGTACATCGAACGTATGTTAATCGATAGACGGGGACTAAGTAGCGCTTTGAGTTTCATATATGAGTATCGATGAGAATATGAAAGTTTCATATTATCATCGAGTATCATATATTGGTTTTAACTTGAATATCTTGAATCACTCTCTAATGATGTGTTTGTTGTGTATTCTTGTTGTATGTGTGTGTTTCAGCTGTCGGGGGTAAGGCTTCTATCCCATTAAAGAATATATAGAGCGAACACCCATTCGCTTGTGCTTTCAACCGTTTCGAGTAAATTTCGGCAGCACCTCCCCGCTGTTCTCCGAGTACACTGTAATAGAATATATAATCATTTCAAAGCTGTGAAACAACGTTGAAATAAACATCTAATCTATATTTGTACACGGAGAACCAGCGGAAAAGTACCGACGAAATATCTCGAAACAGATGAAAACACAAGTGAATGAAGATGTTTGCTTTATACATTCCTAACTTGTCCACATGGGACAAATCTATCGGTTATCATACGATTGAATCTTCTTGTCACATAGACTATACGACAGTTGTTAGTATCGAGCTATACCGTCCAATATTTAACAACCTTCGTATAGTTCTATGTCATGACGAACATTGAACGTATGTTAACCGATAGACGGGGACTAAGTGGCGCTTTGAGTTTTATATATGAGTATCGATGAGAATATGAAAGTTTCATATTATCATCGAGTATCATATATTGGTTTTAACTTGAACATTTAACGTGAATAGATTTTTCGTTTCGTTATTAAGGGTTCGAAATTTCATGTTTAGGGTAAATTTTTCTTGCGTTTATGGTAAAGTTGTACGTTTACGTTGTCATCGAGTATCCTATTGCAATGAACTAGTGTACCCTACTAAATAAACTAGTGCACCATAAACTTAAATAACCCAAATTAACCACAATTAACTATAATTGTTACCCTAACACAAATTATCACTAATTAACCCAAACTTAACCCAATTTACCTAAATTAACCTAATTAACCCTAATCAACCCAAACTTAACCAAATTTAACCAAATTAACCCTAATCAACACCCTAACCCTTTGAAATTATCACTAATTAACCCAAATTAACCCTACCCTCTAATTAACCTAAATTAACCCCAGCCTCTAACTCTAAACCTGACCCTAACCCTAACACTAACCCAAACCCTAATTACCATAACCCTAAGCCCAACTAATTAACCCTAACCCCAACCCCAACCCCAATCCCAACCCCAACCGAACCTTAACCCCAACCCCAGCCCCAACTCCAACCCTAACCCCAACTGAACCCTTACACTAACCCCAACCCCAACCCCAACCAAACCCTAACCCCAACCCCAACCCTAACACTGACCCGATGCCTCACCTGACCCTCACCCCTACCCGAACCCTGATCCCTGAACCCTACCCTTAACATCATCAAAAGAGGGAAATAAAAGCATTAAATTAGAAGTAAAAATTGGAGATTTACTAACCTGTAGGGCGGTGGAGGAGACGACGGAGGAGGCCGGTAGTCGACGACGCAATCGGCGACGAGTCAAGCACGGTTGCGACGAGAAAGTTGACGAGTCAAGCGCGGTTGCGGTGGCGGGCGGATGAGGACGCAATCGGCGACGAGGTCATGATCGAGGCGCGGGAACGATCGTCGCGAGGCGCGGGAGAATAAGAGAAGGAATTTTTGGGAACGGTGAGGGATTTTCTGTGCCTTTTTTTATTATTAACCCATATACATGTCCCTACGGACTTACCCGTAGGTCCTTTGATTGCGGCTCCGTAAGGCCAAACAACAAATTACGATTAAATATTTTTAAATTAAAACGTAGAAAACCGTAGGGACAAGAATGGGGACCTACGGATTAATCCGTAGGGGCAATAAAAGGTTGCCCCTACGGATTCCTTTATCCGTAGGGGCAACCTCTATTTGTAGTAGTGATATATCGGTATCAGTACGCCAACGATACGATACATCAAATTTTGCTCAAATAATGTTTTAGACTTATATCGGCCGAGATGGTGTAATATCAAACGATATCTCAGTTTTCTCGTATCGCTAAATATCGGACCGAGAAGATGTAAAATTGATTTGGTGTAATGGTTTAAAGTTTAATCCCGAGACGACTCGACTCGTTAACATTACCATTTAAAATATTTTCTCTCCCCAAATTCTAAAGCCCTAGATTCTGGGCTCGATAGCATCCTCTTCTCAACGACGTCATCTCATCCTCTTCTCGACGCTGCCATCTCATCATCCTTCTTTTGACGGCGCCGTCGTCTCCCCTCATCTCAACGCCGTTTTCCGCTCCTCTCGATACCGCCGTCTTGTGCTCCTCCTGTTGCATCATCCTCTTAATGGTTTAGTAGTCAGCCCGAGGCTTCCTTCTTCTTCTTCTTTAGGTATTTTTGAGTTAAGTTTATGTTTCTTTTATGTTATCTTTAATCGTTAACTATTAAATAGAGTTTTATGTTTTCAAAATTTGTCACGCCCTACTTTCCAAAAGACAGGAGCAGGCACGTGACTAGGCCCGCGACGTATTTATTTCGAGAAGGTCATTTCTCAAAACAAATACGCTTAGCGTAAATAAGTAAATATACGCAGTGCAAGAATAATAAAAGAATGAAATCTTCAATAACTACTTTATTTACATTCAACTTCAACAAGTTTTAAACTGATTACAAAAGATCTGAACAAGAAACATAAACATAAAAGCCTAAACATGTGGCTTACTGAAAAGAAAAACTGAAAAAGAAATTAATGATTTGCTTTAGGTGCGAACTGGTTGTAATTCTCTGCAGTCGCTTCTATCTTCTCCGTCTCTAAATTATCTGACAAACATTCCAAAGAAATAAAGATGGGTGGAATGTCTGTCAGCGAACTCGCGCTCATTAAATCCTCAAGAATGGATTAATGATGAATTATGATGATGTGTTGACAGTTATAATGCATGTATGATATGGCAATTATTTAAACATGGAAACTAAGTAACATGGCAGTTCAGTTTAAGCATATAATTGGTTAATCTAAGCAGATGATAAGTGTGTGTTGGTAAACATGAAGCAAATAGTAATGTGTCTTAAAAGGTCTCTACTATGGTCAATTAATCTAACGTCAGTTAAAGAGTGAATGCCAACCAATCTCAAGAGTGTTCTCGAACCCAACAGACTGTAATCCAGGGGTAAGAAACCACGGGATCGAATCAAGAGTTAGTAACAGGACTTCAACCTAGTGTTGAAATATTCCAAACCCAACATACTATAATCCAGGAGCATGAAAACACGGGCCCTCATGATAGATTGCCTGTGTTAGTAGACATGTATTCATGAACTAGAGGGATTCCTGAGATTTCGTTGGATTCATACTTAAACTATCCCAACACTCTGTGAATATAGTCTATGATTAAAGTATACAAAAGGTGATATATGATATCGAGTTTCAAGATTGAGTTCATGAAGTCATGTTAATTGCAAGGATTCATGTCAATTGTATTCATAGTTCGGGTTAAGTCGGTTCAAGTGTACATATAGCGTTCAAGTATTCATTTCAAGTTCAAGAATTCATGTCAAGTGATGTAGAATGTCATGTGTTTGATTATATATAATTCGATATTCATGTGATTTAATTTGGCAACCACTGCATATGGCCAACAATATTTGTGCCCTTTTTAAGGACGATTGCCAGACAATAATTTTACAATCTAAAATACTAGTTTTGTCTAAACTAGGCAAGCAGTCACTTTCTCCGGCTCCCCGAGGGTCAAGAGAAAAGATACCGCTTAAACCCATTTGTTACCTAAATACCTTAAAAATTAAACATGTTATATATTCTAGGTATTTTGGTGAACTTAGGTCATTTAGAACTTCTTGGTATTTATGTAAAATAGTTCATTTGAAAACTCGAGGGGTTTTATGTAAAATACTTTATTTTATAGATGGTACTTTTGGCAAAATATGTTAATTAGAATGTCAAGAGTTTTTAATAAAAAACATATTTTAGATTTTATGGTATTTTAGCGACAAAACCTAGATTTTAAGAGTTTATGGTATTTTAATGAAAAAAATCTATATTTTGGAAACATTAAGGTATTTTAATTGAAATAAAATCTTTTCATTTTAGGGTATTTTATTTAAAATCTAATTTTACAAATTTGTTTTCTTGAAGTTACAAATTTATGATATTTAAGTTATTTTTAAATTTGTTTTACTTTGTTTTAAAAATCTTATTTTCTTTTCCGTTGAGAACACGCTCCATGAAGAGCTCTGGCCTCATCCACTAGACTCAAGACGTACGATAATCTACACCATCTTCAACAGGGCTCCCCTAAAGAGGACTGTGAAGGACGAAATTGCTAAGGAAAAAGAAGTATCTATTGAATTTCAATTTTTGGTAACTTGATGGTATATTAGTGAAATTTGATTCTTTATAAAAACTCTACAAACATATGATCGTTCTATAATTCAAAAGTGTGCATGTGGGGTAGGTCATTACCCCGCGCATTTTCTACATAACATATCACGAAAACTAGTATTTTAACAAAAATAAATAAATATGGTATTTTAACGTTATTTTCTAATATTGTTTTAACATGTCAATAAATTCCATTTTAAATGAAAAGGGAAATCACATGGATTAAGTGGAGCATATGGCTTACAAGAATGGTAGAATTTGTAGTTTGTTTTCTTAACGTTTAGCATGAAAAATTGCAATTAACAAGTCAAGTTTTGTGAAAAGAAAATTTCATTTTGAACCTAGGAAATTATCGGCCGTATCTTGTGATGATGAGTGAGAAGGAAAAAAGGGAGGGATTGAAATGGAAGTTACGGTTTGCGCGTATACAAAAGGGGATGTGGAGATGAAGGAAGCTCGGTTTGTAGAGCCGAGATCGACGTTGCAAGAGGAAGACGAGCTTGAGGATACTTAGCTTCTTGAGAGGACAATTTAAGAGTAATTTTCTGAATAAATTCATAGAGGAGGCAACTAGGATAGCCTAGTATATATAGGGGAAGGAAATGGGGTAGTGTGAATTAAAAAGTACTAAAAAGAGGGTTAATGGAGGAGATGAAGGGACTAGCGGTTCTATGTGTTGAATGGGGGTTTCGGTATATGAAAAGGAGTGTAGGGAGTTCAAGGGACGGACCAACACGGGCGGAGGCTGTTTGGAGATGGTTGGGACGACTAAACCAAGCCCGGGTCGGCCCAAAAGGGGTGGATAGGGTCAGGGAAAGGGTCATGTGTTCGGATCAGTTTAAATAGTCCAAATTTGTATATTTTATTCTAAAACGTTTCGTAACTCCGTGCATCGCCCGTGAGACTTTCAGGATTCCAAAAACGGTAAAAAAGAAAATAATTGGGATGCAAGAATTCAAACTTGTAAGCTATAAGACAGCAGTGTAGAGACGTAACCAATGCGCTACAAGCTTGTTCTTGCATATATTTAATAAGAATTAAATATATGCCGTTGTTTGAAAAGAAACGGCTTAGGAAAAGAGAAAGGAATCAAATGGAATCGTGTTAGTAAGGGCTTGGGTTTTGGGGTTTGAAAGATTATAGAATAGGCTAAAATAGATGGAGTGATAAAATAATATTTTTACTAAAAAACAAAATATACCAAAATTAAATAATTACATTATTTTAATAAAAAAACACAAGGTATAGGAATTTTTGGGTCGTTACAAAATTAGACAAAATTTATATATTTGTATTTGAAAATACAATATATTATATTATTACATAACCTTGAAAGTTAATATCACTACTACAATAAAGGGTTGCCTCTACGGATAAAGCCGTAGGGGCAAAGCACTGCCCCTACGGATATATTTGTAGGGGCACAAAAATACACCATAGGTGTAAAGGTCGCAGATGCAAGTCTTCGTCCTGAACATGCCCCTACGGAGTAATAATTGCCCCTACGCTTCCTCCGTAGGGACATATTTCCCTATGACTTACACCGTAAGGACAACATATTTTTTTAATTTATTGGTTTATAAAATAAAATACTTGTCCCTACGGATAACTTCGTAGATCCTGAACATGCCCCTACGGAGTTCTTCGCAAGTCCAGATAGAAGCCCTTACGGATTTATCTGTAGGTCCAGCTTAATGCCCCTACGGAGTAATCCGTAGGTCCAGACAAACGCCCCTACGGATACATGCGTATGGGCAAGTTTAACGCCTGTTACTGAGTCCATAGGGGCAAAATATCAGGTATCCTGATATTTTGCCCCTACGGCTAACTGTGTAGGGGCAATCTTTGGACCTACGAATTAATCCGTAGGGGCAACAGATGGTCCTACGGATTAATCCGTATGGACAAAATATCAGAGTTTTTTTTAAAAAATGGGCTTCCTGTTTTTCCCCCGCCCTGTGCACAACAATATATATATCATATAACCAAATACCGCAGTATTCATAATCAACATCTCACGCATAATATATATAAAAAATAAACAAATAAAATACGATATCAATCTAAATCATCGTGAACACGCAAACAACACCAATATCGTCCAAAATATATACAATATGTATCATATAAGTACATATATGCTTAAAGTATAAAAAAAGCTACCCTAGCTCGGTCCAGCTTCTCCACCTCTGATAAACGTCGTAATCTGACGCATCTGCTCCTCCGTGCAGCCCTGAGTCGTCAAAAACTCGACCAATGAAGGAGCGGACTGTGCGGGAGTCTGAGCGGGATGTGGAGCTGCAAGAGTGGTCTGCGCAACCGCAGCCGAGTTAGTGGCTTGCGGAGCCGCAACCGAAGCCGCCTGTCGGATCTATTCAATTTTGTGTGTAATAAACGAGTAAGAACAGTGTATTAGATTTTAGTCGAATTCGTATCATTATCAGGTTATTGCGAAACCCCAATCTAAGAATATTTAGGGACTTAGGCCACGTTTGGATATCTAGTTTGGAAAACCGTGGTTTATTTTAATTAGACAGTTTTATGTAAGTTTGATTAATCAAAGGTAAGTCTACAACCAAATAAGCTCAGGCTACTAATATTGCATATGTTACTATCTATAATGTGATATAATATTTTACTATTAAGTAGTATACGCACCAACATCTCCTTCAACTCCTCGACGGTGGTCTTCAAGGCGGCAACATCATGCTTTAGACGTTGCTCATGGGGGGTAGGGGAAGTAACCGCCGGAGTGGAGTCAAACCTCATATGGGCCTTGCTAGGACCCAGTCCCCGGCCTCTCTCCCAACCTCCATGGTGCCCTCCGTGTGCGGCGTCTAGAACTGGGGTCAGCAGCATCGGATCGGTCTGTCCAGTAAAATCGATCCTCGATGCCTCCGCCCGCTCCACCACCCGCTCCTACACCCACATTAACCATTAAAGTATAAGTATATCATTTAAATTTGAACTTTTCAAAACAAAAATTTCAAACCTGTTAAAATAAATATTAACACTTACGCAAACTCCTGGGTAGCGGTTGTTAGTTATATTTATGCTCTAGAGGCCATTACTGTACATGTGATGCATATTGTAGTGGATGCTTGGACATATATAGGGAGGACTTTCTTGCTCGACATGATAGTATGCTATCTGGTTGCTCTTTATCTTAACATGTACACTTATTGTCTCTCTATTACATGTTGATAAAGCCCTTAGGATGAGTACTTGACTACCAGGACTATGATGCAGATCATACTAGTGGGGCAGAGGTAGTCGGTAAGTACATCCTTCAAATGTTCCTAGTCGTGGGAGTATCGAGACTGGGCATCGATACTCCAGAGTAGACTAGCGTATACGCTTCTCGACCCATGTGATGGACGATGGATGATCCCATATCTATTGGTGTTTGACATCAGAGAAGGTATACGGGTGCTCAGTGGAGATTGGGTACACTGGACGGACTCGCCGAAAACTCCTAGATGGTATTATACCTATCATTAGATAGCAGTCTGGTGACACTGGTACGGGTTAGTCTGTCGACCTGAGATCGTCATAGAGTCCTGTGTGATTCCCACTGTGCTTTGATTTCCACCATACCACGGTCAAAAGATCGTGTAAAAAGGTGGTTTTTGGGTACAGTCCCGAGTCACATGGAGGCAATGAGCGATATGAGGGGATTCGTCTCTTCCGGTATTGGGAGTTGATGTTGCGCTATGCTCGATTGACCATAACATGAAATCCCTGGCCAGGGTTGCTGAGATCTACTGGTAAGTGTTATCAGTAGTTTCTCGAACTGTTATGGACCTTGCATCGGCATGACTTATCAGGCTATTGGGGTCTGACGTTATACCACCCCCAGGCTGTGATATGCGACATATCTGACGAAAAGACTGGACTATATGGTAGTGTTACTGATTGGAATCGCATGAGTATGAGCAGGCTTGCTTGTTGATCTTTTGATAGCTCAATACCCGGGTGGCCGTTATGTTTAGCAGACCGCTTGTGGCTTGTGGGTGTTTGATATGATCATCACTACTGCCGGCGTATTGACGAGTCTTTAGAGTCCTACACAGAGGTTTCCTGGTTCATGCGAAACGAAGTAGGAGCACATATGTGATATGTGCGGGACCGAGATTAATGCGCGTATGTGATACCACATTCTATTCTTGCTATATGTGATATCGGACGGTTATATGAGATATAGCCGGGTTATCGGATCAAGTGTTGATTCGATAAGTTGTTACATTTGATATTAGTCGGTTGTATGTGATATAGCTGGATTATTAAATCAAGAGTTGATTTGATAATTTAATGTATAATTATATATTTGATATATTAACTTACATTAACTAATATTTGCTCACTAAGTATTCTTTTTCTCACAATATTTCATCACATAGAAAAAAGCTAGCAAGCTTTTTCTCATGAGAAAGAAGATGAAGTGATGAAGAGAAGAATAAACTCATGAGGTGAGAACCATGGGTGAGTTAGTGTCATACACTAACTCATGTAGTGACTTAACCATGAGTGAGGATAATGGTTAGGTTAATAAATATCTACAAGTAAAACAAATGAGTGGACTTAGTCAATGGTTCCACAAGCTTCTCAAAGCTTCAACCATTAATCCAATATCCACCCATTTATGAATTACTTTGATAAATAAAAACCCCTCATTATATCAAGCATGGTGTGAGTCTCATACACCCATGTATCATGTGCATCAAGCATGACACAAATAAAATGTACATTAAAATCTAAAGAGAGCTCAATTCCTACTTCATCATCCTCTACTATATTAGCCATTTAGTTTAGGGTGTTTGCTTCACCAATTCACATATTAGTGAAGAGGTAGCATGATCTTGAGTCTCCTCGACGTAGATCATCTTCGGCCTCGAAGACATTCAACAAGGTTGTTCATTTCTTCATGAGAACCCTTACTAGAGTTTGGGAGTTCCCTACTTGGAGCGAAGCGACTACTACACGGAGCTTTAGAAGTGAAGGACCGGTCTACAAAGGTTGTATTCCTCATTCACTTTTTATGCAAAGTTGTTTGCATGTTTGTTTAATTCTCTAGTTAAGATTCTAGGGTTAGGGTTCTTTAGAACGGCAAAAATTTGAAATCGGCATGGACGATACCTCCCGAAACCTTGCTGTCGCGCTAAGTAACTCTACAGTGGTATCAGAGCCAAGCTAGAAATTTAAATGTTGTTTGTTAGAATTACGTAACCGAAACAATTCCGAAACACCCGATATGAAATCTAGTTTCTGTAGAATTTTTAAAAGTGTCAAAAAAAAATTTTTAGCAACTGCAGAATGTTGTATGTGATATAACATGAACACAGTAAAAATTTCACCCCCTTCGCCGGAAAATGGCCGGCCACAATGCTCCCAAAACCGGCCTGCTCGGTTCTATTTCATTGTTCAGGGTTGAAATTTTTAGTTTGTTCCAGTCTCTGGGTTTTAGTGTTTCAGGTGTTGTTTGTTTTTGCTAAATTTGCATGTGATGTTAACTTTCTGCAAAGGCATTCGGAGTGTTCCGTAGTCGTAATTCTAACATGTATTCGGGTTATTTAGACGACGTTAAAAAGTTCGAACAAATATCAATAACCCATATTTTCCCTCGCTGGAAATTTTCCAAGAGTTGGATTTTTTTCAAGTTTAAAATCTTCAGAAAATCATGCAAGCGATTCTGTGGACATTCTAGAAGAACGATACCCAAACTCAACTTTTTGGATCGCGGAACCGCGGTCATACCCTCGGGTTTGCGGCAGTTCCGTGGCGACATGAGTGAGGCATGGGTCGGCCCTTCTACGGATGGTTCATAGGAGTTGTGGCATGTTCTGGGTACTTTTTGAACTCCGCTCAAGTGTTGAGCTCTTTAGGAAAGTTTGGGTGTTTGTTTATTCGATCGAAAAGTTTAGCATCGTCTAGCTATTTGTGATTGTGATACAATATTTGGAATCCACAAAATTAGTTATGAGATAACTAGTTTGAATTTTATAAATCTAGCAGTTTAGTCTCATTTGATCGGTTTCCATGGAATTTTGATGTGGATCAAAAGTCCGTCGCAATTACGTAGTGTACGCGGATACTTGCCTGGTAACCTTACTAGATAACCACGCCCCATAGCCCCGACCAAGTGACTGTAGGAGAACCCCGTCGCCAAAAGCATCCGTTCGGGTGCTCGCGGCCGCGGTGTTCCGCCTTAGAGCACTTCGTCGTCGGCATCAGGGGTGCGGCCGTCTACTAAAGTTTCCGACGAGCATTCGATCAGGTTATCGGGAATCTTGTTGAATTACCCGACAGGCTATTGGAAAGTGTTTTCAATATCGAGACTAAAATGCGGGGTTTATAATTGTTAGGGATGTGATGTCTAAGGAATTCATTTGTTAGGCATGAAATACAAAGTATGTGATACGTTGGGTTTATGATGTCTAAGATGGTTGCAGATTCCAATTGTTGTAGTTTTTCACTTTCTTTTCTGCGACCGTAAGTGTAATATGTGGTGTATCGGCAGTTTCGTTGCTATATGTCAACGACAATTGGGATACGCATATTTACTTACGTTGATGACATGTGATGTTATGTGTTGTGATGATATGTTATATTGGATCGTCGTGTTTTGAATAGCCGGGTTTTTTTTTATGTGAGATGAGAGTTTTTCATTTTCATTCATGTAAAAACTTGTATGTAATATTCTTTTATTGGGGCACTTCCGGGTTGAGGATGATATCACCATTGATATATATTATTTACTTTTTCGTATTAGGATAGATCCAAGGAGGAGAGCACAAGTAACTGGGTTCTAGGGTCCAGTGGGAGACCATTTCGAGGAGTCGAGACCGGGTCTCCTAACTTTAGAATTGGTAGCGTTGCTTGCCGCTCTCGTAGGGGTCTAGGGATGTGGGTTTGGCTATTCATCACGACCGTGGAATCCGTGTTTTTTACTGGCTTAATTTAAAACATGGAATTCCTAGTATATCCAATATTTCATATGTGATTCTTCTGCTGCTGATATTTTGTGATGTGATCACTTGATGTGTTCTGAGAAGAATGTTTATATTATATATATGATATATAATAAATATTGCTGCTTTCGTTTTTTCTGTGATCCTTAGGAAGCATAATTGATGGGACTTCATTAATGAGATTAATGAAATAAAAAGAAACCTAAAGATATTGTAGAAACTTGTTTTAAAAACCGGTAGCTCTAGTTTTTGCTTTGCATAGCGGTATTCCTTGTAGAATATCCTGCACCTTATTCGATAAGGAAAGAGCCGAGATCCCTTCATCGGGAGTGACCTCTTTAGCGAAACTAGCATATGCAACAACCCACTCGATTTGTCTTTTGATTGCTTCTATAGTTTTTTCTTTACATAGCGGTATTCCTTGTAGAATATCCATCACCTTATTCGATAAGGAAAGAGCCGAGATCCCTTCACCGGGAGTGACCTCTTTAGTAAAACTAGTAAAAACCTCAAAAACACTCCTTTTAAAATTCACTCAATTCTACAACGATATCAAGTTCATTACGCAAAGGGTTTTCTCAAAAACCTGTCGTAACCCTCCGTCATTTCAGATAAGTGCTACTTAGTATTCGTGCTACGTTTGTTGGCCTTCGTCAAGGCGTAGTGTGCGGTAGCTAACTAGCGCTTATCTACTAAAGCATGAGATGCGATTGGATTAAGGTAGTCGTGCGACTTTGTTGGCCTTCGTCAAGGGTCGTGCGGGTAGGTTTAATTCAATCATAAAATGTATGGGTTGAACTTGACTAGCGACCTATGGTTTGATGGCCTTCGTCAAGATCATAGGAAGCTAGGGGTAAAATATTATCGGGAATTTCAAGTGTTGAAATTTGCAATGAGATTGTTAGTTATATGCATGCCCTAGATGCCATTACTGTACATTGGATGTATATTGTAGTGGATGCTGGGACATATATAGGGAGGACTTTCTTGCTCAACATGATAGTATGCTATCTGGTTGATCTTTACCTTAACATGTATACTGATTGTCTCTCTGTTACATATTGGTAAAGCCCTTAGGATGTGTACTTGACTACCTGGACTATGATGCGGATCATACTAGTGGGGACTAGGTAGTCCATAAGTACATCCTTCAAAGTCCCTAGTCGTGGGTGTATCGAGACGGGGCATCGATATACCAGAGTAGACTAGCGTATACCTTCTCGACCCATACAGATGGGCGATGGATGATCCCATATCCATTGGTGTTTGACATCGGAGATGATATACGGGTGCTCAGTAGAGACTGGGTACACTGGACGGACTCGCCGAGAACTCCCAGATGGTATTATACCTTACGTCAGATGGCAGTTCTCTGGTGACACTGGTACAGAGTAGTCTGTTGACCCGAGATCGTCATAGAGTCTTGTGTGGTTCCCACTGTGCTTTGATTTCCATCTTACCACGTCCAAGAGGATGTGCAAAACGGTGGTTTTTGGGTACAGTCCCGAGTCACATGGAGGCAATGAGCGATAGGAGGGGATTCGTCTCTCCCGGTATAGGGAGTTGATGTTGCGCTGTGTTCGATTGGCTATAACAGGAAATCCCTGGCCAGGGTTGCTGAGATATACTGGTAAGTGTTACCAGTAGTTTCTCGAATTGTTATAGACCTCATATCGACACGACTTATCGAGCTATTGGGGTCTGACGTTTACCACCCATAGGCAAGATATGCGACATATCAGACGACGAGACCGGACTGTACGGTAGTGTTACTGGTTGGATTCACTGGAGTGTGAGCGGGCTTGCTCGTCGATCTTCTAATCGCTCAATACCCGGGTGGCCGTTACGTTTAGCAGACCGCTTGCGGCTTGTGGGTGTTTGATATGATCATCACCTGCTGTCGGCGTATTGACGAGTCTTTAGAATCCCACACAGAGGTTTCCTGGCTCAAGCGAAACGAAATAGGAGCGCATATGAGATATGTGCGGGACCGAGAATGATACCAGTATGTGATACTGTATTCGATTCTCGCGATCTGTGACATTGATCGGTTATATGCGATATAGCCGGGTTATCGGATCAAGTGTTGATTCGATAAGTTGTTACTGTTGATATTAGTCGGTTATATACGATATGACCGGATCATTAAATCAAGCGTTGATTTAATGATTTAATGCATAATGATATATTTGATATTTTACTTTGCATTAACTAGTATCGGTTCACTTAAGATGGATTTTCTCACTCGCATGTGCACATCGTGTATGTGATATATTTTTGTGTACAAGTTTGTATCATGTTTGACGATACATGATTGCTAGGGTTTGTGTAAAGAGTTAAACCATGGTTAAGTAAATGGTTAGGATTTTTATTCATTTATTCATTCATTTATCTTTTAATTTGGATTAAAAGAAAAAGTGAAAAGAAAATAAAAAGGTTGCATTCTTAGATGAAGCTTCTTGAAGCTTCATGCAACTTTGACTCATGTAACCTTTTTGTCTTCTTCTTCAAACCCTAACCATTCATCTAACTTGAGTTAACTCTCTACATCTAACCATGGTTCAAGTTATGATAAGAATAATTCTTTTTCAATTATTTTAATGAACTTATCATAATAATATTCCTTCTTCTTCTTCTTCTTCTACACATGAAGAAGCTTGACTTCATCAATGGTGGATTGATGAAATGAGTGAGAAATCCAATTTTAAAGTCTACCCACTTCCTATTTCTTCATCCTCTACCTCTTGCCAAGTAGTAGAGTGTGTTCTCTTCACAAGTTTCATGACTTGGTGAAGTGGGAGTTTGATCTTGCGATGCCTCGACGTAGATCATCTTCGGCATCGACGTCGACGACCTAGCCCGTCCATTCTCCGATGAAGCCGACGCTAGAGCCCGGGGTTCGACTTGGACAGCGAGGAGACTTCATTGCGGAGCTATAGAGGTGGAGGACCGGATCTACAAAGGTTGTATATCCGTTCTTTTAGTTTAGCTGTAAACTAGTTTCATTTTATCGCCTAAACATCTAGCCAACGATCTAGTCTAGGGTTTCTCGGCACCGTATTTTTAGAAATTGGCATGATTGATGCCTTGTGAGACCTCTAGTGTGTGCCTAGGAACCCTACAGTGGTATCAGAGCCAAGCTAGAGCCTTAGGCGAAGTCTAGACGGAGTTTGAAACCCGAACGAACCGAAACCCTAACACAAACCATGCTCTCTGGACTTTTTCTAATTTCGGGGATTTTTCCACATTAAAAATATGCAGAAAAATCAGCAGGATAATCTAAGAGTTACTGTGAATTTCGATGGACTAATTCCATCAATGCGCCACGGATCCGCGGCACGAGCATGGCTCGTGCGGCGGTTCCGCGGCCGTTTTGTCGTTTTGTGTATTTATATTTTCACAGTAATTCTCAGTTTTCTGTGCTGGTTTTCCTGGGAATTTTTAATATTTATTCAAGAGTTGAATTTTCTGGGGTTGTTTTGGGGATTCGGTGTTTCGATCGGAGTATCAGATTTTGTCTATGTGGCTTTCCGGATAAATTTTAGAATATGTAAAAAAGTTCGACCGGATATAAATACCCACTTTTTCCCCTGTCGGGAAATTTCCAAGTGTTGGATTTTTCCGTAGTTTAAAGACGTTCTAAGTAGTGCAAGTAACTCGATGGACCCTCTAGAAGACAACAAACCTTAACTCGATTATGTGACCGTCTTGATCTGCCCTTTGAACCTTCGGGTTTGGGGCAGTACGGCGTGCCACATGTGAGGCGTTGGCTTGACCCTTCTACGGCTGGACCGTTGGTACTGAGGCACGAACTGAATGTTTTTAGACTTGTTTCATGTGTTGATCTGTATTGGGAAAACTTGGGTGTTCGATTGTTCGATCGGAAAGTTTGATATTTTCTATTTATCCGGAATGGGATACAATAATTGGAATTCACAAGAAGTTATGAGATAACTGAATGAATGTTATAAACATAGCAGTTTAGTCTCACTTGATCGGTTGCCACGGAATTTTGATGTGATCAAAAGTCCGTCGCAATCACGTAGCGTACGCGGATACTCGCTGGGTAAACTTAATAGACAGCTACACCCCCTAGCCCCGACCAAATGACTGCAGGAGAACCCCGTCGCCGAAAGCATCCGTTCGGGTGCTCCCGGTAGCGGTATTCTGCCTTGGTGCACTTCGTCGACGGTATCAGGGGTGCGACCGTCTACTGAAGTTTGCGACGAGCATTCGATCAAAATGTCGGGAATCCTGTTGAATTGCCCGACTTGGTATTGAAAAGGGTTTTCGATAATGAGACTAAAATGCGGGGTTTATAATTGTTAGGCATGCGATGTCTAAGTAATTCATTTGGTCAGGCATGCGATGTCTGAGGTGGTTGCGGATTCCAACTGTTGTAGTTTTACACTTTTTTTCCTGTGACTGTAAGTGTAATATGTGATATCGCCGGTTTCGTTGCTATATGTCAACGACAATTGGGATGCGCATATTTACTTATGTTGATGACATGTGATGTTATGTGTTGCTGGATATGTTATATTGGATCGTCGTGTTTGAATAGCCGGGTTTTTTTTATGTGAGATGAGTGTTTTTCATTTTCATTCATGTAAAAACTTGTATGTAATATTCTTTTATTGGGGCACTTCCAGGTAGCGGATGTTGTCACCATTTGTATATTATTTACTTCTCCGCACTAGGATAGACCCAAGGAGGAGGGCATAAGTAACCGGGTTCTGGAGTCCAGTGGGAGACCAACTCGAGGAGTCGAGCTCGGGTCTCCTAACTCCAGAATTGGTAGGGTTGCTTGCCGCTCTCGTAGGGGTCTAGGGGTGTGGGTTTGGCTATTCATCACGACCGTGGAATCCGTGTTTTATACTGGCTCGTATTGAAAACACGGACGTCCTAGTATATCCAATATTTCATATGTTTCTTCTGCTGCGATATCTGTGATGTGATCATGTGATGTTCTGTGATAGATACAATATATAGTATATATGATATATTATATAGGCGTTACTTATGTTTTACACCCGCGCTAGCCCTGCCCCGCTCTGCCGTTAGTTACCTAACCTAACGGTGCACGAGGGGACATCGAGGCGAATGCGGATGGCATAAGTGTACGTCGTATTTATCTGTGATGTTTAGGTACTTAAATGATGGGACTTCATTAATATGATTAATGAAATAAAAGAAACCTAAGATGTTGTAGAATCGAATTTCAAAATAAAATAGGTAGCTATAGTTCTTGCTTTGCACAGCGGTATATATGATATATCCTGCACCTTATTCGATTATGAAAGGACCGAGATCCCTTCACCGGGAGTGACTCCTTTAGCAATAACTGGCAGATGCTACACACTCGGTTTGTCTTTTGATTGCTTTTAAGAGTTTTGCTTTGCACAGTGATATATATAATATATCCCGCACCTCATTCGACGAGGAAAGGACCGACGATCCCTTCACCGGGAGTGACTCCTTTAGCAAAACTAGAAAAGCCTCAAAAACACTCCATTTCAAAATTCATTTGATTCTACAACGATATCAAGTTCATTACGCAATAGGTTTTCAGAAAAACCTGTCGTAGCCCTCCGTCATTTCAGATAAGTGGTAGTTAGTATTCGTGCTACGTTTGTTGGCCTGCGTCAAGGCGTAGTGTGCGGTAGCTAACTAGTATTTATCTGCTTATGCATATGATGCAGATTGGATTAGGGTAGTCGTGCGACTTTGTTGGCCTGCGTCAAGGGTCGTGCGGGTGGGTTTAATTCAATCAGGAAATGACGGGTTGAACTTGACTAGCGGACTATGGTTTGTTGGCCTGCGTCAAGGTCATAGGACGCTAGGGGCAAAACATTATCGGGAATTTCAAGTGTTGAAATTTGCAATGAGATTGCATACCTTCTATGAGATAGTTGGATCCCGATACCCGCTGCGAGTAATTGTTACTCCTGGGAGAGTTTTATACATTACAATTAGCCGATCAAGTAGGTGTCTAGAAAGGTGTTACCGAGGTTACGCCTCTGGGAAAACGAGGTTTACATTAATTAGGTTCGTGCGAAAGCACGGGGGACCTCCCTCAAAGTACCGACACTGGCCTGGCTGAAAGATTGGCGAACTTGTAGTGTGTAATTAATCCCGGCTAGTCTTTCCTTTTAGGGTTTGAAGGAAGATTTGATAAAAAGCAGTGGGAGCCATCCTGATTAGATAAAATAATAACCAATCTATTCTTGCAAGAGCGCACGCTGAGTGATTTCTTCTCTCTCTCTCCTGGTAGCGACCATATCACGCCTTAATCAAGATAATAATACGGATTATTGACCGAACCCGCTTGTTATACTGAGCTGGGGAACGTTGGTCCCGCTCCAACTTATAATAGTTATAAGACAGAGCAGGAAATTGGGGAATACCAAATTTCCCGTGCCGCCCAAACGAAGAGAGTGCATGCTGATGCATCATTTTCGGGTGTGTTCATTACAAAGAACTGTTTCTCAGTATCCTCCGCATCCTGGGTATATGTTACCGGATCAGGATCCCAGATATGTAATCTGTTACATAGGGCTACAAAAGGGTAGAAAAACTGAGAACGGGTGATAAGTTTCATGAGACAGAAAACGTGGCAAGTGTTGCAGCCAGGTCTGTTGGTCACTGTCACCCTGTATTACCTGAATACATTGATTCTGAACGAATGTTATTAGATACCGAACCTGATATACAAAATCATATCTGTCTCTTTATTAGTAAAGAAACGATAAAATTTTGTATTGTTGGATAATGTTTTGAATATTTCCTATATCAAAAGTTGATCGGTTCAGGCACGTTATCTAAAAGCATTAATGTTCTAAATCAAACTACAGTTCATAGTATACGGAACACACACAAGAGAAAGAGTTCAGAAATGAACGAATTCTTCTTGAGGCATTGTAGACTAGGTCATATCAATGCGACCCGACTGGCTGAAGTTACATTTAGATGCATATCTAAATCAGTTTGAATTTACATCTTGTGAAACTTGCCAGTCATGTCACAGAGATAAGATGACCACAGCTCTGTTTATTGGAAACAGAGAAAGAGTTAGTGAACTCTTGGGATGATACATGTTGATGTATATAGGTCCCCTGTCTACACATGCCAAGACCGGTTCTTTGTACTTCATTACATTCTCTGATGATCTCTTTAGATTCAGACATATGTTCCTGTTGAAACATAAGTCCGAACCTTTTGAGATATTCACAGAATATGATTTAGAAGTAGAGAACCAAAATACGGGTATAAGTATTATGTCCTTTGATGTGATCGAGGAGGAGAATACTTGAGCACGGAAATCCTGGACTATTCTAAAGGAGAATGAGATTCTCTCTCAGCATTACTCCTCCGTACACACCATAGCACGATGGTCTATCGGGGCGGAGCAGATACACTCTATTTGATATGGTGTGCTCTATGATGAGTACTACTGAGTTACCTTTTTCCTATTGGGTGTTATGCACTTGAGAAGTTGCATACCTATTGAATAGGGTTCCAATCAAATCAGTTGCCTACCATTTCATATGTGATATGGAAAGGGAAGAGCCCATGTCTTAAGCTAGTTAAGATTTGGGGTTGTCCGGCTAATGTCTAAAAGCAAAATCCGGACAAGCTCGAGACAAGGTCTGTAATGTAGAACTGGAAAGGTTCCAGCTATACAAAATACAGCAGATAATTTGGTAGAACCAAAGGATTCAGTAGATTCCAACGAACCTCAGCCTCTCCGCCGATCTAGTAAGGTTCCTCACCCACCTGAGAGTTACTTCGGTTTCTCTATGACAGTGGGAGCGAGGATTGCATCATGAGATGATGACCCAACTAGTTTTGAGCTGGCCATCAGGAGTGGGACTCCGTAAGAATGGCTGGATGCTTAGCGATCTGAGATGGAATCCATATACACCAACAAAGTATGGACTTTGGTTGCTATATCTGAAGGGTTAAATCCCCATCAGGAGCAAGTATATCTTGAGAAGATTACTTGGTGTACATGGAAAAGTTGAGACTTTCAAAGCTAGACTTATTAAAGGTTTGCATCATTGACCAGGCGTGAATAATGATGAAACATTTTCAGTGCCTATGCTTAAGTCCATCCAGATCCTACTTGTCACGGCTACATACCATGACTACGATATCTGGTGGTTGGGTGTCATGACTGCTTTTCTAAATGATGTTTTAGAAGAGTGCGTCTATAAGTACACAGCCAGAGGGCTTCGTAGACAGTGGGGGCAGCGGAAACGTGTGCAAGATGTTTTATGTGATGAAGCAGGCATCGCGGAGTTGGAACATCTGTTTTGATGGATTAGTCAAGGAAGTTGACATCATCAAAATGGTAGATGAACCTTGTATATACAAAAAGGTAGTAGGGAGTATGGTTGTGATCCTCGTAGAGCACGTGGATGACATACTCTTGATAGGGAAGAAGTTTCCTATGCTATGCTCGGTCAATCTCCGCTTATCATAAGGATTCTCCAGAAAGGATCAAAGTGATACCTCCTCCATTCTGAGCTTTCATCTATGAGATAGATGTTATTTGGGTGTTAGAATACTCACAAGCTGTAGTGAGATGGTATCAATTGGTCCTGGGGAGAATCATTGGAAGGGTTCCAGGGTGATAAAGACGACTGAATGTCAGTCGCAGGCATTGTCTTTGCCCTCAGAAAAGGGACGGTATGTTGGAAGAGTTCCAAGCTAGATACCGTGACATACTAGACGATAAAGGCAGGATACATCGCTACTTAAGATGCTACCAAAGAGGCTGTTTGGGTGTATATTGGTTCATGAGATGAACTACGTTCCAACCATTGTGAGACAATGGAGTTGTGGCTTATGCCAAGGAACGCCGGTCCCATCAGTGATCCAGACTTAATCTTTGGCAGTATCACCTGACCATGGAGATGTTTGATCTCCAGGGTGATCGAGGTTAGGAGAGCAGACTCAGAGGATAACACGGCGGATTCACTCACGAAGGCCTATTCCCAGAGAGAGACTTTTATGGGATGGTTGAGTATGAGATACTACAACCACTGCTACAGATGGCCCTAGTGCAAGTGGGAGATTGTTAGTTATATGTATGCCCTAGAGGCCATTACTGTACATTGGATGTATATTGTAGTGGATGCTGGGACATATATAGGGAGGACTTTCTTGCTCAATATGATAGTATGCTATCTGGTTGATCTTTACCTTAACATGTATACTGATTGTCTCTCTGTTACATGTTGGTAAAGCCCTTAGGATGTGTACTTGACTACCTGGACTATGATGCGGATCATACTAGTGGGGACTAGGTAGTCCATAAGTACATCCTTCAAAGTCCCTAGTCGTGGGTGTATCGAGACGGGGCATCGATATACCAGAGTAGACTAGCGTATACCTTCTCGACCCATACAGATGGGCGATGGATGATCCCATATCCATTGGTGTTTGACATCGGAGATGATATACGGGTGCTCAGTAGAGACTGGGTACACTGGACGGACTCGCCGAGAACTCCTAGATGGTATTATACCTTACGTCAGATGGTAGTTCTCTGGTGACACTGGTACAGAGTAGTCTGTTGACCCGAGATCGTCATAGAGTCTTGTGTGGTTCCCACTGTGCTTTGATTTCCATCTTACCACGTCCAAGAGGGCGTGCAAAATGGTGGTTTTTGGGTACAGTCCCGAGTCACATGGAGGCAATGAGCGATAGGAGGGGATTCGTCTCTCCCGGTATAGGGAGTTGATGTTGCGCTGTGTTCGATTGGCTATAACAGGAAATCCCTGGCCAGGGTTGCTGAGATATACTGGTAAGTGTTACCAGTAGTTTCTCGAATTGTTATAGACCTCATATCGACATGACTTATCGAGCTATTGGGGTCTGGCGTTTACCACCCCTAGGCAAGATATGCGACATATCAGATGACGAGACCGGACTGTACGGTAGTGTTACTGGTTGGATTCACTGGAGTGTGAGCGGGCTTGCTCGTCGATCTTCTGATCGCTCAATACCCGGGTGGCCGTTACGTTTAGCAGACCGCTTGCGGCTTGTGGGTGTTTGATATGATCATCACCTGCTGCCGGCGTATTGACGAGTCTTTAGAGTCCCACACAGAGGTTTCCTGGCTCAAGCGAAACGAAATAGGAGCGCATATGAGATATGTGCGGGACCAAGAATGATACCAGTATGTGATACTGTATTCGATTCTCGCGATCTGTGACATTGATCGGTTATATGAGATATAGCCGGGTTATCGGATCAAGTGTTGATTCGATAAGTTGTTACTGTTGATATTAGTCGGTTATATACGATATGACCGGATCATTAAATCAAGCGTTGATTTAATGATTTAATGCATAATGATATATTTGATATATTACTTTGCATTAACTAGTATCGGTTCACTTAAGATGGATTTTCTCACTCGCATGTGGACATCGTGTATGTGATATATTTTTGTGCACAAGTTTGTATCTTGTTTGATGATACATGATTGCTAGGGTTTGTGTAAAGAGTTAAACCATGGATAAGTAAATGGTTAGGGTTTTTATTCATTTATTCATTCAACTTTGACTCATGTAACCTTTTTGTCTTCTTCTTCAAACCCTAACCATTCATCTAACTTGAGTTAACTCTCTACATCTAACCATGGTTCAAGTATTGATAAGAATAATTCTTTTTCAATTATTCTAATGAACTTATCATAATAATATTCCTTCTTCTTCTTCTTCTACACATGAAGAAGCTTGACTTCATCAATGGTGGATTGATGAAATGAGTGAGAAATCCAATTTTAAAGTCTACCCACTTCCTATTTCTTCATCCTCTACCTCTTGCCAAGTAGTAGAGTGTGTTCTCTTCACAAGTTTCATGACTAGGTGAAGTGGGAGTTTGATCTTGCGATGCCTCGACGTAGATCATCTTCGGCATCGACGTCGACAACCTAGCCCGTCCATTCTCCGATGAAGCCGACGCTAGAGCCTGGGGTTCGACTTGGACAGCGAGGAGACTTCATTGCGGAGCTATGGAGGTGGAGGACCGGATCTACAAAGGTTGTATATCCGTTCTTTTAGTTTAGCTGTAGACTAGTTTCATTTTATCGCCTAAACATCTAGCCAACGATCTAGTCTAGGGTTTCTCGGCACCGTATTTTTAGAAATTGGCATGGTTGATGCCTTGTGAGACCTCTAGTGTGTGCCTAGGAACCCTACAGAGATTGCATACCTTCTATGAGATAGTTGGATCCCGATACCCACTGCGAGTAAGAGTTACTCCTTGGAGAGTTTTACACATTACAATTAGCCGAACAAGTAAGTGTCTAGAAAGGTATTAACGGGGTTACGCCCCTGGAAAAATGATGTTTATTTTAATTAGGTCCGTGCGAAAGCACGGGGAACCTCCCTCAAAGTACCGACACTGGCCTGGCCGAAAGATTGACGAACTTGTAGGGTGTAATTAATCCCGGCTAGTCTTACCTTTTAGGGTTTGAAGGAAGATTTGATAAAAACAGTGGGAACCATCCTGATTAGATAAAATAATAACCAATCTGATCTTGCAAGAGCGCACGCAGAGTGTTTTCTTCTCTCTCTCCTGGTAGCGACCATGTCATGCCTTAATCAAGATAATAATATGGATGCATTGACCGAACTTGCTTATTATACTGTGCTGGGGAACATTGGTTCTGTTCTTTCTTATAATTGTTATAAGTCTGAGCAGGAAATAGGGGAATATCCAGATTCCCATGCCAGCCAATCGAAGAAAGTACATGATGATGCATCTTCTTCGGTGTGTTCATTACCGAGAACTGTTTTTCAGTATCCTCTACGTCCTGGGTATGTGATACCGGATCAGGATCCCGCATATGTAATATGTTACATGGGCTACAGATAGGTAGAGAACTGGGAATGTGTGATATGTCTCTAAGTGTAGAGAATGGTGCAAGTGTTGCAGCCAAATCAGTTGGCAAATATCACCTTGTATTAATATATTGATTCTGAACATATGTTATTAGATACCGAACCTGATATACAACATTACATCAGATTCTTTATCAAGTTAAAGAAGGATATAATTCTGTATTGGGGATGATGTTGTGAACATTTTCCTGAATCAAGAGTTGATTGGATCAGGCACGTTATGTAGTGGCATATACTTTCTAAATCAAACCACAATTCAAAGTATACATAACACACACAAGAGGAGTAGTTCAGAAATGAACGAATCCTTCTTGTGGCATTGTTGACTAGGTCATACCAATGCGACACGACCAGCTGAGTTACATAAGGATAAGTATTAGAATTCGTTCGAATTTTCATCTTATGATACTTGCCAGTCTTGTCTCAAAGATAAAATGACCAAAACTCCGTTTACTGGAAACAGAGATAGAGTTACTGAACTCTTGGGACAGATACATGATGATGTATACGGTCCTATGTCTACAAATGCCAGGGCTGGTTCCTTGTACTTCATTATATTCATAGACCATCTCTCAAGATTCGGACATGTGTTCCTGTTGAAACACAAGTCTGAAACTTTTGAGAAATTCAAGAAATATAAGCTTGAAGTTAAGAACCAGACGGGTAGAAGTATTACAGTCCTTCGATGTGATCGAGGAGGAGAATACTTGCGCATGGAGTTTCTGTAGTTTCTAAAAGGAGAATGGGATTCTCTCTCAGCTTACTCCTTCGTATACACCACAACACAACGGTGTATCGGGATGGAGGTATCGCACCCTATGAGATATGGTGCGCTCTATGATGAGTACTGTTGAGTTACCTGTTTTATTTTTGGAGTTATGCACTTGAGAAGCTGCATACCTATTGAATGGGGTTCCGTCCAAATCAGCGCCTACCATTCCATATGAGATATGGTATGGGAAGAGACCATGTCTTAAACGAGTTAAGATATGGGTTGTCCGGCCTATGTTGAAAAGCAAAATCCGGACAAGCTCGAGGCAAGGTCAGTTCTGTAAGTTTGTTGGATATCCCAAACATACGCAAAGGTATATCTTCTACCATTCGGAGGAGCAAAGGATGTTTTTTTTCTCAGCATACAACCTTTTTAGAAAAGGAATTCTTTATGAAGAAATTAATGATCATGAGGTAGAACTGGAAGGAGTTCCAGCTAGAAAAACTAACAGCTGATGATTTGGTGAAACAAAAGGATTCAATAGTCTCCAACGAACCTCAGCCTCTCCGCGATTCTGGTAGGGTTCCTCATCCACTTGAGAGATACTACGGTCTTCTCGATGACAGTGCGATCAAAGATGGAATCCATGTACACCAACAAAGTATGACTTTGAATGTTGCATCTAAAGGGGTAAAACCCATCAGGAGCAAATAGATCTTGAGAAGATTCTTGGTGTAAATGGAAAAGTTGAGACTTTCAAAGCTATTCTTAAGTCCATCAGGATTAAAATAAGTATAGCGGTGTTGGAACATCTGTTTTGATGTGGCAGTCAAAGAGTTTGACTTCATCAAAAAGATAGATGAACCTTGTATATACAAGAAGGTTGTAGAGAGTAAGGCTGTCTTCCACGTATTGTACGCAGATGACATACTCTTGATAGGAAATGGTTTCCTATGCTACACTCGGTCAAGCTCCTCTTATCACGAGGATTCTCCATGGAAGATCTGGATGATACCCACTATATCTTGTGGATAATGATCTATGATGATAGATCTAAGTGGATATTGGGAGTCTCCCAAATCCAGGTACATTAGCGCCATTCTAAAGGGGTTTAGTATGGAAGATTCTAAGCGTAGTGGTTCGTCCACTAACTCAGGAATCACTCTCTCCAAAAAGATGTCTTCCAAGACTGATTCGGAGAGAGTTCGCGGGATACCCTATGTTTCAGCAGTAGGCTCTATCATGTATGCGATGTTATGTACCAGACCAGATGTAGATGACGGTGTAGTGATCAGGAATCAATCGGATCTTGGGAGAATCACTGGAAAGCTATGGAGGACATTCTTAAGTACTTGAGAAGCACTAAAAAGAAAGTTCTTGGTTCCAGCTTCCAGAGTGATAAGTTCGACTGAAAGTCAGTCACATGCATTGTCTTTACCCTCAGTGGAGGGACGGTATGTTGAAAGAGTTCCAAGCTAGATACCGTGGCATACTAGATGATAAAGGCTGAATATATTGCTACCAACGATGCTGCTAAAGTGGCTGTCTGGGCATTTCTTGTTCATGAGATGAACATGGTTCCTACCATTGAGCGTCCAATAAGTGTTATTGAGACAACAATGGAGTTGTGTCTTTGGCCTAGGAACACCGGTCCCATCAGCGATCCAGACATATTCTGAGGACAGTGTCACCTGATCAGGGAGATGGTTGATCTCCAAAGGATCGATGTTAGGAGAGTAGACCCGAAGGATAACACAGCGAATCCACTCACAAAGGCCTTACCCTAGAGAGACTTCTAAAGGACGTTGAGTATGAGATACTGCAAAAAATGACCTTAGTGCAAGTGGGAGATTGTTAGTTATATGTATACCCTAGAGGCCATTACTATACATGTGATGCATATTGTAGTGGATGCTTGGACATATATAGGGAGGACTTTCTTGCTCGACATGATAGTATGCTATCTGGTTGCTCTTTATCTTAACACGTACACTTATTGTCTCTCTATTACATGTTGATAAAGACCTTAGGATGAGTACTTGACTACCAGGACTATGATGCAGATATTACTAGTGGGGCATAGGTAGTCGGTAAGTACATCCTTCAAATGTTCCTAGTCGTAGGAGTATCGAGACTGGGCATCGATACTCCAGAGTAGACTAGCGTATATGCTTCTCGACCCATGTGATGGGCGATGGATGATCCCATATCCATTGGTGTTTGACATCAGAGAAGGTATACGGGTGCTCAGAGGAGACTGGGTACACTGGACGGACTCACCGAGAACTCCTAGATGGTATTATACCTATCGTGAGATAGCAGTTTCCTGGTGACACTAGTACAGATTAGTCTGTCAACCCGAGATCGTCATAGAGTCTTGTGTGATTCCCACCGTGCTTTGATTTCCACCATACCACGGTCAAGAGATCGTGCAAAAAGGTGGTTTTTGGGTACAGTCCCGAGTCATATGGAGGCAATGAGCGATAGGAGGGGATTCGTCTCTCCCGGTATTGGGAGTTGATGTTGCGCTATGCTCGATTGGCCATAACATGAAATCCCTGGCCAGGGTTACTGAGATCTACTGGTAAGTGTTATCAGTAGTTTCTCGAACCGTTATGGACCTTGCATCGGCATGACTTATCAGGCTATTGGGGTTTGATGTTTACCACCCACAGGCTGTGAAATGCGACATATCTAACGAAGAGACCGGACTGTATGGTAGTGTTACTAATTGAATTCGCATGAGTATGAGCAGGCTTGCTTGTTGATCTTCTGATGGATTAATACCCGGGTGGCCGTTATGTTTAGCAGACCGCTTGTGGGTTGTGGATGTTTGATATGATCATCATCTACTGCCGGCGTATTGACGAGTCTTTAGAGTCCTCCACAGAGCTTTCCTGGTTCATGCGAAACGAAGTAGAAGCACATATGTGATATGTGCGGCACCGAGATTAATGCGCGTAGATAGCCCCCCCCCGCAAACAACGTCCATGATGATACCGCATTCTATTCTCGCGATATATGATATCAGACGGTTATATGAGATATAGCCGGGTTATCAGATCAAGTGTTGATTCGATAAGTTGTTATATTTGATATTAGTCGGTTGCATGTGATATAGCCGGATTATTAAATCAAGAGTTGATTTGATAATTTAATGTATAATTATATATTTGATATATTAACTTACATTAACTAATATTTGCTCACTAAGTATTCTTTCTCACTTGTGTGCATATAATATATATGTGATATATATTAATATACATTTTATTTGTGTCATGCTTGATGCCACATGATACATGGGTGTATGAGACTCACACCATGCTTGATATAATGAGGGGTTTTTATTTATCAAAGTAATTCATAAATGGGTGGAAATTGGATTAATGGTTGAAGCTTGGAGAAGCTTGTGGAACCATTGACTAAGTCCACTCATTTGTTTTACTTGTAGATATTTATTAACCTAACCATTATCCTCACTTATGGTTAAGTCTCTACATGAGTTAGTGTATGACACTAACTCACCCATGGTTGATATTCTCATCTCACGAGTTCATTCTTCTCTTCATCACTTCATCTTCTTCCTCTTGAAAAAAAGCTTGCTAGCTTCTTTCTATGTGATGAAATATTGTGAGAAAAAGAAATCTAAAGAGAGCTCAATTCCTACTTCATCATTCTCTACTATATTAGCCATTTAGTTTAGGATGTTTGCTTCACTAATTCACATATTAGTGAAGAGGTAGCATGAGCTTGAATCTCCTCGACGTAGATCATCTTCGGCCTCGAAGACATTGAGTAAGGTTGTTCATTTCTTCATGAGAACCCTTGCTAGAGTTCGGGAGTTCACTACTTGGAGCGAAGGGACTACTACATGGAGCTTTAGAAGTGAAGGACCGGTCTATAAAGGTTGTATTCCTCATTCACTTTGTATGCAAAGTTGTTTGCATGTTTGTTTGTTTAATTCTCTAGTTAAGATTCTACGTTTAGGGTTCTTTAGAACGGAAAAAATTTGAAATTGGCATGGACGATGCCTCCCGAAACCTTGCTGCCGCGCTAAGTAACTCTACAACGGTGTCTGGGAATCGAAGCTCGCCCGTGGCGGGATCTGTCGAGGTGCCGTGGACGGCAAGATACGAGGTCAGCACGCTCGGTGTACCACCATGCGCCAAGGTCTAACTCTCTGCAATTCGCAAAATTTTTACATATATTATAAAATAACTCTTAATATTACATTATATCAGAGTAGATCTATTGTAATTTACCGATGTCTCCATGGCACGAGTAATATTCCTCGAGCCACCTGTATAAGTGGGGCGACCTCTTTTCGCCGACTTCCTATTCTCTTTATTTTGATCTACCTGATTCTGCACAACACATTCAGATTTAGTTGCACAACACATTCAGATTTAGTTTTCTAATTAAGAAACACAAAAAAATAAATTATATACTAAACGATGAATTACATTTAAATTACAAAGCTGTTTGCGCTGAGAGTCGAAATATTGGCATAAGAGAGGCCATGCATCTACGTCGATTCTCGCAAAGGCCGGAGTATGTAGGAGAGCCGCTCTCTCTCTGCCTCAGGGGTTACCATCCACAGGGAATAGCGGTCGATCCTCAAATCGTTCCTATTGTATCGGACCTTTGATTGTATGTTCTTCATCAGGCCATAGTACAGAGCGTGAAGATCGAGCACTCTCTCAGGATGATCAGGGTCGGGTACAGGCTGAAAGTCGTAATCCAACTGCAAATACAAAAAACAATGTATTTAAATTGCAAGTGTTAAGTAATAATAAATATATTGGATAATTAAAATGAAAATATATATTAATACCCGAGCCTGATCCCAGAAGAGGGCAAATGAGCGCCGGTGTTGATCGCCCCACTCAACGTGAAGTGGATACTTCTTCACGAGGCGGCTCTCATCCCTCATATACCGGAAGAACCTCTCGGAATAATCGCCGGTATAGCGATAATCGGGGGTAAAGAAGAGGGAGGATGCTACCTCCCTCATAGCTCTGTCGGGCCTCAGCCTGTGGGACTGATTCGGGCCTCGAGTCCCCCTCTCAGGATGGGGCTGCCCTGCTTCTAGAAGAAATATCAAGACAATCAATATTAAGACAAAGTGGTATTAAGAACTCAAGGTTTAACGAGAATTGAAGTGTGATATATATCTCCGGAGACAGAAGCACGAGCCTGGGCCTAGGCAGCAGCACGAGCGGGACGATAGTTCCTCCGGTGAGGAACAGCCGGTGATCCGGACGTGGACACATCCCCTCCAACTAGAAAATAAACATTGACGATAAAATTACATGAAGTTCATGTTTATTCTTAAATGATATGTAAAATGAATAAATATTTTATATTTATTCATACAACCTGCAGACTGAGCGGAGGATACGGAAGTGGCGGGAGTGGCCCCTGCACCAGACGTGGACGCACCACCTATAATTAGACAATAAAACATTGACTATATAAGTAATTGCAAAAAGAATGTGTATATCAATAATATAACATTCTAAATCAACATGTATATACTATAGGATATATAAACATACCCGCAGGTGCGGTGGTGGCCTCTGCCCGATATGTGGAGGCACCACCTACAGCTAGACAATTAAAAAATGATTATCTAAGTACGTAAGAGCAAAAAGAATGTATGCATATTTATGATATAGCATTCTAAATACATATGCATGCACCATAGGATATATAAACATACCTGGAGGTGCGGGAGTGGTCTTTGCCTCTGATGTGGACGCACTACCAACAGCCAGACAATCAAACATTGACTATATAAGTAATTTTGATATAAATATGCATGTATATCTATAATATTACATAAAAAATAAATATGTGTGCAATATACCTGGAGGTGTGGCAATGTCCACACGGAAGGAAGCATCCGAAGGGGTCTCCGATCGGGGTGCAAGACTGGTGTAACGCTTTGAAAATTCGTATAGGTTAATTTCGTGTTAATTAGCGAAAATACGTGTTTTTCGTAAAAACCTAGTTAAAAATTATTTTCCACATAAACATGAATATATCTTTTTGAAGATATGAATATGTGTATAATTGTGTTTTATTAGTCAATATTTAAATTATGGTTTACTTAAATTATCCACTTTATTTATTTGCTAATTACTAAACTAATTATCTTAAAAACATGCACACACCTTGTAACCCTAAGCTAACAATATGTTGATTCATGCTTTAACAACCAGGGCAACTTAGCCATTTTTGTATGTATCATACTCTTCTTTCTCTCCTCTCATGGTTCTAAAATTCTCTCTTAAAGAAAATGAATAAGAAAAAGAAAATGAGGTATGGGAGGCATATAATGCTAGCATGGCTCACTTCTCTCTCTCTCTCTTCACTCTAGAACACTCTCTCCCTTTCTCAACTCAGCAGCCCCCCTTCTCCCTTCTTCTTTCATTTTTCCATGGTTTCCTCTCTCTACCACACACACAAATCCCTCACATCATCACAAAATCAAATCTGAACATCAAAAATCAAACCTTTTCATGGTTCTTGAGGCAAGTTTTCATTTGGGAGGCAAGAATCTCAAGTTTGAATCAATTCCATCCCCCCTTGAGGTATAAAGTCTAACTTTAGTATTCCTTTGCTACACTTTTGGTTTATTATGCTTAATTTAGTGTTTAAGTGATAATTAGTGCTAATTTTGAAGTTTAAGTGAAGATTATGATAAGTTAGAGTTTGTATGGCATAATTAGGATAATTAAGAATAGTTAGTGTCTAATAATCCAATTCATTCTACAAGTTGACACTAAAATACGCTAATGTCACAAATTAGTGTTTTAATATGGTTTTTAATCTAGTTTTAAGACACAGAGAATCTGCTATTACCGTGGTGGTTTTTAAAACAAATAAACATATACAGTAGACTATACTTTGTGTTAGGAGTGTGGTGTAGAAATCCGGACCCGTTTCACCCTACTTGACCCGGTGAGAACCCCAATTTTTCCGATGTGGCTGGCCCATTTTTGGAATTAGACGTTGAAATTTTGCAGGTAGTTGTCTGTAGGTATTTTATAAGGTTTGGTCTTGCTTGTTTTTCTTGTTTCAGCTCCAGATAAAATCTGTGACCACAATTATCTATATTTAGTGTGATGTGTCTTGCGCGATACGTACGATGTGAGTCGTGGCCTGGTGTGTCTGGAATAACAGTCAGTTCGGGATGGTTTTGAGTGATGTTATACGCGTCTTGTGCACCAAGTGCACACGTATTCTTACTCGTGGCGTTAACTCTTTCGTATCGTTGTCTTCACGTTTTATCGAATGTTTAGCTTTCTATATTGATATTTGTACGATTCTAGGATCGGTTGCGGAGACATCGGACACGGTACGGAAAGGAAAAGCGGTGATTGGATCAGACTAGCTGAGGCGTTCCGGTGAGTAGATGTATACATCTACGGGGGAATCGTCTGGATGGAGGAAGGCGCCCGATAGTTAGAATTTCTATTAGTACTTGCATTTATATGCGTAGTTCCTAATTATTCATCTCGCTGCATCGCATCATCTTTTATATATATGTGTGTGATATCATCTCATAAGACACTTGCACCATTACCATTGGTTTATGCTGCACGGGCACTATTCATGTGGACACACACGCCTTGGTAATTGCTATGCCACGAACACTATATAACTTGTTTAAATCAGAATATAAAACAATTGCACCATATATGATTTGTAAACCTGTATTTGTATATTCAATTCATTAGGATGGATACGTAGGATTGCTAGTCATATGCATATACCTCATTGCATCATCGTTCATGCATAGTTTTCTAGTCACGCATCGTATTTCATATTGTTGATACCATAGGCATTCATCATCGCCGACATGTGTACATATGGTGACTTTTCTTGAAGATTTCAGTATTATGAGATTTCTGGATTTTTGGAAAAACCGCAAGAATTTTATAAACATGTTATCATTTTAATAATGCAAGTTGCGGTTTTCTCGAGATATGATGTATGCGTCGTCCACCATGAGATTTCTCGGTTCTTGAGCAGTATCATACACCCGATTCGATGAGGAGGAGGAACCGTCTGCGGGTGCATGGTGGATCCGGTGCGGTATCCCGAGGCAAGATAGTCGCAGATGATGGAGTTGAGCCCGGCAGGGGAGCACTACCGACCGGTTATTTGTGACACGACGGATATCCGGAGGATATCGACGTAGTCTTGGGATTTGATGATATGGGCCAGTCCGGATTGCCGGAGCCCGGGATTTGATGATATGGGCCATTCCGGATTACCGGAGCCCGAGATATTGAGATATTGGGATATATATTAGGTGTCGATGCTTGACACGAATTTCTGTTGATTTCATTGATGATACTACAGTTAAATTACAGAAGTTTTACTAAGATAAGAATACAGATTTTCTTGTTGTACTAAACGTATTCAGATCTCGGGTTGATTATGCATTCATGTTGCATACATACTAGTGCATCGCATCACATTTGTATATGTAGGCTGTGACGAAATTGCGTGCATGCTTACAATAGCCTTATTAGATGTTACTTACTATTCACGAGTTGGCAACTCACCCCCGTTGTGCCATAGTATTTTGCAGGTCCGACCCGTCAGTACAGTAGCGGCGGGCGCACTTCCTCATTTTGTTCCTTTTGCTTGGATTTGAGGCATTGCTTGTATGTGAGTTGCGAGGATATTTTATTTCCACCTTGTATTATTATTGTATCTAGTATACTCCATCTACCGTATTTACGTTTCTTCCATTGTATATGTGACCTAGAGGTGTGACGTGAGATTTGTATATATGTTGTTTCTCTGGTGTCGAGCTCACTTGAGCCAACGTGATGCTTCCTATTTTTCATGCCTTTATATGCTTATTTTACACGGTTATGATATATATTGCATGTGGTTGTGATTCCGCCATTGGCGAAGAGCTAGCTCCCGCTTGGGGATGCCTTATTTCATTATATACATGTTATCTTATTTTGTACCCGTTTGGAGCCAGTATTTACAAGGGAGACTCTGCCGAAATTTTCGGGAAAAATCTGATGTTGTTTAAAAAAATTTGTTTTCATGCGATCTTATTTTGTTAAAAACACTTGTTTGAAAACTGGTTTTCCTTCACTCTATTTGTTAATGGTTTAGATTTTTCTGGGCTTTGGCTTACTTAGATTGCGTTCGCCTTTAGACGTTGCGTAATTTAAGTGCCAGTCACGTTCCGTACCTTCGGCTCATGACAAAGTTGGTATCAGAGCGTTAGATTTTATCATTCTGAGTGTAGGATGACCCTTGGTAGATGGACTTGGTGACTTAAGCAGAGTGACGTAGCGTGTGTATGTTCCGCGACATACTTACGATACGGTACTCCGTCTAAGTGACTTTAGGATATATATTTACTTGTATTTCCTTCCTTGATTCCGGAAATCCTTTGATTTGATCGCAATGTTCCTATCGACCATGTTTCTTCTTCCAGCCACTATGCCGCCGGAGACTACGAGTGCCAGAGGGCTGCCGCCGGGATGAGATTAGAATAGACTCGTTTGAGACGAGGACCGATCGGGACGTTGCGCCTACCCCTCAGGGACAGAGTGATCCTCCTTCTCCAGGACGGATGGCTAGGCTGGAGTCGAGTATTCAAGACTTGCGACAGATGGTTGGATTGTTAGTTGAGGCTAGCTGAGCTCCGAGAGCCGGTGATGTCCCTCCTACTGTGGGGACTGTGATTGTACCTGCTGCTCAGGCAGCTGTTTCTGTTGTTACCAAGATTATTTCCGTATCCTTACAGGAGTTTTGAGGCTGAAACCTCTAGTATTTTTACAGGCACAGATGCAGCGGAGGATACGTAGACAATCCCCGACAGGATGGCTAGGATTTGTCATTCACAGAGATGTTCTGACGAGATATGGATCGAGCTTGTGAGTTTTCGTCTAGAGAGGTCTTGCTCAGAAGCCGTGCGAGTCAATTGAGAGAGGTTGAGCTGCAGATCTACTTCCTATGACTTGGGATGAGTTCATAGATATATTTCTTGCTCGTTTCCTTCCGGAGAGCGCTCGAGATGCCCGAGCTCATAGTTTCGAGCCTTTACGTAAGACTTCAGGGATGACGGTGTCCGAGTACGATATTTAGTTACTCAACGGTCCGATATGCTCCTTACCTGGTGGACACTGAAGAGAAACGGATAAAGAGGTTTGTGTGGAGTTTGGACATGCAGTTATTTCTTGCCATCGGCACCCGGCATTTTGACACTTCTGCAGTCGCGATGGATGCAACCTTACTACTAGAGGGGCGTATTTCTGAGACTTCAGTCGTTTTGGATCGAAGCGGATTTGTACTGGTATGCCAGCTCAGAGGCGAATAGATAGGCGCAGTTGTAACAAGTATTCTTTCGGTGTTTCTTCCGATGCGTATTTCTTTTTGGTGTTGTTTGAAAAGGTATCTGCATATTTTGTATCGAAGTCTAGCAGATAGTAGTCCTTGCTAAATCAGCCGCTTGTTATGATTTCTTCCATAGGCTAGTCTTTTGTAGCTCTATGTGTTTCTCATTCGTGTTTGTTTTGTTCGTATCAGAGATAGGGATTCTTCTGTCAATTTGATTCTTCTCGATATGTTAGACCTTGAAGTTCTTCTGACTATGGAGTGGTTAGCCACGTGTTATGCATCCGTGGACTGCCACGAGGGGGCGGTCAGATTTGGTTTTTTCGGTGAGCCAGTTCTTGTTTTTGGGGAGGCCGCAGTGTCGCCTTTCCCAGTTTGATTCCTTCTTTTCGTGCTAGTCAGCTTTTGTGAAAATGATGTCAGGAATTCTTGGCATATGTTTGTGATGTTAGAGCCGCAGAGATCCCGTTGGACCAGGTCCCGATTGTGGAAGAGTTTCCAGATGTCTTTGCTGACAGGTTGCTTGGTTGGTCGCCAGAGCGCAATGTTGAGTTCTGTTTTGACTTGATTCCCGGTACGGAGCCTTTTTCTATACCTCCAGATCAGATGGACCCGGCGGAGCGTAAAGAACCGAAGGATCAGTTGCAAGATTTGTTGGATAAAGGGTTTGTTCATCCGAGTGCGTCACTTAGGGAGCTCATGTTCTGTTCGTCAAGAAGAAAGACAGCAGTTGTGTTTGTGCTTCAATTTTTGTCAGTTGAATTGGGTTACTGTGCAGAACAGATATCCCTTAACTCGTATCGATGATTTGTTTGATTAGCTCTAGGGTGCGGGACATTTCTCGTAGATTGAATTACGATCAGGTTACCATTAGTTGCGGGTTCGAGAGGATGATATTCCGAAGACTGCTTTTCACACGTTAAGGGCATTATGAGTTCTTGGTGATGTCGTTCGAGCACACCAATACCCCAGCAGCGTTTATGGACTTGATGAACCGCATGTTCAGGCCGTTTCTTGATCAATTATTATCGTGTTCGTTGATGACATTTTAGTATACTTTTGGAACCGAGATGAGCCTGGGCAGTAATTGAGGATTTCGTTGCAGACCTTGAGGGAGCGCCAATTATTCGCTAATTTATCTAAGTGTGTTTTCTGGTTGGATGGTGTTGACTCCTTGGGTCACGTAGTTACGAGAGATAGTATATGCATGGAACCGAATGAGATCGAGGCCGTTCAGCATTGGCCCAGACCTGTATCAGTGTCGGATGTTTGCAGCATTTTGGGTTTGGAAAGATACTATTGATTTTTCATACAAGATTTTTCGCATACAGCTGCAACATTGACCGGGTTGACCCGGAAGGGAGTTTCTTTTCGTTGGACTGAGGTATGCAAGCAGAGCTTTCAGTAGTTGAAGATTCGTTGGATTACGGCGCTAGCTTTATTTATTTTTTCCTTTAGAATCAGACGGTTTTGTTGGTTATTGCGATGCTTCTCGGCAGTTGAAGAAGCGCGAGCAGAACTATTCTACGCATAATTTAGAGATGGTTGTGGTGATTGTTACACTTAAGATTTGGAGACACTACTTATACGGCGAGTCGTGCTAGATATTCACGGACCACAAGAGTTTAATATACATATTTTTCAGCAGCGCGATCTAAGTTTGAGATAGTGTCATTGGGCAGAGCTAGTGAAAGATTATGACCGCGAGATTCCTTGTCATCCGGGCAAGGCAATTGTTGTGGCAGACGCTTTGAGTCGGAGGCCCGGAGGTAGCTTGTCTTGTTTGAGCGCAGTTCAGAGACAGTCGACGGTAGATTGGCAGATACTATATGACAACCAAGTACAGTTGAAGTTTATGTCGACCAGGGGAAAACTTGTCCGTGTCCGTGCACATCCACAGTTATTTGATCATATCCGTGAGGCATAGTCCGATGGCGTTCGTTTATCAGAGATCTTGGAGCAGGTTCGACAGGGCAGAGATTCAGAGTTCGTGATTGAAAATCAGGGAGTATTACGATTTGGGACTCGACTATGTGCTCCAGATTCCGAGAGACTGAGACGTGAGATCTTAGAGGAGGCGCATCAGTCAGCATATATGAATTGTGATTTGATAGAAGTCTACTAGTGTGAAAGGATGAAGAGAGATGCCACAGATTTTGTTTCAAGATGCTGACTTGTCAGCAAGTCAAGGCTAAGCATCAGAGGCCAGCTGGAGAGTTACAACCTTTACCCATTCCGGAGTAGAAATAAGAGCAGATTTCTATGGAATTTATTGTGGGTCTACCTAGGATCAGTCGAGAGTATGGCTCTATTTGAGTGATCGTAGACCGATTGACGTAAGCAACTCATTTTCTGCCAGTCAAGACCATTTTCGGATTCGTTCAGTATGCTCAGATATATGTTGATGAGATTGTGCGACTACATGGAGTTCCGACTTGTATTGTGTCCGACAGAGGCACCCAGTTCACCAGCAGACTATGGCAGAAACTTCAGGAGACCTTGGACACCCCGATTGAGTTTTAGTACAGCTTTCTATCCGTAGACAAATAGTCAATCAGAGCGGACCATTCAGATTCTTGAGGATATGCTCCGAGCTTGCATTCTAGATTTCATGGCAGTTGGGACCGCTACTTGCCCTTGATAGAGTTTTCCTATAGTAACAGCTTCCAGGAGACGATTCAGATGACACCCTTCGAGATATTATATAGAAGGAAATGTCGATCACCAGTTTGTTGGACAGAGCTCAGTGAGAACACTATTTTGGGGCCACAGATTGTACAGGAGATGACTGAAAAGATTCAGATGATTTGGGATAGGATGAGATCGGCCCAGTGCATGCAGAAATCTTATGCAGACCGACGTCGGCACAGACTTGAGTTTACAGTAGGCGATCATGTTTTCTTGAGGGTTTCCCCGATGAGGGGAGTGTTGAGATTCGGAAAGAAAGGGAAGCTTAGTCCCAGATATGTGGGTCCCTTTCGAGATTCTCGAGCATGTTGGCGCGGTTGCTTATTGTTTGGCTCTTCCATCCAGCTTTCCAGATATTCACCCCGTGTTTCATGTATCAATGCTCCGCAAGTATCTTCATCACCCCTCTCGCGCGATACATCATCAGACGATCCAGCTGGAGCGCAATCCTTCTTTCAACAAGCTGCCGATAGTCATTCTAGATCGGCTGGTGAAGAAACTGAGGTCCAAGGTCATACCGTCCGTATAGGTTCTTTGACGTGGCCGAACGGCGAAAAAGGTCACGTGGGAAGCCGAGGACGAGGTGCGGAAGAAATATTCCCATCTCTTCGAGGGTACGCGTAGTTAAATTTTAATTTCGGAGACCGAATTTCTTTAAGGGGGAAGATTGTAACGCTTTGAAAATTCGTATAGGTTAATTTCGTGTTAATTAGCAAAAATACGTGTTTTTGTAAAAACCTAGTTAAAAATTATTTTCCACGTAAACATGAATATATCTTTTTGAAGATATGAATATGTGTATAATTGTGTTTTATTAGTCAATATTTAAATTATGGTTTACTTAAATTATCCACTTTATTTATTTGCTAATTACTAAACTAATTATCTTAAAAACATGCACACACCTTGTGTAACCCTAAGCTAACAACATGTTGATTCATGCTTTAACAACCATGGCAACTTAGCCATTTTTGTATGTATCATACTCTTCTTTCTCTCTTCTCATGGTTCTAAAATTCTCTCTTAAAGAAAATGAATAAGAAAAAGAAAATGAGGTATGGGAGGCATATAATGCTAGCATGGCTCACTTATCTCTCTCTCTCTCTCTCTTCACTCTAGAACACTCTCTCCCTTTCTCAACTCAGCAGACCCCCTTCTCCCTTCTTTCATTTTTCCATGGTTTCCTCTCTACCACACACACAAATCCCTCACATCATCACAAAATCAAATCTAAACATCAAAAATCAAACCTTTTCATGGTTCTTGAAGCAAGTTTCCATTTGGGAGGCAAGAATCTCAAGTTTGAATCAATTGCATCTCCCCTTGAGGTATAAAGCCTAACTTAAGTATTCCTTTGCTAAACTTTTGGTTTATTATGCTTAATTTAGTGTTTCAGTATAATTAGTGCTAACTTTGAAGTTTAAGTGAAGATTATGATAAGTTAGAGTTTGTATGGCATAATTAGGATAATTAAGAATAGTTAGTGTCTAATAATCCAATTCATTCTACAAGTTGACACTAAAATACCATAATGTCACAAATTAGTGTTTTAATATGGTTTTTAATCTAGTTTTAAGACACAGGGAATCTGCTATTAACGTGGTGGTTTTTAAAACAAACAAACATATACAGTAGACTATACTTTGTGTTAGGAGTGTGGTGTAGAAATCCGGACCCGTTTCACCCTACTTGACCCGGTGAGAACTCTAATTTTTCCGATGTGGCCGACCCATTTTTGTAATTAGACGTTGAAATTTTGCAGGTAGTTGTCTGTAAGTATTTTATGAGGTTTGGTCTTGCTTGTTTTTTTTCCCGCTCCAGATAAAATCTGGGACCAATTATCTATATTTGGTGTGCTGTGTCTTGCGCGATACGTACGATGCGAGTCGTGGCCTGGTGTGTCTGGGATAACAGCCAGATCGGGATGGTTTTGAGTGATGTTATACACGTCTTGTGCACCAAGTGCATACGTATTCTTACTCGTGGCGTTAATTCTTTCGTATTGTTGTCTTCGCGTTTTATCGAATGTTTAGCTTTCTATATTGATATTTGTACGATTCTATGATCGGTTGCGGAGACATCGGATGCGGCACGGAAAGGAAAAGCGGTGATTGGATCAGACTAGCTGAGGCGTTCCGGTGAGTAGATGTATACATCTACGGGGGAATCGTCTGGATGGCGGAAGGCGCCCGATAGTTAGAATTTCTATTAGTACTTGCATTTATATGCGTAGTTCCTAGTTATTCATCTCGCTGCATCGCATTATCTTTTATATATATGTGTGTGATATCATCTTATGGACACTTGCACCATTACCATTGGTTTATGCTACACGGGCACTATTCATATGGACACACACGTCTTGATAATTGCTATGCCACGAACACTATATAACTTGTTTAAATCAGAATATAAAACAATTGCACCATATATGATTTGTAAACCTGTATTTGTATATTTAATTCATTAGGATGGATACGTAGGATTGTTAGTCATATGCATATACCTCATTGCATCATCGTTTATGCATAGTTTTCTAGTCATGCATCGTATTTCATATTGTTGATACCATAGGCATTCATCATCGCCGACATGTGTACATATGATGACTTTTCTTAAAGATTTCAGTATTATGAGATTTCTGGATTTTTGGGAAAACCGCAAGAATTTTATAAAACTGTTATCATTTTAATAATGCAAGTTGCGGTTTTCTCATGATATGATGTATGTCGTCCACCATGAGATTTCTCGGTTCTTGAGCGGTATCATACACCCGATTCGAGGAGGAGGAGGAACCGTCTGCGGGTGCATGGTAGACCCGGTGTGGTACCTTGGGGTAAGATGGTCGCAGATGATGGCGTTGAGTCCGGCAGGAAAGCACCACTGACCGGTTATTTGTGATGCAGCGGATATCTGGAGGATACCGATGCAGTCTTTGGATTTGATGATATGGGCCAGTCCGGATTGCCGGAGCTCGGGATCTGGTCCCGATTGCCGGAGCCCGGGATTTGATGATATGGGCCAGTCCGGATTGCCGGAGCCCAGGATTTGATGTTATGGGCCAGTCCGGATTGCTGGAGCCCGGGATTTGATGATATGGGCCAGTCCGGATTGCCGGAGCCCGAGATATTGAGATATTGGGATATATATTAGATGTCGATACTTGACATGGATTTCTGTTGATTTCATTGATGATACTACAGTTAAATTATAGAAGTTTTACTAAGATAAGAATACAGATTTTCTCGTACTGAACGTATTCAGATCTCGTGTTGATTATGCATGCATGTTGCATACATACTAGTGCATCACATCATATTAGTATATATAGGCCGCGACGAAATTGCGTGCATGCTTACGATAGTCTTATTAGATGTTACTTACTATTCACGAGTTGACAACTCACCCTCGTTGTGCCACAATATTTTGCAGGTCCGACCCGTCAATACAGCAGCGGTGGGCGCACTTCCTCATTTTGTTCATTTTGCTTGGATTTGAGGCATTGCTCGTAGGTGGGTTGCGAGAATATTTTATTTCCACGTTGTATTATTATTGTATCTGGTATAATCCATCTACCGTATTTACGTTTCTACCATTGTATATGTGACCTAGAGGTGTGACGTGAGATTTGTATATATGTTGTTTCTCTGGTGTCGAGCTCACTTGAGCCAACGTGATGCTTTCTATTTTTCATGCCTTTATATGCTTATTTTACACGGTTATGATATATATTGCGTGTGGTTGTGATTCCGCCATTGGCGAAGAGCTAGCTCCCGCTTGGGGATGCCTTATTTCATTATATACATGTATTCTTATTTTGTACCTGTTTGGAGCCAGTATTTACAAGGGAGACTCTACCGAAATTTTCGGGAAAAATCTGATGTTTAAAAAAATTTGTTTTCATGCGATCTTATTTTGTTAAAAACACTTGCTTGAAAACTGGTTTTCCTTCACTCTATTTGTTAATGGTTTAGATTTTTCTGGGCTTTGGCTTACTTAGATTGCGTTCGCCTTTAGACGTTGCGTAATTTAAGTGCCAGTTACGTTCCGTATCTTCGGGTCGTGACAACCGGCCCTCTGAAGCTCCCTACGCAGCTCTCCGGGCGGCAGAACCGCTCTGCCTCTGCCTCTGCCGGTGCCGCGGCTGGTGTTCCGGCCGCCCCTCGCTGCTCCAGTCGTCGTCGTCAAATCTAGACAAGAGTACAATCATTACATATGCATGCTATATATGTATATATCTTAAAATGTGAAGTAATAATATAGCATTACTGATAACCTTTTTCATTTCATGGACGCATTAGACATATCAACTTGGATTTCATCATCGATATCATTTCTAACCCATGTAATTTCATGATCAGGCGAAGACAACCCGTTTTTTGAAACAGACGATCGGAGTATCCTATTGAAAGAACTCGTGCACCCTAAACCCTAACCCAAATTAACCCTAATCGTCACCCTAACACAAATTATCCCTAATTAACCCAAACTTAACCCAATTAACCTAATTAACCCTAATCAACACCCTAACCCTTCAAATTATCACTAATTAACCCAATTAACCCTAATCAACACCCTAACACAAATACACTCTATTTTACCTAATTAACCCTAGCCCAAACCCTAACCCAAATTAACCTAACTCTAATCATCACCTAAACCCTTAACACAAATTAACTCTAGCCTAAACCAAAATTAACCCAAACCCTAACCGTAATCATCATACCCTATTTTAACTAATTAACCAAACCCTAACCATAACCCTAACCCTAACCCTAACCCTACCTAATTAACCCTAACCCTGAACCGAACCCTAACCCAGAACCGATTAACCCTAAACTGAACCCTAACCCTAAAATCAACAATAACACCGAAAAAGCATAATTATAACTTCAAAATTGAAATTAACACACCTCAGGTGGCGGGGGCAAAGAGCTCGACGAGGATTCTACTGTCGATGAGATACAGGTGGCGGAAAAGAGCCCGACTTGCAGCGAGACTGGGATTCTGCTGTCGACGGAGGTTGGGAGACAGTCGACGAGAATTCTACTGTCGACGAGGAAGGATTCTACTCTCGATCGGTGGCAACGAGGATTCTATTGTCGACTAGGAAGTGGATCGCGCGCGCGGGAGTTGGGAATATTTTGGGGTCAGTGGGGAAATTTCCGAGTTTTATTTTTTTTGTAAATATCCATTTGTTGCGCCTACGGATTAATCCGTAGGGTTTTCTTTTGCAGCTCCGTAGAGCCAAATAAAAGATTACATTTTAATATTTTTTAATTAATCTGTAGGGCACCGTAGGAGCAAACCGATGGCCCTACGGATTAATTCGTAGGGGCAATAAAAAGTTGCCCCTACGGATTCCTATCTCCGTAGGAGCAATAAAAAGTTGCCCCTACGGATTCCTATGTATGCCCAATATTTTCGTCCGATATACTTGATATTTATGTCCGATATGTCCTATATCCATATCCGACATGACCGCTCGATATGAACTCGTATCGCCACGTATTGTCCGGTTTCCGCATTTGATATTGAAAATACCTATCCGATAGGAACCCGATATCCGATATTTAGAACCTTGCCGTACATACTTTTTTCTATTGAAGCAAACACACATCTAGTTACCAAAATTTCCTGTAATTTACATAGATACTCTTTGTTCATTTTTTAGCAATCGACCGCTATTTTTTTTGCATCTACTTTCAATTATTTTAGGTTTTGTAGTTCTCATAAATTCTGTTTAATTTTCACTTTCTATATTATTACGTCTTTTTTCGTTATCTTCTAGGCAGGTTAATCTAGGTAAAGTTGGAAAAAACCGAGAAATCAGCTATCATATGAGAAAATATTTATCAACTCTTTGTTCATTTTTTGGGTGCATATCTCATTCATTGATATGGTGCCTTGTGTACTAATTTTAGTAGGTAGGAAATAACATGAAACTACAAGCTTTATTCTTTTTATTGCATAGATGTAAATAAAACTGACAAAATCCCTACCTCTATAAGATGCCAATTAAGATAAATACCACAGAGAATTTCCATTACAACAAACTACTAAACCTATTTTGGCTGGAAAAAGCTAAAGGACAATGCACTCCTAACTTCTCAAGGAAATAAGTTAGCAGCCCATTTAGTGTGCTTTTGGATTATGCTACTAAATCACACATTGATTCTCGACACCGACTATAGTTTGTTCAGGGAGAAAGTTTTTCTACAAGAGAAACAATGCTATATATGTCATACATACAGACTGCAAAATTTCAATTGCAAGTTATTTTGACAACGATATCTTATATAAAGGGTCGAATCTGAGTTTCTGGAATGATACAGGTTAGCTTCCCTTTTGTTTTATAATCACCCACTGTCCTCCAAAGCCATATATATCTACTCAAGTTTCTATATTTATACATGTCTCTTGGTTAATTCTTTTTACCATGTTCGGTATTGAGTTTTTGACCGGTTATGTAGAAAGAAATTTTCCTGCTATGGCACTAGATATGCATACCTCTATCCAATATATTATTTGCTTTTCTCAGATCCCATTCACTTGTAATATTGTGTTTTTATACAGTGCCAGGATAAATGTCACTCTTTCTAACATTTGTTCTGAAGTTTGATTTGAATGTCGAGATGACTTATTTTTTCGGATTGTTGTACCATAGTGTACCAGATGAGCATACAAACTAGAATAACTCTGTACCTCTAAGGCATATTCATCTTTTCCTGAAGGGCTGGCAACAAAGCCGAGTACTGTCAGCCCGACTCGTACACTCTGAGTCATATATATGTTTTTGAATCCAATCCCACTACATTTTATTACCAGGCTCTAATATTAAACCTCAAATCGAAGCTTCTTCAATTGAATTATTTTTTTAAAAACGATATATTTCTAAATATTATGAAGTTATCCGAAAAGAAAGAAAAGCAACTAAATGAATTTGTATATTCTCTATATTAAGGCAAAGAGAACTTAAGAATAATAAGATAAAAAGGTTAGGAGATAACGGGCATCCTTGTGCAGGTCCTATCGAGGACTTGAAAAAATAAATGGAAGAGTTGTTGACAAGAATAAAGAATGAAGCATTTCGCACACAACCTTAACCCACATGATCCATCGTTTTCACCTAATGCGTGGCCGGCCGAAAAGCCATGTTGCCGACCATTTATGACTAGATCGAACACAAAGAGCAGGGTTGAAACCAAGCAGAATCTGTTGCTTTCCTGATGTTTCCGAGCGTTTTCAATAAAACTGAGTATTTTAACGATGTTTTCGGTGATATTAGTGGATGCTATTCGAACTGTTCCATTTTTACTCATGTCTATGTTTTGCAATACCTGGGCTCTGCATATCCACATGATCCCATCAGATTTCCCTGTAAATCCCACTGCACCCATTGTAAGCACTCCCCATATCCAGTGTAATCATCTTTAATTCCTCTGAAGCAGAAGCCCTTGTCGAGAGAGTGCATGATTTCGTTATCTATTAAGATTAATTATGTCAGATGTCAGATAAGGCGAGGGAAAAAAAACTGGTTTAAGTGATTTACCAATATCCTGGCTAGTGTTTTGTATAATGAAAACACTCTATGTAAAGGTTTGTAGAAATTTGAAAGTTTATCGAAAGACCTCCAACTGCCTATATATACTTATCAGAATATAAAAGTATACCTCAACCCTCATCAGTGCCGGAGATATTTAAGATGGTAACGGAGCAATCCAGGTTCAATTCCCGCCGAATGCCTATTTAGAAGGATAAATTAAAAAAACACTGTTGTACAAAAGCACAATTTTCGGCCCATAAAAAAATGATTGATCTGCAGGTTTTTTTTTTCTGCTAAGAGAATCCTGTGGTAGAATCAAGGGAAACAGAACTTTGATGATGCTCAACGCGACATCATTTACACATACTGTGACTTCTTGTAAGGCCACAAGAAGATTCGATAAATAAAAACTTATTACCGCTGGTGATATCCGGAATAAACAAAATGGTCAAAATTGAGGTATCCACTCAAAGAATTTAAAACATAACTTGTCTAGTATTAGTCAATTTTGCGATAAAAGGATATACAGCTGTTAAAACCTGTTGTAAAATCCTTAAAAATGACAAATGTATTCTTTTAAGCAAAAACATTATAACACTTGCATTGTTAATTCTACTGACTTTGCTAACATTAAAGTTAAGTGCTTAGTTTTAGACGATGCAGATAATTGGCTTTCACATCGTAGGCTTGGTTACGCGTCGATGGACTTGTTAAACAAAATTACGAACGGTGACCACATAAGAGAAATCCCCAAATTGAAGTTTGAGAAGGATAAGTTGTGTGACGCTTATTAATTGGGTAAACAAGTATAGTCTTCATTCAAGATGAAAATTGAAGTAATTTCGTAAAATCCCCATCAACTATTACATATGGATTTATTTGGTCCGTCTAGAGCTTTGAGTCTAGTTGGAAAGTCATATGTATATGTAATAGTTATGATTATTCACGTTTTTGTTGGGTATTCTTTCTTACCAGCAAGAATGATGCGTTTAACACTTTTAAAATCTTTTCTAAACGTATCCAAAATGTAACTGATTTGAAAATCTCCAAGATCCGTAGTGATCACGGAGGAGAGTTTGAAAATGTTTTATTTAAAGAATTTTGTGAATATTTTGGTTTTAAACATGAGTTCTCTTGTCTAAGAACACCGCAACAAAACGGGGTTGTGGAGAAGAAAAATCGGTTTTTACAAGAAATGATGAGAATCATGTTAAAAGAAAATACCTAACCGAATTATTTTTGGGCTAAAGCAGTTAATGCTGCATGTTACATTTTGAATCGAATATCATTACGAAAGTTTTTAAAGAAAACCCCTTATGAGTTATTTTATGGAAATAAACCAATCATAAAATATTTTAAAGCGTTTGGCTGCAAATGTTTTGTTTTAAACATTTTGGATAAATTAGGGAAATTCTATCTAAAAGTGATGAAGCTATCTTTCTAGAATATTCATTACTTAGCAAAGCATATAGAATATTTAATAAAAGGATTCAAACAATCGCAGATGTATGAGAAGGATTGCAAGATATAAACATAAAGGATGATGCAACGGAAAATCCAAAGGAAAACGAACAAACTAGTGATGTACATCAAGAGCTTTCTAAGGATTGGAGTTTCAAGAAAGATCATCTGAAAGAGCAAATCATCGGTAATGTAGAACATGAAGTAATTACTCATTCTTCAAATTTTTATACTTGTCTAAATCTGTCTTTTATTTCCAAAATTGAACCTAAATATTTTAAAGAAGTCGAGTTAGACAGTGATTGGATTCTTACTATGCAAGAAGATTTAGTATAATTCGAAAAGAATAAAGTTTGGTAACTTATGCCTAGACTCGACGATAGACCAGTTGTTGATACTAAGTGGATATTTAGAAACAAGTTTGATAATTCCGGTAACGTGGTTAGAAACAAAGCACGGTTGGTTACGCAAGGTTATAGCCATGTTGAAGGAATTGATTACGAGGAGACTTACACTCCTATATCCCGATTTGAAGCTATTCGTATTCTATTGGTTTATGCTTGTTACACGAATTTTAATCTTTTTCAAATGGATGTAAAGAGTGCGTTATTTACCGCCGAAAACGGGAGACGGACCGCGTAGGTCGTCTTCCCTGAATTTGAGGGCAGATGCTATTTGGTTTTATCCGTCCACCTCTCCGAAGATGCCAAGTTGATTTATGGCACCGTGTATCGGAGGTTTGGACGGATGCGGCCATTGTAGCAGACTTCGTCAGATTCCCCCTCGTTGGCGAAGGATTTTTGATTGTGGAGACGCTCTTCCCTGCAGGCGCGAGCCCCTGCAGTTAATTACGTTATCGCATCGCGATAACCACTTTCTCCTACTCCAGAAGTTCACTTCGTGTCGTGTGTGTTTGTTTTATTTTTGGTTGCCCGTGGATTGTATACGGAGACTAATTTATGTCGTCGCCCGTAGGGCGCGATTAGTCCAAATCCGTATATTTTAGATTTGGGTTTGGTTTGATTTAAGGATCGTTAATCTCGTTTGAGATTAAGATCAACTTAAATGTTTGTTAAGGATACGTTAGTCCAATATTAGACTAAGATCTACTTAACAAAGTTTTAGGATCATTCAGATCCAACAAAAGAGCATTTGAGCTCTATTGTTTTAGTTTAAGGACGTTACGGACCGTTGTTAGTTTAAGGACGTTGCGGTCCATATCTAGTTTAAGGATGTTGCGGTCCGTAGCTAGTTTAAGGACGTTGTGGTCCGTATCGGTTTGGGAGTGCACTAATGAGTTGTTGGTTGTCGGGACCCACCACCTCTCTGAAGACGTTGAAGAATTACAACGACATGTATCAGAGGTGTGGAGAGATGTACCCTTGAACCAATTTCCAGATTGAGAAGAGATGTGGGATGAATATCCGTCGGAAGATCATTAGTGAGAGATCATCAGGCTAAGATTGGGTTTCTGTAATACCTAGGAGTGTTAAGCACTTAGCTGTATAGAGCGCTCACGTGTATATCACATGAGGCGCTGCATGCATTTTTAAATGGTAAAATAGAAAAGGAAGTGTATGTGGAAAAACCTCCTAATTTTGAAAATCATCAATTCCCAAATCACGTTTTTAAACTCCAAAAAGGCTTATACGGTCTCAAATAAGCTCCTAGAGCTTGGTATGAGCATTTAAGTTATTTTCTAATCAATATCGGTTTTCAAAGGGAATTGTTGATAAAACGCTCTTTACAAAATATTTTGATAAAAAGATTCTGTTGGTGCAAATATATGGAGACGATATTATCTTTGGATCCACTAACGAAGGTCTTTGTCAAGAGTTTGCCAAGTCTATGCAGGATGAGTTCAAGATGAGCATGATGGATGAATTGAGCCATTTTCTTGGACTTCAAACAAGGCAAACGAAAGAAGGAGTTTTCATAAACCAAGCAAAGTACACAAAGGAGTTGAATCAAGAAATCCATTTTAGAAAACCCGCGAACGTACGACACACCCATGCCTACAACGGTAAATCTATCTAAGGACGAGAATGGTAAGAGTATAGATAAGACTCTATACCTAAGTATGATAGATAGTTTGTTATATTTAATGGCGAGTCTGCTGAATATTATGTTTAGTGTTTGTCTGTATATGTGTTTTCAGTCAGATTCTAAAGAATTGCACCTTTCTGCTGTGAAACGTATTTTCAAATATTTAAAAGGTACGATTAATTTAGGACTTTGGAATCCGAAGAACAATAACTTTTCTTTGACTTTTTATTCGGATGTTGATTATGCGGGTAGCCAAGTAGATCGCAAGAGCACAAGTGGCACTGGTCATTTACTTGGTAACTGCCTTATTTCGCGGATGTCTAAGAAATAGAATTATGTAGCCTTATCCATGGCCAAGGCAGAATATATCACTGCCGGTACTTGTTGCGCACAAACACTTTGGATAAAATACACTTTAAACGATTACGATGAACGCTTTTCAAAAATTCCAACTCTGTGCGACAACACTAGTACCATGCACATGACTAAAAACGCGGACCAACACTCAAAGACTAAACATATTGATATTCTCTATCATTTTTTACGAGATCATTATCACAAGGGTGATGTTATTCTTGAATATGTGCCAACTGAATTTCAATTGACAGATATGTTTACTAAATCCATGGATAAGGCTCGATTTGTTACTATTAAGAGCTCCCTGAACTTGATTGATATTAATGCATGGTTTCATGATATTTTGGATTGATTTCTAAGATTTGAATTTTGTGTATACAAAATGATTTTATGAAAGCCGAAACTATATTCATAATATTCTCTTGGATTTCCATGCGTTTTGATGAGATCAAAAGTAGCTTCTAAGTTTACTTTGCCAAACGACGTCTACAACCTTTTTTAGGGGAACCCAGTTGTGGATATTGTTAATCATAACTGTTGGATATAGATGCCTTTAAGAAAATTATTGTAATTGAAGGAGGCCCTATATGGATAGAACAGATTTGCTCGAAATGATAGTATGCTATTTGGTTTGTGTTTATCATTCATGTGTATACGTTTTACTCATTATCACGTATCGCTAATACATAATGACAAAGCCCATAGGATCTTTGCTTGACTACCAGAATTATGATAGGGATCATACTAGTGGGGCTGGGTAGTCCATAAGTATATCCTTAAATGTCTCTAGTCGTAGGAGTATCGAGACTATGCATCGATACTTCAGTTTAGACTAGTGTATATGTTTTTTGACCCCGACCAGGGAGGTGGTTGATCCCATAGCCATAAGTGTTTGATACCGAAGATTGTATATAGATGCTTATTGGTGAATGAGTTTCATTGGACGGACTCACTGAGAACTCTCAGATGGTATTATACCTATTGTCAGATAACAGTTCTCTAGTGATATGAGTACATGGTAGTCCCTAAACATGAGATCGCCATAGTGTCTTATGTGTGTTCCCACTGTACTTTGATTACTACCCTACCACGACTTTAAAGAGTCTTGCAAACAGATTTTAGTTAGGTACAGTCCCGAAGCATATGGAAGCAGAGAGCGATCGAAAGGATTCGTCTCTCCCTGGTATGGGGAGTTGATGTTGCGCTGTGCTTAATTAACCATAACTAGAAGTCCTCGATAGAGGCGGTTGAGATAAAATGATAAGTGTTATCAGTTGTATCTCAGGTGGTTATGAGTTTTACATCAGCACGACTAATCGGGTTATTAGGAGTTTGACGGTTTCCACTTCCTAAACCCGATATGCGACACTCTCAAACGAAGAGACCGGAATGTACGCTGATTGTCACTGATAGGCTCTGTTAGGTATGGATAAGTTTTCTTGTCGACTTACCTTTCATTCAATACCTGTGTAGCCGTTACGTGCAGCTAGTACCGCTGACGTACTTGTAGGTTAACTCGTGAGGAGATTGATCTGAAAGTGTTTCAGATCAATCGTATATGATTCTAACCTACTGCCAGCGTATTGTCGAGTTTTTAAAATCCCACGCAGAGGTTTTTCTGGATCAGGTGAAACGATGTAGAGTGCGTATGGCGATACATGCAGGAGTCCGATTAAACACGTGTATTTGATATATGTAAATTAATCAGACATTTACACAATACTAGCCGGCTCATTAAAAGCCGGATTATTAAATCAATTGATTATATATATATATATATATATATATATATATCGATATATATATTCTAGTATTATGTTTAGTTTCTATTTATCTCTCTTTTTGTATTTGTATTTGATACAAATACGGGTATATGTATACGATAAATATACAAGGTGATATTTTATGTAATTATTACATAAACACATCTAGAAAGGTTTCCTCATTTCATTTATAATATTAAAAATGATTCATTTCTTATTATTATAAAGAAATGAAGAAAGATGAAAAGAGAGTTGTAGAGAAAATTGGAGTTTTCTAGCACATTTTAGAAAAGCCTTTTGTTTTAAAATGGATACTCTCTCTTTTCCTCATGATAATTCCTTCATCCTCTTTCTCTCTCTTGAATTTTTTGAGAGAGAAAATGAAAACTAGAGAGATAAAAATAGAGAGTAAATTCTACATCTCTTTCTCTCATTTCTTGGCAAGTTATGAGAGAAAGCTGCTTCACAAGATTTGGTCTTTTGATGAAGTTGGAGCTTGAGTTCGGTTATATTCGATGTGGATCATCTTTTTTGAGCAAGTCGACTTGCAATCTCGTTCTTATAGTGATGGAGTCTAGTGGGGGTCTTCCACGATTATGTGGACACGCTACAAAGATTGTAGATCCTAAAATCCACTTTTTGCTCTCTTGATTTGTGCAATTTATAGTAAATGACATGATCTTGTGTTTAGTATTTGGTGTTATGTTCATGTAAATTTTTTTTACCATTCCACCGCAGTCCGGAAGTGTTGCGACCCTAACACCAAATTCTAACATGGTATCAGAGCTGATCATTTACTAGTTAATTGCATGGAATGATTCAATAGTTTCAAAACTAAACTTTCCCGTTCGGTTTTCTACTTGCAAGTTTCTGTTGAAATATTTTTTGACCACTGAATTTTTTTGACCCTCAAAATGAGCTTATTTGACCATTCTTTGATATTTCCCAAAACCCAAGGTCTAACCACCCTTCTCCAACCGACCTGGTCCGTTCTTTGACCGCTTGGGATGGCTAGAGATGAGATTTAGGGTTCAGGGTTTGGTCAGAGACTTGCTACATAAAAAACTAAGCCACTTTTATATATCGATTTTTCCCCAATTTCATATTGTGTAATCCGGAAAGTTTTATTGATTGGGAAAGAACAATTTTTGAATTGTATTGCGTCATTTTGTTTATGCATATGTGATATGTGATGGTTAACATCGATGAATTGATGTTTGATCAATTCGACGGGGTTACACATAGTGAGTCTGCTATGTTAGTGTGTTTGGTTTAGTTCGGATTATCGCAATGAATAGACCCACATGTGATTGTATTTACATGCGTGTTATTTTAATTCTTGTATATGACAAATGTATATTCTTTTACGGGAAAAGAGATCGAATTGTGGCCGTCGTTACCGATGTTTGTATTATTATTCATCAGGACACTGCCGGATAGAGATTGTTGTTGCCGCTGTATATAATATAGGTTTTACCCCACGGAGAAGCGCTCGAGCCGTCGTGTTCTAGAATGCGGTAGGTGGCCATCTCAAGGAGTTGAGACCTGGGTCGCCTCATTCTAGAATTGGCGGGTTGCTCACCGCGCTTGTAGGGGGTATAGGTTGATCCACGTAGGAGTGATCGAATTGCTGGATTCTAGAAAGCATTGGGTAGCCCACTCACAATGTTGAGACCAGGTTGCCTCGTTTCTGGGATTGGCGGATGGCTCGCCGTGCTCATGGAGGTCTTGGTTTGGCTGTGTATGCGCTATTCACGCGAATTGGGAATATCGCTTTTCGTTTGCGGCTCAATCAAAACGCAGGATTCTTAGGAAATCCGACTATTCCCTTTCCGTGTTGTTTACCGCATGCTTATAATGTGATTACCTGCCTGTGATGATATTTATCGCATGCCTGTAATGTGATTATCTGCATGTGATGATGTATATATATGTTGATATATATGATATATAAATAAATACCAATGTATATTTTGCATCCGCGCTAGCCCTGCGTCTGTCCGGCCGTAAGTTAAGTAACCTTACGGTGAAGACCCGATGTCCCATGGCGAATACGGATAGCATATAAATGCATTCTATTTTCTTTTCATATCATGTTTTTCTGTAATAGTGTGAAAATATGTTAGATAATATGTATTATTATCTAAATGATAGGATTGTGTTGATTGGATTAATGCAAAGGAAAAAAACCTAAAATACGTTGTTGGAACCAATCTATTTTTTCAAAAGAAACTATAGCTGTGTGCTTTTCTTTGTATAGAGATATTCGGTTAGGAATATCCCACACCTCATTCGATGAGTAAAGAGCCTTGATCCATTCACGGGGAGTTTGCTCTTGAGCAAAATTTTATATTACTATAAACTTACAAAACCACCAGGTTTCTTCAATGATATCAAGTTCATTACGTTAAGGTTTTCTTCAAAACCAGTCGTAACCCTCTGTCATTTCAAGAAGTAGAGTACTTAGTATTCATGCTGCGTTTGTTGACTGTGTCAAGACGTAGTGTACTTTAGCTAAGTGATGTCTTCCTATCAGCATAAGATGCGATCGGTTAGGATAGACATATAACCTTGTTGACCGTGTCAAGAGTTATGCGGGTGGATCTAAATCAATCACGAAATGGCGGGTTGAACCTTACTAGCGACTTATGGTTTGTTGACCGTGTCAAGGTCATAAGCCGTTAGGGGTAAAAACCAATATCGGGAGTTTCAAGTGTTGAAACTTACAATGTGATTACATAACATTCTATGCGATAATTTGGGTCCCGATTCCCACTGTGAGTAATAGTTACTCTCGGGAGATTTTCACATCACATTTAGCTAACTCATTAGGTGTCTAAAAAGGTATTTACGAGGTTACACCGCTTAGGAAACGAGGTTATTAAATTGGGCTCGTGCGAAAGCACGGGGGACCTCCCTCTGAGTACTTGCACCGACCTGGATGACCGGTTAGCGAACTTGTGAGTGTACATGATCCCGACTAGTTCTCTTTTTAAGGTTTGAAGGAGGATTCGATGAAACAGTGAGAGCCGTCCTGATTAGATGAATTAATAAACAAATCTAATCTTGATAGAGTGCACGCTGAGTGTTTCTTTTCTCTCTCTGGCAGCGACCATGACTGATCTAAAACAAAAATTCGTAAACCAAGTTAAACGAACCTTTTTACAATCATTGGTTTTGGAATGTCATGATTGCCTTAATTCACGATGAAGTTGCATATGTCATTTCCCTTCTTAGTTCCACTTTGTTTTCCAGAGCCTTCTGTATCACATACAGGGATCCGTATTGCTTGGAAAGGTCATCTCGTATATTTAGATACGAACTCAAAGAAATTGTTTCAGTCCGAGAATGGCCTTTGGTTCTGGAGAAAGTGAATTGTTCATTTGTATCTCCCCTCCACCTTATCTCAATTTTGAGAGCTCCTTTAAAAAGGAGAATATACCGGTTACGCTTGTTGGATAGTCTTCTTCCAATTTCGAGGCTAGAGCTAAAAGGAAGGGTAAGAAGAAAACCAACTAGACTAAGTTCGGTATACAGAACGTAAGAAGGAGAGAAATCAAAAGGAATGAAGTGAGGGAAAGGAAATTGCAACTACTGTCATGAGCCTGGGCAGTGGAAAAGGCATTATGAGGAATATCTGGCCACCCTCTTGAAATATTTTCATGTTTTAGTTTTCCCGTGTAGTTGTAATTGAAAACTGCTTCTCAATTAATTCTAACTCCTGGGTATATGAATACCGGATTAGAATCCCACGTCTGTAAAGCATTACAGATGCTGAGATGGAGTAGAGAATTAGGAAAGGGTGATTTTGATCCTCAATGTCGGAAATTGGAGCAATTGTTGCTATTGGGGAAAATCACCTGGTTTTACCTAATGACAAATATTTGGTTTTGAATATCCGTTTTCATGCACTAAATTTTAAAACTGATATATCTGTCTTTTTATCTGATAAAGTAGGATATAAATTTTGAAAATTATGTTCTGAACATTTACTTTTATCATTTGATGATTGGGTAAGGTGCATTGTGCAACGGTAAACACATTGTTAACCAAAATACAATTTTCAACTTATAACACACGGAGTATGAGTTGGTGAACTCATAGGGACTTATACATGGCGGTGTATGGTGTCCAATATCCACATGGACAAAGGGTTGGTACTCATACTTCATTTTGTTTACCTATGAGTTCTCTAGTTTTAGACGCTCGTTCTTGTTGAAACGTAAAGTCAAAAGATTTTAAGAAGTTCATAGAGTATGTGAATAAAGTAGAGAACCAAACGTTGGAAGTATCAAGATTCTTCGAAGTGATCGAAGATATGGATACTTATGCTGGGTATTCCATATTGAGAATTTGATTCACTCTCAGATTACTCCTCCGAGGGTGCGCTCCATGATGAGTAATGTTGAGTGGCTTTTTTCATTTAGCGATATGCACTGGAAACAGCTGCATACCAATTAAATATGGTTCCATCTAAATTTGTGCCTGAGATTCTATATTGGATATAGAATGAGAACATATTTTAAGATTGTTAAGATATGGAGTTGTCCGGCTTATACTTAAAAACACAATCCGGACAAACACAAGGCATGTTTCAGTAATGAGAAGTATGTGTATTATCCCAAACATTTGCAAGGGTTTAACTTCTACCATTTTCGAGATCAAAAGTTTTTTTGATCTCGACACGCCACCTTTTTAGAAAAGGAATTTCTTGCAAAAGAAATTAGTGGGAGTATGGCAGAACTGGAAGTAATTCTAGAACCACAAACGGTTACTGAAAATTTAGTACAACCAGAAGATTCAATTGACCCTAACAAACCTTAGCCACTCTGCAGATTTAGTAGGTGATCTCAGCTACCCGAGAGATACTTCGGTTTCCTCGTAGACGGTGACAGGGAGGTTTGCATCATGTGATGATGATCCTACTAGTTATCATTAGGCCATAGGGAGTAGCGACTTCCGACCGATGGTTGCATGCAAGATATCCAAGTTGGACTCCACGCACTCTGGTAAATTATGGACTTTGTTGGATGCTCCTAAAAGGGTATTATCCATCAGAAGCTAGTAGATCTTTCGAGATCAGCCCAGATGGAGAGGTATTAACCTAATAAAGCCAGACTTGCAGTAAAAGGTTTTCATCAAATTCCAGATGTGGATTGTGATAAAACTTCTACTTCAGTGTCTGTGCTGAAGTCTATATGGAGATTACTCGCCACTGTTGTTTTTCATGACTATGATATCTGGCAGATGGATGTCTATAATGTTCTTCTAAATGGGGATTTAGAAGTGTACGTATATATGAATCTGCCAGAGGGTTATCATAGTTAGTGGGAGTAGCGGAAGTTGTGCAAGTTGCTTAAGTCTATTTATAAACTAAAGCAGGAAAAGCGGAGATGGATCATCTATTTTGATGTTACAGTTAAAGTATTTGACTTCATCAAAATGATAGATGGACCTGGTATTTGTAAGAAGGATATAGGGAGTAGTGTCATACACCACATATGGTATGTGGATGACAAACTCCTAATAGGAAATGATGTTCCTATACTACAATTCGGTCAAAATATGGTTGCCACATTTGTTTCTCCATATAACGATTTGGGAAATATATATCAATCAATCCGGGGACTAGTTCTATGGAGATAGATCTAGATGGTTTTGGGATTGTCCCAGTTTAGATACTCTGACACCATTCTAAAAGGGTTTTAGAATGGATGACTCATTGCGCGGTAGTGTACCCGCATGGGATAGGGTCACCCTCTCTAAAGAGATATCTTCTGGACTGATGAGGAGAGAGACTCGCATGAATGGCTTTCCATTTACTTCGAAAATCGGATCAATTATGCGATGTCATGTACCAGGCCAGATAAAGCTTATGCAATTACTGTAATCAGCAGATATTAGTCCAATCCTGGAGAAACAAAGGGAAGCAGTGAAGAATGTATGAGAATAATCTTGGACTATGGTAATAGCAGCCTCCATTAAGAGGCAGTTACCGATTCTGGCTTCCAAGGTGACATTGATGACAGGTTGTCTGTCGCGGGTTATAAGTTTACCCTCTTCTGAGGAGCAGTATATTGGAAAGGGTTCCAAGCGGGATACTGAGGTAATCATGGCGCTGAGTGCTGATTATGACTCAGCAGAAGATACAGCCTAAGAAACTGTTTAGAAAAATATGTTCATTTACGAACAGGGTCCTATCAGTTATTTAAACAAATTTTAAGGCAAGTATCGCTTAATTCAGGAGATAGATGATTTCCGTGAAAATGAGATATAGAGAGATAAAGTTAAAACATTATAGCGGATCCAGTCACCGAGGCTGTTTCTCAAACACAGTTTGTGAAACTGTTGGTAGAGAAGTTGGGTATGCGATAGCACATGATATGTGGGAATGCGAAACCACAATAATTGGCCTTAAGTGCAAGTGGGAGATTGTTAGATATAGGTGCTTCCAAGGCAATTATTGTAATTGAAGGAAGCTCTATACGGATAGAACAGTCTTGCTAGAAATGATAGTATGCTATTATTCATCAAGAAAAACTTCATTTAATACTGCTCATTCAATATCATTTTGTAAATAAACGGTGTTATTTAATCCATGTCTGCTCAATAAGTACATGATATAGGTATTCATGACAAAACACTGGAAACACATACAATATACACGGATACGACATTTTTGAGCCGATATTGCAACCGGGATAGAGAACCGATCAAGTCCAAGGAGTTTTGCAACAAACAAGTGTGTGCAACATTTTTGAGGAGAATGGTACAACATGATACATTGTTTTTTTCAAGTGTAATCCCACATTAATTCTTATGAACCAGCAAAGAAACAAGTGTGAACACATAGGGCTTCATGAGTGGGCATACAAGTGGATGCACCAGTGGATATAGCAATGAGTATATGAAAAGTGTTGATGTGATGCATCCTTTTTGTGTTGAAAAAGTCTTCACCAGTTGATCCCTTGCACGTGAGGAAAACCCATGCAGTTATAAAAGAAACAAGTTATTCCAGAGAAACGTTTGAGATGTCAGAAGACTACTGAAGCAAGAGGGACCTACTTGGCCGCTGTTTGGCCGCCTATTTATTCATTCCAGCCGCTACTGGTGGTCGCCCTTGCTCCAATTGGCTTCGTGCAAATTCTGTGGACCCCATATTGTCTTGTCAGCCATTTGCATAGTTTATTTTTGGATTTGTATTGCATATAAATACCAGATCAGAAGTAGAGCAAACGGTCCAAGTTTTAGACCAAGTTTTTAGTTTAGTTTCCATTTTTCATGTCAAGTTTCATTTTGTGTAATCTTGAGTTCTTGCCATTTCTCTTGATCTTGTAACTTCTTCATTGAACTTACAAGTTTAAGTTTTAGGTACTTGAACTCATTAGTTTGTATCTCATTTTCCATTTCAATACAAGTTTTCATTTCAAGCTTCATGGTTATGTATTTGGTGATCTTTGAACTTAGAACTTGAATTCCTTGCTTCTCTCTCATCTTGCAACCTCTTCATTGAGCTCATAAGTTTAGATTGAGGTTATTGGTCATTGAGCTCATAAGTTTAGATTGAGTTTATTGGATTCATTTGCTTGATCTTATGACTTCAATATACAACAAAGGACTCACTTGGTTACTTTTTGCACTTACTTTTCTTTGCAACATTCTTGATGTTTTCTTCTCTCTTTTGTTTTCTTTTTATTTTTGAAATGATATTTGAGTAATACCCTCACTTTTTAGGGTAGGAGAGGGTTAGTTTGAGATATGGAGAAGTGCATTACTCCTTCCTTTGCCCAACGCCTTGTAGATTGAACTCCGACCAAAAACTCGCAATCCGCTCCTTTAGGCACCCTATCCTACATGATAGTGGTGATTCCTAATTGAGGCCGGTTGTATTTTTTTGGCCGTAGGCTATAGATAAGAGCCAAGAACGGAAGGACAAAGGACAATAAGTAGGGATTTCATGCACAATTGCAAATACCTTACTTAAGAGCCCTAATCTACGTTGTTTCTAATTACCTTAGCATCAATATCAAGTGAGGCAAAAAGAATGAAGTAAGCATTATCCTAACTCAAACTAACCTAACCCTATCAAGTCCTTCTTTAACTTAAATACAACACTTAGGATAGCAAACCCTAGAACAATTGGACTTAACTCGTTAAAACAAGAACGAAAAATATACCTTCTCTTCGTAGACGCCCCGTACTCATCGCGGCAAGCCTCAAGCGACACCGTCTTGATTGCGGTAAATAGAATTTCATAGATATGATATGTGAGTAATACCCTCACTTTTTAGGGTAGGAGAGGGTTAGTTTGAGATATGGAGAAGTGCATTACTCCTTCCTTTGCCCAACGCCTTATAGATTGAACTCCAACCAAAAACTCGCAATCCGCTCCTTTAGGCACCCTATCCTATATGATGGTGATTCCTAATTGAGACCGGTTGTATTTGTTTGGTCGTAGGCTATAGATAAGAGCCAAGAACGGAAGGACAAAGGACAATAAGTAGGGATTTCGTGCACAATTGCAAATACCTTACTTAATAGCCCTAATCCACGTTGTTACTAATTACCTTAGCATCAATATCAAGTGAGGCACAAAGAATGAAGTAAGCATTATCCTAACTCAAACTAACCTAACCCTACCAATTCCTTCTTTAACTTAAATACAACACTTAGGATAGCAAACCCTAGAACAATTGGACTTAACTCGTTAAAACAAGAAAGAAAAATATACCTTCTCTCCGTGGACGACCCGTACTCATCGCGGCAAGCCTCAAGCGACACCGTCTTGATTGCGGTAAATAGAACTTCATAGAACACGCAAAAACCCAAAAAATCAAATGGTGACATTTATAAGGTCCCTAGTGCTCACGCCGCAAGACTTGCAGTGAAAGCGGAAGTGAAAACAAAAATTTAAAGTCAAGCAGACATATACTCTAGAATCGATTCCAAACACTAAACTAGATATCTGAACTAATAAGAGTTGGGAGCTAACTACCTTTGTAGCGTGTCCGCGCAATTGCGAAAGACTTCTACACCTCACCATGGACTCTCGCAAGGCTCCGAAGTCATCGGGAATGAGCTTGGACTTCGATCTTCCTCGTCGAAGATGATCTACCGAAGGAATCCGAATCAAGTTTTAGCCTCACACCAAATGATCCAGTGAAGCAACTCATGATCACAACTTGCTAGGAAGGGATGGTCAGAATGATGTGGTCGTGGTTATCTCATTGTTCTCTCTTTGCTAATTTTCCTCTCAAAAATGGAAGCTCAAAAGAGAAAAGGAGAGAAGAGGACGAGGATGTAAAATTATAAATTCTTAGCAAAATCTTCTCTCTCTCACTTTTATCCTTAGTCAAGTGGTGAATCACCATGTGACTCACCTCATGACTCATGTCATGAGTCATGAGCCTACACTCAACTACAAGCTTCCATGTGTAGATGAAAAAGATGTGTGTATCAATACACACACAAGTATACACACATATACATATAATCGTATATGTACAAATATATATACCCGTATTTTTATCAAAATACGAATACCATATTCGTATAAAAATACGAATACCCGTATTCGTATCGAGATAAAAATACCCGTATTCGTATTAAGATACAAATACCCGTATTTATACAAATACTTGTATTCGTATAAATACCGTATTCGTGTTAAAATACAAATACTGTATTCGTGTCAAAATACGAATACCAAAAGAGAGACAATGAGAGAGATAATACTAGCTCATAATGATCCGGCTATCTTTCAAACCTGCCAGTATTATCCAAACACCCGATTAAAGTACGTGCACTAATTACACGTATTTAATCGAACCTGAGTGCGTTCAAAATACGCACATACTATCTCATTTCGCCCGAACTGGGAAACCCTTTGTGTGGGACTCTAAAGACTCGACAATACACTGGCAGTGGGTTTAACCACAACCACGTCAGCGACACTAGTTGTACATAACGGCTATCCAGGTATTGAACGAAAGAAAGGTCGATGAGCAAACTCATATGTACCCCTAATGAGCCTTTAAATGATAATCTCCATACAGTCCGGTCTCTTCGTCTTAGAGTATCGCATACCGAATCTAGGGGGTGGATAACGTCAGACCCCTAATAAACCGATAAGTCGTGTTGGTGTCAAGCCCATTACTAAACCGAGAAACTACCAATTTCCAATCAGTAAATCTCATCCGCCCTGGATAGGGACTTATGGTGATGGCCAATCGAACACAATACGCCTTTGACTTCCTATACCGGGAGAGATGATTCCCTGACGATCGCTCACTGCCTCCATATGGCTCGGGACTGTACCCAACTAAAACATGTTTGCACGACTTAGTAGAGCCGTGGTAGGGTAGCAATCTAAGTATAATGGGAACTCACATGAGAAAAATGACAATCTCAGGTCAATAGACTACCTGTAGCCATATCACCTGAGAACTGCTATCTGACGATAGGTATAATACCATATAGAAGTTCTCGGCGAGTCCGTCCAGTGTACTCACCTCTAGTGGGCACCTGTATACAATCTTAGGTACAACACACTAATGGCTATGAGACCCGCCACTGCCTCTCGTCGGGGTCTAAAAACATATATACTAGTCTATTCTGGAATATCGATGCCTAGTCTTGATACTCCCATGACTAGGGACATTTAAGGATGTACTTATGGACTACCAAGCTCTTACAAGTATGATCGCCATCATAACTCTGGTAGTCAAGAAAATATCCTACGGGCTTTATCATTATGTATTCACGACACGTAATAAAACATATACACATCAATGATAAATACAAACCAGATAGTATACCATCATATCGAGCAAGACTGTTGTACTTGTATAGGTCCTCCTTCAATTATAATAACCGTCTACTTTCGATTATAATAATTGTTTTGAGGGTACTATAGCCAACAATCTCCCACTTGCACTTAAGGCCAATTATTGCGGTATCGCATACCCACAGATCGTGTGCTACCGAATACCCAATTTCTCTACTAACAGCTCGTGTGTTCGAGAAATAGCCTCAGTGAGTGGATCCGCTATAATGCTTATAACTTTCTCTCTCTATACCTCAACTTCGCGGAGATCAAATATATCCCAAACTAAGCGATACCCTACCTTAGAATTTGTCTGGATACCTGATGGGACTAAGTTCATAAATGATCAACTTTATCCAACAAACTTCTTGGGCTGTATTATCCGCTGATCATAATCAGCAACCTGCGCCATATCTACCTCAGTATTTTGCTTAACTCCGTCCAACATACTACTCCTTAGAAGAGGATAAACTTATAACTCTGACAGTCACTCTGTCATTCAGGTCACTTTGGAAGCCAAAACCGGTAATCACCTCCTGAAGGAGGCTGACATTACCATACCCTAAGAACATCCTGATATGTTCTTCACTGCTTCCCTTTGTTTCTCTAGGATTAATATCTGCTTTCTACATTAAGTGCAAAATCAACTTCTGGTCTGGTACCTGACACTGCATGATTGACCTAAACGGTAAAGCAATTGGTATGTCAGACATGCGAGTCCCTCTCCTCATCAGTATAGAAGACATCTTTTTAGAGAGGGTGACTCCATCACCTGCGGGCACATCGCTACGCCAGGAGTCCTCCATTCTAAAATCCTTTAGAATGGTGTCCAAATACCCAAATTGGGACACTTTCCAAATCTAAATCTAACTACATAGATTTAGTTACTAGAATCCATGATATATTATCCAGATCTTATATGGAGAAACCTTTGTGACAACCACAGTTTAACCGATTGTAGCATAGGAACGTCACTTTCTATTAGGAGTATGTCATCCAAATACCTGGACAGTACTCCCTATATCCTTATTACTAGGGTCATTTGTTATTTTGATGAAGTTAAACACCTTGATTGTCAAATCAAAACAGACGATCCACCTCCGCAATGCCCGCTTTAGTTTATGAATAAACATAAGCAACTTGCACACCTTCCGCTGCTCTCACTGACTATGACAACCCTCTGGAAGAGTCATATACATGTGCACTTCTAAATTCCTATTTAGAAAGACGTTATATTCATCCACCTGCCAGATCTCATAGTCATGAATAGCAGCAGTGGCAAGTAATATCCGTATGGACTTCAGAACAGACACTGAAGTAAAAGTTTCATCACAATCCATATCGGGTATTTGATGAAAACTCTTTATTACAAGTTTAGCCTTTTAGATTACTGTCACGACCCACCCCCAAACACAGATGGTATTGTCTGCTCTGGTCGAAACCGCACGGTTTTGTCCCTTTGAATGATCCGGACTCAAGAAGAGGGCTACTTCCCAGTAGGTCACCCATCCCAGAATTTCTCTGGCTCAAGCACGCTTAACTATGGAGTTCTTCAAACTCCGGAGTTCCGATTCATCCAAAAAGCGTCTCGGTGTTATATGAGTGGTATCATTCCATTTATAGTTCTGATCGTGCCCTCTTTCGGAATGGAATTCGATACTCCCCATTGTTCTACAGTGGGTCCCCATGTGTATCCGTATCGGTTACATCCCCACCTCGATACCGGATAACATCTCACTTCTCACGGGGTAGGTGGTATTCATCCCCAACTCTACCTGGGGTATTACATTCCCCCCAAGTTAAAACAATGGTTCGTCCTCGAACCACAGAGCTACTTTTGAGGGACCGGCTTTGATAACATATTTGTCATGACTCACCCCCAAACACAGATGGTATTGTCCGCTCTGGTCGAAACCGCACGGTTTTGTCCCTTTGAATAAACCGGACTCAAGAAGGGGGCTACTTTCCAGCAGGTTACCCATCCCAGAATTTCTCTGGCTCAAGCACGCTTCAAACTCCGGAGTTCTGATTCATCCAAAAGGCGTCTATGTGTTATAGGAGTGGTATCATTCCATTTATAGTTCTGATCGTGCCCTCTTTCGGAATGGAATTCGATACTCCCCATTGTTCTACAGTGGGTCCCCATGTGTATCCGTATCGTTTACATCCCCACCTCAATACCGGATAACATCTCACTTCTCACGGAGTAGGTGGTATTCATCCCTAACTCCACCTGTGGTATTATAGTTACTACCTTTCCACATGCACTGATCTCAAAAGATCTGCTTACTCCTAATGGGTTTTACCCCTTCAGGATCACCCATCAAATTCCATAATTTTTTGAAGCGTGTGGAGTCCAACTTGGATATCTGGTATCTGGCCATCATCCAGAAGTCACCACTTCCTAATAACCAGCTGATAACTAGTAGGGCCATCATGACCATGATGCAAACCTCCCTGTCACCGTCTATAAGGAAATCGAAGTACCTTTCAGGTGGCTGAGGTTACCTACTAAAATCCGTAGAGTGACTATGGTTTGTCGAATCCAATTTAATTCTTAGGTTCTACTAAATTTTACGCGTATTTAGTGCATGTACTTTAATCGGACGTTTTGATAATATTGACAGGTTTGAAAGATAGCCGAATCATCGTGAGCTAGTATTATATCTCTCTTATTATCTCTCTTTTGGTATTCGTATTTTTATACGAATACGGTATTTGTATTTTGACACAAATATGGTATTTATACGAATACTAGTATTTGTGTAAATACGGGTATTTGTGTAACACTTTAGAATGCGGTTAGTATTAATTAAGCGATAATACGGGGTTTTAATGAAATTTAACTAATAATTATTTTCTTCATATTTTATTTAATTGGTTTTACACTTGCACACATATGTCCATGTTGAATTAGGGTTAAAGAGGTGTTAATCATGCTTATATAGCCATTGTTCCCCTCCGAACGGCGGCCGAGACGTGAGGATGTCTGGCGTGAGATTCGGGGAAGATGCTATTTGGTTTTACCCGTCCACCTCTCCGAAGATGCCAAGTTGATTTATGGCACCGTGTATCAGAGGTTTAGACGGATGCGGCCGATGTAGCAGACTTCGTCAGATTCTTCCTCGCTTGAGGGTTTTTTGATTGTGGGGACGCTTTTCCCTGCAGGCGCGAGCCCCTGCAGTTAATTACGCTACCGCATCGCGGTAACAACTTTCTCCTTCTCCAGAATTTCACTTCGTGTCGTGGGTGTTTGTTTTGTTTGTGGTTGCCTGTGGATTTTATACGGAGACTATTTATTTCGTCGCCCGTAGGACGTGAATTAGTCCAAATCCGTACTTTCTTAGATTTGGGTTTTGGGTTTTGGTTTAAGGATACGTTAGCCATATTTGAGGCTAAGATCAACTTAAACGTTTATTAAGGATACGTTAGTCTAATTTCCAGACTAAGATCTACTTAACGGGATCGTCTAGATCCATTTCCAGTTTAGGGATATGGTGGTCCATTTAATATATGGCCGTCGGGACCCGTCACCTCTCTGACGACGTTGAAGGATTACGACACGTGTCAGAGGAGTTCGGAGATGTACCCTTGAACCAAAGTTGATTGGGGGTCTTATAGTCCAATTTGGGACTAAAGTCTGTTTGAATGTTTAAGGATACGTTAGACATATTTGAGGCTAAGATCAACTTAAACGGGATCGTTTAGATCCAACAAAAGAGCGTTTGGGGGCTCTATTGTTCCAGTTTAAGGACATTGCGGTCCATTGGTAGTTTAAGGACATTGCGGTCCATATTCCAATTTAGGGACATGGTGGTCCATAGGTAGTTTAAGGACGCTTAAGTCCGTGGGTTTAAGGACCCCACAATCTGTGTTTTAGTTTAAGGACGCATAAGTCCGCGGGTTTAAGGACCCCACAGTCTGTGTTTTGGTTTAAGGACGCATAAGTCCATGAGTTTAAGGACCCCATAGTCCGTGTTAATGTGTGGTTGTCGGGACCCGTCACCTCTCTGACGTCGTTGAAAGATTACAACGATAGGAGTCAAAGGAGTTCGGAGATGTACCCTCGAACCGGATGTAAATTGATTTAAGTGAGCAGCTGTGCTCAGTCAATTTAATTTGAGGACTTACGGCCATGATTGGGCTAAGTCCAGTTTTTTTCTTATTTTTGGCCTATTAGACCTGTGTTAGGGCTTTACCCATGTTTAATAATGCATAGCATTATTTATTTTGTTTGGGCTCTGCCTATTTATAAATGATGCAGAGCATCATTGCTGTTTGGGCTCTGCCCCTTTTATTGCATTGCAATTTATTTTGGCATACTAGGCCTTTTTGATTTGGGCCTGGCCCTTTAGTAAATAATGCATTGCATTTGTCAGGTGCTTTGCGCCAATCAATGAGCGCAAGCGCTTGTGGTGATGACACGTGTCACGCAAGCGCAGTGCGCTGCTGACACGTAGCACGCTCTGGTGAGTTGCGCCAATTTCAGAGAGCAAAGCTCTTTCTTAACACATAGCGCAAGTGGTTCAGATGCTGACACGTGGCGCTCTCTGGTGGCTTGCGCCAACCCAAGAGCGCAACAGTGCAATTTTGCAAGTGCAAGGCACTATTAACTTGAGAATCTTTTAGATTCCAGAACCCATGGTTCATAAAAAAAGTGCAAAGCACTGTTTGATTTCTTGATCTGATTTAGATCAAAGAAAACAAGTTCTTCTTGTTTCAGAGAACCAGTGGTTAATAAAAAAGTGCAAAGCACTTAATATTATTATGTGAAGATCATTGATCTTGTTCTTGGATCAATGATCTATTAGAAGAAATTCTTCTATTTTATGAAGGTTTTTACCTTTTCTTCAAATTTCTTCAGAGTTCTCTCTGTTTTTAGGTTCTCAATCTCTCACCCTGTTTTTCCTTTTGATTTGGGGGTCTAGGGGCCTTTATATAGTCCTCATAAATTTGTTAAATTTGTTAAAGAGATCTTTCTCTAAGTGATTTGGGAAATTTTCTCCACCGTTGGATCTTTGATCCAAGGGCTTCTGTTTTACAGAAGGCAATCTTCTTGTTTTAACAAGAACTGAAAAATCTTGCTAGAATTTAATTCTGTTTGGCGCAAACGCCCCAGTGCATGACACGTGTCAATCAGCGCAACTGAAGCGTTGCTTCCTTTAATTTTGTTTTAAATAGAGCTTTGTTCTGATTGGGCGCGCTGCCTTGGGTGCTGCGCTCCCTGCGCTGGCGTGCCTGATTTTGACACGTGGCGTCCTGCGCGCAGCGCAGAGGATATGAAGCGTTGCTTCATTTATTAAAGTTTAAATCTTCAAAGCAGAGCTTTGCTTTGATTGGGGGAAGATGAAGCGTTGCTTCATCTCCCGTCTTGGAATTTGAACAGTGCTTTGCTCTGATTGGGGTAAACAAATGCCCCCCCCACCGTTGCGCTTACGTAGCCCCAAACGTAAGCGCAACGGTGGCAGAATTACAACCGTTGCGACAACTTTTGGAAGTTGAAAGGGCACTTAATGCCTATAAATAGGACCTTTGGTCCTTCACAGATGATTATCATCTATAAGATTTTTACTTTCAAAAATTTCAGAGCTTTGCTCTTGCCTTCAAGAACTCCATGAGTTAGATTTTCTTTAAAAGAAACTTTTTAGGTAAGAATTAATCTTGAATTAAATCAATTTTAATTAATAGAGCTTTGCTCTCATAGATCTTTGATCTAAAGAAAACCCCTTTGGGGTTTCACCAATAGAGCCTTGCTCTCAAGAATCTGTTTCAGGGTTTCTTAACCCCTGAACAGAACTTTGCATCTTTGGCAAAATATAGATCTCTTTAATCTAAAAAAATGATGAACTCTTAAGAGTTTGAATATGGATAATGAAAATTAAAAATAGAATTTTGTATTTAATGGATTATATCATCTTTTAATAGTAATGATCTCAGAGTTCTCGGGGGATTTCTTTAAATTCCCCTTATTAGGACTTTGACAGTCACTCATGTTTGCAGAGCATTGCTCTCGAGGAGTTTAACTCTATGTGTATTTTTTATCGCTAATCTTCCTGTGATGTTTCCTCCAGGCATTATGGCGGTGCGTCTATACAGTTTGCACGAGTTCATCACCTACGAGGATATCCGCGGACAGGGCCGTTATCAAAACCAGGAGTTCACGGATGCCCAGTGTGCGGAGGTCATGGGTCGTCTGAACGCACGTGTCGGTCGGCTGCTCCCCCATCGCTCTGCTCTCTTGAAAGTCATGTTGGAATCAATTTGGAGGGCACTCCCGGGGTTCCACGAGGCCCTATCGCTCAATGCGCTGGATGATGCCGAAGACAAGGTGCATTAAGTGTACCTGTCGGGGCTGATCTCGAAGAAACGGCGGGATAGCCTCATCGACATTCTGCATCAAATTTTCCAGTAGACAACGATAGTTGCTGCTTATCGAAGGCTGGGGGGCTTCGCCGAGGATCTTGACACACAGGAGCGCGAGAGGTTGCGCACGAGAATAATCAGAAAGGCTAGAAGAACTCTGAATGGCCTTACTTTTGAATTCCTCAATCCGTTCCCTGGATCTGAGGTTATTCCATTGTAATAATGTTTCTCGTTTATTGCTTTTATGATTGTAAGAACTTTTGGCAATATTAATGGAATTTTTTTTATCCCAGCTTGTCTTATTTTTCGTTCTGAGTCTTTTGGCTATGCATGAATGAGTGTGTCTCGAACGCTTGATCAGACGTAAATCGGATGCTCCTTCTGTCGCTTTCTTCTTTCTTTTATTCTCAACATGCTGTCTTAATAAACAGGGTCGACAAATAATAGAGTAAGCATCTAGATTTCTCCAAGAGATAGCGATGGCTTAGGCCGCAGGTTCAGATTTGCTGTCTAAAACTTTTGAACTTTATGAGCCGTGAGGGTCTCATAGAGATTTTTCTCCCTACGGATCGAGAGGATCTCGTAGGTGGATTTTCTCCTTAGGAATCGTGAGGATTCCTAAGTGTGTTTTCTCTTATAAGTCGTAAGGATCTTATAAGATACTTTTCTCCCTTACAAGTCGAGAGGACTCGTAAGTGGTTGGTGAGTTGACTTGTTTCTGAGTCGAAGTATTGTTCCGACGGGGAGGTCGTTGGCTGACTTGTTTCCGGGTCGGAGGTCGTTGGCTGACTTGTTTCCGCGACGGAGGTCGTTGGCTGACTTGTTTCCGCGACGGAGGTCGTTGGCTGACTTGTTTCCGCGACGGAGGTCGTTGGTTAACTCTAGGTTATCTGTGAACCGTAGAGTCTTGGAACTGGCTACTTTTCCGTGGCTCCGATTGGTGATGTCACGTCCGTGTCCTGCTGGAATGAGGAGGAACGCCGCTGTTGGTCTCCAAGCTGTAGATGTGGTCATCGAGATCTGACTTCCTTTTGACGCAGCCTGGTGGGGAAATGTAATCCCCTTTTTGTTTGTGCCCTTGGATTGTATACAGGGATCGATATGATCTCAACTGTAGGGCAAAAGTTTTATTTATTTGTATTGTTTTTTTTCCGCGATGCTCTATCATTTCAGCTTTTATATCGTGAAGGTCGCGATTGCCCAATCATTTCGGCTATTTTTCGCGGTGCCCAATCATTTCGGCTATTTATTTTATTTTTACTCGCTGCTTTTTATTGCGAGTTGCCCAATCATTTCGGCTATTTTGTATGCATACGTTTTTACTTGCTGCTTTTCATTGCAAGTTGCCCTGTCATTTCGGCTATTTCGTATGCATGTGCGGCCTACCAGCTTTTCACTGTAAACCTGAAATTAGACACCGATTTCGGCATCGGCACCGCTACAACTGGGATATTGCCAGGAGCGAATCATCATTTGCCTCTGTCGATGTCGAACAAAGGTGGCTTTGCGAACAGGGTTAAGGTCCTGTCGACTAAGGCTTTTAACTTCATGAGCCGTAAGGGTCTCACAAAGTATTTCTCCCTACAAGTCGTGAGGATCTTGTAGGTGTATTTTCTCCTCAAGAATCGTAAGGATTCCTAAGTGTATGTTCCTCTGTAAGTCGTAAGGATCCTACGAGAGGGTTTTCTCCTTGTAAGTCGAGAGGACTTATAAGGGTTGTTCATCATGTGCACATATCCCCAATCACGGATGAAACTTGGTTAGGGAAATGTTTATTCGCGCCCGTGGATTGTATACAAGGGTCAGTATTGAGCCACTTGTAGGGCAATATCGAAGGTTGTGAGGGGTTTGCTTAAGCACAGGTTTATGTCTCTGTAACTTAAGACTTTCAAATCTTATGAGCCGTGAGGGTCCCATAAGAGAGTTCTCCTTACGAGTCGTGAGGATCTCGCAAGTGTATTTTCTCCTTAGGAATCGTGGGGATCCCTAAGTGTGTTGCTCCCTTGTGAGTCGTAAGGATCTCACGCGGGTGGTTTCTCCTTACAAGGTCGAGAGGACCCTATGAGTGTCCTTTAACGAGGTTGCGCCCTTTCAGGTTTTCACAAACACTCGCCGGTAGTCCTGCTGTTTTTACTCACGGAGCCCTTTCGGGTTTTCATCCGTGCCCATTTTGCTTATGGACATACCGTTTTTTTTATTCTTTTTTTTACTAGGCCGCGCCCTTTCGGGTTTTCACAAACACCCGCCGGTAGCCCTGCTGTTTTTACTCACGGAGTCCTTTCGGGTTTTCATCCGTACCCATTTTGCTTATGGACATACCGTTTTTATTTTTATTATATATATATTTTTTATATATATTTTTTATATCTCGTCATCCTGAAGATGCTGCGGTAGTAGTTTAAGGATGTTTCGGTCCGTCATTAGTTTAAGGACGTTTCGGTCCGCCATTAGTTTAAGGAAGTTTCGGTCCGTCCAGGAGAAGGCTGGCTACTGCTTATAAAGATTGAGCTTAGGAAGATAGCGAGCGGACATAGTCGTCGTCATCTATCATTGACCTAGGCTGTGGCTCATTAAGCGTAGTATTTTTTTTAGGAAGCGGCCGTTTATTGGCCTGAAAGGCCTTTCACCGTGCATATCCATGAGTAGATAGTGAACATATCCATGAGTAGATAGGCTCCACCATGGTAGACCTTGTCTATGATGTACGGGCCTTCATAGTTTGGCTCGAACTTTCCCCGCTTGGCGCGACTGGGGATCATAGGCCTTTTGACCACTAGCATCAGTTCGCCTTGGCAGAATGTCCTCGGCCGGGTCAATCTTTCATATGAGCGCGTCATCTTTACTTTGTAAGCCTCCAGATTTTGTTGCGCTATGAGCCGGGTTTCATCTAGGGCATCAAGTTCCTCAAGCCGAAGTTGAGCATTTTCTTCGTCCGTCAGCTCGTAATGGACGGCCACTCGTAGAGAGGGTAACTCTATCTCGAGGGGGAGTACTGCTTCTGTACCGAATACCAACGCATATGGCGTTGTGTTCGTGGCTGTCTTGAACGTAGTTCGATACGCCCAGAGAGCTTCTTGCAGTCTCTCATGCCAGTCCTTCTTATTTCGGGACACTGTTTTCTTCATGATCTTTGTCAAGGTTTTGTTGAAGGCCTCAGCTAGACTATTAGCTCATGGATTATAAACCGAGGAATATCTCCAGTCTATATTGTGTTGTTGCGCGAAGCGAATGATCTTGTAGCTTCTATAAGCTGGCCCGTTATCGGAGATGATCCGTCGCGGAGTTCCAAACCGATAAATGACGTGCGTCTTGAAAAAGTGGAGGATATTCTCCGTCTTTACTTCCCTCAGCGGTACTGCCTCTGCCCATTTGGAGAAGTAGTCAGTCGTCGCCAGGATGAAACGATGTCCTTTGGACGATGCTGGTTCGATGGGGCCGACTATGTCAGTCCCCCACATCTCGAATGGCCAGCTAGACACCGTTGGATGGAGTGAATTTGGATGCTGGTGGATGAAGTCCCCATGAATTTGGCATGAGTGGCATTGCTTCGCGTATTCGAGGCAGTCCTGAATCATCGTGGGCCAGTAGTAGCCCATCCGTTTGATTTTCAACTTCATCTTCGGGCCTGCTTGGTGAGAACCGTAGAGTCCGTCATGAACTTCCTGAACGACTCTTTTCGCTTCGTCAGGTCCCAGGCATCTCAACAACAAAGAATCGAATGACCTCTTGTACAGAGTATCATTGACGAAGGCGAAAGACAGAGCTCGTTTCATAAGCTGATGTCTTGAGGACGCATCTTCGGGCGTTCGACGGTATTTGAAGTAGTCTATAAAGACTTCTCTCCTATCCTCGGTATTTTCCTGATCTTTTATTTGCAGGGTCATCTGCTCAGTCGCTCCCTTCTCTTCAGGTGATTCCGGAGATATTTCTGCTGGGGCAAGCACCCGACGGCTTTGTACCACGATTCTTACGTCATCAAGGTTCTCATCAGCCAGTTCCTTGGCGAGCTTGGCCAATGCGTCCGCTTTGCTGTTTTCCGCGCGCGGTATGTTTTCCAAAGTGTATGAAGGAATTTGGGTCAACAGTTGTTGCACCTTTTCTCCGTACTTCACCAACTCTGGTTTGCACGTTTGGTAGTCGCCATTTACTTGACTAACGACCAGCTGGGAGTCTCCGTATATGAGGAGGTTTTCAATTCCCATGACGATGGCGATCTCGAGGCCTGCTATCAAAGCTTCGTATTCGGCTTCATTGTTCGTCCTCGGCTCTGTTAGGGAGAAAGCAAATCGCATTATCCCTCTTCGTGGAGTTACAAAGATGAGTCCTACCCCCGATTTGATTATAGGGGTACTTTGTTTGCATTTCTTCACAGAAGATGCTCCATCGAAATAAAGCTCCCATCGGGTATCACCACCATCGATTGCATCAAACGCATGTTCGTCTGGAAGATCGCAATTCAGAGGAGAATTGGCGGGTATCGGATGCTCAGCGAGGAAGTCGGCAATGGCCTGGCCTTTCACTGCTTTGAGAGGTTGATACGTTATCGAGAACTCCATCAAGAGCAGGGCCCACTTAGCGAGTCGCCCCGTCAATATGGCCTTTGACATTAAATATTTAAGGGGGTCCACCTTCGAAATGAGATGGACTTCATGTGCCAACGCATAGTGTCTGAGCTTTGTTATCGCAAAGATCAACGCTGGGCAGTGTTTTTCAATGGGGGAGTAGTTGCTTTCTGCCCCAGTAGAACTAGACTCAAGTAGTAGAGTGCTCTTTCTTTCCTTTGATCGTTCTCCTGTGCCCATAATGCACCTAAGGAACCTTCGAGGGAGGTTGTATAAAGTATGAGGGGCTTCCCTTTGACCGGAGCAGCCAATACTGGCGGGTTCTGCAGGTATTGCTTGATCTCGTCTAGCGCGCTTTGGCATTTTTGGTCCCAGACGAACGGGGTTCCCTTCTTCATCAGGTGGCTGTAAGGACGGCACTTACCTGAAAGGTTGGCTATAAATCATCGTATATACGCAAGCTTTCCTTGGAGAGACCGCAGCTGTTTGAGAGTTCTTGGCGGAGGCATTTCCATGATCGCCTTGATCTTTGACGGGTCTATCTCAATACCTCAGTGTCGGACGATGAATCCCAGGAATTTGCCCGAGGAAACTCCGAATGCACACTTGAGAGGGTTCATCTTCAAGTTGTATTGCTGAAGGCGTTGAAATACGGTCTTCAGATGCTCGAAATGTTCCTCGTATGATTTGCTTTTAACCACGAGGTCATCGATATAGCATTCGACGATTTCGTGTATAAGGTCATTGAAGATCATCGTCATGGTCCTCTGGTAGGTAGCACCGGCGTTCTTTAAACCGAGGGGCATCACCTTGTAGCAGAATATACCCAAAGGAGTCCTGAAGGCGGTGTGCTTCTGGTCTTCGGGATGCATCTTTATCTGATTATACCATGACGAGCCGTCCATGAAGGAGAAAACCTCATGAGTGGATGTATTGTCAATCATCAGCTCAGTGACTGGCACCGGGAAATCGTCCTTTGGGCAGGCTTTATTGAGATCCCGGAAGTCCACGCATATGCGCACTGTCCTATTTTTCTTCATTACGGGGACGATGTTGGCGATCCATTCAGGATATTGAACCTCCTGGATAAAGCCGGAGTCGATCAGCTTCTTGACCTCGGCATTGATACTCATTTCAAGCTCGAGCCGCATTCTTCTTGGTGCCTGCTTGACTGGCTTGACATCCGGGGATATTGCCAATTTGTGCACAGCAATTTCTGGATCTAGTCTCGGCATTTCGGAATAGTTCCATGCGAAGCAATCTTTATGCTGCATAAGCAGGTCTTTTAATAAAGCCACCTTCTCTTCAGACAGCAGCTCACTAATGAGTGTCGGTCGCGGGTCATTTGCCGTCCCCAACTCAATTTTCTTGAGGTTATCTGCAGTGGTATGGATTCCATCTTCCAGCTCTTTTGGCGCTGGCGAGAATTCTGAGATCACCTCGTCGTTGCTGTTTTCAAAGCACCAGGGAAGGTCATCCATGTTCTCGGGTTCTTCTTTTGATATTGTTATCATGTGACAAGTACGAATTCGCTTCCAATCCCAATGTGGAACTGGTTCTTCTTTCATGTCCTTGGGTTCGTGCTTCTGTGGCGGCGTTACCCTCCAGTTGTCAGACAGAGCGAACTTGCCGAGCTGATACTGATCTTCAACCCAATTCTTGAAGGTGAAACAGTCCTCGAGAGGGTGCCTTATCACTCGGTGATAAAAGCAATAGTCTGGGTGTGAGACCTCGCCTGCTTGTTCGGGGTGTTTAGACTCCGGCAGTGTAAGCATCTGATGTTTTAGAGCGAGGTCAAGTATTTTCTTCGTCTTGTCCCCAGGAAAAGAGTATGCTCGACCCATTTTTCTCATGAGGGATAGACCGGAACCGCTCGGTTCCCGCTTGCATGGCCTCTTAGCCCCTCTTTGTTGCTGTTGAGCGTCTTTTTCGCGTTTCGACTTGTTTCTGCCTCTGCGTCGAGCCTTTTTTATAACAGGTTGACAGGGAGCGGCATTTTCATCTTTCACAGCTTGCTGGAGGAGGCGTTGCGTTTTGGCTTTCTCGTAGATGGCCATTTCGCGGTTATGGTCGTCTCGGACTTTTTGATCAGCTTCCCTTATAAGTTTGTCCATTTGTTCTTCGAACGACGGACTGGGCACTTTTGTGTCTGTAACTTTTACTGGTTCAGGATTAGCATCTTCCTATTGAGCATCTGCTTCTTCATCAAAGTCATACACGACGTAGCAACCGTTGAGTAGCTCTCGTTTCTTTGACCGGATGTATCCAAGCCCGATTGTTTCCATTCTCCCATTAGGCAACTTGCGTTGAGTCCCGGGAACGTTCCAGACTTTGTCATAGAACTTGGATTTTCGAACGGTCTGCTTGAAGGATATCCCCTGGGTTTTAGCAGCCTCTTCAAGCCTTCTGTATAATATCTGGGGAGACGAATGAGCTGAAGCTTGTCAAGTGTAGGATCCGCGCCGTGCCAGATTTCTTTCTCCGCTTTGGTTTCTTCGGAGCGGTAGAATAGAATTGCCTTTTCGCCTTCTCGCCTGGGAGGGACATAGAACGTCCGCAGCTCTTCTACACTGTAGATATTAAGTGCATCCAATTCTTTATGATGTTTAAGCGGCACCATGGCGACTTGTAGACTTTGCTCTTCGTCAGCGGACGTTTGTATTGAAGGTCGAGCAGAGAATACAGCATGGACCTCATCTTCCGAGTTGCTACCAAAGATCAACGTAGGAGCGGATGGCCCTGGCTTGTTGTGTCGAGACGGTCCAGAGTAAACTATCTCTTCTTCTTCTTCGGTATCACTCCCGAAAACAGGAATGGTGGCAGCGGCTTTGCTTTCCGGTTTGCGACATCTCTCTGTATCCTCGAAATCTGGCAAAAAGTACTTTGCATCTTCGTATTTGCAAACCTCGTTCACAGAGAACGGGTTCAGTTCTCCCACCACGGTATACTCGAGACCATCCTTAGAATACTTCATACACCGATGTTGCGTAGAAGGGATGATGTTGTACTCGTGTAACCATGGTCGGCCGAGCAGAGCATTGTAACATGTCTTGGCGTCTATGACGTGGAACTTAATATCCGTGACGAGTAGCCCGAAGCGTAGCATTAGTATCACAGACCCAAGAGTTCTTGATGACTGGGAGTCGAACCCGGAGATAGTGATCTTATCCCGAGCAAGCTGGACGCTCATGCAGATTTCTTTTAACACCCGCGCATTGAGGAGATTAACGGAGGATCCATTGTCGATCAGGATCTTGCCTATCTTTATATCGTGGCAGTATCCTGAGACATAAAGGGGGCGATTGTGTTCGCACGTCCCAAGGAGAAGGTCTTCATCACCAAAAGCGACATCAGCAGTGTGCACTTCCTCCAATTCATCCTTCATCTTTTCTTCAGTCAAGAAAGCTTGGAATTGTTCCGGATCCTGTAGTGCCTTGATTAATGAATCTCTCGCCTCCTTTGATAGCAAAAGGGCGTCAAGAATGCTGAGCTGCGAGGGTAGTTTTCTCAAATGCGCTAAGATGTTGTAATCCACCTTATTTCTCTTCGGCGGGTCCTTGGCACTTAGCTCCTCCACCACTTAGTCATCTAAGACGATATCTTCAGAGATCTTTTCTTTCCCTTTATCTTTTCTGTTTGAGGGTCCGAGATTCTTTTCAGGCAGCGTCCGATTACGCAGCCGGATATTTTCGCAAACCTTCGGCTCTTCTTCTTTTCCCTAAGTGGACTCTTTAAAGAGAGGGCCAAGCTCCAGCTCTTCATCAGAATCACTCCCAAATGTAAGCACTTGTGACCCGCCGGTGTTAACCATGCGACAATCGCCGGTAGTTCTTTTAAGCCCTTCAGTCGTATTTTTCCGCTCCCGGCGAGTTTTGCGCTTCTCCCGCTTAAAATGCTGTTGATGAGCAACATATCCTTGCCACCATTTATTGAAAGCCTTGCACTCTTCCGTGGGGTGCGAAATCTTCTGATGATATAAGCAATAGGAGGGGTGCATTTCCACTTCACCAGTAATGTTTCCTTCGGAGGATGGTAGCTTCATGCCCATTGATATGGCCTTAGCAAACTTTTTCCTCATCTTGAATTTGCTTTTGTCCGTAGTGGATGCATTTTGCTCCAGCCGGAGTGTCTCAGCTCTTTTGTCAAGCCGCTGGCGCTTGGCCCTTTCAAATATAGCCGTCTCGCGTTCCCGATCAGCTTTACTTTTCAGCAGAGCTTCGTGGAGGAATGTGTCAATCACTTCTTCTGATGGCCCCAGAATTTTTGGTTCAGGATCTGCCCCCAGCTTTTCAGTGCAAGGAGTCTCTTCATCGTCCGTCAACGAATGGGAGATCATATGGCAGCTTGCCACGTATTCCTTAGACTCATCCGACGAACTTTCCTCCTCATCTTCCTCTTGAAAGTCGTGGTTAAGAAACTCTTGGAGTGTAATGGGAGTCCGTGCTTTCTGGTTGTATTCCTCCAGCGCGTCAATTTTTTTTTGTAAGTCCGTGCGCTTGTCGCCAGGCTTTACAGACTTCTTAGATTTCTTCTTCTTCTTCTTCGAAGATTTTGACGGCTGGTTGCGAGTGCTTGGGCCACCACCATCGGTCTTTGGAGTTGGACGCGGCTTCAACATCCCCTCAATGACCTGCGGTTCCAATGAGTTCTTCCACTTGATCGCTGGGCTTGTCTGAAGATCGTTCAGCATCCTCTTTGTTTTGGCTGACAGCACAACCTCCCATGGGGCTTCTTCGACGGGAGAGCACGTTGCCCCCGGCATATTCATCCTTTTAGAGGCGTGAGTTTGCGGCGGATTCACCTTCCATCTGTCGGATAACACAAACTTGTCCTGTTGGTACTGGTCTTCAAGCCAATTTTTGAAGACGTAGCAATCTTCGATCGGATGACCCAGTACCCGGTGATAGGGACAGTAGTTGGGCTCGTTGACATGATTTGGTTGCGACGGACGTTTTGGCTCCGGCAGATTTATGAGTCGGTTGCGCAACGCCAGCTCGAATAATCTTCTCATTTTATCTCAGGGAAACAAATAAAGACGTCCTAGTCTCTCCTCAAGGGATACCTGTGGACGCATATTATTTTTACGAACAACCGGCTTCGAGTTGCTCGGTTGTTGTTGAGCATTAGCGACAACGATCGCTTTTCCCTTCCCCTTTTCATTTCGGGTGTCCGGCTTTGGAAGAGGGGGTTTATGGCCCATCTGATCCATTTGCGCTAGCTTGTCAATCAAGGCCTGGAAGGTAGTCGGCTTGAAGAACATCATAAATTGCGAGATAGTTTCCTGTGGATCAAGGGTTCCCACAAACATACCCACCGCAGGAGCTTCCTCAATGCGCTGCTCGCATTTTGACTATAAGTTCCGCCACCGTATAACATATTGAACCCATGTCTCGCCTGGCTTAACCCTGGTGTTAATCAATGTCGTCATCGGGGTACGTTCACTGGCGCTTGCAAAACGTTGGGTAAACAGTAGCTCCATCTCCGCGAAGGTCTTGATAGAGTCGTTCGGGAGATCAGAGTACCACTCGAACGCTGTAACTGATAAGCTTCCAACGAACTGGCGAAGCAACAACTTGTCATCACCGCCGGTGTTGCCACAGAGTGCCCTGAACTGGGCAACATGCTGGTGAGGATTGCCCGTCCCCTTATAGACATAGAACTTGGGAATTGTATAGCCCGGCGGGTATTTGATCTGGTCGTACCAACTCGGATACGGTCGTCCTGTTTTTACGACCTGGCCGGCTGCTTCAGTCGCATGATGAACCCGTATTTGTTGGGCTATGTACTCGTCCAAGTCAACTTTGGAGATTGTCTCCTCCTTAGCTGTTGACAGAGCTGGCGGAGGATTTGACGTCTCTCCCCTATCGTCTTCAAGGACGATCGGGGGATCTTCGGCCGGGGGATCTTATTGAATCATCATCCCCACCATGTCTTGGAACAGGAGGCCCATACGTTTTATGTTGGCTGCGTGTTCAGCAGCCTCTTTATCCTTCTTCTCCAATATGCGACGAAGGAATTCGGCGTCGGTTTCTTGCTCCTGGCGTTCATCCGAGGACGTTTCAGGGTTTTCTTTTGGCCCAGTAAGTGCGGCCATCGCGTTCATCATCTCTTGGAGCTTTTGCTGTTGCTCCTGAGCTTTGGTTACTGACCGTGTAAGCGGTTGATGACCTGTAGATATGCGACTGTCCTCTTTACCAGACGCCATGTAAACGGTATGAACTATGATGCCCCCGGACTTAGGGCGTTTGGGTTCACCACCTTTGATATTTGCCGTCGGCGTAAGGACTTTCTCCGGCCTTCTTCTCTTATGGGCCGTTGAAGTTGAGGGAGCCGTTGCTTTGGGCACCCAAGTGGTCGTCACCTTCCGCTGCTTGATCGGGGGATTTTCTTCTTGCCGACCTTTCGATTTTTTCTTTTGGCGAGAGAAATTAGGATCAATCACAGATTCTCGGACTCGTCGCCATGTCCTGTAGATCTTGGAGGACAGTGATTGAGGAGACCGCTCCGGCTTTCCTGCTTCCACGGCGATCTCTATCGGTGGAGGAGATCTTTTGAGCACCGCAGTTGGCGAGTTTCTGCGTACCCTGTTTAACAACTCAAAGCTGTTCCCAGTTGGAACAACAACATTAACTTCCACCGTTGGAGCTGGTGGAGTTATCCCAGAGGGGGAGTTGCCCCCAGTCTTCCTTACCCGGCGCCAGTGGCGTCGTCGGGCGCGACGAGCTGTCGGTATTGGTTCAGAGACAGAAACAGCTTCTTCTTTCCCCCTGTTCAGGTGTGGGGCTGTTACCGGCGTCAGCCTATTGAAGACTGATATCTTTTGAGCAGCAGGAGCAGGAGTGGGAGTTGGGACGGCCAGTCTTGTAAAGACCGATCTCTTAGCAGGAGAAGCTGCCTTGGCGACTTCAGGAACAGGTTTGGCTACTCTTTTTGGAATAACCTTTTCTGGGACCGTAAGCTTCATTGTGGGTCCGCAGGAGTTTTGGCCCAGTCTGGAGAAGACCGAGGCACTGGTGTTGGGCGACCCGTTGAGAGGGGCCGCAGTAACTGTAAGTCGATCGAAGACCGACTTCTTAGGAGCTTCTTGTACAGGCACGGGGGTGATGAAGCTTGTTGGCGGAAACATAGTTCCGAAAAACAACCCTATGGTGGCTTAAGTAATCTGCTCCACGGGCATTGTGAACAAAGAGGCCGCTTGGAGCCCATAGGTTATGCCCCCAGTTGAGGCAGGACGCGAGTTGCAGCTGCAGTTGGAGCACTTCGAACAGGCAGAGGCCATCGATGCTTGATTTCTGTGCCAGGCAAAAGAACAAATCTTAGTAACTTAAAATCCAAAGGCATCCATTAACAAACCTCTATTCGTTCGCGAATACGACACACGAAGTGTGGAGTGGAAAGAGGAAAAGGTCCCACCGGGCGTTCCAGAATCTGTTCCCCTCCGAATGGCGGCCGAGACGTGAGGACGTCTGGCCTGAGATTCGGGGCAGATGCTATTTGGTTTTACCCGTCCACCTCTCTGAAGATGCCATGTTGATTTATGGCACTGTGTATCTGAGGTTTAGACGGATGCGGCCGATGTAGCAGACTTCGTCAGATTCCTCCTCGCTTGAGGGGTTTTTGATTGTGGGGACGCTCTTCCCTGCAGGCGCGAGCTCCTGCAGTTAATTACGCTACCGCATCGCGGTAACAACTTTCTCCTTCTCCAGAATTTCACTTTGTGTCGTGGGTGTTTTTTTTGTTTGTGGTTGCCCGTGGATTGTATACGGAAACTATTTATTTCGTCGCCCGTAGGACGTGGATTAGTCCAAATCCGTACTTTCTTAGATTTGGGTTTTGGGTTTTGGTTTAAGGATACGTTAGCCATATTTGAGGCTAAGATCAACTTAAACGTTTGTTAAGGATACGTTAGTCTAATTTCCAGACTAAGATCTACTTAACGGGATCGTCTAGATCCATTTCCAGTTTAGGGACATGGTGGTCCATTTAATATATGGCTATCGGGACCCGTCACCTGTCTGACGATGTTGAAGGATTACAACGACATATGTCAGAGGAGTTCGGAGATGTACCCTTGAACCAAAGTTGATTGGGGGTCTTATAATCCAATTTGGGACTAAAGTCTGTTTGAATGTTTAAGGATACGTTAGCCATATTTGAGGCTAAGATCAACTTAAACGGGATCGTTTAGATCCAACAAAAGAGCGTTTTGGGGCTCTATTGTTCCAGTTTAAGGACGTAGTGGTCCATAGGTAGTTTAGGGACATTGCGGTCCATTGGTAGTTTAAGGACATTGCGGTCCATATTCCAGTTTAGGGACATGGTGGTCCATAGGTAGTTTAAGGACGCTTAAGTCCGTGGGTTTAAGGACTCCACAGTCCGTGTTTTAGTTTAAGGACGCATAAGTCCGCGGGTTTAAGGACCCCACAGTCTGTGTTTTAGTTTAAGGACGCATAAGTCCATGAGTTTAAGGACCCCACAGTCCGTGTTGATGTGTGGTTGTCGGGACCCGTCACCTCTCTGACGTCGTTGAAAGATTACAATGATATGAGTCAAAGGAGTTCGGAGATGTACCCTCAAACCGGATGTAAATTGATTTAAGAGAGCAGCTGTGCTCAGTCAATTTAATTTGAGGACTTACGGCCATGATTGGGCTAAGTCCAGTTTATTTCTTATTTTTGGCCTATTAGACCTGTGTTAGGGCTTTACCCATGTTTAATAATGCATAGCATTATTTATTTTGTTTGGGCTCTGCCTATTTATAAATGATGCAGAGCATCATTGCTGTTTGGGCTCTGCCCCTTTTATTGCATTGCAATTTATTTTGGCCTACTAGGCCTTTTTGATTTGGGCCTGGCCCTTTAGTAAATAATGCATTGCATTTGTCAGGTGCTTTGCGTCAATCAATGAGCGCAAGCGCTTGTGGTGATGACACGTGTCACGCAAGCGCAGTGCGCTGCGCCAGTGCGCTGCGCTTGCGCTGCTGACACGTGGCGCGCTCTGGTGAGTTGCGCCAATTTCAGAGAGCAAAGCTCTTTCTTAAAAGCGCATAGCGCAAGTGGTTCAGATGCTGACACGTGGCGCTCTCTGGTGGCTTGCGCCAACCCAAGAGCGCAACAGTGCAATTTTGCAAGTGCAGGCACTATTAACTTGAGAATCTTTTAGATTCCAGAACCCATGGTTCATAAAAAAAGTGCAAAGCACTGTTTGATTTCTTGATCTGATTTAGATCAAAGAAAACAAGTTCTTCTTGTTTCAGAGAACCAGTGGTTCATAAAAAAGTGCAAAGCACTTAATATTATTATGTGAAGATCATTGATCTTGTTCTTGGATCAATGATCTATTAGAAGAAATTCTTCTATTTTATGAAGGTTTTTACCTTTTCTTCAAATTTCTTCAGAGTTCTCTCTGTTTTTAGGTTCTCAATCTCTCATCCTGTTTTTCCTTTTGATTTGGGGGTCTAGGGGCCTTTATATAGTACCCATAAATTTGTTAAATTTGTTAAAGAGATCTTTCTCTAAGTGATTTGGGGAATTTTCTCCACCGTTGGATTTTTGATCAAAGGGCTTCTGTTTTACAGAAGGCAATCTTCTTGTTTTAACAAGAACAGAAAAATCTTGCTAGAATTTAATTCTGTTTGGCGCAAACGCCCTAGTGCATGACATGTGTCAAGCAGCGCAGAGCGCAGCGCAACTGCGCTGACACGTGTCGCGTAGCGTACGCTGCGATGACACGTGTCGCGCAGCGCATCTGCGCTGACACGTGTCGCGCAGCGCACGGCGCAGCGCATCTGCGCTTGCGCATCTGCGCTGACACGTGTCGCGCAGCGCAGCGCTTGCGCAACTGAAGCGTTGCTTCCTTTAATTTTGTTTTAAATAGAGTTTTGCTCTGATTGGGCGCGCTGCCTTGGGTGCTGCGCTCCCTGCGCTGGCGTGCCTGATTTTGACACGTGGCGCCCTGCGCGCATCGCAGAGGATCTGAAGCGTTGCTTCATTTATTGAAGTTTAATTCTTCAAAGCAGAGCTTTGCTCTGATTGGGCGCGCTGCCTTGGATGCTGCGCTCCCTGCGCTGGCGTGCCTAATTTTGACACGTGGCGCCCTGCGCTTCATCTCCCACCTTGGAATTTGATCAGAGCTTTGCTCTGATTGGGGTAAACAGCCATAGCACACTTAACCCTCTCTTTTAACAAGACATGCTACATTTTAACATGTATATCTATTTTAATTATTGAAACAAAAGGTTTAATTATTTTTATAAAAAAAAGTGAATAGAAGAGAAGAGAAGAGAAGAGAAGAGTTGATTTATGAGGAGACTTAGGGGGGATGGTTGCCATTAATGGCATTAATGAGAGAGAGAGTGAGTGTAATGCCTACACCCACCTCCCACACTCACATACACTCAATTTCCTCACACTTACCTCTCATTCTCACCTCACTCTCTCAATTATTGTTCTCAACTCAGTTGTTCTCTCCTCCTTCACAATCCTTCAAGTTCCCCACTTGATATATATATTTACATCACAATCCTAAGCCTAACTTTGATCCAACCTCACCAAACCCTTCACAATTCATGCTAAAGCCTTTGTGATGACTTGGAGCTTGGAAAGCTAGGGTTTTTCCCAAGTTTTGATGAGGTAGTGATCTTTATACCCTTATTATGCTCTAATGAAATTTGAATGCTTATTAGTTTCAGTTTTAAAACACTAAAGTTATGGTTTTGTGCAAATATCGTATCTTTGTGTATGTTTTGGTGTATCTGTGATCTGCTATCACTAAGTTAGTCTACCGTAAAATCTAGCAATACAGTAGTATAGTGTTAGAATCCCTGAGTGTGCACTTGAAACCCGGACCCCACCCCTCTCGGTCGACCCGGCGAGAATGATGGAAAGTCCGGCACCGCCGGATTTTTGGTGACCTGGGGAGTTGTGTTTTTGAGGGTATGTGTCTGTAGGTTATTCTTGGTGTTTGGTACTGTTTGATTTTTTATATTGACTGTAGGAAAAATCTAGAACCACTTAGCTAGTTTTTAGTGTTTCGGCAACGCGCGATACGGATATCCGACACGGTTTTTGTACTTCGTATAGCTTGTTGCACTTGGGTTGTTTTAGGGTGTCGCTACACACGTTCGCCACTAAGCTAATACTTGATAGCTTATGGGAGTCGGTGCGTTGGTTTAAGCGTTGTTTGCGTGTGTTATCGGGAAGTTTCTAATTTGCACTTGTTATGTTTTTGGTGCGATATTAGGATCGATTGCGGGGACTTCGGACGCTACAAGGAAAGGGAAAGAGGTGGTTGGATTCACCTAGCTCGAGATCATCAGTGAGTAGATTTAACATCTATGGGGGGATCGCCCATATGGCGCTAAGCATCGAGGGCTGGATTCAGTGATATAAACCTATGTTGTTAGCAGATACATTGATTGTGCATGAACATCATCTTGCATATCCCATTACTTGTTGTACATTGACACTGTATTGATTGGACACTACACCATTACTAACGGTTTATGTTGCACGAGTACTGAATTGTATGCCACACACACACCGTTAGTAATTGCCATGACATGCACACTATAGAAATTACCATGGATAATATATATTGCATCGCTTTCCTTATCATTTACAGTTAGATATTAATTCTCGTCCTATTGCGCATGTGAATTGCGTCATACTTACATACATACATTTCTAGCCACATATTTACTCTTATATGATGCTACATTTCGACTTCGTGGATTTGGGAAACCGCAAGATACCTTCGAAAACTTGATATACTTAAAAGAGCGGTTTTCCCTTGATATTCTCACATTACTGTTCCGTATTTGCATATCTCGTATATCTCGTTTTTCATGGACATATGCATTGATGTACTGATTTCATGCGATTTCTGGATTTGAGAATCGCGATTATATTTAAGAAAAAGAGGTAAATATAATATATTGCTTATAAGAATGTAAACCTTCGAAAATCGTTTAGGCAGTTTTTCGGTACTCGGCTAATTTTTCGGCTTTTTCCGTAAAAAGTCAAATTATGTATTTTTTCATTTTAGACCTAATTATACAAAATTTAGATAAGATATTACTATAATTTTGTCACTAAAATGTCACTTATAATTTTCTAGTTAAATAAAAAAAATTTCGTAATTAATTATTATTATTTTTTATTTTAAGCTTTTAAAAATACATTAAATTAGTGATAAATACAAATTTAATTAGGTAAATTTCATAATTAGGAATCTTTATAAACTAAATAGAGTGTTAATAAATTGTATCATAACTTTATAAGATTTTAGTTTTATGGTTGGAAATTTATGAAAAAAATGATGTAAAAAAGGTTTTTTTGGAAAAAGTTGATGTGAAATGCATTAAATGAGATTTAAGGGGTTTATTTGACCTAGAAACATCCACAAAAAAAACCCCATCACCTCCTCTTGCTGCTGGCCGACCAAAAACTGCAGCAACTCCCCATTGTTCTCACTTCTTTTTGCTACAATTTTCATGCCAAAATTCATAAAAAATTCACAAATTCATTCTCCAATTCAAAACAAAACCCTAATCCACTCTCTCCTCAAACCAAATTAGTTCAAAACTTGAAGAAAGGAGACTTCTTTGGTGGCTTGAGCATGCTAGGATTCAACTTGTGAGGTGAAATTTCTAAACTAGTTGTTAAATTGTAGTTTAAATGTGCTAAAATTGAATTTTGAAGTGTTAATTTAGTAGTAATTGTTTGTTTATGAAAATAAAGAGAGGGATTTGATTTTGATTAGGGTTTGTAGCATGGTTGTTGGATTAAAGTTAGGGTTTCGGTAATCCAATTGGTTAGAATGGTTAATCGTGCGATGTTACGCTCTCTAGATCGATAAATTTGCGATATTTGCATCGAATCGGTATGCTTTTTTGCTTACTAGATTTTTATTAAAATTAGGGTGTGATCTAATTGCGTTATATTAGCGATATAATTAGCTTCATAAACGACTATTAGAGTGCGCGAACGCGGGGTTTTGTCTAGTCGGGTTTTGGTTTAGTCGATTTCCTCGAAATGACGATTCTAGTTAAGATTTAGCGATTTTCGTGTGTTTTCCCGCGCACCGAGTGCACGTTATGTTTAATTCGAGAGCGTCGATATTTGTATATTGTGACTTGCATCGTTTTAGGATATGTAATCTTATGCTTGGTGTTGTGCAAATATAGGATCGGTCGGGGAAACATCGGACACGGCGCGTAAAGGCAAGGCGGTGGTCGGATCGGATTAGCGAGGCATTCAGGTGAGTAGATGTATTCATCTATGGGGGAATCGTTTGGATGGCGCGAGGCGCCCCCTAGTTAGGATTACCCTATTTCTGGAAAGATTTATATTGTTAGTTAGCTTACCCCTTCATTTACACAACATACCTTATAGTAAATAGTATGCTAGATTGCATGGATATTCATATGCACATATGCGATAACACTTCGTAGGACACGAACATTACCATTGGCATCTGTTGCACGCGCACTATTCATGTGACACACACGCCTTTGGTAATTGCTATTCCACGTGCACTATAGAACCTGTTTAGCTTAGTATCGCCTTGCATCGTGCATGATATATGAAATTGCATAGCATGTATATATACCTTGCATCATCATCATACTTGCATAGTTTTCTAGCCACAATTCACGTCGCATACCTTGTTATCATAGACATTTATCATATATAACATGTGGACATTATGATTTTCTTGAGGATTTCAGTATTGCTGTGATTTCTGGATTTTTGGGGAAAACCGCAAGAATTTAACAAAAACTTATATTTATCATTTATAAAACAAAGTTGCGGTTTTCTCGTGATGTATGTGTCGTCCACCATGAGTTTTCATGTTTTCTGTTGGATTTCGAGACCCGATTCGAGGAGTGGATGAACCATCTCGGGTACATGGTGGGCCCGGTATGGTACCCCGGGGCAAGAAGATCGAGTTGTAGACGATGAGCCTGGCAGGGGAAGACTACTTACCGGTGATGTCTGGCGTGGCGGATATCCGGAGGATACCGACTGTTGTCGTGTGATTTGATGATATGGGCCGATCCGGACTGACGGAGCCCAATATTTGAGACATTGCTACAATGAGATATTGAGACAGATTTGATTTCATATTTGGTGTCGATGCTTGACACGGGTTTTCAGATGATTTCTTGATGGTACTTAGCTATTATACAGATATTCATTTTCTAAAGTTAAGAATGCAGTACCCTTAGCATTTAAAACACTTAAAGATTTAGTAATGACATTGCATACATGTGCATGCATACTAGAGATATTATATCATATATGGACATACATGTTGTGACGCATTGCGTGCATTCTTACGATTGCCTTATTAGATGTTATATTCTACTCACGAGCTGGCAACTCACCCCCGTTGTGCCACAGTGTCTTGCAGGTCGGACTCATCAGTCTTGTAGCGGCGGCTATCTTATCATTAGCTCCTTTTGCTCAGACTCGCGACATCGCCCGTAGGTGGGTTGCGAGCACACTTTATTTCTTTTTGCTCCATCATTGTATCTAGTATTCTCCATCTACCACTTTCTATTTGTATATGCGGCCTAGTGATGAGACTGAGAGATTTGTATATATGTGGTTTCTGTTGGGTCGAGCTCACTTGAGCCGACGTTGTGTTTTCTGATATTTTGCATTTCTTTTATGCTCTTTTTATTGATATTACTTGTATATTGCGTGTGGTTGTGATCCGCTTTGGGCGAAGAGCTAGCTCCCGCTTGGGGATGCCATTTTATGATTACAAGTTATATATATCTTGTTGTACCCATTTTGGGGGATAGAACTTACAGGGGAGACTCTGCCGAAATTTTCGGGAATTTTTGATGTTTTAAAAAAAAAGAGGGATTCTATGCAACTTAATTGATTTAAAAATCGTTTTCATGTAAGGTTTTCCTTCACTCTATTTTGATTTTGGTTTAGATTATTCTGGGCTTTGGCTGACTTAGGTTACGGTACGCCTTTTGACGTCTCGTAATCTAAGTGCCAGTCACGTTCCGTACTTTCGGGTCGTGACAAAGTTGGTATCAGAGCCAGGTTTTACCTTTCCGAGTGTAGGACGACCTTGGTAGATGGAGTAGGTGACTTAAGCAGAGTGGCGTAGCGTGGGTATGATCCGCGGCATACTTACGATACGGTACTCCGCCTAAGTGACCTTAGGACATAATTGCTTGTATTTCCTTTCTTGATTCCTTGCATTCCTTGATTCAATTGCAATGTTCTTATCAGTCCTGTTTCTTATTCCAGCTTCGATGCCGCCAAAGACTACGAGAGCTCAGCGGGCTGCCGCTAGGGATGAGATTCGAGCGGGCTCGTCTGAGGCGAGGATCGAGCGGGATGATACGCCTACCCCTCAGGGTCATACTAATCCGCCTTATCCAGACCGTATTGCCAGATTAGAGGCCGGTATGCAAGAGTTGCGACAGATGATGGGATCTTTAGTTGAGTCCAGTCGGGCACAGAGATCCGAGGACGTTCCTTCCACCGCACAGACCACGATTGTACCTGCTGCACAGGTGGTCGCTCCTGCTACTACAGAGACTATCCCTGTTTCACTACAGGAGTTCATGAGATTGAGACCTCCAGCTTTTACCGGTACAGATGCGACAGAGGACCCACAGGCATTTCTCGATAGGATGGCTCGGATTTGCCGTTCGTTGAGGTGTTCTGATGATAGATTGGTGGAGTTTGCGAGTTTTCGTTTGGAGGGTCTTGCCCAAACATGGTACGATTCAGTAGAGAGAGGCCGAGCTGCAGGTCTGCCTTCTATGACCTGGAATGAGTTTACAGCTGCATTTCTTGCCCGTTTTCTTCCGGAGAGTGTCCAAGATGCTCGAGCCCGTAGTTTTGAGTCTTTGCGCAAGACTCCTGGGATGACGGTGTCGGAGTATGATATACAGTTTACCCAGTTGTCTCGATATGCTCCGTACCTAGTAGACACAGAAGAGAAGAGAATAAAGAGGTTTGTGCGAGGGCTTGATACACAGCTATTCCTTGCCATCAGCACCCAGCACTTTGATACATACGCAGCCACGATGGATGCAGCCTTACTTTCGGAGGAGCGTATTTCTGAGACTCCGGTCGTTTCTGGGCCGAAGAGGATCCGTACTGATACGCCAGCTCAGCGGCAGATGGGTAGACACCGCGATAGATTATTTCCGGGAGATGGTGGAGGCAGAGGATTGAGACGAGGTCAGTTATTTGGTTCATATCCACAGACCCAGCAGTCGTCGCCAGGATATTTTCGGTGCGGGAGTCAGTACCACCGTATCAGAGACTGTACCATGGGACGTCAGGGAGCGGCGACAGTCCCGCATGTGACCTTACCACCCTCACCACCTCCTCAGAGAGCTCTACTTCCTACTCCTGATGATGCTCCACGCCAGCCAGATGCTTCTAGAGGTCGTGGGCGTGGCGGTCCGGTTCAGAGAGGACGAGGCGACAAAGGCAGAGGCCGAGGCTGAGGTAGAGGCAGAGGACAGCCAGCTATTAGTGGTGGACAGGCCCGAGTGTTCGCGTTGACTCCTCAGGATGCACAGGCATCCAATGCCGTCGTGACAGGTACTCTGCCAGTATGTTCTTTTGATGCACGGGTATTATTTGATCCAGGCTCCACACATTCCTATGTATCCACGTACTTTGCACCGAGGTTGGGCCGAGAGTCTTCTCCATTAGATTAGCCGCTTGTCGTTATTACACCGGTAGGCGAGTCTTTTGTTGCCCGTTTTGTGTACCGATCATGTTCCGTTCGTATCGGGGAGAGAGATTCTTCAGTTGATTTGATTCTCCTCGATATGCTAGACTTTGACGTTCTTCTTGGTATGGACTGGCTAGCCACCTGTTATGCATCTGTGGACTGCCGTGAGAAGGCAGTCGGATTCAGTTTTCCTGGTGAGCCGGTTCTTATTATTCAGGGAGATCGTAGCGCTACCCTTCCCAGCTTGATTTCTTCTCTTCGCGCTGGTCAGCTTTTAAGAAAAGGGTGTCAGGGATTCTTAGCCTATGTTTGTGATACTAGCTCCACAGAGGTTCCGTTGGACCAGGTCCCTGTTGTGAAAGAGTTTCCTGATGTATTCCCTGACGAGCTGCCTGGTCTGCCACCAGAGCGCGAGATTGAGTTCTGCATCGACTTGATCCCCGGCACGGGGCCTATCTCTATACCGCCTTATCGGATGGCCCGGGCGGAGCTGAGAGAGCTAAAGGATCAGTTACAGGACTTGCTGGAAAAAGGGCTTATCCGACCGAGTGTGTCACCTTGGGGTGCTCCCGTCCTGTTTGTTAAGAAGAAGGACGGAAGTATGCGCTTATGCATTGATTATCGTCAGCTGAACCGGGTTACTGTGCGGAACAGGTATCCCCTACCCCGCATTGATGACTTATTCGATCAGCTCCAGGGTGCAGGGTTCTTCTCGAAAGTTGATTTACGGTCAGGTTATCACCAGTTGCGGGTTCGGAAGGAGGATATTCCGAAGACTGCCTTCCGTACTCGATATGGTCATTATGAGTTCTTGGTGATGTCGTTCGGGCTCACCAATGCCCCGGCAGTATTTATGGACTTGATGAACCGTGTATTCAGGCCGCATCTCGATCAGTTCATTATTGTGTTCATTGACGACATCTTGGTTTATTTTCGGAGCCGGGAGGAGCATGAGCAGCACTTACGTATCACATTGCAGACTCTGAGGGAGCATCAGCTGTTCGCCAAATTCTCCAAGTGCGCATTCTGGTTAGACAGTGTCGACTTCTTGGGTCATGTGGTGACGAGAGACGGTATTTGTGTGGACCCGAAGAAGATCGAGGCAGTTCAGCGTTGGTCTAGACCAGTATCAGTTACAGAGGTTCGCAGCTTTCTAGGTCTGGCCGGCTATTATCGACGTTTTGTCCATGATTTCTCCCGCATTGCTGCACCGTTGACCGGGTTGACCCGGAAGGGGGTTCCTTTTGATTGGACCCAGGCATGTGAGGATAGTTTCCATCAGTTGAAGACTCGTCTGACTACTGCACCAGTGTTAGCATTGCTTTCAGGATCAGGCGGGTTCGTGGTATATTGTGATGCTTCTCGAGTGGGGCTGGGCTGTGTATTGATGCAGCACGACAGAGTTATCGCGTATGCTTCTCGGCAGCTGAGGAAACACGAACAAAACTACCCCACCCATGATTTAGAGATGGCTGCAGTGGTATTTGCACTTAAGATCTGGAGACATTACCTATACGGTGAGTCGTGCCAGATATTCACTGACCACAAGAGTTTGAAGTATATCTTCCAGCAGCGAGATCTGAACCTGAGACAACGCCGTTGGATGGAGTTGGTGAAGGATTATGATTGCGAGATTCTATACCATCCGGGCAAGGCGAATGTGGTGGCAGATGCTTTGAGTAGAAGACCCGGAGGTAGCTTATCTTGTTTGAGCACAGTGCAGATGCAGTCGACGGCTGATTGGCAGGTGTTATGTGACAGCAGAGTGCAGTTCGAGTTTACTCCTACAGGGGGACAGCTGGTCCATTTCAGAGCACGCCCACAGTTACTTGACCGTATCCGCGAGGCACAGTCCGGCGATGCCCGTATTTTATAGATTATTGAGCAGATTCGGCATGGCAGAGTTTCCGAGTTCGTGATTGATGATCAGGGGATACTTCGATTTGGGACTCGACTGTGCGTGCCAGATTCAGAGGGACTGAGGCGTGATATTCTCGAGGAGGCACATAGATCAGTGTACAGTGTGCATCCAGGTTCCACCAAGATGTACCGTGATTTGAGAGAGGTTTACTGGTGGGACGGGATGAAGAAGGATGTTACAGACTTTGTGTCGAGATGCCTGACTTGTCAGCAAGTCAAGGCCGAGCACCAGAGGCCAGCCGGCGAGTTACAGCCTTTGCCCATCCCTGAGTGGAAGTGGGAGCAGGTCTCCATGGACTTCATTGTGGGTCTACCCAGGACCAGTCAAGGGTACGACTCTATTTGGGTGATTGTGGATCGACTGACGAAAGCAGCTCACTTCCTGCCAGTGAAGACCACTTTTGGATTTTCTCAGTACGCCCAGGTTTATATTGATGAGATCGTGCGACTGCATGGTGTTCCGACTTGCATCGTGTCCGACTGGGGCACCTAGTTTACCAGCCGATTGTGGCAGAAACTCCAGGAAGCTTTGGGCACCCGATTGAGTTTTAGCACAGCCTTTCATCCGCAGACTGACGGTCAGTCGGAGCGTACTATTCAGACTCTTGAGAACATGCTCAGAGCTTGTGTTTTAGATTTCGGTGGTAGCTGGGATCGTCATTTGCCTTTGATCGAGTTTTCCTACAATAATAGCTTCCAGGAGACGATTCAGATGGCACCTTTCGAGGCTTTATATGGGAGGAGATGTCGATCGCCTGTATGTTGGACAGAGTTTATGGAGAGCAGTATTTTGGGGCCGCAGATTGTACAGGAGACGACCGAGAAGATACAGCTGATTCAGGACAGGATGAGAGCGGCACAGAGTAGGTAGAAATCATATGCTGACAGGCGCCGTCGCCGACTTGAGTTCGCTGTTGGCGATCATGCTTTCCTGAAGGTCTCTCCGATGAAAGGTGTGATGAGATTTGGGCGGAAAGGGAAGCTGAGTCCTAGATATGTTGGTTCTTTCGAGATCCTAGAGCGTGTTGGTCCAGTCGCTTATCGGTTAGCTCTTCCGCCCAGCTTCCCCGATGTTCACCCTGTATTCCATGTCTCGATGCTCCGCAAGTACCTTCATGATCCTTCCCAGGCGATTCAGCACCAGACGATCCAGCTAGAGCGTGATCTTTCATTCACCGAGCAGCCGGTGGTCATTTTGGATCGGCAGATGAAGAAATTGAGGTCGAAGGTTATACCGTCCGTCAAGGTCCTTTGGCATGGCCCGAACAGCGAAGAGGTCACCTGGGAGACCGAGATTGAGATGAGGAAGAGATATCCCCATCTTTTTGAAGGTACGCGTAGTTAAATTCTAAATTAGGGGACCGAATTTCTTTAAGGAGGAAAGATTGTAAACCTTCGAAAATCGTTTAGGCAGTTTTTCGGTAATCGACTAATTTTTCGGCTTTTTCCGTAAAAAGTCAAATTAGGTATTTTTTTCATTTTAGACCTAATTATACAAAATTTAGATAAGATATTACTATAATTTTGTCACTAAAATGTCACTTATAATTTTCTAGTTAAATAAAAAAAATTTCGTAATTAATTTTTTTTATTTTTTTTATTTTAAGCTTTTAAAAATACATTAAATTAGTGATAAATACAAATTTAATTAGGTAAATTTCATAATTAGGAATCTTTATAAACTAAAATAGAGTGTTAATAAATTGTATCATAACTTTATAAGATTTTAGTTTTATGGTTGGAAATTTATGAAAAAAATGATGTAAAAAGGGTTTTTTTGGAAAAAGTTGATGTGAAATGTATTAAATGAGATTTAAGGGGTTTATTTGACCTAGAAACATCCACAAAAAAACCCCATCACCTCCTCTTGCTGCTGGCCGACCAAAAACTACAGCAACTCCCCATTGTTCTCACTTCTTTTTGCTACAATTTTCATGCCAAAATTCATAAAAAAATTCACAAATTCATTCTCCAATTCAAAACAAAACCCTAATCCACTCTCTCCTCAAACCAAATTAGTTCAAAACTTGAAGAAAGGAGACTTCTTTGGTGGCTTGAGCCTGCTAGGATTCAACTTGTGAGGTGAAATTTCTAAACTAGTTGTTAAATTGTAGTTTAAATGTGCTAAAATTGAATTTTGAAGTGTTAATTTAGTAGTAATTGTTTGTTTATGAAAATCAAGAGAGGGATTTGATTTTGATTAGGGTTTGTAGCATGGTTGTTGGATTAAAGTTAGGGTTTCGGTTATCCAATTGGTTAGAATGGTTAATCGTGCGATGTTACGCTCGCTAGATCGATAAATTTGCGATATTTGCATCGAATCGGTATGCTTTTTTGCTTACTAGATTTTTATTAAAATTAGGGTGTGATCTAATTGCGTTATATTAGCGATATAATTAGCTTCATAAATGACTATTAGAGTGCGCGAACGCGGGGTTTTGTCTAGTCGGGTTTTGGTTTTGTCGATTTCCCCGAAATGACGATTCTAGTTAAGATTTAGCGATTTTCGTGTGTTTTCCCATGCACCGAGTGCACGTTATGTTTAATTCGAGAGCGTCGATATTTGTATATTGTGACTTGCATCGTTTTAGGATATGTAATCTTATGCTTGGTGTTGTGCAAATATAGGATCGGTCGGGGAAACATCGGACACGGCGCGTAAAGGCAAGGCGGTGGTCGGATCGGATTAGCGAGGCATTCAGGTGAGTAGATGTATTCATCTATAGGGGAATCGTCTGGATGGCGCGAGGCGCCCCCTAGTTAGGATTACCCTATTTCTGGCAAGATTTATATTGTTAGTTAGCTTACCCCTTCATTTACATAGCATACCTTATAGTAAATAGTATGCTAGATTGCATGGATATTCATATGCACATATGCGATAACACTTCGTAGGACACGAACATTACCATTGGCATCTGTTGCACGCGCACTATTCATGTGACACACACGCCTTTGGTAATTGCCATGCCACGTGCACTATAGAACCTGTTTAGCTTAGTATCGCCTTGCATCGTGCATGATATATGAAATTGCATAGCATGTATATATATCTTGCATCATCATCATACTTGCATAGTTTTCTAGCCACAATTCACGTCGCATACCTTGTTATCATAGACATTTATCATATATAACATGTGGACATTATGATTTTCTTGAGGATTTCAGTATTGCTGCGATTTCTGGATTTTTGGGGAAAACCGCAAGAATTTAACAAAAGCTTATATTTATCATTTTTAAAACAAAGTTGCGGTTTTCTCGTGATGTATGTGTCGTCCACCATGAGTTTTCATATTTTCTGTTGGATTTCGAGACCCGATTCGAGGAGTGGATGAACCGTCTCGGGTACATGGTGGGCCCGGTATGGTACCCCGGGGCAAGAAGATGGAGTTGTAGACGATGAGCCTGGCAGGGGAAGACTACCTACCGGTGATGTCTGGCGCGCCGGATATCCGGAGGATATCAACCGTTGTCGTGAGATTTGATGATATGGGCCGATCCGGACTGACGGAGCACGATATTTGAGACATTGCTACAATGAGATATTGAGACAGATTTGATTTCATATTTGGTGTCGATGCTTGACACGGGTTTTCAGATGATTTCTTGATGGTACTTAGCTATTATACAGATATTCATTTTCTAAAGTTAAGAATGCAGTACCCTTAGCATTTAAAACACTTAAAGATTTAGTAATGACATTGCATACATGTGCATGCATACTAGAGATATTATATCACATATGGACATACATGTTGTGACGCATTGCGTGCATTCTCACGATTGCCTTATTAGATATTATATTCTACTCACGAGCTGGCAACTCACCCCCGTTGTGCCACAGTGTCTTGCAGGTCGGACTCATCAGTCTTGTAGCGGCGGCTATCTTATCATTAGCTCCTTTTGCTCAGACTCACGACATCGCCCGTAGGTGGGTTGCGAGCACACTTTATTTCTTTTTGCTCCATCATTGTATCTAGTATTCTCCATCTACCACTTTCTATTTGTATATGCGACCTAGTGATGAGACTGAGAGATTTGTATATATGTGGTTTCTGTTGGGTCGAGCTCACTTGAGCCGACGTTGTGTTTTCTGATATTTTGCATTTCTTTTATGCTCTTTTTATTGATATTACTTATATATTGCGTGTGGTTGTGATCCGCCTTGGGCGAAGAGCTAGCTCCCGCCTGGGGATGCCATTTTATGATTACAAGTTATATATATCTTGTTGTACCCATTTTGGGGGATAGAACTTACAGGGGAGACTCTGCCGAAATTTTCGGGAATTTTTGATGTTTAAAAAAAAAAGAGGGATTCTATGCAACTTAATTGATTTAAAAATCGTTTTCATGTAAGGTTTTCCTTCACTCTCTTTTGATTTTGGTTTAGATTTTTCTGGGCTTTGGCTGACTTAGGTTACGGTACGCCTTTTGACGTCTCGTAATCTAAGTGCCAGTCACGTTCCGTACTTTCGGGTCGTGACAAAGAAAAAATGCGGTTTCTTTTGACATGATATTTTGAGACGTCCACCGTGAGTTTTCTCGGTTCTGAGCTTGTTTTCGAGACCCGATTCGAGGAGTTGGCGGATGCCGTTTGCGGGTACATGGTGGACCCAGTATGGTACCCCAGGGCAAGAAATAATTTTTGTGGTGTAGACGATGAGCCTGGCAGAGAGAACACTACCTACCCGTGATTGTATAGAACTCGGCGGATATCCAGAGGGTACCGTTTGGAGTTATGATATGAGACGGATGAGGGCCGACCTGAGTATGCGGCGCCTGAGAAGAGATAGATATGAGGGCCGATCTGAGTATGCGGCGCCTGAGATATGAGTATTTACGTGTCGATATTGGATACGGGTTTTATGATGTTTCGAGTGTCGATATTGGACACTCAGGTTTCATGATGTGATGGATATGAGGGCCGATCAGTGTGATGACGCCTGAGATACTGGGATTTGGGGTGTCGTTGATGGACATCGGTTTTCCATGATGATGATTCATACATGAGGTTTTATGTGTTATCCCATACTCAGGATTTATTAGACATGCATTGTTTCATGTAGTTGTTGTACCCCAGTGGTGTACATTGATCATGATTTTACTGCATATCCGTATTGTTATATTCATGCCATCGGATTGCATATTTCAGATTATCGCTTTTCATGCATACTTGCGATTATCTGTATGATGTTATTTACTATTCACGAGTTGGCAACTCACCCCCGTTGTGCCACAGTGTTTTGCAGGCTTGACCCTCAGTATAGTCGCGGTAGGGCTTCTCATTTCATCTATTTCTGCGGATACCGCTGTTGTTGGTCGTGATTTTTGATAGGTGGGTAGTTTTGCGGATATCCGTATGATCTCATTATATATCTTATTGTATCTAGTACTCTCCATCCACCACTTTCATGTATATTGACTTAGAGACGAGTTAGTAAGGATTGGTATTGTATTATTTGTGACTTTGGGTGTCGAGCTCGTTTGAGCCGGATATTTTATTTTTGTTGTGATGTTGTTTCACTTCTTTATTGCTTATTCCTTCACTATGGCGTCGTATATATGTTTATATAAACTTGTTGTGGTTGTGTTCCGTCTTTTGGCGTGAGTTGCTCCCGTTTGGGATGCTTTATATTTATGTTATGATTGTACACGTTTGGGGCTAGTTTTTACAAAGGAGATGCTGTCGAAATTTTTAAGAATATAAATTAAGTTAAGATTTTATAACTTAAGATTTTCAAATGTTTTAGCAATTTTTTTAAATGTGTTATCTTTCTATCATTTTATGGTTTAGATTTCTGGGTTGTCGGCTTACTTGAATTACGTTACGCCTTTAGACGTTGCGTGATTTAAGTGCCGGTCACGTTCCTAAATTGGGTCGTGACAAAGTTGGTATTATAGCGCTAGGTTTTATCTTTCGGAGTGTAGGATGACCTTGGTATGATGGAGTAGGTAGCTTAAGCAGAGTGGCGTAGCGTGTGTATGTTCCGCAGCATACTTACGACACGGTACTCCGCCTAAGCGACCTTAGGACATGTTGCTTGAATTCCTTCCTTGATTATATATATCCTTATGATTCGATTTCTATGTTCTTATCGAATCCTATTTCCTTATTCCAGCCACTATGCCTCCGAAGACTACGAGGGCGCAGAGAGCTGCCGCGAGAGCCGAGGTCAGGGCATGCTCGTTTGAGACGAGGACTGACCGGGGCGGTACACCTATTTTACAGGAGCAGTTTGATCCACCTTCTCCGGATCGTGATCCACCTTCTCCGGATCGTATTACTAGGCTAGAAGCCGGTATGCAGGATTTGCGCCAGATGATGGGGTCGTTGGTTTAGGCCAGTCGAGCGCAGAGATCGGAGGTTGTCCTACATGTTACGGGGACCGTGATGGTGCCTGCTGTTCCGGTAGTCATACCTGCAGCTACGGAGGTTATCACCGTATCCTTATCTGAGTTCATGAGGCTGAAGCCTCCGGTTTTCATAGGCACCGACGCAGCTGAGGATCTACAGTCGTTCATCGATCGGATGGCTAGTATCTGTCGTTCGTTGAGATGCTCCGAAACGAGATGGGTGGAGTTCTCCAGTTTCCATCTAGAGGGTCTTGCCCAGACTTGGTGCGAGTCTTTAGAGAGAGGTAGAGCCGCAGGTCTTCCTCCTATGACCTGGGTTGAGTTTATGATGGTGTTTCTTGACCGATTCCTCCCTCAGAGCATTAGAGATGCTCGAGCTCGCAGATTTGAGTCGTTGCGCCAGACTCCGGTTATGATAGTGGCGGAGTATGATGTTCAGTTTACCCAGCTATCTGTGTATGCTCCGTGTTTAGTAGATACTGAGGAGAGGCGTGTCAAGAGATTTGTACGAGGCCTGATTAACCAGTTGTTCCTTTCTATCGGCGCCCAGCATTTTGATACATATGCAGCCGTGGTGGACACAACCTTACTGGTTGAGGAGCGTCTGTTCCCACCAATCAGAGCAAAGCTCTGTTCAAAATTCAAATTTTGAAATGAAGCAACGCTTCAGAAGCAGCGCCAAGTGCGCTGCGCCCTAAGGAGCGCACCACATGCAAAGCACGTGTGCGCTAGCGCTAAGAGCGCCGCACTTAAGCAGCGCACCACGTGCAAAGCACGTGTGCGCTAGCGCTAAGAGCGCCGCACTTAAGCAGCGCACCACGTGCAAAGCATGGGTGCGCTAGCGCTAAGTGCGCTGCGCTCTGAGCAGCGCACCACGTGCAAAGCATGGGTGAGCTAGCGCTAAGTGCGCTGCACTCTGAGCAGCGCACCACGGGCAAAGCATGGGTGCGCTAGCGTTGGAACTAAAAGCTCCTCACCGTCAGATCAAAGATCTAATAATAATGATAAATCATTAATTAATCAGAATTAAATTCTGTTAAGGAAAGATTCCTCAAAATCTTTCCAAACAACAAGATTGTTCTCTATAAATCAGAGCACCGTTGGATCAATGATCCATTGGTGATTAAAAATCAACAAAATACAGAATAAATTCTGTATGGAAAAGATTTCCTTCTGTAAATCAGAAACCCTTGGATCAAAGATCCAACGGTAGGGAAATCCCCAAATCAATTGGAGAAAAGATCTCCTTAACTGATTGAATGATCAGCTTGCCCTATAAAAAGGCCCCTAGACTTCAAGTCTCAGAGATACAGAAGCATAGAGAGAAACCCCCCATAAGCTTTGAGAGATCTCAGAAAGAAGAGCCAAGCTCTCAGAAAATGAAGAGTTTCTTCAAGGTAAAAAAAAAGAACAGAGAGATGAAATCATCTCATAATTGAAAAAGAAGAACTCACTTCTTTACAGATCATAGATCTACAAAGACCAAGGTCTTTTAAAAAAAGAGATTAAAGGATCTCACCATAAAATAAAAAGAACATAATTCTTCTCACAGATCATAGATCTATAAGACAAATTGTCTTTCAGAGATCATGAACATCTTATTATAAAAGGAGGGGGGAGAATAATTCAATTCTCTTAAGGATCATATATCCATAAAGGAAAAGCCTTTCATCAACATAAGAGATTGAAAACATCTACAAAATAAGAACTGTTGTTCTTAGAATCTTGAGACAAAGTCTCTTTTAAAAGAACATAGATTTATTTCTTGGATCATAAAATTGATCAAATAGTGCACTGCGCTCTGTAACTGGCGCTCAACGCCAAGTGCACCACGTGTCTCTCACGTGTGCGCCACTGAACTAATAGCGCAATGCGCTCATAAACTAGCGCTCTGTGGCGCTAGCGCCAATCGCGCCACGTGTCCTTCACATGTGTGCTACTCGGCAGAAGCGCACTGCGCTCTTTGACTGGCGCAAAGCGCCAAGCGCACCACGTGCTCCTTACGTGTGTGCTGATAGAACATAAATTATTTTTTAATAAGCCCAGAGCTATGATGAATGCTCAGCATTCAATAAAAGACAGAAATACTGTCAAAACTCAAATCAATGCTCAGCATTGTTAAAAGGGCCAAGCCCAAATAAATGCTCAACAACCCAAAATAAATGTTAAACATTTTAACTTGATTGGACTTAGCCCAAGATTGGCCATAAGTCCTCAACTCAGATTAATTGAGCCCATATGCTCATAAATCTTTTAACAGATCTTAGTTCCAAATTGGGCTACAGATCTCTCAACCAAAATTGGTTCAAGGGTACATCTCTTCACTCTCCTGATATTTGTCATTGTAATCCTTCAACGTCTTCAGAGAGGTGACGGGTCCCGACAAACATACATTCCATAGACTATGACGTCTTTAAACTGGACCGTGGGGTCCCTTTAAACCCACAAACTATGATGTCCTTAACCTCGGACTGTGGGGTCCCTTTAAACCCACGGACTATGATGTCCTTAACCTCGGACTGTGGGGTCCTTAAGCCCATGGACCGTAATGTCCTTAAACTAACGATGGACCGTAATGTCCTTAAACTAATCGACCGCAATGTCCCTAAACTAAACAATAGAGCTTAAATGCTCTCTTGTCGGATCTAAACGATCCTGTTAAGTTGATCTTAGTCTGAAATTAGACTAACGTATCCTTAAGAAACATTTAAGTTGATCTTAGTTTCAAATGAGACTAACGTATCCTTAAACCCAACCCCCAAACCCAAATATAAGAAAATACGGATTTGGACTAATCCACGCCCTATGGGAGACAACATAAATTAGTCTCCGTATACAACCCACGGGCAACCAAAAACAAAACAAACACCCACGACACGAAGTGACCATCTTGAGAAGGAGAAAGTGGTTACCGCGATGTGGTAGCGTAATTAACTGCAGGGGCTTGCGTCTGCAGGGAAGAGCGTCCCCACAATCAAAAACCCTCAAATGAGGGGGAATCTGACAAAGTCTGGTACATCGGCCGCATCTATCTAAATCTCCGATACACGGTGCCATAAATCAACTTGGCATCTTCGAAGAGGTGGACGGATGGCACCAATTAGCATCTGCACCGAAATTCGCCAAGACGGACCTACGCGGTCGTGTCTTCGTGTTTCAGAGGGGAACAGATTTTGGCACTCCCGGCGGGACCTCTTTCTCTTTCCACTCCACACTTCGTGTGTCGTGTTCGCGAACGAATCGCGGTTTAATATGGTTGCCCTTAGGTTCGAGGTACTAAGATTTGGTTTTGCTCCCGTGCAGAAAAAAGAACATCAATGGCATCTAATTGCTCCAGTTGCAACTGCAACTCCCATTCCACCTCATCTGGAGGTGTAACCTACGGGCCCCAAGCGGCCTCCCTGTTCAAGATGCCAGTGGAGCAAGTAACTCAGGCCACCACCCGGCTGTTCTTTAGGACTATGATCCCACCGATGAGCTTCAATGCCCCGCCGCTGTCGCAAGAAGCCCCAAAGAAGTCAGTCTTTGATCGACTTACCATTGCCGCGGCCCCTCTCAACGGGTCCCCCAAATCCAATGCCTCAGTTTTCAACAGACTGGGCCAGAACGCCAATAAGCCCGCAATATCTGAAGCAGCCATCCCAAAGTGGATAGCCATCCCGGCTCAAGCGGACGAAATTATCAGAGAGGCTTCTTCTGCCAAGAAGCCAGTCTTCACAAGGCTGTCCATTCCGGCTCCCGCTCTAGGCGAAGTCCTCAAAACTGCTTCCCCTGCCCGGAGGTCTATCTTTGACAGATTGGACATTGCTTCTCAACGGACATCGGTCTTTAAGAGGCTGACGCCGGCGACAACCCTTCGCCAAAACAGGGGGCATGATGAAGCTACCCCTACAGCTGAGACGATCCCATCCACACCACATGCTCACCGTCGTCACTGGCGCTGAGTAAGGAAGGCTGGGGGTAGCTCCCCTTCTGGATTAACTCCGCCAGCTCCTATGGTGGAAATTGATACCGTTGTTCCGACTGGGAACAACTTTGAACCGCTTAGGAGGGTCCGCAAGAACTCTCCAACTGCCATGCTGAAAAGATCTCCTTCACCAGTGGAGAATGCTACAGAAAAGAAGCCGGAGCAGCCCCCTCAGCGGCTGTCCTCCAAAATTTACAAAGTCTGGCGTTAAGTCCAGGCCTCGGTGATTGATCAAGATTACTCTTGCCGACAGAAAAAAGTGAAGGTTCAGCAAGAAGAGAATCGCCCTGTCAGACCACAAAAGATGTCATCCGTCTGGGTGCCCGCTGCAACGGCTCCCTCAACGTCAACCGCTCACAAGAGAAGGAGGCCGGAGAATGCCCCTGTGACCGCGGCGAACCGCAAGGACGCTGAATCTAAATGCCCCAAGTCTGGGGGCATGGTAACATATACCGTTTATATGGCTTCCGGAAAATAGGAAAGCCGTGCTTTTATGGGTCATCGACCGCTTACCCGATCGATAAAAAAGGCTCAGGAGCAACAACAGCAAAAACTTCAGGAGATGCTGACTGCAATGGCCGCACTCCCTGGGCCGAAAGAAAATCCAGAGACCTCAGAGCAGCGTCGGGAACAAGAAACTGATGCTGAATTCCTCCGAAGAATGCTCGAGAGGAAGGAAAAAGAGGCCGCGGAACAGGCAGCCAACATAAAACGAATGGCTCTTTTGTTTCAAGACATGGCTAGGATGATGTTACAGCCGGAACCTCCAGCTGAAGACCCCCCGATTATCATTTGACGACAGAGGGGAGACATCAAACCCTCCTCCGGCTCTTTCAACAGCCAAGGAGGATACCATCTCCAAGGCCGCTCTGGATGATTACATCACTCAGCAAATACGAGCTCATCATGAGAGCGAAACGGCCGGGCAGATCATTAAGACCGGACGACCCTATCCGGGCTGGTATGACCAAATAAGGTACCCGCCGGGATATACGATCCCTAAATTCCATGTATATGAAGGGACAGGAAATCGACACCAGCATGGTGCTCAATTCAGGGCTGTATGCGGCAACACTGGAGGTGGTGATAAACTACTGCTCCGCCAGTTTGTTGGCAGCTTGTCTGAGACGGCATTCGAGTGGTATTCGGAACTCCCGAATGACTCCGTTAAGACGTTTGCAGAAATGGAGTTGCTCTTTACACAGAGGTTCGCAAGCGCTAGCGAACGCACCCCAATCACTGCACTGATTAACGCCAGGGTAAAGCCAGGCGAAACATGAGTCCAATACGCAATACGATGGCAGAATCTGTGGCCGAAATGTGAGCAGCGCATCGAAGAAGCGCCAGCAGTGGGCATGTTCGTGGGTACTCTTGATCCGTAGGCGACCATCTCCCAGTTCATGATGTTTTTCAAGCCCACCACCTTCCAAGCTCTGATTGACAAACTGGCCCAAATGGACCAGATAGGCCACATGCCTTCCTCTTCGAAGCCGGAGCCGCGGAATGAAAAAGGGAAAGGGAAAGCGACCTTCATCGCCAATGCTCAACAGCAGCCCAGTGGTCCAAAACTAACTGATTGCCTAGACGAGTGACGGCGATTTTATAATGAGAAAATGAAACGCCCTTATTCGTTTCCTTAGGACAAAACGAGGAGATTGTTCGAGCTGGCGGTGCGCAACAGGCTCATTAATTTGCCGAATCCAAAATGCCCATTGCAACCCAGTGAAGATAATAATCCCAATTATTGCCCCTATCACCAAACGACGGGCCATCCAATTGAAGATTGCTTCGTCTTTAAAGGCTGGATCGAAGATCAATACCAACAGGGCAAGTTCGCACTGTCCATGAATTGGAAAGTAAGCCCGCCTCAGCCGCACGCTCCTAAAAGGAGAGACACACCGGGGGCATCATGCTCTTTTGTCGAAGAAGCTCCATGGGAAGTCGTTCTTTCAGCCAAGACGAAAAGAATGCTGAAGGATATCCAAACATGCCCGGCGATCAAATGGAAAAGTCCGCTGGAACCCGAAGTCATCGAGGGAATGCTGAAGCCACGCCCAACTCCAAAAATTGGTGGTGATAGTCAAAGCGCTCACACCCAGCCGTCAAAGTCTTCGAAGAAGAAGAAGAAGACCAAAAAGCCCGTGAAGCTTAGTGACGAGCGCACGGACCTGCAGAAATATATCGACGAGCTGGAAGAATATAACCAGAAGGCGCGGACCCCAGTCACACTCCAAGAATTTCTCAGCCACGTCCTTGAGGATTGAGATGATGACAATGGAGAAGACTCGTCGGATGAGCCTGAAGATTATGTGGCAAGCTGCCATGTGATCTCTCACTCGTCGATAAACAATGAAGAAGCTCCTTACGCAGAGAAACTGGGGGCAGATCCTGAGCTGGAACTTCTAGGACCATCAGACGAAATGATTGACGCATTCCTGAACGAAGCTCTTCTGAAAAGCAAAGCTGATCGAGAGCGCGAGATGGTCATATTTGAAAAGTCCAAACGCCGGCGACTGGACGAAAGGGTCAAAACAATCCCACCAGATCAAAGTACATCCGCAACAAATAAAAGCAGGTTCAAGTCGAGGAAAATGTTTGCCAAAGCCATATCGATGGGAATGAAGCTGCCACCCTCTGAAGGAAACACTCCTGATGAAGCGGATGTACATCCTAGCTACTGCTTATATCATCGAAAGATTGCGCACCCCACCGAAGAGTGCAACACTTTTAAAAATTGGTGGCAGGGATATGTTGCTCACCGACAACATTTCAAGCGGATGAAGCGCAAAACTCGTCGAGAGCAAAGAAGCGCGACAGACGAGTGTAAAAGAACTACCAGCAACTGTTACATGGTCGACGCTGGAAGATCGCATGTTCTCACCTTTGGGAGCGATTCTGATGAAGAAATAGCTCTTGGCCCTCTCTTCAAAGAATCCACCTCGGGAAAAGAGGAAGAACCAAAGAGCTGCGAGAACATTCAGCTGCGCAATCGCACATTAAATGAAAAGGATCTCGGACCTGCGAACAAGGGATCAAATAAAAAGGATAAGGGGAAAGAAAAGATCCCTGAAGATATCGCTCTCGATGATTGAGTCGTCGAAGAACTGGCAGCCAAAGACCCGCCCAAGAAAAGTAAGGTGGATTACAACATTCTGGCACACTTGAGGAAAATACCCTCACAGCTCAGTATTCTCGATGCCCTTCTGCTATCCAAAGAGGCGAGAAATTCGCTGATCAAGGCGTTGCAAGAGCCCAAACAGTTCCAAGCTTTCCTCTCCGAAGAAAAGATGAAGGACGAGCTGGAAGAAGTGCACACAGCCGATATCACCTTCGGCGATGAAGATCTCCTCCTCAGGACGTGCGAGCATAACCGCCCCCTTTATGTCTCCGGATACTGTCATGATATTAAGATAGGCAAAATCCTGGTCGACAATGGGTCCTCCGTCAACCTTCTCAATGTAAGCATGAGCGTTCAGCACCTCGCTCGTGATAAAATCGCTATCTCCGGGTTTGACTCCCAATTATCATGGACGCTCGGGTCTGTGATACCGACGTTGCGATTTGGGCTGCTCGTCACGGACATCAAATTTCACGTCATTTACGTGAAGACATGCTACAATGCTTTGCTCGGCCGGCCTTGGTTACATGAGTACAACATCATTCCTTCTATATAGCATCAGTGTATGAATTACTTAAAAGATGGGCTTGAATATACTGTGACGGGGGAACTAAACCCATTTTCCATGAACGAAGTCCGCAAATATGAGGATGCCAAGTACTTCCTGCCAGATTTCGAAGACACGGAAAGATGTCGCAAACCGGAGGACAAGAACAAAGCTATCACCACTATTCCGGTCTTCGGGAGTGATACCGAAGAGGAAGAATAGATAGTTTATTCAGGGCCGCCTCAATGCAACAAGCCGGGACCGTCCACCCCTATTCTGGTCTTTGGTAGTGACTCAGAAGATGAGGTCAATGCCATATTTTCTGTACGACCATTGATACAAGCCTTCGTTGGCGATGATCGGAGTTTGCAAATCGCCATGGTTCCGTGAGAGCATTACAAAGAGCTCGACGCACTTAATGCCTATAGTGTGCAGGAACTGCAGACATTCTATGTCCCCCCAGGCGAAAAGGTGAAAAGGCGATCCTATTCTACCGATCCGGGGAAACCAAAGTGGAGAAAGAAATTTGGCATGGTGCGGATTCTACACTTGACAGGCTTCAGCCCATCCATTTTCCCAGATACTACACAGACGGATTAAAAAGACTGTTGAGGCGCCAAAAAATACCCTTCAAACAGACTGCTCGACTAGCCCAGTTCTATAATAGGATCTGGAACGTCCCCGGAACTCAACGAAAGTTGCCCAACGGGAGAATGGAAACGAGTGGGCTTGGATATGTTCAATCTAAGAAACGGGAGCGATTCCACGGCTGCTATGTCATACATGACTTCGATGAAGAAGGAGATGCTCTGTAGGAAGATGCTAACCCTAAACCAAAACGAGTTCCCGTCGTGGAAATGCCAAGCCCGTCGTTCGAAGAACAAATGGACAAGCTTATAAGGGAAGCGGATCAAAAGGTTCGAGACGACCATAGTCGCGAAATGGCCATCTACGAGAAAGCTAGAACGCAGCGCCTCCTTCAGCATGCTGCAGAAAGTGACGATGCCCTTCGTCGCCAGCCCGTTATAAAAAAGACCCGACGCATAGGTAAAAATAAACCAAGGAACGAAAAAAGCGTTCGACAAAGCGGGTCCAAGAAGTCACGCGATCGAGAATCGAGCAACCAGGATTCGTCTCTTATAAAGAAGATGGATCGAGCGTATTCTTTTTCCCAAGACAAGACAAGGAAGATACTCGATCTTGTCATGAAACATCAGATGATTACCCTCCCGGAGTCCAAGCACCTCGAGCAAGCAGGTGAGGTTCATCATCCGGACTATTGCTCCTATCACCGAGCGATAGGACATCCTCTCGAAGACTGCTTCACATTCAAAGACTGGGTAGAAGACCAGTATCAGCAAGGCAGGTTCGCTCTATCCAGCAGTTGGAGGGTAACCCCGCCACAGAAGCATGAACCGAAAGCCACGAGAGTAGAGTCGGATCAACATCGGTCTTGGAAGCGGTCTCGCACCTGTCACGTGATAACGCTGTCAGAAGAAGAACCTGAGAATATGGATGACCTCCCCTGGTGCTTCGAAAACGATAATGACGAGGTGATCTCAGAGTTTCCACCGGCGCCAAAAGAGCTGGAAGATGGGATACATACTACTGCAGATAGCCTCAGAAAAATTGACTTGGGGACGGAAAACGACCCGCGGCCGACATTCGTCAGTGAGCTGTTGTTTGAAAAAAGGGTAGCTACGCTAAAAGACGTGCTCATATAATATAAAGATTGCTTCGCATGGAACTATTCTGAGATGCTGGGATTAGATCCAGAAATAGCTGTGAACAAACTGGCGATATCTCCGGACATCAAGCCAGTCAAACAAGCGCCGAGAAGAATGCGGCTCGAGCTTGAGATGAGCATCAACGCCGAAGTCAAGAAGCTAATCGACTCCGGCTTCATCCAAGAAGTTCAGTACCCTGATTGGATTGCCAACATTGTCTCAATGATGAAGAAAAATGGGACGGTACGCATCTGCGTGGATTTTCGGGACCTCAATAAAGCTTGCCCGAAGGACGATTTTCCTGTACCGGTTACTGAGCTGATGATAGATAATACGTCCACTCACGAAATTTTCTCCTTCATGGATGGCTCATCAGGATACAATCAGATAAAGATGCATCCTGAAGACCAGAAGCATACCGCTTTTCAGACTCCTTTGGGCATATTCTGCTACAAGGTGATGCCTTTCGGTTTAAAAAACGCCAGTGCCACCTATCAGAGGGCCATGACGAAGATTTTCGATGACCTCATACATGAAATCGCCGAATGCTATGTTGACGACCTCGTAGTGAAAAGCAAATCATACGAGGAACATTTAGAACATCTGAAGATCGTGTTTCAGCGCCTTCGGAAATACAACTTGAAGATGAACCCTCTCAAATACGCGTTCGGAGTTTCCTCGGGCAAGTTCCTAGGATTCGTCGTCCGACACCGAGGCATCGAGATAGACCCTTCGAAGATCAAGGCGATCATGGAAATGCCTCCGCCAAGGACTCTCAAGCAATTGCGGTCTCTCCAAGGAAAGCTCACGTATATCCGGTGATTTATAGCCAATCTCTCCGGCATGTGCCGTCCTTACAGTCACCTAATGAAGAAGGGAACCCCGTTCGTCTGGGATCGCAAATGCCAAGGCGCACTGGACGAAACCAAGCAATACTTGCAGAATCCGCCAGTACTGGCCGCTCCAGTCAAGGGAAAGCCCCTCATTCTGTATACAACTGACCTTGAAGGTTCCTTAGGCGCATTATGGGCACAAGAGAACGATCAAGGGAAGGAGAGAGCCCTCTACTATTTGAGTCGAGTTCTCCTGAGGGCAGAAAGCAATTACTCCCCTATCGAAAAACACTGCATGGCGTTAATCTTTGCGATAACGAAGCTCCGGCGCTATCCGTTGGCGCATGAGGTCCATCTCATATCAAAGGTGGATCCTCTCAAATATTTGATGTCAAAAGCCATATTAACAGGACGGCTCGCTAAATGGGCCCTGCTCTTGATGGAGTTCTCGATAACTTATCGTCCTCTCAAGGCAGTAAAAGGCCAGGCTATCGCCGACTTTCTCGCTGAGCATCCGATACCTACCGATTCTCCCTTGAACTGCGAATTGCCAGATGAGCACGCGTTTGACATGATCGACGGGGAGAAAGGAGGGAGTGATACCCGATAGGAACTCTACTTCAACGGAGCGTCTTCTATGAAGAAGCGAAAGCACAACTCCCCTATAATCAAATCTGGGGTGGGCCTCATCTTCATGACTCCACAAGGAGGGATAATGCGCTTTGCCTTCTCTTTAACAGAGCCGAGGACGAATAATGAAGCCGAATATGAAGCTTTGATAGCAAGTCTTGAGATCGCTGTCGACATGGGAATTGAGAATCTCCTCATATACGGAGACTCCCAACTGGTCGTTAGTCAAGTAAATGGCGACTATCAAACGTGCAAGCCTGAGTTGGTGAAGTACGGTGAGAGAGTGCGGCAACTGCTGACTTAAATTCCTTCCCACACCTTGGAAAGCATACCGCGTGCGGAAAATAGCAAGGCGGATGCATTAGCTAAGCTCGCTAAAGAACTGGCCGACGAGAACCTCGATGACGTGAGGATCGTTGTGCAAAGCCGTCGGGTTCTTGCCCCGGCAGAAATATCTCCAGAGTTGTCCGAAGAAAAGGGAGCTACCGAGCAAACGAACCTACAAATAAAAGACCGGGAAAAGGCTAAGTATTGGAGGGAAGTCTTTATAGATTACTTCAAATCCCGTCGAGCGCCTGAAGATGCGTCGTCAAGACATCAGCTCATGAAACGAGCTCTATCTTTTGCCTTCGTCAATGATACGCTGTATAAGAGGTCATTTGATTCTCCGTGGCTAAGATGCCTGGGACCTGAAGAGGCAAAGAGAGTCGTCCAAGAAACTCACGACGGACTCTGCGGTTCTCACCAAGCCGGGCCGAAGATGAAACTGAAGATCAAAAGGATGGGCTACTATTGGCCCACGATGATCCAGGACTGCCTTGAATACGCAAAGCAGTGCCACTCGTGCCAGATTCATGGGGACTTTATCCATCAGCATCCAAATCCACTACATCCAACGGTGGCTAGCTGGCCGTTCGAAATGTGGGGAACTGACATAATCGAGCCCATCGAACCGGCATCATCCAGAGGACATCGGTTCATATTGGCGACAACTGATTACTTCTCCAAATAGGTAGAGGCAGTACCGCTGAAGGAAGTGAAGACGGAGAATATCCTCCATTTCTTCAAGACACACGTCATTTATCGGTTCGGCACTCCGCGACGGATTATCTTCGATAACGGGCCAGCCTACAGAAGCCACAAGATCAGCCGCTTCGCACAACAGCATAACATAGACTGGAGATACTCTTCAGTCTATAATCCCCAAGCTAACGGTCTAGCTGAGGCTTTCAACAAGACCTTGACGAAGATCGTGAAAAAGACTATGTCTCGAAATAAGAGGGACCGGCATAAGAGACTGCATGAAGCTCTCTGGGCGTATCGAACTACGTTCAAAACGGCCAAGAACACAACGCCGTATGCATTAGTATTCGGCACAGAAGCAGTACTCCCCCTCGATATAGAGTTACCCTCTCTACGATTGGCGGTTCACTATGAGCTAACAGACGAGGAGAATGCTCACCTTCGCCTTGAGGAGCTCGACGCCCTTGATGAAACCTGGCTCATGGCGCAACAAAACCTGGAGGCTTATAAAGCAAAGATGACGTGCTCATACGAGAGATTGATTAGGCCAAGAATATTCCGCCAAGGCGAACTCGTGCTAGTGGTCAAAAGACCTATGATCCCCAATCATGCCAAACGGGGGAAGTTCGAGCCGAACTATGAAGGCCCGTACATCATAGACAAAGTTTACCAGGGTGGAGCCTATCTACTCATGGACATGCATGGTGAAAGACCTTTTAGACCAATAAATGGTCCTTTCTTGAAAAAGTACTACGCCTGACGAGTCACGACTTAGGTGAACGATAGATGACGACGCCTATGTCCGCTCGCTATCTTCCTAAACCCAAACTCTATAAGTAGTAGCCGGCCTACGGACCGAAACGTCCTTAAACTAACGATGGACCACTATGTCCTAAAACTAGCTATTGACCGAGACGTCGATAAACTACTACGGATCGCAGCATCCCAAGGCTGACACAAAAAATAATAATTAAAAAAAATAATAATAAAAAAAAGAAGAAAACGGTATGTTCATAAGCAAAATGGGCACGGATGAAAACCCGAAAGGGCTCCGTGAGTTAAAACAGCAGGGCTACCGGCGAGTTTTGTGAAAACTCGAAAGGGCGCAATCTCGGTAAAAGACACTTGCAAGGTCCTCTCGACCCTGTAAGGAGAAACCACCTGCGTGAGATCCTTACGACTCACAAGGGAGCAACACACTTAGGGATCCCCATGATTCCTAAGGAGAAATTACACTTGCGAGATCCTCTCGACTCGTAAGGAGAACCCTCATTTGAGACCCTCACGGCTCATAGGATTCAAAAGCCTTAAGCTACAGGGATCTGAACCTGTTCTTAAGCCGTCACAACCTCCAATGTCGCCCTACAAGTGGTTCAGTATTGACCCTTGTATACAATCCACGGGCGCGAATAAACATTTCCCTAACAAAGTCCCACCAGAGACTGGGAATATGCTCATATGGCAAAAGACACTTGTAAGTCCTCTCAACTTATAAGGAGAAACCACTCTTGTAAGATCCTTACGACTTATAAGAGACCACACACTTAAAACTCCTCACGACTCTTAAGGAGAAAACACACCTACGAGATCCTCATGACTCATAGGGAGAAATAACTTTATGAGACCCTTACGGCTCATGAAGTCAAAAGCCTTAGTCGACAGGATCCTAACCTTGTTTACTAAGCCATCTTTGTTCGACATCGACAAAGGCAAATGATGATTCGCTCCTGGCAATATCCCAGTTGTAGCAATGCTGATGCCTAAATCAATATCAAATCCTAAACTCCCAGCGAAAGGTCAGCGAGCCATCAATACATATGAAATAGCCGAAATGATGGGACAACTTGCAACAAAATCAGCAAGTAAAAATGTATGCATACAAAATAGCCGAAATGGTTGAGCAACTCGCAATAAAAAGCAGTGAGTAAATAAAACAAATAGCCGAAATGATTGGGCAATCGAGATTTTCGCGATATAAAAGCTGAAATGATAGAGCATCGCGGAAAGAAAAATATATATAAAATGAAACTTTTTGCCTTACAGGTGAGATCACATTGATCCCTGTATACAATCCAAGGGCACAAACAAAGAGGGAACCATACCTTTCCCCTCGGGCTCCATCCGAAAGAGAGCTAAGTCTTGACGGTTCACAGACAACCTGGAGATCATCTCAACATTCGTCTCATTACAACAGACGCAATATCAGCAAAGCGGAACCACGGCAATTCCCAGTTCCATGACTCGGTGGTGCACAGACAACCGAGAGTCAACCCCCGACTCCGTGAAATGCGGATAAAGTTAACAAATCCTGGTCTAGTGGAACACGGCTTATGTCAATTCTGACCCCGTGGGAAGCGTCCAGAGCGGAACCTGGTCCTTGCGGAACACGGCTATGTCAATCCTGACCCCGTGGGAAGCATCGAGAGCAAAACCTGTGTAAGTGCACGGCGGCGCCCCGTCCGTCAATCCGACGCCGGAGTGCGGAAGCGGTGATAAATTTTAATTTTGCGAACTTAGCAAACCGGCACCACCGTGCACTAAACACCCGGATCGGGCTATTAAACTAGTTCTAGCTAACTAGAGAAAAGGGTAGAGAAGTATACCAAGCGATCCGTGTCCTCCGTTCTTCGTCTCCACTCCGATCTCCCGCGGAAACTCCGTTCATCTCCTCCTCGTCGGAAAGGGCACCACGTAGCCGGAATCTTTTACGGGCTCCCACCTCTGGACCGAGGCAACTCGGGCACGAAGTTGGCTAGCCGACGCGTCCAAGATTTGCTGTAGGCAAGTGTAGAATATATGTCTCTTTGGGGTTGTGAAGTTGCCTTGATGGAGGATTGAGGAGGAGGTTAGGAAAATTGGTGCTTTCAATTTTCTAGCAAGAAGAATATGAGGTGAAGAATAATGCCACCACAACAAAAATGAAACTCTCTCATTTTTCTCTCCCTCAAAATTGTGGCCGGCCCCCCCTCTCTGTGGAAAAATGGTGAAGAGCAAAACATAATACATGAGGGAGGTGAGTGTAGTAAAAGGTGGAGGGTGACCACACCCCCAAGCAATGATAACCATCTCAAATCAATCTTCATCTCATTTCCAATCACAAATAAAGCAAAGAATGGATGGAAAAAGAATCTCATCATGATGTCACATAATGCAAGAAACCCCCTCCACAAATGTTATTTGCAAACTTGCAAATAACCCACTCCATCGGAAAAGTCCGGCCGGGAAAGAATAAAGGAAAACCGGCCGGAACGGAATGCAAACTGGCAACTCCAGAAAACTGGTCCCGTAATGAATTACAGGAAAACCCTGCTACTGCAAATACATGCCCGCATTTGTATTCCTACTGAACACAAATGCAAAGAGACAAAACTACACTATCTAATACTAGGATCCGGCTTAAGCCAAAGCCGGCTAGTAAAAACCGTCCGATCACGATCCGTGCAATACCGCACGTATCTGATCGAACCCTGCCATATCTCCATACGGCCTCTACAGCGTTTCGCCCGAAACTTGAGTAACTGTAAGTGTGGTGGACTCTAAAGACTCGTCAATACTATGGCTGTGGATTTAACCACTAGCACGTCAGAGGTATAAGCCAATACGTGACGGGCCACCAGCTATTGACCAAAAGGGACGTCGATGAGCGAACTCATCCTGACACCCTACTGAGCCTGTCAGTGACAATATCCGTACAGTCCAGTCCGTTCGTCTATGAGCATCGCATGGCGGGCCTAGGGGGTTGGTAAAAGTCAGACCCCCAAAAGCGGTACAAGTCGTGTCGGAGTGTAGCCCAGAACACCCTGAGATACTACTGGAATACCTACCAGTAAATCTCCTGCCTTGGCCAAGGACTTTGTGTAATGGCTCTCCTAGACACAGCGCGAACTCACCCCCAATACCGGGAGAGACGAACCCCTGAAGATCCGCTCACTGCCTCCATGTGGCTCGGGACTGTACCCAATTAAAACCTGTTTGCACGTCTCCTTTGAGCGTGGTAGGGTAGTAATCAAAGTACAGTGGGAACTCACACGAGACAAATAACGATCCCCAGGTCAATGAACTAACCTGTACACATGTCACCAGGGAACTGCTATCTGACGTCAGGTATAAGACCAACTAACATGTTCCCGGCGAGTCCTGTCCGGTGTACTCATAACCCAACGAGCACCTGTATACATCTTAGGTGAACCAACTGACACCAATGGCTTGTAAGACCGGCCACCACCCCTCGTCGGGGTCTCGACTGTATACACTAGTCTATTCTGGAGAATCGATGCCCTGTCTCGAAACTCCCACGACTAGGGACCATTTAAGGATGTGCTTATAGACTACCAGCTCCCACGTATATGATCGCCCTCATACTGCTGACAGTCAAGCAAGAATCCTAGGGGCTCTATCAACGTGCAATAGCGACCTGTTAGGTCACCTAAAGCAGTATACGATGATAAAGGTAAACCAGATAGCATACTATCATCTCGAGTAAGACTGTCCTACCGAGATAGGTTCTCCCTCAATCATTGCAATCACGTACCTGTGATCCAATAATTGACTCTGAGGGCACTATCTCCAACAATCTCCCACTTGCACTAAAGGCTAATTATTACGATGTCGCATACTCACAGCCCGTGTGATACCGAACACCCAACTCCTCTACTTGTCAGTCTCACAAAACTCGTTTGCGAAACTATTGCGTTCGAGGAATAGCATCAGTGAGTGGATCCACTTTGATGTTTCTTTCTATGTCTCTCTATATCTCAAGTTCGCGGAGAAAGCCATCTCCCGAAATGAGCAATACCTGTCTTAGAATGTGTCTGGATGTCTGATGGGACCTAGCTCATAAATGAACTCCAAATCCAAACTTCTTAGACTGTATCGTCAACTGAACTTAATCAGTATTCTGCGCCATGCCTTCCCTCAGTATCCACCTGGACCATCTGTCCAAAATACTGCCCCTCGTCAGAGGGAAAACTATAACTCTGACAGCCACTCTGCCATCCAGGTCACCTTGGAAGCCTGGAATGATAACCGTCTCCTAAAGGAGAATGCTGTTATCATATCCCTAGAACATCAACTTATGTTCTAAAACTGCTTCCGACTGTTTCTCCAGGATTGGATCAATATCAACTTATTGCACCTAGTGCAAGAACAACATCTGGTGTGGTACTTGACATCTCATGATTGACTCAGTTGCCTAAGCAAGTGATCTGCCAATCATGCACATCCCTCTCCCCTTTAGTCTGTAAGACACCTTTAGAGAGGGTGACTCCATCACCTGCAGGTACACCACCATGCCAGGAGTCGTCCATTCTAAATACTCTTAGAATGCTGTCTAAGTACCCAGATTGGGAAACCACCCAAATCTAGATCTATAGATCTAGTAACCAGAATGTCTGATATAATATCCAAGTCCTATGTGGAGAAACCATTGTGTGACGACCAAAGTATAACCGATCATAGTATAGGAATATCACTTCCTACTATGTGTATGTCATCCAAATACCATGACATCACACCCTACTACCTTCTCAACAGATCCATCTCCTATTCTGACGAAGTCAAACCTATGACTGTCACATCAGAAATAGATGATCTATCCCCGCTACTCTGCTTTAGTCTATAAATAGATATAAGCTACCTGTCCACCAATGCTTCCGCTGCTCCCACTGACCACGACAACCCTCTGGCAGAGTCATATAGACGTACACTTCTAAAGCAAGTTTAGAACGACGCTATACTCATCCTCCTACCGGGTTTCACAGTCTGGAACAACAGCAATGGCAAGTGTGGATAAACAAGAACTTCCCTGTCACTGTCCTTGAGGCTACCGGAGTACCTCTCGGGTGCCTGAAGTTACCCACCAAATCTGCGGAGTGGCCAATGGAATGTCAATCCAGATTGAATCTTTAGGTTCCTTATTAAATCTTCAGTAATCGTTTGCGGTTCTGGAATCACTTCCAGTTCTACCATACTCTCACTGCTGTTTTCTGAAAAAAATCCATTTTTGATAAAACTGTGGCGAGTCGAGAACAATATCACTATCGATCTTCCAGATGGTAGAAAGTCAACCCTCGTCATAGCCTGGGTCAACCCACAAACAACCATTACAGAAACGCGCCTTTGAGTTATCTAGAGTCTGGTTTTAAGCATAAGCCGGACAACTCCCCGTACCTTAACATCGTTAAGATGCGAACCGTTCTATATCCAATATAGAAACAGAGGCACTGATTTAATTGAACCAGATTCAAATCATGCAACTGTCTCCAGTGCATGTCAACTAAATGGAAGGAGGCCGATCGGCGTCACTCAACTTAGGAATGCTTCCAATTATGAGTAACCCGAAAGAGAAGCAAGTTCTCTTAATCATTACTATCAACTGAATACCATACACAAGTATCTACATCTTCGATCACCTTGAAGAATCCCGATACTTGCAATACCTGGTTCTCTACTTTATTCAAATACCTATAACTTCTCAAAATTCGGACCCTGTGTTTCCACGAAACACCTGTCTAAAAACTAGAGAAGTCATAAGTAAACCGAATATAGTACGAGGACCAACCCCTCTGTCCTGATGGACCCTGGACAACATACAATACTCTGTATAAGTCCCTTGAGTCTGATAACTCATTCACTGTGTGTCGTAGGTTGAAAACTGTACTTATGGTTAAGAAGAATTACACCGCTGTTTAATGCTCCTTACCTAACCATCCACTGATATAGGTAAATGTCATAGGCATAATTTCAAAAAGGTATATCTCACTCTATGAAAATAGACGTACAGATATATCGATTTGAAATTGGTGCATAACAGCGGATATTCAAAACCAAATATTTGCCGACCGGCAAACAGCCCAGGTGACTTCCTCAAATATCATCGATTACAACGAATCCCGATATAATGAGGATGATCACCCAATTCCCAATAACTTACTCCCACTCATCATCTGTAAAACCATACAGATGCGAGAATCATGCCTGGTAAATACATACCCTGGAGCAAGTGTCTAATCGGGAAATCAGTTTTCCTTTAACTATACACTGTGAAACTGAAACATTGAAACGTTTCGATGGGGTATCCTGATATTCCTAGTAATGCCTCTTCCATTATCCAGATTCACAACTGTAACCGTATATTTCTTTGCCATCTCTCCAAATCCCTTTGTATGCCTTTAGTCAATACCTTCTGTACACCCCTTTAGGCCAAATGGTTTTCTTCCTTCCCTACCGTTCGGCACCAGCCTATGGTTTGGAAGAAGACTATCCAATAAGCATAATGGGTGTACTGTCCTAATCCTAGAAGCACTCGCAACGCGAGAGAAGGTGAAGATAAAAGACACCTGAATGAACTTTATTCCTATTTCTCCTGGACCAGGATCCATCCCCGAACTGGAACAAGTTCCTTTCGAGTTCGTATATAACCATACGATGGATTATCCAATGATCTGGGATCTTCGTAGCGATACGGAGTGTCCTGGAGAAATACAAAGGTGATTTAGGATTGGTGAAGAATACTTGGTTTGGTCGTGAATATTAGTCACATTTTACATTGCCCTCTTATTAATCCCTTTCTTTGTCTGAACTTAATACCTTCTGTACACCGTTTAGGCTAATTGGTTTTCTTCATTCCCTACCGGTCGGCACCAGTCTAAGGTTTGGAAGAAGACTATCCAATTTGCATAATAGGTGTACTATCTCCTAAACCAAGGAGTACTCGCAATCTGAGAGAGAAGGTAAAAGGAAAAGACAACTGAATAGTCCTATTCGTTTTCTCCAGAACCGGAAACCATCCTCGAATTCCTTCGAGTTCGTATATAACCATACGATGGTTTTGTCCGATGGAAGTGTACGTTTGTAGTAATACGGGTGTCCTGGAGAAAAGGGTAAAAGCAGGAGTGGCAATGAGGTCTGCAACTCTGACAATCCAAAAGCCAGTGTTAAGAAGGTTCGGTCAACTTGGTCACTGAGTCATAGTCTAGGGTCGGGTCAATGGTCGCTGCCAAAGAGAGAGAAAAAAGAAACACTCAGTGTGCACTCTAACCTAGATCAGAATGGTTATCACTTTATCTAATCTGGAAACCTCCCACTGTAACCTCAAATTCTCCTCCAAACCTGAAAGAAGAATTAGTCAGGATAACCCGAGGAGTAAACTAACTCATCAGTGGGAATCGGGATCCAACTATCATCGCATGATAACGTGACGGAATCCGCTCACGGTGTCACACTCCAGAAGGTATGCGCATATCTGGCAAGTTTCAGTTTCTTTAGAAACTCCCGATGTGATTTTTACCCCATGCTCTTATGACCTTGGCGTGAGGTCAAAATATCATAAGTCACATGTCAAGTTCTACCCATCATTGTCCAGGTTAATTTGAACCCACCCGTACATACCCTTGACGTAGGCCAAAATAGTAGTACGACTGTCCCAAACCAACGCATCTATCTATGCAACAGATAAATACCCGGCAGCTACCAAACGCTATGCCTTGGCGTGAGGTCAAAATACATAGCTTGAATACTACCGAATATTTAACTGAAATGATGGAGGGCTACGAATGGTTTCTGGCGAAAACCTTTAACGTAATGAACTTGATATCGTTGAAGGAACGGATAGCTTTTTAGAAAATATAGTGACGAAAACCTTTACTAAAGAGGTCACTCCCGGTGAAGGGATCTCGGCTCTTTCCCCGTAGAATGGGGTGCAGGATATTCTAAATGAATACCACGATGCAAAGCAAAAGTAATCGGCTATAGTGAAGTTAATGCCCTGACGCAAACTTCTGTCCAAGGGGTCACTCCCGGTGAAGGGATCTCGGCCCTTGCCTCGTCGACTGAGGAGCAGGATATTCCAAATGAATACCACGATGCAAAACAAAAGTGAACGTCCTTGCAATAACAGCTTTTTGAAAAGTGTTCCAACAACATCAGAATAGGTTTGTTTTAACTTGCATTGATTCGAATCAACGCAGTCCCATCAATTGATCACACCACAAAGAACGAAAATATACTGATGTACGTATATGCCATCCGCATTCGCCACTGGGTCCCGTCATTATCCGTTAGGTTAGCTAACTAACGACAGAGCGGGGACTGGACTAGCGCGGATGTAAAACATATACAACATCTACTAATATATATACCAATATATAATATTTCGCTCAAGGCGTGATAAAAAATGCAACATCACAGAAATGTACAGCATCACAGAACAATACAGATATCTGGGATCCCCAGGTTTCACAGAGCCACTACTGAAACCCGACGTTCCCCTGGTCGTGCGGATAGCCTGTGCAATGAAATCCTAGACCCCTACGGACGCGGCAAGTTACCCGCCAAAACCTGAAGCGAGGCAGCCCCCTTCAGCACCGTGAATGGACCACCCAGCACTTCACGGAATCCGGTAACTTGGGCACCCCTCCTGGGTCAGCCTGTACCCCCTACGAGTGCGGCGAATAGCCCGCTAATTCTAGAGTGAAGCCCCCTCCGTCTCAATGCCATGAGATGCGGGCCCGTTGCCCTCTAGAACCCGGCTATCCGTGCACCCCTCCGCGGGGTAATCCTAGTACAGAAAGCAAAATATACATACAACGGGTACACCGACCGCAACCTGGTCGTGCCCCAAAATAATAATACAAACAGGCAGTGACGGCAGTCCACATGTCGGACGCTCGCCCCGCAATATCAAATGTACATAATACAACAAAACTGTACTACCACTGCAACCAGGCTATCCCCACGACCGATCCGCAACATCACAACAATACATAGAACATCAACGTGAAAGTCACGTTCGCAAATCCGTCTAAAAGGGCTATAGCAGATAGACAAGATTTACCGATCGAGTGACATTCACGGTCGCAGATATAATGTGAATACTGTGAAATAATGTGTTTAAAATATCCGTTCGATTAAATTTTAACAAGTGGGCCCCCAAGTACTACTGTAGCACATCAAGAAATTCTGGGCCCAAAATTAATATTCCAAAAACCCTACAATCAACCCAGAAAGCAACCGCAGAAATTTGACGTAGTGATCACACTATAGTGCGGCGGAACCGCGGCGTAAAGGGGGTTTTGGCCGCGGTTCCGCGCTCCTATAGTCGACTCACTGTGTCGAATTTCTACAGAACTCTTAGAACTTCCATTACATCACTTTTCTACAACCTGAAAATTTTTTCGAGCCAGGAAAAATTCGACAGAAAACTGATGTGAAGAAAACGCGAGTTTTTGGAATTTTGGTCGATCGGAAATGTAAAACACATTAGACAAAGCTAGACTATGTTAATGGCGAGGCTCTGATACCACTGTAAGTGCACGGCGGCGCCCCGGCCGTCAATCCGACGCCGGAGTGCGGAAGCGGTGATAAACTTTAATTTTGCGAACTTAGCAAACCGGCACCACCGCGCACTAAACACCCGGATCGGGCCATTAAACTAGTTCTAGCTAACTAGAGAAAATGGTAGAGAAGTATACCAAGCGATCCGTGTCCTCCGGTCTTCGTCTCCACTCCGATCTCCCGCGGAAACTCCGTTCATCTCCTCCTCGTCGGAAAGGGCACCACGTAGCCGGAATCTTTTACGGGCTCCCACCTCTGGACCGAGGCAACTCGGGCGCGAAGTTGGCTAGCCGACGCGTCCAAGATTTGCTGTAGGCAAGTGTAGAATATATGTCTCTTTGGGGTTTTGAAGTTGCCTTGATGGAGGATTGAGGAGGAGGTTAGGAAAATTGGTGCTTTCAATTTTCTAGCAAGAAGAATATGAGGTGAAGAATAATGCCACCACAACAAAAATGAAACTCTCTCATTTTTCTCTCCCTCAAAATTGTGGCTGGCCCCCCATCTCTGTGGAAAAATGGTGAAGAGCAAAACATAATACATGAGGGAGGTGAGTGTAGTAAAAGGTGGAGGGTGACCACACCCCCAAGCAATGATAACCATCTCAAATCAATCTTCATCTCATTTCCAATCACAAATAAAGCAAAGAATGGATGGAAAAAGAATCTCATCATGATGTCACATAATGCAAGAAACCCCCTCCATAAATGTTATTTGCAAACTTGCAAATAACCCCCTCCATCGGAAAAGTCCGGCCAGGAAAGAACAAAGGAAAACCGGCCGGAACGGAATGCAAACTGGCAACTCCAGAAAACTGGTCCCGTAATGAATTACAGGAAAACCCCGCTACTGCAAATACATGCCCGCATTTGTATTTCTACTGAACACAAATGCAAAGAGACAAAACTACACTATCTAATACTAGGATCCGGCTTAAGCCAAAGCCGGGTAGTAAAAACCGTCCGATCACGATCCGTGCAATACCGCACGTATCTGATCGAACCCTGGCATATCTCCATACGGCCTCTACAGTGTTTCGCCCGAAACTTGAGTAACTGTAAGTGTGGTGGACTCTAAAGACTCGTCAATACTATGGCTGTGGATTTAACCACTAGCACGTCAGAGGTATAAGCCAATACCTGATGGGCCACCAGCTATTGACCAAAAGGGACGTCGATGAGCGAACTCATCCTGACACCCTACTGAGCCTGTCAGTGACAATATCCATACAGTCCGGTCCGTTCGTCTATGAGCATCGCATGGCGGGCCTAGGGGTTGGTAAAAGTCAGACCCCCAAAAGCGGTACAAGTCGTGTTGGTGTGTAGCCCAGAACACCCTGAGATACTACTGGAATACCTACCAGTAAATCTCCTGCCTTGGCCAAGGACTTTGTGTAATGGCTCTCCTAGACACAACGCGAACTCACCCCCAATACCGGGAGAGACGAACCCCTGAAGATCCGCTCACTGCCTCCATGTGGCTCGGGACTGTACCCAACTAAAACCTGTTTGCACGTCTCCTTTGAGCGTGGTAGGGTAGTAATCAAAGTACAGTGGGAACTCACACGAGACAAATGACGATCCCCAGGTCAATGAACTAACCTGTACACATGTCACCAGGGAACTGCTATCTGACGTCAGGTATAAGACCAACTAGCATGTTCCCGGCGAGTCCTGTCCGGTGTACTCATAACCCAATGAGCACCTGTATACATCTTAGGTGAGCCAACTGACACCAGTGGCTTGTGAGACTGGCCACCGCCCCTCGTCGGAGTCTCGACTGTATACACTAGTCTACTCTGGAGAATCGATGCCCTGTCTCGAAACTCCCACGACTAGGGACCATTTAAGGATGTGCTTATAGACTACCAGCTCCCACGTATATGATCGCCCTCATACTGCTGGCAGTCAAGCAAGAATCCTAGGGGCTCTATCAACGTGCAATAGCGACCTGTCAGGTCACCTAAAGCAGTACACGATGATAAAGGTAAACCAGATAGCATACTATCATCTCGAGTAAGACTGTCCTACTGGGATAGGTCCTCCCTCAATCATTGCAATCACGTACCTGTGATCCAATATTTGACTCTAAGGGCACTATCTCCAACAACCTGGTCCTTACGGAACACGGCTAATGTCAATCTTGACCCCGTGGGAAGCATCCAGAGCAAATCCTGGTCCTTGCGGAACACGGCTTATGTCAATCCTGACCCCGTGGGAAGCGTCCAGAGCGGATCCTGGTCCTTGCGGAACACGACTATGTCAATCCTGACCCCGTGGGAAGCATCCAGAGCAAATCCTGGGTTCGTGGAGCACGATTAATGTCAATCCTAACCCCGTGGGAAGCGTCCAGAGCGGATCCTGGTCCTTGCGGAACACGGCTATGTCAATCCTGACCCCGTGGGAAGCATCCAGGGCAAAACTTGGTCCTTGCGGAACACGGCTAATGTCAATCCTGACCCCGTGGGAAGCATCCAGAGCAAATTCTGGTCCTTGCGGAATACAGTTTATGTCAATCCAGACCCCGTGGGAAGCGTCCAGAGCGGATCTTGGTCCTTGCGGAACACGGCTATGTCAATCCTGACCCCGTGGGAAGCATCCAGAGCAAATCCTGGTCTAGTGGAACACGGCTAATGTCAATCCTGACCCCGTGGGAAGCGTCCAGAGCGGATCCTGGTCATTGCGGAACACGGCTAATGTCAATCCTGACCCCGTGGGAAGCGTCCAGAGCAAATCCTGGTCTAGTGGAACACGGCTAATGTCAATCCTGACCCTGTGGGAAGCATCCAGAGCAAATCCTGGTCTCGTGGAACACGGTTTATGTCAATCTTGACCCCGTGGGAAGCGTCCAGAGCGGATCCTGGTCCTTGCGGAACACGGCTATGTCAATCCTCACCCCGTGAGAAGCATCCAGAGCAAATCCTGGTCTAGTGGAACACGGCTAATGTCAATCCTGACCCCGTGGGAAGCGTCCAAAGCGGATCCTGGTCCTTGCGGAAAACGGCTATGTCAATCCTGACCCCGTGGGAAGCATCCAGAGCAAATCCTGGTCTAGTGGAACACGACTTATGTCAATCCTAACCCCGTGGGAAATGTCCAGGGCAACCCCTGATTCCATGAAATGCGGATAATGTCAACCTCATCCATCACTTACGGGTCCTCACGACTCGTAAGGTAGAAAACTCTTTTGTGAGATCCTTACGACTCTCAAGAGAAAACACACTTAGGAATCCTCACGATTCTTAAGAAGAAGTTACACCTACGGGATCTTCTCGACCTGTAGAGAGAAAATTCTTTATGAGACTCTCACGGCCCATAACGTTGAAAAGTCTTAGGAGGCAGATCCTAACCCTGTCTCCCAAGCCATCGTTGCTTCGCAGAGAGGTTAAGCTAGATTTTCTACGGACCACAATCTCTGACAAAAAAGAAAACAATCACTTACGGGTCCTCTCGACTTGTAAGGAAGAAAATTCTCTTGTGAGATCCTTACGACTCCCAAGAGAAAACACACTTAGGAATCCTCACGATTCCTAAGGAGAAAATATACCTACGAGATCCTTTCGACTCGTAGGGAGAAAAGTCTTTTTGAGACCCTTACGACTCATAAAGTTGAAAAGCCTTAGGTAGCAGATCTGAACCTGCTTCCTAAGCCATCAGTACCTCTCGAAAAGTCCAAGATGGAATGCTCTCTCTATCATCTACAGGTTACACTTGCTAAAAGTAACATGCCGGCAGCAAAGAAAAAGAGAAGAAAGCGACAGTACGGAGAACATTTGGTTCACATTCAGTTAAGCGTTCAAGGCATACCCATTCATGCATGTGCGAAAAAGTTTGATGCATAAAATAGACACATGGAAATGGCAAAATCTTGCTATTCATACTTCAGAAAATGCCTACATTGAGGAAAACTGTAAACAAAAACATAATTATAATGTTTACAAAGGCACGACATCAAATCTAGGACATGGATTGAGAAATTCAAAAGTAAGGCCATCCAAAAATTTTCGGGCCTCTCGGACCATCTTCGTGTGCATCCTTTCACAATCACAAGCGTTAGGATCCCCACTGATGTCTTCCACCCTTCGATAGGCAGCGAGTATCGCCGCCTGCTGAAAAGCTTGATGCAGGATATCAACAAGGTTGTCTCGTATTTTCTTTGAGATTAAGCCCATCAGGTAGACCGAGTGCACCTTATCTTCGGCGTCATCCAATGCCTTAAGAGGCATGCCGGTGTAAAATAGAGGAAGTGCTCCCCAGATTGTTCCCACAATAAGCTTCAAGAGAGAGGAACGGCGAGAAAGCAGTCGACCATTGTATGCATCAAAGCGACCCATAATTTCAGCACATTGGGCGTTTGTAAATTCTTGGTTTTGCGAATGTCTCCATAGGAAATAATCTCGTCGAGATCATACATATGAGCATACATAACGTCTGAAAAGGAAAATCAGTTGACAGACTGATTAAGAAAAAGCTTATTGAAACAGGCAAGGGAATTAAACAACTCTTGATATCCCCAAGGAGGAAATAAGTGCTAATTAAATCACTCAATGAATTTAATTCTGTGTAATTAAGAAAGGAAATCCTAAAAAGGATTTCGCATTTAATAAAAAGGTTCCTCGGGACAAAGGAGTTAAACTCCTCGAGAGCAATGCTCTGCAGATAGGAGTGGCACTTGTCAAAGTCAATTATGAGGGGAATTAAAAAATGCCCCGAGAATTCTAAGAGTCATGCTCTGCGAGGAAGATAGAGTAACCCATCAGAAACCCTAAAGGCAAAGCTTTTAATGAATTTGAAATTTCACGATCTTTAATGATCCATGAACAAACTCTTAGGAATCCTTCATGACAGATTAAGAAATCTACATGATTTGAAAGAGCAAAGCTCTGTTAATGGGTTAAGAAACCTTGAAAAGGATTTCTTAAGATCTAAGATCTAACAAGAGCAAAGCTCTATTGAGAAACCCTAAAAGGGTTTTCTTTAGATCAAAGATCTATGAAGAGCAAAGCTCTGTTAATGGGTAAAACCCTAGATTATTAAAAGGTCCTTTAATGTAGGGTTCCTAGGCACACTCAAGAGGTTCCACAACTGATCAACCATGGCAAAATCAAATTTTCCATGTGCCTAACAACCCTAATCATAGATCGATAACTAGAGGCAAAGGCGAAACTATAACTAAATAACAACTTAACTAGTAAGTGAATGGAAATACAACCTTTGTAGATCCGGTCCTCCACTTCCTTGGCTCCGTGATGACGTCCCTCCGCTGCAACTATCGGAATCCTGGACTCTCGCGGTGGTTTCATCGGAGAAAAGATCGGGCTAGGTCGTTGACTTCGATGCCGAAGATGATCTACGTCGAGACGACTCTAACTCGAGCTCCATCTTCACCAAGTCATGAAACTTGAGAAGAAAACACCCTATACTACATGGCAAGTGGTAGAGGATGAAAAAATATGAAGTGGGTTCACTTTGGATTTGGATTTCTCACTTGATTTCATCACTTGACATTTTTTTCTAGAAAGCTTTTCTTTTCATCACTTGAAGAAGAAGATGAAGAAGAAGAAAAAGAATAAATGAATTAATTTCAAAAAGAAAAAAGAAGTGATGGTTATCATGATGCAACCATGGGTGAGTGTAGAGAATAAACTAGGGTTTAGTTAAATGGTTAGGTTAAGGATAAAAACAAAATGGCTAAGACTTTGTCAAAACTATCATGAAGCTTTTAGTGTAAAACAAAGAAAGCCTTCCATTTTGTTTTTGCCAAAAGGAATAAATAAATAAATAAAACAAATAAACCAAACCCTAACCATTAACTTAATCATAGTTTAAAGCAAACACATACCCAAGTTTGCATGTATCATCAAACATGATACAAGCAAGTGCACAAAAATATATCATATATACAATGTGCACAATCTAGTGAGAAAATAATCTTAAGCGAACCTATACTAGTTAATGTAAAGTAATATATCAAATATATAATTATACATTAAATCATTAAATCAACACTTGATTTAACGATCCGGTCATATCGCATATGACCGACTAATATCCAATGTATCGACTTATCGAATCAATCCTTGATTCGATAACTAGGTTATATCGCATATAACCAATCGATACATTCATCGCGATAGTAGAATACGGTATCACATACACGCATTATTCTCGGTCCCGCACATATCTCATATGCGCTCCCATTTCGTTTCGCTTGAGCCAGGAAACCTCTGTGTAGGACTCGAAAGACTCGTCAATACGCCGGCAGCAGGTGATGATCATATCAAACACCCACAAGCCGCAAGCGGTCTGCTAAACGTAACGACCACCCGGGTATTGAGCGATCAGAAGATCAACGAGCAAGCCCGCTCACACTCCTGTGAATCCAACCAGTAACACTTACCGTACAGTCCGGTCTGTTCGCCTGATATATCGCATATCTCGCCTAGGAGTGGTAAACGTTAGACCCCAGTAGCTCGATAAGTCATGTCGATATGAGGTCTATAACAGTTCGAGAAACTACTGGTAACACTTACCAGTAAATCTCATCAACCCTGGCCAGGGATTTCCGGTTATAGCCAATCGAACACAGCACAACATCAACTCCCTATACTGGGAGAGACGAATCCCTTCCTATCGCTCATTGCCTCCATGTGATTCGGGACTGTACCCAAAAGCCACCGTTTTGCACGCCCTCTTGGACGTGGTAAGGTGGAAATCAAAGCACAGTGGGAATCACACAAGACTCTATGACGATCTCGGGTCTACAGACTAACCTGTACCAGTGTCACCAGAGAACTGCCATCTGACGTAAGGTATGATACTATCCGGGAGTTCTCGGCGAGTCCGTCCAGTGTACCCAGTCTTTACTGAGCACCCGTATATCATCTCTGATGTCAAACACCAATGGATATGGGATCATCCATCACCCATCTGTATGGGTCGAGAATGTATACGCTAGTCTACTCTCGTATATCGATGCCGCGTCTCGATACACCCACGACTAGGGACCTTGAAGGATGTACTTATTGTTAGTTATATGTATGCCCTAGAGGCCATTACTGTACATTGGATGTATATTGTAGTGGATGCTGGGACATATATAGGTAGGACTTTCTTGCTCGACATGATAGTATGCTATCTGGTTGCTCTTTATCTTAACATGTATACTTTCTGTCTCTCTGATACATGTTGATAAAGCCCTTAGGATGTGTACTCGACTTCCAGGACTATGATGTAGATCATACTAGTGGGGCCTGGGTAGTCCATGAGTACATCCTTCAATGTTCCTAGTCGTGGGAATATCGAGACGGGGCATCGATATTCCAGTGTAGACTAGCGTATATCTTCTTGACCCATGTGATGGGCGATGGATGATCCCATATCCATTGGTGTTTGACATCAGAGATGGTATGCGGGTGCTCAATGGTGACTGAGTACACTGAACGGACTCGCCGAGAACTCCCAGATGGTATTATACCTCACGTCAGATGGCAGTTCTCTGGTGATACTGGTACAGCTTAGTCTGTTGACCCGAGATCGTCATAGAGTCTTGTGTGTCTCCCACTGTGCTTTGATTTCCACCCTACCACGGCTCTACTGAGTCGTGCAAATAGGTGGTTTTTTGGGTACAGTCCCGATTCACATGGAGGCAATGAACGATAGGAGGGGATTCGTCTCTCCCGGTATTGGGGGTTGATGTTGCGCTATGCACGACTGGCCATAACTGGAAATCCCTGGCCAGGGTTGCAATGATATACTGGTAAGAGTTATCAGTAGTTTCACGATTGTTATGGACCTTACGTCGGCATGACTTATCAAGCTATTGGGGTCTGACGTTTACCACCCCTAGGCGAGATATGCGACATATCAGACGAACAGACCGGACTGTACGGTAAGTGTTACTGGTTGGATTCAGAGGAGTATGAGCGGGCTTGCTCGTCGATCTTCTGATCACTCAATACCCGGGTGGCCGTTCCGTTTTGCAAACCGCTTGCGGCTTGTGGGTGTTTGATATGATCATCACCTACTGCCGGCGTATTGACGCGTCTTTAGAGTCCTACACAGAGGTTTCCTGGCTCAAGCGAAACGAAATAGGAGCGCATATGAGATATGCGTGGGACCAAGAATAATGCATGTATGTGATACCGTATTCTATTCTCGCGATGAATGTATCGATTGGTTGTATGCGATATAACCTAGTTATCGAATCGAGGATTGATTCGATAAGTCGATACATCAGATATTAGCCGGTCATATGCGATTTGACCGGATCGTTAAATCAAGTGTTGATTTAATGTATAATTATTATTTGATATATTACTTTGCATTAACTAGTATTTGTTCACTTAAGATGGATTTTCTCACTTGATGTGCACATTGTGTATATGATATAGTTTTGTGGACTAGTTTGTATCATGTTTGATGATACATGCAAACTTGGGGGTGTGTGTGTGCTTTAAACTATGATTAGGTTAATGGTTATGGTTTGTTTTATTTATTTATTTATTTATTCATTTTGGAAAGGATAAAATGGTGGCTTTCTTTTCTTTCTTTTCTTGAAGCTTCTTGAAGCTTCAAAGCATCTTTGAAAGTCTACCATTTTGTCTTTATCCCTTAACCTAACCATTCAACTAAACTATAGTTTATTCTCTACACTAAACCATGGTTTCTAAAATGATAAGAATCACTTTATTTTCTTTTTTCATAATTTCTTATCATATTCTTCTTCTTCTTCTTCCTCTTCAAGAAGAAGAAACCATTCTAGCTTCAATGGTGCCTTGAGAAAAAGAGTGAGAAATCCAATTCTAAAGTGAACCCACTTCCTATTTCTTCATCCTCTACCACTTGCTATGTAGTATAGGGTGTTTTCTTCACAAGTTTCATGACTTGGTGAAGTTGGAGCTTGATCTTGAGTTGCCTCGACGTAGATCATCTTCGGCATCGAAGTCGACGACCTAGCCCGATCATTTCTCTGACGAAACCATCGCCAGAGTCCGGGATCCGATGATCGCAGCGGAAGGATGACATCACAGAGCTATGGAGGTGGAGGACCGGATCTACAAAGGTTGTAGTCTCTTTCCCTTTTAGTTAAAGTTGTTAACTTGCTTGCATCGCCTTACCTCTAGTAACGATCTTGTTTAGAGTTTCTCGGCACAAAGAATTTTTTTGAATTGGCCATGTTTGATTACTTGTGGAACCTCATGGGTGTGCCTAGGAACCCTACAGTGGAATCAGAGCCTAGCTAGAGCCTTAGACGAAGTGTAGACGAAGTTAGAAACCCGATCGAACACCGAAACCCTAGATTTCACCCTTCTCTGTACAATTTTTCAAAACTGGGATTTTTCAAAATTAAAAATATGCAGAAAAATAAGCAGGGATTTATAAGAAATACTGTGCAAAACGAGCGGCTAATTCCATCAAACCGCCGCGGAACCGCGGCACGAGCATGGCTCGTGCGGCGGTTCCGCGGCCATAAGGCAACATCCTTCATTTATTTTTGCACAGTAATTCCTATATTGTAGTGTTGGTTTTTCTGGGAATTTTTAAATTCTACTCAAGAGTTGAGTTTTCTGGGTTGTATTGGGAGTTCGTAGATTCAATCGGATTGTCTAATTTTGTCTGTGTTTTTCCGGGTAATTTTAGAATATGTTAAAAAGTTCGACCGGATATAAATACCTAATTTTTTCCCTGCCGGGAAATTTCCAATTGTTGGATATTTCCGTAGTTTAATCACGTTCTAAGTAGTGCAAGTAACGCGATGGTCCCTCTAGAAGACAACAAACCTTAACTCGATTATGTGACCGTCTTGAACTGCCTTTTGAACCTTAGGGTTTGGGGCAGTACGGCGTGCCACATGTGAGGCGTTGGCTTAACCCTTCTACGGCTGGACCGTTGGTACTGAGGCATGAAGTGAATGTTTTTAAACTTGTTTTATGTGTTGAGCTGTTTCGGGAAAACTTGGGTGTTCGATTGTTAGATCGGAAAGTTTAACATTTTCTATTTTATCTGGAATGTGATACAATATTTGGAATCCACAAGTAGTTATGATATAACTGATTTGGATGTTATAAATCAAGCACTTTAGTCTCACTTGATCGGTTGCCACGGAATTTTGATGTGATCAAAACTCCGTCGCAATCACGTAGCGTACGCGGATACTCGCCGGTAAACTTAATAGATAGCCACACCCCATAGCCCCGACCAAGTGACTGTAGGAGAACCCCGTCGCCGAAAGCATCCGTTCGGGTGCTCGCGGCAGCGGTGTTCCGCCTTAGTGCACTTCGTCGACGGTATCGGGGGTGCGGCCGTCTACTAAAGTTTACGACGAACATTCGTTCTGGATGCCAGGAATCTTGTTGAATTGCCCGACTTTATATTGAAAAGTGTTTTCGTTATTGAGACTAAAATGCGGGGTTTATAATTGTTAGGCATGCGATGTTTAAGGAATTCATTTAGTTAGGCATGCGATGTCTAAAGAGTTTGAGGATTCCAATTGTTGTAGTTTTACACTTTCTTTTCTGCGACCGTTAGTGTAATATGTGATATCGCCGGTTTCGTTGCTATATGTCAACGACAATTGGGATACGCATGTTTACTTACGTTGATGACATTTGATGTTATGTGTTGCTGGATATGTTATATTGGATTGTCGTATTTGAATAGCCGGGTTTTTTTTTATGTGAGATGAGTGTTTTTCATTTTCATTCATGTAAAAACTTGTATGTAATATTCTTTTATTGGGGCATTTCCAGGTTGCGGAAGATGTCACCGTTGTTGTATATTATTTACTTTTTCGCATTAGGATAAACCCAAGGAGGGGAGCACAAGTAACCGGGTTCTGGGGTCCAGTGGGAGACCATCTCGAGGAGTCGAGTCCGGGTCTCCTAGCCCTAGAATTGGTAGGGTTGCTTGCCGCTTTCGTAGGGGTCTAGGGGTATGAGATTGGCTATTCATCACGACCGTGGAATCCGTGTTTTATACTGGCTCGTATTGGAAACACGGACGTCCTAGTATATCCAATATTTCATATGATATTTTCTGCTGCGTTATCTGTGATGTGATCATGTGATGTGTTCAGATAGATATTGTATATAATATATATGATATATTATATAGACGTTGCTTATGTTTTACACCCGCGGTAGCCCTGCCTCGCTCTGGCGTTAGTTACCTAACCTAACGGTGCAGACGGGACATCGAGGCGAATGCGGATGGCATAAGCGTACGTTATATTTATCTGTGATGTTTAGGTGGATTTAAATGATGGGACATTCATTAATGAGATTAATAAAAGAAAATAAACCTAAATGATGTTGTGGAATCGAATTTCAAAATAAAAACAGGTAGCTACAGTTCTTGCTTTGCATCACGGTGTTCCTTGTAGAACATTTTGCACCTTATTCGATAAGGAAAGGACCGAGATCCCTTCACCGGGAGTGACTCCTTTAGCAATAACTGGCAGATGCTACAACTCTCGGTTTGTCTTTTGATTGCTTCTATAGTTTCTGCTTTGCACAGTGGTATATATGATATATCCTGCACCTTATTCGATGAAGAAAGGGCCGACGATCCCTTCACCGGGAGTGACCCCTTTAGCAAAACTAGAAAAGCTTCAAAAACACTCCATTTAAAAACTATTTGATTCCGCAACGAGATCAAGTTCAAAGCGTTAAAGGTTTTCATAAAAACCATTCGCAACCCTCCGTCATTTTAGGAAGTAGAGTACTTGATATTCATGCTGTGTTTGTTGACCATAGTCAAGGCATAGTGTACGGTAGCTAAGTGATGTCTTCCTACACCGCATATGATGCGATTAGTTAGGACAGTCGCGTGACTTTGTTGACCTTAGTTAAGGGTCATGTGGGTGGGTCTAATTAATCACGAAATGACGGGTAGAACTTGACTAGTGCTTATGATTTGTTGACCATAGTTAAGGTCATAGGTGCTAGGGGTAAAAACCTTTATCGGGAGTTTCAAGTGTTGAAATTTGCAATGAGATTGCATACCTTCTATATGATAGTTGGATCCCGATACCCACTGCGAGTAATTGTTACTCCTGGGGAGAGTTTTGCACTTTACAATTAGCCGATCAAGTAGGTGTCTAGAAAGGTGTCAACGGGGTTACGCCTATGGGAAAACGAGGTTTACTGTAATTAGGTCCGTGCGAAAGCACGGGGAACCTCCTTCAAAGTACCGACACTGGCCTGGCTGAAAAATTGGCGAACTTGTAGAGTGTAATTAATCCCGGCTAGTCTTTCCTTTTAGGGTTTGAATGAAGATTTGATAAAAACAGTGGGAGCCATCCTGATTAGATAAAATATATAACCAATCTAATCTTGCAAGAGCGCACGCAGAGTGTTTTCTTCTCTCTCTCCAGGTAGCGACCATATCACGCCTTAATCAAGATAATAATATGGATGAATTGACTGAACCCGCTTGTTATACTGAGCTGGGGAACGATGGTCCCGCTCCAACTAATAATTGTTATAAGACCGAGCAGGAAATAGGGGAATACCAGGATTCCCATGCCGCCCAAACGAAGAAAGTGCATGAGATGCATCTCTTTCGGGTGTGTTCATTACAAAGAACCGTTTCTCAGTATTCTCTACGTCCTGGGTATTTGATGCCGAATTAGGATCCCAGCTATGTAATCAGTTACATAGGCTACAGAAAGGTAGAGAACTAAGAACATGTGATAAGTTTCATGAGACAGAAAATGGGGCAAGTGTTGCAGCCAAGTCTGTTGGTCACTGTCACCCTGTATTACCAGTACATTGATTCTGAACGAATGTTATTAGATACAGAACCTGATATACAAAATCATATCAGTCTCTTTACAAGTAAAGAAATGATAAAATTTTGTATTGTTGGATAATGTTTTGAACATTTCCTATATCAAAAGTTGATCGGTTCAGGCACGTTATCTAAAAGCATTGACGTTCTAAATCAAACCACAGTTCCTAGTATACAGAACACACACAAGAGGAAGAGTTTAGAAATGAACGAATTCTTTTTGAGGTATTGTAGACTGGGTCATATCAATGTGACCCGACTAGCTTAAGTTACATTTAAGATGCATATTTAAATCAGTTTGAATTTACATCTTGTGAAACTTGCCAGTCATGTCACAAAGATAAGATGACCACAGCTCTGTTTATTGGAAACAGAGAAAGAGGTAGTAAACTCTTGGGACTGATACATGATGATGTATGTAAGGTCCCTTGTCTACACATGCCAGGACCGGTTCTTTATACTTCATTATATTCTCTGATAATCTCTCAAGATTCGGTCATATGTTCCTGTTGAAACATAAGTCCGAAGCTTTCGAGATATTCATAGAATATAAGTTAGAAGTAAAGAACCAAAAACCGGGTATAAGTATTATGTCCTGTGATAAGATCAAGGAGGAGAATACTTGTGCATGGAATTCTTGGACCATTCTAAAGGAAAATGAGATTCTCTCTTAGTATTACTCCTCTGAATACACCACAGCACAACGGTGTATCGGGGCGGAGCAATCGTACCATATTAGATATGGTGTGCTCTATGATGAGTATTACTGAGTTACCTGTTTCTTTTAGGGGGTTATGCACTTGAGAAGCTGCATGCCTATTGATCTGGGTTCGAATCGAATCACTGCCTACCACTCCATATAAGATATGGTATGGGAAGAATCCATCTCTTAAGCAAGTTAAGATTTGGGATTGTCCGGCCTATGTCAAAAGAAAAATCCGGACAAGATCGAGACAAGGTCAGTTATGTAGAACTGGAAAAGTTCCAGCTATACAAACTGCAGCTGATTTGACAGAACCAGAGGATTCAATAGTCCCCGACGAACCTCAGCCTCTCCGCCGATCTAGCAGGGTTCCTCACCTGCCTGAGAGTTACTTCGGTTTCTCGATGACAGTGGGAGCGAGGATTGCATCATGAGATGATGACCCAACTAGTTTCGAGCAGGCCATCGAGAGTAGGGACTCTGTAAGAATGACTGGATGCTTAGCGATTTGAGATGGAATCCATATACACCAACAAAGTATGGACTTTGGTTGCTATATTTGAAGGGTTAAATCCCCATCATGAGCAAGTATATCTTGAGAAGATTACTTGGTATAGATGGAAAAGTTGAGACTTTCAAAGCTACACTTGTTAAAGGTTTTCGTCATCAACCAAGCGTGGATAATGATGAAACCTTTTCCAGGGACGATGCTTAAGTCCATCCAGATCCTACTTGCCATTGCTACATACCATGACTACGATATCTGGTGGTTGGGTGCCATGACTACTTTTCTAAATGATGTTTTAGAAGAGAACGTCTATAAGTACACAGCCAGAGGGCTTCGTAAACAGTGGGAGCAGCGGAAACGTGTGCAAGTTGCTTTACAAGATAAAGCAGGTATCGCGGAGTTGGAACGTCTGTCTTGATGTGGTAGTCAAAGTGTTTGACTTCATCAAAATGGTAGATGAACCTTGTATGAACAAAAAGGTAGTAGAGAGTAAGGTGGTCATCCCCATATTGTACGTGGACAACATACTCTTGATAGGAAAAGAGTTTCCTATACTACGATCGGTCGATCTCCTCTTATCACGTAGATTCTCCATATAGGATCAAAGTGATACCTCATAAATCCTGGGTTTTGGATCTATGAGATAGATCTAAATGGATGTTAGGATTCTCACTAGTTGTAGTGAGATGGTATCAGTTGATCCTGGGGAGAATCACTGGAAACGTTCCAGGGTGATAAGGACGACTGAATGTCAATCACAGGCATTGTCTTTACCCTCAGTGGAGGGACGGTATGTTGGAAGAGTTCCAAGCTAGATACCGTGGCAAACTAGACGATAAAGGCTGGTAACATCGCTATTAAAGATGCTACAAAAGAGGCAGTTTGGGTGTATATTGGTTCATAAGATGAATTAGGTTCCCACCATTGTGTGACAATGGAAGTGTGGCTTTGGCCCAGGAACCCTGGTTCCATCAGTGACCCAGACATATTCTGAGACAGCATCACCTGATCATGGAGATAGTTGATCTCCAAGGTGATCGAGGTTGGGAGAGTAGACTCAGAGGACAACACGGTGGATCCACTCACAAAGGCTTTTTCCCAAAGAGAGACTTTTAGGGGATGGTTGAGTATGTGATACCGCAACCACTGCTACAGATGGCCCTGGTGCAAGTGGGAGATTGTTAGTTATATGTATGCCCTAGAGGCCATTACTGTACATTGGATGTATATTGTAGTGGTTGCTGGGACATATATAGGTAGGACTTTCTTGCTCGACATGATAGTATGCTATCTGGTTGCTCTTTATCTTAACATGTATACTTTCTGTCTCTCTGATACATGTTGATAAAGCCCTTAGGATGTGTACTCGACTTCCAGGACTATGATGTGGATCATACTAGTGGGGCCTGGGTAGTCCATGAGTACATCCTTCAATGTTCCTAGTCGTGGGAATATCGAGACGGGGCATCGATATTCCAGTGTAGACTAGCGTATATCTTCTCGACCCATGTGATGGGCGATGGATGATCCCATATCCATTGGTGTTTGACATCATAGATGGTATGCGGGTGCTCAGTGGTGACTGAGTACACTGAACGGACTCGCCGAGAACTCCCAGATGGTATTATACCTCACGTCAGATGGCAGTTCTCTGGTGATACTGGTACGGCTTAGTCTGTTGACCCGAGATCGTCATAGAGTCTTGTGTGTCTCCCACTGTGCTTTGATTTCCACCCTACCACGGCTCTACTGAGTCGTGCAAACAGGTGGTTTTTTGGGTACAGTCCCGATTCACATGGAGGCAATGAACGATAGGAGGGGATTCGTCTCTCCCGGTATTGGGGGTTGATGTTGCGCTATGCACGACTGGCCATAACTGGAAATCCCTGGCCAGGGTTGCAATGATATACTGGTAAGAGTTATCAGTAGTTTCACGATTGTTATGGACCTTACGTCGGCATGACTTATCAAGCTATTGGGGTCTGACGTTTACCACCCCTAGGCGAGATATGCGACATATCAGACGAATAGACCGGACTGTACGGTAAGTGTTACTGGTTGGATTCAGAGGAGTGTGAGCGGGCTTGCTCGTCGATCTTCTGATCGCTCAATACCCGGGTGGCCGTTACGTTTAGCAGACCGCTTGCGGCTTGTGGGTGTTTGATATGATCATCACCTACTGCCGGCGTATTGACGAGTCTTTAGAGTCCTACAAAGAGGTTTCCTGGCTCAAGCGAAACGAAATAGGAGCGCATATAAGATATGCGCGGGACCAAGAATAATGCGTGTATGTGATACCGTATTCTATTCTCGCGATGAATGTATCGATTGGTTGTATGCGATATAATCTAGTTATCGAATCGAGGATTGATTCGATAAGTCGATACATCGGATATTAGCCGGTCATATGCGATATGACCGGATTGTTAAATCAAGTGTTGATTTAATGATTTAATGTATAATTATATATTTGATATATTACTTTGCATTAACTAGTATTTGTTCACTTAAGATGGATTTTCTCACTTGATGTGCACATTGTGTATATGATATAGTTTTGTGCACTAGTTTGTATCATGTTTGATGATACATGCAAACTTGGGTGTGTGTGTGTGCTTTAAACTATGATTAGGTTAATGGTTAGGGTTTGTTTTATTTATTTATTTATTTATTCATTTTGGAAAGGATAAAATGGTGGCTTTCTTTTCTTTCTTTGCTTGAAGCTACTTGAAGCTTCAAAGCATCTTTGAAAGTCTACCATTTTGTCTTTATCCCTTAACCTAAGCATTCAACTAAACTATAGTTTATTCTCTACACTAAACCATGGTTGCTAAAATGATAAGAATCACTTTATTTTCTTTTTTCATAATTTCTTATCATATTCTTTTTCTTCTTCTTCTTCTTCTTCAAGAAGAAGAAACCATTCTAGCTTCAATGGTGCCTTGAGAAAAAGAGTGAGAAATCCAATTCTAAAGTGAACCCACTTCCTATTTCTTCATCCTCTACCACTTGACATGTAGTATAGGGTGTTTTCTTCACAAGTTTCATGACTTGGTGAAGTTGGAGCTTGATCTTGAGTTGCCTCGACGTAGATCATCTTTGGCATCGAAGTCGACGACCTAGCCCGATCATTTCTCCGAGGAAACCATCGCCAGAGTCCGGGATCCGATGATCGCAGCGGAGGGACGTCATCACGGAGCTATGGAGGTGGAGGACCGGATCTACAAAGGTTGTAGTCACTTTCCCTTTTAGTTAAAGTTGTTAACTTGCTTGCATCGCCTTACCTCTAGTAACGATCTAGTTTAGAGTTTCTCGGCACATAGAAATTTTTTGAATTGGCCATGTTTGATCACTTGTGGAACCTCATGGGTGTGCCTAGGAACCCTACACTTATGGACTACCATGTCCCACTAGTATGATCCGCATCATAGTCCAGGTAGTCAAGTACACATCCTAAGGGCTTTTACAACATGTAACAGAGAGACAACCAGTGTACACGTTAAGATAAAGAGCAACCAGATAGCATACTATCATGTCGAGCAAGAAAGTCCTCCCTATATATGTCCCAGCATCCACTACAATATACATCCTATGTACAATAATGGCCTCTAGGGCATACATATAACTAACAATCTCCCACTTGCACTAGGGCCATCTGTAGCAGTGGTTGCAGTATCTCATACTCAACCATCCCATAAAAGTCTCTCTCTAGGAAAAGGCCTTTGTGAGTGGATCCGCCATGTTGTCCTCTGAGTCTACTCTCCTAACCTCGATCACCTTGGAGATCAGCCATCTCCATGATCAGGTGATACTGCCTTAGAATATGTCTGGATCATTGATGGGATGGACGTTCCTTGGCATAAGCCACAACTCCATTGTCACACAATGGGAGGAACTAAGTTCATCTCATGAACAAATATACATCCAGACTGCCTCTTTGGAAGCATCTTAAGTAGCGATGTATCCAGCCTTTATCGTCTAGTATGCCACGGTATCTAGCTTGGAACTCTTCCAACATACTGTCCCTTTATTGAGGGTAAAGACAATGCCTGTGACTGACTTTCAGTCGTCCTTATCACTTTGGAACCTTTCCAGTGATTCTCCCCAGGATCAATTGATACCATCTCACTACAACTAGTGAGTATCCTAGCATCCAATCAGATCTATCTCATAGATCCAAAACCCAGAATTTAGGAGGTATCACTTTGATCCTATATAGAGAATCATTGTGATAAGCGGAGATTGACCGATCGTAGCATATGAAACTCCTTTCTTATCAAGAGTATGTCATCCACGTACTCTACGAGGATCATCACCATACTCCCTACTCCCCTTTTGTTTATACAAGGTTCATCTACCATTTTGATGATGTCAAACTCTTTGACTAACACATCAAAACAAACGTTCCAACTCTGCGATACCTGCTTTATCACATAAATCATCTTGCTCGCGTTTCCGCTGCTCCCACTGCCTACGAGGCCCTCTGGCTGTGTACTTATAGACGCACTCTTCTAAAACATCACTTAGAAAAGCAGTCATGGCACTCAACCGCCAGATATCGTAGTCATGGTATGTAGCCGTGGCAAGTAGGATCTGGATGGACTTAAGCATGGCTACTTAGAAAAGGTTTCATCATAATCCATACCTGGTCAATGATGCAAACTTTTAATAAGTCTAGCTTTGAAAGTCTCAACTTTTCCATGTACACCAAGTAATCTTCTCAAGATATACTTTCTCCTGATGGGGATTTAACCCTTCAGATAAAGCAACTAAATTCCATACTTTGTTGGTGTATAAGGAATCCATCTCAGATCGCTAAGCATCTAGCCATTCTTACAGAGTCCCACTCTTGATGGCCAGCTCAAAACTAGTTGGGTCATCATCTCATGATGCATTCCTCGCAGGTGGGTGAAGAACCCTACTAGATCGACGGAGAGGCTGAGGTTCGTTGTAACTATTGAATCCTTTGGTTCTTCCAAATCAGCAGCTGCAGTTCGTATAGCTGGAACATTTCCAGTTCTACATAACAGATCTTGCCTCGAGCTTGTCCGGATTTTGCTTTTTAGACATAGGCTGGACAACCCCAATATCTCAACAAACTTAAGATATGGGCTCTTCCCTTTCCATATCACATATGAAGCGGTAGGCAACTGTTTTGATTTGAACCCTATTCAATAGGTATGCAGCTTCTCAAGCACATAATTCCCAAAAGGAAATAGGAAACTCAGCAGTACTCATCATAGAGCACACCATATCACATAGGGTGCTATTGCTCCGCCCCGATATACCATCGTGCTATGGTGTATACGGAGGAGTAATGCTGAGAGAGAATCTCATTCTCCTTTAGAATGGTCCAGGATTTCCGTGCTCAAGTATTCTCCTCCCCGATCACATCAAAGGACATAATATTTATACCCGTATTTTTGGTTCTCTACTTCTAACTTATATTTTGTGAATATCTCAAAAGCTTCGGACTTGTGTTTCAACAGGAACATATGTCTGAATCTTGAGAGATTATCGGAGAATGTAATGAAGTACAAAGAACCGGTCTTGGCATGTGTAGACAGGGGACCTACATACATCAACATGTATCATCCCAAGAGTTCACTAACTCTTTCTCTGTTTCCAGTAAACAGAGCTATGGTCATCTTATCTCTGTGACATGACTGGCAAGTTTCACAAGATGTAAATTCAAACAGATTTAAATATGCATCTATGTGCAACTTAGCTAGTCGGGTTGCATTGATATGACCTAGTCTACAATACCTTAAGAAGGATCCGTTCATTTCTGAACTCTTTCTCTTGTGTGTGTTCTGTATACTAAGAACTGTAGTTTGATTTAGAACATCAATGTTTTTAAATAACGTGCCTGAACCGATCAACTTTTGATATAGGAAATGTTCAAAACATTATCCAACAATACAAAATTTTATCATTTCTTTACTAATAAAGAGACTGATATGATTTTGTATATCAGGTTCGGTATCTAATAACATTCGTTCAGAATCAATGTACTGGTCATACAGGGTGACAGTGACCAACAGACTTGGCTGCAACACTTGCACCGTTTTCTGTCTCATGAAACTTATCACCCGTTCTCAGTTCTTTACCTATCTGTAGCCCATATAACAGATTACATATGCGGGATCCTGATCTGGTATCACATACTCAGTGTAAGTCCATGCTACCTCTCCCGGTACTTTCGGGCATGCGGAATTTGACGAAAAACAATTTTCTAGAGGTGGTAATATGGACTCAAAACCGGATCTTTGTTAAACATCTGACTAACAACCTAACTAGGAGTTGTTAACTACTCGGTTAGGGGGTTATACCTTTCTTTCTTGAACTCCTTCGTCTTCAAGTCTCGATGGTTGTCCGGATCGGCTTCACCTCGTCGTCTCCTTGCGCCGAAGATCGATCCACCTGAAAGCTTCTACCTTTGGCTTCTTCTTCGATCTTTGAAGAAACTAGTTCACTCGGTTTGCTAAACCTTGTGAACTAGAGTGAGTAGAGAAGAGTGTGTTGGGATTTTCTCTATGGTTCTTGGTTCTCAACACATGAGACAAGTGAACCATAGACTAAAGAGAGGGAGAGCAAGAGGAAGAAGATGAGAGCTCAAGAACACAAGAGAAAGAATGAAAATGATAGAATGAGAAAGACTTTTCTCTCTTGGCTCTCATAATCCAAAGCCATCATCATAAATAATAGCAATCAAGTATTATGTGATGGTTTAAGCTACAATAGCCATATCATTTCATGCACTCATTTCTCACAAGAGAAACAAGCAAGTAAAAAGTCTTTGCCATTAAATGATAGCCATTGTCATCATGATGGTCAACTAGTCCAACCTAGTCAACCGGTCAACAAAGTCAACAAAGTCAACCCCTCAACAACCATGTCACCATAATACTTAATTAATATTATTGTTAATTACATATCATATTCTCATTAGGGTTGAGCAAAAAGTCAATGGTCAACAGTCAACAGTCAACAGTCAACAACCCTAATGAGAATCCTCTGCCTCTGTCTCTCTGTCAACTGTGCATACACACCCGCATCCGCGTTCCGAGGAACACGAATACATACTGGATAAATCCAATCCCAAAACATACACTAGGATCTGGCTTAAACCGAAGCCCGCTAGTGTTAACTGTCCGGACACTGTACGTGCATAAGTGCACGGATGTGACCGAACCCTGTCGCAAAACCATGCGACCAGTCGCAAAACCATGCGACCTCTACTCTTTTGCCTAAAGGCGAATAGCTTTCTGTGTGGGACTCTAAAGACTTGACACTACGCTGGCAGTGGGTTTAACCACAGACCGCAAGCGGCACTAGCTGTGCGTAACGGTCCCTAGGTAGATGCCGACAAGAAGACTGACGAGGTGAAACCCATCTGAACTCTTACTGAGCCTGAATGTGACATTCTCCGTACAGTCCGGTCTGTTCGTCTGATACATCGCATGGCGGGCCTAGGGGGCGGTAAACGTCAGTCCCCTAATAGCGGTACAAGTCGTGTCGGAGTGAAGCCCAAAACACCCTGAGATAACACTGGAAGCCTACCAGTATATCTCGATTGCCCTGGCCAGGGACTACTCGTGTAATGGCTCTCCTAGACACAGCGCGATGTCAACCCCCAATACCGGGAGAGACGAATCCTGTCTAACCGTCACTGCCTCCAAGTGCTTCGGGACTGCACCCAACTACCACCTGTTTGCACGACTCCTTTGAGCCGTGGTAGGGTAGTAATCAAAGTACAGTGGGAACACACTTGAGGCGAAGTGACAGTGTCAAGTCAGCGGACTAAGCTGTACTCATGTCACCTGGGAACTGATAACTGACGATAGGTATAATACCAACCGGTCAGTTCCTTACGAGTCCTGTCCAGTGTACTCGTAACCTAACGAGCACCCATATACTATCTCCAGTATGACGTACTGATGGCTGTGGGACAGACCATCTCCCACACTGGGATGAGAAGCGCATACGCTAGTCTACTCCGGAGTATCGATGCCCTGTCTCGATAGTCCTGCGACTAGGGACCTGTATAAGGATGTGCTTATAGATTATCCAGCCCCCACTAGTGTGACTGCCATCACAACGCTGGTAATCAAGCAAAGATCCTAAGGGCTCCACTAATGTGTATAGGTGATATACTAAAATAAACACATGTACACATTGAAGTAGAAACAAACCAAGTAGCATACTACTATATTGAGCAAGATTGTTTATACAAGGTGAATATCCCAAGCTTCCATTAAGTAATATACAAACTAGTATGATACAGTAATGGCCTCTAGGGCATATACACTAACAATCTCGCACTTGCACTAAGGCCATGTACTGGCGTATTGAAGACCTATCATCTCGATCAGCCGCTCGAACTGAGTCTGGGGCAAGGCCTTGGTGAATGGATCTGCAGTGTTATCTTTTGAAGCGACATTCTGAACCTCGATCTCCTGGCGATCCACGATCTCCCTGATCAGGTGATACCGCCTCAAGATGTGTCTGGATCTCTGATGGGACCTGGGTTCCTTCGCTAAAGCTATAGCCCCGTTGTTGTCGCAATACAGAGGTATTGGATCAACAATGGACGGAACCACCTGAAGTTCTTTCAAGAACTTCCTCATCCAGACAGCTTCTTTTACGGCATCAGATGCAGCGATGTATTCCGGTTCCATCGTCAAGTCTGCAACGGTTTCCTGTTTGGAACTCTTCCAACACACCGCCCCTCCATTGAGGGTAAAGACAAATCCCGACATGGACTTGGAATCATCCTTGTCACTCTGAAAGCTGGAGTCAGGAAAGGCCTCGATCTGGAGTTCTTTTCTGCCATACACCAAAAATATCTCCTTAGTCCTTCTCAGGTACTTGAGAATGTTCTTTACCGCTATCCAGTGTTTCTCCCCAGGGTTTGACTGATACCGGCTTACCACACTCAGTGCATAAGCTACATCCGGTCTGGTACACAACATCGCATACATTATAGAGCCTACCGCAGAAGCGTAGGGTATAATAGACATGCGATCCCTTTCCAAATCATTCTTAGGAGACATCTCTTTGGAGAGGGTGATCCCATGACAAGCCGGTAGATTACCGCGCTTGGAATCTTCCATACTGAATCTTTTCAGTATGGTGTCGATGTACCTGGACTGCGAAAGTCCTAATATCCTCTTGGATCTATCACGATGGATCTGGATCCCCAGGATGTATGAGGCATCACCCAGGTCTTTCATGGAGAACCTGTGTGACAAGAACCCCTTGATAGATTGTAGCATAGGAATGCCATTTCCTATTAAGAGAATGTCATCCACGTATAAAACGAGGAATACTACTGTTCTCGCTACAAATCTACTATAGATGCATGGTTCATCTGGATTTTTGATAAAGCCAAATTCTTTGACCGTCTCATCAAAACAGATGTTCCAACTCCACGATGCCTACTTTAGTCCGTAAATGGACTTAAGCAACTTGCACACCTTTCCGCTGCTCCCACTCTGAATGAAACCCTCTGGCTGGTCCATATAGACACACTCCTCTAAATTTCCATTTAGGAAAGCGGTCTTTACGTCCATCTGCCAAATCTCATAATCGTGGAAGGCAGCAATGGCAAGAAGGATCCGAATGGATTTCAGCATAGCTACTGGAGAAAAGGTCTCGTCATAGTCCAAACCAGGTCTTTGACGAAAACCCTTTGCAACTAGTCTAGCTTTATAGGTCTCAACCTGTCCATCTACACCAATCTTCCTTTTGAAGATCCACTTGCATCTTACGGGTTTTACCCCATCTGGAGCAATGTCCAACGTCCATACTTTGTTGGTGTACATGGACTCCATTTCGGTCCGCATTGCATCCAGCCATTTTACCGAGTCGACGCTCTGAACGGCCTGCTGGAAGCTAGTAGGCTCATCATAATCTATGATGCAATCCTCTCTATCCCCGTCTATGAGAAAACCGTAGTATCTCTTGGGCGGATGAGACTGCCTACTACTCCTGCGGAGCGGCGTAGGAATGTCCTGTTCTTTTGAACCCTCTGGTTCTACTAAGCTTTCAGTAATAGTCTGTGGTTCTGGAATTTCTTCCAGTTCTATTTCGCTCCCACTTGTTTCCTTTTCTAAGAACTGGTGTTCCAGAAAATGGGCATTACGAGAAACAATGATCTTTTGTTCCTCTGCGTAATAGAAGAGATACCCCCTGGAGTTCTTTGGGTATCCCACAAACTTGCACGGTACTGAGCGTGCCTTGAGTTTGTCCGCATGCTGCTTTTTGACAAAAGCCGGACATCCCCAGATCTTCAAATATTGAAGATAGGGTTTCTTCCCACTCCATATTTCATATGGTGTGGTAGGCACAGTCTTAGTCGGAACTCGGTTCAAAAGGTATGCAGCTTGTAAGTCGATGTAGTACACCCCAGTACTTGTGGGGAGGCGGAATTTTCAAAAACGATCAAGTTTAAAGAACGAACATCGACTAACCTTTTGAATCGAAGCTAAACTATAAATAACCGTACACAAAGAGTTTCTTATCTATTGTGTTTAGGGATTATACCAAATGAAACCGGTCCTTCGTCTTTGTGTTCTCCTTTGTTCTCCTCGACCTTCTCTAGGTAGTAGACGATCCACCCGAGAGCAAAACACCAAGCTACACCTCTAACTTGAGGTAACTAATCTACTTTGATTGCTAATCAAAGAAGAAAGGATGATATAGAGTGAAGGTAATGGATGTTTAAGTCTAACTAAACCTTTGATCTCAACACATGAGGATTAAGGATTAGTCTTTTGAAGATTAGAGCTTGAGGAGAGAGAATGTGAGATGAGATTATGAGATGAGAGAGAGTGTATCATAATATATTATGAAGCATTCTTATTAAAGAATAATGAATAATAGAAATGAATAAGCATGCTTCATAAATGAAAAGAGGTGATTCATTAACATGAGTCATTAAGCATTTATGATGCATTAATGATCATGATGAATCACCCTCATGACTCACTAATCTTATCCAAAGCTTATGTCACCTTAACCTCCTTAGTCACATCTTCTAGAAGCTTCTCGTACAATTACGAGAACGCCCCTCCAATCCGCAAAAATACGGAAAAACTTTAGACTGTAAAAATCCAATAACCGGATACCAGTAACTGGCTTAAACCAAAGCCGACTGGTAAAAACTGTCCGAAAGTCGTACGTGCGTAAACGCACGTATGCGTCCGAACCCTTTGTCGCAAAACCATGCGACCTCTATATCGATTCGCCTGGAGTAGGAAACTCTCTGTGTGGGACTCTAGAGACTCGACTACTACGCTGGCAGTGGGTTTAACCACAGACCGAAAGCGGCACTAGCTGTACGTAACGGTCCCCAGGTAGGTGTCGATAAGAAGGCCGATGAGAAAACCCATCCGAACTCCTACTGAGTCTGATGTGACAATCTCCATACAGTCCGGTCCGTTCGTCCAAGACTATCGCATATCGGGCCTAGGGGGGCGGCAAGCGTCAGTCCCCTAATAGCGGTATAAGTCGTGTCGGAGGGAAGCCCATTACACCCTGAGAAACTACTGGAACCTACCAGCAAATCTCGCTTGCCCTGGCCAGGGACTTTGCGTAATGGCTCTCTGACACAGCACGATATCTACTCCCAATACCGGGAGGGACGAATCCTGTCTAACCGCCACTGCCTCCAAGTGCTCGGGACTGCACCCAACTGCTACCTGTTTGCACGACTCCTTTGAGCCGTGGTAGGGTAGCAATCTAAGAACAGTGGGACACACTCGAGGCGAAGTAGCAGTGTCAAGTCTGCGGACTACGCTGTACTCATGTCACCTGGGAACTGTTCACTGACGACTGGTATCAAACCAACCAACAGTTCCCTGTGAGTCCTGTCCGGTGTACCCGTAACCTAACGAGCACCTGTATACTATCTCCAGTACGACGTACTGACGGCTGTGGGACAGACCATCTCCCCAACTGGGATGAGAAGCGTACACACCAGTCTACTCCGGAGTATCGATGCTCTGTCTCGATAATCCAACGACCAGGGACCTGAATAAGGATGTGCTTGTAGACTACCCAGCCCCCACTAGTGTGACTGCCGTCACAACGCTGGTAGACAAGCAAGATCCTAAGAGCTCTATCAATACGTACACTCACATATTAAGATAGAAAAACCAAGTAGCATACTACCATGTTTAGCAAGACTGTTATATACATGTGAATATCCCAAGCTTCCATTAAGTAATATACAAGCTAGTATGATACAGTAATGGCCTTCTAGGGCATAAACACTAACACAGCTGATTCTAGCGCATACCCCCAGAATGATCGCGGTAACTCAGTGTTACTCATCATGGACCGTACCATATCCAATAGGGTTCGGTTCCGTCTCTCCGATATACCGTTATGTTGAGGAGTGTATGGAGGAGTAAGCTAAGAGAGAATTCCGTTCTCTTTTAAATAATCCAGGAACTCGGCACTTAAGTATTCTCCACCTCGATCCGATCTTAGAATCTTGATACTTTTGCCGGTTTGTTTTTCTACTTCATTCTTATATTCCTGGAATTTTCCAAAGGCTTCGGACTTATGTTTCATTAAGAAGACATAACCGTACCTTGAAACTCCATCCGTAAAAGTAATGAAGTAAGAATAACCGCTTCGCGCATGTGTAGACATTGGACCGCACACGTCGCTGTGTACGAGTCCCAAGAGCTCGCTCGCTCTTACTCCGTGTCCAGTGAATGGAGTCTTTGTCATCTTTCCTTTGAGACAGGATTGACAAGTGGCATACGATTGATATTCGAACGGATTCAAATATCCTTCTGTATGTAACTTCGTCAACCTTCTCTCATTGATATGACCTAGTCGACAATGCCATAAGAAAGTCTGATTTATTTCAGGAGACTTTCTTTTGTGTGTATTCTGGACATTGAAAATCTGTGGTTGGTTTAATACGTATATACCATTGCTCAATGTACCTGACCCAATCAGAACTTGATTAAGGTGAATGTTTACAACATTGCTTACAAACGCAAATTCATAACCTTCTTTAGAAACCAAAGATACAGAAAAGATATTACAAGTTGCGTTGGGTACAAAAAAGCAATTACGCAAAACCAAAACATGTCCATCTGACATTCCCAGGTGATAGTCCCCCACGGCCTTAGCATCCATGCTAGCTCCGTTTGCAACTTTGAGGGTCATGTCACCTGCCTTCAAAACCCTACGGTTTCTCAACGCCTGCAAAGAATTACAGATATGAGATCCTGATCCGGTATCCAATACCCAGGAAGTATAGTTTATTGAAAGACAGTTTTCAATAACATACACACCTGAAGCTGAAGCCGCAACCTTCTTCAATTCCTGTGTCCTGGCTTTCCAAGCCCTGCAATCATTCTTCCAGTGTCCTTTCTTATGACAATAGAAGCATTCTTCCTTATCCACAAGCTGCCTCGCTTTCTTTGTTGCTTTTGCTTTTCCCTTCGTATCCACTTTACTAACACCGCCCCTTGGTTTGGCGGGGGCTTTCTTCTTCTTTCCCTTGGCTTTCGCCTTAGACCTAGAAGAGGAAGATCCTCCTACAAACAAAGTGGAAGTTTCCCTACCTTTCTGTAGGGTGCCCTCTGCACTCCTCAGCATGTTGAGGAGTTCTGAAAGTTCAACTTCTTTTTCTTGTAAGTTGAAGTTCAGTATAAACTGGGCGTAAGTGGAAGGAAGGGACTGGAGAATCAAGTCTGTATAGAGCTCGTTCTCTAACATGGTCCCAAGTTCTGCGAGCTCCTCAATGAAGCCAATCATCTTAAGCACGTGTTCCGCTACCGATGATCCGATGGACAACCTTGCCGAAAATAACTTCTTCGACACTTCGTATCTTGCGATACGAGATTGCTCTCCATACAGTTCTTTTGTATGGAGAAATATGGATTCGAGGTCCATATTCTCGTGCCTCCTCTGATGTTCGTTGTCCATAGAGGCAAGTACGAGGCACTTGGCCTTTGCGCTATCAATCTCCAAAGTCTTACGGATTTTCTTATCCGCGACGCTGGAGGTGGGACCTGGGACAGGGGGAGCTTTGGTGGTAAGAAGATACCCCAGCTTGTCGTAAGTGATTGCCATTTTGACATTCCTGAGCCAATCTTTGTAGTTTGGCCCTGTCAGTATGTTTTTATCTAGAAGTAACTTAAGTCCAGTCATGTCGATTGGTCGCTGCAATTAGGAGAGAGAAGAAGAAACACTCAGCATGATGCTCTTGCAAGTTTAGAGTGGTTTTCAGTTTGTCTAAACAGGATGGCTCCCACTGTTTCTCGAATCCCTCTTCAAACCAAAAAGGAAGAATTAGTCAGGATCAATCTCACCATACAATACTTGCTTAACCGTTCGGCCAGGCTGGTGTTGGTACTTCGAGGGAGGTTTTCCAACGCTTTCGCAAAGTTCCTTAATTTAAGAATCTCTTTTCCCTGGGGGCGTAGCCCCGCTAACACCTTTCTAGACACATACTTGGTTTATAGCATTGATCGTTAAGTGAGAAATTTCCCGAGGAGTAGCATATACTCACAGTAGGATCGGGATCCAAATATCATCGCGTGACGAAACTGAAGGAATCCTACCAGAATCATCACACTCCAAATGGTATGCAACACTAGCAAGTTTCAGTTCTTTTGAAACTCCCGATGTGGATTTTTGCCCCATCCTCTTATGACCTTGGCGTGAGGTCAAAATGTCATAAGTCACATGTCAAGTTCTTCCCATCATTATCCAGGTTAATTTGAACCCACCCGTACATACCCTTGACATAGGCCAAAATGGCAGTACGACTGTCTCAAACCAACGCATTTTATCTATGCAACAGATAAATATCCGGCAGCTATCAATCACTATGCCTTGGCGTGAGGTCAAAATACATAGCTTGAATACTACCGAATATTTAACTGAAATGATGGAGGGCTACGGATGGTTTTGGCAAAACCGTGAACGTAGTGAACTTGATATGATCGATGGAACGAGATAGATTTTAAAAGGAGTGGCTCAAGCTCCGCATTTAAAAGTTAGTTTTGAAAAGAACCGAGTGGTTTTTCGAAAGTGTTCCAACGAATTTTACTTGGTTTATTTTCTTGCATTAGTTCTTTTAATGCGTGATATTCTTGCATTAGTTCTTTTAATGCGTCCCATCATTTAATCATACCATTGTAGAAAACAACCAAAATATGACGTACGCTTATACCATTCGCATTCGCCACGGGGCCCCGTCATTACCCGTTAGGTTACTTAACTAACGACAGAGCGGGGGCTGGGCTAGCGCGGCTGTAAAACATAAGCAACGTCTAAATAATATCATATATAGATATATTGCAATGATAGCCATTTCAGATCACAGATGAACACATTGGATATACTAGGAATCCGCAATCGTACGAGCCTGTAACGAAAAGCAGATTACACGGTCGCGGTGAATAGCCAAAACCCAACCCAAGACCCCTACGGGTGCGGCAAACTACCCGCCAAGTACCCGAAGCGAAGCAACCTCCCTCAACCCCGTGAGTAGGCCACTCGGCACTTCGGCATACCCGGTAGTTTGTGCACCCCCTCCATGGGTCTATCCTAGGAGCATAAACAGTAAAAAGAAATTATACAATGACGGCTACAATCCCGACCCAGCTGTGCGGCCATACAAATAATTATTATATCAATTTACAAATTTACATGAATTGAAAGAAAAGAAAACTCTCGTCTCACAACCCCCGGCTATTCACCCGCGACAATCCAATGAATTCATATACACAAACCAATAACATTACAGATCACAGATTTGTATAACCCCCACTAATCGACATATAGCAATTAGCAGACGTTCAATACAAATATCACATCACAGATAAAACCCGTCAGCATAAGTCTTTAGAAGTTCGATCAAAAATACGGATTTTTAGGCCCCAAACACAAAATTTTCGTTCTGGAAAATCTGGGCAGAAAATACATATTCTAAAAATCCCAAAACAACCCCAGAAAAACACTGCACAAAATTTAGACCTCGGCCGAGTCAACTCGGCCGCGGAACCGCGGTGGGAGCGTGCTCCCGCCGCGTTTCCGCGGCGCTTTGACTGGTTCGTGGGACCAAATTTCGTGGGTGTTTAATAAAAACCCTGAGCCGATTTTTAAGATGAAATTTATCATTTTTACAGAACTTTAAAAATCGACAACAACTTTGAATTTAGGGTTTATTTCGGGACTTTTTCTCCGATCGAATTTCTAGCTACTATGGTAACATGTTAGATAGAGTTTAACTAGGCTCTGATACCACTGTAAGTCCATGCTACCTCTCCCGGTACTTTCGGGCATGCGGAATTTGACGAAAAATAATTTTCTAGAAGTGGTAACATGGACTCAAAACCGGATCTTTGTTAAACATCTAACTAACAATTTGACTAGGAGTTGTTAACTACTCGGTTAGGGGATTATACCTTTCATTCTTGAACTCCTTCGTCTTCAAGCCTCGATGGTTGTCCGGATCGGCTTCACCTCGTCGTCTCCTTGCACCGAAGATCGATCCACCTGAAAGCTTCTACCTTTGGCTTCTTCTTCGATCTTTGAAGAAACTAGTTCACTCGGTTTGCTAAACCTTGTGAACTAGAGTGAGTAGAGAAGAGTGTGTTGGGATTTTCTCTATGGTTCTTGGTTCTCAACACATGAGACAAGTGAACCATAGACTAAAGAGAGGGAGAGCAAGAGGAAGAAGATGAGAGCTCAAGAATACAAGAGAGAGAATGAAAATGATAGAATGAGAAAGACTTTTCTCTCTTGGCTCTCATAATCCAAAGCCATCATCACAAATAATAGCAATCAAGTATTATGTGATAGTTTAAGCTACAATAGCCATATCATTTCATGCACTCATTTCTCACAAGAGAAACAAGCAAGTAAAAAGTCTTTGCCATGAATGATAGCCATTGTCATCATGATGGTCAACTAGTCCAACCTAGTCAACCGGTCAACAAAGTCAACAAGTCAACAAAGTCAACCCCTCAACAACCATGTCACCATAATACTTAATTAATATTATTGTTAATTACATATCATATTCTCATTAGGGTTGAGCAAAAAGTCAATGGTCAACAGTCAACAGTCAACAACCCTAATGAGAATCCTCTGCCTCTGTCTCTCTGTAAACTGTGCATACACACCCGCATCCGCGTTCCGAGGAACACGAATACATACTGGATAAATCCAATCCCAAAACGTACACTAGGATCTGGCTTAAACCAAAGCCCGCTAGTGTTAACTGTCCGGACACTGTATGTGCATAAGTGCACGGATGTGACCGAACTCTGTCGCAAAACCATGCGACCAGTCGCAAAACCATGCGACCTCTACTCTTTTGCCTAAAGGCAAATAGCTTTCTGTGTGGGACTCTAAAGACTCGACACTACGCTGGCAGTGGGTTTAACCACAAACCGCAAGCGGCACTAGCTGTGCGTAACGGTCCCCAGGTAGATGCCGACAAGAAGACTGACGAGGTGAAACCCATCTGAACTCCTACTGAGCCTGAATGTGACATTCTCCGTACAGTCCGGTCTGTTCGTCTGATACATCGCATGGCGGGCCTAGGGGGCGGTAAACGTCAGTCCCCTAATAGCGGTACAAGTCGTGTCGGAGTGAAGCCCAAAATACCCTGAGATAACACTGGAAGCCTACCAGTATATCTCGATTGCCCTGGCCAGGGACTACTCGTGTAATGGCTCTCCTAGACACAGCGCGATGTCACCCCCAATACCTGGAGAGACGAATCATGTCTAACCGTCACTGCCTCCAAGTGCTTCGGGACTGCACCCAACTACCACCTGTTTGCACGACTCCTTTGAGCCGTGGTAGGGTAGTAATCAAAGTACAGTGGGAACACACTCGAGGCGAAGTGACAGTGTCAAGTCAGCGGACTAAGCTGTACTCATGTCACCTGGGAACTGATAACTGACGATAGGTATAATACCAACCGGTCAGTTCCCTACGAGTCATGTCCAGTGTACTCGTAACCTAACGAGCACCCGTATACTATCTCCAGTACGACGTACTGATGGCTGTGGGACAGACCATCTCCCACACCGGGATGAGAAGCGCATACGCTAGTCTACTCCGGAGTATCGATGCCCTGTCTCGATAGTCCTGCGACTAGGGACCTGTATAAGGATGTGCTTATAGATTACCCAGCCCCCACTAGTGTGACTGCCATCACAATGCTGGTAATCAAGCAAAGATTCTAAGGGCTCCACTAATGTGTATAGGTGATATACTAAAATAAACACATGTACACATTGAAGTAGAAACAAACCAAGTAGCATACTACTATATTGAGCAAGATTGTTTATACAAGGTGAATATCCCAAGCTTCCATTAAGTAATATACAAACTAGTATGATACAGTAATGGCCTCTAGGGCATATACACTAACACTCAGGACGTAAAGGATACTGAGAAACAGTTCTATGTAACGAACACACCCGAAGATGATGCATCGGTATGCACTTTCTTCGTTTGGGCGGCACGGGAATTCTGGTAATCCCCAATTTCCTGCTCTGTCTTATAACAATTATAAGTTGGAGCGGGACCAACGATCCCCAGCTCAGTATAACATGCGGGTTCGGTCAATACATCCGTATTATTATCTTGATTAAGGCGTGACATGGTCGCTACCTGGAGAGAGAGAGAAGAAAACACTCTGCGTGCGCTCTTGCAAGATCAGATTGGTTATTATTTTATCTAATCAGGATGGCTCCCACTGTTTTTATCAAATCTTCCTTCAAACCCTAAAAGGAAAGACTAGCTGGGATTAATTACACGCTACAAGTTCGCCAATCTTTCAGCCAGGCTAGTGTCGGTACTTTGAGGGAGGTCCCCCGTGCTTTCGCACGAACCTAATTAATGTAAACCTCGTTTTCCCAGAGGCGTAACCCCGTTGACACCTTTCTAGACACATACTTGATCGGCTAATTGTAATGTGTAAAACTCTCCCAGGAGTAACAATTACTCGCAGTGGGTATCGGGATCCAACTATCTCATAGAAGGTATGCAATCTCATTGCAAATTTCAACACTTGAAATTCCCGATAATATTTTGCCCCTAACGTGCTAGGACCTTGACGAAAGCCAACAAACCATAGCCCGCTAGTCAAGTTCAACCCATACATTTCTTGATTGAATCAAACCCACCCGCACGACCCTTGACGAAAGCCAACAAAGCCGTATGACTACCCTAACCCAATCGCATCATATGCAGCAGATAAGCAGCATATAGCTACCACACACTGCACCTTGACGAAAGCCAACAAATGCAGCACGAATACTATATACAACTTATCTGAAATGACGGAGGGCTACGACAGGTTTTTCTGAAAACCTATTGCGTGATGAACTTGATATCGTTGTAGAATCAAATGATTTTAAAAATGGAGTGTTTTTGAGGCTTTTCTAGTTTTGCTAAAGGGGCCACTCCCGGTGAAGGGATCGTCGGCCCTTTCCTCATCGAATAAGATGCAGGATATATCATATATACCGCTGTCCAAAGCAAAAAACTATAGAAGCTTTAAAAAAACAAACCGAGGGTTGTAGCATCTGCCAGTTATTGCTAAAGGAGTCACTCCCGGTGAAGGGATTTCGGTCCTTTCCTTATCGAATAAGGTGCAGGATGTTCTACTGGGAACACCGCGATGCAAAGCAAGAACTGTAGCTACCTGTTTTTTAAAATTCGATTCCACAACATCTTAGGTTTCTTTTCTTTCATTAATCATATTAATGAAGTCCCATCATTTAAGTTACCTAAACATCACAGATAAATACTACGTACACTTATGCCATCCGCATTCTCCTCGATGTCCCATCGTGCACTGTTAGGTTAGGTAACTAACGGCAGAGCGGGGCAGGGCTAGCGCGGGTGTAAAACATAAGTAACGTCTATATAATATATCATATATACTATATACAGTATCCATCACAGCATATCAAATGATCACATCACAGATATCGCAGCAGAAGAAACATATGAAACATTGGATATACTAGGACGTCCGTGTTTTCAATACGAGCCAGTATAAAACACGGATTCCACGGTCGCGATGAATAGCCAAACCCACACCCCTAGACCCCTATGAGAGCGGCAAGCAACCCTACTAATTCTAGAGTTAGGAGACCCGGACTCGACTCCTCGAGTTGGTCTCCCACTGGACTCTAGAACCCGGTTACTTGTGCTTTCCTCCTTGGGTCTATCCTAGTGTAGAAAAGTAAATAATATATAATGGTGACATCTTCCGCAACCTGGAAGTGCCCCAATAAAAGAATATTACATACAAGTTTTTACATGAATGAAAATGAAAAACACTCATCTCACATAAAAAAAACCCGGCTATTCAAACACGACGATCCAATATAACATATCCAGCAACACATAACATCACATGTCATCAACGTAAGTAAACATGCGTATCCCAATTGTCGTTGACATATAGCAACGAAACCGGCGACATCACATATTACACTTACAGTCACAAAAAAGAAAGTGTAAAACTACAACAGTTAGAATCCGCAAACTCTTTAGACATCGCATGCCTAACCAAATGAATTTCTTAGACATCGCATGCCTAACAATTATAAACTCCGCATTTTAGTCTCATTATCGAAAACACTTTTCAATATCAAGTCGGGCAATTCAACAAGATTCCCGGCATTTTGATCGAATGCTCGTCGCAAACTTTAGTAGGCAGCCGCACCCCCGATGCCGTCGACAAAGTACACCAAGGCGGAACACCGCTGCCGCGAGCACCCGAACGGATGCTTTCGGCGACGGGGTTCTCCTACAGTCACTTGGTCGGGGCTAAAGGGTGTAGCTGTCAATTAAGTTTATCCGGCGAGTATCCGCGTACGCTACGTGATTACGAAGGACTTTTGATCGCATCAAAATTCCGTGGAAACCGGTCAAGTGAGACTAAAGTGCTATGTTTATAACATTCATTCAGTTATCTCATAACTACTTGTGGATTCCAAATATTGTATCACATTCCAGATAAATAGAAAATGTTAAACTTTTCGATCGAACAGTCAAACACCCAAGTTTTCCAGAAACAGCTCAACACATGAAATAAGTTTAAAAACATTCACTTCATGCCTCAGTACCAACGGTCCAGCCGTAGAAGGGTCAAGCCAACGCCTCACATGTGGCACGCCGTACTGCCCCAAACCCTAAGGTTCAAAGGGCAGTTCAAGACGGTCACATAATCGAGTTAAGGTTTGTTGTTTTCTAGAGGGTCCATCGCGTTACTTGCACTACTTAGAATGTCTTTAAACCACGGAAAAATCCAACACTTGGAAATTTTCCGGCAGGGGAAAAAGTAGGTATTTATATCCGGTCGAACTTTTTAACATATTCTAAAATTACCCGGAAAAACACATAGACAAAATTTGACAATCCGATCGAATCTACGAACTCCCAATACAACCTAGAAAACTCAACTCTTGAGTACAGGTTAAAAATTCCCAGAAAAAACAGCACTACAATATAGGAATTACTGTGCTAAAATCAATGAAGGATGCTTCCGTACGGCCGCGGAACCGCCGCACGAGCCATGCTCGTGCCGCGGTTCTGCGGCGGTTTGATTGAGTTAGACGCTCGTTTTGCACAGTATTTCTTAGAAAAGCATGCTGATTTTTCTGCATATTTTTAATTCAAAAAAATCCCCGATTTCAAAAAATGTACAGAGGGTGGATTTGGATTAGGGTTTCGGGTTCGATCGTCTTTCTAACTTCGTCTACTCATCGCCTAAGGCTCTAGCTAGGCTCTGATACCACTGTAGGGTTCCTAGGCACACTTAAGAGGTTCCACAACTGATCAACCATGGTAAAATCAAATTTTCCATGTGCCTAACAACCCTAATCATAGATCGATAACTAGAGGCAAAGGCGAAACTATAACTAGTTAACAACTTAACTAATAAGTGAATGGAAATACAACCTTTGTAGATCCGGTCCTCCACTTCCTTGGCTCCGTGATGACGTCCCTCCGCTGCAACCATCGGAATCCTGGACTCTCACGGTGGTTTCATCGGAGAAAAGATCGGGCTAGGTCGTTGACTTCGATGCCAAAGATGATCTACGTCGAGGCGACTCTAACTCGAGCTCCATCTTCACCAAGTCTTGAAACTTGTGAAGAAAACACTCTATACTACATGGCAAGTGGTAGAGGATGAAGAAATAGGAAGTGGGTTCACTTTGGATTTGGATTTCTCACTTGATTTCATCACTTGACATTTTTTTCTAGAAAGCTTTTCTTTTCATCACTTGAAGAAGAAGATGAAGAAGAAGAAAAAGAATAAATGAATTAATTTCAAAAAGAAAAAAGAAGTGATGGTTATCATGATGCAACCATGGGTGAGTGTAGAGAATAAACTACGGTTTAGTTAAATGGTTAGGTTAAGGATAAAAACAAAATGGCTAAGACTTTATCAAAACTATCATGAAGCTTCTAGTGTAAAACAAAGAAAGCCTCCCATTTTGGTTTTGCTAAAAGGAATAAATAAATAAATAAAACAAATAAACCAAACCCTAACCATTAACTTAATCATAGTTTAAAGCAAACACATACCCAAGTTTGCATGTATCATCAAACATGATACAAGCAAGTGCACAAAAATATATCATATATACAATGTGCACAATCTAGTGAGAAAATAATCTTAAGCGAACCTATACTAGTTAATGTAAAGTAATATATCAAATATATAATTATACATTAAATCATTAAATCAACACTTGATTTAACGATCCGGTCATATCGCATATGACCGACTAATATCCAATGTATCGACTTATCGAATCAATCCTTGATTCGATAACTAGGTTATATCGCATATAACCAATCGATACATTCATCGCGAGAGTAGAATACGGTATCACATACACGCATTATTCTCGGTCCCGCACATATCTCATATGCGCTCCCATTTCGTTTCGCTTGAGCCAGAAAACCTCTGTGTAGGACTCTAAAAACTCGTCAATACGCCGGCAGCAGGTGATGATCATATCAAACACCCATAAGCCGCAAGCGGTCTGCTAAACGTAACGGCCACCCGGGTATTGAGCGATCAGAAGATCAACGAGCAAGCCCGCTCACACTCCTGTGAATCCAACCAGTAACACTTACCGTACAGTCCGGTCTGTTCGTCTGATATGTCGCATATCTCGCCTAAGGGTGGTAAATGTCAGACCCCAGTAGCTCGATAAGTCGTGTCGATATGAGGTCTATAGCAGTTCGAGAAACTACTGGTAACACTTACCAGTAAATCTCAGCAACCCTGGCCAGGGATTTCCGGTTATGACCAATCGAACACAGCACAACATCAACTCTCTATACCGGGAGAGACGAATCCCCTCCTATCGCTCATTGCCTCTATGTGATTCGGGAATGTACCCAAAAGCCACCGTTTTGCACGCCCTCTTGGACGTGGTAAGGTGGAAATCAAAGCACAGTGGGAATCACACAAGACTCTATGACGATCTCGGGTCTACAGACTAACCTGTACCAGTGTCACCAGAGAACTGCCATCTGACGTAAGGTATGATACCATCTGGGAGTTCTCGGCGAGTCCGTCCAGTGTACCCAGTCTCCACTGAGCACCCGTATATCATCTCTGATGTCAAACACCAGTGGATATGGGATCATCTATCGCCCATCTGTATGGGTCGAGAATGTATACGCTAGTATACTCTGGTATATCGATGCCCCGTCTCGATATACCCACGACTAGGGACCTTGATGGATGTACTTATGGACTACCATGTCCCCACTAGAATGATCCGCATCATAGTCCAGGTAGTCAAGTACACATCCTAAAGGCTTTACCAACATGTAACAGAGAGACAATCAGTGTACACGTTAAGATAAAGAGCAATCGGATAGCATACTATCATGTCGAGCAAGAAAGTCCTCCCTATATATGTCCCAGCATCCACTACTATATACATCCTATGTACAGTAATGGCCTCTAGGGCATACATATAACTAACATTTAAAAGATTTAATCTTTACCTAAGATTTTGACAGAGTTCTGTCCTTAAGAAAGTTCTTAAGCCAAAGAGCTATGCTTAGCAAGAGAATAAAAATTCTCAGAAGGAAGAAAATGAACAGAAATCATCCCAAGGGCCAAGGGTCCTATTTATAGGCACTGAGATGCCGTTTCAACTTCTGAGTTGATCCAAGGGCGCAGATGCTGCCACCGTTGCACTCACGTGTGGGCCACGTGAGCGCAACGGTGGGGGGGAGGCATTTGTTCCCCCAATCATAGCAAAGCTCTGTTTAAAATTCAAATTTTGAAATAAAGCAACGCTTCAGAAGCAACGCCAAGTGCGCTGCGCCCTAAGCAGCGCACCACGTGCAAAGCACGTGTGCGCAAGCGCTAAGAGCGCCGTACTTGAGCAGCGCAACACGTGCAAAGCACGTGTGCGCTAGCGCTAAGTGTACTGCGCTCTAAGCAGCGCACCACGTGCAATGCACGGGTGCGCTAGTGCTAAGTGCGCTGCGCTCTGAGCCGCGCACCATGTGCAAAGGACGGGTGCGCTAGCGCTAAGTGCGCTGCGCTCGGAGCAGCGCACCACGTGCAAAGGACGGGTGCGCTAGCACTAAGTGCGCTGTGCTCTGAGCAGCGAACCACGTGCAAAGCACTGTGTAGCATCTTGAAAAGTCGTTTTGGTGTTTTCCTGAAAATCGGTGAAAATTCGGTATTTTTCCGAAAACCGTCTTTTTTGTTATTTTGCAGTTTAGGGCTAATTATACCTAAAATGGATAGGTAATTGCTTGTTTTTAGTAGCTAATGAGTTACTTATGAAATTTTGGTCATTTAAAATTTTTTCCCTATTTTTCAATTTTTTTATATTATTTTAAGCCGGTAAGAAAATACATTAATTTAGCGATAAATACAAATTTTTCCGGGCTAATTTTAATCTTTAAAATTATGATAATTAAAATCTAGTTGTAACATAAATTTTTAGTATTTTATTTTGATTTTTAACTAAATTTTAGTATAGAAAGCGAAATTATTGAATTTTAAGCTAAAACTTGCAATTTTTGACTTGTAGGGGGTCTTTTTGCATAAAATTTCTTTTGTAAAACCCCTCTCTCTCTTCCCTCAGCCCTAGGACAGCCCCACCTTGTTCAGGTCCAGAAATTTCTGGCCTCATTTTGGTTTTCTTTCTTGTGTTGAATTAGTTGGTTTATGAATTTATTTTAAATATAGTTTGATGAGGTATGGTGCATTGACTTTTGGGAGAGTTGACTCATGACTTTTCCCCCACACACCCACACCCTCCCCTACCTCTCATCTGGCCGAAACCTGCACCCCCTCCTCTTCATCTCTTTTCTTTTCATTTTCTTCAAATTCTTCAAGTTTAATTCCAAAAAAATTGCAATTTAAAGCTTACAAATTAAACCCATCCTTCATCTTTCTTTTCCTTCACCTCCCTAGCTTGGATCTTGATGCTTGAGGCCATCATTTGGAGCAAATTTATTCTTGCTAGATCTCAAATTGAGGTATAATTTTGACCCATTTAAATACTTATGGTTTGATTCCTTGAATGAAATTGTTTTAGTGTTAAATTTCATTGCTAATTTCTAATCTTATTTTTTTAAAGTGAATGGTTTGAATTGAATTAGGGTTTAGAAACCATTATGTAGTTGATTAAATCTAATTTGTTATCTAGTTGTTTTGCTAACCTAATCTAGAAGGTTAACTTGCTAATTGAGTTATAAATTAGTGTTAATTTAAGGTTTTCATATATAGTTTGGATTAAGATTTGCTAGGTTATATAATTCAAGTAATGGTTGTTTATGGGAAATAGGTTTTGAATCTTTGCTAATGTGTTGTAATTATAGTGTTTGTAGATTGCTTGTTGTGTGGTTGGATATTGTGTTGGATTGTGATAACCGTATCGCTGATTTTCGATATTTGCACCAAAATTTCAAGTTTTGTGCTTACTAGGTTTTTATTAAAATTAATTGGTGAATTATTTGTGATACCTTGGGGATGTTTTTAGCATCTCCTATGACGTTTAGGATGCGTGAGTGCGGAGTTTTGAGTAGTCCGGTTTTAGTTTTGCCGGGCGACCAAATCGGCGATTTTTGGCAGTTTTTGCGAATTTCGCGTGTGTTCCGCGGACCCTGTGCACGTTGTACCTAGCTAGTGAACTTTAGTAGTTTCGTTTGGGTTTCGCGTCGTTCTTGATATGTAACCTTATGTTTGGTATTGATGTAAATTCCAGGTTCGGTCGCGGAGACGTCAGACGCGGCGCGAAAGGGGAAAGCGGTGATTGGACACAGCTAGCCAGGGATGCCGGTGAGTAGATGTAACATCTACGGGGGACTATCGTTGGATGGCGCAAGCCGCCCGATAGTTTTAGTAACTTACAAGATTCTTAGTGATGTTAGTAATTAGGGGTGAAATACTTATTTGATTATTTGCTGCATCCATGCATTATATTGACATACCTATACGAAACCATTTTATAGGACACCTGCACCATTGCCAGGGTTTTATATGCAGCACGAGCACTATTCATGCTTACACACACACCCTGGTAATTGCCATGCCACCACACTAGATAACCTTTAAATTTAAACCTTTTACTAATTGATACTTAAACTTGTGCTATTGCCTTTAATTCCTTAAAATGAAACCGTAGGATTGCTATTCATGTGCATGTACTTCATCATATTAATTGTTCATGCTTAATCTATTAATCACACATCGCAACTTGATTATTGATACCATATGCATTCATTATCATTGACATATGCACTTATGAGGATTTCTTGAGATTTTATGATATTTCTGGATTTCGGGGGAAAGCCGCAAAATTTCTAAACTTACTATATTTTTAAAATATGTAAATTGCGGTTTTCTAGTGATGTAAGTGTCGTCCACCATGAGTTTGCTGTGGTTTTGGAAATCCGTGTCGAAGAGTGGAGGAACCGTCACGGGTACATGGTGGGCCCGGTAAGGTACCCCGGGGCAAGAGGAATGTGGTGTTGACGTTGAGCCTGGCAGGGGACGGATTACCTACGGGTGACTGTTTGGGACGGCGGATATCCAGAGGATACCGACCGTGGCCGCTAGATGATAAGATATTGATATTTGAGATGGGTCAGCCGGACGGCTGAGGCCAGGGATACATTGATATGAGATTTGAGACAGTTTTGAGGTGTCGATGCTGGACACAGGTTCTTGTTGATCCTATTGGTATTGTGCTGGTATTTCAAAAGACATTCTTAAAGGTAAAAACATGACTTCTTATACTTACACATTCAGATCACGAGTTGATTCGCATTGCATTCATACCTGCTAGTATATCCATATTGCATACATACTTGCCATTATGTCCTGCCTTACCTGTATTTAGATGCTAGGATGCTTGTGTGCATGCATTCGATAGCCTGTGTAGATGTTATTTCTTACTCACGAGTTGGTAACTCACCCCCGTTGTGCCATAGCCTATTGCAGGTCCGCTCCGTCAGTACAGTAGCGGCGGGTGCGCTTGCTTCTTTTGCCTCTTTTGCCTGGACTCAAGATTTTGCTCATAGGTGGGTTATGTTATTATTTTTGTACCACCTTGTATATTCTTTGTATCTAGTGTACTCCATCTACTGTTTCTACCAGCATTATTGTATATTGACCTAGAGATGAGACAGTGAGATTTGTAGACTTTTATGCTGTATTTTGGGGTCGAGCTCACTTGAGTCGACATGCTGTTTTCTTATGCTTCATTATGATTATTTTGCTTGTTGTCATTTTATATTGCGTGGGATTTATGACCGTCTTGTGGCGAAGAGCTAGCTCCCGCTTGGGGATGCCCTATTTTGTTGGATTCATATATATTTTTGTTGTACCCAGTTTGGGGGCCAGGATTTACAAATGAGACTCTGCCGAAATTTTCGGAAAAATTGGTATTGTTTTTAAAAAGGGTTTTACTTGACTTATTTGATAAACTCGCTTTCAATTGATTGGGTTTTCTTCACTCTTTTGCTTTTTCTGGGCTTTGTCTTACTTATTTTACGGACGTCTTTAGACGTTTCGTAAACTTAAGTGCCAGTCACGTTCCGTATCCTGCGGGTCGTGACAAAGTTGGTATCAGAGCGATAGGTTTTACCTTTTTGAGTGTAGGATGACCCTTGGTAGATGGAGTATGTGACTTAAGCAGGGTAACGTAGCGTGCGTATGTCCGCGGCATACTTGCGATACGGTACTCCGCCTAAGTGACTTTAGGATACTTGCTTGAAAATTTCTTCTTCAATTCCGTGTATCCTATGATCCTATTGCACTGTTCTTACTATCCGTTTTCCTGTAATAGCCGCTATGCCGCCGAAGGCTACGAGGGCACAGAGGGCTGCCTCCAGAGACGAGATTCGAGCTGGCTCATCCGAGACTAGGACTGAGCAGGGTGGTATGCCTACGCCACAGGGACAGACCGATCCACCTTCCCCAGGCCGTATGGATAGGCTCGAGACTGGTATGGAGGAGTTGCGACAGATGATGGGAGGCATGCAGGAGCTACGTCAGATGGTAGGATCCCTAGTTGCAGCCAGTCGTACACCGAGACCGGATGACGTACCTACTACATCACAGACGACCATGATACCTACTCCTACTACTACCACCGTGACCATCCCGGTTTCACTATAGGATTTCATGAGGCTGAGACCTCCAGTATTCACTGGCACCGAGGCAGCGGAGGACCCACAGACGTTCCTTGACAGTTTAGCCAGGATCTGTCGTTCGCTGAGATGTTCGGATGATCGATGGGTAGAGCTTGCGAGTTTCCGACTAGAGGGTCTCGCGCAGACATGGTGGGAGTCAGTCTTGAGAGGTCGAGCTGCAGGTCTACCGCCTATGACTTGGGTCGAGTTTATAGCGGTCTTTCTAGCCCGTTTCCTTCCAGAGAGCGTTCGTGACGCCAGAGCTCGTAGTTTCGAGGCCTTAGTCAAGACACCTGGGATGACGGTGTCTGAGTATGACATCCAGTTTACACAGTTATCCCGATATGCTCAGTATTTGGTGGATACCGAGGAGAAGATGGTGAAGAGGTTCATACAGGGACTTGATGCCCAGCTATATCTTGCCATTGGCGCCCAGCACTACGACACTTATTCAGCTGCTAGGGATACGGCATTGCGGATGGAGGCACGCATATCACAGACTTCGGCCGTTTCTGGGCCGAAGAGGATTCGCACCGATGTACCGTCTCAGAGGCAGCGCGCCGGATTCTTTCCGAGAGATAGGCCTGGCAGAGGATTTGGGCGGGGACAGTTATATGGTTCTTATCCCCAGGGGCAGCAGCCGTCGCCAGGGTGTTTTGGGTGCGGGAGTTTGCACCATCTTGTCAGCGACTGTCCGGCGAGACGACAGGGAGCAGCGACAGTTCCGCACGTGACCCTACCACCATCACCACCCCTTCCTCAGAGAGCCCTACTTCCTACCACCGGCGATGCTCCACGCCAGTTAGGTGCACCCAGAGGCCGTGGACGCGGCGGTCCTGTTCAGAGAGGCCGAGGAGGCAGAGGCCGAGGTCGAGGTCAGCCCGCTATCGGTGGAGGACAGGCCCGAGTTTTTGCTTTGACACCGCAGGATGCGCAGGCATCCAATGCCGTTGTGACAGGTACCTTGCCAGTTTGTTCTTTCGACGCACGGGTATTATTCGACCCAGGTTCCACACATTCGTACGTCTCTACACACTTTGCACCGATGTTGGGCCATGAGTCGTCGTCGTTAGATCATCCGCTTGTTGTTGTTACTCCGGTAGGCGAGTCGTTTGTCGCTCGGTTTGTATTTCGTTTGTGTTCCGTTCGTATCGGGGAGAGGGATTCATTGGTTGATTTGATTCTCCTCGATATGTTGGACTTTGATGTGCTTCTGGGCATGGACTGGCTGGCCACTTGTTATGCTTCGGTGGACTGCCGTGAGAAGGCAGTCAGATTTAGCTTTCCGGGAGAGCCAGTCCTTGTTATTCAGGGAGACCGCAGCGTCACCCTTCCCAGCTTGATTTCGTCTCTTCGCGCTGGTCAGCTCTTGTGGAAGGGATGTCAGGGATTCTTAGCGTTTATTTGTGATACTCGAGCTGCAGAGGTTCCGTTGGACCGGGTCCCAGTAGTTTGTGAGTTCCCTGATGTTTTCCCTGATGAGCTACCTGGGCTACCGCCTGAGCGCGATGTTGAGTTCTGCATTGATTTGATTCCCGGCTCGGGGCCTATTTCTATACCGCCTTATCGGATGGCCCCGGCAGAGCTTCGAGAGCTGAAGGATCAGTTGCAGGATTTGTTAGATAAGGGGCTTATTCGACCGAGTGTTTCTCCGTGGGGTGCTCCGGTCCTGTTTGTCAAGAAGAAGGATGGAAGTTTGCGCTTATGTATCGACTACCGCCAGCTGAACAAAGTTACCGTTCGGAACAGATATCCGTTGCCGCGCATTGATGATTTGTTCGACCAGCTTCAGGGTGCGGGGTATTTTTCGAGGATCGACTTGCGATCAGGATACCATCAGCTGCGAGTTCGACAGGAGGATATACCGAGGACAGCTTTCCGCACGCGCTACGGCCATTACGAGTTTTTGGTGATGTCGTTTGGACTCACCAACGCCCCAGCAGCATTCATGGATTTGATGAACCGTACATTCAGGCCGTATCTTGACTTGTTCATCATCGTGTTTATCGACGATATCTTGGTGTACTCCCGGAGCAGAGAGGAGCACGAGCAGCACTTGTGGATTACGTTACAGACTCTGAGGGAGCACCAGCTGTTCGCAAAGTTCTCCAAGTGTGCATTCTGGGTGGACAGCGTCGGATTCTTGGGTCATGTGGTTACGAGAGACGGCATTTGTGTGGACCCGAAGAAGATTGAGGCTGTTCAGTAGTGGCCCCGACCTACATCGGTAACTGAGATCCGTAATTTTCTAGGCCTGGCGGGCTACTACAGGCGTTTTGTTCAGGACTTCTCCCGTATAGCTGCACCGTTGACCGGTTTGACCCGGAAGGGAGTTCCTTTCGTCTGGACAGAGGAGTGCGAGCGCAGTTTTCAGCAGCTACGGACTTGTTTGACTACGGCGCCGGTATTATCTTTGCCTTCGGGATCAGGCGGATTTGTTGTCTACTGTGATGCTTCGCGAGTGGGATTAGGATGCGTATTGATGCAGCATGGCCGGGTGATCGCTTATACTTCTCGGCAGTTGAAGAAGCATGAACAGAACTACCCCACTCATGATTTGGAGATGGCTGCAGTGGTCTTTGCACTGAAGATTTGGCGACATTACCTGTACGGCGAGTCGTGTCAGATATTCACCGATCACAAGAGCTTAAAGTACATATTTCAGCAGCGAGACCTGAACCTCAGACAGCGTCGTTGGATGGAGTTGGTGAAAGACTACGACTGCGAGATCTTATATCACCCCGGCAAGGCGAATGTGGTGGCAGATGCGTTGAGTAGGAGGCCCGGGGGTAGTCTATCCTTTTTGTGCGCAGTGCAGAGGCAGTCGTCAGCAGATTGGCAGATGTTATGCGACAGCCGAGTTGAGTTCGAGTTCACTCAGACAGGGGGACAGCTCGCGCATGTTCGTGCACGCCCACAGTTGCTTGACCGTATATATGAGGCACAGCGCAGTGACGACCGTTGCTCAGAGATCGTGGCACAGATAGGACAGAGCAGATTTTCCGAGTTCGTGATTGACGATCAGGGGATTTTATGATATGGATCTAGACTGTGCGTACCAGATGCTGATGGATTGCGGCGCGACATTCTTGAGGAGGCACACCGATCAGTGTATAGTGTCCACCCCGGTTCCACCAAGATGTACCATGATATGAGAGAGACCTACTGGTGGGACGGGATGAAGAGGGACATTGCGGAGTTTGTATCGAGATGCCTGACTTGTCAGCAAGTCAAGGCCGAGCACCAGAGGCCCGCAGGAGAGCTACAGCCTTTACCCATTCCAAAGTGGAAATGGGAGCATATTTCGACGGACTTCGTTGTGGGTCTACCTAGGACCAGTCGAGGGTACGACTCCATCTGGGTGATCGTGGATAGATTGACGAAAGCGGCTCACTTCCTTCCAGTGAAGACGACTTTCAGCTTCGCTCAGTATGCTCAGCTCTATATTGACGAGATCATGCGGTTGCATGGCGTACCGACATGTATCGTGTCAGATCGAGGCACTCAGTTTACCAGCCGACTATGGCAGAGACTCTAGGAGGCTTTGGGCACTCGTTTGAGGTTCAGCACAGCATTTCATCCGCAGACCGACGGACAGTCAGAGAGGACCATTCAGACTCTCGAGGACATGCTCAGAGCGTGCGTTTTAGACTTTGGTGGTAGCTGGGATCATCATTTACCTCTAGTGGAGTTCTCCTACAACAACAGCTTCCAGGATACTATTCAGATGGCACCTTTCGAGGCTTTGTATGGGAGGAGATGCAGATCGCCTGTCTGTTGGACAGAGCTCAGCGAGAGCAGCATTTTGGGGCCGCAGCTTGTTGAGGAGACGACAGCGAAGATACAGTTGATCCGAGACCAGATGAGAGCGGCTCAGAGCAGGCAGAAATCGTATGCGGACAGGCGCCGTTGCAGATTAGAGTTCGCAGTTGGCGACCATGTTTTTCTGAAAGTCTCTCCGATGAAGGGCGTGATGCGTTTTGGGCGAAAGGGGAAGCATAGCCCTAGATTCGTAGGTCCCTTCGAGATCCTCGAGCGTGTCGGCGCAGTTGCATATCGTTTGGCCCTTCCACCCAGCTTTCCCGATGTTCACCCCGTCTTCCATGTTTCGATGCTCCGCAAGTACCTTCACGACCCTTCGCATGCGATTAAGCACCCGACAGTCTAGCTAGAGCGCGACCTTTCTTTTGCAGAGCAGCCGGTGGCCATCCTGGATCGGCAGGTGAAGAAGTTGAGATCGAAGATTATACCAACCGTCAAGGTCCTTTGGCGTAGCCCGAGCAGCGAGGAGGTTACCTGGGAGACCGAGGGCGAGATGAGGAAGAAATATCCCTATCTCTTTGAAGGTACGCGTAGCTATATTTTTAAATTTGGGGACCGAATTTCTTTAAGGGGGGAAGATTGTAGCGTCTTGAAAAGTCGTTTTGGTGTTTTCCTGAAAATCGGTGAAAATGCGGTATTTTTCCGAAAACCGTCTTTTTTGTTATTTTGCAGTTTAGGGCTAATTATACCTAAAATGGATAGGTAATTGCTTGTTTTTAGTAGCTAATGAGTTACTTATGAAATTTTGGTCATTTAAAATTTTTTCCCTATTTTTCAATTTTTTAACATTATTTTAAGCCGGTAAGAAAATACATTAATTTAGCGATAAATACAAATTTTTCCGGGCTAATTTTAATCTTTAAAATTATGATAATTAAAATCTAGTTGTAACATAAATTTTTAGTATTTTATTTTGATTTTTAACTAAATTTTAGTATAGAAAGCGAAATTATTGAATTTTAAGCTAAAACTTGCAATTTTTGACTTGTAGGGGGTCTTTTTGCATAAAATTTCTTTTGTAAAACCCCTCTCTCTCTTCCCTCAGCCCTAGGACAGCCCCACCTTGTTCAGGTCCAGAAATTTCTGGCCTCATTTTGGTTTTCTTTCTTGTGTTGAATTAGTTGGTTTATGAATTTATTTTAAATATAGTTTGATGAGGTATGGTGCATTGACTTTTGGGAGAGTTGACTCATGACTTTTCCCCACACACCCACACCCTCCCCTACCTCTCATCTGGCCGAAACCTGCACCCCCTCCTCTTCATCTCTTTTCTTTTCATTTTCTTCAAATTCTTCAAGTTTAATTCCAAAAAAATTGCAATTTAAAGCTTACAAATTAAACCCATCCTTCATCTTTCTTTTCCTTCACCTCCCTAGCTTGGATCTTGATGCTTGAGGCCATCATTTGGAGCAAATTTATTCTTGCTAGATCTCAAATTGAGGTATAATTTTGACCCATTTAAATACTTATGGTTTGATTCCTTGAATGAAATTGTTTTAGTGTTAAATTTCATTGCTAATTTCTAATCTTGTTTTTTTAAAGTGAATGGTTTGAATTGAATTAGGGTTTAGAAACCATTATGTAGTTGATTAAATCTAATTTGTTATCTAGTTGTTTTGCTAACCTAATCTAGAAGGTTAACTTGCTAATTGAGTTATAAATTAGTGTTAATTTAAGGTTTTCATATATAGTTTGGATTAAGATTTGCTAGGTTATATAATTCAAGTAATGGTTGTTTATGGAAAATAGGTTTTGAATCTTTTCTAATGTGTTGTAATTATAGTGTTTGTAGATTGCTTGTTGTGTGGTTGGATATTGTGTTGGATTGTGATAACCGTATCGCTGATTTTCGATATTTGCACCAAAATTTCAAGTTTTGTGCTTACTAGGTTTTTATTAAAATTAATTGGTGAATTATTTGTGATACCTTGGGGATGTTTTTAGCATCTCCTATGACGTTTAGGATGCGTGAGTGCGGAGTTTTGAGTAGTCCGGTTTTAGTTTTGCCGGGCGACTAAATCGGCGATTTTTGGCAGTTTTTGCGAATTTCGCGTGTGTTCCGCGGACCCTGTGCACGTTGTACCTAGCTAGTGAACTTTAGTAGTTTCGTTTGGGTTTCGCGTCGTTCTTGATATGTAACCTTATGTTTGGTATTGATGTAAATTCCAGGTTCGGTCGCGGAGACGTCAGACGCGGCGCGAAAGGGGAAAGCGGTGATTGGACACAGCTAGCCAGGGATGCCGGTGAGTAGATGTAACATCTACGGGGGACTATCGTTGGATGGCGCAAGCCGCCCGATAGTTTTAGTAACTTACAAGATTCTTAGTGATGTTAGTAATTAGGGGTGAAATACTTATTTGATTATTTGCTGTATCCATGCATTATATTGACATACCTATACGAAACCATTTTATAGGACACCTGCACCATTGCCAGGGTTTTATATGCAGCACGAGCACTATTCATGCTTACACATACACCCTGGTAATTGCCATGCCACCACACTAGATAACCTTTAAATTTAAACCTTTTACTAATTGATACTTAAACTTGTGCTATTGCCTTTAATTCCTTAAAATGAAACCGTAGGATTGCTATTCATGTGCATGTACTTCATCATATTAATTGTTCATGCTTAATCTATTAATCACACATCGCAACTTGATTATTGATACCATATGCATTCATTATCATTGACATATGCACTTATGAGGATTTCTTGAGATTTTATGATATTTCTGGATTTCGGGGGAAAGCCGCAAAATTTCTAAACTTACTATATTTTTAAAATATGTAAATTGCGGTTTTCTAGTGATGTAAGTGTCGTCCACCATGAGTTTACTGTGGTTTTGGAAATCCGTGTCGAGGAGTGGAGGAACCGTCACGGGTACATGGTGGGCCCGGTAAGGTACCCCGGGGCAAGAGAAATGTGGTGTTGACGTTGAGCCTGGCAGGGGACGGATTACCTACCGGTGACTGTTTGGGACGGCGGATATCCAGAGGATACCGACCGTGGCCGCTAGATGATGAGATATTGATATTTGAGATGGGTCAGCCGGACGGCTGAGGCCAGGGATACATTGATATGAGATTTGAGACAGTTTTGAGGTGTCGATGCTGGACACAGGTTCTTGTTGATCCTATTGGTATTATGCTGGTATTTCAAAAGACATTCTTAAAGGGAAAAACATGACTTCTTATACTTACACATTCAGATCACGAGTTGATTCGCATTGCATTCATACCTGCTAGTATATCCATATTGCATACATACTTGCCATTATGTCCTGCCTTACCTGTATTTAGATGCTAGGATGCTTGTGTGCATGCATTCGATAGCCTTTGTAGATGTTATTTATTACTCACGAGTTGGCAACTCACCCCCGTTGTGCCATAGCCTATTGCAGGTCCGCTCCGTCAGTACAGTAGCGGCGGGTGCGCTTGCTTCTTTTGCCTTTTTTGCCTGGACTCGAGATTTTGCTCATAGGTGGGTTATGTTATTATTTTTGTACCACCTTGTATATTCTTTGTATCTAGTGTACTCCATCTACTGTTTCTACCAGCATTATTGTATATTGACCTAGAGATGAGACAGTGAGATTTGTAGACTTTTATGCTGTATTTTGGGGTCGAGCTCACTTGAGTCGACATGCTGTTTTCTTATGCTTCATTATGATTATTTTGCTTGTTGTCATTTTATATTGTGTGGGATTTGTGACCGCCTTGTGGCGAAGAGCTAGCTCCCGCTTGGGGATGCCCTATTTTGTTGGATTCATATATATTTTTGTGTCACCCAGTTTGGGAGCCAGTATTTACAAAGGAGACTCTGCCGAAATTTTCGGAAAAATTGGTATTGTTTTTAAAAAGGGTTTTACTTGACTTATTTGATAAACTCGCTTTCAATTGATTGGGTTTTCTTCACTCTTTTGCTTAATTGGTTTTGTTTTCTGGGCGTTGGCTTACTTATTTTACGGACGTCTTTAGACGTTTCGTAAACTTAAGTGCCAGTCACGTTCCGTACCCTGCGGGTCGTGACACACGGATGCGCTATACTCTAAGCAGCGCACCACGTGCAAAGCACGGGTGATCTAGCGCTGGAACTAAAAGCTCCTCACCGTCAGATCAAAGATCCAATAATAATGATAAATTATTAATTAATCAGAATTAAATTCTATTAAGGAAAGATTCCTTAAAATCTTTCCAAACAACAAGATTGTGCTCTGTAAATCAGAGCACCATTGGATCAATGATCCAATGGTGATTAAAAATCACCAAAATACAGAATAAATTCTGTATGGAAAAGATTTCCCAATCTTGTTAAAAACAAGAAGATTGCCTTCTGTAAATCAGAAACCCTTGGATCAAAGATCCAACGGTGGGGAAATCCCCAAATCAATTGGAGAAAAGATCTCCTTAACTGATTGAACTGATCAGCTTGCCCTATAAAAAGGCCCCTAGACTTCAAGTCTCAGAGATACAGAAGCATAGAGAGAAACCCCTGTAGGGTTACTAGGCACTCTTACAAGGGTCTATAAGGCATCAACCATGCCCGATTTAAAATTTAGATGTGCCGAACAACCTTAACCAAGATCTTAGACTAGAGATTAGACGAAACATATAGCAAGTAAACAACTTTACTTCTAAGAGTTCGGGATTACAACCTTTGTAGTCCGGTCCTTCACTTCTAAAGCTCCATGTTGAGGTCCCTTCACTGCGATCATCGAGTATCCGGACTCTAGAGAGGCTCCACGAAGAGAAAGATGCAAGCTTGCTTCCGATCTTCGATAACTAAGATAATCTACCTTGAAGTTTCTTTAATACAAGCTCTCACTCACTAATCAAGCGAACACCCTAATCTAATTGGCTAGATTAGATGAGGATGATGAAGTAGGATTTATGCTCTCGTTTATTTTCTTAATCTCATTCATTTTCATCACTTCATAAAAAGCTAGAAAGCTTTTCATGCAAAGAAAAAGAAGGAAGAAGAAGATCAATTTCTTTTGTGATGAATAATGAAATCCATAGTGAGGTTAGAAATGCAACCATGGGTTTAGTATGATAACTTAACCCATGTACAGAATGAACCATGGTTAAAGGGTTGGGTTGGGTTAAACAAATATCTACAAAAATATCATAACAAATATCTTTGCTTAAAACAAAATCAAATCTTCTAGAAGCTACTAGAAAGTTTAACCCAAATCAAACCCTAACCATGTTTAATCTCCACTAATCATGTTGCATTTATAACCATAACATATTACAATATTATATATCACATATACAATATTTATTGTAACAAAATAAAATAATACAATTAACATATATCGCGTATATATCAATGTATTACCCGAGTGAGAAAAAGAATCTTTTAGTGAGCTTATATTAGTTAATGTAATTTAATATATCAAATATATAATTATACATTAAATTATCGAATCAACACTTGATCCGATAATCCGGCTATTTCACAAATAACCGACCAATATAATCTGTATCAGTTCATCGAATCAACACTTGATCCGATGACCCGGCTATATCACATATACCCGACCGATATCACATATCGTGAGAATCTAATACGGTATCGCATACTCGTATTATTCTCGGTCCCGCACATATCATATATGTGCTCCTACTCCGTTTTGCCTGAGTCAGGAAACCTCTGTGTAGGACTCTAAAGAATCATCAATACGCCGGCAGTAGGTGATGATCATATCAAACACCCATAAGCCGCAAGCGGTCAGCTAAACGTAACAGCCACCCATGCATTGAGCAATCAGAAGATCAACAAGCAAGCCTGTACATTCTCCTGTGAATCCAATCAGTAACACTCCCGTACAGTCCGGTCTCTTCGTCTGATATGTCGCATATCTCGCCTAGGGATAGAAAACGTTAGACCCCAGTAGCTTGATAAGTCGTGTCGATATGAGGTCCATAACAGTTCGAGAAACTACTGATAACACTTACCAGTAAATCTCAGCAACCCTGGCCATGGATTTCCAGTTATAGCCAATCGAACACAGCGCAACATCAACTCCCTATACCGAGAGAGACGAAACCCCTCCTATCGCTCATTTCCTCCATGCGATTTGGGACTGTACCCAAAATCCACCTTTTTGCACGCCCTCTTGGATGTGGTATGATGGAAATCAAAGCACTGTGGGAATCACACAAGACTCTATGACGATCTCGGGTCTACAGACTAACCTGTACCCGTGTCACAAGAGAACTGCCATCTGACGTGAGGTATAATACCATCTGGGATTTCTCGGCGAGTTTAATCCAGTGTACCCAGTATCCACTGAGCACCCGTATACCTTCTCTGATGTCAAACACCAATGGATATGAGATCATCCATCGCCCATCATATGGGTCAAGAAGCGCATACGCTAGTCTACTATGGAGTATCGATGCCCTGTCTCGGTACTCCCACGACTAGGAACATTTGAAGGATGTACTTGGCGACTACACTGTCCTCACTAGTATGATCTGCATCATAGTCCTGGTAGTCAAGTACTCATCCTAAGGGATTTATCAACATGTAACATAGAGACAATCAGAGTACATGTTAAGATAAAGAGCAACCAGATAGCGTACTATCATGTCGAGCAAGAAAGTCCTCCCTATATATGTCCAAGCATCCACTACAATATACATCGTATGTACAGTAATTGCCTCTAGGGCAAACATATAACTAACAATCTCTCACTTGCACTGGGGCCATCTATTGTGGTATCGCATACCCAACAATTAGCTGTGGTTGGAGTATCTCATACTCAACCATCCCATAAAAGTCTCTACTGGGAAAAAGGCCTTTGTGAGTGGATCCGCGCTGTTGTCCTCTGTGTCTACTCTCCTAACCTTGATCTCCCTGGAGATCAACCATCTCCATGATCAGGTGATACTGCCTAAGAATTATATCTGGATTTCTGATGGGACGGGGATTCCTTGGCATAAGCCACAACTCCATTGTCACACAATGGTAGGAACGAAGTTCATCTCATGAACTTATATATCCAGACTATACCGTCTAGTAAGTCACGGTATCTAGCTTGGAACACTTCCAACATACCGTCCCTCCACTGAGGGTAAAGACAATGCCTGCGACTGACATTCAGTCGTCCTTATCACCCTGGAACTTTTCCAGTGATTCTCCCTAGGATCGATTGATATCATCTCACTACAGCTAGTGAGAATCCTAACATCCATTTAGATCTATCTCATAGATATAAAACCTAGGATTTAGGAGGTATCAATTTGATCCTATATGGAGAATCCTTGTGATAAGCGGAGATTGACCGAGCATAGCATAGGAAACTCCTTCCCTATCAAGAGTATGTCATCCACGTACTCTACGAGGATTACCGCCATACTCCCTACTACCTTTTTGTATATATAAGGTTCATCTACCATTTTGATGAAGTCAAACTTTTTGGCTACCACATCAAAACAGACGTTCCATCTCCGCGATGTCTGCTTTATCATATAAAACATCTTGTACACGTTTTCGCTACTCCCACTGTTTACGAAGCCCTCTGGCTGTGTACTTATAGACGCTCTCTTCTAAAACATCATTTAGAAAAGCAGTCATGACATCCAACCACCAGATATCGTAGTCATGGTATGTAGCCGTGGCAAGAAAGATCTGGATGGACTTAAGCATAGCTTTGAAAGTCTCAACTTTTCCATGTACACCAAGTAATCTTCTCAAGATATACTTGCTCCTGATGGGGATTTAACCCTTCAGATAAAGCAACCAAAGTCCATACTTTGTTGGTGTATAAGGATTCCATCTCAGATCACTAAGCATCCAGCCATTCTTACAGAGTCCCACTCCTGATGGCCAGCTCGAAACTAGTTGGGTCATCATCTCATGATACAATCCTCGCTCCCACTGTCATAGAGAAACCGAAGTATCTCTCAGGTGGGTGAGGAGCCCTACTAGATCGGCGGAGAGGCTGATATTCGTTGGAAACTATTGAATCCTTTGGTTCTACCAAATCATCAGCTGCAGTTTGTATAGCTGGAACCTTTCCAGTTCTACCTCATGAACACTAATTTCTTCACAAGAAATTCCCTTTCATAAAGGTGGCATGCTGAGAAACAAAACATCTTTTGTTTCTCGGTTTGGTAGAAGATATTTCTTTGCGAATGCTTGGGATATCCAACAAAACTTCTACAGAACTGACTTTTCCTTCAGCTTGTCCGGATTATGCTATTAGACAGAGGCCGGACAACCCTAAATCTTAACTTACATAAGATATGGGCTCTTCCCATTCCATATCACATATGAAGTGGTAGGCACCTGATTTGATTGGAACCCTTTTCAATAGGTATGCAGCTTCTCAAGTGCATAACTCCCAAAAGAAAATATGAAACTCAGTAGTACTCATCATAGAACACACCATATCACATAGGGTGCTTTTGCTCCACCCCGATATACCATCGTGCTATGGTGTATACGGAGGAGTAATGCTGAGAGAGAATCTCATTCTCCTTTAGAATAGTCCAGGAATCCCGTGCTCAAGTATTCTCCTCCCTGATCACATCAAAGGACATAATACTTATACCCGTTTTCGTTCTCTACTTCTAACTCATATTCATTGAATTTCTCAAAAGGTTCAGACTTGTGTTTCAACAGGAACATATGTCCGAATCTTGAGAGATAAACAGTGAATGTAATGAAGTATAAAGAACCGGTCTTGGCATCTGTAGACAGGGGACCTTTATGTTAGTTATATGTATGCCCTAGAGGCCATTACTGTACATAGGATGTATATTGTAGTGGATGCTGGGACATATATAGGGAGGACTTTCTTGCTCGACATGATAGTATGCTATCTGGTTACCCTTTACCTTAACGTGTACACTGATTGTCTCTCTGTTACTTGTTGGTAAAGCCCTTAGGATGTGTACTTGACTACCTGGACTATGATGTGGATCATACTAGTGGGGACATGGTAGTCCATAAGTACATCCTTCAAAGTCCCTAGTCGTGGGTGTATCGAGATGGGGCATCGATATACCAGAGTAGACTAGCGTATACCTTCTCGACCCATACAGATGGGCGATGGATGATCCCATATCCATCGGTGTTTGACATCAGAGATGATATACGGGTGCTCAGTGGAGACTGGGTACACTGGACGGACTCGCCGAGAACTCCCAGATGGTATTATACCTCACGTCAGATGGCAGTTCTCTGGTGACACTGGTACAGAGTAGTCTGTTGACCCGAGATCGTCATAGAGTCTTGTGTGGTTCCCACTGTGCTTTGATTTCCATCTTACCACGTCCAAGAGGGCGTGCAAAACGGTGGTTTTTGGGTACAGTCCCGAGTCACATGGAGGCAATGAGCGATAGGAGGGGATTCGTCTCTCCCGGTATAGGGGGTTGATGTTGCGCTGTGTTCGATTGGCTATAACAGGAAATCCCTGGCCAGGGTTGCTGAGATTTACTGGTAAGTGTTACCAGTAGTTTCTCGAATTGTTATAGACCTCATATCGACACGACTTATCGAGCTATTGGGGTCTGACGTTTACCACCCCTAGGCAAGATATGCGACATATCAGACGATCAGACCGGACTGTACGGTAGTGTTATTGGTTGGATTCACTGGAGTGTGAGCTGGCTTGCTCGTCGATCTTCTGATCGCTCAATACCCGGGTGGCCATTACGTTTAGCAGACCGCTTGCGGCTTGTGGGTGCTTGATATGATCATCACCTGCTGCCGGCGTATTGACGAGTCTTTAGAGTCCTACACAGAGGTTTCCTGGCTCAAGCGAAACGAAATAGGAGCGCATATGAGATATGTGCGGGACCGAGAATAATGCGAGTATGTGATACCGTATTTCATTCTCGCGATCAATGTGTCGAATGGTTGTATGCGATATAACCTAGTTATCGATTCAAGCGTTGATTCGATAAGCCGATACATTATATACTAGTCGGTTGTGTGCGACATGACCGGATCATTGAATCAAGTGTTGATTTAATGATTTAATGCATAATTATATATTTGATATATTACTTTGCATTAACTAGTTTTGGTTTACTTTAAATGGATTTTCTCGCTCGGATGTGCGCATTGCATATGCGATATGATTTTGTGCACTTGTTTGTATCATATTTGATGATGCATGCAAATTTGGGTTTGTGTAAAGAATTAAACCTTGGTTAAAGAAATGGTTAGGGTTTTTATTTGATTATTCATTTATTCATTTGTTTTTATTTTTGGAAAATAAATTGCATAAAATAGAATGGTGGCTTTCTTTTGTTTTCTTTCATGAAGCTTCATGAACTTTTGACTTAGTCACCATTTTGTCTCATGCTTAACCCTAACCAATTCTATTAACTCAAGTTAATTCTCTACACCTAACCATGGTGAGAATTATGATAAGAATGGATTTTTATTTATTCTTTAAAAACTTATCATAATACTTATCATATTCTACTTCATCTTCTTCTTCACTTCAACACATGAAGAAAACCTTAGGTCATCAATGGTGATTGATGATAAAGAGTGAGAAATCCAAATCTAAAGTCTACCCACTTCCTATTTCTTCATCCTCTACCTCTTGCCAAGTAGTAGAGTGTGTTTTCTTCACAAGTTTCTTGACTTGGTGAAGTCGGAGCTTGATTTAGCGATGCCTCGACGTAGATCATCTTCGGCATGGACATCGACGACCTAGCTTGCCCATTCTCCGACGAAGCCGACGCTAGAGCCCGGAAACTCATATGGACAGCGAGGGGACTTCGTTGCGGAGCTATGGAGGTGGAGCACCGGATCTACAAAGGTTGTATTTCCGTATTCTTTATAGTTAAGTTGTTAACTAGTTATCTTTTCTCCTAGAAATCTAGCAAACGATCCGTAGTCGGGTCTCTCGGCACCGTTAATTTTTGAAATTGGCATGTTCGATGCCTTGTGAGACCTCACTAGAGTGCCTAGGAACCCTACAGTGGTATCAGAGCCTAGCTAGAGCCTTAGGCGAAGTCTAGACGGATTTTGAATTCCGAACGAACCCGAAACCCTATTACAAATTGCTCTCTGGACTTTTTCCAAATTCTGGAGTTTTTCCAAATTAAAAATATGCAGAGAAGTCAGCAGGAAAATGTAAGGGTTACTGTAAAATTCGTATGCACAATTCCACTATTGAGCCGCGGTTCCGCGGCACGAGCATGGCTCGTGCGGCGGTTCCGCGGCAGTTTTGTCTTATTTGGCATTTTATTTTACACAGTAATTCATTGTTTTCAGTGCTGAGTTCTCTGTGTATTTTTTAAATTTTATTCAAGAGTTGAATTTTCTGAGGTTTTTTTGGGGATTCGTAAGTTCGATCGGATTATCAAATTTTGTCTGTGTGGCTTTCCGGATAAATTTTAGAATATGTTAAAAAGTTCGACCGGATATAAATACCCAATTTTTCCCCTGTCGGGAAATTTCCAAGGGTTGGATTTTTCCGTGGTTTAAAGACGTTCTAAGTAGTGCAAGTAACGCAATGGACCCTCTAGAAGACAACAGACCTTAACTCGATTATGTGACCGTCTTGAACTGCCCTTTGAACCTTCGGGTTTGGGGAAGTACGGCGTGCCACATGTGAGGCGTTGGCTTGACCCTTCTACGGCTGGACCGTTGGTACTGAGGTACGAACTGAATGTTTTTAGACTTGTTTCATGTGTTGATCTGTATCGGGAAAACTTGGGTGTTCGATTGTTCGATCGGAAAGTTTGACATTTTCTATTTATCCGGAATGGGATACAATAATTGGAATTAACAAATAGTTATGAGATAACTGAATGAATGTTATAAACATAGCAGTTTAGTCTCACTTGATCGGTTGCCACGGAATTTTGATGTGATCAAAAGTCCGTTGCAATCACGTAGCGTACGCGGATACTCGCCGGGTAAACTTAATAGACGGCCTCACTCCATAGCCCCGACCAAGTGACTGTAGGAGAACCTCGTCGCCGAAAGCATCCGTCCGGGTGCTCGCGGCAGCGGTGTTCCGCCTTGGTGCACTTCGTCGACGGTATCAGGGGTGCGGCCGCCTACTGAAGTTTGCGACGAGCAGCCGATCAGGGTGTCGGGAATCTTGTTGAATTGCCCGACTTGATATTGAAAAGTGTTTTCGATTTTGAGACTAAAATGCGGAGTTTATAATTGTTAGGCATGTGATGTCTAAGTAATTCATTTGATTAGGCATGCGATGTCTATGCAGATTGCGGATTCCAACTGTTGTAGTTTTACACTTTCTTTTCTGTGACCGTAAGTGTAATATGTGACATCGCCAGTTTCGTTGCTATATGTCAACGACAATTGGGATGCGCATATTTACTTACGTTGATGACATGTGATGTTATGTGTTACTGGATATGTTATATTGGATCGTCGTGTTTGAATAGCCGGGGGTTTTTATGTGAGATGAGTGTTTTTCATTTTCATGCATGTAAAAACTTGTATGTAATATTCTTTTATTGGGGCACTTCCAGGTAGCGGAAGTTGTCACCCGTTGTATATTATTTACTTTTCCGCACTAGGATAGACTCAAGGAGGAGGGCACAAGTAACCGGATTCTGGAGTCCAGTGGGAGACCAACTCGAGGAGTCGAGGCCGGGTCTCCTAACTCCATAATTGGTAGGGTCGCTTGCCGCGCTCGTAGGGGTCTAGGGGTGTGGGTTTGTCTATTCATCACGACCGTGGAATCCGTGTTTTATACTGGCTCGTATTGAAAACACGGACGTCCTAGTATATCCAATATTTCATATGATTCTTCTGCTGCGATATCTGTGATGTGATCATATGATGTTCTGTGATAGATACAGTATATAGTATATATGATATATTATATAGACGTTACTTATGTTTTACACCCATGCTAGCCCTGCCCTGCTCTGCCGTTAGTTACCTAACCTAACGGTGCACGAGGGGACATCGAGGCGAATGCGGATGACATAAGTGTACGTCGTATTTATCTGTGATGATTAGGTACTTAAATGATGGGACTTCATTAATGAGATTAATGAAAGTAAAAGAAACCTAAGATGTTGTAGAATCGAATTTCAAAATAAAACAGGTAGCTATAGTTCTTGCATTGCACAGTGATATATATGATATATCCTGCACCTTATTCGATAAGGAAAGGACCGAGATCCCTTCACCGGGAGTGACTCCTTTAGCAATAACTGGCAGATGCTACACACTCGGTTTGTCTTTTGATTGCTTTTAAGAGTTTCTACTTTGCACAGTGATATATATGATATATCCCGCACCTCATTCGACGAGGAAAGGACCGACGATCCCTTCACCGGGAGTGACTCCTTTAGCAAAACTGGAAAAGCCTAAAAAACACTCCATTTTAAAATTCATTCGATCCTACAACGATATCAAGTTCATTACGCAATAGGTTTTCAGAAAAACCTGTCGTAGCCCTCCGTCATTTCAGATAAGTAGTAGTTAGTATTCGTGCTGCGTTTGTTGGCCTTTGTCAAGGCGCAGTGTGCGGTAGCTAACTGGTGCTTATCTGCTTATGCATATGATGCAGATTGAGTTAGGGTTGTCGTGCGACCTTGTTGGCCTTTGTCAAGAGCCGTGCGGGTGGGTTTAATTCAATCAGGAAATGACGGGTTGAACTTGACTAGCATCCTATGGTTTGTTGGCCTTTGTCAAGGTCATAGGAGGTTAGGGGCAAAATATTATCGGGAATTTCAAGTGTTGAAATTTGCAATGAGATTGCATACCTTCTATGAGATAGTTGGATCCCGATACCCGCTGCGAGTAATTGTTACTCCTGGGAGAGTTTTATACATTACAATTAGCCGATCAAGTAGGTGTCTAGAAAGGTGTCAACGAGGTTACGCCTCTGGGAAAACGAGGTTTACATTAATTAGGTTCGTGCGAAAGCACGGGGGACCTCCCTCAAAGTACCGACACTGGCCTGGCTGAAAGATTGACGAACTTGTAGTGTGTAATTAATCCCGGCTAGTCTTTCCTTTTAGGGTTTGAAGGAAGATTTGATAAAAAGCAGTGGGAGCCATCCTGATTAGATAAAATAATAACCAATCTATTCTTGCAAGAGCGCACGCTGAGTGTTTTCTTCTCTCTCTCTCTCCTGGTAGCGACCATATCACGCCTTAATCAAGATAATAATACGGATTATTGACCGAACCCGCTTGTTATACTGAGCTGGGGAACGTTGGTCCCTCTCCAACTTATAATTGTTATAAGACAGAGCAGGAAATTGGGGAATACCAGATTTCCCGTGCCGCCCAAACGAAGAGAATGCATGCTGATGCATCATCTTCGGGTGTGTTCATTATAAAGAACCGTTTCTCAGTATCCTCTGCATCTAGGGTATATGATACCGGATCAGGATCCCAGATATGTAATCTGTTACATAGGGCTACAAAAGGGTAGAAAAACTGAGAACGGGTGATAAGTTTCATGAGGCAGAAAACGGGGCAAGTGTTGCAGCCAAGTCTGTCTGTCACTGTCACCCTGTATTACCAATACATTGATTCTGAACGAATGTTATTAGATACCGAACCTGATATACAAAATCATATCAGTCTCTTTATTAGTAAAGAAAGGATATAATTTTGTATTGTTGGATAATGTTTTGAACATTTCCTATATCAAAAGTTGATCGGTTTAGGCACGTTATCTAAAAGCGTTGATGTTCTAAATCAAACTACAGTTCTTAGTATTCGGAACACACACAAGAGGAAGAGTTCAGAAATGAACGAATCCTTCTTGAGGTATTGTAGACTAGGTCATATCAATGCGCCCGACTAGCTTGAGTTACATATAGATGCATATTTAAATCAGTTTGAATTTACATCTTGTGAAACTCGTCAGTCATGTCACAAAGATAAGATGACCATAGCTCTGTTTATTGGAAACAGAGGAAGAGTTAGTGAACTCTTGGGACTGATACATGATGATGTATGTAAGGTCTCATGTCTACACATGCCAGGACTGGTTCTTTATACTTCATTACATTCTCTGATGATCTTTCAAGATTCAGACATATGTTCCTGTTGAAACACAAGTCAGAACCTTCTGAGATATTCACAGAATATAAGTTAGAAGTAGAGAACCAAAATACGGGTATAAGTATTATATCCTTTGATGTGATCAAGGAGGAGAATACTTGAGCACGGAAATCCTGGACTATTCTAAAGGAGAATGAGATTCTCTCTCAGCATTACTCCTCCGTATACACCATAGCACGATGGTATATCGGGGCGGAGCAGATACACCCTATTTGATATGGTGTGCTCTATGATGAGTACTACTGAGTTACCTTTTTCCTTAGGGGGTTATGCACTTGAGAAGTCGCATACCTATTGAATAGGGTTTCGAATCAAATCGTTGCCTACCGCTTCATATGTGATATGGAAAGGGAAGAGCCCATGTCTTAAGCTAGTTAAGATTTGGGGTTGTCCGGCCTATGTCTAAAAGCAAAATCCGGACAAGCTCGAGGCAAGGTCTGTTAAGTACAACTGGAAAGGTTCCAGCTATACAAATGACAGCAGATGATTTGGTACAACCAAAGGATTCAGTAGATACCAACAAACCTCAGCCTCTCCGCCGATCTAGTAGGGTTCCTCACCCACCTGAGAGATACTTCGGTTTCTCTATGACAGTGGGAGCGAGGAATGCATCATGAGATGATGACCCAATTAGTTTCGAGCTGGCCATCAGAAGTGAGACTCTATAAGAATGGCTGGATGTTTAGCGATCTGAGATGGAATCCTTATACACCAACAAAGTATGGACTTTGGTTGCTATATCTGAAGGGTTAAATCCCCATCAGGAGCAAGTATATCATGAGAAGATTACTAGGTGTACATGGAAAAGTTGTGACTTTCAAAGCTAGACTTGTTAAAACTTTGCATCATTTACCAGGCGTGGATAATGATGAATCCTTTTCAAGTAGCTATGCTTAAGTCCATCCAGATCCTACTTGCCACGGCTACATACCATGACTACGATATCTGGCGGTTGGGTGCCATGACTCCTTTTCTAAATGATATTTTAGAAGAGTGCGTCTGTAAGTACACAGCCAGAGGGCTTCGTAGACAGTGGGAGCAGCGGAAACGTGTGCAAGATGCTTTATAGGATAAAGCAGGCATCGCGGAGTTGGAACATCTGTTTTGATGAAGTAGTCAAAGAAGTTGACATCATCAAAATGGTAGATGAACCTTGTATAAACAAAAAGGTAGTAGGGAGTATGCTGGTGATCCTCGTAGAGTACGTGGATGACATACTCTTGATAAGAAAGGAGTTTCTTATGCTACGCTCGATCAATCTCCGTTTATCACAAAGATTCTCCGTGAAGGATCAAAATGATACCTCCTAAATCCTGAGTTTTAGATCTATGAGATAGATTTAATTGGATGTTAGGATTCTCACTAGTTGTAGTGAGATGATATCAATCGATCCTGGGGAGAATCACTGGAAGTGTTCCAGGGTGATAAAGACGACTGAATGTCAGTCGCAGGCATTGTCTTTACCCTCAGTAAAGGGATGGTATGTTGGAAGAGTTCCAAGCTAGATACCGTGACATACTAGACGATAAAGGCAGGATACATCGCTACTAAAGATGCTGCCAAAGAAGCTGTTTGGGTGTATAATGGTTCATGAGATGAACTATGTTCCTCCCATTGTGTGACAATGGAGTTGTGGCTTATGCCAAGGAACGCAGGTCCCATCAGTGATCCAGACTTATTCTAAGGCAGTATCACCTGATCATGGAGATGCTTGATCTCCAGGATGATCGAGGCAAGGAGAGCAGACTTAGAGGATAACGCAACGGATCCACTCACGAAGGCCTATTCCCAGAGAGAGACTTTTATGGGATGGTTGAGTATGAGATACTGCAGCCACTGCTACAGATGGCCCTAGTGCAAGTGGGAGATTGTTAGTTATATGTATGCCCTAGAGGCCATTACTGTACATAGGATGTATATTGTAGTGGATGCTGGGACATATATAGGGAGGACTTTCTTGCTCGACATGATAGTATGCTATCTGGTTACCCTTTACCTTAACGTGTACACTGATTGTCTCTCTGTTACATGTTGGTAAAGCCCTTAGGATGTGTACTTGACTACCTGGACTATGATGTGGATCATACTAGTAGGGACATGGTAGTCCATAAGTACATCCTTCAAAGTCCCTAGTCGTGGGTGTATCGAGATGGGGCATCGATATACCATAGTAGACTAGCGTATACCTTCTCGACCCATACAGATGGGCGATGGATGATCCCATATCCATCGGTGTTTGACATCAGAGATGATATACGGGTGCTCAGTGGAGACTGGGTACACTGGACGGACTCGCCGAGAACTCCCAGATGGTATTATACCTCACGTCAGATGGCAGTTCTCTGGTGACACTGGTACAGAGTAGTCTGTTGACCCGAGATCGTCATAGAGTCTTGTGTGGTTCCCACTGTGCTTTGATTTCCATCTTACCATGTCCAAGAGGGCGTGCAAAATGGTGGTTTTTGGGTACAGTCCCGAGTCACATGGAGGCAATGAGCGATAGGAGGGGATTCGTCTCTCCCGGTATAGGGGGTTGATGTTGTGCTGTGTTCGATTGGCTATAACAGGAAATCCCTGGCCAGGGTTGCTGAGATTTACTGGTAAGTGTTACCAGTAGTTTCTCGAATTGTTATAGACCTCATATCGACACGACTTATCGAGCTATTAGGGTCTGACGTTTACCACCCCTAGACAAGATATGCGACATATCAGACGATCAGACCGGACTGTACGGTAGTGTTATTGGTTGGATTCACTGGAGTGTGAGCGGGCTTGCTCGTCGATCTTCTGATCGCTCAATACCCGGATGGCCGTTACGTTTAGCAGACCGCTTGCGGCTTGTGGGTGCTTGATATGATCATCACCTGCTGCCGGCGTATTGACGAGTCTTTAGAGTCCTACACAGAGGTTTCCTGGCTCAAGCGAAACGAAATAGGAGCGCATATGAGATATGTGCGGGACCGAGAATAATGCGAGTATGTGATACCGTATTTCTGTAACATTTTCAAATATATAAAATATTAATTTTAGGAATTTTTATGATTTAATATTATTTATTGATTATTTTAATATTAAATTAATGATTAAATGCAAATAAATAGGAAAAATGGTAGAAAAATTTTGGAAAATTCTAAAATAGGGTAAATTAGTGAATTATGACATTTTTTAAGTTTTTGTGATTAGTTTGACACTAATTTAGTGCTAATCGCGATTAAAAATCGCTAATCGGGTTTTTCGACTTTTTGTGCAAAACTTGCACATATCACTTTTTTCTACACTTGTGCATTTTCTTGCCATGATTTATCATTTGGGGTTTACTATTTGTGTGAGAAGGTTTTAGAAATAAAGGAAAAGAAAAGAAAAGAAAATGAGAATGGGGTTGGTGAGAGAGGTATGGGTGCATATTGACTTAGCCATTCCCTTGGTTTGCCTCCTCATTCCTCTCCCTCATCCTTGAGCTGCTGCTGCTGCTGCTACTGCCCATTTTTCCCCTCCACAAACCCTCTCACTTCATCTCAAAATCTATCTCAAAACCTCACATCCCTTTCACGAAAAAGATGCACAAGCTTGAGATCTACGCAATGGACCATGAAAGCATGGATTTGGCCACTAGAGGGCAACTCAAGAAAGTTCTTGAGTTGCCAAGTGAGGTATATTCTGAACCCATAGCTCAATTGTAGCATTTCCTTTAACCCCAAGTTAAGATTATATCGATATTGTGTGATATTATGGACTTGGTGATAACCTAGTTAGGGTTTGAGAGAAACTTGAATTGTAATGTGAAATTGAGCTCAGTAGAGGACTTGTAAACACCCTAGTGCATGAATTGAGCCCCTAACCTGAAACTAGAACCCAGAATACGGATTTTAGAAACCGATATCGGGGAAAATGTGTAATCTGTGAAGGTTAATTCGAATCTGCTATCATACGAGACACCTGAAAATAATATTGAATGGACAGTGAGATATGCAGGCACCATTGAACCAACACCCCAAACCCTAGCTCCCCACTCCACTTTTTGGCCGCCGAAATTCCCATTCTGGCCGCAATTTGCGGCCAGACCAGGGAGGAATTTCCACGTTTTGCGTGCATGCCCCCATTTCCTCAATTCTTGGCCCAGGGTACTTCTAGTTTTGACAGATTCCATCTAGGGTAAAATCTGGGACATATATCCTAAGTTGCTATTTGGGTTTCGTGTTTCCGTATTTCTGTATTTTTGAATCTGAAATTATGGATTGTGTTTTGCCTCGACTATTGGGCGTTTATACGACGATATAGAGGATTTGTTGATGGTTTTGAAGGCGTGCCATAGGTTCTCACCTATAGGCCCCTTATCGTATCGTTTTGGATTTCATGCGCCGTTTTAGCTTGGATATGGTTTTAATGCGTATACACGATATGTTGATGTGTAGGTACTCATGAGGACTTCGGGACGACAAGCAAATGCATGGTGACGTCTGCAATTGATGATGCAAGGTGAGTAGATTATATCTACAGGGGGAAGTCGGGTGGATGGCGTATAGCACCCCCGCAGTCCGTAGTTAGTATACTATATATAGTGGTTATATGATAGTAATAGTGTGTTGTAGCTTTGTGATAGGTGTATTATGGATAGTGTAGGGTAGAAGCGACTAGTGTAGTTCATAGTCGCGAACCCTAGGGTAGAATTACACCTACACACACACCCTTGCATTTTACTTGTGCTTACACGGTGTTTGATGATATGGGATGACTTTGGAGGTGAGTCGATGATGTGGCTTGGTGCCGTGAGATCGGTGGTTTGATACGATTCATATGTGGAATATGACTTGTGATTCTTGCGGGCTTGGGATATGTGTTTACCCCCGCATGCATACTTTATTGATGGTATCGTTTTGTACTGACATAGAGTAGTATCCCAGACTATATGATCTGATGATAGTGATACCTGTTATGTGACGAGATAGTGAGATGTTGATCTGTACCCAGCTTTTGGGGATGCCGTACGATGATTTACCGTACGAGCCGATATTGATGATAGATCCGCACTCATAACTAGAGGATGCCCTACGATATGTTCTTGAGGCGGGATCACCGACTATATACCCATGTATATATACATTGACTCAGATTTAGGTGGTTTCCACACCTACCCCTCCTGATTTACCTGATACTTAGATGTAGTTTGCATAGTAGATACTTCACGGTGGTGTCGACTACTAGATTTTCTGCATTTTCATGCTATTCGCATTGCTGGCATATGCACATTACTATTCCATGTTACATGATTTCGGATATGATTACCTTTCTTTACATGTCGCATACATCATGGATTGATTGCATAGCACATCGTATTGGATCATTGCAGTGTAGCTTATCTATATGTGACATGACTTGATATTCATACTTGGTACCTATATCACATTGGATCATTGCATTATAGCTTATCTATATGTGACATGACTTGATATTCATACTTGGTACCTATATCACATTGGATCATTGCATTGTAGCTTATCTATATGTGACATGACTTGATATTCATACTTGGTACCTATATCACATTGGATCATTGCATTGTAGCTTATCTATATGTGACATGACTTGATATTCATACTTGGTACCTATATCACATTGGATCATTGCATTGTAGCTTATCTATATGTGACATGACTTGATATTCATACTTGGTACCTATATCACATTGGATCATTGCATTATAGCTTATCTATATGCGACATATACTTTGATATAGGGCTGGCCCGGAATGACGGATGCCTGATGCATTGAGAGAGGGATGACCCGGACTGACGGATTCCCGACATATACTTCGATATAGGGCTGACCCGGAATGACGGATGCCCGATGGATTGATATAGGGCTGACCCGGAATGACGGATGCCTGATGCATTGAGAGAGGGATGACCCGGACTGACGGATTCCCGATATATACTCTGAGAGAGGGCTGACCCGGAATGACGGATGCCCGATACATGAGGATTTACGTGTCGATGCTAGGCACGGTTTTCATGATGTTTTTCCATGATTTTGTTTATATCCTCACATTACATAGATCATATACAGACATAGATCATATACAGACATGGATCATATACATACTGGACTTACACTGATCATACTTCATTTGTATATATAACAGGGCATGAGGGCGCTGTTATATATACCCTTACACCAATATTAGTGGTATGGGACGCTAATATATGTGTATTGATATCATTGATACTTCATCATATTTACTTCTTGCAGACATACCTTATACTGATGACATGTTATTACCTGAGTACCTGGCACTACATACATGATTAGATGTTACCTTGCTACCTTATCACACTCAGATGTACTCTTATGGTTATTTTACTGATCGTTGATTTAGGATTATGTCTTGCATTCGGTTTTCTGCTTATAGATATTTTCTATTCACGAGTTGGCAACTCACCCCCGTTGTGCCACAGTTTCTTGCAGGTTCTGCCGTACAGGTTTCATTGCGGCATTTCTGGCACACTTCTTTCTTGCGGGTGATTTGCTTTTTGGTAGGTGGATTCCTTTGTATCAAGAACCACCATTGTATTCATTTTGCTCATTGTATCTAGAATTTCCATCAACCAAAACTTGTATATTGTTTCAGACCTAGACTTTAGTGATGTATTATTCGACCTTAGAGTCGCGCTTAGTAGTATTGCGGTTTCTTGTTGTTTGGAGCTTTCTTTTGGGTTTGATCCTCGCCACTTGGCGTTGTATATTATTGTTGCATGTGTGGTTGTGACCGTCTATTGACGAAGAGCTAGCTCCCGCTTGGGGATGCCTTTATCATTGCATATATTGTCATTCTTGCTGTACCCCATTCGGGGCCAGTTTTACAAAAGAAACTCTGCCAAAATTTTTAGAAAAGACTGTACTGTTTTAAATTGCACCTTCGGCTTAGTTATTCAAAAACTTTGATTGTTAAACATGTAGTTCCTTACTTATTCTTAAAAAAAGGGTTTTAGATTTCTGGGTTTTCGGCTTACTTAGTCGCGTTGCGCCTGTAGACGTTACGTGGCTAAGTGCCGGTCACGGGCCAAACTTTGGGTCATGACAAAGTTGGTATCAGAGCGCTAGGTTGACCTTGGTTCGAGTCTGAGTTTGACTATGTGGAGCCTAGGGCGTTTATATATATACGGAACTTAGGCTTGACCTTACGGAACTTAGACTTGGTCGAGGGGGTATTAGACCCGAACTTTCGTCGTATTAGGATGACCCTTGGTTAATGGAATAGGTGAATAAAGTAGAGCGACGTACCGTTGTTATGTTCCGCGGCATACTTACGACACGCCACTCCGCTTGAGGAACCTTAGGATGTGCATATTCTTCGAGATCAGTGATTTTCTTTATATCCGGGATTATACATCCATTTGAGATCCCCGATTCTATTAGTTTCATGATCATACCTTCATTGATACTGTTCCTTCCTATGATCATGTAACCACTTTAGGTCTGTTGTTTCCCTTCTTGCCACTGGTGTACTCTTTTGATGCTCGATTGAGGTTCCTGTCACCGTGTTTGAGCGTAGTTTGGGCTGCTGCTAGGGTTACGGCCAGTGTGAGCTCGTTTGGTACGAGAGCCGACCATTGTGTTTTCTGGTGACATGGGAATGTCTCGAGTTAGTGTTGGTGATTGTGACCTCTAGTGGAGGCGAGTGCTTGGATTTGCACCGAATGATCGGGCCATTGTTAGAGCTGCCTGTTATGAGAGGACTGTTGATGTACAGCATACCTCAGAGATTGTGATGTCTCCTACCGTGCAGACAGATGGACCAGCTGTTGCTGAGATTGACAGGATGTCGCTTTCGGAGCTTACGAGCTGAGATTGCCGGAGCTTTCAGGCAGGTATGAGACAGATGATAGCTAATCTAACCGAATTGAGAGACGAAGGTGATTCGTCCGATTGATGCACCGGAGCGGGACCAGTTGAGTTGAAGATTTCCAGTGTGGAGAGTCTTACTCAGATCTAGAGAAGACCGATTCAGAGATGACCGCCACTGTGTTGCCTTTCCTGGAGGATTGAGGCGCTGTTCGGCGTACAGGCAAATAAGCCAGTTGCTGCTGCAAATGACGAGATATCGCCCAGATGGTTGGAGCTATTGCAGCGTGAGCATATACTCAGAGAGATGATAACGAGTCGCTAGTCACCTGAGGATGAATGACTAGGACATGTGGTTCGTTCGCTTACCGATACGAGGTTATCAGATAGATTGTTTCCAGCTAGAGACGACTTCACGCAGGTTCGTCGAGAGTCGATTGAGACGATCGAATGTCAGGAGCCTACTTTCCAAGTTTAAAGTATATGGAAAGACATGCAGGTGATTCTGTGGACCCTCTAGATGAATGAAACCCTAACTCGACTTAATGACCGTGTGAAAGCCTATGAACCTTCGGGTTTGCGGCGGTTCCGCGGCGCCATTAGTGAGGCTTGGATTTGCCCTTCTACGGCTGGACCACCGACGCTGTGGCATGTACTCGATACTATTAAATTGTACCCGAGATGTGAGCTCTTGGGGGATTATGAGGATCTGACGAGTCGATCGGATGGTTCGACATCTTTCGGATATCGTGATGGGATACTGCTTGGGAGACTCCAGATGCGAGCGTAGCCGTCGGAGCGCAGTTCGTGTAGCCACGATGAGTTAGGTCCGAATCAGTCGGCATTGAGCAATGTGGAGTAGAGAGTTCGTACGAGATTTCGACGAGATGACTTCCCACTCCGCTGACATCAGAGATGTGATACGCACCCAGAGGCATTGTATATGGATATATCTTCCAGAAAGAAGCGCGATAAGTATGCAGCCGTTCCGGAATAAGAATTTGCTTCAGCGATGGATGATGACTTCCGGGCAATCCGGCAGGAAAGAGATTTGAGAAAGGAACCTCGACAGGACCCTTCTGGAGAACGATACGAGAAGACCTAGACCCGGGAGTGGTCGTATTGCGCACACCCAGCAGGACAGAGTTCGGCTTTGTCGACGAGGTAGTTGACCAGGTTCGGATAAAGGAACTTACCCAGATGCGTTGCTAATTGATCAGGGATGGACGAGTGACTAGTATTCCCCCGATGGTTGGGACGTGTTCTCGAGGATCTGTTCGGCCTGACATCTTCTACAGGATGGTGAAGCTACAGAGTACGCGATTCGAGTCCGTGCGAGAGACTTCAGATTGGCCGTGGCCGAGAACAGTGCAGTGCAAGATAGCTTGGCGTAACGTCATAGTGGACGACGATGGAGACAAGTGGAACCAGAGGTTCGTGTGAGACACTGACGAGCTGTCATTACTTCCCGTCAAGACTAGAGACCTGATATGCTTACAGAGACGTTGGGATGTGACCAGTTTCTGAGAAAACATTGTGCTGAGGACACAGATGTCTCTCAAGCGAGAAGAGGTAGTATAAGAGAGCCAGCCTCTGTGCAGATCAGCATAGACATGATTGGAAGAGACCTTGAGCAGGATTCCTTCCAGGACATTGCTGCATTGATGTTGCACCCAAGATCAGATGTGTGACGTGCATTCAGAGAGACAGAGGCCGACGCCGGTGATATGCTACCTTACGAGTGGTCATGAGGATTGACCGAGAGGTGACCAGAGAAGTGCCAGAACGGGATCGTCCCCGTTAGCACACCTGACAAGGCCGATGAGCCGATTGACTGCGAGATAGGTAATCCGCAGAGAAGATAAGGACCCAGAGTCAGAGGACGCCAGACCGTGAGCAAGAGGCAAGTAGATATCTTGCGCTGCTAGCATTGGATGCACCCTTAATGTGTTGAGGTGCGATTTTGGTGTACACCAGATGCACTAAATCGGGTTTCCTAGTGCATGTTAGATACACCCGGTTTTGCTGTCAGGCACACACGTTGCCTATGACAGATGTTGTGTGCACACCCGTTGCACCTGTTTGGTACTTAGGTGGGTTTTGTTTTCCGTGCGCACCTGACGCACGGGGTATTCTTGTATACGCCTTAGGATTGATGTTAGAGGAGCCCCGACAATTTGGATTGTTGCTGAAATTGTTTTGAGTAGTGGGGGGTTAAATTTAAATTCGGGGACCGAATTTCTTTAAGGGGGGTAGATTGTAACATTTTCAAATATATAAAATATTAATTTTAGGAATTTTTATGATTTAATATTATTTATTGATTATTTTAATATTAAATTAATGATTAAATGCAAATAAATAGGAAAAATGGTAGAAAAATTATGAAAAATTTTGGAAAATTCTAAAATAGGGTAAATTAGTGAATTATGACATTTTTTAAGTTTTTGTGATTAGTTTGACACTAATTTAGTGCTAATCGCGATTAAAAATCGCTAATCGGGTTTTTCGACTTTTTGTGCAAAACTTGCACATATCACTTTTTTCTACACTTGTGCATTTTCTTGCCATGATTTATCATTTGGGGTTTACTATTTGTGTGAGAAGGTTTTAGAAATAAAGGAAAAGAAAAGAAAAGAAAATGAGAATGGGGTTGGTGAGAGAGGTATGGGTGCATATTGACTTAGCCATTCCCTTGGTTTGCCTCCTCATTCCTCTCCCTCATCCTTGAGCTGCTGCTGCTGCTGCTACTTGCCCATTTTTCCCCTCTACAAACCCTCTCACTTCATCTCAAAATCTATCTCAAAACCTCACATCCCTTTCACGAAAAAGATGCACAAGCTTGAGATCTACGCAATGGACCATGAAAGCATGGATTTGGCCACTAGAGGGCAACTCAAGAAAGTTCTTGAGTTTCCAAGTGAGGTATATTCTGAACCCTTAGCTCAATTGTAGCATTTCCTTTAACCCCAAGTTAAGATTATATCGATATTGTGTGATATTATGGACTTGGTGATAACCTAGTTAGGGTTTGAGAGAAACTTGAATTGTAATGTGAAATTGAGCTCAGTAGAGGACTTATAAACACCCTAGTGCATGAATTGAGACCCTAACCTGAAACTAGAACCCAGAATACGGATTTTAGAAACTGATATCGGGGAAAATGTGTAATCTGTGAAGGTTAATTCGAATCTGCTATCATACGAGACACCTGAAAATAATATTGAATGGACAGTGAGATGTGCAGGCACCATTGAACCAACACCCCAAACCCTAGCTCCCCACTCCACTTTTTGGCCTCCGAAATTCCCATTCTGGCCGCAATTTGCGGCCAGACCAGGGAGGAATTTCCTCGTTTTGCGTGCATGCCCCCATTTCCTCAATTCTTGGCCCAGGGTACTTCTAGTTTTGACAGATTCCATCTAGGGTAAAATCTGGGACATATATCCTAAGTTGCTATTTGGGTTTCGTGTTTCCGTATTTCTGTATTTTTGAATCTGAAATTATGGATTGTGTTTTGCCTCGACTATTGGGCGTTTATACGACGATATAGAGGATTTGTTGATGGTTTTGAAGGCGTGCCATAGGTTCTCACCTATAGGCCCCTTATCGTATCGTTTTGGATTTCATGCACCGTTTTAGCTTGGATATGGTTTTAATGCGCATACACGATATGTTGATGTGTAGGTACTCATGAGGACTTCGGGACGACAAGCAAATGCATGGTGACGTCCGCAATTGATGATGCAAGGTGAGTAGATTATATCTACAGGGGGGAAGTCGGGTGGATGGCGTATAGCACCCCCGCAGTCCGTAGTTAGTATACTATATATAGTGGTTATATGATAGTAATAGTGTGTTGTAGCTTTGTGATAGGTGTATTATGGATAGTGTAGGGTAGAAGCGACTAGTGTAGTTCATAGTCGCGAACCCTAGGGTAGAATTACACTTACACACACACCCTTGCATTTTACTTGTGCTTACACGGTGTTTGATGATATGGGATGACTTTGGAGGTGAGTCGATGATGTGGCTTGGTGCCGTGAGATCGGTGGTTTGATACGATTCATATGTGGAATATGACTTGTGATTCTTGCGGGCTTGGGATATGTGTTTACCCCCGCATGCATACTTTATTGATGGTATCGTTTTGTACTGACATAGAGTAGTACCCCAGACTATATTATCTGATGATAGTGATACCTGTTATGTGACGAGATAGTGAGATGTTGATCTGTACCCAGCTTTTGGGGATGCCGTACGATGATTTACCGTACGAGCCGATATTGATGATAGATCCGCACTCATAACTAGAGGATGTCCTAACGATATGTTCTTGAGGCGGGATCACCGACTATATACCCATGTATATATACATTGACTCAGATTTAGGTGGTTTCCACACCTACCCCTCCTGATTTACCTGATACTTAGATGTAGTTTGCATAGTAGATACTTCACGGTGGTGTCGACTACTAGATTTTCTGCATTTTCATGCTATTCGCATTGTTGGCATATGCACATTACTATTCCATGTTACATGATTTCGGATATGATTACCTTTCTTTACATGTCGCATACATCATGGATCGATTGCATAGCACATCGTATTGGATCATTGCAGTGTAGCTTATCTATATGTGTCATGACTTGATATTCATACTTGGTACCTATATCACATTGGATCATTGCATTGTAGCTTATCTATATGTGACATGACTTGATATTCATACTTGGTACCTATATCACATTGGATCATTGCATTGTAGCTTATCTATATGTGACATGACTTGATATTCATACTTGGTACCTATATCACATTGGATCATTGCATTGTAGCTTATCTATATGTGACATGACTTGATATTCATACTTGGTACCTATATCACATTGGATCATTGCATTGTAGCTTATCTATATGTGACATGACTTGATATTCATACTTGGTACCTATATCACATTGGATCTTTGCATTGTAGCTTATCTATATGCGACATATACTTTGATATAGGGCTGGCCCGGAATGACGGATGCCTGATGCATTGAGAGAGGGATGACCCGGACTGACGGATTCCCGACATATACTTCGATATAGGGCTGACCCGGAATGACGGATGCCCGATGGATTGATATAGGGCTGACCCGGAATGACGGATGCCTGATGCATTGAGAGAGGGATGACCCGGACTGACGGATTCCCGATATATACTCTGAGAGAGGGCTGACCCGGAATGACGGATGCCCGATACATGAGGATTTACGTGTCGATGCTAGGCACGGTTTTCATGATGCTTTTCCATGATTTTGTTTATATCCTCACATTACATAGATCATATACAGACATAGATCATATACAGACATGGATCATATACAGACTGGACTTACACTGATCATACTTCATTTGTATATATAACAGGGCATGAGGGCGCTGTTATATATACCCTTACACCAATATTAGTGGTATGGGATGCTAATATATGTGTATTGATATCATTGATACTTCATCATATTTACTTCTTGCAGACATACCTTATACTGATGACATGTTATTACCTGAGTACCTGGCACTACATACATGATTAGATGTTACCTTGCTACCTTATCACACTCAGATGTACTCTTATGGTTATTTTACTGATCGTTGATTTAGGATTATGTCTTGCATTCGGTTTTCTGCTTATAGATATTTTCTATTCACGAGTTGGCAACTCACCCCCGTTGTGCCACAGTTTCTTGCAGGTTCTGCCGTACAGGTTTCATTGCGGCATTTCTGGCACACTTCTTTCTTGCGGGTGATTTGCTTTTTGGTAGGTGGATTCCTTTGTATCAAGAACCACCATTGTATTCATTTTACTCATTGTATCTAGAATTTCCATCAACCAAAACTTGTATATTGTTTCGGACCTAGACTTTAGTGATGTATTATTCGACCTTAGAGTCGCGCTTAGTAGTATTGCGGTTTCTTGTTGTTTGGAGCTTTCTTTTGGGTTTGATCCTCGCCACTTGGCGTTGTATATTATTGTTGCATGTGTGGTTGTGACCGTCTATTGACGAAGAGCTAGCTCCCGCTTGGGGATGCCTTTATCATTGCATATATTGTCATTCTTACTGTACCCCATTCGGGGCCAGTTTTACAAAAGAAACTCTGCCAAAATTTTTAGAAAAGACTGTACTGTTTTAAATTTCACCTTCGGCTTAGTTATTCAAAAACTTTGATTGTTAAACATGTAGTTCCTTACTTATTCTTAAAAAAAGGGTTTTAGATTTCTGGGTTTTCGGCTTACTTAGTCGCGTTGCGCCTGTAGACGTTACGTGGCTAAGTGCCGGTCACGGGCCAAACTTTGGGTCGTGACAAAGTTGGTATCAGAGCGCTAGGTTGACCTTGGTTCGAGTCTGAGTTTGACTATGTGGAGCCTAGGGCGTTTATATATATACGGAACTTAGGCTTGACCTTACGGAACTTAGACTTGGTCGAGGGGGTATTAGACCCGAACTTTCGTCGTATTAGGATGACCCTTGGTTGATGGAATAGGTGACTAAAGTAGAGCGACGTACCGTTGGTATGTTCCGCGGCATACTTACGACACGCCACTCCGCTTGAGGAACCTTAGGATGTGCATATTCTTCGAGATCAGTGATTTTCTTTATATCCGGGATTATACATCCATTTGAGATCCCCGATTCTATTAGTTTCATGATCATACCTTCATTGATACTGTTCCTTCCTATGATCATGTAACCACTTTGGGTCTGTTGTTTCCCTTCTTGCCACTGGTGTACTCTTTTGATGCTCGATTGAGGTTCCTGTCACCGTGTTTGAGCGCAGTTTGGGCTGCTGCTAGGGTTACGGCCAGTGTGAGCTCGTTTGGTACGAGAGCCGACCATTGTGTTTTCTGGTGACATGGGAACGTCTCGAGTTAGTGTTGGTGATTGTGACCTCTAGTAGAGGCGAGTGCTTGGATTTGCACCGAATGATCGGGCCATTGTTAGAGCTGCCTGTTGTGAGAGGACTGTTGATGTACAGCATACCTCAGAGATTGTGATGTCTCCTACCGTGCAGACAGATGGACCAGCTGTTGCTGAGATTGACAGGATGTCGCTTTCGGAGCTTACGAGCTGAGATTGCCGGAGCTTTCAGGCAGGTATGAGACAGATGATAGCTAATCTAACCGAATTGAGAGACGAAGGTGATTCGTCCGATTGATGCACCGGAGCGGGACCAGTTGAGTTGAAGATTTCCAGTGTGGAGAGTCTTACTCAGATCTAGAGAAGACCGATTCAGAGATGACCGCCACTGTGTTGCCTTTCCAGGAGGATTGAGGCGCTGTTCGGCGTACAGGCAAATAAGCCAGTTGCTGCTGCAAATGACGAGATATCGCCCAGATGGTTGGAGCTATTGCAGCGTGAGCATATACTCAGAGAGATGATAGCGAGTCGCTAGTCACCTGAGGATGAATGACTAGGACATGTGGTTCGTTCGCTTACCGATACGAGGTTATCAGATAGATTGTTTCCAGCTAGAGACGACTTCACGCAGGTTCGTCGAGAGTCGATTGAGACGATCGAATGTCAGGAGCCTACTTTCCAAGTTTAAAGTATACGGAAAGACATGCAGGTGATTCTATGGACCCTCTAGATGAATGAAACCCTAACTCGACTTAATGACCGTGTGAAAGCCTATGAACCTTCGGGTTTGCGGCGGTTCCGCGGCGCCATTAGTGAGGCTTGGATTTGCCCTTCTACGGCTGGACCACCGACGCTGTGGTATGTACTCGATACTATTAAATTGTACCCGAGATGTGAGCTCTTGGGGGATTATGAGGATCTGACGAGTCGATCGGATGGTTCGACATCTTTCGGATATCGTGATGGGATACTGCTTGGGAGACTCCAGATGCGAGCGTAGCCGTCGGAGCGCAGTTCGTGTAGCCACGATGAGTTAGGTCCGAATCAGTCGGCATTGAGCAATGTGGAGTAGAGAGTTCGTACGAGGTTTCGACGAGATGACTTCCCACTCCGCTGACATCAGAGATGTGATACGCACCCAGAGGCGTTGTATATGGATATATCTTCCAGAAAGAAGCGCGATAAGTATGCAGCCGTTCCGGAATAAGAATTTGCTTCAGCGATGGATGATGACTTCCGGGCAATCCGGCAGGAAAGAGATTTGAGAAAGGAACCTCGACAGGACCCTTCTGGAGAACGATACGAGAAGACCTAGACCCGGGAGTGGTCGTATTGCGCACACCCAGCAGGACAGAGTTCGGCTTTGTCGACGAGGTAGTTGACCAGGTTCGGATAAAGGAACTTACCCAGATGCGTTGCTAATTGATCAGGGACGGACGAGTGACTAGTATTCCCCCGATGGTTGGGACGTGTTCCCGAGGATCTGTTCGGCCTGACATCTTCTACAGGATGGTGAAGCTACAGAGTACGCGATTCGAGTCCGTGCGAGAGACTTCAGATTGGCCGTGGCCGAGAACAGTGCAGTGCAAGGAAGCTTGGCGTGACGTCATAGTGGACGACGATGGAGACAAGTGGAACCAGAGGTTCGTGTGAGACACTGACGAGCTGTCATTACTTCCCGTCGAGTCTAGAGACCTGATATGCTTACAGAGACGTTGGGATGTGACCAGTTTCTGAGAAAACATTGTGCTGAGGACACAGATGTCTCTCAAGCGAGAAGAGGTAGTATAAGAGAGCCAGCCTCTGTGCAGATCGGCATAGACATGATTGGAAGAGACCTTGAGCAGGATTCCTTCCAGGACATTGCTGCAATGATGTTGCACCCAAGATCAGATGTGTGACATGCATTCAGAGAGCCAGAGGCCGACGCCGGTGATATGCTGCCTTACGAGTGGTCATGAGGATTGACCGAGAGGTGACCAGAGAAGTGCCAGAACGGGATCGTCCCCGTTAGCACACCTGACAAGGCCGATGAGCCGATTGACTGCGAGATAGGTAATCCACAGAGAAGATAAGGACCCAGAGTCAGAGGACGCCAGACCGTGAGCAAGAGGCAAGTAGATATCTTGCGCTGCTAGCATTGGATGCACCCTTAATGTGTTGAGGTGCGATTTTGGTGCACACCAGATGCACTAAATCGGGTTTCCTAGTGCATGTTAGATACACCCGGTTTTGCTGTCAGGCACACACGTTGCCTATGACAGATGTTGTGTGCACACCCATTGCACCTGTTTGGTACTTAGGTGGGTTTTGTTTTCCGTGCGCACCTGACGCACGGGGTATTCTTGTATACGCCTTAGGATTGATGTTAGAGGAGCCCCGACAATTTGGATTGTTGCTGAAATTGTTTTGAGTAGTGGGGGTTTAAATTTAAATTCGGGGACCGAATTTCTTTAAGGGGGGTAGATTGTAACATTTTCAAATATATAAAATATTAATTTTAGGAATTTTTATGATTTAATATTATTTATTGATTATTTTAATATTAAATTAATGATTAAATGCAAATAAATAGGAAAAATGGTAGAAAAATTATGAAAAATTTTGGAAAATTCTAAAATAGGGTAAATTAGTGAATTATGACATTTTTTAAGTTTTTGTGATTAGTTTGGCACTAATTTAGTGCTAATCGCGATTAAAAATCGCTAATCGGGTTTTTCGACTTTTTGTGCAAAACTTGCACATATCACTTTTTTCTACACTTGTGCATTTTCTTGCCATGATTTATCATTTGGGGTTTACTATTTGTGTGAGAAGGTTTTAGAAATAAAGGAAAAGAAAAGAAAAGAAAATGAGAATGGGGTTGGTGAGAGAGGTATGGGTGCATATTGACTTAGCCATTCCCTTGGTTTGCCTCCTCATTCCTCTCCCTCATCCTTGAGCTGCTGCTGCTGCTGCTACTGCCCATTTTTCCCCTCCACAAACCCTCTCACTTCATCTCAAAATCTATCTCAAAACCTCACATCCCTTTCACGAAAAAGATGCACAAGCTTGAGATCTACGCAATGGACCATGAAAGCATGGATTTGGCCACTAGAGGGCAACTCAAGAAAGTTCTTGAGTTGCCAAGTGAGGTATATTCTGAACCCTTAGCTTAATTGTAGCATTTCCTTTAACCCCAAGTTAAGATTATATCGATATTGTGTGATATTATGGACTTGGTGATAACCTAGTTAGGGTTTGTGAGAAACTTGAATTGTAATGTGAAATTGAGCTCAGTAGAGGACTTGTAAACACCCTAGTGCATGAATTGAGACCCTAACCTGAAACTAGAACCCAGAATACGGATTTTAGAAACCGATATCGGGGAAAATGTGTAATCTGTGAAGGTTAATTCGAATATGCTATCATACGAGACACCTGAAAATAATATTGAATGGACAGTGAGATGTGCAGGCACCATTGAACCAACACCCCAAACCCTAGCTCCCCACTCAACTTTTTGGCCGCCGAAATTCCCATTCTGGCCGCAATTTGCGGCCAGACCAGGGAGGAATTTCCTCGTTTTGCGTGCATGCCCCCATTTCCTCAATTCTTGGCCCAGGGTACTTCTAGTTTTGACAGATTCCATCTAGGGTAAAATCTGGGACATATATCCTAAGTTGCTATTTGGGTTTCGTGTTTCCGTATTTCTGTATTTTTGAATCTGAAATTATGGATTGAGTTTTGCCTCGACTATTGGGCGTTTATACGACGATATAGAGGATTTGTTGATGGTTTTGAAGGCGTGCCATAGGTTCTCACCTATAGGCCCCTTATCGTATCGTTTTGGATTTCATGCGCCGTTTTAGCTTGGATATGGTTTTAATGCGCATACACGATATGTTGATGTGTAGGTACTCATGAGGACTTCGGGACGACAAGCAAATACATGGTGACGTCCGCAATTGATGATGCAAGGTGAGTAGATTATATCTACAGGGGGGAAGTCGGGTGGATGGCGTATAGCACCCCCGCAGTCCGTAGTTAGTATACTATATATAGTGGTTATATGATAGTAATAGTGTGTTGTAGCTTTGTGATAGGTGTATTATGGATAGTGTAGGGTAGAAGCGACTAGTGTAGTTCATAGTCGCGAACCCTAGGGTAGAATTACACCTACACACACACCCTTGCATTTTACTTGTGCTTACACGGTGTTTGATGATATGGGATGACTTTGGAGGTGAGTCGATGATGTGGCTTGGTGCCGTGAGATCGGTGGTTTGATACGATTCATATGTGGAATATGACTTGTGATTCTTGCGGGCTTGGGATATGTGTTTACCCCCGCATGCATACTTTATTGATGGTATCGTTTTGTACTGACATAGAGTAGTACCCCAGACTATATGATCTGATGATAGTGATACCTGTTATGTGACGAGATAGTGAGATGTTGATCTGTACCCAGCTTTTGGGGATGCCGTACGATGATTTACCGTACGAGCCGATATTGATGATAGATCCGCACTCATAACTAGAGGATGTCCTACGATATGTTCTTGAGGCGGGATCACCGACTATATACCCATGTATATATACATTGACTCAGATTTAGGTGGTTTCCACACCTACCCCTCCTGATTTACCTGATACTTAGATGTAGTTTGCATAATAGATACTTCACGGTGGTGTCGACTACTAGATTTTCTGCATTTTCATGCTATTCGCATTGCTGGCATATGCACATTACTATTCCATGTTACATGATTTCGGATATGATTACCTTTCTTTACATGTCGCATACATCATGGATTGATTGCATAGCACATCGTATTGGATCATTGCAGTGTAGCTTATCTATATGTGACATGACTTGATATTCATACTTGGTACCTATATCATATTGGATCATTGCATTGTAGCTTATCTATATGTGACATGACTTGATATTCATACTTGGTACCTATATCACATTGGATCATTGCATTGTAGCTTATCTATATGTGACATGACTTGATATTCATACTTGGTACCTATATCACATTGGATCATTGCATTGTAGCTTATCTATATGTGACATGACTTGATATTCATACTTGGTACCTATATCACATTAGATCATTGCATTGTAGCTTATCTATATGTGACATGACTTGATATTCATACTTGGTACCTATATCACATTGGATCATTGCATTATAGCTTATCTATATGCGACATATACTTTGATATAGGGCTGGCCCGGAATGACGGATGCCTGATGCATTAAGAGAGGGATGACCCGGACTGACGGATTCTCGACATATACTTCGATATAGGGCTGACCCGGAATGACGGATGCCCGATGGATTGATATAGGGCTGACCCGGAATGACGGATGCCTGATGCATTGAGAGAGGGATGACCCGGACTGACGGATTCCCGATATATACTCTGAGAGAGGGCTGACCCGGAATGACGGATGCCCGATACATGAGGATTTACGTGTCGATGCTAGGCACGGTTTTCATGATATTTTTCCATGATTTTGTTTATATCCTCACATTACATAGATCATATACAGACATGGATCATATACATACTGGACTTACACTGATCATACTTCATTTGTATATATAACAGGGCATGAGGGCGCTGTTATATATACCCTTACACCAATATTAGTGGTATGGGACGCTAATATATGTGTATTGATATCATTGATACTTCATCATATTTACTTCTTGCAGACATACCTTATACTGATGACATGTTATTACCTGAGTACCTGGCACTACATACATGATTAGATGTTACCTTGCTACCTTATCACACTCAGATGTACTCTTATGGTTATTTTACTGATCGTTGATTTAGGATTATGTCTTGCATTCGGTTTTCTGCTTATAGATATTTTCTATTCACGAGTTGGCAACTCACCCCCGTTGTGCCACAGTTTCTTGCAGGTTCTGCCGTACAGGTTTCGTTGCGGCATTTCTGGCACACTTCTTTCTTGCGGGTGATTTGCTTTTTGGTAGGTGGATTCCTTTGTATCAAGAACCACCATTGTATTCATTTTACTCATTGTATCTAGAATTTCCATCAACCAAAACTTATATATTGTTTCAGACCTAGACTTTAGTGATGTATTATTCGACCTTAGAGTCGCGCTTAGTAGTATTGCGGTTTCTTGTTGTTTGGAGCTTTCTTTTGGGTTTGATCCTCGCCACTTGGCGTTGTATATTATTGTTGCATGTGTGGTTGTGACCGTCTATTGACGAAGAGCTAGCTCCCGCTTGGGGATGCCTTTATCATTGCATATATTGTCATTCTTGCTGTACCCCATTCGGGGCCAGTTTTACAAAAGAAACTCTGCCAAAATTTTTAGAAAAGACTGTACTGTTTTAAATTGCACCTTTGGCTTAGTTATTCAAAAACTTTGATTGTTAAACATGTAGTTCCTTACTTATTCTTAAAAAAAGGGTTTTAGATTTCTGGGTTTTCGGCTTACTTAGTCGCGTTGCGCCTGTAGACGTTACGTGGCTAAGTGCCGGTCACGGGCCAAACTTTGGGTCGTGACAATTTCATTCTCGCGATCAATGTGTCGAATGGTTGTATGCGATATAACCTAGTTATCGATTCAAGCGTTGATTCGATAAGCCGATACATTGTATACTAGTCGGTTGTGTGCGACATGACCGGATCATTGAATCAAGTGTTGATTTAATGATTTAATGCATAATTATATATTTGATATATTACTTTGCATTAACTAGTATTGGTTTACTTTAAATGGATTTTCTTGCTCGGATGTGCGCATTGCATATGCGATATGATTTTGTGCACTTGTTTGTATCATATTTGATGATGCATGCAAATTAGGGTTTGTGTAAAGAATTAAACCTTGGTTAAAGAAATTGTTAGGGTTTTTATTTGATTATTCATTTATTCATTTGTTTTTATTTTTGGAAAATAAATTGCATAAAATAGAATGGTGGCTTTCTTTTGTTTTCTTTCATGAAGCTTCATGAACTTTTGACTTAGTCACCATTTTGTCTCATGCTTAACCCTAACCAATTCTATTAACTCAAGTTAATTCTCTACACCTAACCATGGTGAGAATTATGATAAGAATGGATTTTTATTTATTCTTTAAAAACTTATCATAATACTTATCATATTCTACTTCATCTTCTTCTTCACTTCAACACATGAAGAAAACCTTAGGTCATCAATGGTGATTGATGATAAAGAGTGAGAAATCCAAATCTAAAGTCTACCCACTTCCTATTTCTTCATTCTCTACCTCTTGCCAAGTAGTAGAGTGTGTTTTCTTCACATGTTTCTTGACTTGGTTAAGTCGGAGCTTGATTTAGCGATGCCTCGACGTAGATCATCTTCGGCATGGACATCGATGACCTAGCTTGCCCATTCTCCGACGAAGCCGACGCTAGAGCCCGGAAACTCATATGGACAGCGAGGGGACTTCGTTGCGGAGCTATGGAGGTGGAGCACCGGATCTACAAAGGTTGTATTTCCGTATTCTTTATAGTTAAGTTGTTAACTAGTTATCTTTTCGCCTAGAAATCTAGCAAACGATCCGTAGTCGGGTCTCTCGGCACCGTTAATTTTTGAAATTGGCATGTTCGATGCCTTGTGAGACCTCACTAGAGTGCCTAGGAACCCTACACTTTATACATCAGCATGTATCAATCCTAAGAGTTCACTAACTCTTTCTCTATTTCCAATAAATGGAGCTCTGGTCATCTTATCTTAGTGACATGACTGGCAAATTTTACAAGATGTAAATCCAAACTAATTTAAATATGCATCTTTATATAACTTCAGCTAGTCGGGTCGCATTGATATGACCTAGTCTATAATGCCTCAACAAGGATTCGTTCATTTCTGAACTCTTCCTCTTTTGTGTGTTCTGTACGTTAAGAACCGTGGTTTGATTTAGAACGTCTATGCTTTTAGATAACATGCCTGAACCGATCAACTCTTGATATAGGAAATGTTTAAAACATTATCCAACAATACAAAATTATATCCTTTGTTTACTTATAAAGAGACTGATATGATGTTGTATATTAGGTTCGGTATCTAATAACATTCGTTCAGAATCAATATATTCTGGTAATACAGGGTGCTAACAACCAACAGACTTGGCTGCAACACTTGCACCATTTCTATCTCATGAAACTTATCACCCGTTCTCAGTTCTCTACCTATCTGTAGCCCATGTAACAAATTACATATGTGGGATCCTGATCCGGTATCAAATACCCGGGATGTAAAGGATATTGAGAAACAGTTCCGTGTAATGAACACACCCGAAGAAGATGCATAAACATGCACTTTCTTTGTTTGGGCGGCACGGGAATTCTGGTAATCCCTTATTTCCTGCTCTGTCTTATAACAATTATAAGTTGGAGAGGGACCAACGTTCCCTAGCGCAGTATAACAAGCGGGTTCGGTCAATTCATCCGTATTATTATCTTGATTAAGGCGTGACATAGTCATAACCAGGAGAGAGAGAGAGAGAAGAAAACACTCAGCGTATGCTCTTGTAAGATTAGATTGGTTATCAATATATCTAATCAGGATGTCTCCCACTGTTTTAGTCAAGTCTTCCTTCAAACCCTAAAAAGAAAGACTAGCCGGGATTAATTACACTCTACAAGTTCGCCAATCTTTCAGCCAGGCCAGTGCCGGTACTTTGAGGGAGCTTCCCCGTGCTTTTGTACGGACCTAATTAAAATAAACCTCGTTTTCCCAGGGGCGTAACCCCGTTGACACCTTTCTAGACACCTACTTGATCGGCTAATTGTAATGTGTAAAACTCTCCCAGGATTAACTCTTACTCGCAGCGGGTATCGGGATCCAACTATCTCATAGAAGGTATGCAATCTCATTGCAAATTTCAACACTTGAAATTCCCAATAATATTTTACTCCTAGCGTCCTATGACCTTGACGGAGGCCAAACTACCCATAGTCCGCTAGTCAAGTTCAACCCGTTATTTCCTGATTGAATTAAACCCACCCGCACTACCCTTGACGGAGGCCAAACTATGCCATATGAATACCCTAATCCAATCGCATCGTATGCTAGCAGATAAACACTAGTTAGCTACCGTACACTACGCCTTGACGGAGGCCAAACTACCGCAGCACGAATATTAAGTAGTACTTATCTGAAATGACGGAGGGCTACGACAGGTTTTTAAGAAAACCCTTTGCGTAATAAACTTGATATCATTGTAGAATTGAGTGATTTTAAATGGAGTGTTTTTTAGGCTTTTCTAGTTTCTCTAAAGAGGTCACTCCCGGTGAAGGGATCGTCGGCTCTATCCTTATCGAATAAGGTGCAGGATATTTCACAAATACCACCATACAAAGCAAAAACTATAGAAGCAATCAAAGGACAAACCGTGTTTGTAGCATCTTCTAGTTTCACTAAAGAGGTCACTTCCGGTGAAGAGATCTCGGCTCTTTCCTTATCGAATAAGGTGCTGGATATTCTACAAGGAATACCGCTATGCAAAGAAAAAACTAGAGCTACCAGTTTTTAAACAAGTTTCTATAACATCTTTAGGTTTCTTTTAGTTTCATTAATCTCATTAATGAAGTCCCATTTTATTATGCCTCACAAGCATCATATTTGAAACGAAATCAGCAATATAACATATATCTCATATATATAATATAAACATTCGTCTCAGGCAGTAATATGATCTCATCACAGAACATTGCAGCAGAAGAACACATATGAAATATTGGATATACTAGGACGTTCGTGCTGTTAATATGAGCCTGTATAAAACACGGATTCCACGGTCGCGATGAATAGCCAAACCCACATCCCTAGACCCCTACGAGAGAAGCAAGCAACACTGCCAATTCTAGGGTTAAGAGACCCGGTCTCGACTCCTCGAGATGGTCTCCCACTGGACCCTAGAACCCGGTTACTTGTGCTCCCCGTCTTGGGTCTACCTAATGCGGAAAAGTAAATAATATACAATGGTGACATCATCCTCATCCCGGAACTGCCCCAATAAAAGAATATTACATACAAATGAATTTTACATGAATGAAAATAAAAACCCTCATCTCACATAAAACCACGGCTATTCAAAACGCGACGATCCAAAATAACATATCACAGCAACACATAATATCTCATATCATCAACGTATGTAAATATGCGTATCCCAATTGTCGTTGATGTATAGCAACGAAACCGGCGATACACCACATATTACACTTACGGTCACAGAAAAGAAAGTGTAAAACTACAACAGTTGGAATCCGCAACCTCTTTAGACATCGCATGCCTAACCAATGAATTCCTTAGACATCGCATGCCTAACAATTATAAACCCCGCATTTTAGTCTCGATCTCGAAAATACTTTTCAATATCTAGTCGGGCAATTCAACAAGATTCCCGACATCCTGATCGAATGCTCGTCGCAAACTTTAGTAGAAGGCCGCACCCCAGGATGCCGTCGACGAAGTGCACTAAGGCGGAACACCGCTGCCGCGAGCATCCGAACGGATGCTTTTGGCGATGGAGTTCTCCTACAGTCACTTGGTCGGGGCTATGGGGTGTGGCTATCTATTAAGTTTACCCGACGAGTATCCGCATACGCTACGTGATTGCGACGGACTTTTGATCGCATCAAAATCCCGTGGCAACCGATCATCTGAGATAAACTGCTAGATTTATAACATTCAAATTAGTTATCTCATAACTACATGTGGATTCCAAATATTGTATCACATTCCAGTTAAATAGACAATGTTAAACTTTCCGATCGAATAAACAAACATCCAAGATTTCCCAAATAGCTCAACACTTGAGCGGGGTTCAAAAAAGTATCCATCACATGCCACAGTACCGATGGTCCAGCCGCAGAAGGGTCAAACCAACGCCTCACATGTGGCAACGCCGTACTGCCCCAAACCCTAAGGTTTAGAGGCGGTTCAGACGATCACATAATCGAGTTAAGGAAAAAATCCAACGCTTGGAAATTTTCCGGCAGGGGAAAAAGTGAGTTATTGATATCCGTTCGAACCTTTTAACACGTTCTAAATTACCCGGAAAAAATAAACGAAGTTAAACTTTCCGATTGAATCAACGAGCTTCCAATACATCCCAGAAAACTCAACACTTGAGTAGAATTAAAAAATTCCCAGAAGCATCAGGAAATACATACGGATGTTACTGTGCAGAAAGAAAACCATAATTACACTGTTTGGCCGCGGAACCGCCGCGCAAGGCATGGTCTTGCCGCCGTTCCGCGGCGGATTAAGCGAATTAATGGCTCGTTTTTCACATAAATCCTTATAATTCCCTTCTTATTTTTCTGAGTATTTTTAATATGAAAAATGTCAACTTTTGAAATTTTTTCCAGAAACTAGGTTTTACCGGGTATTCGGAGTTTGATCGGACTTTAAAACTTCGCCTAGACTTCACCTAGACTTCACCTAAAGCTCTAGCTTGGCTCTGATACCACTGTAGGGTTACTAGGCACTCTCACAAGGGTCTATAAGGCATCAACCATGCCCGATTTAAAATTTAGACGTGCCGAACAACCCTAACCAAGATCTTAGACTAGAGATTAGGCGAAACATATACCAAGTAAACAACTTTACTTCTAAGAGTTTGGTATTACAACCTTTGTAGTCCGGTCCTTCACTTCTAAAGCTCCGTGTTGAGGTCCCTTCGCTGCGATCATCGAGTATCCGGACTCTAGAGAGGCTCCACGAAGAGAAAGATGCAAGCTTGCTTCCGATCTTCGATAACTAAGATGATCTACCTTGAAGTTTCTTTAACACAAGCTCTCACTCACTAATCAAGTGAACACCCTAATCTAATTGGCTAGATTAGATGAGAATGATGAATTAGGATTTATGCTCTCGTTTATTTTCTTAATTTCACTCATTTTCATCACTTCATAATAAGCTAGAAAGCTTTTCATGCAAAGAAAAAGAAGGAAGAAGAAGATCAATTTCTTTTGTGATGAATAATGAAATCCATAGTGAGGTTAGAAATGCAACCATGAGTTAAGTATGATAACTTAACCCATGTAGAGAATGAATCATGGTTAAAGGGTTGGGTTGGGTTAAAAAAATATCTACAAAAATATCATAACAAATATCTTTGCTTAAAACAAAAGCAAAGCTTCTAGAAGCTACTAGAAAGTTTAACCCAAATCAAACCCTAACCATGTTTAATCTCCACTAATCATGTTGCATTTATAACCATAACATGTTACAATATTATATATCACATATACAATATTTATTGTAACAAAATAAAATAATACAATTAACATATATCGCATATATATCAATGTATTACCCGAGTGAGAAAAAGAATCTTTTAGTGAGCTTATATTAGTTAATGTAATTTAATATATCAAATATATAATTATACATTAAATTATCGAATCAACACTTGATCCGATAATCCGGCTATTTCATAAATAACCGACCAATATAATCTGTATCAGTTCATCGAATCAACACTTGATCCGATGACCCGGCTATATCACATATACCCGACCGATATCACATATCGTGAGAATCTAATACGGTATCGCATACTCGTATTATTCTCGGTCCCGCACATATCATATATGTGCTCCTACTCCGTTTTGCCTGAGTCAGGAAACCTCTGTGTAGGACTCTAAAGAATCATCAATACGCCGGCAGTAGGTGATGATCATATCAAACACCCATAAGCCACAAGCGGTCAGCTAAACGTAACAGCCACCCAGGTATTGAGCGATCAGAAGATCAACAAGCAAGCCTTTACATTCTCTTGCGAATCCAATCAGTAACACTCCCGTACAGTCCGGTCTCTTCGTCTGATATGTCGCATATCTCGCCTAGGGGTGGAAAACGTCAGACCCCAGTAGCTTGATAAGTCGTGTCGATATGAGGTCCATAACAGTTCGAGAAACTACTGATAACATTTACCAGTAAATCTCAACAACCCTGGCCAGGGATTTCCAGTTATAGCAATCGAACACAGCGCAACATCAACTCCCTATACCGGGAGAGACGAAACCCCTCCTATCGCTCATTGCCTCCATGCGATTCGGGACTGTACCCAAAAGCCACCTTTTTGCATGCCCTCTTGGACGTGGTATGATGGAAATCAAAGCACAGTGGGAATCACACAAGTCTCTATGACAATCTCGGGTCTACAGACTAACCTGTACCAGTGTCACCAGAGAACTGCCATCTGACGTGAGGTATAATACCATCTTGGAGTTCTCGGCGAGTCCGTCCAGTGTACCCAGTCTCCACTGAGCACCCGTATACCTTCTCTGATGTCAAACACCAATGGATATGAGATCATCCATCGCCCATCATATGGGTCAAGAAGCGCATACGCTAGTCTATTCTGGATTATCGATGCCCTGTCTCGGTACTCCCACGACTAGGAACATTTGAAGGAAGTACTTGGCGACTACACTGTCCTCACTAGTATGATCTGCATCATAGTCCTGGTATCAACTACTCATCCTAAGGGCTTTATCAACATGTAACATAGAGACAATCAGAGTACATGTTAAGATAAAGAGCAACCAGATAGCGTACTATCATGTCGAGCAAGAAAGTCCTCCCTATATATGTCCAAGCATCCACTACAATATACATCGTATATACAGTGATGGCCTCTAGGGCATACATATAACTAACAACCCCCATAAGCTTTGAGAGATCTCAGAAAGAAGAGCGAAGCTCTCAGAAAAAGAAGAGTTTCTTCAGGGTAAAAAAATGAACAGAGAGATGAAATCATCTCATAATTGAAAAAGAAGAACTCACTTCTTTACAGACCATAGATCTACAAAGACCAAGGTCTTTTAAAAAAAGAGATTAAAGGATCTCACCATAAAATAAAAAGAAGAACATAATTCTTCTCACAGATCATAGATTTATAAGACAAATTGTCTTTCAGAGATCATGGACATCTTATTATAAAAGGAGGAGGGAGAATAATTCAATTCTCTTAAGGATCATAGATCCATAAAGGCAAAGCCTTTCATCAACATAAGAGATTGAAAACATCTCCTACAAAATAAGAACTGTTGTTCTTAGAATCTTGAGACAAAGTCTCTTTTAAAAGAACGTAGATTTATTTTTTGGATCATAAAATTGATCAAATAGCGCACCACGCTCTTTAACTGGCGCTCAGCGCCAAGCGCACCACATGTCACTCACGTGTACGTCACTGAACTAATAGCGCAATGCGCTCATATACTAGCGCTCTGCGCTTATTAACCGGCGCTAGTGCCAAGCGCGCCACGTGTCCTTCACATGTGCGTTACTTGGCAGAAGCGCACTGCGCTCTTTGACTGGCGCAAAGCGCCAAGCGCACCACGTGCTCCTCAGGTGTGCGCTGATAGAACATAAATTGTTCTATAATAAGCCCAGAGCTATGATGAATGCTCAGCATTCAATAAAATACAGAAATACTGTCAAAACTCAAATCAATGCTCAGCATTGATAAAAAGGCCAAGCCCAAATAAATGCTCAACAGCCCAAAATAAATGTTAAACATTTTAACTTGATTGACTTAGCCCAAGATTGGCCATAACTCCCCAACTCAGATTAATTGAGCCCATATGCTCATAAATCTTTTAACAGATCTTAGTTCCAAATTGGACTACAGATCTCTCAACCAAAATTGGTTCAAGGGTACATCTCTTCACTCCCCTGATATTTGTCGTTGTAATCCTTCAACGTCTTCAGAGAGGTGATGGGTCCCGACAAACATACATTTCATAGACTATGACGTCTTTAAATTGGACTGTGGGGTCCCTTTAAACCCACAGACTATGATGTCCTTAACCTCGGACTGTGGGGTCCCTTTAAACCCACGGACTATGATATCCTTAATGTCACGACCCGAAATTACGGAACATGACCGGCACTTAAGTTACGAACGTCTCAAGGCGTCCGTAAAATAAGTAAGCCGAAGCCCAGAAATCCAAACCAAGAGAAGTAGTAGGGTGTAGGAAAAACCATATCAAATCAACCTGTATGCAACATAATATACAACGCCTAAAGGCGAGGATCACAACAGAAATGAAACTCAACCAGCAAAAACCCATCGAAATATAACCCGCGACTCTAAGGTCGAAAGAATAAACATCACTGGTCTCTATCTCAAATAAGTACATGTTTTGGTTGATGGAAATTCTAGATACAACTGAAATATAATATACAAAGTATAATGATGGGTAAGATACAATAACCCACCTACTAGTAAGTCACCCGAAAGGTACAGTGCCCGCAAAGCCGTAATGAAATTCGTACGGCAACACCTGTAAGAAACTGGGGCACAACGGGGGTGAGTTGCCAACTCGTGAGTAGAAAAAGATCTACGAACAGAAAATCGCATGTATGACGCAACCTAGGTCATACGATCATAATATATATAATCCTCAAATATATAATCAGTAATCTCTAACCATGGCTAGTGTAAATATCTAACCCAAATGTAATCCCATAAGTCTGTGCCAGTGCATCAGGTGGCAATATATCATATGAATGATGTATGAATGCATGAAACAGAATGCATGTACTGAAGAAAACTGCTTTTGTAACTTTGTGAGATTTCTGTATTTTTAAAATGAGGTATCACGATGAAATCAGTATAAAACAGTGCCTAGCATCGGCACAAAACATAAGTCTCAGTATCTCGATACCTCTGTATCACAATCTCTGTACCTCAATATCTCGAAATCTCAATGTCTCAATCATAAAATCTAGGGCGCCGTCAGTCCAGATCGGCCCCTACCATCCATCTCATGACTACGACGGTATCCTCCGAATATCCGACGTGTCGGGTAATATCACCGGTAGGTAGTGCTCCCCTGCACAGGCTCAACGCCATCATCTGCGATCTTCTTGCCCCAGGGTACCGCACCGGGTCCACCATGTACCCGCAATCGGTCTCATCCGCCTCCTCGATTCGGGTTTCACATGTCACTCTCAGCACCGAGAAAACACATGGTGAACGCACTGAAATATCATATCAAGAGTAACCGGGTTTTTAAAAGATTTACATAATCTCTTTGAAATACCCACGGTTCCCAAATCCAGAATAACATAGAAACAACATATCTCAATGCGTATAATCAGGAAGCATGATGTATGTGACATATAAATGGAATGCAAGTGTAACTGTATGTCCTGCAACATGGAATAATAGTATGCACATACAAGGGTCATATCCTGATGCAATAATACTACTGTGTAGTGACATGGCAATTACCGATGAAGATGTGTGTGAGCTGGCAAGTAAGTGTATGTGGAACATACGCATCATCGGTAATGGTGCTGGTGTCCTAACAGCATGATATCAATAATAGAATATGAATCATAACAGTATGCGATGCAGAGCAACAATAATAATATATGGGAGCTGAAATACTGAACACCATGATCGCTAAACTGCATCTAATGTCATAAAGGTCGTACAGCTATGCCAACAATAAGGCTGAGCTAATAAGCTAACTGCAGGTAAGGGAAACCGCCTAACCTCTGAGTCGATACATATAAATATATACATATAGTCGGTGATCCCGCCTCGATAATATCACATCCGATAGCATACCTCTATAATTAGTTATTCCCAAATCAAGAGTGCGGATCAAAACATCAAATTATAGCTCGTACGTAAATCCGTCGTACGGCATCCCCAAATCTGGGTACGGGTCAATATCACATTTGTCATATTAATCATCAAGTATTCTCTTTATCAATATCATCATCGGGGTACTGACCTATGTCTGGTACAATTCTAACATCATTACTATAATCAAGATCTAACTACCGGTCGACAATCCCGTATAAATCGATATCATCAGCACATATCATCTCAAGGAGTATACCCCGCCCAAGGCGGCCTATTAAAAATATCCTGTCATATCATATCATATCATATCTCGTATCATAATCACATGTCGATCATTTACATATTTATATCACTATTCCTATGGCATCATTATCCCAAAATCCGCTAAGGCATCAAGACTTATCTCGAATATGAATTTCACCATATCACCGATATCATAAACTCGGATCAATCTCATCGACTCATCTCAATCCCATGTATCATCCTCAAATCCTTAATAAACACATAGCCTCATACCCAAGTGAACACATGTCCATAACGAATCCCATAAGCATATATGAAGTGAGGATGTATGCAAGTATGTATATGTGTGCATGTATGTGTAGTGCACCCACTACCCTATGGTTTCGTAACTAAAATCATCCAAGTCCACCAATATCCATTTAACATCAATAATAATCCCAACAACAATAATATTTATAGGTGTGTATACGCATCCGTATACACCACCTCGGACTGCGGGGGTGCTATACGCCATCCACCCGACTTCTCCCCGTAGATATAAATCTACTCACCTAGTTATATGTTCCGGTACCGATGTCGCCATTTGCATCTCCAACGCTTCGACGTCACGTGAGTACCTACAAGAATATCACACGCTAAACTCATGAAAATCATATCGGAAACCAAAATGGTGCACACTACGCCCATAGGTAAAAACCTGTGACCTTGTGGGCAAAAACAGCCAATATCCACTGTCGTCGACGTCCGAACGCCACCCGACAGATACGAATCATCGAATATCAAAATCCATACGAAAACACGTCGTAAATCATACGCCAACTCACGAAAATGAACCCAGATTTTACCCTAACAGGAAACAGTCAAAACTGGACATGCCGGGGGTCAATTTTACATGAAAAAGGGCCTGTGCACGCAAAACGAGGCAGTTTTATGCTGGTCTGGCCACAAATTGCGGCCAGAATGATGAAATTTGCGGCCGGGGTTTGGAGATGGTGGCTAGGGCTTTTGGTAGGGGTTCCAGGGCGCCTGCACAGCTCACTGACATGTCTACTTTTCTCTAGGAGGCCCCGGGTGAAAGCAGATATCAGAAAGGTCTCAAAATCGACAAAAACGGTAAAATACGCCAAGTCGAATAACTCTGGTAACTAACTAGAGATCTGGGGTTTTATTGGTTACAATGGTCTCAAAAACATCTAATAAGGTTATACTAACGATCAAAACCAATACCAGGTCAAGTTTCACTCAAATTCACTAAAACTAGCACCATATCACAAAACTAATACTAAACTTCAGCTAACATCAGAATTTGGCAACTTAGGAGTTGGGTTGTAAGATTATACCTCAAAGAAACTCCTAGAATGCATGAGAAAAGAGGATGAAGGAAGGAGGAGTATTGTGCTGTTGCTGGACTACTTCTGTTGCTCCTGAGGTTGCTAGTGCAGCTGATGCTACTGCTGTTTTTCAACAGCAGTTTGGTGCTGTTGCTATAGTTTCAGTAGCTTGCTGTTGTTGTGGTTGTTTGATGTTAGGGTGATGTTGTAGTATAATGATGGTGTGGGTTTGTTTTGAAATGGAGTTGCTGCTGAGGCTGTTCTTTTTCTTATTGCTGGTTTGGAGCTGAAAATGGTGGCATATGGCTGAGTCTTGGGGCTGATGCAGCTGAGGTATATTGGTGGCTGATATGGTGATAAATGGGGCTGCTGCTTTGTCGATACCATGGGCGGAAGTGCATGGTTTCAGCTGCTGGTGTGAGGGGTTTGGGGTGTAGGTGTAGGGGGCTGTTCTGGTGGATGAAGTTAGGCAGAATTTGGGCTGATTGGTAGCAAAAGTCAGCCATTGGGGGCTGAAAAATGATGATGGGAGAGTGTTATCAGCTAGGGGGCTGATAAGTCTCGATGGAGGGGTTGAAGTTTGACATTGGGGGTTGAAACATCATGATCAGGGTGTGCAATTCAGCTATGGGGGCTGAAATGTGTTAGGGGCTGATGTAGATCAGATATGGGGTTGAAAAGTGTTGATGGGGTGGGCTGATGTTTACATCAGCTGCTGTTGCAGCTCATGTATTTTTTTGGAATGTTACACTTAACCTCGGACTGTGGGGTCCCTTTAAACCCACGGACTATGATGTCCTTAATCTCGGACTGTGGGGTCCTTAAACCCATGGACCGTAATGTCCTTAAACTAACAATGGACCGTAATGTCTTTAAACTAATCGACCGCAATGTCCCTAAACTAAACAATAGAGCTTAAATGCTCTCTTGTCGGATCTAAACGATCCTGTTAAGTTGATCTTAGTCTGAAATTAGACTAACGTATCCTTAACAAACGTTTAAGTTGATCTTAGTTTCAAATGAGACTAACGTATCCTTAAACCCAACCCCCAAACCCAAATCTAAGAAAATACGGATTTGGACTAATCCACGCCCTACGGGCGACAACCTAAATTAGTCTCCGTATACAATCCACGGGCAACCAAAAACAAAACAAATACCCCTGACACGAAATGACCATCTGGAGAAGGAGAAAGTGGTTACCGCGATACGGTAGCGTAATTAACTGCAGGGGCTTTCGCCTGCAGGGAACAGCGTCCCCACAATCAAAACCCCCTTAAATGAGGGGGAATCTGACGAAGTCTGCTACATCGGCCGCATCCATCTAAATCTCCGATACACGGTGCCATAAATCAACTTGGCATCTTCGGAGAGGTGGACGGATAACACCAATTAGCATCTGCCCCGAAATTCGCCAAGACGGACCTACGCGGTCGCGTCTCCGTATTTCGGAGGGGAACAACGTCTTTCCGAGACTTCGGTCGTTCCTGGACCAAAGAGGATGCGTACTGATGTATCAGCCCGGAGACCGATATATGGACGCCGCGACAGATTCTTTTCAGGTCGTGGGGGTAGCGGAGGCTCGAGACGAGGCCGGTTATATAGCTCTTACTCACAGGGTCAGCAGCCATCGTCTGGATGTTTCCAGTGTGGGAGTCAGTATCATCACATCAGAGATTGTACTGAGGTACACGAGGGCGAGGCAGCAGTTCCATATATTACCTTACCACATTCTCCACCTCAGAGAGCGTTGCCTCTTACACCTGTTGTTGCTCCGCACCAGACTTATGCTCTGAGAGGTCGTGGTCACGGTGGGTTTGTTCAGAGAGGATGGGGTGGCAGAGGCGGAGGTCAGCCAGTTGCCGGTAGAGGGCAGGCTCGGGTATTTACTTTGACTCATCTGGACGCGCAGGCGTCGAATGCAGTTGTGTCAGGTACTCTTTCTGTATGTTCTTTTGATGCGCATGTTTTATTTGATCCGGGGTCTACTCACTCGTATATTTCCACACACTTCGTGCAGAGGTTGGGCCGAGAGTCGTCTTTGCTAGATCAGCCGCTTGTCGTGACTACTTCTGTTGGAGTCTTTTGTTGCGCGATATGTGTTTCGGTCGTGTGCCGTTCGTATTGGAGATAGTGTTTTGTCCGTCGACTTGATCCTTCTTGATACGTTGGACTTCGACGTTCTCCTTGGCATGGACTAGATAACTACTTGCTATGCCTCTGTGGACTGCCGTGAGAAGGCAGTCTGGTTTTGTTTTCCGGGCGAGTCAGTTCTTGTTGTGCAGGGAGACCGCAGTGCCGCCCCTCACAGTTTGATTTCCGCCCTTTCCACTAGTCGGCTCTTGAGGAGAGTATGTCGGGGATTCTTAGCTTTTATTCGTGATACCGGTGCCACAGTAGATTCGTTGGACCGGGTTCCTATTGTGAGAGAGTTTCCCGACGTATTTTCTGATGAGTTACTTGGATTGCCGCCAGAGTGCGATATTGAGTTTTGCATTGATTTGATCCCCGGCACGGGGCCTATTTCTATACCGCCTTATCGGATGGCCCGGGCGGAGCTGAAAGAGCTTAAGGATCAGTTGCAAGGGTTGCTTGATAGGGTACTTGTGCGTCCGAGTGTTTCGCCTTGGGGAGATCCTGTTCTGTTCGTCAAGAAGAAGGACGACAGTTTGAGGTTGTACATTGATTATCGTCAATTGAACCGAGTTACGGTGCGGAATAGGTATCCATTACCTCGCATTGACGATTTGTTTGATCAGCTCCAGGGTGCGGGACATTTTTCCAAGATTGATTTGAGGTCAGGTTATCATCAGTTGCGGGTTCGGAATGATGACATTCTGAAGACTGCTTTTCGTACGCGCTACGGGCATTATGAGTTTTTGGTGATGTCATTCGGACTCACCAATGCCCCAGCAGTGTTCATGGATTTGATGAACCGGATTTTTAGGCCGTTCCTCGACCAGTTCATTATTGTGTTTATTGATGACATTCTGTTCTATTCCAGAAGTCGAGAGGAGCATGAGCAGCACCTGAGGATTGCCTTGCAGACATTGAGAGAGCACCAGCTGTTCGCAAAATTCTCAAAGTGTGCATTCTGGCTTAATAGTGTTGACTTCTTAGGTCATGTGGTTACGAGAGACGGTATTCGAGTGGACCCAAAGAAGATCGAGGCTATACAGCTTTGGCCCGGACTTGTATCGGTGACTGAGGTCCGCAGCTTTTTGGGCTTAGCTGGTTATTACCGCCGTTTCGTGCAGGATTTCTCAAGTATTGCTGCACCGCTGACCGGACTGACCCGGAAAGGGGTTCCTTTTCTTTGGACTGAGGCATGCGAGCAGAGTTTTCAGCAGTTGAAGACTCGGTTGACGACTGCACCGGTTTTATCTTTGCCTTCTGGATCGGGCGGCTATGTCGTTTACTGTGATGCTTCTCGAGTGGGGCTCGGTTGTGTATTGATGCATCATGATAGAGTTATCGCTTACGCTTCTCGGTAGCTGAAGAAGCACGAGCAGAATTATCCCACTCATGATCTTGAGATGGCCGCTGTAGTCTTTGCGCTTAAGATTTGGAGACACTACTTGTACGGAGAATCGTGTCAGATCTTCACAGACCACAAGAGCTTGAAGTACATCTTCCAACAGCGGGATCTGAATCTGAGGCAGCGCCGTTGGATGGAGCTCATGAAGGATTATGATTGTGAGATCCTTTATCACCCGGGCAAGCTGAATGTAGTAGCTGATGCTTTGAGTCGTAGGCCCGGAGGTAGCTTGTCCTAGTTGAGCGTAGTTCAGAGACAGTCTTCTGCAGATTGGAAGATCTTGTGCGACAGTAGAGTGTAATTTGAGTTTACCTCGACTGGGGGACAACTTGCTCATGTCCGCGTCCGTCCACTTCTACTTGATCGTATCCGTGAGGCGCAGCCCGATGATGCTCGTTTTTCTGAGATTTTTTAGCATGTTCGGCAGGGTAGAGAGTTGGAGTTTTTATTGATGACCAGGGTGTGCTACGTTTTGGGACTCGTCTGTGTGTACCAGATACCGAGGGGATGAGATGCGAGATCCTAGAGCAGGCACATCAGTCAGCTTACAGTGTTCATCCTAGTTCCACCAATATGTATCATGACTTGAGAGATGTCTGCTGGTGGACAGGGATGAAGAACGATGTTTCGGATTTCGTTTTGAGGTGCCTAACTTGTCAGCAAGTCAAGGTTGAGCAAGAGACCGGTAGGAGAGTTGCAGCCTTTACCCGTTCCGGAGTGGAAATGGGAGCAGATCTCCATGGATTTCGTTGTGGGCCTACCCAGGTCCAGTCGAGGGTATGACTCCATTTGGGTGATTGTTGACCGATTGACGAAAGCGGCTCACTTCCTTCCAGTGAAGACCACTTTCGGATATGCTCAGTATGCTCAGTTATACATTGATGAGATTGTGCGTTTACACGGCGTTCCTACATGCATCGTATCCGACAGGGGCACCCAGTTTACCAGCCGTCTTTAGCAGAAACTTCAGGAAGCTTTGGGTACCCGGTTGAGTTTTAGCACCGCTTTCCATTTGCAGACCGATGGTCAGTCAGAGGGACTATACAGACTCTTAAGGATATGCTTCGTGCGTGCGTGCTCGATTTTGGTGGCAGTTGGGACCGACACTTTCCTTTGATAGAGTTTTCCTACAACAACAGCTTTCAGGAGACGATTCAGATGGCACCTTTTGAGGCCTTGTATGGTATGAAGTGTCGATCGCCAGTCTGTTGGACCGAACTCAGCGAGAGCAGGATTTTAGGACCACTGCTAGTCAGGAGACTACGGAGAAGATCCAGTTGATTCATGACAGAATGAGAGCAGCCCAGTGCAGGAAGAAGTCTTATGCCGACCGTCGTTGTCGCAGACTTGAGTTCGCAGTGGGTGATCATGTATTCCTACGGATTTCTCCGATGAAGGGTGTGATGAGATTTGGGAAGAAGGGAATGCTTAATCCCAGATTTGTGGGTCCTTTCGAGATCCTTGAGCGAGTTGGTGCCGTTGCCTATAGTTTGGCACATCTGCCCAGTTTTCCGGATATTCACCCCGTATTTCATGTATCGATGCTTCGCATGTACCTTCATGACCCCTCTCACGCGATTCGGCTTCAGACGATCCAGCTGGAGCATGACCTTTCTTTCACCGAGCAGCCGATGGTCATTCTGGATCGGCAGGTGAAGAAACTGAGGTCAAAGGTCTTACTGTCTGTCAAGGTTCTTTGGCATGGCCCGAACAGCGAAGAGGTCACATGGGAAGCCGAAAGCGAGATGCGGAAGAAATTTCTTCATCTCTTCGAAGGTACGCATAGTAAGATTTTTAAATTCGGGGACCGAATTTCTTTAAGAGGGGAAGATTGTAACACTTTAGAATGCGGTTAGTGTTAATTAAGCGATAATACGGGTTTTTAATGAAATTTAACTAATAATTATTTTCTTCATATTTTATTTAATTAATTAATATTTTATTTAATTGTTACACTTGCACACATATGTGCATGTTGAATTAGGGTTAAAGAGGTGTTAATCATGCTTATATAGCCATGGCACACTTAACCCTCTCTTTTAATAAGGCATGCTACATTTTAACATGTATATCTATTTTAATTATTGAAACAAAAGGTTTAATTATTTTTATAAAAGAAAAGAGAAGAGAAGAGAAGAGTTGATTTAAGAGGAGACTTAGGGGGATGGTTGCCATTAATGGAATTAATGAGAGAGAGAGAGTGAGTGTAATGCCTACACTCACCTCCCACACTCACATACACTCAATTTCCTTACACTTACCTCTCATTCTCACCTCACTCTCTCAATTATTGTTCTCAACTCAGTTGTTCTCTCCTCCTTCACAATCCTTCAGGTTCTCCACTTGATATATATATTTACATCACAATCCTAAGCCTAACCTTGATCCAACCTCACTAAACCCTTAACAATTCATGCTAAATCCTTTGTGATGATTTGGATCTTGGAAAGCTAAGGTTTTCCCCAAGTTTTGGTGAGGTAGTGATCTTTATACCCTTATTAGGCTCTAATGAAGTTTGTATGCTTATTAGTTTCAGTTTTAAAACACTAAAATTATGGTTTTGTGCAAATATCGTATTTTTGTGTATGTTTTGGTGTCTCTGTGATCTTCTATCACTAAGTTAGTCTACTGTAAAATCTAGCAATACAGTAGTATAGTGTTAGAAGCCCTGAGTGTGCACCTGAAACCCGGACCCCACCCCTCTCGGTCGACCCGGCGAGAATGATGGAAAGTCCGGCTCCGCCGGATTTTTGGTGACCTGGGGAGTTGTGTTTTTGTGGCTATGTGTCTGTAGGTTATTCATGGTGTTTGGTACCGTTCGATTTTCCTATATTGACTGTAGGAAAAATCTGGAACCACTTAGCTAGTTTTTAGTGTTTCGGCAACGCGCGATATAGATATCCGACACGGTTTTTGTACTTCGTATAGCTTGTTGCACTTGGGTTGGTTTAGGGTGTCGCTACACACGTTCGCCACTAAGCTAACACTTGATAACTTGTGGGAGTCGGTGCGTTCGTTTAAGCGTTGTTTGCGTGTGTTATCGGGAAGTTTCTAATTTGCACTTGTTATGTTTTTGGTACGATATTAGGATCGATTGCGGGGACTTCGGGCGCTACAAGGAAAGGGAAAGAGGTGGTTGGATTCACCTAGCTCGAGATCATCGGTGAGTAGATTTTACATCTACGAGGGAATCGCCCGTATGGCGCTAAGCGTCGATGGCTGGATTCAGTAATATAAACCTATGTTTTTAGTATATACATTGATTGTGCATGAACATCATCTTGCACATCTCATTACTTATTGTACATTGACACTGTATTGATTGGACACTACACCATTACTAACGGTTCATGTTGCACGAGTACTGAATTGTATGCCACACACACACCGTTAGTAATTGCCATGACACGCACACTATAGAAATTACCATGGATAATATATATTGCATCGCTTTCCTTATCATTTATAGTTAGATATTAATTCTCGTCCTATTGCGCATGTGAATTGCGTCATACTTACATACATACATTGCTAGCCACATATTTACTCTTATATGATGTTGCATTTCGATTTCGGGGATTTGGGAAACCGCAAGAAACCTTCGAAAACTTGATATACTTAAAAGAGCGGTTTTCCCTTGATATGCTCACATTACTGTTCCGTATTTGCATATCTCGTATTTCATGGACATATGCATTGATGTACTGATTTCATGCGATTTCTGGATTTGAGAACCGCGATTATATTTAAGAAAAAAGGGAAAATATAATATATTGCTTATAAGAAAAAATGCGGTTTCTTTTGACATGATATTTCGAGACGTCCACCATGAGTTTTCTCGGTTCTGAGCTTGTTTTCGAGACCCGATTCGAGGAGTTGGCGGATGCCGTTTGCGGGTACATGGTGGACCCGGTATGGTACCACGGGGCAAGAAATGATTTTTGTGGTCTAGACGATGAGCCTGGCAGAGGGAACACTACCTACCGGTGATTGTATAGAATTTGACTGATATCCGAAGGGTACCATTTGGAGTTATGATATGAGATGGATGAGGGCCGACCTGAGTATGCGACGCCTGCGATGAGATAGATATGAGGGCCGATCTGAGTATGCGGTGCCTGAGATATGAGTATTTACGTGTCGATGTTGGATACGGGTTTTATGATGTTTCGAGTGTCGATGTTGGACACTCAGGTTTCATGATGTGATGGATATGAGTGGCGATCAGTGTGACGGCGTCTGAGATACTGGGATTTGGGGTGTCGTTGATGGACATCGGTTTTCCATGATGATGATTCATACATGAGGTTTTATGTGTTATCCCATACTCAAGATTTATTAGACATGCATTGTTTCATGTAGTTGTTGTACCCCGGTGGTGTACCTTGATCATGATTTTACTGCATATCCGAATTGTTATATTCATGCCATCGTATTGCATATTTCAGATTATCGCTTTTCATGCATACTTGTGATTATCTGTATGATGTTATTTACTATTCACGAGTTGGCAACTCACCCTCGTTGTGCTACAGTGTGTTGCAGGCTTGATCTTCGGTATAGTCGCGACAGGGCTTCTCATTTTATCTATTTCTGCGGATATCGCTGTTGTTGGTCATGATTTTGGATAGGTGGGTAGTTTTGTGGATATCCGTATGATCTCATTGTTTATCATATTGTATCTAGTACTCTCCATCCACCACTTTCATGTATATTGACTTAGAGACGAGTTTGTGAGGATCGGTATTGTATTATTTGTGACTTTGGGTGTCGAGCTCGTTTGAGCCGGCTATTTTATTTTTGTTGTGATGTTATTTCACTTCTTTATTGCTTATTCCTTCACTACGGTATCGTATATATGTTTATATAAACTTGTTGTGGTTGTGTTCCGTCTTTTGGCGTGAGTTGCTCTTGTTTGGGATGCTTTATATTTATGTTATGCATGTACCCGTTTGGGGCTAGTTTTTAGAAAGGAGATGCTACCGAAATTTTTAAGAATATAAATTAAGTTAAGATTTTATAACTTAATATTTTCAAATGTTTTAGCAATTTTTTTAAATGTTTTATCTTTCTATCTTTTTATTGTTTAGATTTCTGGGTTGTCGGCTTACTTGAATTACGTTACGCCTTTAGACGTTGCGCGATTTAAGTGCTGGTCACATTCCTAAATTGGGTCATGACAATTTGTATCTTAATATGAATATGGGTATTTTCATCTTGATACGAATATGAGTATTCGTAGGTATTCGTATTTTGATAAAAATACAGGTATATGTATTTGTACATATACGGTTATATCTATGTGTGTGTATACACACACACTTGTGTGTGTAATGATACATACATCTTTTTCTTCTACACATAGAAGATTGTAGTTGAGTGTAGGCTCATGACTCATGACATGAGTTATGAGGTGAGTCACATGGTGATTCACCACTTGACTAAGGATAAGAGTAAGAGAGAGAAAGGATTTTGCTAAGGATTTATTATTTTACATCCTCATCCTCTTCTCTTTTGAGCTTCCATTTTTGTAATACCCAGTTCCGATATACTGTAACCGTATTTCAATAGATAATTTCCACATATTTTCCCCAAATTTTCCTACAAAATTTTTCTAAATTTTTTCTAAAAACCTAAACCAATACCCTAATTAAATCCTAACATTTTATTTATTTATTTCTCCTAATCCTTTCTCCTCAGCCCAGCCCATGAACCCACTTCCCTCTTCCCCAAACCCGACCCGACACCCCCGACCCGACCCGACCCGCTCACGTTCCCTCCTTCCTCTTCTCCATCTCCTTCGTTTCTCGCCTTTTCTTGTAACGGCATCTCTGCGGCGCCTCCCATCCCTCGCGCTACCCCTACGACCCGCTCCTCCTCATCCCACGTCCTCGCGTCCGCACCCCCCAATGACCCTGAGATCGTCGCAACTGACCACGATCATCACCTCCGCCTAACAACACCGAGACCTCCATCTCCGAGCCCTGAGCCTCTTCAAAACCCATCTGCACCTCGACCTTGCCTCCATCGACCGAGCTCATCGCCGGTGACCTCGAACCCCATGCCCTCTCCAGCCTGTTGGAGATAGTGCCCTCATAGTCAATTATTGGACGGTTTGTGGTTAAACCCACTGCCTGTTGGAGCTAGTGCCGCTGACGGTTTGTGGTTAAACCCACTGCCAGGGTGCTGACGAGTCATTAGAGTCCCCCACAGACAGTTTCCCAAGTTCGGGCGAAACGTTGTAGAGGCCGTATGGTTTTATGGCAGGGTTCGGAAAATGCACGTGCGTTTACGCATGTGTCGATTTTCGGACAGATGATACTGATCGGCTTTGGTTTAAGCCGGATCCGAGTATTATATTGAGTAGGTATAATATCTTTTTCTCAGTTGCATTTGTATTCGGTCGTAATACAAATGCGGGTATATTTATACAGTTTCGGGGTTATCCTGAAAGTTGTTTCAGGATCACTTTTGGAAGTTGCCAGTTTCCAGTTTTCTATCAGCCGTCTTTTAACATTCGGTTAAAGACGGATTTATCTTTTCTTCTGATATGAGTGAGTCATCATTCTAGAAGCTTCTAGAAGTGATGATGAGGCATATGACTCATTAGTGCATTAATGGTTTCATTAATGGCTAGATGAGGTGTTTAAGTGACTCATGGTTTTCATTAATGAGTTTTGTTTAGCTAAGGATATTTCTTCTTGATATTTTGAAGTGAGAAGCTTTTGCTTGTGGTCACCTCCCTCCTCCTACGGTCACCTCCCTCCATCATATAAAGAGGCCGGCCTTCTCTCTCCTACTCACTTCACTTGTTGATTTCATTTTAGAGAGAAAAGATTATGATAGGTTTTATCGGTGTATGGAATTTCACAGTCCATTTCATTCCATCACCCGATTCCTTCGGCAACTTCATTAACCGATCGTCCACGGATTTGGACGAAGTGAGACAAAGTCATTTACTCATTCTCTACATCATTCTTGGTCGTCTCTTTTAGCAAACTTGACGATCGAGTTGCCTCGAGTCAGAGGCGGGAGCCCGTTTAAAGAACCGATCATGTGGTGCCACCTCGACGAGGAGATCGGAGATCGACGAGCTCGGAGCAGCCGCAACGGAGCGTGGGATGATGGTTGAAGAACGAAGGACTCGGATCGTTCGGTACAATCTTTCTACACTCTTTACAGTTTGTTAGTTTAGCAATAATGGCAGATCCGGGTTAAAGTATACGATAGCGCCAGTTTAAAAGTTTTGTTCCGCATTTTGGCGTCTGTAGACTGCCGGGGCGCTAGCGTAGACTTACACAGCCACCACTGCACAACCCATAACCACCTCATAACTTCATCGGGTCACACCACCTCCGACGAGCAAGCATGTGCCTAAACCCAACAGCCACCACGAGCCCTCCACCCCACCACCGATGAGGTCCTCTTGCCGCAAACCTCTACTCGTCGCCGGAGCTTTCCCCCGACCACCACTGGACCCCGAGCTCCCCGTGCCTTCGCCGGAGCCTCCGTCGAGCCATCTAGCCGAGCTCGGCCAGAGCCGAGGCGAGGCTCATTGCTATCGCTGTTGCTGCTGCTTGCGTGGATCCATTGCTGTCGGCGTCATCATCGCGGTCGTGTCTCCGATCATCTTCAGGCAAGTTCACATACTTACTACATGCTATAGTGTATTCATTTCGGTTGCGAATCAAACGTAATACAAGTGTTCGATGCAAACCATAATCCCTAAGCCCTCTTAAAATGATGGAATTTAAGAATAACAGATTACCTTAGTGATAACGAATACTGTGTTAAGAGTTGGCTTGAAAATACGGACTTTAACACCGTGAAATGTCATCCCCATTTAGATCTGTCGAATCTGAAAATTTCCGTACCTGAATTTTGTGGAAATCATACTAAATTGGTTACACACCAGAATGTTGTGTTCGAGGACTCATATAGAAGATGACTCGACGAAATAGAACCTCATATAAGTTATAATCTGTTTCTATTTTCTAACGGTGACGGAAACTGTTCGGGAGTGCGGCTCTGGACTGCAGTCCAGAGCAGCACTGCATGTAGACACTTGGAATGAAATACTTTAACATCCCTGTGTGGAAATGACATTATGCGGAACCCTATACCGTAGTGAATATAAATCTTTTATATAATCATTGAAAGTGGTTTCATTCGTTTTTATCATCGTTTTCTATTTTAATCACGTTTTAACCCATCAGTACATATTGTTGTCCCAAGCAGGGACAGAACGCATATCCCGATATTAAACAATGCATAACTCCCAATACACAGTGGATATTATTGATCCGTCTAGTGCGTTGGAAACATGACTGATAAACCTAAGTATTATCCAACTGTAGCATCACCTAATTATGCTCCCAACTGGGAGTAAAACGTGTTATAAAACGGACTTCCAGTTCAGAAATTGGATTTCCAGCAGTAAACACTTAAAATGAAATGACCATAACTAGCAAACCTGACACCCGATTGACGCGAAACTAATTTTGATGGACAGATAATTAAACATACTGCTTACCTTTATTATATTGTTTTGCTTAATTCTGCACGTGTGACTTATAGTAAATTTTGCGAGTGGTATGACACTGGCTGCTATATTTTATTCGTATTATAATTAATTGCATTCTCATCATATATGTAGTGGTTATATCCTCATTTGAATAGTGGTCATAAACATTGATAACCTAGTGACCGTGTTACATTACCCAGTGATAAATATTAGTGATTGGATTGTGGCAAGTACGTTAGTGTTAAAGCGTGAATGAATAAGTGAAGTGACACGTACTTGTACACAATCAGCGGAACTAGTTAAATTATTGTATTGTCGACGCCTATCGGACATATATAGGTGTAACTATAACTGGAATGGGACAGTTATGGAAGCACGTATATTAGTGTCATAGGTAAGACATCGAGTACTATCCATTTATCTTGAATACCAGTCAAGCCATGCATGATGAAGATCCTATTTCCAGTTCTCGCGTAGACTTGTCATGGAACGACTAGTATTTGGGTTCATGGTCGGTGTTTGATGTAGACAGTGGGTGTGTGTTAGTCTGAGTGTGAGTTCGATCAACGGGATCTTGGGAGTCCCACTTCCGACATATACATCGATTCCGGGAGTCATATGGGTGATATTACTGATTATTAGCGAGCGTGATTCAGGCCCGTGTTCTCTTGCCCCTGGGGCCTACCCTTGGGTTGGGGATACTCCTGCGGTGGTTGACGCTCACACTTGGACTGACGATAGATTTAGTGACCTGGACATTGAGATTTAGAGACCGATAGGTTTAGTGACATAGACATAGCAGTGGCTACTGATCTGATACACTTGCTTTATCGTTACCGGTACCGATTATTTCATGCTCGCGTCATCGTTTTATATTTACTGCTTCATGTTCATCATCATTGCACGTGTTTACATATGTTTATATATATATTGCTATTGTGTCGCTCTGAAGATCTGAGTATGCATGCTGTGAGTGAGAAGTGGACTTAGCTCGGATCAGGATTTATCGTACCTCGAGGATATCGAGAATATCTAGATCAGCGATGCTAGCGTTATCTTTCCCTTAATCTCCATCTGGTTAGTTCTATATCTGTTTTGATAGAATTAGTGACTGCATTTCTTATTACATGTGCATTGATTACTGATTACCACGTAATGCTAGAAACTGAAGTGTGACTACAGTAGGATATTTCCTTGACCGTAGGAGCATGGCTGGCCTTGTCACCCCTCGTATTCCATATTTTGGGAAGCAGGGCATGTAACACCCGAGCCCAATAATAGTATATATATTACTAGTTGAGGGTTGTGGTTTGCTCATTTCCAATTTTCCTGATTTTCTGGTGTTCATTACTAAATTTTACCCGGTTAAGTCTTTTTGGCACATAACAAATTTTAACTCCGAAAATGAAATTTAAGATGTTCATGTTGGCCTACTCGTCGCCACTAGTCGCGTGGTAGCGTCCGCGTGTCGAGATTCCGTTCCGTTTGGCTAAACGGGCAAGTTTGGGCGACTACGCGCGCGTGCAAGTGTCCGACTTGGGGGCATGCATTTTAATCATTAAACACCTCTTTTCAAAATTTGGAACCCGCTTAAAATCCTATAATTTGAATTTGGAACATTTGGGCGCAACCCGGGCGCGATTTGAAAATGTTTCATTTCGCGCCAAAAAGGGCCCGTTTCAATTTAATATCTAAAATATAATTTATACGTATATATTTCTTTACACAGTTTAACCCCTGGAAATCTCTTTTCAAATCTTTTAAGTATTGTTTCTAACTCCCACTCACACACCCTCAGCCAATCACGAGCTCTTATTTGAGCTCGTGGGCCCCGCCTCGTTTTCCCCATCTCTCTCTCTCTCTATTCCTACAATATTTCTCTCAATCTCTCTCTCTCTCTCCAATTCCTTTCTCTCTCGTCCTCTTTATAAGCCCATGCAGCAGCCGCCTTACCCCATCACCATCGCGACCACGAGAACCCAACAAACCCTAACCCTAGCTCCCCCGCGACCTCACCGCCGGTTCCCCCGCGACCTCGCCGTCGCCGTCGCCGCCTTCGCCACCACGAGGCTCACCGCACCCACTCACCTCGTTTCCCCGACGATTCCCGCACCTACACCCAACCCGACGACGCCACCAGCCGTCGCGGGCCTCGTCGTCGACGTCGCCTCCAGCCACCGACGACGCCGAGACTCCCTCTCCTCCTCCTCGTCGCAACCTCGCCTTCCCTCTTCCCTCGCCAGACCACCTTCAAACCCAAACCCGACCCTGTACCAATCTCCAGGTCGCCGGAATTCGCGCCGACGACCCTCGTCGAGATCTCCCGCGCCACCTCCTTTCCCCTTCGACCACCTGGGCCGACCACCACCCTCCTCCACTCGTCGCACCCCCTCTCCAGCAAGCCCAGCGGCTGTTCCAGACCTTCGCAGCCGTCGTCGCTGCCTCGCCGGCGTTCCAGCGCAGTCGAGCCCGCCGGGGTTACCCCCTGGTGTCTCCCGGTAAGCCTTCCTCATCGTTCCTTTGAGCTAGATCCCTTTCCCCGCTAATCTTGAATGTTTGTCGTGTTGCTAACTTGTTGCCGTGCCATACCGTGCCCAGTGCTGCATCGCGTCGTGCCACGCACCGAGCAGGGACCACACCCACCATCGTATCGCGCCCGTACCGTGCACCAGATCGCGCTGCAGATCGTGACCGTATCGCGCCCGTACCGTGCACCAGACCGCGCCACAGATCGCGCCCGTATCGCGCACCAGACCGCGCCGCAGATCGCGCCCGTATCGCGCACCAGACCGCGCCGCAGATCGCGTCCGTATCGCGCACCAGACCGCGCCGCAGATCGCGTCCGTACCGCGCAGCAGATCGCGCCTGGACCCAGTACCGTATCGCGCCGTTTCACACACCGTATCGTGACTTGTGCATCAGGCCGCCCGCATCCCGACCCTTGTTCTGAGGCAAGTATCTGAATACTTGCTTGCACATGCTAGCGTGCGAGATCCAGTCTCGCCACGCAATTTAATTTAAACTATTTAATACCGTAACTTAATGATGACATTTGATATCATATTATTGCAGTTATCTTAACCTGGAATCGTTACAACAGTTCCTAGTAATTAACTAACCCACATCACTCCATGCTTAAACTAAATAAAACGACTGAATCATATCTGCTTGAACTGTTAAACTATTCTTGAGACAATTATCGTACTTAGTATAATTCCTTAATTTATAACTGTGAATCTTGCTTTACCTTGTGGCTTTTGCACCCTAAAGATGATTGAACCCGTTAATAAGAGAATACGAAACATCACTGTGTTCACATAGAATAATAATTGTTATTTACTGTTCCCTGCTACTGTTCATTATTTGTTACTATACCTATTATCATCATATACCTGACTGCATTACATATTGACCGATCTTGATACACCTGACACATGTACTGATACACCGGACACAACACCCTGTACATATCGACCTTACCTGTTGAAAGTAACCTGACCTGTTACCTGATCTTATGCCTAATGCCGACAAACCTAACCATTCATGCTGTCGATCCAGACAGACCTACCGTTACTTGACTTGTGTTGGCATTAGTTCTTGACTACTGAATACCTGACTGACATACATAGTTTGGGGGTATGGGGAAATCAAAGGTGAAACCGACTTGTAACTCAACAGTTCGATACATTGTTCTGATCAGTCTTACGGGCTTGGCCAGCTCCGGAGTGTTGATGCTGACATCACTCATCTATCCTACTACCTTTTACTGCTTAGCGGCACGTCTCGGATTCAGCCCCGAGAATTATGACCGTGGTCCCGGGCACGCACGGGATACTATTGAGTTACATCGACGATTCATCAATTGGTTTCAAAGACTATAGAGTAGAAAACCTGATAGGACAGTTTAGCCACCATTGCACATTACCCTGTTGTTATTACTGCTTTATTCATATTCATACTTGCACTGCTTTTTACCATGTTTATGCTATATACTTGATATCATGACGCGCTGACGTCTGGGTTTTGCATGGCCCAGATTCCGTACCTGTGTCGTCGACCGAGCAGGAGTACTTCAGCCAGCCGGCTGAACTGTGAGTTCTTTAGAGTTTCGTTTATTTATGTCATTTCATTTCCAGATGTGAGCCCGCATTATGGGACATACTGTTATTTCATTGTATTGGATCATTAGCTTCCGCACTTATTGTTTATTGATTCTTGTTATTATGGATTTGGACATGTATTAGTTTAGTTTATTTTACTGTTCTTGATATCTCTACAACCGTAATGTGACTGTGGATGGATACTTCCTACCCACAGGTAGCATGGTTGGCTATGTCACGTGCCCAAATCTTGCGTACTCTGGGAAGCGGGGCGTGACATGGTTTTATGGTATCAGAGCCATAGGTTAATTGGGTTGATTCTCGTAGTTGGGTATTGCACCCGATACACGAATCAGAATACCCATGATTAGGGAACATGTCCTGCCACCTTGACCGTTTTACCGTCCTTGAATCATTCTTCCAGATCATGTCGACATGCAAACCTACTTTGCACTGTCAAACTTGAAAACCTAACTTCTTGTTATCTCTAGGACTTAGGCGACTTGGGTGGAGTTAAGTAATTGCGGCTATGATACCGCGGCATAGCTACAATGCAGCACTCTATTTAAGTATCTTGGAGTTCTAGCCTTGATCTATACTCGAAAACTATCATCATGCTAATGTTGGGTACTTTGATTTCCAGGAATATGGCCGATCAGAATTTGGAGATGGACCCAGGGCATGCGGTCTTAGCCGCCAGGCAAAGAGTGATAAGGGGATTGATGGAGAGACTAAAGGAACAACTCGAGCTGGAACCAGCATTTACAATGGGCCCCACGTCCGTACGTAGACGTATTCCAGTGAACAGGCGCAACGTAGCACCAATGAAGAAAACCAGTATGGGTGATCGGAAGGGGAGCGTGATCTGTAGTTACTGCCACAAACCCGGACACGTGCGAAGGGAGTGTCGTTTGAGGCTGGGACTTTGTTTTAGATGTGGAGCGGCAGATCACACCGTTGATGCTTGTCCGTCGAAGCCTCCGCAAGGACCGTTCCAAGGACAGGAACCGCTTACTCAAGGACCACAGCAGGCTCGAGCGTTCACGTTGACAGCTGAAGAAGCTAAGGCATCGGGAGAAGTGGTTTCAGGTAATTTACTCGTTCATGGTTTTCCCGCTTTGGCATTACTTAATTTCGGAGCATCCCATTGATTATGTCATCCAATTTATAACTACACACTCGATCAACTGCACGACCCTGTCTAGTTTATGGGACATACACACTGGGAATGGGAAAATTATAGCTAGTAAGGATAGTAGAGATCGTACAGTTGTTGTTTGCGGACGGGAGCTTTTTGCAGACTTCTTGGTGATAGATACGAGCAGTTACGAGGTTGTCTTGGGGATGGATTTTCCTGGCATTTTCCACGCCCACATTGGCTGGAGGGCAAGGAAGGTAATTCCAGATTCCCGGACATCCTAAGTTTACTTTCATTGGAGAAAGAGATTCTGTCGGGCCAGTCGAGCTTAGGACTAGGCCGACGAACAGCGTTCTTGCGGCTATGGTAGTGGAGAGTGATGAAGAGCCGGCAGTCGTCCGCGACATTATGGATGTGTTTGAAGACATTTCGGGCTTACCGCCGAAGCGAGATGTGGAGTTTGCGTCGACCTTACTCCTGGTGCAACGCCAGTATCAAAAGCTGACTATCCAATGGCACCAGTAAAGTTGGAGGGAGTTAAGAAACAAGTGAGTGAATTACTCGAGAAGGGATGGATTCGAAGCAGCAACTCACCGTGGGAAGCTCTAGTTCTTTAGTGAAGAAGAAGGATCGCACTGCCGACGCTGAGACAAGAGAAGTTATTTGCGAAAGTGAGTAAGTGCGAATTCTGGCTGGAAGAAGTGAAGTTTCTGGGGCATGTCGTGTCGGGCGATGGAATCGCCGTTGATCCAGAGAAGATTGCAGCAGTTCGGGATTGGCCTGTTCCAAAGAATGTTGCGGAGATAAGGAGTTTTCTTGGACTCGCCGGTTACTACAGAAGATTTGTGGAGAACTTCGCTCGTTTAGCTGAGCCGTTAACCAAGCTTACGCGTAAGGAGGTACCGTTTGTTTGGACAGATGGATGTGCATTGGCCTTCGAGACGTTAAAGCAGAAGTTGATAACCGCCCCTATCCTAACCGTACCGGATGATTCAGGAGGACTGGTGATTCACAGCGACGCATCTGGAAAAGGATTGGGATGTGTTTTGATGCAGAATGGGAAAGTCGTCGCTTACGCATCGAGACAGCTGAAGACTCATGAGCAGAACTAGCCGACTCATGACTTAGAGCTTGCAGCCGTGATCTTCGCCCTGAAGATTTGGAGACACTACCTTTTGGGCGAGAGAGTTGAAGTCTTTACGGATCACAAGAGTTTGAAGTATGTGTTCACTCAGAAGGAGTTGAACATGAGGCAACGCAGATGGTTGGAGCTGATGGCCGACTACGACCTTGATCTTAAGTACCATCCGGGAAAAGTTAACGTCGTGCCAGATGCGCTAAGTCGGTTACCAGCAATTCAGTTATTGACTGCACAGAGAGAGATCATTGAGGAGTTTCGGAGATTTGACTTGGAGGTTGTGCTACCGCGTGCTACAGGACAGTTGATGCAGTTGCAAGTACAATCGTCCTTAGTTGAGAAGATTAAAGTGGCGCAATCGCAGGATCCTAGACTGCAAAAGTTTCGAGAGCAGGTTGGAGCCGGACTACGAACCGATCTACTGATCCATGAAGATGGTTCGTTGAGATATGGCAGCCGTGTGTGTGTGCCAAAGGGAGATGTGCGTGAAGAGCTTATGAAAGAGGCACACAGTTCAGCTTACTCTGTACATCCAGGAGGGACAAAGATGTACCGAGATATTCGACAGCATTTCTGGTGGGAAGGTATGAAACGGGAAATCGCTCGCTTCGTGGCTAAGTGCTTGGTGTGTCAGCAAGTCAAGGCTGAACACCAAAGGGTTGCTGGTTTGTTACAACCACTTCCGATTCCTCAATGGAAGTGGGAGCATATAACCATGGATTTCATGACGGCTTTACCGCGGAGTCCAAAGGGCAACAATGCAGTATGGGTGATTGTCGATCGGTTGACCAAGGCAGCTCACTTTATTCCTTTTCGGGTTGGTCAATCGACAGAGACCTTGGCAGAGCGATACTTGCAGGAGATTGTCAGATTACATGGAGTACCGGTAAGCATCGTGTCCGATCGGGACACTCGGTTCTTGTCACACTTTTGGAGGAGTTTACAAGAAAGTTTGGGGACTCGATTGAAGTTTAGCACAGCTTATCATCCTCGGACTGATGGACAATCGGAGAGAACGATCCAGACCCTTGAAGATATGTTGAGGGCTTGCATGTTGGACTTCAAAGGTTCTTGGGAAGATCATCTACACCTGGTGGAGTTTTCGTACAACAACAGCTTCCAAGCAACTATTCAGATGGCACCGTTTGAAGAGTTGTATGGTCGTAAGTGCCGTTCGCCGGTTTGTTGGGATGATGTTGGCGAACGAAGGTTATTGGGACCAGATTTGGTGGTACAGACAGTCGAGAATGTGAATACAATCAAGAAGCATATGAATGCAGCTCGAGACAGACACAAGAGTTGGGCCGACACGTCAAGAAGACCTCTAGAGTTCGCCGTGGGCGATTTGGTATTCCTGAAGATATCACCGACTAGAGGGGTGATTCGCTTTGAAAGTCGGGGAAAGCTTAGTCCCCGATTCGTTAGACCCTTCGAGATATTGGAGCGTGTCGGAGAGGTATCGTACCGGTTGGTGTTACCATCGTCATTAGCAGGAGTTCATGATGTGTTTCATGTGTCTCAACGACGGAGGTATGTTCGTGATGAGACCCATGTTTTGGATCACTCGGAGTTGACCGTTCGGGAAGACCTGACTTTTGAGGAGCGACCAGTCGAGATCAAGGATCGAAGAGAAAAGGTTCTTAAGAACAAGGTTATCCCTCTTGTGCTAGTTCTTGGGGTAACCGATCGCATGGAGAATCTACTTGGGAGCGAGAAGACGAGATCCGGCAGAAATTCCCTTATCTTTTCCAGTAGTTAGTTATCTTGTATTCTTGGAATTTCGAGGACGAAATTCTCTTGTAGTTGGGTATGATGTAACACCCGAGCCCAATAATACTATATATATTACTAGTTGAGGGTTGTGGTTTGCTCATTTCCAATTTTCCTGATTTTCTGGTGTTCATTACTAAATTTTACCCGGTTAAGTCTTTTTGGCACATAACAAATTTTAACTCCGAAAATGAAATTTAAGATGTTCATGTTGGCCTACTCGTCGCCACTAGTCGCGTGGTAGCGTCCGCGTGTCGAGATTCCGTTCCGTTTGGCTAAACGGGCAAGTTTGGGCGACTACGCGCGCGTGCAAGTGTCCGACTTGGGGGCATGCATTTTAATCATTAAACACCTCTTTTCAAAATTTGGAACCCGCTTAAAATCCTATAATTTGAATTTGGAACATTTGGGCGCAACCCGGGCGCGATTTGAAAATGTTTCATTTCGCGCCAAAAAGGGCCCGTTTCAATTTAATATCTAAAATATAATTTATACGTATATATTTCTTTACACAGTTTAACCCCTGGAAATCTCTTTTCAAATCTTTTAAGTATTGTTTCTAACTCCCACTCACACACCCTCAGCCAATCACGAGCTCTTATTTGAGCTCGTGGGCCCCGCCTCGTTTTCCCCATCTCTCTCTCTCTCTATTCCTACAATATTTCTCTCAATCTCTCTCTCTCTCTCCAATTCCTTTCTCTCTCGTCCTCTTTATAAGCCCATGCAGCAGCCGCCTTACCCCATCACCATCGCGACCACGAGAACCCAACAAACCCTAACCCTAGCTCCCCCGCGACCTCACCGCCGGTTCCCCCGCGACCTCGCCGTCGCCGTCGCCGCCCTCGCCACCACGAGGCTCACCGCACCCACTCACCTCGTTTCCCCGACGATTCCCGCACCTACACCCAACCCGACGACGCCACCAGCCGTCGCGGGCCTCGTCGTCGACGTCGCCTCCAGCCACCGACGACGCCGAGACTCCCTCTCCTCCTCCTCGTCGCAACCTCGCCTTCCCTCTTCCCTCGCCAGACCACCTTCAAACCCAAACCCGACCCTGTACCAATCTCCAGGTCGCCGGAATTCGCGCCGACGACCCTCGTCGAGATCTCCCGCGCCACCTCCTTTCCCCTTCGACCACCTGGGCCGACCACCACCCTCCTCCACTCGTCGCACCCCCTCTCCAGCAAGCCCAGCGGCTGTTCCAGACCTTCGCAGCCGTCGTCGCTGCCTCGCCGGCGTTCCAGCACAGTCGAGCCCGCCGGGGTTACCCCCTGGTGTCTCCCGGTAAGCCTTCCTCATCGTTCCTTTGAGCTAGATCCCTTTCCCCGCTAATCTTGAATGTTTGTCGTGTTGCTAACTTGTTGCCGTGCCATACCGTGCCCAGTGCTGCATCGCGTCGTGCCACGCACCGAGCAGGGACCACACCCACCATCGTATCGCGCCCGTACCGTGCACCAGATCGCGCTGCAGATCGTGACCGTATCGCGCCCGTACCGTGCACCAGACCGCGCCACAGATCGCGCCCGTATCGCGCACCAGACCGCGCCGCAGATCGCGCCCGTATCGCGCACCAGACCGCGCCGCAGATCGCGTCCGTATCGCGCACCAGACCGCGCCGCAGATCGCGTCCGTACCGCGCAGCAGATCGCGCCTGGACCCAGTACCGTATCGCGCCGTTTCACACACCGTATCGTGACTTGTGCATCAGGCCGCCCGCATCCCGACCCTTGTTCTGAGGCAAGTATCTGAATACTTGCTTGCACATGCTAGCGTGCGAGATCCAGTCTCGCCACGCAATTTAATTTAAACTATTTAATACCGTAACTTAATGATGACATTTGATATCATATTATTGCAGTTATCTTAACCTGGAATCGTTACAACAGTTCCTAGTAATTAACTAACCCACATCACTCCATGCTTAAACTAAATAAAACGACTGAATCATATCTGCTTGAACTGTTAAACTATTCTTGAGACAATTATCGTACTTAGTATAATTCCTTAATTTATAACTGTGAATCTTGCTTTACCTTGTGGCTTTTGCACCCTAAAGATGATTGAACCCGTTAATAAGAGAATACGAAACATCACTGTGTTCACATAGAATAATAATTGTTATTTACTGTTCCCTGCTACTGTTCATTATTTGTTACTATACCTATTATCATCATATACCTGACTGCATTACATATTGACCGATCTTGATACACCTGACACATGTACTGATACACCGGACACAACACCCTGTACATATCGACCTTACCTGTTGAAAGTAACCTGACCTGTTACCTGATCTTATGCCTAATGCCGACAAACCTAACCATTCATGCTGTCGATCCAGACAGACCTACCGTTACTTGACTTGTGTTGGCATTAGTTCTTGACTACTGAATACCTGACTGACATACATAGTTTGGGGGTATGGGGAAATCAAAGGTGAAACCGACTTGTAACTCAACAGTTCGATACATTGTTCTGATCAGTCTTACGGGCTTGGCCAGCTCCGGAGTGTTGATGCTGACATCACTCATCTATCCTACTACCTTTTACTGCTTAGCGGCACGTCTCGGATTCAGCCCCGAGAATTATGACCGTGGTCCCGGGCACGCACGGGATACTATTGAGTTACATCGACGATTCATCAATTGGTTTCAAAGACTATAGAGTAGAAAACCTGATAGGACAGTTTAGCCACCATTGCACATTACCCTGTTGTTATTACTGCTTTATTCATATTCATACTTGCACTGCTTTTTACCATGTTTATGCTATATACTTGATATCATGACGCGCTGACGTCTGGGTTTTGCATGGCCCAGATTCCGTACCTGTGTCGTCGACCGAGCAGGAGTACTTCAGCCAGCCGGCTGAACTGTGAGTTCTTTAGAGTTTCGTTTATTTATGTCATTTCATTTCCAGATGTGAGCCCGCATTATGGGACATACTGTTATTTCATTGTATTGGATCATTAGCTTCCGCACTTATTGTTTATTGATTCTTGTTATTATGGATTTGGACATGTATTAGTTTAGTTTATTTTACTGTTCTTGATATCTCTACAACCGTAATGTGACTGTGGATGGATACTTCCTACCCACAGGTAGCATGGTTGGCTATGTCACGTGCCCAAATCTTGCGTACTCTGAGAAGCAGGGCGTGACAGGGCATGACAGTTTTTTAGAGGAAAATTAGCAAAGAGAGAACAATGAGATAACCATCACTACATCATTCTCATCATCACTTCCTAGCAAATTATGATCATGAGTTGCTTCACTAGATCATTTAGTGTGAGGCTAAACCTTGATTCGGACTCTTTCGGTGGATCATCTTCGACGAAGAAGATCGTCCAAACTTGTTCCCGACGACTTCGAATTCTTGCGAGAGTCCATAGAAAGGTGTAAGGGTCTTCCACAATTGCGCGAACACGCTATAAAGGTAGCTAACTGTGAGGAATATGTATGCCCTAGAGGCCATTATTGTATGATATAGTGGATGCTTGGACATATATATAGAGGACTTTCTTTCTCGACATGATAGTATACTATCTGGTTTCTCTTTATCTTAACATGTACACTTGTATTATTATACCATCTCTTTGATACATGTTGATAAAGCCCTTAGGATGTTTGCTTGACTACCAGGACTATGATGCGGATCATACTACTGGGACTTGTGTAGTCCACAAGAACATCCTTTAATTGTTCCTAGTCGAGGGGATATCGGGACAGGGCATCGATATTCCAGAGTAGACTAGTGTGTACATTTCTTGACCCTGTATGGGGCGATGGTTGATCCCATAACCATTGGTGTTTAACATCAAAGATTGTACACAGGTGCTCATTAGAGAATGGGTAAACCGAACAGGACTCGCCGAGAACTCCTAGATGTTACTATACCTATCGTCGGATAGCAGTTCTTTGGTGACACTGGTATAGGTTAGTCTGTAGACCCGAGATCGTCATAGTGTCTTGTATGATTCCCACCGTGCTTTGATTTCCTCCTTACCACGGCTCAAAGGAATCGTGCAAATAGGTGGATTTTGGGTACAATCCCGAGTCACATGGAGGCAGTGAGCGATAGGAGGGGTTTCATTTATCCCGGTATTCGGAGTTGATGTTGTGGTATACTTGATTGGCTATAACAGTAAGTCCCTGGTAAGAGCTGATGATATTTACTGGTAAGAGTTATCAGTAGTTTCTCGAACTGTTATGAGCCATACATCGGTATGACTTATCAAGTTACTAGGGTCTGACAATTCCACTCCTAGACTCGATATGCGACATATCAGACGAAGAGACCAGACTGTACGGTAAGTGTTACTTATAGGCTTCATGGGAGTTTGGACAAGCTTGCTTGTTGATCTTCTAATCGCTCAATACCTGGATAGCCGTTACGTCCAGCTAATACCACTGAGGCTTGTGGGTGACTGATGTGATCATCACCTACTGCTGGCGTATTGACGAGTCTTTAGAGTCCCACACAGAGGTTTCATAGTTCAAGCGAAATGAAGTAGGGCACATATGCTGATATGTGCGGGGGACCTGATTAAATACGAGTATGTGATACCGTATTCTAATCTGGCGATAAAATGTTATCGGTTAGGTTATATGTGATATAACCAGATTATTGAATCAAGTGTTGATTTGATAATGTGATATACGGATAAATGATATCAGTCAGTTATATGTGATATAACCGGATTATTAAATCAAGTGTTGATTTAATAATTTGATATATATTTATATTTGATATAATTATATATTAACTAATATTATATCTCACTAATTATTTTCTTAATATATATTAATATATATACATATATTTGATGTGTGTGTGTGTGTGTGTATTATATGAAACATGTTTTTTTTTTCTATTTTGTGAAAATAGAAATGAGGTGGAAAATGAGGAGAGATATTTCAGGAATGGGGAAGCAAGGCTTTATCTTTTATTTTAATCATTTGTCTTCACTATTGAAGCATGGTTGGAATAAGTATTTGGGTTTATTCCATGCTTCAATAAGTGAGGAGCTATAGAAGCCATTCTTCACTTGCATTCTTGAGTTGTTCATTTTTCTAAAGCTCATTTCCTTAGCTCTCTGCCATTTTCTTCATCTTCTCCTACAAGCCCTAACCTTCACATGAGTTGTGAATCCTAGGGCTTGTGAGAATCCTTAGTGAGCCTACACATCCCTACTTCATCATCCTACACTTAAATAGCATTTGAGTGTAGGGTGTTTCCTTCACTATAGATAGATTAGTGAAGAGGTAGCTTGGATTAGAGAAGTTTCGGGTGGATCATTTTCGGCACGAAGATCGCAAAGGAAGCTCGTTCAATCTTCAAGTGGAGCCTAGTGGAGTTGTAGGGACTACAACCGGAGCTATTGAAGTGAAGGACTCGGTCTTCAAAGGTTGTTGTTACCATCACTTAGTATAGCTATCTTTATATCTGTTAGTTATATGTATGCCCTAGAGGCCATTACTATACATAGGATGTATATTATAGTGGATGCTTGGACATATATAGGGAGGACTTTCTTGCTCGACATGATAGTATGCTATCTGGTTGCTCTTTACCTTAACGTGTACACTGATTGTCTCTCTGTTACATGTTGGTAAAGCCCTTAGGATGTGTACTTGACTACCTGGACTATGATGCAGATCATACTAGTGGGGACATGGTAGTCCATAAGTACATCCTTCAAGGTCCCTAGTCGTGGGTATATCGAGACGGGGCATCGATATACCAGAGTAGACTAGCGTATACCTTCTCGACCCATACAGATGGGCGATGGATGATCCCATATCCATTGGTGTTTGACATCAGAGATGATATATGGGTGCTCAGTGCAGACTGGGTACACTGGACGGACTCACCGAGAACTCCCAGATGGTATTATACCTTACGTCAGATGGCAGTTCTCTGGTGACACTGGTACAGGTTAGTCTGTAGACCTGAGATCGTCATAGAGTCTTGTGTGATTCCCACTGTGCTTTGATTTCCACCTTACCACGTCCAAGAGGGCGTGCAAAATGGTGGTTTTGGGGTACAGTCCCGAATCACATGGAGGCAATGAGCGATAGGAGGGGATTCGTCTCTCCCGGTATTGGGAGTTGATGTTGCGCTGTGTTCGATTGGCTATAACCGGAAATCCCTGGCCAGGGTTGCTGAGATTTACTGGTAAGTGTTACCAGTAGTTTCTCGAACTGTTATAGACCTCATATCGACACGACTTATCGAGTTATTGGGGTCTGACGTTTACCACCCCTAGACGAGATATGCGACATATCAGACGAACAGACCGGACTGTACGGTAAGTGTTACTGGTTGGATTCACAGGAGTGTGATCGGGCTTGCTCATTGATCTTCTGATCGCTCAATACCCGGGTGGCCGTTACGTTTGGCAGACCTCTTGCGGCTTGTGGGTGCTTGATATGATCATCATCTGCTGCCGGTGTATTGACGAGTCTTTAGAGTCCTACACAGAGGTTTCCTGGCTCAAGCGAAACAAAATAGGAGCGCATATGAGATATGTGCGGGACCGAGAATAATATCAGCTGTATTCTATTCTCGCGATTTGTATCATTGGACGGTTAGATATAGCCGGGTTACCGAATCAAGTATTGATTCGATACATTGATACACTTGATATTAGTCGGTTATATGCTATATGACCGGATCATTAAATCAAGTGTTGATTTAATGTATAATTATATATTTGATATATTACTTTACATTAACTAGTATTGGTTCACTTAAGATTATTTTCTCACTAGTTTGTGCACATTGTATATATGATATATTTTTGTGCACTTGATTGTATCATGTTTGATGATACATGCAAACTTGGGTGTATGCTTGATTTAAACCATGTTTAGTAAATGGTTAGGGTTTCATTTGACTTATTTATTTATTCATTTTGGCTAGAAATAAAATGGTGGCTTTGTTTGGATTATGTTGAAGCTTCATGAAGCTTTGAAAAAGCTTTGACCATTTTGTTTTATTCCTTAACCCTAACCATTTACCTAAACCCTAGTTTATTCTCTACATGAGTTAGCCTCACCCATGGTTGCTAAATGATAACCATCACTTCATTTTTCTTTTTGGAATTAATTCATTATTCTTTTTCTTCTTCTTCATCATCTTCTTCAAGTGAAGAGAAGAAAAGCTTTCTACAAAAAATGTCAAGTGATGATTCCAAGTGAGAAATCAAAATCCAAAGTGAACCCACTTCCTATTTCTTCATCCTCTACCACTTTCCATGTAGTATAGGGTGTTTTCTTCACAAGTTTCATGACTTAGTGAAGTTGGAGCTCGAGTTAGAGTCGCCTCGTCGTAGATCATCTTCGGCATCGAAGCCATCGACCTAGCCCGATCATTTCTTCGATGAAACCACCGCGAGAGTCCGGGACCCGGTGATCGCAGCGAAGGGACGTCATCACGGAGCTAGAGAAGTGGTGGACCGGATCTACAAAGGTTGTAGTCTCTTTCACTTTGCAGTAAAGTTGTTTACTAGCTTGCAGTTTCGCCTATTCTCTAGTTAACGATCTAGTTTAGGGTTTCTCGGCACCGGAAAATTTTGAATTTGGCATGGTTGATGCCTTGTGAGACCTCATTAGTGTGCCTAGGAACCCTACAGTGGTATCAGAGCCTAGCTAGAGCTTTAGGCGAAGTGTAGACGATGTTTTAAGTCCGATCGAAACACGAAACCCTAATCCGACCCCTTCTCTGTACAATTTTTGAAACAGTGAAATTTTCTATATTAAAAATATGCAGAAAAATCAGCAGGGTTTTATAAGAACTACTGTCCAAAACGAGCGCCTGAATCCACTAAAGCGCCGCGGAAGCGCGGCACGAGCATGGCTCTTGCGGCGGTTCCGCGGCCATACAGTCAGATTGGTTTTTGGAATTTGCACAGTAATTCCTATCTTTTTGTGCTGTATATTCTGGGTATTTTTAAATTCTACTCAAGAGTTGAGTTTTCTGGGTTGTATTGGGGACTCGGTGTTTCGATCGGGAAGTTTAACTTCGTATGTGTTTTTCCGGATAATTTTAGAAAATCTTGAAGAGTTCGACCAGATATAAATACCCAATTTTTCCCCCGTTGGGAAATTTCCAAGTGTTGGATCTTTCCGTAGTTTAATGACGTTCTAAGTAGTGCAAGTAACGCGATGGTCCCTCTAGAAGACAACAAACCTTAACTCGATTATGTGACCGTCTTGAACTGCCCTTTGAACCTTAGGGTTTGGGGCAGTACGGCGTGCCACATGTGAGGCGTTGGCTTGACCCTTCTACGACTGGACCGTTGGTACTGAGGCATGAAGTGAATGTTTTTAAACTTATATCATGTGTTGATCTGTTTCGGGAAAACTTGGGTGTTTGATTGTTCGATCGGAAAGTTTAACATTTTCTATTTATCTGGAATGTGATACAATACTTGGAATCCACAAGTAGTTATGAGATAACTGATATGAATGTTATAAACATAGCACTTTAGTCTCACTTGATCGGTTGCCACGGAATTTTGATGCGATCAAAAGTCCATCGCAATCACGTAGCGTACGTGGATACTCGCCGGATAAACTTAATAGTCTGCTACACCCCATAGCCCCGACCAAGTGACTGTAGGAGAACCCCGTCGCCGAAAGTATCCGTTCGGGTGCTCGCGGCAGCGGTGTTCCGCCTTGGTGCACTTCGTCGACGGTATCGGGGGTGCGGCCGCCTAGTAAAGTTTGCGATGAGCATTCGATCAGTTTTTCGAGAATCTTGTTGAATTGCCCGACTAGATATTGAAAAGTGTTTTCGATATAGAAACTAAAATGCAGGGTTTATAATTGTTAGGCATGTGATGTCTAAGGAATTCATTTGGTCAGGCATGCGATGTCTGAGTAGGTTGCGGATTCCAACTGTTGTAGTTTTGCACTTTCTTTTCTGCAACCGTAAGTGTAATATGTGATATCGCCGGTTTTGTTGCTATATGTCAATGACAATTGGGATACGCATGTTTACTTACGTTGATGACATGTGATGTTATGTGTTGCTGGATATGTTATATTGGATCGTCGTGTTTGAATAGCCGGGTTTTTTTATGTGAGATGAGTGTTTTTCATTTTCATTCATGTAAAAACTTGTATGTATTATTCTTTTATTGGGGCACTTCCAGGTTGCGGAAGTTGTCACCGTTGTTGTATATTATTTACTTTTCCGCACTAGGATAGACCCAAGGAGGAGGGCACAAGTAACCGGCTTCTGGAGTCCAGTGGGAGACCAACTCGTGGAGTCGAGTCCGGGTCTCCTAACTCTAGAATTGGCAGGGTTGCTTGCAGCTCTCGTAGGGGTCTAGGGGTGTGGGTTTGGCTATTCATCGCAACCGTGGAATCCGTGTTTTATACTGGCTCGTATTGAAAACACGGACGTCCTAGTATATCCAATGTTTCATATGTTTCTTCTACTACGATATCTGTGATGTGATCATTTGATATACTATGATGGATATATTATATAGTCGTTACTTATGTTTTGCACTCGCGCTAGCCCTGCCCCGCTCTGTCGTTAGTTACCTAACCTAACGGTGCACGAGGGGACATCGAGGCGAATGCGGATGGCATAAGTGTACGTCGTATTTATCTGTGATGTTTAGGTAACTTAAATGATGGGACTTCATTAATGTGATTAATGAAATAAAAGAAACCTAAGATGTTGTGGAATCGAATTTTCAAAAACAGGTAGCTACAGTTCTTACTTTGCATCGCGGTGTTCCTTGTAGAACATCCTGCACCTTATTCGATGAGGAAAGGGCCGAGATCCCTTCACCGGGAGTGACCCCTTTAGCAATAACTGGCAGATGCTACACACTCGGTTTGTCTTTTGATTGCTTCTATAGTTTCTGCTCTGCACAGTGATATATGTGATATATCCCGCACCTCATTCAACGAGGAAAGGGCCGACGATCCCTTCACCGAGAGTGACCCCTTTAGCAAAACTAGAAAAGCCTTAAAAACACTCCATTTAAAAAAAAAATTGATTCTACAACGATATCAAGTTCATTACGCAATAGGTTTTCAGAAAAACCTGTCGTAGCCCTCCGTCAAGGCGTAGTGTACGGTAGCTAACTAGTGCTTATCTGCTTGCATATGATGCGATTGGATTAGGGTATTCGTACGGCGTTGTTTGGCCTCCGTCAAGGATCGTGCGGGTGGGTTTAATTCAATCAGGAAATGACGGGTTGAACTTGACTAGCGGACTATGGGTTGTTTGGCCTCCGTCAAGGTCATAGGACGCTAGGGGCAAAATATTATCGGGAATTTCAAGTGTTGAAATTTGCAATGAGATTGCATACCTTCTATGAGATAGTTGGATCCCGATACCCGCTGCGAGTAAGAGTTACTCCTGGGAGAGTTTTACACATTACAATTAGCCGATCAAGTAGGTGTTTAGAAAGGTGTCAACAGGGTTACGCCTCTGGGAAAACGAGGTTTACATTAATAAGGTTCGTGCGAAAGCACGGGGGACCTCCCTCAAAGTACCGACACTGGCCTGTCTGAAAGATTGGCGAACTTGTAGCGTGTAATTAATCCCGGCTAGTCTTTCCTTTTAGGGTTTGAAGGAAGATTTGATAAAAACAGTGGGAGCCATCCTGATTAGATAAAATAATAACCAATCTGATCTTGCAAGAGCGCACGCTGAGTGTTTTCTTCTCTCTCTCTCTCCAGGTAGAGACCATATCACGCCTTAATCAAGATAATAATACGGATGTATTGACCGAACCCGCTTGTTATACTGTGCTAGGGAAAGTTGGTCCCGCTCCAACTTATAATTGTTATAAGAAAGAGCAGGAAATAGGGGAATACCAGAATTTCTGTGCCGCCCAAACGAAGAGAGTGCATGCTGATGCATCATCTTCGGGTGTGTTCATTATACAGAACTGTTTCTCAGTATTCTTTACGTCCTGGGTATGTGATACCGGATCAGGATCCCGCATATGTAATTTGTTACATGGGCTACAGATAGGTAAAGAACTGAGAACGGGTGATAAGTTTCATGAGACAGAAAACGGGGCAAGTGTTGCAGCCAAGTCTGTTGGTCACTGTCACCCTGTATTACCAATACATTGATTCTGAACAAATGCTATTAGATACCGAACCTGATATACAAAATCATATCAGTCTCTTTATTAGTAAAGAAAGGATATAATTTTGTATTGTTGGATAATGTTTTGAACGTTTCCTATTTCAAAAGTTGATCGGTTCAGGCACGTTATCTAAAAGCATTAACGTTCTAAATCAAACTACAGTTTCTTAGTATACGGAACACACACAAGAGGAAGAGTTCAGAAATGAACGAATCCTTCTTGAGGCATTGTAGACTAGGTCATATCAATGCGACCCGACTGGCTGAAGTTACATTTAGAAGCATATTTAAATTAATTTGAATTTACATCTTGTGAAACTTGCCAGTCATGTCACAAAGATTAGATGACTATAGCTCTGTTTATTGGAAACAGAGAAAGAGTTAGTGAACTCTTGGGATGATACATGTTGATGTATGTAGGTCCCCTGTCTACACGTGCTAAGACCGGTTCTTTGTATTTCTTTACATTCTCTGATAATCTCTCAAGTTTCAGACATATGTTCCTGTTGAAACACAAGTCCGAACCTTTTGAGATATTCACAGAATATAAGTTAGAAGTAGAGAACCAAAACGAGTATAAGTATTATGTCCTTTGATATGATCAAGGAGGAGAATACTTGAGCACGGAATTCCTGGTTTATTCTAAAGGAGAATGAGATTCTCTCTCAGCATTACTCCTCCGTATACACCATAGCATGATGGTATATCGGGGTGGAGCAATAGCACCCTATGTGATATGGTGTGCTCTATAATGAGTACTACTGAGTTTCCTATTTCCTTTTGGGAGTTATGCACTTGAGAAGTTGCATACCTATTGAATAAGGTTCCAATCAAATCAGTGCCTACCACTCCATATAAGATATGGTATGGGAAGAGCCTATCTCTTAAGTTTGTTAAGATTTGGGGTTGTCCAGCCTATGTCTAAAAAGAAAAATCCGGACAAGCTCGAGGCAAGATCTGTTATGTAGAACTGGAAATGTTCCAGCAATACAAACTGCAGCTGATGATTTGGAAGAACCAAAGGATTCAATAGTTACCAACGAACCTCAGCCTCTCCGCCGATCTAGTAGGGTTCCTCACCCACTTAAGAGATACTTCTGTTTCTCTATGACAGTGGGAGCGAGGATTGCATCATGGGATGATGACCTAACTAGTTTCGAGCTGACCATCAGGAGTGGGACTCTGTAAGAATGGCTGGATGTTAATCGATCTGAGATGGAATCCTTATACACCAACAAAGTATGGACTTTAGTTGCTTTATCTGAAGGGTTAAATCCCCATCAGGAGCAAGTATATCTTGAGAAGATTACTTGGTGTAGATGGAAAAGTTGAGACTTTCGAAGCTAGACTTGTTAATGGTTTTCGTCATCAACCAGGCGTGGAAAATGATGAAACCTTTTCCAGAAGCTATGCTTAAGTCCATCCAGATCCTACTTGCCACGGCTACATACCATGACTACGATATCTGATGGTTGGGTGCCATGACTGCTTTTCTAAGTGATGTTTTAGAAGAGTGCGTCTATAAGTACACAGCCAGAGGGCCTCGTAGATAGTGGGAGCAGCTGAAACGCGTGCAAGATGTTTTATGTGATAAAGCAGGCATCACGGAGTTGGAACGTCTGTTTTGATGTATTAGTCAAAGAGTTTGACATCATCAAAATGGTAGATGAACCTTGTATAAACAAAAGGGTAGTAGGGAGTATGGTGGTGATCCTCGTAGAGTACGTGGATGATATACTCTTGATAAGAAAGGAGTTTCCTATGCTACGCTCGGTCAATCTCCGCTTATCACAATGATTCTCTATATAGGATCAAATTGATACCTCCTAAATCCTGGGTTTTGGATCTATGAGATAGATCTATTTGGATGTTAGGATACTCACTAGTTGTAGTGAGATGGTATCAGTTGATCCTGGGGAGAATCACTGGAAAGGTTCCAGGGTGATAAGGACGACTGAAAGTCAGTCACAGGCATTGTCTTTACCCTCAGTAAAGGGACGGTATGTTGGAAGAGTTCCAAGCTAGATACCGTGGCAAACTAGACGATAAAGGCTGGATACATCGCTACTTAAGATGCTACCAAAAGAGGCAGTCTGGATGGATATTTGTTCATGAGATGAACTTAGTTCCTCCCATTGTGTGATAATGGAGTTGTGGCTTATGCCAAGAAACGTCTGAAGGGCCGGCCTAGCACCTCGTCAAGGGTTCGGTAGCATCACACATGCCATAATCAAAATTTTGGAGGCGCTAAGCTAGCCCAGCGAGAATCGAAACTAGAAGTTTTAGGGATTCATACAACTAAACATCACATGCAATTGTAAAACTATCACTAAGAGGAAAGATTAAAACCTTTGTAGATCTTCCTCGGTGACTCCTTGGCACTATGAGAGTTTGTAACGGATCGATGGTAGCCTTCCTTGTCCACGATGATCCACCCGAAGTCCCTTTGCCCAAAGCTCCTTACCTTACTTGTTTCGCAAACGAAGTAGAGTAAACACCCTACACAAATCGGCTAGAGGTGTGTAGTATGATGATGTGGTTTGTATTCTTCAATTGAAATCCTTTCTTTTATCAACTTTCACTCAAGAGAGAAATCAAGAGAGGAAGAAGAAGATAATGGTGGCTTGAGCTTTCTATCATATCACATATGATAACTTGTATTCTTCACACCCTTGCACTCAATTTTTTTTTCTTGTTATGTGCATCTTGTTTCATATCACATATGAAGCTATTTATAGTGATAAGAAAAGAATAATCACCATTATTCCATTACCACCATAATTGTGAGTGGAAATTCTTTTCCTAAAGAATTAAGCATGGGTGGAAATTATTTTCATTAAGTTAAGTAAAGCTTACCCACTAAGGAATAAAGGAGCATGAGTGGATATTCTTTACATTAACTTAAAATGATAAATACAAATTAAAAGCTTCAATATAAGTCTTATATTGCCATCATTCTTGTATCAACAACCATGATACTATGTATGCATGTATGTGTCCATGCACATCATCATGTGCATGCATGCATGCATACAAAAGGATTTACTTAAAGAATTAATCTAAATGTAATTAGTTAAATCAACACTTGATTTACCAAACCGGTCATATCTCATACGATCCGTCAAATAGAAAATGCCCGATAAATATACGTTATCACATAACCGTATTTAATCGGGTCCCGCGCATATCTCATATGCACACCACATCGTTTTGCCTGAGCCAGGAAACTTCATTGTGGGACTCTAAGACTCGTCAATACGCCGGCAGTAGATGATGATCATATCAAACATCTACAAGCCGCAAGAGGTCAGCTAAACATAACGGCCACCCGGGTATTGAAACGATCAGAAGAAAACCAGCGAAGCTGTAAAAACTCCCGTCGAGCCAACTGGCAACACTTACCGTACAGTCCGGTCTCTTCGTCAGATATGCTGCATATCGAGTCTAGGGATGGTATCGTCGACCCCAGTAACTCAATAAGTCATGCTGGTGTATGGCTCATAACAGATCGAGAAACTACTGATAACTCTTATCAGTAAATCTCAGCAGCCCTGGCCAGGGACTTCATGTTATAGCCAATCGAGCATAGCACAACATCAACCCCCAATACCGGGAGAGACGAAACCCCTCCTATCGCTCATTGCCTCCATGCGCCTCGAGACTGTACCCAAAGACCACCTGTTTGCATGACTCAGTAGAGCCGTGGTAGGGTGGAGATCAAAGTATAGTGGGAGGACACACAAGACTCTATGACGATCTCGGGTCTACAGACTAACCTGTACCAGTGTTCCTGAGAACTGCTATCCGACGATAGATATAATACCATATAGGAGTTCTCGGCGAGTCCGTTCAGTGTACCCAGTCTCCACTGAGCACCCGCATACAATCTTTGGTGTCTCCTCACCAGATAGATATGGGATCATCCATCGCCCATCATATGAGACAAGAATAGTATACGCTAGTCTACTCTGGAATATCGATGCCCTGTCTCGATACACCCTCGACTAGGAACAGTTCAAGGATATGCTTATAGACTACATGTGCCCCACTAGCATGATCCGCATCATAATCACAGTAGTCAAGCAAATATCCTTTGGGCTTTATCAACATGTGTAAATGGTTAAATCTACATGTACAGATAAAGTAAACCAGATAGCGTACTATCATTTTGAGCAAGAAATTCATCTATCTCCATAGATAATATGTCCAAGTTTCCACTATCCATATAATGGCCTTTAGGGCATACATATTACTAACAATCTCCCACTTGCACTAAGGCCAATTATTGGCGTATCTCATACCCAACATTTCAAACAGTCGCTCATGCTGAGGCTGTGGAAGTGCCTTGGTGAATGGATCCGCTGTGTTATCCTTTGTATCTACTCTCCGAATCTCGATCTCCTGGCGATCAACTATCTCCCGGATCAGATGATATCTCCTTAGGATGTGTCTAGATTTCTGATGGGACCTTGGTTCTTTAGCTAATGCTATAGCTCCATTATTATCACAATACAATGGTATTGGATCAACAATGGTTGGAACTACTCCTAGTTCCGCAATGAACTTCTTCATCCAGACGGCTTCCTTAGCAGCATCACTTGCAGCAATATACTCAGCTTCCATCGTGGAGTCTGCAACGGTGTCCTGTTTGGAACTCTTCCAACTAACCGCTCCTCCATTTAGGGTAAATACAAACCCTGAGATTGATTTACTGTCATCCTTGTCACTTTGGAAGCTTGAATCGGTAAAGGCCTCCATCTGGAGATCCCCATTACCATACACCAAGAACAATTCTTTAGTCCTTCGCAAGTACTTAAGAATGTTCTTCACTGCTATCCAATGTTTCTCCCCTGGGTTGGATTGATACCTGCTTACTACAGCCAGTGCATAAGCTACATCAGGGCGAGTACACAACATCGCATACATTATAGATCCCACGGCTGAAGCGTAGGGTATAACGCTCATGCGAGCTCTCTCTTCATCAGTCTTCGGACAGAAGTCCTTAGAGAGAGTGATTCCATGACTAGCAGGCAAGGCACCACGCTTGGAATCTTCCATACTAAACCTCTTTAGAATGGTGTCTATGTACTTTGATTGGGACAGTCCCAATAACCTCTTGGATCTATCTCTATAGATCCTAATGCCCAAAATGCGCGAGGCATCACCCAGGTCCTTCATGGAGAACCTTTGTGATAAGAATAGTTTGACCGATTGTAGCATAGGAACATCATTTCCTATCAGGAGAATGTCATCAACGTACAATACGAGGAATGTGACAGTACTCCCTACAATCTTCTTATAAATACATGGTTCATCTTCATTTCTGACAAAATCAAACTCTTTGATTGTATCATCAAAGCAGATGTTCCAGCTCCTTGAGGCCTGCTTTAATCCATAAATGGATTTAAGCAATCTACATGCTTTCCCGCTGCTCCCACTATCAATGAAGCCCTCTGGCTGATCCATAAAAACGCATTCTTCTAAATCACCATTTAGAAATGCAGTTTTCACGTCCATCTGCCAAATTTCATAATCATAGTGAGCAGCAATAGCAAGTAGGATCCTAATGGATTTAAGCATTGCTACCGGAGAGAAAGTTTCATCATAGTCCAAGCCTGGTCTTTGACGAAAACCTTTCGCTACAAGCCTTGCTTTATAGGTCTCCACCTGTCCATCTACACCAATCTTTCTCTTAAAGATCCATTTGCACCCAACGGGTTTTATCCCAGGAGGCGCAACGTCCAAAGTCCATACTTTGTTGGTGTACATTGACTCCATTTCGGATCTCATTGCTTCCAGCCATTTCACTGAGTCACCACTCATGATAGCTTGCTGAAAACTAGTAGGGTCATCATCATCCATGATGCAATCTTCTCTATCACCATCTATGAGAAACCCATAGTATCTCTCAGGTGGGTGAGAAGTTCTACTAGACCTCCTGAGCGGCTGAGGTTCTTGAAGTTCTACTGCAACATCAGTTTCAACCAATTCCTCCTGAGTAATTTGTGTCTCTAGAACCTCTTCTAGTTCTACCACATTGCCATTAGTACTTTCCGTAAAGAACTCATTTTCCAAAAATGTGGCATGCTGAGCAACAAACACCTTTTGTTCCTCTTTGTAGTAGAATAGATATCCATACGAATGTTTTGGATACCCCACAAATTTACACATGACTGATCGTGTCTCGAGTTTGTCTGGATTCTGCTTTTTAACAAAAGCCGGACAACCCCAAATCCTAAACCTTTTAAGAGATGGTCTCTTTCCATTCCACATCTCATATGGAGTGGTAGACACGGTCTTGGTTGGAACCCTGTTCAATAGATACATTGCTGTCTCCAATGCATGTCCCCAAAAGGAAAGCGGTAACTCAGCATCACACATCATGGATCGTACCATATCCAATAGGGTCCGATTCCTCCTTTCTGACACACCATTGTGCTGCGGTGTGTAAGGAGGAGTGAGCTGAGAGAGAATCCCATTCTCTTTTAAGAAGTCTAGAAACTCTGTACTTAAATACTCTCCACCTCGATCCGATCGAAGTTTCTTGATGCTCAAGCCTGTTTGCTTCTCTACTTCAAGTTTATACTCCTTGAATTTCTCAAAGGCTTCAGATTTGTGCTTTATCAAAAACACGTGTCCGAATCTTGAGAAATCATCAGTAAAAGTGATGAAGTATGAAAAACCACCTCTTGCAAGTGTAGACATTGGTCCGCATACATCACTATGTATGAGGCTTAAGAGTTCACCAGCTCTCTCTCCGTGTCCACTAAACGGAGTTTTGGTTATTTTACCTTTGATACAAGACTGGCAAGTCGCATAAGATTTATATTCAAACGGATTTAAATATCCATCTTTATGTAGCTTGTTTAGTCTTGTTTCATTAATATGACCAAGTCTACAATGCCAAAGAAAAGCTTCATTTATATCTGAAAACTTTCTTTTACTAGTATGTTGTATATTGAAAACTGTGTGTTGGTTCAGGATGTAAATACCGTTATTTAGTGTACCAAACCCAATCAACTCTTGATTCAGGTTAATGTTCATAACATTATTTTGCAACATAAAATGATATCCTTCATTGTCCAACAAAGAAACGGATATAATGTTACATAGCATACTTGGTACAAAATAACACGGGTTCAAAACCAAAATACTTTCTGAAGGCAACCCTAGATGATACTCTCCCACGGATACAACATGTATATTGGAACCATTTCCAACCGGCAGAGTATGATCTCCAACTTTTAAAACTCTACTATTTCTCAATCCCTGCATACAATTGCAGATGTGAGAACCAGAACCGGTATCCAATACCCACGATGCAGAGTTTAAAGAAAAACAGTTTTCAGTTACAAACAAACCTGAAGTGGAAGCATCAGCATGCTTCTTTTTCTTGAGATCAGCAAGATATGCAGCACAGTTGCGTTTCCAATGTCCTGACTTTTTACAGTAAAAACATTCTCCTTTTCCACTTCCCACAGCCCCGGCTTTGTCTTTCCCCTTCGCCTTTCTAACTCCTCCTTTCTGTGTGATAGACTTCTTCTTCTTCTTTCCCTTGGCCTTAGCTTTTGGGAATGAAGAGGAAGATGGCCCAGCAAGCAGAGCGGGAGTCCTTGCCGTTTTCAATGTGTTCTCTGCACTTCTCAACATATTGAGAAGTTCAGGCAATGATTTCTCCAAACCATTCATATTGAAATTTACTATGAACGGAGCAAAGGCAGGGGGGAGAGACTGTAGAACAATATCCGTATATTGCTCATTATCCATAGTCCATCCCAGTCCCTCAAGTTCTTCAATAAGACCAATCATCTTTAAAACATGGTCTCCAACTGATGCACCAGCGGCCATCCGCATCTGAAACAGCTTTCTAGATGCCTCGTATCTCAAGGTACGAGATTGCTCTTCATACAACTCCTTTGTGTGAAGAAAGATGGATTGTACATCCATATTCTCGTGTTGCTTCTGATGGACATTGTCCATAGAAGCGAGCGCGAGGCACTTGGCCGTGTTGCAGTCATTCTCCCAAGTTTTTCGGATCTCCCTATCCGCGACAGATGATTCAGGTCCTGGGACGGGTGGGGCTTCAGTATTGAGGACATATGATACCTTATCATATGAAAGGGCAATGTTCAAGTTCCTCAACCATTCTTTATAATTTGGTCCTGTCAGTTTATTTTTCTCAAGTAGAAGCTTAAGTCCTGACATCTGTAACTGCCATTCGGAGAGAGAAAAGGATACACTTAGCGAAATGCTCTTTCAAAGAATTAGATTGGTTATTATTTTATCTAATCAATGTCTCCCACTGCTTTTAATCAAATTTTCTTTCAAAACCTGAAAAGAAAACTAGCCAGGAATAATTTTCCTGGAAGTAACACTTACTCACAGTGAGATCGAGATCCAACTATCACATAGATGGTATGCAATCTCATTGCAAATTTCAACTCTTGAAATTCCCGATATGGTTTTTACCCCTAGTCACTAATGACCTTGGCTATGGTCAACATATCATAAGTACTAGTCAAATTCTACCCGTCATTTCGTGATTAACTAGACCCACCCATATGACCCTTAACTATGATCAACATAATCACATGAATGTCCTAACTAATCGCATCATATGCTTTGTAGGAAGACATCACTTAGCTACCGTACACTACGCCTTGACTATAATCAACATACGCAGCACGAATACTAAGTACTCTGCTTCCTAAAATGACGGAGGGTTGCGGATGGTTTTTAAGAAAACCTTTAACGCTTTGAACTTGATCTCGTTGTAAAATCAAAACGGTTAAGAAAAGGAGTGGCTTAAGCTCCGCATCTTCTTGAAACTTGCATTTTTCATAAAAAGCCGAGTTGGTTTCAAATCTGATTCTACAACATCATTAGGTTTCTTTTCTTTACATTAATCTCATTAATGTGATCCCATCATCTAAGTTCCTAAGCCATCACAGAATAGAACGTATACTTATACCATCCGCATTCGCCACAGTGTCCCGTTATGCACCGTTAGGTTACTTAACTAACGGCATAGCGGGGCGGGACTAGCGCGGGTGTAAAATATAAGCAACGTTTATTATATATCATATATATAATAATAATCCATTCATCTCAGATACTAAGTAATCACATTACAGAATATCAACAGCAGAAGCATATAAAAGGATATCTAGGATGTCCGTATTTTGTATCGAGCCAACAATAGAAAATACGGATTCCACGGTCGTGATGAATAGCCAAGCCTACACCCCTAGACCCCTACGAGAGCGGCAAGTGATCCCGCCAATTCTAGAGTTTAGGAGACCCGGTCTCGACTCCTCGAGATGGCCTCCCACTGAACCCTAGAACCCGGTCACTTGTGCTCCCCTCCTTGGGTCTATCCTAATGCGGAAAAGTAAATAATATACAATTGATTTTACATGAATGAAAAATAAAACTCTCATCTCACATAAAAACCCCCGGCTATTCAATCGCGACAATCCTGCTCATCATATCTCAGCAACACATAATATCTCATATCATCAACGTAAGTAAGTATGCGTATCCCGATTGTCGTTGACGTATAGCAACGAAAACGGCGATACACCACATACTCACTTACGGTCGCAGAAAATAAAATGAAAAACTACAACATTTGGAATCCACAATCACCTTAGACATCATAAATTCGAAATATCGCATACTTCGTATTTCATGCCTAACTATATGAATTCCACATATTGTATCACATTTCAGATAAATAGACAATGCTAAACTCTTCGATCGAATAAACAAACACCCAAGATTTCCCAAACTGCACAACACTTGAGCCGAGTTCAAAAATTTCTAGGACATGCCACAGCCCTTTATGGACCAACCGTAGAAGGGCCAAACCAACGCCTCACATGTGGCAACGTTAAACTACCACAAACCCTAAGGTTCAGTGATAGTTTTGACGGTCACATAATCGAGTTAAGGTTATGTTCTTCTAGAGTGTCCAAGATACGCTTGCATGTTTTTCGAAAATTTCGAACTAGGGAAAAATCCAACACTTGGAATTTTTCCAATACGGGAAAAAACTGTGTTTCTAATATTCGTTCAAACATTTTAACAAGTTCTAAAAATCTGAAAATCTGAACGAAGTTAAACTTTTCCAATCGAATCACCAAATACAATTTATCTCCAGAAAACTCAACACTTGAGCAAGTTTAAAACATCTCAGAGGCATGTACTATTACATACGGGTCTACTGTAGAAAACACTGTTCCTAATTCCCCAAAAGGGCCGCGGAAGGGCCGCACAAATCATGGTTATGCGGCGGATCCGCGGCGCTTTAGTGAGATCATTAAAAAAATTTTATATGGTAATTCTTAGATTTGCCTGCTGATTTTTTTAGGACCTTTAAATTTGGAAAAATCCAATTTTCAAAAAATTTCCAGAGAGCTGTCAAAAACTGATATTTCGTGGTTCGATCGGACGTTTAACATCGCCTACGCATCGCCTAAAGCTCTAACCTGGCTCTGATACCACTGAAGGGCCGGCCTAGCACCTCGTCAAGGGTTCGGTAGCATCACACATGCCATAATCAAAATTTTGGAGGCGCTAAGCTAGCCCGGCGAGAATCGAAACTAGAAGTTTTAGGGATTCATACAACTAAACATCACATGCAATTGTAAAACTATCACTAAGAGGAAAGATTACAACCTTTGTAGATCTTCCTCGGTGACTCCTTGGCACTATAAGAGTTTGTAACGGATCGATGGTAGCCTTCCTTGTCCACGATGATCCACCCGAAGTCCCTTTGCCCAAAGCTCCTTACCTTACTTGTTTCGCAAACGAAGTAGAGTAAACACCCTACACAAATCGGCTAGAGGTGTGTAGTATGATGATGTGGTTTGTATTCTTCAATTGAAATCCTTTCTTTTATCAACTTTCACTCAAGAGAGAAATCAAGAGAGGAAGAAGAAGATAATGGTGGCTTGAGCTTTCTATCATATCACATATGATAACTTGTATTCTTCACACCCTTGCACTCAATTTTTTTTTTCTTGTTATGTGCATCTTGTTTCATATCACATATGAAGCTATTTATAGTGATAAGAAAGGAATAATCACCATTATTCCATTACCACCATAATTGTGAGTGGAAATTCTTTTCCTAAAGAATTAAGCATGGGTGGAAATTCTTTTCATTAAGTTAAGTAAAGCTTACCCACTAAGGAATAAAGGAGCATGAGTGGATATTCTTTACATTAACATAAAATGATAAATACAAATTAAAAGCTTCAATATAAGTCTTATATTGCCATCATTCTTGTATCAACAACCATGATACTATTTATGCATGTATGTGTCCATGCACATCATCATGTGCATGCATGCATACAAAAGGATTTACTTAAAGAATTAATCTAAATGTAATTAGTTAAATCAACACTTGATTTACCAAACCGGTCATATCTCATACGATCCGTCAAATAGAAAATGCCCGATAAATATACGTTATCACATAACCGTATTTAATCGGGTCCCGCGCATATTTCATATGCACACCACATCGTTTTGCCTGAGCCAGGAAACTTCATTGTGGGACTCTAAGACTCGTCAATACGCCGGCAGTAGATGATGATCATATCAAACATCTACAGGCCGCAAGAGGTCAGCTAAACATAACGGCCACCCGGGTATTGAAACGATCAGAAGAAAACCAGCGAAGCTGTAAAAACTCCCGTCGAGCCAACTGGCAACACTTACCGTACAGTCCGGTCTCTTCATCAGATATGCTGCATATCGAGTCTAGGGATGGTATCGTCGACCCCAGTAACTCAATAAGTCATGCTGGTGTATGGCTCATAACAGATCGAGAAACTACTGATAACTCTTATCAGTAAATCTCAGCAGCCCTGGCCAGGGACTTCATGTTATAGCCAATCGAGCATAGCACAACATCAACCCCCAATACCGGGAGAGACGAAACCCCTCCTATCGCTCATTGCCTCCATGCGCCTCGAGTCTGTACCCAAAGACCACCTGTTTGCACGACTCAGTAGAGCTGTGGTAGGGTGGAGATCAAAGTATAGTGGAAGGACACACAAGACTCTATGACGATCTCGGGTCTACAGACTAACCTGTACCAGTGTTCCTGAGAACTGCTATCCGACGATAGATATAATACCACATAGGAGTTCTCGGCGAGTCCGTTCAGTGTACCCAGTCTCCACTGAGCACCCGCATACAATCTTTGGTGTCTCCTCACCAGATAGATATGGGATCATCCATCGCCCATCATATGGGACAAGAATAGTATACGCTAGTCTACTCTGGAATATCGATGCCCTGTCTCGATACACCCTCGACTAGGAACAGTTCAAGGATATGCTTATAGACTACATGTGCCCCACTAGCATGATCCGCATCATAATCACAGTAGTCAAGCAAATATCCTTTGGGCTTTATCAACATGTGTAAATGGTTAAATCTACATGTACAGATAAAGTAAACCAGATAGCGTACTATCATTTTGAGTAAGAAATTCATCTATCTCCATAGATAATATGTCCAAGTTTCCACTATCCATATAATGGCCTTTAGGGCATACATATTACTAACAACGTCCATCCCATCAGTGATCCAGACATATTCTAAGGCAGTATCACCTGATCATGGAGATGGTTGATCTCCAAGAAGATCGAGGTTAGGAGAGTAGACTCAGAGGACAACACGGCGGATCCACTCACAACGGCCTTTTCCCAGAGAGAGACTTTTATGGGATGGTTGAGTATGAGATACTGCAACCACTGCTACAGATGGCCCTAGTGCAAGCGGGAGATTGTTAATTATATGTATGCCCTAGAGGCTATTACTATACAAAGGATGTATATTGTAGTGGATGCTTGGACATATATAGGGAGGACTTTCTTACTCGACATGATAGTATGCTATCTGGTTTCTCTTTACCTTAACGCGTACACTGATTGTCTCTCTGTTACATGTTGGTAAAGCCCTTAGGATGTGTACTTGACTACCTGGACTATGATGCAGATCATACTAGTGGGGACATGGTAGTCCATAAGTACATCCTTCAAGGTCCCTAGTCGTGGGTATATCGAGACGGGGCATCGATATACCAGAGTAGACTAGCGTATACCTTCTCGACCTATACAGATGGGCGATGGATGATCCCATATCCATTGGTGTTTGACATCAGAGATGATATACGGGTGCTCAGTGCAGACCGGGTACACTGGACGGACTCACCGAGAACTCCCAGATGGTATTATACCTTACGTCAGATGGCAGTTCTCTGGTGACACTGGTACAGGTTAGTCTGTAGACCCGAGATCGTCATAGAGTCTTGTGTGATTCCCACTGTGCTTTGATTTCCACCTTACCACGTCCAAGAGGGCGTGCAAAACGGTGGTTTTTGGGTACAGTCCCGAATCACATGGAGGCAATGAGCGATAGGAGGGGATTCGTCTCTCCCGGTATAGAGAGTTGATGTTGCGCTGCGTTCGATTGGCTATAACCAGAAATCCCTGGCCAGGGTTGCTGAGATTTACTGGTAAGTGTTACCATTAGTTTCTCGAACTGTTATAGACCTCATATCGACACGACTTATCGAGTTATTGGGGTTTGACGTTTACCACCCCTAGACGAGATATGCGACATATCAGACGAACAGACCGGACTGTACGGTAAGTGTTACTGGTTGGATTCACAGGAGTGTGATCGGGCTTGCTCGTTGATCTTCTGATCGCTCAATACCCGGATGGCCGTTACGTTTGGCAGACCGCTTGCGGCTTGTCTTTAGAGTACTACACAGAGATTTTCTGGCTCAAGCGAAACGAAATAGGAGCGCATATGAGATATGTGTGGGACCGAGAATAATATTAGTATGTGATACTGTATTCTATTCTCGCGATTTGTATCATTGGACGGTTATATATGATATAGCCGGGTTACCGAATCAAGTGTTGATTCGATACATTGATACACTTGATATTAGTCGGTTATATGCTATATGACCGGATCATTAAATCAAGTGTTGATTTAATGATTTAATGTATAATTATATATTTGATATATTACTTTACATTAACTAGTATTGGTTCACTTAAGATTATTTTCTCACTAGTTTGTGCACATTGAATATATGATATATTTTTGTGCACTTGATTGTATCATGTTTGATGATATATGCAAACTTGGGTGTATGCTTGATTTAAACCATGTTTAGTAAATGGTTAGGGTTTCATTTGACTTATTTATTTATTCATTTTGGCTAGAAATAAAATGGTTGCTTTGGTTAGATTATGTTGAAGCTTCATGAAGCTTTGAAAAAGCTTTGACCATTTTGTTTTATTCCTTAACCCTAACCATTTACCTAAACCCTAGTTTATTCTCTACATGAGTTAGCCTCACCCATGGTTGCTAAATGATAACCATCACTTCATTTTTCTTTTTGGAATTAATTCATTATTCTTTTTCTTCTTCTTCATCTTCTTCTTCAAGTGAAGAAAAGAAAAGCTTTCTACAAAAATGTCAAGTGATGATTCCAAGTGAGAAATCAAAATCCAAAGTGAACCTACTTCCTATTTCTTCATCCTCTACCACTTGCCATGTAGTATAGGGTGTTTTCTTCACAAGTTTCATGACTTGGTGAAGTTGGAGCTCGAGTTAGAGTCGCCTCGACGTAGATCATCTTCGGCATCGAAGTCATCGACCTAGCCCGATCATTTCTTCGATGAAACCACCGCGAGAGTCCGGGACCCGGTGATCGCAGCGAAGGGACGTCATCACGGAGCTAGAGAAGTGGTGGACCGGATCTACAAAGGTTGCAGTCTCTTTCACTTTGCAGTAAAGATGTTTACTAGCTTGCAGTTTTGCCTATTCTCTAGTTAACGATCTAGTTTAGGGTTTCTCGCCACTGGAAAATTTTGAATTTGGCATGGTTGATGCCTTGTGAGACCTCATTAGTGTGCCTAGGAACCCTACAATATCATGCTTAGAACCCTAATCATCTAGTTAAGATTTTTCGATAGTGTAGCTTAGCACCAAGATTTTTTTTTTTAAAATAGCATGCTAGATGCTTGTGAAAACCCAGTGGTGGTGCTAGTGTAGAATTTCATTGTATCAGAGCCAAACTAGAAGATTAGATGATGTTAGTAGAATTGCGAAACCGAAACAACTCCGAAATAGTCGAAACGAAACCTTAGTTTCTGTCGAATTTTCCTGAGCCTCTAAATTTTTTTTAAACAGTTGCAGAGTGCTCTTTATTGTGTAAATAAAACACTGTAGAAAAACGAGATCAGGACTCACAAAAGTGGCCAGTGAAAATGGTGTTTAAAACGGCCTAGCCGGTTTTGTTAAAGGTTTTGGTCTCGGGATTTTTTTTGGTGTTCGGTCTTTTGGGTTTATAGTTTCTAGTACTGTTTGTTTTTGCCAAGATTATATGTGATGTTATCTTTTGAGTTGTGGCAATTCGGAGTGTTGTGTAATCGCAATTTTAGCATCGTTTCGGGTTTAAGTTTGATATGTGATACAATAGTTGGAATCCACATTAAATTAGTTTTGTGAAAACTAGTTTGTAATTGTAAATCTAGCAATTTAGTCTCGGTTTGATCGATTTCCACGGTGTTTTGATTCGGATCAAAACTCCGTTGCTATCTCGTATAGTACGCGAACACTCGCCGGGTAACACTACTAGATAGCCACGTCCTATAGCCCCGACAAAGTGACTGTAGGAGAACCCCGTTGCCAAAAGCATCCACTCGGGTGCTCGCGGCCACGGTGTTTCGCCTAAGTGCACTTCGTCGACGGTATCAGGGGTGCGGCCATCTACTAAAGTTCCCGACGAGCATTCGATCAGGTAGTCTGGAATCTTGTTGAATTACCCGACTAAGTTATTGAAAAGTGTTTTCGATTTGAGACTAAAATGCAAGGTTTATAGAGTTAGGCATGAAATTCGGAATATGAGATATTCCGGGTTTATGATGTCTAAGATATTTGCGGATTCTAAATATTATAGTTTTTCATTTCTTTTCTGCAACCGTAAGTGTAATATGTGGTGTATCCTCGATCTCGTTGCTATATGTCAAAGGAATTCGGGATACGCATATTTACTTACGTTGATGACATGTGATGTTATGTATTGCTGTGATATGTTTTATTGGATCGTCGTGATTGAATAGCCTAGGGGTTTTCCGTGAGATGAGAGTTTTTCAATTTTCATTCATGTAATCAACTGTATGTAATATTCTTTTACTAGGACACTTTCGGGTTGAGGATGATGTTACCATTGATGTATATTATTTACTTTTCCGCATTAGGATAGACCCAAGGCGGGGAGCACAAGTAACAGGGTTCTAGAGTCCAGTAGGAGACCATCTCGAGGAGTCGAGACCGGGTCTCCTAACTCTAGAATTGGCGGGTGGCTTTCCGCTCTCGTAGGGGTCTAGGGATGTGGGTTTGGCTATTTTTCACGACCGTGGAATCCGTGTTTTTCATTACTGGCTGAATTTAAAACACGGACCTCCTAGTATATCCAATATTTCATATGTTGACTTCTGCTGCTTGTGTTCTATGATGTGATCATATAACCGCGTGAGACGAAGGCTATATATATATAATAAACGTTGCTTATGTTTTGCATCCGCGCTAGTCCTGCCCCCGCTCTGCCGTTAGTTAAGTAACCTAACGGTGCATGACGGGGCCCCGTGGCGAATGCGGATGGCATAAGCGTACGTTCTATTTTCGTTTCTTTTCTGTGATGTTTAGGGAAACATAAATGATGAGACTTCATTAATGAGATTAATGGAAAGAAAAGAAACCTAAAGATATTGTAGAATCAAAATTTTTAAAAAGGTAGCTCTATTTCTTGCTTTGCATAGTGGTATTCCTTGATGAATAGCCAGCACCTCATTCGATGAGGAAAGAGCCGAGATCCCTTCATCGGGAGTGACCTCTTTAGCAAAACTAGCAAATGTTACAACCCACACAGTTTTGTTTTGATAGCTTCTTTAGTTCTTACTTTGCATAGTGGTATTCCTTGATGAATATCCAGCACCTCATTCGATGAGGAAAGAGTCGAGATCTCTTCACCGGGAGTGACCTCTTTAGCGAAACTAGCAAAAGACACAAAAATACTCCTTTTCAAATCACATGATTCTACAACGATATCAAGTTAATTATATTAAAGGTTTTCATCAAAACCAGTCGTAGTCCTCCGTCATTTCAGATAAGTGCTATTTAGTATTCGTGCTGCATTTGTTGACCTTGTCAAGGCGTAGTGTGTGGTAACTGATTAGTGCTTATCTGACGCATATGATGCGATTGGATTAGGGTAGTCATACGGCTTTGTTGACCTTGTTAAGGGTCGTATGGGTGGGTTTAATTCAATCACGAAATGACGGTTTGAACTTAGCTAGCGCTTATAATTTGTTGACCTTGTTAAGTTCATAAGTTGCTAGGGGTAAAAACAGATATTGGGTATTTCAAGTGTTGAAATTTGCAATGAGATTGCATACCTTCTATGAGATAATTGGATCCCGATACCCACTGTGAGTAAGAGTTACTCCTGGGAGAGTTTTCCACTTTACAATTAGCCGATCCAGTAGGTGTCTAAGAAAGGTGTTAACGGGGTTATGCCCCTACGGAAACGAGATTATTTAATTAGTTCCATGCGAAAGCATGGGGGAGACTCCCTTGGAGTACCAATACCTGCCTGGCTGACTGATTAGCGAACTTGTAGGGTGTAATTAATCCCGGCTAATCTTACCTTTTATGGTTTGAAGGAAGATTTGATAAAAACAGTGGGAGCCATCCTGATTAGATAAGATAATAACCAATCTAATCTTGCAAAGAGAGCACGCTATAGCGTTTCCTTCTTTCTCTCTCCAGGTAGCGACCATGGCACGCCTTAATCAAGATAATAATATGGATGTATTGACCGAACCCGCTTATTATACTGAGCTGAGGAACTTTGGTTCCGCTTTTTCTTATGATTGTCATAAGTCTGAGAAAGGAATAGGCGAATATCAGGATTCCCATGTAACCCAAACGAAGAATGAGCATGATGATGCATTTTCTTCGGGTGTGTTCGTTACCGAGAACTGTTTCTCAGTTTACTCTACGTCCTGGGTATTGGATACTGGATCAGGATCTTACGTCTGTAATTTGTTACATGGGCTAAGAAGAGGTAGAGAACTGGGAAAGGATGTTATGTCTCTAAAAGTAGGGAATGAAGCAATTGTTGCAGCCAAAGCAGTTGGCGAATATCACCTAGTATTACCAAATGGTAATGCAATGATTCTGAATGACTGTTATTACGTACCAAACATGATGTGCAATATTATATCAGTTTCTTTGTTACATAAAGAAGGATATAACTTTGTATTGGATGATAATGTTATGAACATTTTCCTAAATCAAGTGTTGATTGGGTTTGGTACGTTATGTAATGGTATATACGTTCTAAATCAAACTACAGTTCTAAACGTACAGAACACACACAAGAGGAAAAGTTCAGAAATGAACGAAGCCTTCTTGTGGCATTGTAGACTAGGTCATATCAATGCGAAAAGACTAGCTAAGTTGCATAAAGATGGATATTTAAATCCGTTTGAATTTACATCTTATGAAACTTACCAGTCATGTTTCAAAGGCAAGATGACCAAAACTCCGTTTACTGGACATGGAGAAAGAGCTACTGAACTCTTGGGACTGATACATAGTGATGTATGCGGTCCTATGTCTACACATTCCAGGAATGGTTTCTCGTATTTCATTACATTCACCGATGATCTTTCAAGGTACGAACATATGTTCCTGATGAAACACAAATCTGAATCTTTTAAGAAATTCAAGGAATATAAGTACGAAGTTGAGAACCAGACGGGTAAAAGTATTAAAGTCCTTTGATCTAATCGGGGAGGAGAATACTTGAGCACGGAATTCCGTGACTATTTAAAAGAGAATGGGATTCTCTCTCAGCTTACTCCTCCTATACACCACAGCACAACGGTGTATCGGAGCGGAGAAATCGCACCCTATTAGATATAGTGCGCTCTATGATGAATACTGCTGAGTTACCTATTTCCTTTTGGGGTTATGCACTTGAGACAGCTGCATACCTATTAAATCAAGTTCCATCAAAATCTGTGCCTAAAACACCATATGAGATATGGAGTAGAAAGAGACCATATCTTAAACGAGTTAAGATATGGGGTTGTCCGGCCTATATCAAAAAGCAAAATCCGGACAAGCTCGAGGCAATGTCAATTCTTTGCAAGTTTGTGGGATATCCTAAAAATTCACATGGATATATCTTCTACCACACCGAGGAACAAAATGTGTTTGTTTCTCAATATGCCACCTTTTTAGAAAAGGAATTTCTTATGAAAGAAATTAGTGGTAATGAGGTAGAACTGGAAGAAGTTCCAGCAACACAAACTATAACTGACGATTTGGTAGAACCGGAGGATTCAATAATTCCGGACGAACCTCAGCCACTCCGCAGATCTAGTAGGTTTCCTCACCCACCTGAGAGATACTACGGTTTTCTCATAGACGGTGGGAGCGAGAATTGCATCATGGAAGATGATGACCCAACTAGTTTCCAGCAGGCCATCAAAAATGGGGACTCTGTGAAATGGCTGGATGCTATGCGATCTGAGATAGAATCCATGTACACCAACAAAGTATGGACTTTCGAAGTTGCTCCTGAAGGGGTAAAATCCATCGGGTGCAAGTGGATCTTTAAGAAGAAAATTGGTCTAGATGGAAAAATTGAGACTTTCAAAGCTAGACTTGTAGCAAAAGGTTTTCGTCAACGACCAGGTGTCGACTATGATGAAACCTTTTCTCCTGTCACCATGCTTAAGTCCATCAGGATCTTACTTGTCATTGTTGCATACCATGACTACGAAATCTGGCAGATGGATGTCACGTCCGCTTTTCTAAATGGTGATTTAGAAGAGAGCATGTACATGACATAACCAGAGGGCTCCGTAACGCTTTACGAGGAATATCCATAGGGTTTGTAGTGAGCTTGTTCACCATTTTTATGAAGGGGGTATGAAGTTTGGTGGTGGTTTTGAGGGTGGCCATGGGGGATAGAGGAGGTGGAGGTTGAGGAAGATGAAGGAGGAGGAGAAAATGAAGGGGAGAATGAGGAAAGAGGAAAGAATTAAGGTGATGGCTTGCTACTAGAATTTTCTCTCTCTCTCTCTCATACCATACCCATTTTTCCCCTCTCCCATGTCACATATTCTATTCTTTTATTTTATCTTTTCTTTTTCTTTTCCAATTTAAAACAAAACAATAACCATGCAAATGAAATGAAGCTTGTTTCAAAATAATGCAACAAGTGTTGCATGTCATAAACAAGATCAAGATTAATGCATGATTAGTGAGCTATTAATCAAATTTAGTATTAAACTTGTATGAAATTAAATGTATAATACTTATAAAATGTCTAAAATAAATAATACTTTCACAATTAATAATTCATATAAATTTTCCAAATCAATAAGTATATAACCATACTGCTTCATTAAAACCAAATTTCTATATCTTTATAGTATTCATGAAATTTATTATTTTATTTATTTAAATTCTGAAAATAATATTTTATTTTCTTGAAATGTTACACCGCACCATCCCGATCGGGTTCCCCAAAATGGGTTGTAGAGGAATAATCGCAAGGAATTGAAATAACACAATTTAAAGAAATCTGGTTTTTAATAGTTTAAGGTATTTTGATGAAAAGTTGTATTTTGCCATAAAAATGTTGTTCAAGAGAATCGTGCTATGTCAAGATGTGTGTATGTGAGAGCTAGGTCATTACCTCGTGAGATTTTCTAAAGGTATGCTAAGCAAAAAGATTAAAATACGGCATGTGTAAAGTTTATGGTATTTAACAAAACATGTACTATAAAGTTATTTAACATAAACTTTTTAAGGTGAAAATTATTCTAAACATTTGTGTCATGATTGAATAACAAAGTATAGTGATTTGAATGAATGATTATGAAAGAAAATTGTAGTTTTTAAAGATTTTAGAAAAGAATGTCGGTATAACTTCACTTACCGAGATAATTTGAAAAGAGATAGTTTTAAGGTAAGAAGAGAGGAAAATAGTTGGGACTTACAGGTTAAAAAGATAGAAGAGAGGTTGAAAAAAAGAATGATGGCCTTCGTGGAGTCACGGGGTCGCCAGAAGTGCTTCGAATCCTCGTCGGAAAAGGGACTTGGGCTAACTCCACTTGTACTCTTCTTTGACTTGGAAAATTTTGAGCATTTTTGACAAGAGATTTCAGAATGAAGAGGGATAGGGTATGGGATTGTATTTATAGGGTAAAATTAGGGGTTTGAGGATTGAAGAAAGAATTTAAATGCATTAAAATTTGGATTAAAAGGTGAATTAACACTCTCTGGATAAATGCAGGAAAATCAAACAGAATAGGATTAGTGGGGGTAGGCCAAGGGGTTAGTGGGCAAGACACGGAGGCCATTACCCACGGGGGGCCCGGCGGTGCCGTCCTGGGGCGCAATCTCACCGGTCCAAGGTGAGGGGTTGGGGCTTGGATTTGTGCCATGTGTCCATGTCGGTTCGTATAGCATTCAGCACATGTTTGATTTTTTGTGACTTTTCATTTTACGTGTATTGCACATGTAAACTTTTGGGCCTCCAAAAAAATTAAAAGAAAAATTAGTAAAAATAATATGTGGCTGAGGGGATTCAAACACATGGGCTATGTCACAGCAGTGTAGGCTTTACCAATGAGCTACAAGTACTTTCTTGTTGTTCCTAAACAAATTAAATTTATAATTTGTGCTCGGGTTAGCAAACTCCATTCTGTACATTAACTTTTAAAAAATTTCGTATAGTAAAAACACAGTCGTTACATTTTATAAAAATATCTGCGGTTCTCAAATCCAATAATCTCATGAAAACAGAATCTCATAATCATATAAGCATGATGGAACAGTAAATGCAAGCACGGAACAATACTGTAAGGTATATCCGGTATTTTCATATAAGCATGTCGTGTAACTGGGTAAAGAAGTACAATATCTAAAATAGCATGTGCGGTAATAAGTACTGAACAATAACTATAATTTTACATTTTAAGAAACAATGCAGCGATATAGCAGTTTCTAATGTGTAAGTGGCATGGCAATTACCGATGATGAGTGTGTGAGCCGGCGAGTATGTGTACGTGCAACATGCACATCATCGGTAATGGTGCATGTGTCCTAGCAGATGAAGCCTTATAAAGATAAACACAGGGAAACGTACCGCGAACAATATAAATACGTAACCACATATGAACCATACAGTTATAGCTTAAATAACATGAATCGTTGTGTTTGAAAATGGGGGCTACGGTGTTTTTGAGAAAAGATACCATTTGAAAATCTGTAGCGTCCCTTGAGGTTGTCATTTAAAAGTGCGTACGATTCGTTAGTTTTGGAAATAGGTATGGTTCCGAATATATATATCTTAATATTTACTTAAGTGATCTTAAACAATATTCCTCGAGTCGATATATATGTGTCGACGATTCATGCTCATCATATTGCGTACGGTATAATCCATCGTACGGTATCATCAAATCAGAATAAGGATCTATCATCTTGTACATCATATCGCGTACGGTATAATCCATCGTACGGTATCATCAAATCAAAGTAAGGATCTATTATCCTGTACATAATATCGTGTACGGTATAATCCATCGTACGATATCATCAAATCAGAATAAGAATCTATCATCCTGTACATCATATCTCGTACGGTATAATCCATCGTACGTTATCATCAAATCAGAGTAAGGATCTATCGTCCTCTACATAATATTGCGTACGGTATAATCCATCATACGATATCATCAAATCAGAGTAAGGATCGATCGTCATGTACATAATATCGCGTACGGTATGACCCATCGTACGGTATCATCAAATCAAAGTACGGATATATGGTCACGTACATCATATTGTCTCATATTCTCATATCTATATCATCTTATATCATATCTTAGCATATGTATATATATGTATATCGCCTCGCATCCTCATATCAAACCTATCGACTCGTGTCATTTTATTTCTTCACATTCTTATCTCATCATATCATCTCATAATTATCTTTATGGTTATATTCGTATGTAAATAAGCACATGTATCTATATATATACTATATCTCTGATCTCTTAGTAGTATGGTTGTGGGGGTCTTATATGCCATCCACCGGACTTCCCCCATAGATATACATCTACTCACCTACTATTCTTGTTCTAGCCGAAGTCGATGAACGTCTTGTTCTCCATCACCCCGAAAGTCCACACGAAGGTACCTACAATTCAATGCATATCGTATCGACATCAAAATCGAATCCGAAAACCGATACGGCAAGAGAAACGCACATAGGTTAGAACCTATGGTCCACGCATGCAAGAACAACCAAACAATTCCCGACGTTGATGTACAAACGTTAAACGACCGAGTCAAAACCCAAATACCAAAAATCTAGTTTTCAAAAGTCGTAAACCGAAATCTGAAACTTAGAAAAACACTCCCAGATTCTACTCTAGGTGAAATTAGGACATTCTGCACATTGGATAAGCCTAGTTATAAGATGTTTGAGCTTTGGACCAAACCTGGGCCCTACACCCCTAGATCAGGCCGCAATTTGCGGCCAATTAGATTATTTTGGAGGCCAAGTTTGGGAGTTGGGGGCTTGGGTTTCTAGGGTATATTCTTAATAGTCTGCACATCTCTTTGTGTTTGCAACTAAATTTTCAGAGTCTCCTAATCATCCCAGATTCCAATTGATCACCACAATTCAGCAAAAACCCGATATTGGAAAATTCTAAGTTCGTGTTTGGGACATCAAAGCACATTTTAGACAAGGCTACCCTCACTACTAGGCCAAAAGACACTCACTACACCTCCACTAAGCTCTACTATAAGTTTCATCCACTAACCCTCATCCTAGAATTTTCCAAGATCACCAAAACTTAGACTTTTTAACTCTAAACTAACACTTGAGCTTAGGAAAATTAAAACTTGAAGGAAGGTGAAGATTTTACCTCATGGAAGAAACTCAAGAAAATTCTTTGGCGGTCCAAAGTGCTCAAAACTCCAACTTGCTTCCACCATGGGGTGTAGGATGAGCTTGTGGACATTTTTTGTGAAGGGTTTGTGAGGTTTTAGGGGTGCTTGCATGGGGTAGAGAGGGTGGAGGTGTTGAAGAAGGAAGAGGAGATGAAGAAAAATAGATGAGGTGGAGAAGGCAAATGGGGAAATATTTCATGGTTGTAGCAACCATAAGTCTCTCTCTCTCTTTCTCTTTCTCACTCTTTCTCCTCATAACTCCCAGTCAAATCTTGTTTCCCTCTCATTTTCATTCCCCTCTTTTATTTTCTCTTTTTCTTTAAAAACAAAAACCATATTACAAAATAACATCTCAACGTAACATGTCAAAAAATGTCATGCACACTCAAATACATGGTTAACAAAAATGGATTTGGTTTAATGCATAATTAGTAATCTACTAATCAAGTTTAACATAAACTTGTATGTAAATAATTGTGTATTAATTTATAAAAGCCCAAATCCAATAAATACCTTCAAAATTAATAATTTATTTTAAATTTCCAAATATTTTCCAAAGTATAGGTATATTATACCATTCTACAAAAACTCAAATCCAAACTCGTGTAGTTTTCGTGAAATTTATTATTTTATTATTTAAATTCCAAAAATATTATTTTATATTTTCTGAAATACTACATTTTTCCTTAATGATCGAGAGGCACATCAATGTCAGCGTCATCGATACAAAGATCCAGGTATTTTTCTTTAATTTTTCGGAGTTATGGCGTGTGAGAAAAGTGATTGGGAAGGAGCGGTATTTATAGGGATTCAACTGGCAACAAATAAATCCCCAGTCCGTTCAAAAATCTCAACAAAAACCTCGAAATCCAAGCTCCAATCATTGATACCGCATCCCTAACCATTGAGTGATGATTAGCCACCGCCGCCATCAAGTCGTGGCCGCTATCAAGTCGTGGCTGTTGGATCTAAATCCAACGGCTCGCGATCGCCCCCAGCCCCGGCCTCGTCACCAGTAGGGAGGCCACGCGTTTTCGCATGGTCCCCACCACGTGGGTGCCGCCATCTCCCCTGGGCCATTGGATTTAAAATCCAACGGTCCAGGTTTATCACCTCTTTCCATTTGTTTCTTTTTTTAATTAATTTTAGAACAGTTTTTAAGACCGAATTTGTTTTGAAAATTTATTAAAAATAGTTTTAATTACGGGAAAAATACTAGAAAATACCAGAAAATCTATTTTATTGTTATCTTCAGTTTAAAAATGATTTTGGGCTAAAACTAAATAATATTCACATATCTAAAATATTTGTTAGTTATTATAATTATTTAAAAGTCTAGTTTATCTTTAAAAACATTTTAATTTCGAAATAATTATTTTAATTAATAATAAAAATACATAAATTATTTTAAGACATTATAAAATTTTTAATTAAAAAATTTTAAGCCCAGAAAAATATAAATAGCTTTTAGAAAATTTCTTTAATTATATTTAAATGCTTTAAAAATTACTAAAATTGCTTTTAGTATTAAAATCATTAAAATAAAATATTTTTCCATCAACGAAATACATAAATAAATACTTGGTACTAAATAAAAAACCTTTTATTAGGTATTAGAAAAACACGGTCGTTATATTCTACCCTTCTTAAAATAATTTCGTCCTCGAAATTTCAGAAGGTAGTGGCTAAAGAAAATCACCAAGAAGGGGTTATCGAGATAAAAAAAATTTGGGTCTCACTCACTCGTCTCGTTTCCTTATTTCCGTATAGATTTTCATGGGAGTTCTTCCTTAACATAACTCTAACAAGTTGGATTGCCTTGTCCCTTAAGGTCTTATCGTTCCCATCTAAGATTGAGATCAATCTGTTGTTGCTCGTAGGTTAAGTTAGCCCTTTCTATGATTTGGGAATAATCCAAAACGTGATTAGGGTTGCCAACATACCTTCTTAGCTGCAAGATATGAAAAACGTTGTGCACGCCCTCCAAAGAAGGTGGTAAGGCTAGGCGATATTCTATATCGCCAACTCGTTCAAGGATGTCAAACGGCCCGATGAATCGCGGACTGAGCTTTCTGTGCTTCCCGTATCGTATCACCATCTCCATTGTTTCTACAATCATCTCAATCCCACAAGTTCTCAATCTTCAGGATCATCACAGTAGATGACCACTTTCTCCCATATAAAACTCGACCTATCTCATCTGCTTCATGTGCTTCAACCATCCATGTCTACACGTTCTCTTTATAGTAGTGTCTCTATATCTTCAAGATGAACATCACAATTGCCAGTTCTAGATCTAGATAGGATAGTTGTGTTTGTTGGATATGTATACCCTAGAGGCCTTCATTGTATAAGATGCTAGGGATATGTATGTATAAGAAAATCTTGCTCGATATGATAGTATGCTACTTGGTTTGTCTTTATCTTAACGTGTGATGTGTTTTACTCTGTATTTCATATCTTGTATACATGCTGATAAAGCCCGTAGGATCTTTGCCTGACTACCAGCGTTATGATGGCAATCATACTTGTGGAAGCTGGGTACTCGATAGGCACATCTTTAAAAGTGTCCCTAATCGTAGGAGTATCGAGATTGAGCATGATACTCAAGAGTAGACTAGTGTATATATATATAGACCCTGACAAGGGGCAATGGATTGGTCCCGCAGCCATTGGTCAGTTGCACCTAAGATTGTATGCAGATGCTCACTGGATATGAGTACACCGGACAGGACTCGCCGAGGACTGGATAGATGGTATTATACCTAGCGTCAGATAGCAGCTCTCTGGTGATATGAGTACAGATAGTCTGTCGACCTGAGGTCGTCATTTGTCTTGTGTGAGTTCCCACTGTGCTTTGATTACTACCCTACCACGGCTCTACTGAGTCGTGCAAACAGGTTTTTGTTGTGTACAGTCCCGAGCCACATGGAGGCAGTGAGCGACCATTGGGGATTCGTCTCTCCCGGTATAGGGAGTCGATGCCGCGTTGTGATTGGTTGGTCAATGTTCATATCATAATATTGCATTTTATATTCCCCATTCTTATTCGTTTTATAAATAAACAGGTGCTTTTGATGCCTGTCTGCTACATATTTCAGGTTACAGGTTCTTGGAGCGAAAACAGTGAAAAAGACAAAAGTTGATACAAAAATGGACTTTTGACAAACAAACAGAAGACTCTTGATCAATCCTACATCAAAAATAAAATTCACAAAGTACAAGGCAATGCAAGGTCCAAGATTTCGAAGCCACGGTTAAAAGTCCACCACAATTATTCACTGGAAAATCTGAAAGAGAACAGAAGCTATTTTAAAGAAAGAATTAAAGAATTAAGTAGCCCAGGAAGCCCAAAGACAGAAGAGCCCACAAAGGAAAGGCCCAATACTTCCTTTTTAAGAAGACAAAAAGAAGATTTTATTTTACCAAAATTCATTTGCGGCTTTGACTAGTTGACCTAGGGCTATTTTTGTAATTGTAGACATGCGGACAAAATGTAACCTAGGGTTTCCTATTCTCTATAAATAGGAACTCTAAAAATTGTAATTTTTATGCCTCCCTTTAATGAATAAAATTTAGAAATCTTTTGGAAAGCATCGGTGCCTCTCTTTAATTCAGAAATTCAGATCTGACAAACCTGGATGGAAGATTGGAGGGATCCATCTGTAAGTAATTTAATTTCTTGTTCTAGTTTACATTTTAATTCCTTGCCTTAGATGTTAGCTTTGGGAAAGGCTTTTGAGAGATGAGATCTCTCATCCCTTTCTTACCCATCACATAGAATCTATAGGACTCCATGCATACACGCACACACTGCGCCTTACGGCACCCTATCCCTCGAGGTAGCGGTGATACCGTAGTATAAATGCTCAGTTGTGCGCGTTTTCCATGGAGGTTAGGGTAAGGATCTCTAAAGGAAGGACAAGAACCTAGAGGAAGGAATACATTCCCGAATGGATCTAATCCCCTGTATTGATAATTACCATAACTCCTCTTAGATCCTAATCTGGATATAGAAAGCATTGAGATTTATTTGCATTTCCAAATCATTCCTAAACCTAACCCTAGCAAGATTTAGATTTAGATAATTGCCCTAGGTTAATTAGGTTTTTAGATTTAATAACAACTCCGAACACCCTTCGGAATTAACTCGTAAGAACGAATCGGAAATTCACTACATCCCTGTGGACCGACCCGTACTCACCGGCTAGCTGCAAAGCGACGCCGTTCTTGATTGCGGTTACAAATATTTTTGATCTATCTTTTAGAAAGCGCAAGCACGCTAAATCATCCAATCAAATGGCGCCGTTGCCGGGGATTGCGTAGAACTTTCCTTTTCGCAATTTCGGGTTAATCATAAAATTTAAAAATTCATAAAAATCTAAAAAATCAAAAAAATATAAAAATATATATTTTTTGTTATTTTTGGAAGGGATACTTTTTTGTTTAAATTTTTTCAGGATATACAAAATCGGATCTGGAAAATCCCAGAAGGTGAAACAGAAAACCAAATATCGAAACAGAAAGGAAATTAAAAATCAGAATAGTGAAATTTTTTTTGGAGACCTAATTCCCTCATCCCGCCTCGATTCCGCGGCCAAAACCCACCTTAGGCCGCGGAACCGCGGCCTTCTAGTGGAATCAGTGCGGCAGAAATTTTTTGGGGACTCGATCCGACGATCTCGCCGTGAAAACGCGGCACAAACGCGTTTTTACCGCGGAAAGGCGGCGGTACAGTGGCATCTTCTTCTGAAAAATTTTCTGTAAGATCTTCTGTTTCTCCTCTGTAATTTTTGAAATATATTTTCTGAAAAATACCTGCAGGATTTTGCGCACTTTAAAAATATATTCCCTTCCAAATAATGATCTTGTGCAGGATTTTTGGGCCCCGCTTGAACTAAATTGATTGCAAGAAATATTTTGTTTTTGCATATCTTTTCTCGAATATCTTTTTGCAACAATTCTTTTCAAATAAAGATTCTTGTGATATGCTTAAAATAATAATTGATTGCAAGTTATATTTTGCTGTTGCATATCTAGTCTATAAAATATTTTGCTGTTGCATATCTTTTCTCGAAAATCTTTTTCCAAAAAAAAATTTTCAAATAAAGAGAAAGAAAAAATTAATGAAAAATGAAAATAAAAAGTACAAATATTTTATAGAAACTTGCAAAAAATTTTAGCCGCAAATAAATCCTTGCACAACAAACTTTCTTTCCTTTTCCCCTTCTTTTAACATGGGTACCCCACATAATAAATCATTAGCCGAACTTTGGTATCCCGAACCTAATTTTGCGTCATATGTTAATTTGTTCGGTCAATTTAAAAACGATCCCTCCATGCCTAAAAAATCTTTGAAAGATCACATAGAGGCGTCTAGGAGAAATAGTTTGACTTTTCAACCTACTTTGTGTCAACCGAGTCAACCTTTACCACCTACATATGTTGATACCACTTCTTCAAGTCCTTCTGTCACTCCTAGGACGATGTCTATTGCTGAGCATATTGCTCAATCTCGCAGTAGATCTTTCACCCCTCTCCACTCATCTAGTTCTAGGGATCCGCACGATTATTCACCTTCTTATCCATATGTTGACCCTACCCCTGTCTTACCACCCACTTCCTACCAGTCATACCCGACTTTCCCACCTTCATTAGACACTGTTTCGACACAGCCATTAGGGAGTTTCACATATCCAACCAATTTTGAATCTTTTACTGAAACCCCCTCACCACCTAAGTCTAGTTTGGAAGAGTCGTTGGAAGCATATATTGCTGCAACAAATAAAATGATGAGGAATGTGGAAGCGTCCATGGCCGCCCTTATGCAACCTAGTGAACCGGTTGCTAGTGTCCCGCTAGCTCCAAATTTTTCAATGTATGAGGCGGCAGTTGGACAGAGTGAGAATGAGAGAGGATTTTCAAATCAAACCTACCCTTACCCAATTGAAACCCACAACTCCGGTTTTCCATCGATTGTTCCAAATGATTCACCAGTTGAAAATAAAAATGAGTTGTGTGATTTTGTAGTGTTTCATTTGCCAAATTGTGAGGAACCCCTTTCGAGTGAAACCGCACCTAATCCTTTCGATCTTTACACCTCCACTCTAGAACCTACATTGATAAATATCCATGCTGTGGATGAAGTGTCTAAAGAAATTGATTTTCACTTGATTGAGGATATAGACGCCGGGAATATTTCGGATGATGAACCTGTCAATTTAATTGAAATTTTATGTTCAAATCATCATCCTGAGTTATTAAATGTTTCTCCCGAATCTCATATGCGTCTAGATTTTGATAATAATGGCATGGATGAGTTGAATATTGAGGATAGTATTGAGGAGAGTCTTGAGGATAATATTGTGGTTGAATCATTTTTATTTGATGTGTCTGATTTTCCAATTCATCCTCCTGAACCTTTGACTGTTATATCACCCTCCCTCTTTCCCATCATTCCGACCGAACAAATGACCGTTACGCTTTCATCTCCTATACCAAGTTCGGCGTACCCATGTTTTCTTGCGAATCTTGAGGGATTTGACCCCATTTCCCGACGGGTTGATAGGTTAGCGCAATCGCTTATAACATATCGGTCATCACATATTGCGCTAATTTATTCACTCAATTTACACCCTCAAGATCGTACTCCGCTTCCTTCTTCTTTTCGCCATTCTTCTCCCCCACCGAGACCATATTCTACCATTCTTCTTTACACACGGTCTCGCGTGCTTCTCAGTTTCTTACACCAACTATACCATTTCCACGATAAGATTTTTGAATGGTTGGTGCTAACTTTTGGCTTGTGCAAGGCCAAGCTTAAGTTTGGGGGAATCTTTGTATATATGTATATATTTTTTGTTTTCTTTTTCTATAAAAAAATAAAATAAAAATTTCAAAACATTAAAAATATAAAAAAAATTATAAATAAATAAACAGGGGAGTATCGGTATTTTGACCCTCTTGGTTTAGCATGACAGTGAGGACACTGTCAAGTTCAAGTTTGGGGGCATGCTCGGTACGTCTTCTTCCTTCGCATTCATTTGTACATATTTTTGCATTTGCATATTTATTTGAAAGCCCATAAAAATTAAAAAATTTCAAAAATTATAAAAATCATTGTATTCAATTTTGGCTAATTGACTTGAGTTTGACAAATAGGTTAACTGGCTAGGAACAACTAGATCTTAAACTTAGTAAATTAAAAACCCTAAAAATAACCTTCCTTAAAGTTTAACGGTAGAAATTATATGCCTTGTAGTTTATTTAGAAATAGGCAAATTTTGGGTTCACTTCTTAGGCTAAGTCGAAACAAAGGAAGAGTATTGATGTTCTTATTAGAGTATAAGTTTGAAAAATAGATCCTAGCTTAAGTCTAGATTCTGAAAATGTATACCCCAAAATTTGCACAATCACGCACCTTGAAACTTGGAATAGTAGAAGAGACCTTGAAGTGCTCTTGTCTAAAGTCCTTAGTACAATGAAAATAAATAAAAAAAGTGAATAAAGAATAAAAAACGGACACTGGTTTTTGTGATTACTTAAGGCTGTAAAAAATAGAAAAATATTTAGGGAGGGTGCTTCATCACCTAGTGCCTTAGACCAACTGGTTTGGGAGTCACTGCTAAAGCCTTGGGTGTTGCAAAACTAGGAAGTACGCTTTAAAGTGCTAACGCATCTTGTAATCGGTTGTTGGTACCTCAAGAAGTATTAACGGTCGCATGAAGGATGTGTAAGCAAATTTCATTTAAAAATTCACTAATTAATAAGTGCTTTGGACAATGGACGAGAGTATGATTGCTTGATTTGAATTTCCAAGTGTAGGGGTGATCTATACACACACGCAGGGATATGTGATTGGAATTTAGATAAGAGAGAGGAATGAAAAATAGAACTTATATCTTTAATAGAGTTGATAGAAATTCCTAAGTCGAGATGGAATCCTAGAAGGAAAACTTAAGAGATGCCGAAAGCTAAGTAAGTCTATAGGATATATATAATCTTAAGTTAAATGATGAGGAAGTGTGAAGAATATGGGTGGATAATTTACAAGTAAAAGATAATAGAATTCTTAGTTAGAAAACCTAATTAGAGAACAAAAGTCAATGGGCCGAGTTGATAGGATTTTGTGGGTGTAATCCGCTGAAAACCCTCAGGAGACAACACTCCTCCTATTAGGGACACCTAGAGATTTAAAGGCTTGTTGCACGTGCTCAGTGCAATCGCGTTTCCCTGCGAAAGTGCGGTTAGGATTTTAGTGAATAAAAATAAGTTTGCTCGAGGACGAGCAAAAGATAAGTTTGGGGGTATTTGTTCATACCATAATATTGCATTTTATATTCCCCATTCTTATTCGTTTTATAAATAAACAGGTGCTTTTGATGCCTGTCTGCTACATATTACAGGTTACAGGTTCTTGGAGCGAAAACAGTGAAAAAGACAAAAGTTGATACAAAAAGGGACTTTTGACAAACAAACAGAAGACTCTTGATCAAGCCTACATCAAAGATAAAATTCACAAAGTATAGGGCAATGCAAGGTCCAAGATTTCGAAGCCACGGTTAAAAGTCCACCACAATTATTCACTGGAAAATCTGAAAGAGAACAGAAGCTATTTTAAAGAAAGAATTAAAGAATTAAGTAGCCCAGGAAGCCCAAAGACAGAAGAGCCCACAAAGGAAAGGCCCAATACTTCCTTTTTAAGAAGACAAAAGGAAGATTTTATTTTACCAAAATTCATTTGCGGCTTTGACTAGTTGACCTAGGGCTATTTTTGTAATTATAGACATGCGGATCAAAATGTAACCTAGGGTTTCCTATTCTCTATAAATAGGAACTCTGAAGATTGTAATTTTTATGCCTCCCTTTAATGAATAAAATTTAGAAATCTTTTGGAAAGCATCGGTGCCTCTCTTTAATTCAGAAATTCAGATCTGACAAACCTGGATGGAAGATTGGAGGGATCCATCTGTAAGTAATTTAATTTCTTGTTCTAGTTTAGATTTTAATTCCTTGCCTTAGATGTTAGCTTTGGGAAAGGCTTTTGAGAGATGAGATCTCTCATCCCTTTCTTACCGATCACATAGAATCTATAGGACTCCATGCATACACGCACACACTGCGTCCTACGGCACCCTATCCCTCGAGGTAGCGGTGATACCGTAGTATAAATGCTCAGTTGCGCGCGTTTTCCATGGAGGTTAGGGTAAGGATCTCTAAAGGAAGGACAAGAACCTAGAGGAAGGAACACATTCCCGAATGGATCTAATCCCCTTTATTGATAATTACCATAACTCCTCTTAGATCCTAATCTGGGTATAGAAAGCGTTGAGATTTATTTGTATTTCCAAATCATTCCTAAACCTAACCCTAGCAAGATTTAGATTTAGATAATTTCCCTAGGTTAATTAGGTTTTTAGATTTAATAACAACTCCGAACACCCTTCGGAATTAACTCGTAAGAACGAATCGGAAATTCACAACATCCCTGTGGACCGACCCGTACTCACCGGCTAGCTGCAAAGTGACGCCGTTCTTGATTGCGGTTACAAATATTTTTGATCTATCTTTTAGAAAGCGCAAGCACGCTAAATCATCCAATCAGTCAATACCATAAGTCCCTGGCTAGGACGGATTGAGAATTACTGGTGGTTGGACCAGTATTTTCTTGGATGGTCTTGAGCCATACTGACACGACTTGTCTGGTTATTAGGTATCTGACATTTTCCACCCCCTTAGACCTTACATGCGATACTCTCAGACGAACAGACCGGACTGCACAGAGATTGTCATGGACGGGCTCAGTAGGGGTTCGGATGAGTTCGCTCGTCGGCCTTCTTTTTCGAAAGATACCTGGATAGCCGTTACGTACAGCTAGTGCCGCTGACGGACTTATGGTTAAACCCACTGCCAGCGTACTGTCGAGTCTTTAGAGTACCACACAGAGGGTTTCCCTGGTTCAGGCGAAACGATTTAGAGGCCGTATGGTCTTACAACAGGGTTTCGATCATATACGTGTACTGGCTACACGGATGATGTTCGGACAGATAATACTAGTGGGCTTTGGTTTAAGTCAGATTCTAGTTTTATATTATTATATTATTGTTATCTCATTGTATTCATATTTTTTTCGGAATACGAATACGGGTATGTATATACGGTGAGGGCATTCTTGTAATTTTACAAGACATGCTTCTAGAAGGATACACCTCATTATTAGATTTATCCATTTTTAGAAATGGATTAATGAGGGGGGAAATTGGAGATATTTGTGGCATGGATGAAAGCAAGGCTAGGTCATTTGTTTATTCATTTGACTTTACTATTCAAGCATGGTGGATTATTTTCTATGAAAAATAATTCCATGCTTGATAATTCTATTGACTTGGCCACTCTCTCATACACACTCAACCTAGCTCATTTGCATTTACTCTTTCTCTCTCCAAGTTTTCTCCTCCTTCTTCCTCAAGCCCTAACCCTCACATGAGTTGTGATCCCTAGGGCTTTTGAGATAAAAATACTCCACACATCATTCTCTACATCTTCTAATTTATCTAGTCTATCAAACTAGACATATTAGTTACCTCACTTGAGCTTGAAGCTTGAACCATAAGCTCGCGGGTGGATCATTTTTGACATAGAGGAGACCGACAATCGAGTTCCATTCAAGCTACCTAGGAGCCAAAGAGAAGAGAAGAAAGTTGAAGCTTGAACCAAGGAGCCAAGAAGGAAAGAGTAGACCCGGAGGACTTGATCAAGGAGGTATAATCTCTCACCGAGTAATTAGAACCTTCTTGTATAAAGTGTTAGCTAGTTATGGTTTAATAAAGATCATTAGTTGTTTTGGTCGATATTGTGAAGCTTTGATTTTGTGATAAAGAAAAAATTGTTTTTTATGTATTCCACCTCCCTGCGGACTCGCGGGGTGCACGACATCGACTTACAGTGTTCATGAGTCTTTAGTTGTCTTGACGCATATGCAACTACATTGTCGTGCTGATACATCGCATCGCCAAATCCCTTTCCCAAAACATCGTAGTGAATGTTAAAACTTCCGGGTCTATTAGGGATGGCAAGGATGGGTGTGATATTTACAATCTACCCTCTTTAGAACAATTTCATATTTGAAAGTTTCAAAGGAGCAGCCACTACTGGCACAGAAATCAGTAACGCTGTGAGGAATCCTCTTTGCTCCATGTGTCGCACCCGAAAGTTGGTGTATCGTCTGATGAAAGGAAAAGTCTGGGAAAGGTTTCAATACAAAGAATTGGAACTGCATAAAATCAGTAGTTGTTCCAAATAGAAAAAGTTTGGAAGTCGAAAGAAGGTTATAGGTATTATTATATTTATGGAAAGGGTATAATGCAGGAAAAACTTGAGAGGCATGATCATAAAGGCACTTAGTCGAAACTACGGAATCAAGAAAAATTATGGTGAGTCTAACTAAGATTTGCATCGAAAGATAAATAAATATGGTATCGAAAAGGAAAGTTGAAAAAGAAAAGAATACCTCTGCTAACTTGCCTTGTGGCCTCAGCCTTCTCGGCTGTCATGGTGAAGGCCTGGCGTTTGGGTCCATTCCACTGCGCTTGCTGAAACACGCTCCTATGATGGCAAGGGTGGTAGCTTTAGTGGTGCCCCCTGATTGGTTGGTTTAGTGGCGCCCCCTGATTGGTTGGTTTAGTGGCGGAAGTGGTCGGTTTCCTTGTTGTGGTGCCCCATTACTAGCCGGCTTGTTGACTTGATCTAGTTGTTTCCTTCTGTGAGGACAGTCCCAATAGCATGATCCGGAGACCCACAAACTATGCAGAGTTTGTTTAAGACACGTCAGTCTCTCTTGTAATGTCCGGCTCTACCATAATGGTTGCATATAACAGCTGCTTTTCTTGAGACGGTTGGCCCTGCTGGCCTCTTGAATTGTTGCCCTCCGTTGAATTTGGAAGACGATCCTCCTGAAAATTGACTTGCAGGTCGCTTAACACCTGACGAATGATCATTCTTCCTTATGCTTTTCTGTAGATCTTCAAAATTTCGCGTTGCATCTAAGATTGCATCATAAGTCGAAAGGGCAGCAGAATACATGGAGGACTGCGTCTTTAGATCCAACCCTTATTGGAACCTCTTAGCATAAAGTTCTGGGGTTGCCACCAAGTGAAGTGCGAACTAACTTAACATTGCGAACTCTGAAACGTATTCGTCCACAGGCTTATTCCACATGCTCCCTTATTGGAGTTATACGAATTCCCCTTCCATCTCTAAGTGTGCCACGACTGGAAAGTACTGAGTATCAAAGCGCCGTTTGAACTTTTCCAAGGTGATAGGTACTTTCAGCCCACTTCACTCTGCCTCCCACCATATTCTGGCATTATCCTTAAGTTTCAATTTAGCAATGTTTACCTACACATCCTAAAGAATTTGAGCGGCATCAAGATCATTGACGGTTCCTTTGAGCCATTCCTCAGCTTCTAAGGGAGTTTCCTTTCCTGAAAAGGTCTTAGGGTATGATGATCTGAATAGCTTCACTCCCACTGAACCTTGAGGAATTGGAGCTATTGCCTTCCCTAAAATCTTAGCTTGTTGCTGCCTACTGTTAGTGTTATATGCCCTAGAGGCCATTATTGTATAGTACTAGTTTGTTTATTACATTTTGGAAGCTTGGGATATATACACGGATTTATGACAGTCTTTCTCAATATGGTAGTATTCTACTTGGTTTGTATCTATCTTAATATGTGTATATATTTCTTTTAATGTATCGCTAATACATATTGATAGAGCCCTTAGGATTTTTGCTTGAATACCAGTATTGTGATGGCAGTCACACTAGTGGGGGCTGGGTAGTCTATAAGCACATCCTTATACAGGTCCCTAGTCATACGATTATCGAGACAGGGCATCGATACTCCAGAGTAGACTAGTGTATAGGCTTCTCATCCCAGCAGGGGAGATGGTATGTCCCACAGCCATCAGTACGTCGTACTGGAGATAGTATGCAGGTGCTCATTGGGTTATGAGTTACACTGGATGGACTCGTAGGGTATTGCTGGTTGATACTATACCTATCGTCATGCAGCAGTTCCCAGGTGACATGAGTACAGCATAGTCCGTTGACTTGACACTGCCGCTTCGCCTCAAGTGTGTTCCCACTGTTCTTAGATTACTACCCTACCATGGCTCTATTGAGTCGTGCAAACAGGTAGTAGTTGGGTGCAGTCCCGAAGCACTTGGAGGCAGTGGCAGTTAGATAGGATTCGTCTCTCCCGGTATTGGGGGTCGATGTCGCGCTGTGTTCGGAGAGCCATTACACAAAGTCCCTGGCCAGGGCAAGCGAGATTTACTGGTAGGTACACCAGTGGTTTCTCAGGGTGTTTTGGGCTACACCCCGACATGACTTATTGCACTATTAGGGGTCTGACGTTTACCGGCCCTCTAGGCCCGATATGCGATACTCTTAGACGAACAGACTGGACTATACGGAGATTACCACAGACATGCTCAATAGGAGTTCGGATGAGTTTGCTCATCGGCCTTCTTATCGATAGATACCTGGGTAGCCGTTACGTATAGCTGTTAGTTGTATGTATGCACTAGAGGTTATTATTGTACATATGATGTATATTATAGTGGACGCTTGGACATATATATAGAGAGGACTTTCTTGCTCGACATGATAATATGCTATCTGGTTGCTCTTTATCTTAACATGTATACTTGTCTCTTGATACTGTCTTATGGTTACATGTTGGTAAAGCCCTTAGGATGTATACTTGACTACCAGGATTGTGATGCAGATCATACTAGTGGGGCCATGGTCGTCCATAAGTTCATCCTTTAATGTTCCTAGTCATGGGTGTATCGAGACAGGGCATCAATATACCAGAGTAGACTAGCGTATACGCTTCTCGACCCATGAGATGGATGATCCCATATCCATTGGTGTTTGACATCAGAGATGGTATACGGGTGCTCAGTAGAGACTGAGTACACTGGACGGACTCCCCGAGAACTCCTAGTTGGTATTATACCTATCGTCATATAGAAGTTCTCTGGTGACACTGGTACAGGTTAGTCTGTAGACCCGAGATCGTCATAGAGTCTTGTGTGATTCCCACTGTGCTTTGATTTCCACCTTACCACATTCAAGAGTACGTGCAAAATGGTGGTTTTTGGGTACAGTCTCGAGTCACATGGAGGCAATGAGCGATAGGAGGGGTTTCGTCTCTCCCGGTATTGGGGGTTGATGTTGCGCTGTGCTCGATTGGCCATAACAGGGAAGTCCCTGGCCAGGGCTGATTTAGAGATTTACTGGTAAGTGTTATCAGTTGTTTCTCGACCCGTTAGGAGCCTCGTATCGGCATGAATTATCGAGTTATTGGGGTCTGACGTTTACTGTCCTTAGACTTGATATGCGATATATCAGACGAGGAGACCGGACTGTACGGTAGTGTTACTAACAGGCTTTTGCAGGAGTTAGAGCGGGCTTGCTTGCTGATCTTCTGATCGTTCAATACCCGGGTAGCCGTTACGTCCAGCTAGTACCGCTGACGGCTTGTGGGTGATTGATGTGATCATCATCTACTGCCGGCGTATTGACGAGTCTTTAGAGTCCTATATAGAGGTTTTACTGGCTCAGGCAAAACGAAGTAGGAGTACATATGTGATATGTACGAGACCGAGAATAATGCGAGTATGTGATACCGTATTCTATTCTCGCGATATTTGTATCGGTTGGTTATATGTGATATAGCCGGGTTATCGAATCAAGTGTTGATTCGATAAGTTGGTACATTTAATATTAGTCGGTTATATGTGATATAGCCGGATTATTAAATCAAGTGTTGATTTGATAATTTAGTGTATAATTGTGTATTTGATATACTAATTTACATTAACTAATATTAGCTCACTTAAACATTTATTTTCTCACATGTGCACACTTAATATATATGTGATATATATTAATTGTGTTTTATATTGTGTCATGGTTGTTGATACACACTACATGGGTGTATGAGATTTACACCATACTAATTATAATGTAGGGTTTTAATATTTAAATTAATTCCAAATTAGTGGATAATTAGCCACATGCATGAAGCTTGTAGAAGCTTGTGGATGCATTGACTTAGTCCACTAGTTTTGTTTTATTTAAGATATTTATTAACCTAACCATTATAATTTAGCCATGGTTATGTCTCTACATGAGTTAGCTCTATGATACAAACTCACCCATGGTTGATTCTCTCACCTCATTAGTTCATTCTCATCTCTTGATCATCTTTTTCATCCTTTGGAAAAAAAGCTTTCTAGGTTTTTCCAAAGTGAGAAAATATTGTGAGAAAAATAAAACTAAAGTGAGCCCACTTTCTACTTCATCATCCTCTACTAGATTAGCACTTTATTATAGGGTGGTAGCTTCACTAATATCTCATTAGTGAAGTAGTAGCTTGAGTTAGTGTCTCCTCGATGTAGATCATCTTTGGCCTCGAAGACTTCAAGCAAGTTCGTTCCTTTCGCTTTAAGAAGCCATGCAAGAGTTCGGGAGTTCCATGATCGCAGCGAAGGGACCACTACAAGGAGCAATTGAAGTGAATGTTCGGTCTATAAAGGTTGTATTCCGTTATCACTTAGAAGTAAAGTAGTTTACTTTTAGTTTCGTATGATTCTCTAGTTAACGATTCTAGTTTAGGGTTCTTTAAAACGGAAAATTTTTGAAAATGGCATGCACGATGCCTCCCGAAACCTTGCTGTCATTGATAGGAACCCTATAACAGCTAGTACCGCTGACGTGCTTATGGTTAAACCCACTGCCAGCGTACTGTCGAGTCTTTAGAGTCTTACACAGAGGGTTTCCTCACTTCGGGCGAAACGATGTAGAGGTCGTATGGTTTTACGACAGAGTTCGTTCACATACGTGCACTTGTGCACGTATGATGTTCATACGGATAATACTAGTGGGCTTTGCTTTAAGCCGGATCCTAGTATTAGATTATTGGATTAGTTTTGTCTCATTGTATTCATGTTTCTCAAAACACGGATACAGGTATGTATATACGGATGAGATGGACATTCTTGTAATTACTCAAGATTGCTATTAGAAGGAGACACATTATTAAGGTTTTGGTTATTTACTTGATTAAATCAATTATGAGGTGGAGGAAATAATTTGTTATTTTTATAAATGATAATTGAACCATGGCTACTTGGTTTGACTATTGAGGCTTGAGTTGACTTTAATATTTTGTGAGATATTTTGTGGCATTGGATATTTTGTGTAAGATATTTTTTTGCCATGCTTATAGTCTAATTAAGAGCCATTTCCATTATCATTATCAAAAACACATTCTCTTTCCTCAAGCTCACTCTCTTCTTCTTCCTCTCAACTCATATTGTCTCATGTGTTGAGAATCCAAGAGTTAGTGAGACTTAGCTACCCAAAATCACTCTCTACTCACTCTAGGCTACTTAGTTTGGCACACCAAGTACCCTAGTTACCTCATCTTAGAGGTTAGAGATCAAGGTAGACACTCTCGGGTGGATCTTCTTTGACATGGAGAAGCCGACGAGGAGGCACGATCCACACTTACTCCAAGGAGCTCACGACAAGGAGAAGAAGGAATTGTAGCTTGAGGTATAAACTTCTTACATAGTAGTTAAACCTCCTAGTTAGTTTGTTAGTTAGGGTTTAGTTACGATCCTCGAGTCTAGTCGATGTTACCATGTTTATAAAAATCGTTTTTACCTATTCCTCCTCCCCGCGAACCCGCGGGGTGAGTGACATCGACTTACACCTACTTTCTCGCAGCTCCTGGTAAAGGGCAGCAATCTGTTGTTCTAAGAATCCTTGCATCATTTGCAACATAGCTGCCTGTTGAGCAGCGGATTCATTGATCCTATTTCCTCTTCTGTTGCGGTTAGGGTATCGTTCGACCATTGTTGTAACGTTTTGGAAATCGTTATGCTAATTTTCCGTTTTTAGGGTAAAATAGTCGGTGTTTTCCGTAAAACCCGGAATGTGATCAAATTTCAGTATAGACTTGACTACACCCAGTTTAACTAGAATAGTGCTAGTTTGCAGGTTTTAGTGGTCATTTGGAAGTTTTGGTTCACTTTGATATTTTCCCTAATTATATTATTATTTTAAGTTGTTAATTATGCACTTAATTAGTGATAATTATAATTTTGGTTTGGGTTATTTACTTCTAATGTAGATCTATGCTAATCTAATAATTAGATTAGGCTTAATCCATCCATAGAAAAATATCTAGATATTTGTGGATTAATGTAAAAGTTTAAAAGAAAAGATATGAGGTGACTTAGATATTATTGCATTTATTAACATTTATTGTTGTTTTTATCTATATTTTTCCACACATTACACAAACCCCCCCCATTTCCTTGTCATGGCCGAGCCTTATCCTAGTTCTACCCTTGCTTTTTTCTTTGCTCTTTTTCATCTTCTCCAAGCTAAATAAATCTTCACAAATCCTCAAATAATCCCACAAACTCAGAAACAAATCATTACCCATTTTTCCTTAAGCCTAAAAAGCTTAGATCTTCATGAAAGTGATCAATTTGGATGCTAAAATTTGGAGTTGTTGCTAATTTGAGATCTAGTTTGTGAGGTATAAACTCTAACCCTAATCTTTAATTTGTTGTTTAAACCCTTAAAGCTTGCTTATTAGGTGTTTAATATAGCTTTAATTGCATGTTTAGAATTTTCATGAAAAGGGTTATGAAAATCAAGTTAGGGTTTTGATGTGTTAAATGGTTAATCATGAAGTGTATACTTGGAAAACTTAATCAAATTGTGAGAATGATATTTGTTAAAATTCTTAATTTGTCTAATTGAGTTTTTAGCAAACTAAGTTTTTCTAAATCCTATTTGGGTGAGATTAAAATTGTAGTAAAGGTTTTGGTGACTTAGTTATGCTACTTTGCGATGATTGTGATCGCTAGAAATTGTTTAAACATCTAGCTTTGTGCTAAAATGGTTTTAAAATGCTTACTAGTTTTTCGGTAAAATTAGACGTGGGTTTTAATTGACGTGGGAGATGACGTATATATTATTACCTACGATAATTATTGTGTTGTGAATGAGTATTGGTACGATTGGGTTTTTGGCGTGGCGGTTTTCATGAATAGCGACCCTAGTTAGGGTTTTGGCTATGTTTTATGGTATTGGGATTTCTTGTTTTTTCGACTGGATATTGTATTTGGTCGTTGGACGTTTGTACGTCAACGACGAGGGTTGTTTGGTTGTTTTGCATGCGTAGGCTATAGGTTCTAACCTATGAGCGCACCGCGTGCCGTATTGGATTTCGGAACTTGATGTTAATAGCTTTGCGATTTCATATTGATTGTAGGTACCTTCGCGTGGATTCCGTGACGACGAAGCGCATCGACTACGTCTAAGCAAGGAGTTTAGCAGGTGAGTAGATTTATATCTACGGGGGAAGTCGGGTGGATGGCGTATAGCACCCCCGCAAATTTATGAATGGAAACCGATGTATACATAGAATACTATAGGAGGGACCTACATTTGAAAACTATAGATGTGGTTAAAAAGATTGTTAGTGGTGATATTAATGCTTGAGTATAAATCGAGATATGAGATGAAAGCTATAGGGACATAACCTTTGGACATGATATGATAGAATTGATGTTTCGAATTGATATATATATATATATATATATATATAAGGATATGAAAGGTGAATGTGAATCACAATATATAAATATGTAGTTGCACGGGTTTAGGTATGAGATTTAGAGTAGCGTGACATGAGATTCATATGATAGAATGCTTATGTAAAATGACTTGATGTGAGAGAGTGATGCGATGAAAAGAGTATACGATGACATATGATGACTTGGTTGATATGTCGTTATATGGATACGAGTCGATAAGAAATAGTTGATACCTTGCCGGTCCCCTGACACGAGATTTACCCGGATGTGACCTGAGAGATAGGTATATATTTATGGATAATGATGTGCATAATGAGTGATATGTCGTACGAGATTTAGATCCGTACCCCCGATGTTGTATAGGTTGATAGAATCCCTAATTTGTTTAATGCTGCCGTACGATAGATTACCGTACGCGATGAGTTTTACTTGTTGATTTATCCATACCCTTGATTAGAGGATGCCGTATGATGGATTGTACCATACGTGATGTTGTGAGGCTGGATGCCAATTGATAGATTCACCGACCCGGTCATGTTAGATACATATACCTTATAGCATTTAGTTCACGATGTGCATTATCCTGCATTCATATTATTCTTATTACATTTCATATACCTGTGTTAGTACACCTACACCATTATCGATAATGCGTATGTTACACTTACATAGATTGCCGGCTCACACACTTCATCATCGATAATTGCTATGTCACTACACAGTAGAATTGCTACATCATGCCATGATATACTTGCTATGCTCACATCACTATGCTATGTTGCATGATATACTTGCTATGTTCATATCACTGTTCCACGATGCATGAGATATACGAATATGCTTACATTCTGTTATATGTTGCATACTTACAAGCTTACACATATACCCTGCTATAGCTACACGTTCACATTATATGATGTCGCGTTGGATTTTGGATAATTGGGAACCGCATGATATATTTTAAACCTGGATTCATTTAAAAGAGCGGTTTTCCCTTATTATGCTCATATTGCTGTTTTATGTTGCATATATTAGTTTTTCATGGATTTACGTATTGAGATATGTATTTCATGTGATTTATGGATTTGAGAACCATGGGGGTATTTCAAGAAACTATATATTGTTTGAAAACCCGGTTTCTCTTGATATGATATTTCAGCGTCCACCATGAGATTTCTCGGTTCTGAGATTTGTGGTATATACCCAATGCGAGGAGAGGAGTGGGCCGTGTGCGGGTATATGGTGGAGCCTGGATGGTTCCCCTCGGCAAGAAGATCGCAAATGATGGCGATGAGCCTGGAAGGCTGGGCAAGTACCTACCGGTGGTAGTATTTGGACTCGGCGATTATCGTGGGGATACCGACCGGAGTGATGTGCGGACATGACTTCAGGGCCAGTCGTGGTGACGGTGCCTGAGACATGAGGATTTACGTGTCGATGCTAGACACGGGTTTCATGATAGTTCGAGTGTCGATATTAGACACTCAGGTTCTATGATTTTGTTGTGTCGCGAGGGACACACGTTGATATATATCCTCATATTTACCTGCATATACTTTTATGATATTTACATGCAGGAGTTGTTGTGTCAGTGGTTGACACATGGACAAGATTCACTGCATACATGCATTGATTTTATTGTTGAACGAGATCCACTGCATACATGCATTGATTTTATTGTTGGATGTTATCCACTTGCTGATAGGCATTTATTATGTGTTGGTACATATGCAGATACGGTCACCCTAGATATCATAGTATTACCTTTATGATATAGTTGACCTAGGAAATCGTTATTCATTTCGATTTCTACCTGTTGATGTTTTCTACTCACGAGTTGGCAACTCACCCCGTTGTGCCACAGTACTTGCAGGTTGTCCGCATGGATCAGTAGCGGCATCGCTTGCACACAGCTTACTTTCGGGTGTTTTTCTTTGGTAGGTGGTACATGTTGGATCGTGCCCCTCTTGTATTTATATTTCATATTATATCTAGTCAACTCCATCAATCAAACTAGTAATTGTATATGTTGAAGACTTAGAAAACTTATAGTTGCGAGACTTGAGCGATGGGTTTTATGTTCGCTTTTGGGGTTGATGTCTTGCTTTACTTTATCTTTTGTGTTGATCTTCGCCGTTGGGTGTCGTATACTTGTTATTTATACTTGTGGTGGTTGTTTCCGCCGTTGGGCGTGTTTTGCTCCCGTTTGGGGATGCTTTCTTTTTATTCTTTGTTGTACCCGTTTCGGGGCTAGTTTTTACAAAGGAGGTGCTGCCGAAATTTTTATGAAAGCAAATGAAAAGAAAAATAAGTTTAAGGTTTTGTACTTAAGGTTTCCAAGTGTTGTATAAATGTTTTTATTACTTACTTCTGTTGGAATGTTTAGATTTCTGGGTTTCGGCTTACTTAGGTTACGTTACGCCTGTAGACATTGCGTAATTTAAGTGCCGATCACGAGCTAATATTTCGGGTCGTGACAATTGTGATCTGAATAAGAAGAGGGTTATGTTACAAATAGACTGAAGGATGAGACAAGATAGTAACTTGCACGAAAGAACAACAATTAATGCAAGTGGAAAACTAATAAAAGGAAAAGCAAGAGACACGAGAGAGATTTTGCTCGAAACTAAGATTTTATTATTCATAACATCAACTAAGAGAGTATAACTGAAAAGGAAAGGCATGGCCCTACCGCTATACATTGTTTTATACGGCCAAAAGAAAAAAAGTCTTATTAATCTCGATTATGGGACCTTAACATGTTGAGATAGGCTCTCACACTAAGAGAGGGATGGCCATTCCCATAATGTCTTGCGGGGACAACTTCCTGAGGTTCTTCGGCCTCGAGTTCCTCCTCACTCAAAGTTTCATCCCCTAACTCTTCCTCGGCTGGAGCCTCGTTCTCGGACTCCACCTCTATAGGGTCTTCTTCTTCTACGGAAGTCTTCTCTTCAGGATCATCTTCCATAGGTTCATCTTTTATAGGATATTCTTCTTCGTCTTTGGAGTCATTGGCCATCATAGGCTCCGGTGCTGCAGCATCGACTTCTTCATCCTCCGAGTCATTGTCGGAAATAACCACCTAGGGACCTACGACTTCATCGTCCGAATACCCAAGTGTAGCCTCAAAAGTAATATCTGATGTGTCGTTCTCGTCGGGAAGGGATAAGGCTCCTAGGTTGTCCATAGCCTGGAAGGAAAGGTCGTGGTCAGAATACGGATGACGAAGAAAAATAATAAGGAAATTTGGGAATATATGGAAAACAATAAGAAGTGGATAAGATTCAAAAACATAATAAAGTCAGTTAATTTTTTCGTTTTAGTACATTGAGGACTTGCATGGGCCACCACTAAAATCTATCACGTCCCATGATCAGTCATATTAGTTGCACATTTTTACGGTCATTTTCTCTACTATTATTAATTACTAAAATGTATTATTTGTAATTTAAGAACATATGTGGGGTTATTTGTAAAAAGATTTTGTTATATGTTTCTTAATTTATAATTGATATAATTGGGGGAATATATGCATATCATATTTAAATTAAATATCCATGTGATTCTTAATTATGAAAATATGCATATCATATAATATATTCTTAACCATTAAGATGTGCATATCATATCATATCATATCCATTAAGTAATTTAATTAAAAATGGTTGGAATATTATCTCAAATAAACCAAATACTACTAATGATTTGATTTGAAATACTGTGCAGGTATTAAAATAATAAATCAGTTCAGGGCTACAAATATAAGGAGGAGATCCACATCAAATCGAGTTATCAAACCAAATTCGTCAAATTTTAGGAGCAAATTGAAGAATCTCGCAACTGCAGAGAGAAAGAGATATTTTCAAAATATATTCATCAGAAAAATCTCCTAAAATCGAGAAAAGAAAATACAAAAAATCTGGAGGCACAATAACATCAACAGGCGGCAGAACCGCGGTTAAATAAGGTTTTAGGCGACGGAACCACGATCAACTCATGGCCGTTAGATGTGAAATTTCAGGAGCATGATCGTCTTTTCAAATACTTCAAGATGACATATAGGGTTTCAAGTTCCAGAGCCTATATAAAGGACCGAGAGCAATCTAGGGTTATCATCTATCTATCTATCTATCTATCAAGGAACCAAGATCTATCGAGCAATCTAGGGTTTTTAGTTCTTTTAGTTTTTTTCAGCAATCAAATTCTGTAATGCAAAAGTTTCAATAAAATGCAGTTTTTTTAATTTTGTCTCATTACTTTCCGCATTTATTTTCTGCATTTATTTTCCGAACTTTTATTTTTTTTTAACTTATGGTTTCCGTATGCTTCTACCTTTATTCTTTTACGTCGTTTTCCCCAATGAGCGAGTAAATTCTCGCTTGTTAGGCTTTGTAGGAAAGTATAGTATAATGGATGAAAAAATCCCTTAACTTCTTCTTATGTTCTAATTTTTATAAACTTTAACAAAGGGAGTCTTAACCCTCTTATTCGGACGTGCTACCAATTCATGATAGTTGCGATCCCGATTTGAGATTCGTTAATATTTGCTTTGTTGAGGGCTTGAGATAAATAGGGATCAATGAAAGGAAAAGGGTCAGTAGAGGGAAACCTTAATCCCTCCAAGTACCCTAATCCGCATTCATCGTTATTTCTCTAGCATTAAATAATTAAAAAAAATTAAAACTCCATCCTTTAACTACTCAATCCAAAAAACCCTACAAGCATTTCTCTTATAAAATTTTTAAATCTCTTTAGTATAAAACGATAAAAATCCCACATTTCTTTATTAACTCGTCTAAAATAATAAAGATAATTTACCATTTCTTTGTGGACGACCCGTACTTACTATCGGTTAGCTGCTGCGACACCATTATTAATTGCGGTAACTAGGAAGCATACAAAGACTCAATTTTTCATATCAATCAAATGGCGCCGTTGTCGGGAAAACGATAGTATTATTTTTCTTGTTATTCGGGTTGATTTCTAAAAAAACCAGAAAAAATTAAAATAAAAATAGAAATAAAAACCGTATTTTGTATTTTTAACGATTCTTGTGCGAGTTTTGTGAAAAATCTGGAGCACCTGGAGCGAACCAACAGAGATTCAGAGACTGTCAAATAGGAGCAGAGGAGCATCAGAGTGTAGTGCCCAAATTTAGAGCGGAGATCTCACCAAAAGGCGGCGGAACCACGACCTAATAGTTCATTTGGCGGCTGAATCGTGGCCAAATAGTGGAGTCAGGCCCCCCAAATCTTTCTGGTATCATTTTCTTTTCTTCCTCTCTCCTCTGAAACTCCAATAAACTATTTTTACCTACAGGATTCTTTGCAAACAGCGCTGCTAAAAAAATTTTTTTGCGTGTTTTAGATTTTGGATTGTTTTAGATATTTAAAACGGACATTAAGGGGCAAGAAACCCAAAATTCAGATTAGGTAGGGATTTCATCACCCTTCCTAAACCCCAAAAATCACAAACAAGCATACACATCACCCTACATTAATAAAAAAAAATTAGACCAAGCCTCTAAGGACAATTGCGCTCGATTAGGACAATGGAGGGTCGTGGGTAATCTATTGCTTATCCGTATTTTTCTTGTGGTGTCTAAGACAAGTGTGATTAAGGAAAGTGGTTTACTTAATTAGGCACACTATTTCGGTGATTCGTATAGCGGATACCTCCCACTTATCTGGCACTTACCTGGCTGTAAGATTGATAAGAAGGTGATAGAGGATTTATCCTACGTCTTGTCCTTTGGAAATCTAGGAGTGGTCTAGTGTTTGACTTAGGTGACTCTAGATCTAGGGATTGTTTGTGCACGTTTGTGACTGGTTGAGTCGAGTCCCTCTTCCAAGCAAAACAATTTCAAAAATTCAAAAAAAGCTTTAAAAATTTACCATTTCACCCTCTTTTCTTGTCATTTCTTTTATGATGGGTAACCCAAACCGACCAACTCTAGGTGAGTTTTGCTACACACAACCATATATTTCTTTATATCGTTATTCCTTTAGTAGATCTTCCGACCCCACCATTTCTTTAAGGGATAGGATAAAGGGCTCTAGAAATAACAGTTGGACACCTCACTAAAGTTCCTATCAACCGTGTCAAAATTCAACACCTTCTTATGTTGATAACCCTTTTAAGGCTAATGAGGAAACTTATAAATCCATGTCCATTGTTGAGCATATTGCAAAGGCCCGTAGCCATAGTTTCATACCTTTCACTACTCCAAAACCCTTAGGACAAAAATTACAATCATTTCCATATAAAAAGGTTGATACTCCTTTTGAGGCGAATATGGAAATTTTTACACCCATAACCATTGCTGAGCAAATTGCAAAATTTAGTTGCCGACAATTCAAGCAATCTCAGTTTTCTTCATATCACAATATTGATTCTAATCCTATTTATGAAAATCGGATACACCCTTCTAACTCTTATCAACATTACCAAACTTTCACACCCTCTCATGTTGATACTTCTCTTGAGCCTAATGTGGCAATTCATAAACTCATTTCTATTGCGGAACACATTGAACTCGTCCGTAGCCAACAATTAAACACATTCTAACCTTACTCAACTGTTGCACCTTATCTAGACAGTGCTTCTGAACATCAATTAGGAAGTTCCACGACTCAAAGAGAATCCTTCATTGAAATTTCTTCACAAACCATGTCTAGTCTTAAAGTAGAGTTGGAATCGAGTAGTGAGAAAGAACCAGGGATCCCACATAGTCAACCTAAAACCAATTCTTTTGATTTCAACACCTTCCATCCTGAAATCCAACCAAATGTATTTGATGATCAACTGCTTAATAATCTAATTGATGAGGTGTCCGAGAATAACATGTTTTACTTTTCCAATTATGAGTGTAAAAGAGTGCCTTACACCATTCCAAATCAAACCGATCCTTATCCAAATAAACTTGGCATTTCAAACCTTCCAATTCTATGAAGTGGACCAAATGATCTACCGATTGAGAATGATATAATTGATGAATTTTTAAAGAACTATTCGTTCGGTTTGACTGAAAGTGCTAGTGAGATTGGTGTTAAGAATATCTTTGAAGATGAACTCTTTATGTTGGATGAGTTGGATTCCCTTACCCATCATGTCCCTTCCATTGAATGTGAACATCTTCCTGTACATTCAACCGATCATATTCTTACCACCAACCTATCCGATATGCAAAACGATATTCGGCTTTTATCTCCCACATCTGGATCAACAATGCTCGACACCCAAGTTCGTTTATCCATTTCATTACACACTTTCTTTGGTTCTTCTCATCTTCGTTCAATTCCACAGATATTTGATGAACCACACTCCGATATTTCGAGTTCTATTATTCTTGAAAGACCACTTGATTTAGACTCTTTTAAGGATAAGATAGACTGGCTTTTCGAGTCTCCTACCTCCATAATTTCTGATGAATCAAGTGTTTTGAATCCTGGTGCGCAACACATTGACCTTAAAACTTTCAACCTACCTAGTGGATCTGCCTATTCCACTGATATAGACACTGCTTCTTTTCTTTCAGATGAGATTATTGTAACAACCCCAAATTTCCTATACACCTTTTGTACAATTTTTTTTCAAAATCCAGAAAGGGGTATTTATTGCCTGAGCACAAGACTTAAGCAATTAATTTACAATTTAATTACAAGAAGGAGCTTGTAGCTCATTGGTAATACCTTGCATTACTGAACCAAGCCACCAGAGTTCAAATCCCATGCCTCATATTATTTTTAATATAGTTTTATTTTGGATTTTTAGAATACCAAGAGTTTACACGTGCATATCTCACAAACACCCAACTACACCTAAAAAGTTAAATATGCCAGAAGGATCACCAAGCGACGGGGACCACTCCGACCGACCGACTCGGCCGGGATCGGCCGAATCGGCCGGCGGACCGGCCGACTCGGGCCAGCGCCGCCGGCCGGACTCGGCCGGACCGCCTAGTCCCCAACACCAATGTTTTGTCTCTTGGCCTCCCCTACCGCCCTGCACACTTCAATTCCATAGATCGGTTCCAAAGACCTCTTAATACCCCATTTACTCTATTTTAATGATTTTTAATACATTTTTACATTTTTTAAATTAAAAACTTTTCACCTACCCTAACGCTAGCCTAACCCTATAAATACCACCCCTACCCTCTACCCTCTCACCCCAAATTCTGAGCCAACTCTCAAAAATTCTCAAGAAATCTTGTGTACTTTGAAATCGAGCACGAAGCGAAGCTACGGAAAATTTCTCGGCGAACTTCCGACGATCATTCTAGGAGCTCCCGAGGACGAAGCGACGCACCGGCGACTCTTTCCGATCAATCTCCCTCTTCTTGTTTTCCTAAACCCGTAAGTCCCATTTTCTATCTCTCTTTTCTATTCTAAAAATACGGATTTACAAAACCCGACGGAATCGGAACAAATCCGATTTTCCGATTCGGTTTTCTTATAAAACTTCACTTCTCGTTAATACAATTATACTTAAACTCCCTCATGTTGACTATTAAACACTAATCAACCAAATTGATCAAGTTTCATTTCATAAAATGATGACTATTTCACTTTATCGTATTTATCATTTAAATACCACATTGTTTCAATTATACATTTAAACCATTAAACTTGTTATACCTTTAAGTAGACCACGAGGTAATGACCTACCTCCTCACACACTCATATGCAACATAACAAGATACCTTCGATAACTTAGAATACGGAAAAACAAACATTTTCATTTAAATACCCTTTACTTAATAAAACCATTTCTAAAAGATTTAGTATTGATACATCTTTATAAATAAATAACATTGAGCTAATAAAAAATATCTAGACTCAGCCAATTAAGGACTATCGCACTCATTAGGACATAAGAAGGTTGTGGGCATTCAGTCGTTTATCTAAACCTGACTTTGTGGTGCCTAGGCTAGACAAGTGAGAAAGGTAACTTTAAAAGGCCCGTCTCACGGTGATTCGTGAGCGGATCCCTCCTTTCTTCACTTGTACTTACCTGGCCACAATTGGCGGTGAAGGGACGATTTGAGATATCTCACAACTTGTCGCTTTGGACCATTTAGGAGTAGTCTAGTTGACTTAGGAGTCCCTAGAACATAGAATACGGGAAATCGGCATCTTTACAAATAAATACTATTTACTTAATAAAACCGTTTTCGAAAGGATTAGTATTTATAAAATCTTTGCAAAGCGCCACTACAACCCATTTTGGGGAACCCGTTCGGGATGGTGCGGATTATCGCACATCCTCGGGCTTAGTAGTGCGAGATTCAGACCTCCGCAAGGAGCATTCGGTCTCGAAAGATTTAAAATACGACATCTTAAGAAAATGAGATTTTTAGAATATAAAATATATATAAAAAAATATTTTTGTATAAATATATGTATAGTTATAATTAAAATATCTATTTGGTTATGATATAAATATTCCACTTTTTCTAAAAATCACAAGAATCAATTTTACACGAAAATACCATGAAATCCATACAAAACCAATATTACAAATAAATACCAATTATTATGAAAATAGGATATTTCACTAGAAATATCACAATATAAAATCTACATTCATTACAACTCTAAAGACGAATAATAAATACTTGGGGTGTATTTTGAAAAGTATATAAAAGTATTTTTACATAAAACCCCCTCAAGTTCTATAAATTACCATAAGGACCCTAGTAAATATAGGTTTAAGCGGGACCAATCTCTTGAGCCTCAGGGAGCCGGAGAAGTGGGTGCTTTCCTATCTAAGGTAGACAACTTAACAATGGTGTTATCAAAACGGTAATTGACTTTGAAAAAGACACAAATCCTGCCATCCATGTGCAGCGGTTACCGATACCATCAAAATAATCAGGACTTCAATTTACTTTTCTAATTGTCTGACTCAGTTTGAGTCTCATTATAATCTGACTTGAATATGATTCAAATACAATCTACAATCTACAATTTACAATATTACAATTCAACATGAATCCATGAATCCATTATTCCATATATTCAATCTATCAACTTGACTGAACCGAACCATGGATATACATCCATTTACATGATTCTACAGTTATTCCATTTACATGATTATACAGTTACATCCGTTCACTGATATCATGGTTTTAGTAAGTCATCCAATCTATACAATACAATACAACAATACAATCAAAACACTACGGGGTTTAAGGGGTAGATTGGTACGGAAGGTGTTAAAAGTGGCACGAGACAGTAAGATTAAGACACCTAACCTATATTCCGTTGCTGTTGTACCGTGGCTTAACGGTTCCTTGTACATTCCGTTTGCCCTGGTCTCTAGCATATAGGGACCCCTCTCATATACACTGGCATCCTTCTGTACCAAGCTACAAACAACAGCGTTAACACAACATTACAACAATATAATACAACTTTAAAAGATACCTTCTTATTATGTCTATTCTATTTCTCCTCTTATCTTTGGGACTTACCGAGCGACCTGTTCGCTGACGACATTCTCTTTCCTTCTTCTTTGAATGTCGTCAGGTGATCTGGATACATCAGAGATCGAGCCCAGCGCTGAAGACTTGGACCAGTTCAGTGAAGACCCCGAGCTCTAGTCATTGTACACTTTCATTTCAATTCCTTTTCATTTCTGTTATGCCATTGTTTAGGCATTGCTTTATTTCAGTTGTATTTACTTTCCATGCATTGTACAGAAAGAATGTGAATAAATAAAATTGCTGTTCATTTTATATCTCTTGTCTCTTGTGCTTATTTTTTATATTGCTTAGATACGCTTAGCGTATTTACTTCACAGTAAATACGTAGCGGACCAGTCCCGTCTCCTTCGCCGTATATCGGGAAGCGGGCCGTGACAGGTTTTGTTGGCGGCCCATGCAGGTCAGATCCGTATGGAACCCTAAGCAATATGAAATACAAGAACCAGCAACTAAAACATTCTTTACAATCATGTTCCTTGAATCTTATCATTTCATATTCTTTGAATCATATACTTTGAATCTATCCTAAACCAAAAATTCCTTCACAATCTTACCAAAACCTTCGCATTCTTTCACTCATTCACACATTTTTCACATTTTTAAAAACCCTTGCACCACCTTGTTATTCTTTTCAAACACTGTCAGTACTTCAGTCACTAAACTTCTTTGAATCTGTTACACTCTCCTTTTACAAATTTCGAGGACGAAATTTTTATAAGGAGGGTAGAATGTAACAACCCTAAATTTCATATACACCTTTTGTACAAATTTTTTTCAAAATCCAGAAAGGGGTATTTATTGCCCGAGCACAAGACTTAAGTAATTAATTAGCAATTTAATTACAAGAAGGAGCTTGTAGCTCATTGGTAATACCTTGCATTGCTGAACCAAGCCACCAGAGTTCAAATCCCATACCCCACATTATTTTTAATAATGTTTTATTTTGGATTTTTAGAATACCAAGAGTTTACACGTGCATATCTCACAAACACCCAACTATACCCAAAAAGTTAAATATGCCAGAAGGATTACCAAGCGACGGGGACCACTCCGACCGATCGACTTGGCCGGGATCGGCCAGACCGCCGAGTCCCCAACACCAATGTTTTGTCTCTTGGCCTCCCCTACCCCCTGCACACTTCAATTCAACAGATCGGTTCCAGAGACCTCTTAATACTCCATTTACTCTATTTTAATGATTTTTTAATACATTTTTTAAATTAAAAACCTTTCACCTACCCTAACCCTAGCCTAATCCTATAAATACCACTCCTACCTTCTACCCTCTCACCCTAAACTCTGAGCCAACTCTAAAAAATTCTCAAGAAATATTGTGTACTTTGAAATCGAGCACGAAGCGAAGCTACGGTGAATTTCTCGGCGAACTTCCGGCGATCATTCTAGGAGCTCCCGGCGACAAAGCGACGCACCGGCGACTCCTTCCGATCAATCTCCCTCTTCTTATTTTCCTAAACCCGTAAGTCCCATTTTCTATCTCTCTTTTCTATTCTAAAAATACGGATTTACAAAACCCGACGGAATCGGAACAAATCCGATTTTCTGATTCGGTTTTCTTATAAAACTTCACTTGTCGTTAATACAATTATGCTTAAACTCCATCATGTTGACTATTAAACACTAATCAACCAAATTGATCAAGTTTCATTTCATAAAATGATGGCTATTTCACTTTATCGTATTTATCATTTAAATACCACATTGTTTCAATTATACATTTAAACTATTAAACTTGTTATACCTTTAAGTAGACCACGAGGTAATGACCTACCTCCTCACACACTCATATGCAACATAACACGATACCCTCGAGAACATAGAATACGGGAAAACAAATATTTTCATTTAAATACCCTTTACTTAATAAAACCATTTCTAAAAGATTTAGTATTGATACATCTTTATAAATAAGTAACATTGAGCTAATAAAAAATATCTAGACTCAGCCAATTAAGGACTATCGCACTCATTAGGACAGAGGAAGATTGTGGGCATTCAATTGTTTATCTAAACCTGACTTTATGGTGCCTAGGCTAGACAAGTGAGAAGGATAACTTTAAAAGTCCCGTCTCACGGTGATTCGTGAGCGGATCCCTCCTTTCTTCACTTGTACTTACCTGGCCACAATTGGCAGTGAAGAGACGATTTGAGGTATCTCACAACTTGTCGCTTTGGACCAGTTAGGAGCACTCTGGTTGACTTAGGAGACCCTAGAACATAGAATACGGGAAATCGACATCTTTACAAATAAATACTATATACTTAATAAAACCTTTTTCGAAAGGATTAGTATTTATAAAATCTTTGCAAAGCGCCACTACAACCCATTTTGGGGAACCCGTTCGGGATGGTGCGGATTATCGCATATCCTCGGGCTTAGTAGCGCGAGATTCAGACCTCCGCAAGAGCATTCGGTCTCGAAAGATTTAAAATACGACATCTTAAGAAAATGAGATTTTTAGAATATAAAATATATAAAAAAATTATTTTTGTATAAATATATGTATAGTTATCATTAAAATATCTATTTGGTTATGATATAAATATTCCACTTTTTCTAAAAATCACAAGAATCAATTTTACACGAAAATACCATGAAATCCATAAAAAACCAATATTACAAATAAATACCAATTATTATGAAAATAGAATATTTCACTAGAAATATCACAATATAAAATCTACATTCATTACAACTCTAAAGACGAATATAAATACTTGGGGTGTATTTTGAAAAGTATATAAAAGTATTTTTACATAAAACCCCATCAAGTTCTATAAATTACCATAAGGACCCTAGTAAATATAGGTTTAAGCGTGACCAATCTCTTGAGCCTCAGTGAGCCGGAAAAGTGGGTGCTTGCCTTTCTAAGGTAGACAACTTAACAATAGTGTTATCAAAACGGTAATCGTCTTTGAAAAAGACACAAATCCTGCCGTCTATGTGCAGCGGTTACCGATAATATCAAAACAATCAGGACTTCAATTTACTTTTCTAATTGTCTGACTCAGTTTGAGTCTCATTATAATCTGACTTGAATATAATTCAAGTACAATCTACAATTTACAATATTACAATTCAACATGAATCCATTATTCCATATATTCAATCTATCAACTTGACCGAACCGAACCATGGATCTACATCCATTTACATGATTCTACAGTTATTCCATTTACATGATTATACAGTTACATCCGTTTACTGATATCATGGTTTTGGTCAGTCATCCAATCTATACAATACAATACAATCAAAACACTACGGGGTTTAAGGGGTAGATTGGTACGGAAGGTGTTAAAAGTGGCACGAGATAGTAAGATTAAGACACCTAACCTATATTCCGTTGATGTTGTACCGTGGCTTAACGGTTCCTTATACATTCCGTTTGCCCTGGTCTCTAGCATATAGGGACTTCTCTCGTATACACTGGCATCCTTCTGTACCAAGCTACAAACAACAGCGTTAACACAACATTACAACAATATAATACAACTTTAAAAGATTTCTTATTATTCTGTCTATTCTATTTCTCCTCTCATCTTTGGTACTTACCGAGCGACCTGTTCGCTGACGACATTCTCTTTCCTTCTTCTTTGAATGTCGTCAGGTGATCTGGACACATCAGAGATCGAGCCCAGCGCTGAAGACTTGGACAAGTTCAGTGAAGACCCCAAGCTCTAGTCATTGTACACTTTCATTTCAATACCTTTTCATTTCTGTTATGCTATTGTTTAGGCATTGCTTTATTTCAGTTGTATTTACTTTCCATGCATTGTACAGAAAGAATGTGAATAAATAAAGCTGCTGTTCATTTTATATCTCTTGTCTCTTGTGCTTATTTTTTATATTGCTTAGATACTCTTAGCGTATTTACTTCACAGTAAATACATAGCGGACCAGTCCCGTCCCCTTCGCCGTATATCGGGAAGCGGGGCGTGACAATTATCATTGGTGAAAGTTTCAAAAGTGTTTTCGCCGAAGAACTCGCGTTCCTTGAAACTTGGATGCTATGATGAATCAACCTCCACCGTAAATTCATGCGCCTTTGTTTAGAGCCAAAGAAGTTGAACCGCCGCCCCTTCTTCTTATCGCATACGAGAATACGACTATTCCATCCATTCCTTATCTTTCACATTCTCGTTTTCATTCACACTCACTTTTTCGTCTCCACCAACCGAGACGCAAAACCTTTCGATTACACCTCTTATCTTCCCCCCACATCATCTCTTATCGTTACTCTCATTTTTGTTTCTTTTACTCGAGATATGATACAACCTCCATTCTTATACAGTCTCGAGTCTTCTTCATGTCTATCCGTTACATTATCTTTCACTAACCATGGTGTTACCTTGATAAAATATTTGAATGGTTGGTTTTAACTTTTGGTCTTTGTAAAGCTTTGTGTAGACCGATAATATTTACCCCCTTTTATGTTGAATTTCAATGTTTAGTAATGAAAACATCGTTTTACTCAAGTTTGGGGGGAAAGAAGAAAATTATTTTTAAATGGCTATTGAAAAAAGGAAATTTTTGAACGATTATGAGCCAAGGACAAGTTTGGGGGAGGATTTCACTGTCATTCACTCTTGACCCATTCTTTATATCATCTTCTTGAACTGTTCCTCCTAGTCTTCAGCTTTTGAGTTTACAGGACAACATCAGTGAGGACACTGTTGTAAACAAGTTTAGGGGGAAGGTTTGTATGGATGGTTTGTATGTATCCACGCATCATATGTAGATTTTGCGTTGCATAAAAAAATTTGAAAATAAAAGTTAGAAAGTGAAAAATACATATGAAAAAGAGGAAGAGACTTAAAAATGCAAGAAAATTAGATGTTTTAGAACGAAGCTAGTAATACGTGGTCATGAGCCGTTGTCCCAAGGGTTAGTAAGATGAAGAAATTACTAGTCTGCGGATAGAAATAAGTCTGAAAAACAGTCCCTATTCTTGAGTCCAAACTTCTGAATGTTGATACCCTACTATACGCACCTACACACATCTTGAAACTTGGGATAGTAGAGAATACCTTGAAATACTCTTGCCTGAAAACCATAGAATAAAAAAAATCAACAAAAAATAAATGACACATAAAATAAAATTTAAAAGAAAAATGAACACCGGTTTTGTAATTACTTAAGGCAGTATAAAAAAAATACAGCGAGCGTGCTTTATCACCTAGTGCCTTAGAAGGGTCACTTTTATGCCTTAAGTGTTGCAAAATTAGGATATTGCTAAGTACGCCTTAATAAGTGAGCATATTCGGTAATCGGTTGGTTAGTGCCTCAAAAAGTATTAACGGTCGTATGAAAAATGTGTCTAAAACATTCACCGATTAAAAAGTACTAAGAAATATGGACAAAGGGTATGATAGCTTGAATTGAATTCTCCAAGTGTAGGGATGACTTTTACACACAGGTAGGGGTATATGATCAATATTTGGAGGAGAGGTAGGGAGGAAGACTAAAGATGATGTTTTATTGAGGAGGGTGATTTCCGGTATCTTTTCAAGACCATTAAGATAGAGCTCATGACAACTGAAAAGCCAGTGTTGTTCGAAACTCTTATTTTCAAGTTTTTCTTCTATATGTTCTTATCTTTGCATGTAATTTTTGTCTTCTTTCCTTTATTTTCTAAATTTTGGGATTTTGTGGGTGTAATCCTCTAAAAACACTCAGGAGACAATTGTAACATTTCAGAAATATAAAATATTATTTTTGGAACTTAAATAATAAAATAATATATTCCACGAAAACTATTCGATTACGAATTGGGGTTTTCGTAAAATGGTATAATTATGTACCAATATTTAGAAAATAATTGGACATTAATATGAATTATTAATTATAAAGGTATTTATTGGATTTTGACATTTTATAAATAATTATGCAAATATTTATATGCAAGTTTATATTAAACTTGATTAGTGCACTACTAATTATGATTAGGCCAAATCCAATTTCTTGATAACCATGGCTAGTGCGCCATGACATGTTATATTTTTTTGCATGTTGATCATTTGTATTTGTGGTATTGGTTTTATTTAAATGAGAGAGGGAAAAAAAAAAGATGTTGTGTGAGTGAGGGGAAAAATGATGACAAGGGGGTATAGGCAAGAGAGAGAAAGAGGGTGTATGCAATCATGGCTCCCATTTCTTCATTCTTCACTTCATTTCTTTACCTCAACTCTTCATTCTCCTTCTTCCTCCACCTCCTCTACCATCATGATATCATCTCCAAAACCTCGTCAAAACCCATAGCTTCCTTCATATAAAATGACCACCACCTCATCCTACACCCCCTAGTGAGCTCAAGTTTGGATTTTGAGCAACTTGCACCATCTTGGAATTTTCTTTAGTTTCTCCAAGAGGTATAACCTTCACTTTTCATCTTGTTATTTAGTTTCTTAACTTTCTAATTAAGTTTAGAGTTCGATTAAGTGAGATTAGTGATCTTGGAAATTCATAGAATGTGTTTAGTGGATGAATGGACTTGTAAAGATGTAATTGAGGTTTAGTTGGTGACTACAAACCTTAAGTGGTGATATTTTGACCAGACTTGAGACTAGAACCCTAAAAACACGAACTTAGAATTTTCCCGACATCGGTATTTGACAGTTTGTGATGGTTATATGGAATCTGGTATGACCCGAGAGCCCCATAAAATAATTTCCCATCACAGTGAGACCTGCAGGCAACTAGGAATTTTCCTTAGAAACCCGAGCCCTATACCTTTGTTGTGGCCGCAGATTTATTCATTGTGGCCGCAAATTGCGGCCACATTATGGTGGATTTCATTGATTTTTGGTCCATGGTTCCCTTATGTGATATTTAGACCTACCCTATATGCAAAATGTCCTAATTTGACTTAGGGTAGAATCTGGGAGTGATTTTTTATGTTGCTGATTTCGGGCATCCGATTTCTGAAAACTTGGTTTTGGTAATTGAGTTTGGACTTGGTCGTTGGACGTTCGTACGTCAACAATGAGGGTTATTTAGTTGTTCTTGCATGCGAAGGCTATAGGTTCTAACCTATGAGCACTTCGTGTGCCGTATCGGTTTTCAGAGTTGGTTTTAATGTCGTTACGATAACAACCCTAACTTTCTGTACTAACTTTCTGTACAATTTTTTCAAAAATACAGAAAGGGGTACTTTTGCCTGAGCACAAGTTATAAGCTTGTTTTGCTTTTTAATAGCAAAAAGGAGTTTGTAGCTTATTGGTAAGACCTTTCACTGCTGAACCAAAGCATCAGAGTTCAAATCCTATCCCCCATATTATTTTTAATATTGATTTCTTTTTAAACTTTTAGAAGTCCAAGAGTCTACACGTGCTAAACCCGTAAAACCCCAATTCATATGTAAAACAAAATGGACCAGTGGGGAGACCAAATGACGACGGACCCACGGCGACCGACCCCGGCCTGACTCGGCCCGAATCGGCCCGAATCGGCCGGCGACTCGGCCGCCGCCGCCGGCCGGACTCGACCGGACCGCCGATTCCCCAACACAAAAGTTGTGTCTCTTGATCTCCCCAGTACCCCTGTATAGTTTAATTTTTCTGCAATTTAACAGAGCTCTTAAAAATCCCATTAAACCCTATTTTTAATACAATTTAATACATTTTTCTTTACACCCTTTCACCTACCCTAAACCCTAGATTTACCCTATAAATACCATCCCTAAACACACCCCCTCACTCACAATTCTGTCCAAACTCTCAAGAAATTCCTCTAGAAATTTTGTGTACAGGTGGAGTTAGCGAAGGGCAAAACTCCGGCGATCTTCCGACAACGACCCTTACGCATTGAGATATGTTGTTTGCATGAGTTTTTTGGATTTTAGAACCGTGGTTATTTCAAAAGGGAGTATGTATTGTTTTAAAACCCCGGTTTCTCTTGATATGATATTTTAGTGCGTCCACCATGTGTTTTCTCAGTTCTGAGAGTGGCATGTGAAACCCGATTCGAGGAGCGGTAGGCACCGTCTGCGGGTACATGGTGGACCCGGTGAGGTATCCCAGGGCAAGAAGACTCGTATTGTTAGACGGTGAGCCTGGCAGGGGAGCACTACCTACCGGTGATAGTATTTGGACCCGTCGGTTATCCGGAGCATACCGACCGGAGTCATGAGATGGATATGAGGCCGACCAGAGTAGGCGGTGCCTGAGACGAGGTATTTGAGGGCCGATCCGAGGATATGGCGTCTGAGATATGAGGATTTACGTGTCGATGCTGGAAACGGGTTTTCATGATGTTTCGAGTGCCGATGCTGGACACTCAGGTTCCATGATTTGAGGTGTTGTGAGGGGCACACGTTGATTTATGTCCTCATACTTTCATGCATATGCTTTTTATGATATTTACATGCATGATATTGTGGTGTCATTGGTTGACACGTGGACGAGATCCACATGCATATATACATTGATTATATGGATGGACGAGATCCACATGCATACATGCATTGATTATATGGTTGGAAAAGATCCACATGCATACATACATTGATTGTATGGTTGGACGAGATCCACATGCATACATACATTGGTTATATTGTTGGATTATATCCGCATACATATAAGTATTGATTACATTGTTGGCACATATGATGACTCGGTCACCCTAGATATCATAGTATTACCTTTATGATATAGTTGACCTAGGAGTTGTTGTTTATTCGATTTCTACTTGTAGATGTTTTTCTACTCACGAGTTGGCAACTCACCTCCATTGTGCCACAGTTCTTGCTGGTTGACCGCATGGATCGGTAGCGGCTTCGCTGGCACACAGTTGCTTTCGGGTGTTTTGCATTGGTAGGTGGGACATTGGATCGTACCCCCTCTTGTATTTATATTTCATATTGTATCTAGTCAACTCCATCAAATCAAAACTAGTATTTGTGTATGTAATAAGACTTAGCAAGACTGTTAGTGCGAGACTTGAGCAATGGGTTTTATGTTCGCTTTTGGGGTTGATATCTCGCTTTATTATTTATCTTTTGTGGTGATCTTCGCCGTTGGGCGTGTTATACTTTTATATACTGTCTTGCGTGGTTGTGATCCACCGGTTGGCGAAGAGCTAGCTCCCGCTTTGGGATGCCTTTGTTATCATCTGGTATTGTGGTTTTGGATCAAAAAATACAAAGGAGGTGCTGTCCAAATTTTTTTAAAAGACGAAACATGTTTTCAAACTTGTAAATTTCACTTGTATTATTCATGTTCCCTTTTTATGCATTTAAGAAAACTTGATTTCATTATACCTTTATTTTAAAACTTCACCTCTTTTATTTTCTTAAAAGGTTTAGATTTATGGGTTTCAGCTTACTTGAATTCCGTTACGCCTTTAGACGTTGCGTGATTCAAGTGCTGGTCACGAGCTAATATTTCGGGTCGTGAAAAAGTTAGTATCAGAGCACTAGGTTTAACCTTGGTTCGAGTTTAGGTTTGACTATGTGGAGTCTGGGGCGTAAATTATTTCGAAACCTAGGCCTGACCTTACGGAACTTAGACTTGAACGGGGGGGGTATTAGAACCGAACTTTCGTTTCATAGGCTGACCCTGATTGATGGAGTAGGTAGCTTGAGTAGAGTGACGTACCGTACGTATGTTCCGCGGCATATTTACGATACGATACTCCACTTAAGAAACCTTAGGATGTACATATTTTTGAGACTTATGATTCTCTTCATACCCATGATTATACATCCATTTGAGATCCTTGATTCTGTTCGTTTCCATGATCGTACTCTCATTGATGTTGTTCCTTCATATTATCCATTCTGGATCTGTCGTTTCCTTTCATGCCGTTGATCTACTTTCTTCGATACTCGGTTGAGGTTCTTGTCACCATGGTTTGAGCGCAGATTGAGCTGCTGCTAGTGATGCGGTCAGGGCGAGCTCGTCTTGTACGAGGACTGACCATCGTGTTTTCTGGTGACACGGGAACGTCTCGATGTAGTGTTTGTGTTGTGACCTCTTGTTGAGGTGAGTGTTTGGTTTTACACCAGATGATCGGGCCATTGTCAGAGGCTGCCAGTTGCGAGAGGACTATTGATGTACAGCATACCTCAGAGATTGTGATGTCGTTTACCGTATGGAAAGATGACCCAGCTTTTGCTGAGATTGACAGGATGTCGCTTCCAGAGCTTACGAGCCGAGATCGCTGGAGCTTCCAGGTAGAGATGCGACAGATGATAGCTAGTCTATCCCGAGTTGAGAGATGAAGGTGATTCGTCAGATTGATGCACCGACGCAGGCCCAGTTGAGTTAAAGATTTCCAGTGTGGAGAGTCTTACTCAGATCTAGAGCAGACCGATCCAGAGATGACCGTTGATGTATCATTTTTCCTGGAGGATTGAAGCATTGTTTAGCATGCAGACGAAGGGTATTCATATGTTGTATAGGCGAAGTTAAAAAGTTCGAACGAATGTCAAGAACCCATTTTTCCCAGTTTAAGTATTCGGAAGAACATGCAGGTAGTTCTGTGGACCCTCTAGAAGAATGAAACCCTAACTCGACATGATGACCATGGAACCGCTTTTGAACTTTAGGGTTTGCAGCAGTTTAGCGGTGCCATCATTGAGGCTTGGGTTTGCCCTTCTACGGTTGGTCCGTAGGTACTGTGGTATGTACCAGATATTAGTAGACTGTGCTCAGGAGTTGAGCTTTCGGGAAATTATAGGACTTTGATGAATCGATCGAAAAGTTTGACGTTGTCCGGATATCATGTGATAAGAGATCAGTAAGCTGACCAGCTTCGGATAGAGGACCTCACCCAGATGCGTTGTGAGTTGATCGAGAACGGACGAGTATTGAGTATTCCTCCAATGGTTGGGACGAGTTCCCGAGGACATGTTCGGCCAGATATCTTATATAGAGTGATGAAGATACCGAGTTCGTAACTTCGAGTCCGTATGAGAGACTTCGGATTGACTGAGGCCGAGAACAGTTGCAGCGCAAAGATAGCATGACGTGACGTCAAAATGGACGATGACACAGACGAGTGGAACCAGAGGTTCGCGCGAGATGCTGGCGAGCTATTGTTACTCCCCGTTGATGCCAGAGGATCTGATATGCAAACAAGGGCGTTGGGATGCGGCCAGTTCCTGAGGAAATGTTGTGCTGAGAACGCAGATGTCCAGAAAACGAGAACAGATTATGTAAGAGTGTCAGCCTCCGTACAGTTCGGCATAGGCGAGATCGGAAGAGACCTTGAGCAGGATTCCTTCCAGGACACTGCTGCAATGAGATTTGCACCCAGGATCAGTTGTGTCGCGAGAATTCAGAGGGCCAGAGGCCGACACCAATGACGTGCTGCTTTACGAGTGGTCGTGATGATTGACCGAGAGATGACCAGAGAAGTGCCAGGACGGAATCGTCCCCGTTAGCACACCTGACTGGGTCGATGAGCCGATGGATTGCGAGATTGGTAAATCCACAGAGAAGATAAGGACCCAGAGACCGAAGACGCCAGACCGTGAGCAGGAGGCAAGCGGATATTCTTGTTCTGCCAGTTTTAGGCGCACCGGTTTATTTTTTTTCAACATTGTAGGAGGTGTACCTCGATGTCAGTTCTGTGATTTGCGTTTGTGATCTGAGTATCACGCTTATATTGCTTGGATTTGAGTTTTGATGATGAGTTTCCTGATATTGATTTCGTGCACCATGGCTGCACCGACTGGGTATTTACATTTTGTGCATAGTTATTGCACTTGAGATATGTTTTTATACACCGTTGTGTTGGTTTTTGATTTGTGCATATTTATTGCACTTGATATCGGTTTTGTGCCTTGGCTACACATGTTTATGATTTCGTGGATTTCATACAGTTGATTTGATTTTGTGCGTGTGGTACGCACTCGATTCGATTTTTGCACTCGGTATAGCTTATATGTGCTTGTAGTGCATTGATATGTGTTTTGTGCACGCAGTTGCACACATTTATGATTTTATACACCTTGGTACACTCAGTGTTGCAGTTTACGCATTTGAGTTATTGATCGGTATTTTGTGTACAGGATGCACTGTATTAGTATTTCGTGCACTGGATGCACTGGATTTGTATTTCGTGCACTTGATGCACCAGATTTGTATTTATGAATTTATGCACTGTATTTCTTGCACTGGATGCACTGGATTTGTATTTCGTGCACTTGATGCACCAGATTGGTATTTATGCATTTATGCACTGTATTTCGTGCCCTGGATGCACCGGATTTGTGTTTCGTGCATTTGTTGCACTAGATTTATGTTTTGTGCATTGGTTGCGCCAGATCGGTATTTTGTGCATTGGTTGCGCTAGATTTATACTCCGTACATTGCTGCACTGATTTATGTCTTTGAGCATTTGTGTTATCCGATTTGTGTTTTCGTGCGCGTTGGCACTTGCCGTTCGTATTCGTGCATACTACTGCACTATATGCTCTTACGGACCCGACGCGCTTGGGTTAGATTTTTGCGCATATTAGGCGCTTGATTTTGGATTTTGTGCGCATCGGATGCACTTGAGTGAGATTTTTACTCGTGCATGTCGGATGCCCTTGATTTAGATTTCTTTCGTGCATGATGGATGCACTTGATTTAGATTTTATTCGTGCATGATGGATGCACTTGATTTAGCTTTTATTCATGCATGTTTGATGCACTTGATTTAGATTTCATTCGTGCATGATGGATGCACTTGATTTGGATTTTCGCGCATATTGGGCGCATGATATGAGACGTGATTTTGTGCACACTGGATGCACTCAATTTGGGATTTTTATTCGTGCACGTTAGTTGCACTGGATTGAGATTTTCGTGCACTCTAAGTGCACTTGATATTATTGTCGTGCACACCCGTTGCACTGGACAGATATTTTCGTGCACACCCGTTGCACTTAGTTTTGCTTTTGTGCATGTTTCCACAAAGAAAACGACAGTCTGCCTTTGAAGCGCGGTACGGATATGGAGTGGCACGTGTATTTGGATTTGATTTCCGTGCGCACCAGACACACGTGATGGTTAGATCCGATGACAGTACCTGAGTACTTTGCATGCATTAAAAGTTTACCAAGAGATTTTTGAAAAAGAGCTATAGTCTCGCTATTTCCTACGTGTCTGTGAGCGACGCGAACGTTTTTAAAGGAAAACCTTTTGGGATATTTTGAAACGACGGAACGTATATTTAGCAAAATATATATGGACATATATTATTATCTTACAAATGAGAGTCCGTCGCTTATGCCGTGAGTTATGCATCACGCGGCGATTCAGAAAAGATTTTGCATGTATTTTATTCAGATTTTGGAGTTTTCAAGAATGCGTACTATACACGTATTATAGTATTTGACTAGTGTATATTGGATTTCAGTAATGGGTTTCGAGATCTGTATCTCCATGGTAACTCCGAGGATATCCGTGCAAATCAGATGATTTGTTTGACGCTTGACGGGTTTCGATTTTGAGTTTCTTATTCGTTTTCAGGCGCACACGACGCGCTGAGTTATTTCTGTGTTTTCTATGATTTCGGAGCCCCATTGATTTGAGCTGATTATGGAAATGTTTTAGATTTTGGGGGTCTAAATTTAAATTCGGGGACCGAATTTACTTAAGAGGGAAGATTGTAACATTTCAGAAAATATAAAATATTATTTTTGGAATTTAATATTAAAATAATATTTTTCCCGAAAACTGCCCGATTTGCGAAATTGAGGTTTTCGAAAAAGGGTATAAATATATACCGATAATTGTTAAATAAATGAAAATTAAAATGATTTATTCATTTAAAAATATATTTAAAGGATTTGGCAATTTTAAAATTTATTATATGCAGTTTTGATAAAAGCCCGATTAGTGCACTGCTAATCGCGATTAAGCCAAATCCGTATTTCTACAGTTTTCATGGTTAGTGCACCATGACAAGTTACATGTTATTTCATTTGTGTTGTGTTATTTTATGGTTTTATTATGGTGAGAGAGAAAAGAAAGGAAAAAGGGTGCCATGATGACTTGAGGAGAGAGAGAGGGGACATCATGATGAGAGTAAGCATGCTAGGAGAGAGAATGAGAGAGAGGGAGAGAGTGCTGCCCCATTCATTTTCCCCCACCATTTCCTTCATCTCCTTCTTCACCTCAATCTCCCTCATTCTACCCTCATGGCCCATCTCAATTCCCTCACCAAAACCTTATACTTCCTTCACAAAAGTTGATCCCCTCCTCACCCTCATCGCTTTGGACCAAGAAAAGTTAGATTTTGAAGACTTGAGACTTATAGGGTTGTGCTTGGTGGCATTAATGAGGTATAATCTCTACCAATTAATTTAGTTGTTAGTTTGTTATATTCTAGTGAAGTTTAGAATCGATATTGAGTGGTTTTGCGAACTTAGAAAATTTGTAGTTAGGGTTTGAGGGATTCTTGAGTTGCTATGGTGTAATTGAGGTCAGTAGAGACCATACAACCCCTTTAAGGTGTCATTAGATACTTAAACCCTAGACTTAAACCCTGCAACACGAACCTAGAAACCCCGATATCGGAAAATTGTTGGATTTGTGATAGAATTTGGTGATCTGCTAACATTCGGGTGACCTGAAAATTATTTAGCGATCACAGAGAGATGTGCAGGTGATAAGGAGCATACCCTAAAGACCAGAGCCCCAACCCCTAACCCATGGCCGCAAATTTAATAGTTATGGCCGCAAAATTGCGGCCAGAGTGATGGTGATTTGATCCGTATTTGGTCCATGGCTCCATTTGCAGTAAAATAGACCCTCCATGTATACAAAATTGGTTAATTTCACCTAGGGTAAAATCTGAAGTATGTTTTCTAAGTTTCTGATTTCGTTTTGCGGTTTGTTATGAATTTGGATTTAGTACTTGATATTGTGTTTCCGTCGTGTGGCATTTGAACGTCAACAGCTATGGCTATTGGTCGTGTTTTGCATGCAAAGCTATAGGTTTTAACCTATGACCGAAGCGTGTGTCGTTTGGTTTTCCGCCTTGATTTTTAATACGCATTTACGATTGTGTATTGGTTGTAGGTACCCCACGTGGAACTCGAGACGAAGAGGAGAGCGTGGTGTCATCGACTTCGGCAAGCGAAGACCAAGGTGAGTAGATCTATATCTACGGGGGAAGTAGGGTGGATGGCGTATAGCACCCCCGCAAAGTTTTGGTGAAAACCGATTTGTAGCATATGGTTAAGAAAACCTAGAGTAGAAAAATAGGGTTAGAATTAAAAGATAGCTATAGAAACCATATTAGAAACTAAAGAATAGTTAGAAGTGATATGATACGGCTAATATGTGATGATGGGATTTGAGGATGATGTTTGACGATATTGTCGTTTAGGGTACTATAGGACTAGATAGCCGACGTAGATGTGTCATCCGAACCATACGTATTTCTAAACTGAAGAATCGTATGCATCCTTTAAACAAATACCTTGAGGGACGTTACGAATTTTCAAATGATATCTTTTCCTTAAAAACACCTTAACCCCTACTTTCAAAAACTACGATTCGCTTCTTTTAAAAACTGATTGTATGGTTCGGGGGTGTATGTTAGATTAGATACTTATGCTTATAATAAAGGTAGAATGTGTATATTTATAACATTTGATTCGATGTAAGATATAAATGTGATGAAAAGAATATACGATGCGATATATTGACTTGGTGATATGTTGGTATACGGATGAGAGTCGAATGTGATGATTGATACCTTGTCGGTCCCCTGAGATGAGATTGTTGTTGATGTGACCTGGGACATAGGTACATAGATATATATTTATATATGTGGTGAATCATGTGTGATATATCGTACGAGACGTTAGGTCCGTACCCCTCATTGTCGCATAGGTTGATAGGATCCCTGATAGCTTAATGTCGTCGTACGATAATTTTTCGTACGTTATGAATTTGACTTGAGGTGTGATCCATACCCTTGACTAGAGGATGTCGTACGATGGATTATACCGTACGTGATGTTGTGTGGCTAGATGTCGATTGATAGATTCACCGACTCGGTCATGTTAGATACGTATACCCGTCAACATTTGCATATGATTTACCTTATGCTGCATTCATGTTATTCGCATTGCATTACTTATACCTGTGATAGTACACCTGCACCATTATTGATGATGCATATGTTACACGTACACAGATTGTAGGCTCGCACACTTCATCATCGATAATTGCCATGTCACTACACAGTAGGATTGCTGCATCATGATATGACTCTTCGCATAACATACTTGCGTATATACCACTTGTACATCCATATTGGCGCACATACCTATTGTACACTCATGCTTGCATATATACCACTTGTACATCCATATTGGCGCACATACCTATTGTACACTCATGCTTACGTATATATCACGTGTACGTCCATATTAGCGCACATACCTATTGTACACTCATACTTGCGGACATACACATTTGTACGTCCATAATTGCGTACATACACATATGCACCTTATATGATATTGCAGTCGATTTTGGAGATTTGGGAACCACATGATATAATTTAAAACTGGATTCATTTAAAAGAGCGGTTTTCCCTCGATATGTGCATATAACTGTTCCATACTGCATGATATACGGATATGCTTGCATTTCTGTTATATGTCGCATACATCATGCTTTATGATTATACACATTGAGATATGTTGTTTTCATGAGATTTCTGGATTTGAGAACCGTGGTTATTCAAAAGAGAGTATGTATTGTTTTAAAAACCCGGTTTCTCTTGATATGATATTTCAGTGCGTCCACCATGTGTTTTCTCGGTTCTGAGAGTGGCATGTGAAACCCGATTCGAGGAGCGGTAGGCACCGTCTGTGGGTACATGGTGGACCCGGTGAGGTATCCCGGGGCAAGAAGACTCGTATTGTTAGACGGTAAGCCTGGCAGGGGAGCACTACCTACCGGTGATAGTATTTGGACCCGTCGGTTATCCGAAGGATACCGACAGGAGTCATGAGATGGATATGAGGCCAACCAGAGTAGGCGGCGCCTGAGACGAGGTATTTGAGGTCCGATCCGAGGATACGGCGCCTGAGATATGAGGATTTACATGTCGATGCTGGACACGGGTTTTCATGATGTTTCGAGTGCCGATGCTGGACACTCAGGTTCCATGATTTGAGGTGTTGCGAGGGGCACACGTTGATTTATGTCCTCATACTTTCATGCATATGCTTTTTATGATATTTACCTGCATGATATTGTGGTGTCATTGGTTGACACGTGGACGAGATCCACATGCATACATATATTGATTATATGGGTGGACAAGATCCACATGCATACATACATTGATTATATGGTTGAACAAGATCCACATGCATACATACATTGATTATATGGTTGGACGAGTTCCACATGCATACAGACATTGGTTATATTGTTGGATTATATCTGCATACATATAGGTATTGATTACATTGTTGGCACATATGATGACCCGGTCACCCTAGATATCATAGTATTACCTTTATGATATAGTTGACCTAGGAGTCGTTGTTTATTCGATTTCTACTTGTAGATGTTTTTCTACTCACGAGTTGGCAACTCACCCCCGTTGTGCCACAGTTCTTGCAGGTTGACCGCATGGATCGGTAGCGGCTTCGCTGGCACACAGTTGCTTTCGGGTGTTTTACATTGGTAGGTGGGACATTGGATCGTACCCCCTCTTGTATTTACATTTCATATTGTATCTAGTCAACTCCATCAAATCAAAACTAGTATTTGTGTATGTAATGAGACTTAGCAAGACTGTTAGTGCGAGACTTGAGCGATGGGTTTTATGTTCACTTTTGGGGTTGATATCTCGCTTTATTCTTTGTCCTTTGTGGTGATCTTCGCCGTTGGGCGTCGTATACTTTTATATACTGTCTTGCGTGGTTGTGATCCGCCGGTTGGCGAAGAGCTAGCTCCCGCTTGGGGATGCCTTTATTATCATCTGGTATTGTGGTTTTGGATCAAAAAATACAAAGGAGGTGCTGCCCAAATTTTTTTAAAAGACAAAACATGTTTTCAAACTTGTAAATTTCACTTGTATTATTCATGTTACCTTTTTATGCATTTAAGAAAACTTGATTTCAATATACCTTTATTTCAAAACTTCACCTCTTTTATTTTCTTAAAAGGTTTAGATTTCTGGGTTTCAGCTTACTTGAATTCCGTTACGCCTTTAGACGTTGCGTGATTCAAGTGCTGGTCACGAGCTAATATTTCGGGTCGTGACAAGTAGTTTCTCAAGGTGTTCTGGGATACACTCCGACACGACTTATACCTCTATTAGGGGTCTGACATTTACCGCCCCCCTATGCCTGATATGCGATACTCTTAAACGAACAGACCGGACTGTACGAAAATTGTCATAGATAGGCTCAGTTGGAGTTTGGATGATTTATTCTCATCAGCCTTCTCATCGACATATACCTGAGGGCCGTTATGTACAGCTAGTGCCACTTGCGGCATGTGGTTAAACCCACTGCCAGCGTAGTGTCGAGTCTTTAGAGTCCCACACAGAGGGTTTCCCTGCATCGGACTAAAGATGTAGTGGTCGTATGGTTTTACGATAGGGTTTGGTCACGTGCGTGTAATTGTGCGCGCATGATGATTCGGACGGACGATATTAGTGGGATTTGGTTTAAGCCGGATCCTAGTATTGTACTGATGGATTGTTTTCGTCTTTTGTATTCGTATTTTTCGGAATACGGGTACGTATGTACGGACGAGGGGCATTTTTGTAAATTGGTCAAAGATGTTTCTAGAAGGTGACATGTCATATTGTTATTTTTCATTTTGGTTTAAATGAAAATCATTTATGACATATGAAGAATGAGGTGGAAATTGCATGAAATTGGATAAAGCTTCTCATGACACATGGTGGCATTTTGGCCCATGAGTCATTTGTTGTTACTTGAACCATATATGTGATAATTCATTTTGATTTATCAAGTGAAATATCTATATGGTTCAGTTGAACAAAAGGGTAGAGAGCTAACTCCATTCTTCATTCTCTTTCCTCACAAGTCTTTTTCATTAGCCATCTTCTTCCTCAAAGCCCTAGTGAACTCATGTGTTGAGTGATCTAGGGTAAGCAAAGACAATTCATTCCATCTACATAGCTCTACATTCTCTACGACATCATGAGTAGCGACCTTGATGCCCTAGTTGCCTCGGTTGAGGTAGGAGTTCGATGCACATCTCCTCGGGTGGATCATCTTGGATTTGAGGAGTCCGGCGAAGGAGAGGCGATCTGAATCGATCTATGGAGTCAACAAAAAGAAGAAGGACAGCGAGGAATGAAGATCCGAAGGACCGGAATCGTAAGGTATAAACTTATGTACATTTAGTTTACCTCACATCTTGTTGCTAGTTAGGGTTTAGCCCCGATCCTGGAGTCCAAGTCCATGACGCGAACCTTTTGAAAATCGTTTTTCACATATTCCGCCTCCCCGCTAACCTGCGGGGTGCGTGATATGGACTTACATTGCCCGCTAACACCTTTCTAGATACCTACTTGGTTTATAGTATTGATCGTTAAGTGAAAAAATCTCCCGAGGAGTAGCATATACTCACAGTAGGATCGGGATCCAAATATCATCGTGTGATAAAGTCGAATTAATCCTACCAAAATTATCACACTCCAAATGGTATGTAACACTAGCAAGTTTCATTTTCTTTAGAAATTTCCGATGTGGATTTTTTCCCCATGCTCTTATGACCTTGACAAGGCCAACATATCATAAGTCACATGTCAAGTTCTACCCATCATTATCCAGTTTAATTTGAACCCATCCGTACATACCCTTGACGAAGGCCAAAATAGAAATACGATTGTCCCAAACCAACGCATCTATCTATACTACAGATAAATATTCAGCAGCTACCAATCACTATGCCTTGGCGAAGGTCAAAATACATAGATTGAATACTACTGAATATCTAACTGAAATGACGGAGGGCTACGAATGGTTTTGGCGAAACCGTGAACGTAGTGAACTTGATATAATCGAAGGAACCTGATAGCATTTAGAAGGAGCGGTTTAAGCTCCGTATTTTAAAAGTTTTGCTGTTTTGAAAAAACTGAGTGGGTTTGAAATTGTTCCAACGATTCAACTTTGGTTTGTTTGCTTAGCATTAATATAATGCAGTTCCATCAATTAATCCTACCATTGCAGAAAACAACGAAAATATAACATACGCTTGTCAAATCTAAATACAATTCAAACATGAATACAATTCAAATATAACTCCAATACAACATGAATCCATATATACTAGAACTTGAACATGAATACCATAATACTATCAAATAACAACATGACTTGATTTGACCGAATCATGGATATATATTGACTTGACTACATGACTATCCATTTACATCCTTATACGTTTACATGAACAATTATAACATGGTCTCGACAAGTCTTGCATCTACAAAACAACACAATATACATTACGGGGTTTTAAAGGGGTAGATTGGTACGGAATGTATTAGAAGTGTAATGAGACGATCACTATAATACACCTAACCTGAATATATGTTGCTGTTGTCCCGTGGGTTTTGACGGGGCCTTGTACTCCATATGACTTAGTCCACGGAGCAAGTTGAACTCCTCTCATATACACTGATATATTCTGTACCAAGCTACAAACAACTACGTTAGCATAACAAACTTACACTTTACCAATTCTATTTCTCTTTACTGTCTATTTCATTCGCCACGGGGCCCCGTCATCACCTATTAGGTTACTTAACTAACGACAGAGCCGGGCTGGACTAGCGCGGATGCAAAACATAAGCAATGTCTACTAGATATCATATATAGATATATACATTCGTCAGACGCAATGATAGGCATTCCAGATCACAGATGAACACATTGGATATACTAGGAATCCGCATTTCGTTTGAGCCTGTAATGAAAGACGGATTACACGGTCGTGATGAATAGCCAAACCCCACCCTAGACCCCTACGGGTGCGACAAACTACCCGCCAAATACCCGAAGTGAAGCAACCTCCCTCAACAAAGTGAGTAGGCCACTCGGCACTTCATAGTACCTGGTAGTTTGTGCACCCCACCTTGGGTCTATCCTATGAGCAAAAACAATAAAAGAAATAATAGAACGGTGGCTACAATCTCAACCCGGATGTGCCCCAAAAAATAATATTACATCACTTTACAAATTTTATATCGAATGAAAGAATGAAAACCCTCATCTCACATCCCCGGCTATTCATCACGACGATCCAACAAGTTCATATACACAAACCAATATAACATCATCACAGATATGTGCAACCCCGACTAATCGACGTTTAGCAATTAGTCGACGTTTCCAAACACATATATACAACACAGAGCTTGTAAAGTAACTACGACAATAGAATTCCGCACGCAATTAGCAAACTTAAACAATTTTCCAAGTCTTGAAAATCCAGTGAGCTAATGTTTCAAAATCGATAGTTTTGAGCCAATCCGGGAGTCGAAACGAACTCGAAACCCATCCGAATCTTTGCGGAGGCGAAGACACATGATAATACGTCGAATGGGGGGCCTCAGGAGGGTGCCCACCCCTGGGGGCCACCATGAGGTGTCCCCCAAAGGAGGACAAACCCGAGAGCACCTGTTTCTGGTGCTCTCGGGTCAGCAGCCCCCAAGGCCACCAATTGGTGGTCTTAGGGGGTGTTCTCGGCCGTTGGTCCCCCTCGGGGGGTGTCCCCAGGGTGCGCATGCTTCACCCGCGGCTTCTCAGTTCAAACCGTAATCCCGCGGGGTGCGCAAACAACTCAAAGTATCACTTTTGAAAACTGTTTTTATCGATAGTTTTCCGACGACAAAAACGGCGGAATTCTAACATCGTTACAAGCTATCTAGTTTTTATGATAGGCTTTGATACCACTGTTATTCAATGTTGCGCACCCCACGTGTTCGCGGGGAGGCGTAATAAGCAAAAAATGATTTTTACGGGCTTCGCAACATCGTCTTTAGTAAGGATCGAACATAAAACTCTAGCTAGCAATCTATATGAGGTTTAACTACTCGGATGAATGTTATACCTCATAGAATCGTGTCCTTCTTGTCTTCTCTCTGTCCTCCTTCACCTCGCGGGCTCCTTGGAGTGGAAATGGATAGCACCTTCTCGTAGGCTTCTCGAAGTCGAAGAAGATCCACCCGAAAGTTCCAACCTTGAGCTTAACCTCCAAGTTGAGGAAACTAGATCACTTGGCTTGCCAAACTAAGTAACCTAGAGTGAGTAGAGTGTGATTTTGGGTTGCTTAATCTCACTAACCCTTGATTCTCAACACATGAGACACTAGGGTTTTTGAGAGGAAGAGGAAGAAGGAGAGAGTTAGCATGAGAGCTCACTTGAGGAAAGAGAAAAGATTTTTGATAATGATAATTGAAATTGTGATGGCTAGCTTGACATGACGAAAACCATGTGATGAAAATATCTCCTCAAAAATATCTAGCTCACAAAAATATCTCACCAAAATATCTAAAGTCAAAAAGTCAAACCAAGTCAAATGGTCAATCCAAGTCGAATGGTCAATACAAGTCAAATGGTCAATACAAGTAGCCATGCCATAATTATCATTAGCAAAAATAACAAATACTTTTCTCCACCTAATAATTGTTTTAATCAAGTCAATGGTCAAAACCCTAATGAGGTGTCTCCTTCTATACCCCTCTCATCCGTATATACATACCCGCATCCATGTTCCAAAAAACACGAATACAATGAGACGAAACTAATCCAACAATCAAATACTAGGATCCGGCTTAAACCAAAACCCACTAGTATTGTCCGCTCGAACATCACACGTGTACAAGTACACGTATGTGAACGAACCCTGTCGTAAAACCATACGACCTCTATATCGTTTCGCCCGAAGCTGGGAAACTCTCTGTGTGGGACTCTAAAGACTCGACAGTACGCTGGCCGTGGGTTTAACAAAAAGAATGTCAGCGGTACTAGCTGACCAAGAATCTGTCGATAAGAAGGCCGACGAGCAATCTCATCCAAACTCCTACTGAGCCTATCTGTGGCAATCTCCGTACAGTTCGGTCTGTTCGTCTAAGAGTGTCGCATACCGGAACATCAGACCCCTAATAGCGGTATAAGTCGTATCTAAGTACAGTCCAAAACACCTTGAGAAACTACTGGAGTACCTACCAGTAAATCTCGCTTGCCCTGGTTAGGGACTTTGTGTAATGGTGATCAGTCGAAAATATTGTATATTTTAGCCGGCAATTTCCTTAACATTTGCACACATTTAGAAGTGTTCGGCATTCATATTCTACATATTAGCAAATCTGTCACAAAATATGAGATTTCATGTATTAGACTTTTAAACCGACACTTTATGGGAAATTAACCGCATTTCATGGCATCGCATCATTTCTGTATTTGCGCAACACTTGTCTTGAGTCTGTGCAGGAAAATACGGAAGAAAAACCAAAGAGCTGATCAACATTAAGCCAATTCAATCATTTCAGATCTGGTAGCAATGCAGAAGGAATTAGATAATTCAATACATCAGAGAAAAGCCCAAACTCCAGTGCAAAGCTTCACCAGAAAGCCCAAGGCCCAATCCATCCAACAGAGCGCGGAAGCGCGGCAGTTATGGGGTACTTGCGGCGGATCCGCGGTGGGCCCAGGGGATCATCTCCTCAAAATTGCAGCATAATTCCTTTCTCTGGGCCCACAGTCAATTGTGATACGTCAAATTCCATAATTATCCTGAAGCTACTGTCAGATCAGCAAAGAAAATTAAGGAAGGCTAATCCTAATTAAGCCCCTAATTAATCCTCTTCTAGAAGCTCCTCCTAACTAATCACATCTAGAAGCTTCTCCCCTAACTAACTTTTGGAGGGAAATTTGAATTTCTCAACAAACTTTAGGAGGGAAACTTAGAATTTGAAATCCTAGATCTAGGGTTAGTTATCTATAAATAGGAGCCTAAATCTAAGGGTTGAGGTTGTTCATCATTAGGTTCACCATTAGTTAATCTTTCCCTCTTTCATCATCTTCTTCCACAAGTCTCGTGACAAGGCTTGTGCGAAACCCTAACCCTAATTCCACTCCAAATCCAAGATCTTGAGTACCAAATCAAGCAAGAAGCCTTCAACCTTTTAGGAGCCGAGCCGATCTTCAATCGGGCAAGTGATCCAAGCCGATCCGCGATCCACGGAGACGAGCGAAGCCAAATCGACGATCAAGTTCTTCCTCTTGTAGTTCTTGAGCGAATGTAACTAAATTGTTGATATAAATAAAAGGTGAAATTCTTTAATCTTGCTTTCTTTTAATTCTTGCATCATGATTAGATCTCAATTTGTAATTGTTGTTCTTGTTGTGATGTTTGAGTGAAACTCCGCTCGTTAAGGAGTCGAGACGATTGTAGAATGATGATGTAACAAATTTTAATACTATTTTTAAGTCCTACGAGTTTTGTAAACCCTAGCAAGTTCAAGAATCGATGACCTAGTTTCGTAGCGATGCTTTCTTGATTGTGATCGCTCGAAATTAGGGATCTACGATCGTTTCTTGAATTTACTAGAGGCTAGAATATGAATGATATCGATGAAAGAACAAGGGATGAGATGAAACCCTAGTTTCACAAGAAATCCCTAATTCTCATCGATCATCATCGATCTAGTATCAATTCATCGAAGGATAGAAATACGTAATTGTAAGATTACATCACATCTATAGATCCGATCGATTCCTACGAGCCTCATTTCGATTCTTGAGATTTGGTTTGGAAAAATCAACAAACGATCAATTCTTGATTCTATCTTTTAATGTTTTCTTAGATCTAGTTTTTTTTATTCTTGAACTTCAACTATAAATCTTGAATTGTTTTGTTTTCTTTCTTTAAAGTTTCAATTCATCTAATTCAAAAGACGAACGATTACACTTTCCCTGTGGACGATCCGCACTCACATACTAACTACATCCAACACCGTAGTTGATTGCGGTCAAATAATTTTTGGTTGTGATTTCTTTACAATTTCCATACTACACAATCGGAAATCTTTTCAAATCAAATGGCGCTGTTTCCGGGGACTATTTGATTCGATTTACACAATAACATTTTACATCCAATCACAGAAATTATATCAATCAAATGGCGCCGTTGCCGGGGATAGTGCGCTAATAGTTCGTATTTTGAAATTTGAGTTGAACAATTTATTCCATCATAATTTTTAGATCTAAATTCGTATAAACTCTAATACGTGTGTTGTGATTTGTTGCGAGGAATTCTGGAATCATTGGAGCTGGAGAAAAAATTTTCTGAATTTTCCAGAGAGCTGAAGAATTCAAGGTGAACAGTTTCAAGAATTTTGTTGCAGTGAACAGGAAGTTTGACCGCCCATCCGCGGCAAAGGACCCTCATACGCGGCGGATCCGCGGCAACCCTAGCTCCTCTCTGCACCAAACTTCCTCTGTAACTTTCTGTCTTTCTTATCTTCTTCTCTGTCTGCTCCAACTAATATTTTATGCAGGATTCTTTGCAAATAAATCGCAGCGCCGCAAAAGCAAAATAAATTTGTGCGTGTTTTTGATTCTTGTGGTTGTTGCATATTAATACGGAATTTAAGGGGCACGACCAAATCCAAATTAGGTGGGGAATTCATTACCCTTCCTAGGCCCCAGAAATCACAAAACTTGCATCCGCATTTACCCTCATTAATTAACAGAAATCTAGAGATGACTCTAAGGACCGTCGCGCTCAATTAGGACAGAAGAGGGCCGTGGGTAATTCATTGCTTATCCGCGTTTTCTTGTGGTGCCTAAGGCGAGTGTGTCTAAGGCTAGTGGTTTTTAATTAGGCCCACTACTTACGTAGTGGAGTACCTTCCCACTTACCTGGCACTTATCCGGCCACAGGGGGACAAAGAGGCAGTGGAGGATTGATCCTGCGACTTGTCTTTTGGCAGTTAGGAGCGGTCTAGAGTTTGACCTAGGTGACCACTAGATTTTAGGGTTTTGTGTGCTGCATTTGTTGTGTTGCATCATATTTTCAAAATCCGTATCATTTTTTTTTAAAACAAACACCGCATTCATTCTTTCCCCTAATTATAAATTCACGCTGCCACTTGTACTAACCCTTTTTAGTGCAAGATAGGCTGGACACGGGATTCTAGTGCCCGTTAGTCCGCGTTTCCCTTATCGACCCAAAAGTCAGTATTTCTACATTTACCTTTCTTTTACCCACCACCACACCCACTTCGATGGATCCACCTCCATCGAACTTCTTTTCCACTACCCTGCCGCCGTCCGTTGGTGCGCAGAATCCACCTCGCATCTCTCTCCAAGAGAGGTGCTATCCAACACGAAGCCCACTTTCCACCTGTCTTTCCACACCACCAGCCAACGGGGAAAATTTTCAAATAAAACCCCAATACATCAACCTTCTACCAAAATTTCACGGTCTCGAGTCTGAAGACGCATACGTGTTTATCACGAAATTTAAAAATGTATGCGCAATGATGGGTACTTCACAGCTTTCTGTGGATGCTTTCCGTCTACGTCTTCTCCCATTCACTTTGTGCGATTTAGCCGAGAAGTGGCTATATAACACTACCGCACATTCCATTTCAAATTGGGACGAATTCGTCAAAGCATTCCTTAAGAAATTCTACCCATATCAAAAGACAGCTCGAGTCCGTAGCGAAATCTATCAATTCACCCAGCTTCCAAATGAAACATTTTCAAAATGTCTTGACCGCTTCAAGGATCTGTTAGTCCAATGTCCACATCACGGCATCCCGAGATGGGAATTATGCCGAATCATTTATGAGGGCATTACTCCTTACACAAGACAGTCTCTTGAATCCATGTGTCAAGGCAACTTTATGACCAAAGATGATTGTGAAGCCTGGAAGTTTCTAGAAGATTTCGCTGAAAAATCTTTACAGTGGGAGGGTGTGAGTCAATCGTCTAGGGATGGCAATGATATTTCCATATAAGTTAGAGCTGACATTGCAGCTATCAATAAGAAACTCGAGAATATGGAAAATAAATTTTTAGCCGCCGCCCTAAGTCAAATATCACTCTCCAAAACTGTATGTGGTTGTTGTTCTGATCCGTCTCACTTAACGGAAGAATGTCCGTTTCAAGGTCATGAGCTTACCAATGCCTCATTTCAAAGACCTAGAAATGATCCATCTTCCTCCACATATGATCAGGGTTGGAGGAATAACCCTAACTTTGCTTGGAACCAATCACAATTTCAAAACACGGTTCCAACCCAAAACAATTTCCAAAGGGCCCCTTCACCACAACAGCACCCACCACTTCAATTGAGTCAGCACCCCTTCCAATCACAAAACTTCCAAAATCCGGCCAACACTTTTTCACCACATGAAAATTTTTTGCAATTGACCGGTACAGATAATACCTCTGCACTAGCACAAACCTTGGATACTTTCATGAAACAATCCATCCAAGGTACGGCAAGTTTGCAATCTTCCGTCGAGAATGTGATGAAGATCATTATCTCTCAAAATGATAATATAAAATCGATGGAAGCATAAATTGCACAACTAAAAGCCGAGATGAGTGCAAGAGAGAAAGGGAAACTTCCAGCTCAACCTTTACCTAATCCTAGCTATTCACATCATGTGGATGAGATCACGTTGAGATCTGGAAGAGTGCTTGGCCATCACGTTGGGGAAGAGTTTGATGATACTGATAAATCAATCAATAACACCCCGGCTGAGACCTTTCCTCACACACACACTTCTGACCCCAGTTCTTCTACCCCACCATCTTCTTCCGAGCCTATTCTTCATTTCCCAAAAGGCTCGCCACTACAGCCTACCTCTTTTACCCCTCCATGGACGATCCCCACTTCTATTCTGGGATCGGTTCCACAACCACTTCCTTCTCCTATGATGGACCCAGCGCTTATTGCTAAAGCACCTTATCCTAATCGGTTAAGGGCTAACACACCGAGTCCACATATGGAGAAGATTATGAACATTTTTAAGCAAATAAACACCAACATCCCTCTCCTAGATGCTATCCAACAAGTTCCGTCCTATGCGAAAACTCTTAAGAACTTGTGCACTAGGAAGAGGAAGAATCCAGTGCCCAAGAAGATTTTCATGGAAAAGACAATAGACACGGCTTTCCCCCAACAATTACCGAGGAAACGTAAGGATCCAGGATATCCTACTATTTCCGTTTCTATTGGGGGAAAACACATTAACCGTGCTCTATTAGACCTTGGCGCTAGTGTTAACTTGCTTCCATACTCAGTCTATGAGCAATTAGGAATCGGAGAGTTGAAGCCAACCAATTGCACTCTCCAGATGGCTGACCGATCAATCACCAAACCTAGGGGTGAACTGGAGGATGTGTTAATAAAAATCGGAGAATTTATATTCCCAGTAGATTTTATTGTAATTGATACACAGCCTGTAGCGAACCCACGGAATCAAATTCCGGTGATTTTAGGCCGCCCCTTTTTGGCCACTTCCAATGCAATAATTAACTGTCGTAATGGCTCTATGACCCTATCTTTCGGAAATAGGTCAATAGAGCTGAACATTTACAAGTCGGGAAGTGTACCCTCCGAACCTATTGCTCAGGTATGTTCTGTCGACTTAATGGATGTCGACAGCAGCGAATTTGATGATCCTCCTGATATCGATCTTGACTCTTTTTATACGTTATTGTTTGACCCAACTATGTATCATACACATACGGACTCTTCCACCGAGATGTCCGGGTCAACAATTAACACCGATTATGAATTGTTCTTAGAGTCTGAAGATCACCCCGCACTTTGTGATGACATTATTCACCGGGGTATAAATGGAACTTTTGAGGAGATCTTCGCTGATGAACTCGCATTTTTGAATGACACGGGTGTTGAGATGAATCATGTTCAAATCAATGAAATTGAACCTCCACCCCTTTTTGTAACTTGTAAAAAGAATGCGAGTAATCCATCACTTTCACTGCATCGTCTCTCCAAAATGAGACGCACACACATTCTCTTCCACCACTTACCTTTTCCCCACTTCTTCTTCCACCAACCCGAGCACTGCATTGATAAAATTTTCGAATGGTTGGTGTTATCATTCGGTCTTTGCAAAGCTTGGCATCGACCAATAATTTTTTACCCCCACTTGTGATTTTCAAAGATTAACATTGCATAACTCAAGTTTGGGGGGGTATGTTTTTCTGGCTCCTAAAAATAAAATTTTTACAAAATTTTGAGCCAAAAATAAGTTTGGGGGAGGTTCTTCACTTGAATATTTTGCCCCCACTAATAAATTCCTCCCAAGCTTATAGGTTTTTTGAGATTTAGCTGAAGGCAACAGTGAGGACACTGTTGAAAACAAGTTTGGGGGAGGTTTGTGCTTATTTTCGCATCATTTGCATATCATTTGCATAAGCACAAAACATTTTTTTTGAAAAACCATAAAAATTTAAAAATTTTCAAAAAGATAAAAATATTTTTTGTACATAAATAAGATAATAAAAGTTTAGATAGTGAAAAATTACATCCATGAGATTAGAAAAATTTAAGAAAACTAAGAAAATTAGAAGTTTTCTTATACGAACTAGTAATAAGTAGTTATGAGCCGTTGTCCCAAGGGTTAGTAAGATGAAAGACGTCACTAATCTGAGGATAAAAATAAGTCTGAAAAATAGTTTCTATTCTGGAAGCCAAACATTTTGAACGTTGCTACCCTGCTATTCGCACTTACACACATCTTAAAGCCTGGGATAGTAGAGGATACCTTGAAATGCTCTTGTCTTAAAGCCAAAAGTATGAAAAAAATGAAAAAAAATGGTGAGAAAAATAGACACTGGTTTTGTTATCACCAAGGGTAATAAAAAAATATATAGCAAAGGGTGCTTTTTCACCTAGTGCCCTAAGGTCAACTGGTCTGGGAGTCACTGCTATGCCTGAGGTGGTGCAAGACTAGGAAAATACACCAAGTTAGCAAGCACATTAGTAATCGGTCGGTTAGTACCTCAAGAAGTATTAACGGTCGCATAAAAGTGTGTGAGCAATCTCGTTTATCAAAAAGTACTGAGATTGATGGGCAAGAGTATGATAGCTTGAATTGAATTCTCCGGGTGTAGGCATGTCTTTACACACACGCACGGTGATATGATCGATGTTTGGAATAAAGATAGGAATGAAAAATAAGACGATGTTTTATTGAGGGAGGACGTGATTTCTGACATCTTTTCATGACCATTAAGATAGGGCTCATGACAACCGAAAAGCTAGCTTAGTTGGAAACCCTAATTTTCAAAGTCTTTGTTTTACAATTCTTGTCTTTAAATGTAATATTCATGATCTTGCTTTTATTATTGGATTTTGTGGGTGCAATCCGCTGAAAACCCTCAGGAGACAACACTCCTCCTACTAGGGACACCTAGAGGTTTAAAGGCTTGTTGCACGTGCTCAGTGCAATCGTGTTGCCTACGAAAGTGTGCTAGTTAGTTTTTCTCTTTCTTTATTTTCTCCTTCTCTTTTTAATAAAACATTCGCTCGAGACGATCGAAATTAAGTTTGGGGGTATTTGATCAGTCGAAAATATTGTATATTTTAGCCGGCAATTTCCTTAACATTTGCACACATTTAGAAGTGTTCGGCATTCATATTCTACATATTAGCAAATCTGTCACAAAATATGAGGTTTCATGTATTAGACTTTTAAACCGACACTTTATGGGAAATTAACCGCATTTCATGGCTTCGCATCATTTCTGTATTTGCGCAACACTTGTCTTGAGTCTGTGCAGGAAAATACGGAAGAAAAACCAAAGAGCTGATCAACATTAAGCCAATTCAATCATTTCAGATCTGGTAGAAATGCAGAAGGAATTAGATAATTCAATACATCAGAGAAAAGCCCAAACTCCAGTGCAAAGCTTCACCAGAAAGCCCAAGGCCCAATCCATCCAACAGAGCGCGGAAGCGCGGCAGTTATGGGGTACTTGCGGCGGATCCGCGGTGGGCCCAGGGGATCATCTCCTCAAAATTGCAGCATAATTCCTTTCTCTGGGCCCACAGTCAATTGTGATACGTCAAATTCCATAATTATCCTGAAGCTACTGCCAGATCAGCAAAGAAAATTAAGGAAGGCTAATCCTAATTAAGCCCCTAATTAATCCTCTTCTAGAAGCTCCTCCTAACTAATCACATCTAGAAGCTTCTCCCCTAACTAACTTTTGGAGGGAAATTTGAATTTCTCAACAAACTTTAGGAGGGAAACTTAGAATTTGAAATCCTAGATCTAGGGTTAGTTATCTATAAATAGGAGCCTAAATCTAAGGGTTGAGGTTGTTCATCATTAAGTTCACCATTAGTTAATTTTTCCCTCTTTCATCATCTTCTTCCACAAGTCTCGTGACAAGGCTTGTGCGAAACCCTAACCCTAATTCCACTCCAAATCCAAGATCTTGAGTACCAAATCAAGCAAGAAGCCTTCAACCTTTTAGGAGCCGAGCCGATCTTCAATCGGGCAAGTGATCCAAGCCGATCCGCGATCCACGGAGACGAGCGAAGCCAAATCGATGATCAAGTTCTTCCTCTTGTAGTTCTTGAGCGAATGTAACTAAATTGTTGATATAAATAAAAGGTGAAATTCTTTAATCTTGCTTTCTTTTAATTCTTGCATCATGATTAGATCTTAATTTGTAATTGTTGTTCTTGTTGTGATGTTTGAGTGAAACTCCGCTCGTTAAGCAGTCGAGACGATTGTAGAATGATGATGTAACAAATTTTAATACTATTTTTAAGTCCTACGAGTTTTGTAAACCCTAGCAAGTTCAAGAATCGATGACCTAGTTTCGTAGCGATGCTTTTTTGATTGTGATCGCTCGAAATTAGGGATCTACGATCGTTTCTTGAATTTACTAGAGGCTAGAATATGAATGATATCGATGAAAGAACAAGGGATGAGATGAAACCCTAGTTTCACAAGAAATCCCTAATTCTCATCGATCATCATCGATCTAGTATCAATTCATCGAAGGATAGAAATACGTAATTGTAAGATTACATCACATCTATAGATCCGATCGATTCCTACGAGCCTCATTTCGATTCTTGAGATTTGGTTTGGAAAAATCAACAAACGATCAATTCTTGATTCTATCTTTTAATGTTTTTTTAGATCTAGTTTTTTTTATTCTTGAACTTCAACTATAAATCTTGAATTGTTTTGTTTTCTTTCTTTAAAGTTTCAATTCATCTACTTCAAAAGACGAACGATTACACTTTTCCTGTGGACGATCCGCACTCACATACTAACTACATCCGACACCGTAGTTGATTGCGGTCAAATAATTTTTGGTTGTGATTTCTTTACAATTTCCATACTACACAATCGGAAATCTTTTCAAATCAAATGGCGCCGTTGCCGGGGACTATTTGATTCGATTTACACAACAACATTTTACATCCAATCACAGAAATTATATCAATCAAATGGCGTTCCGAACGCAGCGCGACATCAACCCCCAATACCGAGAGAAACGAATCCTAACTAACCGCCACTGCCTCTAAGTGCTTCGGGGCTACACCCAACTACTATCTGTTTGCACGCCTCAATAGAACCATGGTAGGATAGTAATCTAAGAACAGTGGGAACACACTTGAAGCGAAGTAGCAGTGTCAAGTCAACGGACTAAGCTGTACTCATGTCACTTAGGAACTGCTACCTGACGATAGGTATAGTACCAACCAGCAGTACCCCACGAGTCTGTCCAGTGTAACTCATAACCCAATAAGCACCTGCATACTATTTCCATTATGACGTACTGATGGCTGTGGGACAGACCATTTCCCCTACTGGGATGAGAAGCGTATACACTAGTCTACTCTGGAGTATCGATGCCCTGTCTCGATAATCCTATGACTAGGGACTTGTATAAGGATGTGCTTGTAGACTACTCATCCCCCACTAGTGTGACTGCCATCACAACGCTGGTAGTCAAGCAAAGATCCTAAGGGCTCTATCAATATGTATTAGTGATACGTTAAAAGAAACATATACACATATTAAGATAGATACAAACCAAGTAGCATACTACTATATCGAGCAAGACAGTCATAAATCCGTATATATATCCCAAGCTTCCAAAATGTAATATACAAACTAGTACTATACAATAATGGCCTCTGGGGCAAATCACACTAACACGATGAGCCTGGCAGAAAGAACACTACCTACCGGTGATAGCATTTGGGCTCGGCGGTTATCCAGAGGATACCGACCAGAGTCGTGAGATGATATGGGCCGATCCGAACTGACGGTGCCCGTGGGCCGATCCGGACTGACGGAGACCGAGATATGAGGATTTATGTGTCGATGTTGGACACGGGTTTCATGATATTTCGAGTGTCGATGTTGGACACTCGGGTTCCATGATTTGATGTGTCTTTGATGGACACACGTTGATTGATATCCTCATATTTACATGCATATGCTTTCATGATATTTACATGCATGATGTTGTTGTGTCATTTATGGACACGTAGATGTTATCCACATGCTTACAGGCAATGATTATATTGTTGGCATATATGCAGATACAGTCACCCTAGATATCATAGTATTACCTTTATGATATAGTTGACCTAGGAATCGTTGTTTTATTCGATTTCTACCTGATGATGTTTTCTACTCACGAGTTGGCAACTCACCCCCGTTGTGCCACAGCTCTTGCAGGTTGACCGCATGGATCAGTAGCGGCATCGCTGGCACACAGCTTACATTCAGATGATTTACTTTGGTAGGCGGTACATATTGGATCGTGTCACTCTTGTATTATTATTCCTTTTGTATCTAGTCAACTCCATCAATCAAAACTAGTATTTGTATAAATAGTAAGACTTAGAAAGACTTGTGGTTGTGAGAATTAGAGCGATGGGTTATATGTTCGCTTGGTGGGTTGATGTCTTGCTTTATTCATTATCTTTTGTGTTGATCTTCGCCGTTGGGCATCGTATACTTATATCGCTGACTTGTATGGTTGTGATTCCGCCGATTGGCGAAGAGCTAGCTCCCGCTTGGGGATGCCTTTTATATTATCATGTATATGTGGTTTTGGATCAAAATATACAAGGGAGGTGCTGTCCAAATTTTTTTTAAAGACAAAACATGTTTTCAACTAGTATAATCCACTTGCTTTTTCATGTTCCATTATTTATGCATTTAAGATAACATTCAATTTCATCATACCTTTATTTCAAAACTTCACCTCTTTTATTTTCTTTAAAAGGTTTAGATTTCTGGGCTTCGGTTTACTTGAATTACGTTTCGCTTTTAGACGTTTCGTGATTTAAGTGCCGATCACGAACTAAATTTTCGGGTCATGACAAAAGATAGAGAAGCGGATATAATCATGGGCAAAGACTCATCCTCTCCTAAATATGCATATTTAAGATGAGAAGGTAGCGGTTTGAGATCTAGTGTCGGCGGAGAGACGATAGAAGGTGGGGTAAAAGAATGATACTCGGACTCCTTAAGAGGTTCATAGCTTGCATAGGATATTGACTCGGAAAGCGCTACTGACTTTTGCAACAAGTCAACGGATTCAAACTCGGGGATGGACTCATCGAAGATATCTTCACTATAATAATTTTCCAGATCAAACAATGTCGCACTAGTGTTGTCGAGATCATCATAGAAAAGTACTTTAGCTTCACAGTTGTCGGAAGCTATCTCGTTGATGGAACAAACATCTATTAAATGAGCAGAAGGTTCAGATGGTTGACTTTCTAGCTTGTAAATATTAAGCTCAATTGTCATCTTCCCGAAGGATAAGTTCATAGAACCGTTACGACAATTAATGACAGCGTTGGAAGTTGCTAAGAAAGGTCGCCCAAGTATCACTGGAATTTGATTACTTTGGTTCGCCACAGGCTGTGTATCTAAAACAATAAAATCCACAGGGAATATGAATTCCCCGACTTTGATTAACACATCCTCTAGTTCACCCCTAGATTGGGCGATAGATCGGTCTGCCATCTGGAGAGTGTAGTGGGCAGGTTTCAACTCTCCTATACCTAGCTGCTCATAGACGGAATATGGAAGCAAGTTAACACTAGCGCCGAGGTCAAGTAAAGCACGATTGATGCTTTTACCCCCAATAGTTATAGATATTATAAGACAACCGGGGTCCTTACGTTTCTTAGGAAATTGTTGGGTAAAAGCTGTGCTCACGTTACTTGTCATGAATACCTTTTTTGGCACTTGAGTTTTTCTCTTCCTAGTGCACAAGTCCTTAAGGATTTTTGCATAAGACGGAACTTGTTGAATAGTATCTAGGATAGGAATATTTATATTAACTTGCTTAAACATTTCCACAATCTTCTCCATTTGTACATTAGGTTTGTTGGCCCTCAACCTGTTTGGAAACGGAGCTTTATCAATAAGTTTTGGGTCCAACATTTGTGGAGAAGTTTGTGGAGATGGAATCGATCCCAGAACTGGAGTGAGGATCGTTTTAGGTTGACTCGAGGAAGTGGGCGAAGTGTTCGAGCCTTGGGGAAAACGGAGAATAGGCTCGGAAGAAAGTGGGAGACTAGACGAAATAGGGCAAGAAGTGGAAGCCGGGGTTTCAATTGATTCCTCATCATCAATATGTTCACCCATTTGATTGTTCAACACTCTTCCTGATCTCAACGTGGTAACGGCACTCATATTATGACTTTGTGAGTGGACAGGATTCGGTAGGGGTTGAGATGGAAGTTTCCCTTTTTCTCTCGCACTCATCGCGGCATTTATTTGTGCAAGTTGTGCTTCTATCGATTTTATACTTTCACCATGGGAGGTGGTGGTCTGTGTTAATTCTCGGATAGAAGACTTTATATCATTCGTAGATTACATGGAATGTTTAATAAATATATCCACGCTTCGTTCGAGTGCAGATGAGCTTTCGTTCCCGGCCGTTCGGAAAGAATTGTTACAAGGTATAGAATTGTTGGCCGGATTTTGAAAAGGTTGCGATTGAAAGGGGTGCTGACTCTGTGGGTGTGGTTGCTGTTGCTGTGGAGGAGGTCTTTGATAATTGCTTGGAAACTGGTTTTGATTTTGAGGTTGGTTTTGGTTCCAAGCAAAATTAGGATGATTCCTCCATCCCTGATTGTACGTGGAAGAATAAAGATCGTTTCTAGGTCGCTGCTGAAAAGTAGCATTAGTGTGTTCTTGACCTTGAAACGGTGCATTCATAGGACATTCTTCCGTTAAATGTGATGGATCGGAACCGCAACCACACACGGTCTTAGAAAGCGTAACCTGGTTTAGGGAGATTGATGAGAATTTGTTCTCCATAGCATCGAGTTTCTTTTGTATTGCTGCCATTTCGGCTTTTACTGCGATGGAAATATCGAGCTGATGGATACCTCCCCTAGATGATGGTCTAACGCTTTCCCACTGTAAAGTGTGTTCAGCGAGATCTTCCAGAAATTTCCAAGCTTCACCATCGTATTTGGACATGAAATTGCATTGACACATGGTTTCAAGCATCTGCTTTATCGCTGGAGTAATGCCCTCATATATAATTCGGCACAGATCCCATCTATGTATCCATGATGAGGACATTGGACAAAAATGCACAATCAACCATATAACTAAGGTTACATAGGTCAAGTCTCTAGACCACTCCTAGACTTCCAAAGGACAAGCCGCAGGATTAATCCTCTATCACCTCTTTATCGCTCTTGTGGCCTGGTAAGTGCCAGGTAAGTGGGAGGTATCCGCTATACGAATCACCGAAAATAGCGGGCCTAATTAAGTAACCACTTGCCATAGACACACTTTCCTAGACACCACAAAAGAAATGAGGATAAGCGATAGATTATCCACGACTTTCCTTTGTCCTTATTGAGCGCGACAGTCCTTAGAGTCTTGGTCTAGATATTTTTTAATTAATGTAGGGTGATGCGGATGCTCGTTTTGTGATTTATGGGGCCTAGGAAGGGTGATGAAATCCTCACCTAATCTGAATTTGGTCTTTGCCCCTTAATGTCCGTATTAAAATATGCACAAACCAATTACAAAACACGCAAAAAGATTTTTTTTTTCTGAGCGGCGATATTTTGCAAAAAATCCTGCAGAAAAATATATTATTGGATTTTTCAGAGGAGAGAGAAGGAGATAGGAAAGTTACCAGAGAAGTTGGTAAGCAAGATCCCCCAATTCCACCGCGTCCCGCCGCCGAATAGCTCTTTTTGCCGCGGTTCTGCCGCCGATTTAGGAGATCTTGTGAAGATTTTTGCTACGTGGCCTCCCTTAGTCCTCTGGATCTTGATGAATGTCTCTAAATCTCTGTTTGCTCAAATCTGTGACTCCAAATCCCCTTGCAAAATTCACACAATAATCGTTAAATACACAATTTGCTATTTTGTTTATTTATGATATGGATCGAATAAGAATTCAACACGAATAGTAAGAAAAAATATTACGCACGTATCCCCGGCAACGGCGCCATTTGATTGATCTCTTTTTAAAGAAGTGTTTGAAGTAACCGCAATCAATAACGGTGTCGCGTGTAGCTAGACCGAGATGAGTACGGGTCGTCCTCAGGGAAACGTTGAATCTTTCAATCTTGCTTGTTGAAAAAAAGAGGAAGAATAGAAGAGTAGTGAAGAATAGTTATAGATCTAGATCTACGTTAAATACGGATGTAGAATATATATCTAGCTTAAATACGGATGTAGATTTTATATCAGAAGAGGGCTTGTAGGGTTCGTTAAGATTTAGTAGTCATTGTTTCCCCAATCAGAGCAAGGCTCTGTTTGAAATTTCAAAAAATTCAAATTTTGAAGCAACGCTTCAAATCCCGTGCGCTGCGCGGAACGCGTCACGTGTCAGAAGTTGATACGACAGCGCAACGCCCAAGGCGATGCGTCCAATCAGAGCAGGGCTCTTTTAAAAAAACTAAAAGTAAAAGAAACAACTTTCAGTTGCGCAAGCGCTGCGCTGCGCGACACGTGTCTGCGCAGTTGCACAAACACAACTGCACAAGCACAGATGCGCAAGTGCTGCGCTGCGCGGCACGTGTCTGCGCAGGTGCGCAAGCGCAGCTGCGCAAGCACTGCGCGACAAGTGTCTGCGCAGTTGCGCAAGCTCAGCTGCGCAAGCACAGCTGCGCAAGCGCTGCGCTGCGCGACACGTGTCTGCGCAGTTGCGCAAGCACAGCTGCGCAAGTGCTGCGTTGTGCGACACGTGTCACGCGCTAGGGGAGTTGCGCAAAACAGAATAAATCTTTTCTGTTCTTGTTAAAACAAGAAGATTTTCTTCTGTAAAGCAGGGGCCTTTGGATCAAAAATCCAACGGTGGGGAAAATTCCCCAAATCACTCAAAGAAAGATTCTTTAACAAATTTAACTAATTTATGGGCACTATAAAAAGGACCCTAGACCTCATTTCAAAAGAATGAACATCTTTCTAAAAAAAGAGAGAGAAAGAAGACTCTGAAGAACTCCTCAAGAATAAAAAAAAGGTAAAAACCTTTGAAAGGAGAGAAATTTCTCTTATGAACAAGATCATGGATCTTCAATAAATAAATAAAATAAAATAAAATAAAAATAGTGCCTTACACTTGTTATAAACCTTTGGTTCTCTGAAACAAGGAAAAACTTGTTTAGATCAAGGGATCAAAAAGTGCTTTGCACTTCTGTTTTGAATCTAAAAAGATTTTTAGTGCTTTGCACAAATGCAATGCATTTCCTAGAAGGGCCAGGCCCAAATCAAAAAGACCTAGTAGGCCTAAATAAATTGCAAGACAATAAATGGGCAGAGCACAAATAAATTGATGCTTTGCATCCTTTATACAAGGGCAGAGCCCAAATAAAATTGATGCCTTGCATCATTCCTAAAAGAACAGAGCCCAAAACAAATTGATGCTCTGCATCTTTCTGGGCAAAGCCTAAATAAAAAAAAAAAAAAGAAATGCAATGCAAAAGCAAATAAAATGTTGAACATTTTCAATTGGACTTAGCCCAATTTTGGGCCGTAAGTCCTTAAATTAAATTGACTGAGCACGACTGCTCTTTTAAATTAATTTATATCCGGTTCGAGGGTACATCTCCGAGCTCATCTGACACTTATCGTTGTAATCCTTCAACAACGTCAGAGAGGTGACGGGTCCCGACGACCACATACATCAATATGGACTGCGGGGTCCTTAAACTCGTGGACCGAAACGTCCTTAAACTAATATCGGACCGAAACGTCCTTAAACTAATATCGGACCGAAACGTCCTTAAACTAACGGTGGACCACTATGTCCTTAAACTGGTATTGGACCACCATGTCTCTAAACTGGCACAATAGAGCCCAAATGCTCTTTTATCGGACCTAAACGATCCCGTTAAGTCGATCTTAGTCCCAAACTGGACTAACGTATCCTTAACAACCGTTTAAGTTGATCTTAGCCTCAAATATGGCTAACGCATCCTTAAACCTTCAAACAAACTTTAGTCCCAAATTGGACTATAAATTCCCCCAATCAACTTTGGCTCAAGGGTACATCTCTGAACTCCTCTGACATTTGTCGTTGTAATCCTTCAACGTCGTCAGAGAGGTGACGGGTCCCGACGACCATACATGCAATGGACCACTATGTCCCTAAACTGGAACAATAGAGCCAATTGCTTTTTTTTCGGATCTAAACGATCCCGTTAAGTTGATCTTAGTCTCAAACTGGACTAACGTATCCTTAACAAACGTTTGAGTTGATCTTAGCCTAAAAAATGGCTAACGTATCCTTCAAACAGACTTTAGTCCCAAATTGGACTATGAATCTCCCAAACTGGAACAATAGAGCCCAAACGCTCTTTTGTCGGATCTAAACGATCCCGTTAAGTTGATCTTAGTCTCAAACTGGACTAACGTATCCTTAACGAACGTTTAAGTTGATCTTAACCGCAACGCGACTAATGCATCCTTAAACTAAAAACACCAAACCCAAATCTAAGTAAATACGGATTTGGACTAATCTACGTCCTACGGGCGACGACATTACTCAGTCTCCGTATACAATCCACGGGCAACCACAAATAAAACAAACACACACGACACGAAGTGAAATTCTGGAGAAGGAGAAAGTTGTTACCGCGATGCGGTAGCGTAATTAACTGCAGGGGCTTGCGCGTGCAGGGAAGAGCGTCCCCACAATCAAAAACCCTTCACCCTGAGGGGGAATCTGACGAAGTCTGCTACATCGGCCGCATCCGTATAAACCTCCGATACACGGTGCCATAAATCAACTTGGCATCTTCGGAGAGGTAGACGGATAAAACCACATAGCATCTGCCCCGAACCTCAGGCACAGACGTCCTCATGTCTCGGCCGCCGTTCGGAGGGGAACAGATTCTGGCACGCCCGGTGGGACCTTTTCCTCTTTCCACTCCACACTTCGTGTGTCGTCCTCGCGAGCCAATCGCGGTTTGTTAGATGGTTGCCTTCGGATTTCAAGTTACTAAGATTTGGTCTTTTGCCTGGCGCAGAACTCAAGATTCAATGGCCTTCAACTGCACCAACTGCTCGAAACGCCACTGCAACGGACGCTCCACCTCACCAGGAGGTGTAGCATATAGACCCCAAGCGGCTTCCTTCTTCGCTCTGCCGGTAGACCAGGTGACCCAGGCCACCACTGGCCTGTTCTTCGGGACCATGATCCCACCTACAAGCTTCTCTGCACCAATACCTGCATCGTAAGTGAACAAGAAGTCGGTGTTCGACCGGCTCACTGCTACCATGACCCCTGTCAACGGGTCGCCCACCACCAAGCCAACAGCCTCTGTCTTTGTGAGGCTGGATCAAAACTCTTAAGGGCCCGCTAAGAAGCCCAGGAACTCTAAAATGGCTGTCCCAAGGAGGGCAACGGCCGCTGCTCCGGAAAACGTTAAGGCGGCTTCTCCCGTCAAAGAGTCAGTCTTTTCAAGACTGACGATTCCCGTTCCTGCCCCTACACGAAGATCTGTCTTTGACAGATTGGATATTACCCCGCAAGGAACAACCTCAGTTTTTAAAAGGTTAACACCAGCGATGCCTTATTCAGACAGGGGGCAAAAAGAAGCTATCTCCATCTCTGAGCCAGTCCTAACGGCTCGTCGTGCTCGACGTCGCCATTGGCGACGAGTGAGGAAGGCAGGGGGCAACTCTCCCTCAGGGCTAACTCCACCGGCTCCAATGGTGGAGGTCAACGCTGCTGTTCCAACTGGGAACAGCTTTGAACTGCTGAGGAGGGTACGGAAGAACTCTCCAACCGCTACACTGAAGAGATCTCCTCCACCTGCGGAGAGAGTTCCAGAAACGAAACGAGAACGGCCCTCTCAACGGCTGTCCTCAAAAATTTATAAAGTTTGGAGGAGGGTTCAAGACTCCGTGATCGACACGGATCACTCCCGTCAACGAAAGAAGGTGAAGGTGCAGAAAGAAAAAGACCGCCCTATTAAACAGCAGGGGACAACGATCGCTAGGGTACCCACTTCCACGGCCCCTTTAACTTCAACGGCCCACAAAAGAAGAAGGCCGGAGAAAACCCCTGCATCGGCGACAAACACCAGAGGTGATGAACTTAAACGCCCCAAGTCAGGGGGCATAACAGTTCATACGGTTTACATGGCATCGGGAAAAGAAGATAGCCGCATTTCAACAGGTCATAGACCGCACACGAGGTCAGTGACCAAGGCTCAGGAGCAGCAGCAGAAGCTCCAAGAAATGATGAACGCTATGGCCGCACTTACAGGTCCAAAAGAAACCCCGGAAACATCCTCAGACGAGCGTCAAAAACAAGAAACGGACGCCGAATTCCTTCAGCGCGTACTAGAGAAGAAAGACAAAGAAGCTGCGGAGCAGGCATCCAACATAAAGAAAATGGCCCTCCTGTTCCAGGATATGGTGGGTATGATGATTCAACAAGATCCACCTGCTGAAGATCCCCCGATCATTCTTGAAGATGATAGGGGAGAAACATCGAATCCTCCACCGGCTCTATCCACAGCTAAAGAGGATGCCATATCAAAAGCTGATTTGGATGAATACATCGCCCAGCAAATACGGGTGCATCAGGCGACTGAAGCAGCCAGTCAGGTCATAAAAACAGGGCGGCCATATCCGGGTTGGTACGATCAGATTAAGTACCCGCCAGGTTATACAATTCCTAAGTTCCATGTCTACAAGGGGACGGGCAATCCTCATCAGCATGTTGCCCAGTTCAGGGCACTCTACGGCAACACCGGCGGTGACGACAAGCTGTTGCTTCGCCAGTTTGTTGGAAGCTTATCAGATACGGCGTTCGAGTGGTATTCTGAACTCCCAAACGACTCTATTAAAACCTTCGCAGAGATGGAGCTGCTATTTACTCAACGTTTTGCAAGTGCCAGTGAACGTACCCCGATGACGGCACTGATTAATGCCAGGGTAAAACCCGGCGAGACGTGGGTTCAGTACGCTATACGATGGCGGAATTTATGGTCAAAGTGTGAGCAGCGCATTGAAGAAGCTCCCGCAGTTGGTATGTTTGTGGGAACCCTCGATCCACAAGCAACCATCTCACAATTCATGATGTTTTTCAAGCCAACTACCTTCCAGGCCTTGATCGACAAATTAGCACATATGGATCAGATGGGCCATAAACCTCCTCTTCCAAGGCCGGACTCCCGAAATGACAAAGGGAAAGGAAAAGCGATCGTCGTCGCTAATGCTCAACAACAACCAAGCGACCCGAAGCCAGTGGCTCGTCAAAATAATATGCGCTCGTACATACCCCTTGAGGATAGGATGGGACGTCCTTATTCCTTTCCCCGAGATAAAACGAAGAGGTTATTCGAGCTGGCGTTGCGCAACAGACTCATAAATCTACCGGATCCAAAACGTCCGTTGCAACCAAGTGACGTCAACGAGCCCAACTACTGTCCTTATCATCGAATACTAGGCCATCCGATCGAAGATTGCTACGTTTTCAAGAATTGGCTTGAAAACCAGTACCGACAGGGCAAGTTCGCGTTATCTGACAAATGGAAGGTGAATCCCCCGCAGCCCCACACCTCTAAGGGGACGAATACGCCGGGAGCAACATGCTCCGTCATTGAAGAAGCTCCTTGGGAGGTTGTATTATCAGCCAAGACAAAGAGAATGCTAAACGATCTTCAGGCATGTCCAGCAATCAAGTGGAAGAACCCATTGGAACCGCAGGTCATTGAAGGGATGTTGAAACTGCGTACAACTCCAAAGACTGATGGTGGTGGCTCAAACACTCACAACCAGCCGTCAAAATCTTCGAAGAAGAAGAAGAAGAAGAAATCTAAGAAACCCGTGAAGCCTGGCGACAAGCGCACGGACTTACAAAAGAAAATTGACGCGCTAGATGAATACAACCAAAAGGCGCGGACTCCCATTACGCTCCAAGAGTTCCTCAATCACGTCTTTCAAGAGGAAGATGAGGGAGAAAGTTCATCGGATGAATCCGAGGAAAATGTAGCGAGCTGTCATATGATCTCCCATTCGATCACGAACGATGAGGAGACTTCTGGCACTAAAACGCTGGGGGCAGATACCGAATCAAGAATTCCGGAGCTATCAGTCGAAATGATTGACGCGTTCCTTAACGAAGCTCGACTGAAAAGTAAAGCTGATCGAGAACGCGAAATGGCTATATTTGAAAAGGCCAAGCGCCAGCGACTTGATGAAAGAGCTGAGGCGATCCCGCTGGAGCAAAACACCTTCGCTACCGACAAAAGCCAATTCAAGATAAAGAAAAGGTTTGCTAAGGCCACATCAATGGGCATGAAGCTACCATCCTCTGAAGGAAAAATTACTGGTGAAATAGAAATGCACCCCTCCTTTTGCTTATATCATCAGAAGGTTTCGCACCCCACTCAAGAATGCAAAGCTTTCAATAAATGGTGGCAAGGATATGTTGCTCGTCAACAACGCTTCAAGCGGGAAAAGCGTAAAACTCGTCGAGAGCAAAGAAATACGACCGAAGAGCTTAAATGAACTACCGGCGATTGTCGCATGGTTAACACTACCGAGTCACAAGTGCCTACATTCGGGAGCGATTCTGATGAAGAGCTGGAACTCGCCCCTCTCTTTAAAGAGTCAACTTCGGGAAAAGAAGAAGAGCCAAAGGGTTGCGAAAATATCCAGCTACGCAATCGGACGCTACCTGAAAAGAATCTCGGACCCTTAAACAAGAAAAATAAAGGGAAAGAAAAGGTCTCTGGGGATATTACTCTAGATGACCAAGTTGCGGAAGAGCTAACCGCCAAGAATCCGCCGAAAAGAAATAAGGTGGATTACAATGTCTTGGCGCATCTGAGGAAGCTGCCCTCACAACTCAGCATTCTTGATGCCCTGTTACTATCAAAAGAGGCGAGGGATTCTTTGATTAAAGCGCTACAAGATCCGGACCAGTTCCAAGCCTTCCTGGCCGAAGAAAATATGAAGGATGAGTTGGAAGAGGTGCACACGGCCGACGTTGCTTTTGGCGATGAAGACCTTCTCCTTGGGACGCGCGAACACAATCGCCCTCTCTATGTCTCAGGATACTGCCATGATATAAAGATAGGCAAAATCCTGATCGATAATGGATCGTCTATTAATCTCCTCAACGTTCGAGTGTTGAAGGAAATCTGCATGAGCGTCCAGCACCTTGCGCGGGACAAGATCACCATCTCCGGGTTCGACTCCCAATCGTCAAAGACTCTTGGATCTGTGATATTGACGTTACGCTTTGGGTTGCTCGTCACAGATATTAAATTCCATGTCATAGACGCCAAGACATGCTACAATGCTCTGCTCGGTCGACCATGGTTGCACGAGTACAATATTATCCCTTCTACACAGCATCAGTGTATGAAATATTGTAAGGATGGTCTCGAGTACACTGTGGCGGGAGAATTGAATCCGTTTTCTGTGAATGAAGTTCGCAAGTATGAAGATGCCAAATACTTCTTGCCGAGTTTCGAAAACACGGAAAAGTGTCACAAGCCTGAGAACAAAACTAATGCCACCATCCCTGTCTTCGGCAGCGATACCGAGGAATAAGAGGATATAACTTATTCGAGTCCGCCCCAATACACCAAGCCGGGACCATCCGTTCCTTCATTGATCTTCGGTAGTGATTCGGAGGATGAAGTTCATGCTGTATTCCCTGCTCGGCTTTCAATACGAGCTTCTGCTGATGAAGAGCGAAGTCTGCAGATAGCCATGGTGCCGCCTAGACACCATAAAGAACTGGATGCACTTAATATCTACAGTGTAGAAGAGTTGCGGACATTCTATATCCCTCCCAGGAGAAAGAGAGAGAAAGCAATTTTGCTTTACCGCTCTGAAGAAAATAAAGTGGAGAAAGAGATCTGGTATGGAGCAGATCCAACGCTGGACAGGCCTCAACCCATTCGTCTACCCAGATATTATACGGAAGGCTTGAAAAAGCTGCTGAAGCGCCAAGGGATACCCTCCGTACAGACTGTTAGGAAGGCCAAATTCTATGACAGGGTTTGGAACGTCCCCGGAACTCAACACAAGCTACCTAATGGGAGGATGGAGACGATCGGGCTCGGATACATCCGTTCAAAGAAACGAGAGCTATTAAACAGCTGCTATGTCATATATGACTTCGATGAAGAAGCGGATGCTCAATGGGAGGACGCTAATCCTGAGCTAATAAAAGTGCCAGATGCAAAGGAACCCAGTCCATCGTTCGAAGAACAAATGGACAAGCTTATAAGAGAAGCGGGTCAAAAGGTCCGAGACGACCATAACCGCGAAATGTTCATCTACGAGAAAGCCAGAACGCAACGCCTTCTCCAACAAGCCGTGAAAGATGAAAAGGCTGCTCCATGTCAACCTGTTGTAAAGAAGGCTCGGTGCAAAAGCAGAAATAAGTCGAAAGGCCAAAAAGGCGCTCAACAACAAAGCAGGGCTAAGAAGCCACGCAAACGGGAGTCGAGCGCTATTGATCTATCCCTTATGAAGAAAATGGGTCGAGCGTACTCGTTTCCTCGGGACAAAACGAAGAAGATACTTGACCTCGCTCTAAAACATCAGATGCTTACACTGCCGGAGTCCAAACACCCCGAACGAACAGGCAAAGTCTCACACCCAGACTATTGCTCTTATCACCGAGTAATAGGGCATCCTCTCGAAGATTGCTTCACCTTCAAGAATTGGGTCGAAGATCAGTACCAGCTTGGCAAATTTGCTCTGTCGGACAACTGGAGGGTAACGCCACCACAAAAGCACGAGCCTAAGGCCACGGAAGAAAAACCAGTTCCACATTGGGATTGGAAGCAAATTCGCACCTGTCACATGATCACAATATTAAAAGAAGAGCCCGAGGACATAGATGAGCTCCCTTGGTGCTTCGAAAACAGCAGCGACGAGATAATCTCAGAATTCCCACCAACGCCAAAAGAGCTGGAAGATTGAATCCATACCACTGCAGATAATCTCAAGAAAATTGAGTTGGGGACGGCAAATGACCCGCGACCAACATTCATCAGCGAGCTGCTATCTGAAGAAAGGGTGGCTGCGTTAAAGGATGTGCTTCTACAACATAAAGATTGCTTCGCATGGAATTATTCCGAAATGCCAGGACTAGATCCAGAAATTGCTGTACACAAATTGGCGATATCCCCGGACATCAAGCCAGTCAAACAGGCTCCGAAGAGAATGCGAATCGAGCTTGAAATGAGTATCAATGCTGAAGTCAAAAAGCTGATCGACTCTGGCTTCATCCACGAGGTTCAATATCCGGAGTGGATCTCCAATATCGTCCCGGTGATGAAGAAAAATGGGACAGTACGTATATGCGTGGACTTTCGGGATCCTAATAAAGCTTTCCCGAAGGATGATTTCCCAGTGCCAGTCACCGAATTGATGATAGACAATACATCCACTCATGAGGTTTTCTCCTTTATGGACGGCTCGTCAGGGTATAACCAGATAAAGATGCATCCCGAAGACCAGAAGCACACAGCCTTCAGGACCCCTTTAGGAATATTCTGTTACAAGGTAATGCCCTTCGGTTTAAAGAACGCTGGTGCCACCTACCAAAGGGCCATGACGAAGATCTTCGACGACTTTATACACGAAATCGTCGAATGCTATATCGATGATCTCGTGGTTAAAAGCAAATCATACGAGGAACATCTCGAGCATCTGAAGACCGTATTTCAACGCCTTCGACAATACAACTTGAAAATGAACCCGCTCAAGTGTGCATTCGGAGTCTCCTCAGGCAAATTCCTGGGATTCATTGTTCGACACCGAGGTATTGAAATAGACCCGTCAAAGATTAAAGCGATCATGGAAATGCCTCCGCCGAGAACTCTCAAACAGCTGCGGTCTCTCCAAGGGAAGCTCGCATACATACGGCGATTTATAGCCAATCTTTCAGGCAAGTGCCGTCCCTATAGCCACCTGATGAAGAAGGGAACCCCGTTCGTCTGGGATCAAAAGTGCCAAAGCGCACTAGACGAGATCAAGCAGTACCTGCAAAGCCCTCCAGTGTTGGCTGCTCCGGTTAAGGGAAAGCCTCTCATTCTTTATACAACCGCCCTCGAAGGTTCTTTAGGCGCATTATGGGCACAAGAGAACGATCAAGGGAAAGAAAGAGCACTCTACTACTTAAGTCGAGTTCTACTGGGGGCAGAAAGCAACTACTCCCCCATTGAAAAACATTGCCTGGCGTTGATCTTCGCGATAACAAAGCTTAGGCACTATGCGTTGGCGCATGAGGTCCGTCTCATTTCAAAGGTGGACCCCCTTAAATTCTTGATGTCAAAGGCCATATTGACGGGACGACTCGCTAAATGGGCCCTACTCTTGATGGAGTTTTCGATAACGTATCAACCTCTCAAGGCAGTGAAAGGCCAGGCCATCGCCGACTTCCCCGCTGAGCATCCCATACCCGCCGATTCTCCTCTAAATTGCGATTTGCCAGACGAACATGCGTTCGATGCGATCGACGGTGGTGATACCCAATGGGAACTTTATTTCGATGGAGCATCTTCCATGAAAAAGCGCAAACAAAGTACCCCTATAATCAAATCGGGGCTAGGACTCATCTTTGTAACTCCACAAGGAGGGATAATGCGCTTTGCTTTCTCCCTGACGGAGCCAAGGACAAACAATGAAGCCGAATACGAAGCTCTGATAGCAGGCCTCGAGATCGCCATCGACATGGGAATTGAAAATCTCCTCATATATGGAGATTCCCAACTGTTCGTTAGTCAAGTAAACGGCGACTACCAGACATGCAAACCAGAATTGGTGAAGTACGGGGAAAAGGTGCAACAACTGTTGACCCAAATTCCCTCCTATACTTTGGAGAACATACCGCGTGCAGAAAACAGCAAAGCAGACGCGTTGGCCAAACTTGCTAAAGAGCTGGCTGATGAGAACCTCGATGACGTTAGAATCGTGGTACAAAGCCGTCGAGTACTTGCCCCAGCAGAAATATCTCCGGAATTATTCGAAGAAAAGGGAGCGAGCGAGCAGACAACTCTGCAAATAAAAGACCCGGAAGAGGCCGAGGATTGGAGGGAAGTCTTCATAGACTACTTTAAGTCCCACCGAATGCCTGAAGAAGCGTCCATAAGACATCGGCTCATGAAACGAGCTCTGTCTTTCGCCTTCTTCAACGATACTCTATACAAGAGGTCATTTGATTCTCTGTGGCTGAGATGCTTAGGACCTGACGAAGCGAAATGGGTCGTCTAAGAAGTTCATGATGGACTCTGCGGTTCCCACCAAGCGGGCCCAAAGATGAAGTTGAAGATAAAACGGATGGGCTACTATTGGCCCATGATGATTCAAGACTGCCTCGAATATGCGAAGCAGTGTCACTCGTGTCAGATCCATGGGGACTTCATCCACCAGCACCCAAATCCACTACATCCAACGATAGCTAGCTGGCCATTCGAAATGTGGGGGACTGATATAGTCGGCCCCATCGAACCGGCATCATCCAGAGGATATCGTTTCATCCTAGCAACGACTGACTACTTCTCTAAATGGGCAGAAGCAGTACCGTTAAGAGAAGTGAAGACAGAAAATATCCTCCACTTCTTCAAGACGCATGTCATATATCGGTTTGGAACGCCAAGGCGAATCATCTCCGATAACGGGCCAGCGTACAGAAGTCACAAAATCAGTCGCTTTGCGCAACAACACAATATAGACTGGAGATATTCCTCGGTTTATAATCCGCGAGCTAACGGTCTAGCTGAGGCCTTCAACAAGACCTTAACAAAGATCATAAAGAAAACGGTGTCCCAAAATAAGAAGGACTGGCATGAAAGACTGCAAGAAGCTCTCTGGACGTATCGAACTACGCTCAAGACGGCCACAAACACAACGCCGTATGCGTTAGTATTTGGGACGGAAGCAGTACTCCCCCTCGAGGTAGAGTTACCCTCTCTACGAGTGGCAGTTCACCACGAGCTAACAGACGAAGAGAATGCTCACCTTCGGCTTGAGGAGCTTGACGCCCTTGATGAAACCCGGCTCACAGCACAGCAAAATCTGGAAGCTTATAAAGCAAAGATGACGCGCTCATATGAAAGATTGACCCGACCGAGGACATTCCGCCAAGGCGAACTTGTGCTAGTGGTCAAAAGGCCTATGATCCCCAATCGCGCCAAGCGGGGAAAATTCGAGCCAAACTATGAAGGCCCGTACATCATAGATAAAGTTTACCAGGGTGGGGCCTATCTACTCATGGACATGCACGGTGAAAGGCCTTTCAGGCCGATAAACGGCTGCTTCCTAAAGAAATATTATGCTTAATGAGCCACAGCCTAGGTCAATGATAGATGACGACGACTATGTCCGCTCGCTATCTTCCTAAGCTCAAGCTTTATGAAAAGTAGCCGGCCTTCTCAACGACGGACCGAAACGTCCTTAAACTAACGACGGACCGAGATGTCCTTAAACTAATAGCAGACCAAAACGTCTTTAAACTACTACCGCAGCATCTTTAGGCTGACGAGATATAAAAAAAACATATAAAAATAAAAAGAATAAAAAAAACAGTATGTCCATGAGCAAAATGGGCACGGATGAAAACTCGAAAGGGCTCCGTGAGTAAAAACAGCAGGACTACCGGCGAGTGTTTATGAAAACTCGAAAGGGCGCAACCTCGTTAAAGGACACTTACAAGGTCCCCTCGACCTTGTAAGGAGAAACCACCCGCGTGAGACCTTTACGACTCACAAGGGAGCAGCACACTTAGGGATCCCCACGATTCCTAAGGAGAAAATACACTTATGAGATCCTCACGACTCGTAAGGAGAACTCTCTTATGGGACCCTCACGGCTCATAAGAGTTGAAAGTCTTAAGTTACAGGGACCTAAACCTGTGCCTAAGCAACCCCCACAACTTTCGTTATTGCCCTACAAGTGGCTCAATACTGACCCTTGTATACAATCCACGGGCGCGAATAAACATTTCCCTAACCAAGTCTCATCCGTG